>CM041047.1:12835458-14126578 GCA_023078785.2 Hyles euphorbiae
TCTTATTTGAAAAATTAGAATCCTTAGCTCAGTACTTAAATCAATTATCAACCTCTATTTCTTTATATACTATTCTTAATATACATTTAATTTTGTCTTTCAGGAAGACATCACTGTGACTGCCAAGCATCTAAACATGAGTTGGTGAACAACTGTCTGCAGTGTGGCCGAGTGGTTTGCAAGCAAGAAGGATCTGGACCATGCCTTTTCTGTGGCAATTTAGTGAGTAATTATTTATTTATTTTATTCTTTTTTGTACACCAAATAAATCTTAAACTAAACTAATATTTAACATAAGAGTACAAATGGCAGTCATACAAGGCATGTAAGATCTCTAGACTACCATGGGCTGGACAGAAGAGAAGGAAAATAAATTGTTATCCAAAATGAATTCAATTGACCTAACCATACCAGTTGTATTTTAATAGTATAAAGGGTGTGGATTTTCAATAAATACGAGTAAATAAACTTTCCAGTTGATATTGTATAGAGGCCAATTTTGGTTATATCTTGTTTCTATTCTTAATCCAAAATTGGAAAACATGTATAATTGTGTATTGTGATTGTTCACTCCTTAAAGCAGTCATAGTAGCAGTTACAAAGCATTTAATTTTGTTCATATAATACCTTGATTTTGTATGTGTGTATAACCTGTAAATACTTGTGCTTTATAGCAAGCTGGCACCAAAAATATTATAATATTATAAAAGTAGCTAGGAGTCCATGTACTTAATATAAAGGTAAAAAAGCACCCAATACCATATATTTAAAAAAAGTGTCTTTGATTGGCTCTATTCAATTAAGAATGGCTCTTGCCTTGCTGCATAATCCTATACCAATTTTATTAGATACTGTTACACACTATATAATTTCAGGTATGCACACCGGAAGAGCAGAGAGAACTGAATGCAAAGACCAAAGCCAGTGCCAAGCTGATGGAGTCCTTGCTCGAGAGAAACAGACCAAAGGGATGGGAAGCGGCAGTCTCACACAGAAACAGACTATTGGAGTATGACAGGACTAGGTATTTATCCTTTCTGAATTTGTGTTACATTCCTAACTATGTATATGTATTTTTGAAACATTTATTCTGTTAACTAACTTAAATCATTAGGATTTAATTTTGTATTGCCAGTTATGTAAGATTGTATCGTATTCAATGGTCAAATATATAATTAAAATGAAATTAAGCTGCTACATGAAGCGGCATTTGGAGGTGATAACGTCTTATAACAATGTACGTCGGCTGCATGCACGAAAATACTTGACTCATTTTCACGTTCTATCAGAGCCGGGTATGTGAGCAGGAGCAATAGACAGGCATTTATTTATTATTTATTTATTTATTTATTTATTTGAACAGTACGATTATTAACATCAATTACACTATTCAATTACCTATTATAATATAAAGAACAAAACATAAAACTTAACAAATTTTAACGTACATTACAAACAAACTTATACTAAAATAATAATATTCATTTTATATGTACCTATATAAATAATAGATAGCTTACTGAGGAATATAATTTTCGCTAAAATTAAGACAATTCCTAACAAGCGGCTTCCATTCGTCGTTGAAGATATCGAATTGCGGGTAAGCTTCCATGAAAGCATTTAGCTGATTAAGAACTCTTGGGATTGGCGACATGGCTCGTGCCACCGTACGACAAACAGGCGTTGCAAACAACTTGTGTCTTCTATTTCGAAGATAGTTGTTAGGAGTATAGATTTGCATCAACTCACTGTGAATATCCGGCGCATCGATCATACTACGGCATATTTTAATCATACAAATCAATTGGTCATAACTTCTTCTTGTCTCAAGCAAATTATATCCTAGACATCCTAAAAGGTATTTTGTTGGGTACATATATGGATAGTAGCTCGAGACAAATTTAAATAGAAATCGTAGAAAAGCCTTCTGTACCTTTTCTAGAACAAGAGAATATGTCTTTTCGTGCGGGTTCCATACGCATGAACTTGCCTCAAGCTTACTTTGTACCAATGTGCTATATAAAAGTTTAATGATTTGGGTGTCCTGGAAGTCCCGTGCATTTCGTAAGACGAAACCGAGACGCTTGAAAGATTCCATAGCAACATTAATTATGTGATTGTGGAAAGTGAGACTTTGATCGAAAGTGACTCCTAGATCTTTGATAAGCGTGGACCTAGTAATAGCATTACCGTTGATGTTGTAATCAAAGGTAATAGGATGTCGTTTGCGACCAAAACTTACGACGAAACATTTTGTTGGATTAAATTCCATCTTATTGACTACACTCCAGTTATAAACAGCGTCTATGTCAGCTTGAAGAGCTATGCAGTCGGCTTCAGTATTGACGTTTTTGTATAATTTAATGTCATCTGCGTACAAAAGACAATGTGCATGGGTTATAAAAGTCGGCAAGTCATTAATCATTAGCAGAAATAAAAAAGGTCCAAGGACTGAACCTTGACCAACTCCAGAACGAGTGTGATAAGGAGAGGATTCGTAAATCCCGAGTCTTACAAACTGCCTACGATCACGGAGATAGTCAGCAAAGAGACGAAGAAGATTGGGCGAGAAACCAATAGCACAGAGCTTCATAAGGAGAATATCATTGTTAATGCGATCGAATGCTTTGCAGAAATCAAAATATATTACATCAACTTGAGATCCTTGGTCAAGCTGCGACGAAATATAATCAACGAGTACTAAAAGGTTGGTGTTGACTGACCTCTTACGTCTAAATCCGTGTTGACAGTCGGTGAGGCGCTTTTCAGCTTGGTAATATATATTTTGATGCAAGATATATTCGAAAACCTTCGCAGGAGCAGATAATATGGCAATGGGTCTATATTGTTCGACGGCTGATTTATTAGAACTTTTAGGGATAGGTGTGACTCGAGTAATTTTCCATGTAGTAGGATAGAAACCTGACTTCAGAGACAAGTTGAAAATGTGATGGAGAGCTGGATAAAGTGGTTCACACATATATTTAATAATATAAGGAGGAATACCATCAGGACCTATAGAGCTATTAGGCTTTAATTTATTTATGCCATATGATACATCGCCTTCAGTGACCGTGGTTATATTTACATAGTTGCTATTAGAACTCGTATCATTGCTATTAATAAGTAAGGAATCAAACTGCGGCACCTCAGGCTGAAATACACTACAAAAGAAACTCGCGAATCCTTCCGCGGCAGCTATTCCACTAAGTTTCTGTCCTTGATAGGTTACATTAGGCTCAAATCCACCTTTCGACCGTAGATTTGAGATGTGTCTCCAAAACTCACGAGGGTTCCTTAGAATAGAATTCTCTAATTGGGATATATGCGATTTATAAGCAGTTGCTACTCTGTGTTTCAAAGATTTCCTAAGTTCAGAGAACTGTGTATAAACATGGAGATAACTTGTGCGTTTCCATATCTTGTGAAGCTTTAGTTTGAGTTTGGTATCTAGGATGATGTCACGCGTAAACCAGACAGGATAACGCTTACTAGTAGATTTGCCACGGCGCTTTTTAGGCACACATAAATCAAAAGCATTATAAATGACGATATAGAAAATATTCACTGCATTAGAAACATCTTTACATTCTAACAAGGAAACCCATGATACTTTCGACAGTATATCATAAAGCATTATAAAATCACACTTCTTAAAGTTCCAGTCTTTAAAATGGCTTATATTGCTAGGTTCAATACTTTCCGAACAATGAATTGATTCCGCTCTTACCTCGATATCAAGAGCTGGATGATAAGCATCAAGTGGCACCAGTCCATCAATGTTTTTAACTATTGCATTCTGGAAGCCTTCCCGCACTAAAACAACATCTAACATACCGCCGTATTTATTTTTAACAATATTTGTGTCCACTAGGCCACAAAAAGACAAAAAATAAGAATAATAATATTGAACATTTGTCGAGGCACTATTTAAATTAATGTCTCCTAGAATTAAAACTAGTCCACTGAAGTTATTCACAAAAGACTCAATCTTGTAGAACCAACGCATATATTCGTCGTCATTGGCTGTCGGTTTTATATAGACGACACATACAAAAAAGCAGCGACCACGCCATGAGAAACATGCACACAAGTCCTCACCATTATCAGTCTCAAGGTCACATCGACGCTGCAGCACAATGGGTGTACGAGATGCTAAAAGCACTCCCCCGCAGGGCGAAATTCTGTCACGACGAATTATGCTCCAGTCACCGCATTCGAGTTCTGAATCCAGCACAGACGAATCCAAGAAAGTCTCTGTGACGGCTACCAAATTGTGTTCGGATAAGGCAAGGTTGTTGCGCCACATAGGAAGTTTAGATTTCAAACCACGAACATTTTGGTAGAAAACCTCAATATAGCTGTGATTAATGGTTGGACTCACGAAATGACTGTAAGTTCGAAGAGTTTCTTGTAGGAACTTTGGCTCTCGTGGTGTATGATGATCGCTTATAGTTGATCCAAGGTTTTATTTTGGCATTAATCGGCCATATATCAGTTGAGTAAAATGTATCGAAGTAGGCTGTAGGAACACCAATCTTGTAAGATTTATAGTCGCCTCGAGTAACAAGTTCGTCGATAGAGCATTCGCCAGAAGGACATAATTGCAATAAATATTGACGGATTTCATCGGTGCTCGAAGCCATATTCCATAGATGAAGAAACTTACGCTCTTTAACGGCCTTCAAATATACAGATGCAGGGTCAGCAGTCCCGTGTAGAACTAAAGGTCGTCTATTCACGCGTCTTTTTGTTTCCATTTCATAAGGTTTTTTCTCGTTGCTCATCTGTTGGGTAGGAATAGTTGGACTGTCGTTATCAGGGTATTGTGTATAAATATCTGATTTAGTTTTATTTGTTAATTTGCTGGTTGGTGGAGATTTATTCCCAGGCGGCCGTGACGAAATGTTCAAGTTGCCTTTGTTGGCTGATTTCAGTTGAGTTAAAGGTATGTTGGATTTGCTGGTATGTTTATTACAAGTTGGAGAAACTAATGTGCCGCTAAATGAACATGATTCATCCTCGATGGTATTGTCAGCGATTTCCTTAATGAAGCAGTCGTTCGTTTTATATATTTCAATTATCTTGTTCAATTTATCAACTTCAATAGCATATTTATCTAGTTTCGTTTCATGGTTTAGGATTATAGAGATGGCTTTAGTAAGCTGGTTACTAAGACTGGCTATCTCTGATCGCAAGGTCCGAACTTCTAATATAAGATCATTGGTATCAGCAAGTTCTTCTGACGTAACGGTACTTACGGCCACTGTTTTCTTCACTGTTGGAGTCGAAATATTCTTCTTTACTTCTTTTTTATTCCCACAACTACATTCCGGGCATATCCATGATCCGATATCTGATCTTTTAAGATTTTTCTCACCAATGCACAGGCGATGGTAGAGTTTGCCGCAATTTCCATACGTGCATCTCAGATGCATCTCATTGGTGATAATAATATTATTGCACGCGGAACAATCCATATTGCACAGTACCAATAGCGCCGCGGAAGCTTTATCTATCCAGAATACGAACACAGCAGTTGTATAGCGTTGAGATTTAATTTTTATTACAGTTCAATATTTTTTAGTGTTTTACCAATGGCACTGTCAATGTCAATGATCGGCTTAAGCGTTCAATTCAATTCGTAAAAGAATGCAATCTTTCATCAATGTTTTCTTATGACGTTATTAAGTAAAATTATCTGCCATAAAAAGACAATCACTTTAAGTAATTTATTTTATTCAAATTTAATTTGCTTAGTATGCTGTATTTCAAGTGCGTTTTCTCCTTCAGCGAGCGTCGTACAAAAGTGACGGACGACGACAGCGACTACTTCAGTGCAAACAGCGTGTGGCTCAGCGCTTCCGAGAAGGAGAAGTTGGACAAGTATCAGCAGTCGCTGCATGAGAAGAAACACGCTTCCAGGCTGAGCAGGAAAATGAACTTTGATTTTGCTGGTAATTTTTTTTTTTTTTTTGAAAATTGTTTTAATTTATTTTTACTGTCAATGGTATCGATTTTATTAGTTGAATTTACTAAAAATATGTACGCGGTAAAACAGATAGTGTAAAAATAAATTACCTTCAGAAACATAATTAACACCATAACTTTTTCTTTTAAATAAGCTGAAAATTATTAAATTGTAGAAAATTAATTATTTAAATTAATATTTCATAATCTAAAAAAAAATTAAATACGATTTGTTGCCTACATACAACTAAAAATGCCAACTAGCATAACGTGATTGGCAAACATATTCAAAAATACCATACAACATTACCATACTTTCTACTTTTCGTATACATACTTATATCCATCACAAGGTTCTCAGTAAGAAATCATCTAGATTCTAGAGCGATAAGATCGCTCTCTATATTTTTTGTTAATTTGTAATAACCAAACATTTCATCTCCGGATATTTTTGAAATATGTCTTTCCACCCAGCGTGTGATCGGCGTTTAAAGTGTTAAGTCTTTTTCCTCTTTTTATAAACTTTAGATATTTTGATATCTTCTCATACATTTACAGGTCGTCAGATAGTAGAAGATACTACTATAGACCATGAAGTAGACGAAGAGAAGATCAGGCAGATGTCGAGTCCACGCCCTGGGCGGGCGCTCCAACACGACATGTTTGTAGGCATTCCTTCTGATAGAGACGTTGCGCCTGGTATCAACGCTCCTTTATTGCAGGTATTGTGGTTGATTTGTTTATGAGACCCTTAAATCACATTGAAATAAAAATATTTTTTACGGCTTTTAATTTTTACATTTTTGACTTCCCGACTCGACGTTTCGATTTCTTTACAGCTTTTGTTATCATGGGGTGGAATCAGTCTGTAAATCAAGCGTAAATAATAGTTTTATTTTAATGTGTTGCATTCAGATAAATCTAAGAAACCTAATAATAAAACGACATGTTTCATCAATGGCTGCCGGAACAAGAAGGAAGTTTTATTTATTTAATATTTTGACAATCATCACACCATAGACAAACATTACACCACAAACAATTTGACAATTTTTTCAATTGACATTACAAGTTAGTACACAATATTTTCAATAGATGTCACTACTGGTTTCATTTGATGTTACAATTACAATAAAATCATTACCCTTAAATCCCTCCAAAGGTCATACTTAGTCCTGACCCCACACTAAGATCGAGTCTTATGCCGTGGGTATCAGGAACAACGAGAAACCTTTCGGTCTCGCATATACCCAGACCCGAAAGAAATATTTGTGGGCTGCACAAACATTTCTCTCGTGCCGGTATTGAACCCGCGGCCTTTCGTTTCATAGGTGGCGTGTAACCGCCTGCGCCAAGGAGGCTGTTATGAAGTCAAAATGTTAAGATGAAAATTCAAATAGGGTTTTTCAGCTGGTAGGACTCTAAACTGTCTGTCTGATTTTCCTGTGAGAGATTGTGACCAAGAGCTACTGGATATAATAGGTTAAAAAAAATTGTTGGATGATCTAAACTATATCGATATCCAAAATCTAGCAAACGAATTAATTTTAATGATATTTGTTTACGTACGCAAAATTAAAAAAAATCGCTCAAATGCCTGTAGCTTATTATATCAACTTGAGCGAATAGAGGGTAGCTCAAAAAATTATTTCTTGTTATCACTTGTGCACCCATGTTTTTTCTCATACCGTACTATTATCAAAACATTACTGATACAATAATTACTTTCAGTTTGACCCGTCAGTGGAAGGAGATGGCTATGCAGCAGTGACTAAAGCCCCAGGCATATCCATCGCCTCCCGCATACAAGACGCGGAGATCCAAGAGATGAGCGATACAGGACGTTGTCTGTCCATGCACCAGCCCTGGGCTTCGCTACTCGTCGAGGGAATCAAATTGTAAGTACAATATCAGGTTATCACTACATAGTATAAAACAAAGTCGCTTTCTCTGTCCCTATGTCCCTTTTTATGCTTAAATCTTTAAAACTACGCAACGGATTTTGATGCGGTTTTTTTAAATAGATAGAGTGATTCAAGAGGAAGGTTTATGTGTATAATACGTGCATATTATTGAAGAGAAATCTATATGCACCCGGGCGAAGCTGGGCCGGGCCGCTACTTAACAAATAAAACAAGAGTTAAGATGCAAAAGAAAGAATGCCCATTTTACTATGAAACTTAGTAATGGTACGAAGATTTTTGTCCCTCGATGAAACCTACTTTTTTTGTGTAGAGAAACATAAACATATATTTTCAATAAATATAAATATAAGATCAGGTCATAGCATTAGGTCAGGGATGCTCATATCTAGTAGTCATGGCCTGTCCTAGTATAGGTGCTACGAGTACGCGACCTCGGCCTCCGAGCTACTGCAGTCACCCAACCTTCCCTTCCGTGACTGCAGTATCCACTTCTACAGGCCATACTCTCCTTTCCTATAACATCCTCTACCCACAAATCCTATTTCCTTTCCCCGGTTATTGACAAGCAGTGACGTAATTAACGCCAGTCCCCTACTGCGCTCGCTAACCCGCCTGCCAAGCCAAGCGTCAAGCGTGGCAAGTAACGGCAAATACCCCCACAATGACGACACAAGTAGAGGCCCCCAGTCCTCGGCAGCCATGGCGATGGTAGCAGCCATGTTTACGGTGGGGCAGGGGGTGCTAAGAATCCCCGGGTTGGCCCCGGCTACCACACGCGACGACGACTGGCCCTGGTAACACACAACATATGCACGTTGAGGACAGACGATAAGATTGTCGAATTGGAAGAAGAATTAAATGATTTACACTGGGACATTCTGGGGTTATTGGAAGTCCGAAGAATTGGAGAAGATAAGATAACCCTAAATAGTGGTTTGGTAGAAGCTGTCCATACAGTGGGATCTAAGTATTTTAGACCTCGCCGTAGAGATAGACCACAAAAACTCTCGATCCACACTCTTGACCTCATGGCCGAACGTCGATCTATGGCGCTGCAGTCTTCCGTTAACGCCGAAGCATAGAATAGATATATATCTATCCCCAATAGACGGATCTGAAAAGCCTTGCAACATGATGTCCGTGCTCACAATACTGTGAGCATAAAAGAGACAATGGAGCGGAACGGAGGCTCCAAAGTGTTTGCTAGAGACCTGGCTATTGGCCAAAGCCAGTTGTCTGGGCTGAAAACGGACGGCGGCCGCTTAGTGTCGACGTCGGCAGAGATATTAAGGAATTCGAGAGGTTCTACGGTCAGCTTTATACCTCGGTTGCCGAACCTACTGTTAGCTCAGCCGAAGACCCGAGAGCTGAGTTGATCCGACACTACAGCGATGATAAACCCGACATCAGCCCGTGTGAGATCGAGATGGCCCTGAAGCAACTTAAGAACAACAAGGCGCTGGGTGAGGTCGGAATCAATTCAGAGCTTCTGAAAGCGGGCGGAACGCCGATACTGAAAGTCCTTCAGTGGCTCTTCAATTTCGTCCTCCTCGAGGGCTCAACGCCAGGGGCATGAAGCAGGAGCGTGGTGGTACTGCTCTTCAAAAAGGTGATAACACTTTGCTGAAGAACTACAGGTCCAACTCGCTGCTGAGCCATGTCTATAAATTGTTTTTCGAGTGTCATTAAGGAAGGAAGTTTGATGACTTCCATTCTCCTGAACAAGCCGGTTTCCGAATAGTCTTAAGTAACATAAATTAAATCCATACGCTTCGGCAAGTTATACAAATTACAAAAACCGAGGAATAAAACTTCAGAATATAATTAAATAAGGAACTTCGTTCCAATAAATTACCCAGAATGTTTTTTAACTGTTGCTGGGATAGTAATGCCTCATTCTGACTGTAAATAAAATCTATAATATTATTCTGGTTTTAAATAGCATTTAAATACTATAAAACACTGTTTTTATAAATGATTGCAAGGAATTGCCATGAAAATGTGCCATTCTTATACAAACATGTCGTCGAATTACATTTGGCACGCAATTGATATCGTTGTATGAGGTCAATGTAACTTGTGACGTAACACAATTAGCTGCGCACGTGGTGCGCACATGGTGGGCACGTGGTGGTGACAGGTGAGCTGTCATGCCTATTTCATACCACCATTTCGCCGCAAGATGTCGCTAGTTGAAATCTGAATCGCGGTGTCAAGATTCTCCGGCACGAGTATATAAGCTGCGGCAAACTTGTTCACGGCAAGACCTTACTTCATAGGATCATTTCTATAGTAAGCTCTTCCCGAGAACTTCACACTATGTGAATCAACTCGTAACCGCGATGAGGAGACGTGGCGCGGTGCCCTGAGCGTGAGACTGGCGATGGTGGCTCCACCATCAGCCCTCGATGATCGTTCGCTCCCCTGCAAGGGGGAGAGTGGGGTACTGTCGCTGTCTGAGTGGTTATTTTAAATCTTTTAAAATAATAAATACGGTGATATTAGTACCTAAGGATGGGTCAGATGAAATAAACTCCCTTATAATTGCGCAACCCAAATACCTGTTTCACCTTGTATCAAACACGTAGTATTAAATATCTCACAGTATCGGACTCGATAGTCGATACGCGTACTGCGTACTTGTGTATTTAAAGACTGGACATATTTAACTTTCAAGTATTCTCTATATTTTTGTGATTAATGTTTATGATGTACGGATGTGTAAATAAATTAAATTGTATATTTTAAACTAATTTATAATTCTGTTGGTTTTTTTATCTCTGTTGTACTTTAATGATCAAATATATCTTTTTTAAGATAAGGTATGTTATTTAATACGAAGTAGTCACTTGATTTAATATTTTATTTTACTACTGTTACAATAAAAACTAGGTAAATATTTTTAAAGTGAAATTTAAGGCACTTAATTGCATGCCTCAATTTCCGTGAACATTGCTATCGTTCGTCTCGGCCGCATGACTCTTTCGCCGTATAAGTGAGTAGAACAAGGTATACACGGAGTGGTCCTAGTAAACTGCTAAAAGTATGATATACTTCATACTCATCATTTATGATAGGCGGACTAGGTGGACAAAGTATTGTGAATCTAGAAATAGGTACCATCTAGTATTGAAAATAGCTGTTCCTCGCACCTGTTCCCGTAAATACGTCTCTACTAGTACCCCATATCATATCGTATGCGTATTGCGTCACAGCATATTAGCGCTGCTGTGGTCTCGTTACCAAATGCCACGGGGCACGAGCCACCGAATAAGGCGAATAATATCTATTAATATTATTTAGTTTTTAGTTTATCTTCAATTATAATTATGGAGCGAAATGGGGTATTCTGGGCATAGTCTGTGGCATAGTGTGTTTGCTAAATAAGATGCTTCGATTGGACCTTGAGCCAAAATTGTAATTGTGCGAGTAGAAATTAGAATAGACATCAGTGGCGAAGGGTGACTTTTTTCAAATGGGAAGCGAAAATTTATAAGTATTGCTTTTTTGGAAATGCAGCATTTGTTTTCAAATTCTACAATAATACTATTCATAACGCAAAAAGTCTCATTTTCAATAAAAGTTTGGCTAAATAGATATCTGTTTCCAATTCGAAACTTCGAAAAAAATCTTTAATGAACGTTTCCCAAAACTAAGATTTTTTGAGTAAGGTCACTCTAATTCTAAACTTGTGAAATAATATTGCAGACACGAAGGGCGCACCTGGTACACGAGTCACCGTGGTCGGCTGTGGATCGCGTCCACTGTCAAGCCGCCTGATCAAGAAGTCATCAGGGCTTTGGAAAATCAGTACAGGGTGTTATATCCAGGTAAACGAACCTAACTATTAATTACCTAACAAAACTATTAGGAAGGACCTCTTACCCATAATCGCCTTACCAAGATTTTGTCTTGTTTTAGAATTAATAATACTCACAATGTTACAAGAAAAAACAAAAGTTATACAAATGTAGCAAAACGTTATGTCAATTATGAGGTTTACGATGTATCTCGACAGTAATCGGAATTCTAAGTATTTTTTATATCAGTACAATCTGGGTACAACTTGAGGTTTCTTTAATTTAATTCTTAATAATCTGGAGCTCGTCACATCAAGGCTTGTTTTTATTAATGTGATAATGTTTATTGTACACAGATAAACAGTTCAAGTTCCCGTCTTTCTACCCTACTGGGTGTCTGCTAGGCTGTGTTCACGTCGACGACTGTCTGCCGCAGGAAGAATATGAGAAAAAGTAATTATACTGTACTAAAATTTTTAAATAACACCTAACAGACCCATACATAGTTCATACACTCAACTGGCTGTATCAAATTATATTCCTTATTTTTTCAGATATCCTGAAGGCGAGAGCGACAGTCCCTATGTGTTCATTTGTTCTAATCCGATTAGTTTGAGATTGCGGTTCCCCATCAAAGGTCAACATAAGATTTGTAAGTTTGATTTAGAATTTTTATTTTCTCTTAATGTTGTTCATTAAATATTGCTTACAATTTTCTGGTGTAAAATATTGGAAAATGAAAATTAATAATATAAAACTTTTTAAAAGTAGATTATGGTCAAAAATAGGAGCTCTAATTTTATAGCTCTTATACAATCTTGTTAAATTGATTCATCCATTCGAATATTAAAGACTGATTTTTCAATTAACATCAGTTCAAATTCAACTATTTTTTTATAATTTTTAATTAATCATGAAATCTCCAAAATAATTGCTCCAAAATAATTTTTATGTTTTTAATTTCGTAGATCAACTGGACAAGACTATACATCAGGCTGCTGTGAAGTGCATTCAGAAAACGGCCAAGATGCAAGCCGAAGAGGCCAATGCGGGATAAATATTAGTGTAGGGAACTATGGTTTAAGGCGGAAACAGACTACTAAAACCCCTTGCCACACGACCCAACGGGACATGTGTTGAATCAAATCAAATTACTGGTGATAAGTTTTTCATATATGAGAGGTTGCCTGGGTAGGTACCACAGCAATCTCTATTTCTCCCGCCAAACAGCAGAGTAAATGCACTGTTGTGTTTCGGATTGAAGGACATTGTAGCCAGAGTAACTACTGGACATATTGAGAGTTTACATCTTATGTCTCAGGATGGCGAGTGGAGTGAAATGCCAAGCATTGCTTTGTAATTCAAGGCGTTGTTTGGTTTTGCTACTGTTCATGAGCGGTCACATCGCTTACCATCAGGCAAACGGCATGCTCGTCTCGCCATTAATTGCAATAAAAAAAAACAAATTATACTATTTTCTATGGCCAGAACCAGAACACGCGTACGTTGCGTAGCGAAAACAGAAAATAGTAGGATTTGATTTGATTAAACTCGTGTCGCGTCGGGTCGGTTGGCGTAGCGTTTCAGTATTATGTTACCGACATTATGCAGCATACCATGTGTTTCATTTCAAAATAGTTTATTTTGTTTTTATTTGTCAAACATTTTCAGGTATGTTTTGTTATTTTTCTTTACATACTGTAGTAATAGATTCTCTTCTTTCTGTTGTAATTTGTAGTATAAGAATTCTACCTAGGAGCCGTCCATTAATGGGAGGGGTTAAAAATGCTAAATAAAAGATCACGTGATTAATGGACGCCCCCTCTAGGTGTTTGAGTTATTTCTTTCTTATTTTTATTTAATTTTACGTATATATTTTTTAATAATGTACCACTATCTATTTATTTCGCATAATACTGTATGCTTATATAATTAAGTAATAAAAAGTGAAAAAATATTTTTGTGTTGTTAATTAAGTGATCAAAGCTTTTAAATTAATAATTTAAAAAAAATATTAAGTAATTTTTGACAAAAAAAAAACTTAAAACAATATTAATTCATTCAAATAAAGCTATTATTCGCAGATTTTATCGCATATTTGGTTCAATTTTTTAACTTCCAGAAGTTTCGATTACTTTACAGCTTTTCGTAGTCACGAGGCGGACTGAGGTTATTAGTCATCCGCTCCGTGACTGTTACAATTTAACTAAACTTAATTTAGAATTTACATTAAAAAAATATATTTAAATAGTTACAGTTAATACAGACTAACCATTTAAATATATTTTTTAAACCAAACCAAAAAACCGAATCCGCGATAAAATCCGTAAATAATATTTTTATCTCAATGTGTAACATTCGCGCAAATCTAAGACACCAATAGTAATTTATCATTAAAATTGGAATCTATTTCTCACGGTGCTTTGGTAATTAGACTGTATAATAGTAGACTTCTCTTTTTACTCAGATAGTTCGTACTTAAATGAGAAAAATAAAACTTAATTTGAGCATGATAATAAAAACTGTATATTAGAAAATATATTTATTTATCTTTAAAATTGGAATCTATTTCTCATGTTGCATTGGTAATTATTCTGAATAATAGTTGAATTTTCTTTTGACGTAGATAGTTCGTAGTTCGTATTTACGTACGATAATTAGAGATCTCTCATCCTTACTAATAGTAATGGCAATAGTTGCTATTTCAAAATAACTTCACCATCTTGTGAATTTGCGAGTCATAGCATGTTATACATAAGTGATATTGCTAACAACTTTTATCTGTATATAATATAAATTATTTATGCGGCAAACGGCCGTTCTCTATATTCTATCTATCTTTAACATTATAACACATTACATTGGGCACAGCTATTAAAACTAATAACCATTAATGGTCATCGCTATAATTACCGGCAACCCAGACGGCCTCTCACATATGAGAGACCTACCACCAGTAAATATATGTTGGCTTTGTTGCCCTCTATGGCTCATTTTCACCCACAGACCACTCTGAACTGATCTGTGTTTTCACCGTACGATGGCTCTCAAAAAGACCTGCCACAAGTGATATAGTATGTTAGATGTCGGTCATGAAGTGTAAACTCTATCTGTTTGAGCGTAACGATCACGTATCTCGATAACATCAGATTTAAATGAATGAAATAACCACTCAGACAGCGACGGTACCCCACTCTCCCCCTTACAGGGGAGCGAACGATCATCGAGGGCTGATGGTGGATCCACCATCGCCAGCCTCACGCTCAGGGCACCGCGCCACGTCTCCTCATCGCGGTTACGAGTTGATTCACATAGTGTGAAGTTCTCGGGAAGAGCTTACTATAGAAATGATCCTATGAAGTAAGGTCTTGCCGTTGGTTTGTTCGCTGCGCGCTATATACGCACGCCGGAGAATCTTAACACCGCGATTCAGATTTCAACTAGCGCCATCTCATGGGGCAATGGTAAATTGTATATTTTACACATAACTATATATACCCACTATAATAAAGCATGTATTGTCCCTATATTTGTACGTATTTACATATTAATTATGTATGTTTCTATTATATATTTTTTTATAAATAGAGATTTATACGAGTACTCCCACTTGATCTTATCTCTGCATCACCCAAAGGTAGACTATTCGATATTGCCTCTGGCATTAAGTCCGCCTTGTACACAATGTATATGTAGTACGAGTATAATAATTATGTGAATCCGTTATTCGGTACTGCGAAGTGTGACGTATTTGATACTAAGTGGACCACGAAGTACGCGTAAATAGTCCGATACTATGAAGTATGAAGCATTTGATACTAGGTGGATCACGAAGTACGCAGTACGCGTATCGAGTCCGATACTATGAAGTATGAAGTATTTGATACTAAGTGGATCACGAAGTACGAAGTACGCGTATCGAGTCCGATACTATGAAGTATGAAGTATTTGTTACTAAGTGGATCACCAAGTACGAAGTACGCGTATCGAGTCCGATACTATGAAGTATGAAGTATTTGATACTAAGTGGATCACGAAGTACGAAGTACGCGTATCGAGTCCGATACTATGAAGTATGAAGTATTTGATACTAGGTGGATCACGAAGTACGAGTATCAAATCCGATACTCTGAAATATTTGATATTACGTGGAACAGGTATTTGGATCGCGCATTTTACGGACTAGAAACAGCTACACTTAGTATCAGTTTTACCTCGTCGAAGCCACCCCTAAAATCATAAGGAGAAACATAATAAACAACAATACAACCGCTAAACTTTATATAGGTATTTAATTTTTAAATAATGAAGGAAAAAATGAAATATTGTTTACTTACAAACCTACGCTTAACTCTAGTTCTGTTTTCCCTAAAGTAATTTATAAAAGCCTAATCGGTAGAAATTCCGAGTTTTGGAAATGACTGGGGGAAATTATTATACATACATAGCATATCAAGAGTGCTACCGAAAACGAAGCTGGGTGGTTTTTACACTTTTAGTGACTTCAGACACAGTGTAACAAAATATTGTGCAAAAAATTGTGTCGTTTTTGTTCAATTTTTTTCCTTTCGTCGTATTAGGCTGGTAAATACAGTTTTATTTTTAATAATAGTGTTCTCCCTTTAATTTTTAAAGACGCTATGGTACACAAGGCTATAATTATTACTTTAGTCAAAACTATGCATTTACCACCCAACCTCGACGATATTTAAAAAAAATATTGTTTCTTTGCGAAATTTTGATTACACTGTGTTTATACTTTATAGTTACAATCTGTCACTCGGCTTCATTTTCAGTAGCAGTCTTGGTATACCCGGTAAATATACTCTGAGCCGAAGAGTCTTGTAGATCTATGAGATCCTTTGTCGAAATTTTCAATTATTTAGAATGAAAGCCACTCAGACAGCGACAGTACCCCACTCTCCCCCTTACAGGGGAGCGAACGATCATCGAGGGCTGATGATGGATCCACCATCGCCAGTCTCACGCTCAAGGCACCGCGCCACGTCTCCTCATCGCGGTTACGAGTTGATTCACATAGTGTGAAGTTCTCGGGAAGAGCTTACTATAGAAATGATCCTATGAAGTAAGGTCTTGTCGTTGATGTGTTTGCCGCAGCTTATATACTCGCGCCGGAGAATTTTTACACCGCGATTCAGATTTCAACTAGCGACATCTCACGGTGCGCTCGTGGTTAGTCCACATGCGGTCTACCGTCGAAATCTCAGTAATTGCGACACAATCACCACGTGTGTAGAAAATGGCGTCATCGTAATCAAGTTTTAAAGTAATCATCTGATATAAAAATTTATGACACATGGTAAATTAATATACTTATGAATTTGGACTATGGTTTTTGTACTTTCTCTTAAAGCTGAGAACGATATTTTTGGATATATTTTGTAGATCTTAAGTGTGGTTGTTAATGATCGAGATTCCCTTATAGCGAAATACACAATAGATATCTGTAATCGATCTCAGAATATACTGTGGGCGAGCGATAGCAAATCTTAACATATTATAGCTAATATTCGCCATTGATCCATAGAACGTTAACGATTTTGTCTGTAAAGTACTCTTTAATGAAGTGAAAAATTTGCGGTCCCGTATTAACCATTCCGTTATTCTCGCTTACATTTTGAAGGACTATTTGTGGCTTTGGCGTTTAACCGTACTAAAATTAATGTAATTATTTTAGCACTAGATGTTTGTTTACAAATTACAGCTATATTTCTACTATCGAATGTGATGAACGCGAAAACGGCTGCTATGAATGGAATCATGACATCATAAAGGGAGGGTGACGTATTCACGCGACTAATAATAAGATAACCTTGTTATTTATCACGAGCAGTTGTCCGTTCTAGACACGTAGCACGCATGAGTAATCCTTGGAATTGGAACCACCAGCGCGCCGTGAGATGTCGCTAGTTGAAATCTGAATCGCGGTGTCAAGATTCTCCGGCGAGAGTATATAACCCACGGCGAACGTATTACCGACAAGACCTTACTTCATAGGATCATTTCTATAGTAAGCTCTTCCCGAGAACTTCACACTATGTGAATCAACTCGTAACCGCGATGAGGAGACGTGGCGCGGTACCCTGAGCGTGAGACTGGCGATGGTGGATCCACCATCAGCCCTCGATGATCGTTCGCTCCCCTGTAAGGGGGAGGGTGGGGTACTGTCGCTGTCTGAGTGGTTATTTTTAAATCCTATTAAATCGAATAAGAAATTTTACGGTGATTAATACTTAAGGATGAATTGGATGAATTAAACTTCCTTATAACGCGATCCAAATACCTGTTTCAACTTGTATCAAATACGTACTGTGTTGCGTACTTCGATATCCATCTAGTATCAGATATCTCTCAGTATCGGACTCGATACGCGTACTGCGTACTTGTGTATTTAAAGACTGGGACATATTCAAGTATTCTCTATATTTTTGTGATTAATGTTTATAATGTACGGATGTGTAAATAAATGAAATTGTTTATTT
This sequence comes from Hyles euphorbiae, assembly GCA_023078785.2. Lineage (NCBI taxonomy): Eukaryota > Metazoa > Arthropoda > Insecta > Lepidoptera > Sphingidae > Hyles > Hyles euphorbiae. The sequence continues at coordinate 12,853,657 of CM041047.1, forward strand.
TAAACTAATTTATAATACTGTAGGTTTTTTAACTTTCTCGGATTGGAAAATTTTTGGAAATATTGAGTGGGGTCCCCATGCAATTAACGTGTCTTATTAGTATTTTTTACTCAATATTACTTATGGAAACAAGTAGACGCTTCAAATTTTCACAAAATATTTAGTTGTATATTACCTTTCAAAATAAATAATTAAATAAAAATAATGTTAATATTAGGGCCGAAACTGCGTTAAGCGGGCACTCGCGCGGTTTCATACAAAAGTGCTCCGTCGCGGGGATCCGCGCGGGCGTCCCGCACGGGGAGGCGCGTCCCGCACCCGCGCCGCGGGGCCCGCCTTCGTGCGTCGGAACCCGTCGCGGGGGCACGCGCGGTAAAGCGCGCGGTGTCCGCCAGCGGTAACATGACGGTGATGGCATAGGGCACCGAGACGTGGCCTCTCACTTTGGGCTTCATTAGAAGGCTCAAAGTCACTCAACGAGCGATGGAGAGGGCTATGCTCGGTATTTCCCTATTAGATCGACTCAGAAATGAGGAGATCCGTAGGAGAACAAAGGCTACCGACATATCCCAAAGGATTAGTTAGTTGAAGTGGCAGTGGGCCGAAAGGTTCTAGAGTGGAGGCCACGTACAGGCAAGCGAAATGTCGGACGCCCGCTTACAAGGTGGACGGACGACCTGACTACATTTGCAGGAAGTCGCTGGATGCAGGCTGCTTCCAACAGGTCGATGCGGAGACCGTTGGTGGAGGCCGATGTTCAGCAGTGGACTTCCTGTGGCTGAGATGATGATGATGATGAATATACTTGAGCAAAATTAAGATTTTTTACTTAGCGCAATGTTATTACCAGCCTTTCCATTGGTGATATGACTGATACCGATTTTACTCTTAAGTTGTTGACCATCAAATATGGTTCCAGTTTCGAAGATAATTCGCCATAGACCGGTATCGAAACTTTAAAATATTTGTAGAATGATTTTTCATTTTCTCTTAATTTACTGAACTTTACAACAAATTCTCCGCCTAGAAACCTAAATTCAATAAACAGCCTTCCTGGCTGTCGTTTTTTTTTGCTAGTCTCCATCGACACGACTGTACATGCACACCTTTAAAATTGAACCAGCGACACTGCGTAAATCCGGTCTCCGCGACGGGTACCCGCGACGCCCTTAGGGCCCTTAGGGCCGAAACTGCGTTAAGCGGGCGCCCGCGACGGGCAACCGTCGCGCGTCTCCTCGCGTGGACACACGGGCGGGCTCCGTGAGAACGCGACGGTCCCCATCGCGGGTACCCGTCGCGGAGACCGGATTTACGCAGTGTCGCTGGTTCAATTTTAAAGGTGTGCATGTACAGTCGTGTCGATGGAGAGCTTAATATATTATTACATAGCAAAACGACGACTAGCAAAAAAAAAACGACAGCCAGGAAGGCTGTTTATTGAATTTAGGTTGCTAGGCGGAGAATTTGTTGTAAAGTTCAGTAAATTAAGAGAAAATGAAAACTCATTGTACAAATATTTTAAAGTTTCGATACCGGTCTATGGCGAATTATCTTCGAAACTGGAACCATATTTGATGGTCAACAACTTAAGGGTAAAATCTGTATCAGTCATATCACTAACGGAAAGGCTAAAAAATCTTTATTTTTGCTCAAGTATATTCATCATCATCATCTCAGCCACAAGAAGTCCACTGCTGAACATCGGCCTCCCCCAACGGTCTCCGCATCGACCTGTTGGAAGCAGCCTGCATCCAGCGACTTCCTGCAAATGTACCCAGGTCATCCGTCCACCTTGTAAGCGGGCGTCCGACATTTTGCTTGCCTGTACGTGGCCTCCACTCTAGAACCTTTCGCTATGAATCATCTATAGAATCCTTTGCGCTATGTCGGTGACCTTTATTCTCCTACGGATCTCCTCATTTCTGAGTCGATCTCGTAGGGAAATACCGAGTATAGCCCTCTCGATTGCTCGTTGAGTGACTTTGAGCCTTCTAATGAAGCCCAAAGTGAGAGGCCACGTCTCGGTGCCCTATGCCATCACCGTCATGTTACCGCTGGCGGACACCGCGCGCTTTACCGCGCGTGCCCCCGCGACGGGTTCCGACGCACGAAGGCGGGCCTCGCGGCGCGGGTGCGGGACGCGCCTCTCCGTGCTGGACGCCCGCGCGGATCCCCGCGACGGAGCACTTTTGTATGAAACCGCGCGAGTGCCCGCTTAACGCAGTTTCGGCCCTTAAATCATATGCACCAATACCTCGACGCCCCAAATTTAACCCGCCCCGCGCGCTTCACCTCTCCTTATTAGCGCGTGAATCTATGGTTAGTGTTTGTCACTTCATAAGACAAGTTCTAAAAGCTCGACAAAATAGTTATTTCAATAACTATTTTGTAAAATACCGATTTCCAAATCTGGTGTGAAACGCATCTAAATATATACCGGGTATATCAAGGGTGCTACCGAAAACGAAGTCGGGTGGTAGTTTAAGTGACTACAAACACAACTGTGTGTTGGCCGTCTGTATTTTTAGTCGTCTGTGGTCCACAGTAAACAATGCTGTGCGCATGCGTTTGTGAGCAAGGATAGTAGTGTGCCTTAGCTCCAATAGTAAAATATACACAATAATATTTTTAATTCCATGAATTTCAGCTATGTAACTGGAGGACTGGAATAACGTACCACGCAATTTGTAGGACAATGTGGGTGGTAAACTATGCAAATGTTAGCTAACCGATAAAAAAAATCAGCTGGTTAGTAATTCATTTTCATGACCTTATTTATGATACATGTTGGAGAGGACTCTCTGATAAAACCTTATATTTTGTAGGACAAATATTTTTTCACGTTATTTAGATAATTATCTCGATAATTAAAAAAAAATCGGTTAGTAATATTTTTTTTTTAATTCTTCAACTCAACATATTTCATCCCTATTATCTTAGTTATAAACCACAATCGAGAATTTTCGTACAAGAATTACTTGGGCGTCTCATTGAAATGAAGCTATTCTCGAAAATTCAGCTTGATAGTAATTATTTTTATATTTTTTTTTTTTTTTATAATGGCCTGGCATAGTGGCGGCATTGCACCTGATGGAAAGTGCCAATGCCGCCCAGGCAGAGTATCCATTGGCATCGGACGGCAGTCCCATGCCAATGGAAACAATTATGCCGGCCTGCTTAGGTGCCTCTTCACACCACGGCGGAAGGACCCGGGATTGTAGGAAGGAGGGAACACGTGCGCCGGCAAACAATTCCACAGCCTGACGGTGCGGCACAGAAACGAATTTGAGAACCGAATTCGTTTCTGTGAATCTGAATCTGAATTAAGTATTAGTACTATAAGTTTTGAGCGTAAGACCAAGATGACATACCACGCAATTTGTAGGACATTGTGGGTAGTAAACTATACAAATGTTTGCTAACCAATAAAAAACATCAGCTGGTTAGTAATTATTTTCCATGACCTTGTTTATGATACATGTTGGAGAGGGGGCACTCCCTAACAAAACCTTATATTTTGTTGGACAAATATTTTTTCACGTTATTTAGATAATTATCTTAATAATGAACAAAGAAAAATCCGGTTATTAATAAATTTTTAAAATTCGTCAAATCAACATACTTTATCCTTGCTACCCCTACTAAGCTATCATTTACCAACGTTACTGTGAGGAAAAAGTTGGCCGTCTAGTCGAAAGGAAGCTACTCACGAAAAATCAACTTGTTAGTAATCAATTATGAAAATTGTACTAGGGAACCTGTACTAATATTAATTTACCCGTAAAGAACATTTTCAGACGGATTGCTTTCATCATATTTATTTGTCTCATTTTTAATTTTTCTAAATTATTTTTTGGGTTCGCGCTACACTATTAACTTCTGGAAAATTTGTTTTTGGTATCTTAGAGCTATTATAAACCTACAGTCAGAAAATCAGACAGGTTGCTCTGATACAGTTCTGTAAAATTTGTTGACATTTTTGAAAATTCAGTTCGGTCAAACGCTACGCGAAATTTTTTTAAAATGGGTATTTTCAAGTTCGACATATTCAAATCTATCAATTTGATGCGGTTATACCTGTATTGCTATGAGACAAAAATTTTGGTTGTCATCTCTCGTACTAGTACCTTGGGAGAGACCTATTTCCAGCAGTGAACTTCAACGGGTTGATGATGATGATGATGAACACTACGTAAATATTATTAAAGTGAAATTAAGGCACATACGTGATACAATTTCTGGAAGATTCAATCTCGTCTTAAACCTCTAAATCTCTGCCTTAAACTTGGAAATCCACCGTAAACATTGCTATCGGTCCATGGGCGTAGTGCGGTTGTCGGCTGCCCGGAGCGGAAGGCAATTTTGGCGTCCTCTTATGAACCGACTTCAAGCTAAAAAGAAAAATAGACAACTTCAAAAAAATAAAGAGGAGGTTCTCAATTTGGGGGATTTTTTCTAAATGTATTTTCACCGATTATTTGATAAAGCATGAACCGATTTGGATTTTTTAAAACGGTATAGTGGTGGTTCCATAAAAAAATAGACAGTAAAACTCCTCGGAATTGAATAAAATTCCAATGGTTCTTTTTGCAATAGGTTCAGTGTTTCGCAATCCTGTATCGGTTACCCGTTATGTCTCTATCAAATATTGTAAAATAACATATATTTTTTTTCAAGACTCAACTATGGTTAATGCCGAAATGAAATGGTTTCGAAAATGCCGTTTTTGGAAGACTACTGTCTTAACGCGAGAAAAGCGACTTCTACTGCAAATGGAGGAACCATTGCAGTCCATAGAAAAAAAAACAATGTATGGACTGCTAAGCCACTGGGCTAGAGGTAATATCCTAAATTCTAGACTACATCAGTAAACAAGTCCAGGTCACCTGATCACTCTGGCCACTGTCAGAGTTCAGATTTCAAACGCTCAGACTCAGTGTAACAGTGCAACTAAAGAGTATGAAAAAAAGCAACGATTTTTTTAAATTTGATTTCTTTTCTTAGTATTTGTGTGGTAAATGCATAGTATTTACTAAAATAGTACACACAACACCCTTTTAATTTTGAAGGCGCTATGGAACGCAATGGTTTAAATTATTATTTTAAGAAAGCTATGTATTGAACACCTACACACGACACAAAAAAAAACACTTAAGTAAGTTGTCGCGTTTCTTTATGATTTTTTTTCTTTTCGTCTTCGGTTGCAGTCTTGATATACCACCATGTTTATATTACCTTGGTAGTTGAAATTTACAATAAACTATGATTTACTTGAACTTTGAAGCTACTTCGAAAATCGAATATTTTTTCCAAAAGAAACTGGAATCTATTATTGCAATAACCGTATGTCGATTGCCCAATTAGATAGCGGACTTTAAATGTAATACGTTGCACATCGTAATAAGTTGACCGAATAGATAACATAGTATTAAATTATTGTCTGTAGTTTTAAAAAAATTACTACGTTAACTACGTTAATCCCGATTAAATGTATAAGTAGTGGGTAAGTGGGCCGTCCGCGAGCAACTTATTATTTGAATGGCGTTCCAGTATTCGGGCGTTAAAGTTTTATAATGTCATGAAAATAAATCAATAATGCTCAACTGATACCACTATAATTCATGTGGTGAGATGTGAAATTCATTATTCAAGTGTTAACGGCATGACTCTCAGCTCCTTTGGTTTTAAAAACCCACATAATTAAAAATAATGTGTATTGATATTTGCTGAATCGGATTTTCCACCTCTTATGTAAGGACTTCCTAATAAGAAAGTGGTCGTATTTTCCCATAAAATGTCACAGAATTTCATATGGCCAGACAAATAATTTCTTGTAAGCTCTATTTATCAATCAACTAGTGAAACGATAGGATTGTTATGAAAATAATTTATTTACACAACTAATACCTACAATTTAACATAAATAGTATCTTTACGCACATCTGTTATACAATCACACGCACTGGTCACACTACGTACAATATAAAATTACGTTGTGCTACACACATTACACACATCTTGAAGATTATCATACTTATCAACTAAATGAGCACCAAAGTTAAGAGGGAGACATTATAATAGCCAGTCACAGTCACCTTAAATTGGTGGGGTTATATTAGCGAACTATAGTTATACATTTTATTACTAAAACAAACAGTTTCAAAATTATTTGTTGTTACCAAGTAGTTACGTTTTGACAGTTTAATACGTAAATGGAAAGCCATAATTTGGTCTGAGAACTAATGTGAATTAAAATACATGAGAATAATGACCTAGATTTGTTGCCAAAGTTCGCGAATACAACCTATATTTATCTATGTTATTACATCTATACATAATAATAGCCCAATGTATAAGAATCATAGCTTTGGCAGTGAAACAAGGATTTGGTATACAAACTTAAAATTAAACATCTTTCTTCTGATTGAGTTGAGGGAAGAATGCTTCTATAGGTAATATGGGGTCGTCTGTTGCTATTGTAAAGTAATTTGGTATTCTTCTACTGCTAGAGGCTACTGTTTTAAACATTCCTGGTTTATTGTAATCTTTGCTGGCAGCTAACGTTAGATCTGAAACGCGTTTTGAATGTTCGAATAAATGCTCAATGTGGTCGTGATGCTTTTTATCAGCTATTTTCATTATAGCACTCTCAGACTTACTCCTTTCGGATGTGATGTCGTTTCTGACATCGTATAATGTTGTCTCAGTTACAGCAATGTCTACCGATTCTCCTATCTCAGAGTCTTTGATTTTCTTTCTCAAGGGCCTTTTGCTGTGGACTGTGGTAGGTACTTCGGTGTTTTCTTCTGTAGGTCTTGGTCTTCGCAAGCCGTTTCGTATGCGTGATGATATTCTCTGGGTGGTTCCGTCGGTATTGTCAACTGTTGTCTGCCTGTGCCTATTAGGATTCCTGATAGAATGTATTTCTTTTTCTTTCTCTTCAGTATTTTCTGTGTCACTCAATTTATGTCTTGGGTCTTTAGGTGTGAATCTTTTTCTTTCGGTGGTTGTTTCACCATCGCCATTTTCACTAATAGGTACTCGACGTTGAGGGAATCTTACTTTAGGTGTGTTCTCGCCGGGATTGTCAGTACTCGTAGTTGAACCTATTCTGTTTCTGTAATCTTTAACGCTAAATCTTGGTCTATTGTATTTATTCCTTAAGCGAGTCCTATTCCCTTTGCCTCCGTTTGAAGATGTTTCAAGTCTAGGTGTTGTAGTAACCTCAACATCACTTGTTAATTCTGTTGTTGTTTCCCTGTATCTTTGACTTGTCACAGGTTCCAATTTAGCTTCAATTGGTTTGACGTCTTTATGAAAGGAGAACTCTTGAGCATTTTCTACTGAAGTTTTATATGTGTCACTTAAGCTTACATCAACATCACTAGTTGGAGTGTCTTTCTCATCTTGTTTATGGGTGTAGTCGGGAGTATCACTAGTCTTCAGTTCATAGGCTGTTGAAGTTGGTTTTGTAATATAGGGACGATTTGATATTTTCATAATTTGTGAATCTTCTTTATTCGTCTCATCTTTGAAGTAAATTGTCGTTGCTTCTACTCTTTCTGTTGTAGTCGGTAGTCGTCTATATATGAGTTTCTTTTTAACAATAGTTGGAGCTGTGGGGAAAACGGTGGGTAAAGCGCTGGTGGTTAAGTCTGTAGTAACGCTTGGAGTAGTCGGGTTAGGTTGGTAAGATTTAGTCGGTCTGACTCTTGGTCTAATGGTGTGAATTTCTTGGTTATCCGTGGTTTGAGTAGATTCCGTAGTTTGGACTGTACTAGCATGAGTACTTGTTTCTGTTACGATCCTATCTTTGTTTCGGTTTCCGTTTGCGATAGGACGACGTCTCCTTATCTTATTCCTTTTACGAATCTTGTCTTTGTCAAGCGGTTCAGCTGAGCCATTCGGTCGCTTAAAGTGTTGATTGGGAGGAAGTGTCGGAAGGGTTTCAATTGGAATGTCATTGATGTCTTTGATGGCGCGGGTTGTGGTTTCTACTACTGCAGTCGGTCTACTAGACTCGTTGGGCTTTTTCGTTCTTCTCGCGCTGTAGTCATTGTAAGCGGGTGTAGATACTTTGTAATAGTAATCTTTCAACTTATGTTTACCGATCGGTTCGAAGTCGTCGCCAAGAGGCCGCCTACTTTGAGATTCGACCTCGCTGTCGTAGCTCAAAGAGTTTCCATAGCCCTTTTCAGCCTCAGTTACTATAGCGTATTCTTCGGGAAGTTCAGGCAAGGGTGTGGTTGTAGGTTTACTAAATGCTGTTTCATACTCTTGTTTGTTTAGAGTTTGTTCGGTGGCTTGTTGGTTATCGTAGTTGTAGGATTGTGACGTAAGTGGCCAAGCCACAGTTGATGGACGCGTGGCGACATCAGGTTCCGTTGTCTCTATGACTTCGTACGTGGCCCTGAAGGGAACCGAAAGAGAAGCATCTGATTGAGTCTTAGGTGGTGGATTCGTATAATGTTTGTTTTGTTGGTTTACGCCGGAGGCAACATTGTCGTGGATCTTTTGTTTCTTCTTCTCATAGTTGAAGTTAGTATTTTGTTCGTCATAGAATGTTTGCAATTGAGAATTCTGTTGAGATGGAAAACTGTAATCGAAGTAACTGTTAGCAAGCGTCGTCGTTTGGACTGGATTGTATGTGGTTACTGTTAGTTTGTTGAAATCGTTCTGATAATGTTTCGTGAATGGATCTTGTGGGCTTGGTTTGAAACCGTCCTTTACTCCAGCATTAGGGTCTATTTTAGGAGCCGTAGAAAACTTCGTGTGGGGCGCGGGCGTTACTTTAAAATCGGTGAATGTTGATCCAAAGTAGTTTTGGCTGGCCGTGGCTTGATATCTAGGAGTGGTTGATGCAACTTGAGCTGTAGTTGATTTATAATTAGGGTTGTAGCTGAAAGAGTTGAAGATGGTTTGTTTCGTCTGTTGAGGAGGAGCGAAGGTGGTTTTCGTGCCAGGGTAGACTGGATCACGTCCCTTGACTGACTGGACGCCAAAAGTGCCAAATGAACCTGAAACATAGAAATAACATAAATATGTAGCTTCAATCATTTACTGGCCTCTCACTAATGGGCCTTATTAGGAAGCTCAAAGTCACTCAACGAGCTATGGAGAGGGCTGTGCTCGGGGTTTCCCTACGAGATCGAATCAGAAATGAGGAGATCCGTAGGAGAACTAAAGTAACCGACATAGCCCACCGGATTAGCAAATTGAAGTGGCAATGGGCAGGGCACATAGCGCGGAGATCTGATGACCGATGGGGTCGGAAAGTGCTCGAATGGAGGCCGCGTAGCGGACAGCGCAGCGTAGGACGTCCACCCACAAGATGGTCCGACGATCTGGTAAAGGTCGCGGGACGTCGCTGGACACAGGCTGCCTCCAACAGGTCTCTGTGGAAATCATTGGGGGAGGCCTATGTTCAGCAGTGGACTTCCTTTGGCTGATGGATGGATGGATGAATCATTTACTAATTATTATTAATAGAAATTGTATAGGTAGAACATGAAATGTTGAAAATATCATCTCAAAGAAACGTACTTCTTGTTTAATTAGTCCTAAATAATTACGGCCTAATTCATAGACAGTTTTAAAACCAATTTAAGTTATCGAATTTATTGCTCCTTTCGAACGACTTTTGAATTCAGTTTAATTAAAGTATGTTTTAAAACTGTCTATTAGTAAGACCGTTAATGTGTAGCCAAAATAATTATTAATTTACCTAAAATGCTTGACGGTAGCACGGCATCTTGGAATGAGTATTGAGGATATGGGTTGAAAACTTGGCTTTGAGAGCCAACCAGGCCCTGCTGTTGAGCCGTCTTCACCTGTTGACTCACGGATTGCGATGCTGTGTCACTATCAGGCAGCTTGAATACCTCCGGCTTGAAAATCTCCAACGTGGGCTGATAGATAGGCTTCCTAACATCGTTTGGCCTTACATACTGCTCTATTGGTTTCCCAAAAATATCCAAGGGTTTAGCTGTCTGGTATTGTCCAAAATGTACGGGCTGGATACTAGTCAACTGCTGTAGGACATTATTTTGGCCTTGCTGCTTGAATTTGGTTGGATGTTTGGAGAAGGCCGGACGGGCGGCGAATGGGTTATGAGGATTCCTTATAAGAGAGCTATCTAATGGAATGTTCTGGACGTATTTGTAGGAAAACTGATGGTTATTATAAGCAAACGGGTTGTGGTAAGAATTGATCGGTTGGTTGGCAGGAGGAGCAGAAGGCACTGTCCTGAGGGTAGTTGGACGGTAAGACTGGGCTATGGAGGTGAGTTTGGGTTACGTCTCTAGCTGCTACTGGGCGTGCTGAAGACTGGTAAACATCTAATACGGGGACAGGAATTTTATAAGCCGGAGCGCCGTTGAAAGAGTAGAGTAAGCCACTAGAGCCCACCACTGGTCTCCAACCACTTTTTGACATTGCCTGAAAAGAGATAACATGTTTCATATCGGTTTACTGTAGAATATTTAAGTTTTTTTATTTCATTATGTGTATACATACTGCCTGATTTTGCATAGATCTTCGATGGTGTCCGCAGTTGACTGCTAGTAGCAGGGTCTGCAGCGCTACTGCGGCCAGCCATAGCCGCGCGCCTGTCGACAAAAAAACATTTATATTAGTTTTAATCGATATTTAACCGTATATGAGATGATTTAAGGGAATATTTTCTTGTTCTATTTGCGTACGTTGAGATGACTAGTTCTTGAAGATCTGGAGCCAAAATATGTGTAAAAGTTGTATGAACCTGAAATAAATAATTTAACGTATATACAATTTAAATTTATAAATCATTCGAGCTCCATAGGCAAGAACTTACATGCATCTACCCAATTTCATTGAAAAAGGCCGACATTTAAATCGACATTAGCGATAATGATTTGTTTAACAACCACGGCTGCCTACATTAGGGGAACAAGAGCAGAAAAAGTTAAGATATCACGATACAAAAAAATAGTAATATAAGACAAATTATTGTATGCGGCGCGTAGACGGAGAATGCGGCGATTTAAACATCACATTCTTTTACTTGTTTCATTACTATCATCAACCCAAACATTACTTATTTAATTTACAAGACAAGATACAGAGGTTTCATCCAGTAATAGCACATTCAATGCTTTCTAAATTTCCTTTTATTGTCCACGTGTGTCAAAAGCGTCGTCTCACGGGTCAGGTCATTGTGAGCTTTGTGGAATGCCGCAATGATATTTCATTACTCATGATTGTGAGAAAGTGTCCAGCTTATAATTCTTATGTCAACATTGTTGGATTGAACTGGTGGTAGGAAAGTTAAGGAAAATGTTGATACGTATGTACTGCATTAGTAGGTTTTCGAGTCAGTGAATAGGGGGCTGAAAGCTATGTAGATGAGGTAAGAATAAAGATTGTCTGTGTACTTCCAAATAGACTTGAACATTTGCTATGCATCATTAGAAACTGCTTATCGAAATATTAATGACTGGTTAGTTGTACGGGTTTTGTTAACCATTGTTATTGTTTTCCAACTCATTGTATGATTGCACCAAGTACCAACAGTAAATATACCTAAACCATACTTTAGAGAGAGAACAAGATACTCCTAAATGAAGAAGGATGCCAAATTAAATATTTAATGCTAAGCTTCGATCGTAGCAGGAAGACATACATCACTTTTTGATACACTTTCATAACCGACTTTCGTTTCCTTTGACAAAATAACCAGTTTAAAAGTAGATTAAATACAATAATGGCGGGTTAAACGTTGTGCAAAGAAACAGTAAAAATTGAGATATCGACAGTTGGCTAATATGTGGAGCAGAACTGATGGGTGGCCGCGAAATCGAGTTTCCCACGGTTTTTATTGGCCAAGTTGGGCCACTTATAGATTTGTATGAAATAAGTGTGATTTGTTGCGTTAGGGACTGGCATGGCGTTTCGCATTAGGTATTGCCGGTTCGAATTTCCCACAGACCTTTTGCTGTTACTCTGAAGATTTCACTAATTTACGATATTTAAAGAGATTATTTACTCGTCAATTTTCTATAATGACACATTAGACTGCCTCCCAAGCGCAGATTTACTACGATGTACGGGTAAGTTATATCGGATTTTTCTACTGATAATATCGGCCCGGGGTCAGGAATATATAGGGATTGGCTCGCTCCATATCACATCATGGGATGGAACACACAAGGCGAAACGTGGATGGGTCCTGGTAGCACATCTGCCTACCTCTTTTGGGCATAAGACGTGAGTTTATATATGTATGTACGTAATACATTATTAATTAAATTATATTAAGGATGGATGATGAAAAGAAATGTTGGCTTGTGACACCGGAAATGTTTTGCTTCGTCGTCATTTACAGTCACAGGAAAGGTCATTGTGGAATATGGGCTTCAAGCCGCTTACAAGAATTTCCTTGGCGACCGCCGACCTGTAGGGTGTGGCTTGCATCTAGGAACTTGCCGAGACCATTATTAACGATTTTGGGAAGTAAATGATCATTACATAGTATAAAATAAAGTCGCTTCCGGTGTCTGTTCGCTCATATCTTTTAAACTATTCAACGGATTTTTATGCAGTTTTCAGTAATATATAGAGTGATTCAAGGAGAAGGTTTATATGCATAATAAATCTACACCTTGTCCCACGGAGTTGCCATATGAAGAGTAAGTATCTTAGATATTGGAGACAGACAATATTACTGACACGGGATGGGAAGTGACGGGATAGAACCATACGGAAAGAGGAGGGGATAGTACAGCTACGTCGAGATCAGGTATAAAAAAGTTTGTGTGAAAAATAACATGCAACTGTGGAGTGAAATCAAAAAATATCTGCAAGTAGGCGAAGATGGGACGGGCCATTAGTAATCAACAAAAGAAATACTTTAAATAAATAGTAGTGTTCTTAACATAAAGTCTGCAAACAGGACTTACAAATGTACATGTTTTTCATTAAATAAAAAGTTGTCTAATAAACATTACATTATAAAAAAATAGAAAGTTAAGTTGTGCAATAATGTAATAACAGTGTCCAAAAATGTCCAGTGTTATAATTTCGTGTCACGTGCCAATTTTCACATTACGCGTAATGCGACGGTAGATAGTGGAAAACTAGTAACATTTAAAATAATAGCGCACGTGCGTGGATACCGCTTTCTACATAACACACACTGACTTATTGACTTGGATTATCTTGGTATGCACCGTAAAGAGTATATTCAATAGTGTGAATAAAAAGTGAGTGCGAAAATGGACAAGTGGACTTCGCAAACCTGTATTTTTTGGAGATAACCCAGGTAAGCGTATTCACATGAATAACTGAACATATTGAGACTTGAACATCTAATGAGTTAGAATAGCTAGCGCAATGGAATGCCAAGTATTGCATGGTAATTCATGGTGTTGTGTGGTTTTGTAACCGTCCACGAACAGCATCGAATGGCAAGGTCGTCTCGCCATTCACTGCAATAAAAAAATGACATTTTCTTTACTGAGAGATGATAAACTACGAAAACTAACACTTGGAACTTCCAATAGACAGACAGGTATGCCTTGGGTTCAAACATTTGACTATTAGATAATTGAACGGGTCTACTCATGAAGTCAAGCAATATATTTAGGTATATTATTTCGACCATAAACGACGGTGATTGCCATAAACATTAGATCCGCCAACAAAATAAGCAGGGCACACTAATATAGAACAGAGTTTGGTTGAGGAGGGTAATTGTGCTGACCTAAGTTTCCCCACGCTGTTTTCTTCAATATTCAAAGGGTGTGTAATTTGTTATCAATAACCCATGATGGAAAACATAAGTATGGGATTCGAATCTGCTACCAATGTCTCAGCCACCGCGTCCGGTCTTTACTACCAAGCTACTACGTAGCTACATTATGTATATGGTTATGGTAAACAATATATTCATAGCTCAATAAAAAAAAGTTCTGTCACCAGACCCACTTTCCATGACGAAATCGCCCCTTAAGTCAGCTACCGTCACGTGTGTAATTTGTCGTAACGTCATGGATCCGGTTTGGTGTTACGCATCATAAAAGGGCCCTATTTTTATTGCTTTCTCGTGACATCACGTCTCCATTCACGCACAACTAACACGTTAGTAGGCGTCGAATGAATTTACAGTATTTTTTCATCTAATTGCTGCTATTTTTGTAATTTCAAAAGTCTGATTTTTTACAGTCGAATCTGAGACTTTATTTTATCCATTGAGTCATCTTAATACATTATACAAGGTTATTGTTTATGTTTACATGCGTAGTCGTAGTAAATTGTTTTTCTTTTCATCGGTAGGATTGAGGTATTCAGACTAAGTACTTGATTGTTTTCCTAAAGAGTTATTATTAGTAGATTTAGTCCTCTCAACCATAGAAGAGGTTTGTGCCCTGCATTCGTCATTATATAGATAGGTAATATATTTTATTAATTATTTGTAAAACGGCCTCCGTGGCGCAGTTAGACGCCGCCTGTGAAATGATAGGCTGTGGGTTCGATCCCCGCACTGAGAGAAATATTTGTGAGATTGGAAATTCTCTTGTAGTTCTTGATAGCCATGTCACAAGACTTCATCTTATGGGGTCAAGTCAAGACTATGTATGTGAATGTTAGTTTTTTTAAATCTAACACTCGTATTATAAAATTTGATAAAGCTTCAGGCAAAATATTGATCACGAGAACATTAGATGTAATTTATTATCATAAATTTAAGCGATATTATCATTTGTTCGTATAACACCAATGAAGAATCACATAAAATGATAGGGAAAGTGTAAGTGTACAAACGACCAATATCACAGAAACGTAGAATAGCATTTTGTCTGAAGAATAAACATGTCTTGAATTGCTATTTTTTGCCAATGGAATTTTCTGATAGTTATCCATTACAATTAGAAAACAATTATTTTAGTGTGCACCTATTTTGAATTCTCATTTTTTTTTAATGTGGCATCCATATCTTGCAAGGAACTTTTATCATAATGCCTAATTCATGTACGATAAATTACAATTAGAACATTCCTATACTTATTAAATGTTGGTATCAAATCTCAAAGAACCAGAAAGCAATACGGATCACAATCCCGACAAAAGAATGTATAAAAAGCAGAAATGTGTTGTGATGTATGGCCGACATAAATCATTGGATGCAGTGGCGTAACAATAGGGTGGCATAGTGGGCAAAATGCCACGGGCCCCCGACCTTAGGGGCCCCCGGCGGCCTGGCCTCTCAGGCCCGAGAGGCCGTAAGAAGAGAAGAACCTAGCCAATTTATTACCAACAAAATTGATAATAAAAAAATATTTTCTTAATTTCCATTAAAGATACTAAGGTTTATTTTAGATACATAAAAATAATAATAAATAGTTTTTTAGATTTACACGAATTTTACTAACTTTTTTTTAACTATTATGTATAGTGCGGATTTGGAAAGAAAAAAAAGAAGAAAAAGAACAAAACTTCAATATTAGGCTTCTGAGGGGCCCCATCACCATTGCTGCGTTTGGGCTTCGCCCACGTAGTAAAGATATTACGACGACTAATTGGTCTCGTTGTGGAGTTTTTTTTATGGCCTGCAGGTAACGAGCATACAGCCCGCCTCACGTTCAGCGGTCACCGCCGCTCATAGACTTTTGCAGATCCAGGGATGCACCAAAATGAAGTCGCTTCCTACCGTAAGGAGAGCACTTTCTTAAAGCCTAGTTTAAAGAAGGATAGGTTATAGTGATCAGGGAATACCGAAGCAGGGAGTTCATTCCAGAACTTGCAGGTGCGTGGTAGAAAAGAACACTGGAAACGTACTTCCCGGGAAGGGATAGTTTCCAGGTAGAAAGAATGAATTCTATTGCGGTTCTATTACGGGAAGTGTGATGGGAGAATAGCGATAGTGGCACCGTCTTCCTCAGAACACTTTCCGTGGAACAATTGATAGATTATACAGAGAGACCCAAAGTCTCACTGCAATCCCAACGGCTCCACATTCTCCATGAGATTGGGATTATCGATGATTCGAAGAGCTCGGCGCTGTAATGAGTCAAGTGGGTCGAGCTGGTATTTTGGGACTTCTACGCAAGGGTGAGAGCAGAACTCCACGTCGTGCCGGATCGTTGCATTTATAGAGCAATTACCGATGATCCGGCGAAAAGCACCGCTTGGCTCTGTTAAGAGTCCTTAACTTTTTGCTGGCCACTTTGCCCTTGCCTTCCAAATGACACCTTAACTGCAATTTTATCAATAATTCAGGTCAATGAATACTCTCGGATGCTCAGAGAGAGTGTTTCTATGACAAAAGGGGTCTTCTTGCTTGTAAACGAGCATACTTATATCTTCGTGGGGTTAAATTGTGCTATGTTCAATTTACCCCATTGAGAGGCCTGCCCTAGAGAGATCTCAATTTCTGATAAAATTTGTGACCATCTTTCCTTAACGGATCCCTGATAGAGATTCTGTAGTCAGATGTATCTTGCCTAACTTGCACTAGCATCTGCATAGCAATGCCAGCTGGTGATCGAAAACATGTCATTGATATGGAGGATAAATAGGGTCGGCGAAAGCACCGAGCCTTATGGAACACCAGAATTAATGGTCATGGTTTCGATGCAAAAGCGTTCAATATGACTTTTATGCTGTGATCATCCAGAAAGCTAGCGATTTACTTTCAGAGTTCCTCAGGTTGAAATACCAGGCAGGTAGCTTCCCCAAAACGACGGCATGCCACACTAGATGACAATTTCAAGGCCAAAATCGCCTCACTCCCACTATCCAATGCCTCCACCTGATGGTGGGTGAGATAAATGAGAAGATCACCATCCGAACGACCCTCAGTTGGTGATCCTCAAGATACGTCAAGAGCTACATATTTATAACTCGCTCCAAGAACTTGGAGAGTCAGCATGTGACAGCCATTGGTCTGCGATTCGAAGGATCCGACCGGTCACCCTTCTTGGGGATTGGATGGACATGGGCGATATTCCATGAAGCCGGGCCTAGGTTGTTTTAATAGAAAAAATTGCGTGAGTAGGGGGGTTATCTCCGGGGCGAACATCTTAAGAACCACTATAGGGACACATTCCGACCCACTCGACTAGTAGATGTGTAGTACGGATCGAAATGCGGAGGTTAGGGTTTTATTCGGTATGCTAGCGTAGAGTTTTTGTTAGGGACCCGCTTCGGCCTCAATTTACTGGCAGGCCAGTGACACATATATTCCTTTCGGCCTTCTCCAGGGTATCGGAAAATAAGCTTAACAGTTTTCCTTTCCATACAAAAAGGGGGGCCCCCGTCCGATGATTTTGCCACGGGCCCCCGATGGTGTAGTTACGCCACTGATTGGATGGTGTGGAAGCCTGGTAGGCATAAGCCGTGACAGGCACGCTTCTTCGCCTCTACGGTACATATTCATTATCTGGTACAATTGTCGGTCGTCGATTCTTTTGATATGAGAAAAGAATACCGAGTGTTTGATTTAGTCATCGGGTATCCATTTCTGATGTCTATGGTAACCGCTCATTCTGCCTAGACCGTAGGTATAGCTCTATAACATGCACAATGGAAGATAACATTTTTATCCACAAAATAGGTATGCAAGTTTAATCTGATTAATTTATTGTATTTGTTTTCGCTTTCCTGTAAAATGATGAACTTCGAATGATACTTTATCACTGATCACTAGAGCCACAGATATTATTTAATCTTTCTTATAGCCTTCATGGTCTGAGACAAATATTTGTGTGGTCCACAGGTATTTGTTTAATTTCTGGATGTCAAATTAAGTTGATTTAGTTATACCTATAGACTTGGATGCGTTCCATTAAAAAAAGAGTTATTTTTCTGTCTAGTCCAGCGATACCACAAACGAAAGCCGATTCCACAAAGCGGTTGTGTGCGGGTGAAATTTTCCGCGAAAAACTGTGTTGCAGTTACCTATCCAGTCAGATGGTTTTTGTTGGTGTTCTGCTTTAGATTATAGGCGCAGTGCGGTCCAAATGATTATTATCATTCCTTGGTTAATGGTAGAGACAATCAAACCTGCTCATTGGCTTCTACTGTTTTTGCTTTAGATAATTCTGATCTTTGTATTATAATCCATTGAAATGTTACAATTTAAGGACCGAAATTGCATTTCTTAGAGGACGCAATTTTATTTTTGGGACATGTTTGGGGGGTCAATAGAAGTTTAACCTCAAGTTTGTGGGGTCGCCACCCTTGTCCTCCGGCCGCCATCTTGGAAAAAGGGGTGAAAACACTTTTTTCGCGATAACTCGGAAACTATGCGTCTTACAAAAAAATTATAAAGACATAATTTGTAGCAAATTGTTTTGTCTACAAATATGTTTATATAACTTTTTGCCCAAAATTAAAAATTATAGAAGCTATAAGCAAAAAAGTGAAGAAGAAATTTCTTAAGGGAAATCTTCCCATTTCTCTTAAAAGTAGACTCGTCGACTTGTATCTTACCAATTCTCACATACGGAGCTCAATCCTGGTCTTTGACTGAACTTCAGAGGTCCAGGCTCGGGGTTTGTCAAAGAGCTATGGAGCCCAGCATGCTAGGCGTAACACGCATGGACAGAGGGCCCAATAACATCTTGCGCTCCATAACCAAAGTCAAGAATGTTGCACAGAAATCGGCTAAACTAAAGTGGGATTGGGCGGGCCACGTCACCTCGATGAAACCGAAGAGGTGGGAAAAAATTGCCACTCAATGGGTGCCTAAGGATGGCGAGAGGCGACGCGGCAGGCTTCGGAAAAGGTGGCGCGACGATCTCGACCAATTTAGCAGCACTTGGATGGCATCAGCAACTGATAGGGATAAGTGGAAGGAGTTGAGGGAGACCTTTGCCCAGTAGTGGGACAGAATAGGTTAATAAAAATAAAAGAAAACCAAAAAAGTGAGATTTTTTTATAAAAAGTTTAATTTTTTTTGGTTTATAAAAATGTACTCACTTTTTTGCTTATAACTTCATTAATTTTTAATTTAGGGCAAAAAGTTATATAAACATATTTGTAGGCAAAACAATTAGCTACAAATTATGTCTTATAAATTTTTTTGTAACACGCATAGTTTCCGTGATATCACGAAAAAAGTGTTTTCACCCCTTTTTCCAAGATGGCGGCCGGGGGACAAGGGTGGCGACCCCACAAACTTTAGGTTAAGCTTCTATTGACCCCCCAAACATGTCCCAAAAATAAAATTGCGTCCTCTAAGAAATGCAAAGCTCATGTAACATTTCAATGGACTATTAATAAAAGAATACTATGGAGCTACATAGTTCATATTATCTTTGCATCAACATTGTAAAATAACCTATTAAATCCTCAATGCAGAATCTTTGAAAATCCAGACAAGATTCGCGTGTGAAATGACGTAATCTCAATTTCGAGAATTATACATAGCGTGACCTTTTTTACGCGTATCTCATGTACAGTTGAACGCACCCGGCTGCGCCCGCGATGCTAACTCGCCGTTTCGTGTGTGCTCCGCCGACCGTGGCACGTTTCACTGCAGTTATTCTCTAGAAAATGCTCCCCGGTACATTTTTATGCTTTTATCTCGCTCGAAAGAGCACAGTGTATCGACTATCGCCTCTCATAATAGACTTTATAAGCCTGAAAATAAAAGTTATTCTTCTCTATTGCAGCAGCAGCTGTTGAGAATGTCAAATGAATCATGTTTCGTACATGAATCCAATATGTAAATGAGCGTTTAATTAATTGGCCAATACCCGATCGCATTCTGTTCGAATATTTCGCGTGTGCTGTCTGTATTTTATTTTATGTTATTATTCCTAATATTTACACGAAGCCAATATGTGTATGTAAGTATGTTATTATATCATCATTTAATAAAAGTATAATATATCGTATTAAAAGAAAAAGGTAATTATAATTAATCATAAACGCACCATGAAAGAAAATCTTTATTAAACTATATTTTATTAACAAGTAAATCATTTCAATAAATATTGACTATGTTACAAAGTTTGGAGAACCTATTAAGTCATAAAAACATATAACGTAAACAACAGTTAACAAACAATACAATTATATTTCTATTCTTGCATACATTGTTTATGGTCTCGTGAATAAAAGCTATAAAAAATATAGGTTACTTTTGATTGATCGTTTCATTCGGCCCGCAAACCTAAAAACTGCCATTTATGATGCAAAGTTATGCAAAACTAAATCACGCGTCAATCATAATTTAACTTCTTGATCACTATTTGTTTTATATTTCAATTAGCTTAGTAAAGTGTTGTAAATTAGAATTGAAAATGAATATTTTATTTTCATAATTAGAGTATACCAAAATATTCAGTGGCTATCGTTTATAATTACCTACCGAAATTCATAAAATATAAGCACATAATATGAAATACCACCCGATACGGAAGTATGTTTTCAGAGTAGAACTGGGGAGTTGAGTGTTGCTCTTTCGAAACCATTTTACAAAACAATGACTGAACAGAAGTCAAATGAACAGAAGTCGTTGCCAGATTCAATTTTTCTATCATCTTTCAATCTTAGATTATATACGTGTGATGTGTCATCTAGACGAGTATATAATCTAAGCTTTCAATATTAGATGCAAGTATGGACAGGTATATAGATAGACCTATTCTTTTGCCCACCACGAAATCTAATCCCCTAAATCTCCAAGTGTTCGCACCAACCCGCATTAGTCCAGCGTGGTCGACTATATGGCATGACCACTCCCAATCGTAATCTCGATTGTAGAGGAGGTCCGTGCCCTGCAGTGGGACGTATATGGGCTGATATAGATGTTACTACTAGCATTTATGCGATATTGTAATGTTAAAAAAAAAACACAAAGGTCATTCATTCCATGCTGTTTTACTATAAGTGTGTTTAATAAACTGCTCAAGCACCATACTAGAATTTCTACGATTCAGTAAAAGCCAAACATGACGAACAATAATTACAAATCTATAATATAAAATATCATCATAATGATAAATCATAAAATAACTTTCTTTACTTAATAAAAAGCTTTGGCCTTTGTTAAGTGAGAACCGCATTGTTGTGCGTCTTGTAAGTAAAAGTTATGTTACATTGTGCAAGGATTTGATAGTAAATTATGTAATAAGTAGTAATATGTCTGTCATTCATATAAATTATCGAGTTATAGTAATCCTTACATAAATTATGTATTTTATGAAGATATTGTATTGGTAACCCTGATTGGTTCCAACTTACAAGTGCTGTGGTTGAAAAATGAACCACTTCGTATTATGTCACTTACTTTCTTTTTTCTAATATATTATACAAATATAGATAAATATTCAAAGAGTGGTCATTATTATGGCATTCATCAATTGAAAAAAAAAATTGTTTTAGGATAACTTACGAATTCTTTATCGAATAATTCCCTCGCATATTTAAAGTTTTCCAGTCTCCGATAAATATTCGTTCCAAAATTAGTCACAAATTGCATATAAAGTGGCTTATAAATAAACTAAATAAAATACTGTTATGAATACCACACTGATCTTTCATAGCAACTGTTACTTTTACATTGTAATTATTTAAGAATTACTATCATTTAATACATAATATCGACGCAGGAAAGCGATTTTGTCGTATCTCAAAAAAATGCGAATATGCGTGTTGTTTATTATTTAACTCATAAAAAAATACCGCATTGAATTTCCTCGTGAAAATGTAAGGTTTTATTTTAAAATGTTATGATTAAAGACATGGTATTCCTAAGTTTTCTAGTTTAGAGGTTATTCATTTTTTAAATAATATTTTTTTGATTCTGGTGTAAAATTGCTTGTTTCGAGATACGACAAAATCGCTTTCCTGCGTCGATATGTTGATCCTACACTTATTGTGCAGACAATACCATCTGACCTGACATGAATACTAATGCGTAATGAAATAGAGTGTGACGAGAAGTTTTTCATTACCATTCACTGCCCGTGACCTTCAGTGTCGTCAGCAGACCACTTTCCTGCGACGTGACCTGCCTGCCATGCTCTGTTTGCGGATATACAACACTTTCTTTTGTTTTTACTAACTACGCCATTGTCAGATCAATTTTCTTTTGTTTACAAACATAATTGCGTCCGGTTTCGTTTTTTAAGAAATTATCTCTGTAAGCTAGGAAGAGGTTGGGTTTTCCGTATAGATAGGGCGAAGGTTGAGGCTGACTTAGAAGCAGTGACCATCACTAGGGATGATTGGATAGTCAATAGTCTCCGAAGTTGCCAACGATCGGGTGAATTTGAGTGATGTTGGCATAAGTATTTGTTTTGTTTTATTTTGTTTGCTGCCTTTAATAATTTGTCAGGTATACTTGCATGTTTACAAACGCATTAGTAAAAGTGTAAGTTTGTGCTGGAATATACATATATGTATAAAAAAATAAGTTAACTAGGAAGGCGGATTCTGAGACAGATCCAAACGTACGAATTTAAAATTCAAACATGAGATATTTGACAAAGTGCCATTGAATGGTGCCTAACTAACTGCTTTTTATAAACAAAGAGATCCGATACTTTCGCAACCATAATCGGAACTCCTGGTTTGCGTAATATGGTCCTCTAACCATATTACGCAAACCAGGAGTTCCGATTTAAAAAAAAGTATTATAAAAAATACAAATGGTAAAATTATGGCTTATAACAAGCGGTAACCATCGCTTATGAAACACGGTATGGACCATGGGGCATCGCGATACAATGATGAAGTCATTCGAAAGATTTCTCTCGAATCATCTAAATTCTACAATTCATGGTCTGTAGTTGAACACGGCTCTATGACAGATTGACAACCGAGCACTGTAAACAACTTTCAAACTATTTGTTAAGTTGGTGCCATGACATGCTTAAATATTTGTGTAACGAATACGAGGATGTATTGGATTATGTGCGTTTACCAAAGAAATTTTAAATATTATTTTCATATGTATGAGTTAAGATTGGTTTTTAGTACGAAACAAAATTTATGGTTGCGAAAGTATCGGATCTCTTTGTTTATAAAAAGCAGTTAGTTAGGCACCATTCAATGGCACTTTGTCAAATATCTCATGTTTGAATTTTAAATTCGTACGTTTGGATCTGTCTCAGAATCCGCCTTCCTAGTTAACTTATTTTTTTATACATATATGTATATTCCAGCACAAACTTACACTTTTACTAATGCGTTTGTAAACATGCAAGTATACCTGACAAATTATTAAAGGCAGCAAACAAAATAAAACAAAACAAATACTTATGCCAACATCACTCAAATTCACCCGATCGTTGGCAACTTCGGAGACTATTGACTATCCAATCATCCCTAGTGATGGTCACTGCTTCTAAGTCAGCCTCAACCTTCGCCCTATCTATACGGAAAACCCAACCTCTTCCTAGCTTACAGAGATAATTTCTTAAAAAACGAAACCGGACGCAATTATGTTTGTAAACAAAAGAAAATTGATCTGACAATGGCGTAGTTAG
The DNA here is from genome assembly GCA_023078785.2 of Hyles euphorbiae. Lineage (NCBI taxonomy): Eukaryota > Metazoa > Arthropoda > Insecta > Lepidoptera > Sphingidae > Hyles > Hyles euphorbiae. The sequence continues at coordinate 12,877,134 of CM041047.1, forward strand.
TAAAAACAAAAGAAAGTGTTGTATATCCGCAAACAGAGCATGGCAGGCAGGTCACGTCGCAGGAAAGTGGTCTGCTGACGACACTGAAGGTCACGGGCAGTGAATGGTAATGAAAAACTTCTCGTCACACTCTATTTCATTACGCATTAGTATTCATGTCAGGTCAGATGGTATTGTCTGCACAATAAGTGTAGGATCAACATATCGACGCAGGAAAGCGATTTTGTCGTATCTCGAAACAAGCAATTTTACACCAGAATCAAAAAAATATTATTTAAAAAATGAATAACCTCTAAACTAGAAAACTTAGGAATACCATGTCTTTAATCATAACATTTTAAAATAAAACCTTACATTTTCACGAGGAAATTCAATGCGGTATTTTTTTATGAGTTAAATAATAAACAACACGCATATTCGCATTTTTTTGAGATACGACAAAATCGCTTTCCTGCGTCGATATTATGTATTAAATGATAGTAATTCTTAAATAATTACAATGTAAAAGTAACAGTTGCTATGAAAGATCAGTGTGGTATTCATAACAGTATTTTATTTAGTTTATTTATAAGCCACTTTATATGCAATTTGTGACTAATTTTGGAACGAATATTTATCGGAGACTGGAAAACTTTAAATATGCGAGGGAATTATTCGATAAAGAATTCGTAAGTTATCCTAAAACAATTTTTTTTTTCAATTGATGAATGCCATAATAATGACCACTCTTTGAATATTTATCTATATTTGTATAATATATTAGAAAAAAGAAAGTAAGTGACATAATACGAAGTGGTTCATTTTTCAACCACAGCACTTGTAAGTTGGAACCAATCAGGGTTACCAATACAATATCTTCATAAAATACATAATTTATGTAAGGATTACTATAACTCGATAATTTATATGAATGACAGACATATTACTACTTATTACATAATTTACTATCAAATCCTTGCACAATGTAACATAACTTTTACTTACAAGACGCACAACAATGCGGTTCTCACTTAACAAAGGCCAAAGCTTTTTATTAAGTAAAGAAAGTTATTTTATGATTTATCATTATGATGATATTTTATATTATATTATATTTTATATTTGTATTTTTTATAATACTTTTTTTTAAATCGGAACTCCTGGTTTGCGTAATATGGTTAGAGGACCATATTACGCAAACCAGGAGTTCCGAAATATATAGAAACAGCTTCTTCCGAGATAATAATTCTGTGATAAATACTGTTTAATAGAATACCTTTAAAATGAAATAAACTGTCCTCATTGTTTCTTTGATTATTAAGATCAATTGTGATATTTATACTATTATATTAAAAACAAGTAACAAAAATGAACGGTACCGTACCACTCCTTTTGTTTCCGTCTCTGTCCCGCCTTCGTAATAACATCATCTTGATCTTGCGCAGAGATTTTGTGTCCAATGTCTACTCTAGTATAATATCTCAATGGTCTATTCATAGTAACCTTGCCAAGTTAGGTATCAGCCCATATACGTCCCACTGGGGGGCACGGACCTACTCTACAATCGAGAGTACGATTGAGAGTGATTAGGCTGTATAGTCCACCACGCTGGCCTAATGCGGCTTGGTAGACTTACATACCATAGAAATTCTTATAAATCGCTTTGGTATGCAGGTTTTAGTGCGTAGTGATTAACTATTAATGCATACATGACTCCGAAAAGTCAGAGGTGTGTTCTGGGATTGGAACCTGCGACCACCGTGCACATGTTAGCAGCCGCGTCTGGTCCGTTTATCATCAGAAAAACTATTTCTATAAAATTCATTACACTCCCGGCTTTGGGCAGTCGTGTATAAAGAAAGGAACTCTTCGAATTTATATAAGGCGTATAATTATTACAATATTAGCATTTCCTCGGAGTTTCCGTTTCGCGTGATGAACGCATACCGGTTATATGAACCATTTAATATTTTCCTCTATTATGTGATTAGGTGCCGATAATTTCGTGATATTAAAACGATGACTCAACAACGGATATGCGTGGATTAAATTACAATTGCTTGTTACAAAAAATGGACGTTGCTAAGTACTTTCACAGAAAAAAATTCGCTCATGGAAAACCAAAAACCTTAAAGCACTGACTGACAAGAGAAACCTTAAAGCTTTGGCGATATTTTTACAATACCAACGCTTGTTAATGGTTTTAAATCACTATTCTGAAGGAAAATACAATATCAATCATTCAGCCACTCCTAATATAAACTGTAAAATAAAAAGGTGCAGGTTAATACCGATGAATTACAAAATGATGCATTACATTTCATTGAAAGGGTTAAACAATAGTTACAAAACATCACCAATTTCAGCCCTACAAACACTTTCACTTGACGACTGGCATGTGCAGTCGTATAAGGAATGCCTTGGTCGTTTGGATCGATAAAATAGTTCTTTAGATGGATTTATGATTGTAGGATAACTGCCTGTTGCGACACCGCAGGATATATGATGCAGTAATGACATCAGTAAGACCTATGTATGTCTGAATTTGAAATGTTACATGTTCCTTTAGTGAAATAATGTTTCATAATACTCCGCTTTCCGTTTTTATTTTACTGCATTATCACGTGCTTATTACTGGTGTAATTAGAAATTACACGAATTTCTTTTTTTATGTTCCAAGTTTTACTATGCAGTGAATGCCAGTAGATACTTATTGTTAGCCAAATATGTTTAACACGTTTCTAAAAGCAGATATCTCTCATCTTTCCATACCTACCCAAACCAATAGGTTCCCTCATTTGTTTCTAAGGCACTATTACGTCGAATCATAATATTAAGATAATAATAAGGCAACAGATCCTAACGTATGTAGAAAGATGATCTGTGTTCACATAGTTCTGAACTGGTGAAATTGGTATTTGGCAACAGTTCAAAATGAGGAAGATCTGTTCTCAGCCTTAAGACACCAATACCCAGAAATAAAAATGACACAACACTATATTATTATAATGTAGGAACTAAGAAGTGCCAGCCTTCTAAAATTGTTGCTTCTTTAAATCTGCCTTCTGCCTGCCATAATTATGAAAACCTAATTCAATTTTTACAGCATTGTCCGTTTTTGAAACTGTATCATACGGTGCGAAATGTTACGAAGTCTGTTTCACGGTGGCTCAAGTTTTACGATGGAAATTGCAGGCGGTTAAAAGAAAGTAAATAAGGCTTCGTTCCGTACTACGGAAATGGTTTGCGGAGGTATAATTAGAAAGCACGTGTGTACCAGGAGTACTGTTATTTACGTATGGAAATTACTTTGGTTAGTCCGTGTCATTGTGGATACTATAACAAGGTGTCTGGAAGAGCGTTGTTGAATATGCGCGAAGTAAAATACTTTGTATAATATTTGAACACACATATTTCAACTCTACGATAACTCCAAATTATTAATAATACAAATATACGCGACATCATCTTTATTACATGATGTTTTGTTCATGTATTATTTTCTAGTATTTTAATGAGATATAGAACACGAAAAAAATATTTGAATAAATGTGAAAGAAAGCGATACATAAAGACTAATAAAATGTGTAACACGTCCGTGTTAAAAGGAATTATAGTTTTAGCATTGCATGAATGTTTACTAGCATTTGTTTCGTTTAAAATGTTTAAATTTGTAATATATAATACTCGTAGATCGTGAAATATTGTGAAAGTTAATATTATTTTCTTATGTTAAACCAGTTGGATTTTAATATTTTTTGTTATGCGACCAAGAGCTATAAAAATAGATGAATTGCACAGCTTATGATCCTGACTCCGCCCGGGTAGGCGATACAGTTTTTTGAAAATATTCTTTTGCCTTTGTTTATCAGGGATAATGTCGGATTCTAATGGTGAGAGTATGTTTCAAATCAGTTCAGTAGTTTCAGAACCTCAATACAAACAACAAAATCTGTTCTCTTTATAGGTAATATTAGTTTAGGCAATTTAGATAACAATCGAGAAGGAAAACTAGCTTCATGTCTGTGGCCATTCTTTGTGGCGCATAACAATCGAATACCATAAGAAATATTTGGCTACTGAATTAAAGACGAAATAAAGAACCAGTCACATAAGTGCTAAGTCCTGATCTCACATTAACATTGCGTCTTATGTTGTGGGTATCACAAACTACGAGATACTTCAGTCTCGCAAACACCCAGATCCGAACAAAATATCGACGCAGGAAAGCGATTTTGTCGTATCTCGAAACAAGCAATTTTACACCAGTGTCAAAAAAAAATATATTTAAAAAATGAATAACCACTAAACTGGAAAACTTAGTAATACCATTTCTTTAATAATAACATTTAAAATAAATTCTTACATTTTCACGAGGAAATTAAATGCGGTATTTTTTTTATGACTTAAATAACGCATTTTTTGAGATACGACAAAATCGCTTTCCTGCGTCGATAGGTTTTTGTCATCCACAGGTCACATAAACATTTGTTTTGGTGCGGGGATTAAACCCACGGCCTCTCGTTCCACAGCCGGTGTCTAACCAACTACGCCACGGAGGTCGAAGGAATATTATTTGTAATATAGTATACATCTTGTTTAATCCCTTAACTCCTTCTTACCTTAAATATCGTTTTATGTTCCTTCATGATTCACATACAAAATCCCTGAGATCGTCGGAGAACCTGAGGTTGAGAATGCCCGTGCACTCTACGACTTTCATGGACAAGTCTTTCACTGTACAAGCAGTCCGATTATGGAATGCACTTCCTGATGCAGTGAGACGGGCACGAACATTGGTGTCCTTTAAGAAAATGGTTAAAGAACACTACCTGTCCCTTTAACTGCTACATTAGTCGAGTGATTGATTGTTTGTATATATGTATGTATTTGTATATATTATTATGATAACTGTGCACTTGTATGTGTATATATATTTTGTAATTATATTCGTATGTCACGTATTTTGCATGTATGATTTTACTTATCTTTTTTTTGTCTACTTTGTACACTATTGACTGCCCTCTCTTTTTTTTCCATCTCTTATTGTCCATCCCAAGGTAGTCGGTAAGAGATTGCCTCGAGCGATACGACCGCCTTTTGTACTACTATGTAATATAATGTTCTATTATTAAGTTAGTATAGTGTGTGGTGGCCTGTTGGTAAACGGACTAGACGCGCCTGCCAACATGTTCACGGTGGTCGCGGGTTCGAATCCCAGGGCACACACCTCTGACTTTTCGGAGTCATGTGTGTATTGATAATCAATCACCACGCACTAAAACGGTGAAGGAAAACATCGTGAGGAAACCTGCATACCATAGCGATTTATAAGAATTTCTATGGTATGTAAGTCCGCCAACCCGCACTAGGCCAGCGTGGTGGACTATATGGCCTAACCACTCTCAATCGTATTCTCGATTGTAGAGTAGGCCCGTGCCCTGCAGTGGGACGTATATGGGCTGATACATACAGATTATTAAGTTAACTTAGTGTACAATAAAGGATTTAAATAAAATAAATAAATAAATATAGTGCATTGTATTGTATTGTATCAGCCCATATACGTCCCACTGCAGGGCACGGGCCTACTCTACAATCGAAAGTACGATTGAGAGTGGTTAGGCCATATAGTCCACCACGCTGGCCTAGTGCGGGTTGGCAGACTTACATACCATAGAAATTCTTATAAATCGGTATGGTATGCAGGTTTCCTCACGATGTTTTCCTTCACCGTTTTAGTGCGTGGTGATTGACTGTCAATACACACATGACTCCGAAAAGTCAGAGGTGTGCCCTGGGATTTGAACCCGCGACCACCGTGAACATGTTGGCAGCCGCGTCTAGTCCGTTTACCAACAGGCCACCATGCTATGCTATGCTATGCATGCTAATTATTTATTTCAATGGCCTGATAACTAGGTAATGTTCGAAAGACGTCGTTGTGTGGAAACATAAGGGTATTCAAACTTCCAGTTACTGATGATATCTTTGGAAAAAACAGTTTTTATGAATGGCTTAATTAAAGGATAAGTTAAAGATCGATATTGTTAAGAACAAAAATCTCTATTAATTATAAAAAATATTTAATTTTCCAATTGCTTTTTTTGTGCTCGCAACCGTAGAGCTCGTCTTCTATAATTCATAGTTCGGAAACGCAAACACTGCGTGAATTGAATCCAATTTATACCTTTGTCCTAATGAAAGTGAAACTGAGTAATCGATCACGTTTTACTTTCCATTTTTGTGAAATAATACAACAATAGTAGTAAGATTGAGGATTGCCATATTATTTTTTAATGCGCTTTGACCCGAAACCTTAATTCGACTCTATTGCTTTAAAATTACTTAATGATACATTTGGAAATGTGTGGGAAATTGGATTTGGACATACGACTTAATTTTTCATTTTATTGTATTGTGATGAAGGAATGTTTTATTCTTCTTTTGTGTTTGGTTATGCCGCATATGGCATTCTGCATGTGCCAGAAATGTTCCTATATTAGATACACTTTAGACGTGCATTCTGCCTCATTTCTACCAAGTGTCCATAAAAACCCTGATCGAAATGCATATTCATTTCAGACCGCCCTGTGACAACGAAACTGTAAAGTCGACATTCAGGGAAGTTAAAAATGGTATTTGTTTAGGGTCTGGGTATTTGTGAGACCGAAAAGTCTTTCGTAGTTTCTGATATACGACATAAGTCTCGATCTTATTGTGGGTCAGAACTATGCAAATATGTGACCGTTGGTTGTATTTTTTTTTTTTATGATTCGTCAGTTAAAGTTCCTAAATAAATTAAATCATTAGCAGCCTATTTTTGCACGAGTATTTCAAATATGAAGCTATTTGAAATAGCAGTAATTACAAGTGTCTGAGAATCCGGATTCTCTCACTAAGTCCATTATAAAAAATATGGCTGCAAAAACAAACCCTACTTATGGAATATGAGGCCTCGTTTGAGACTAGCTAGGCGAGTCGGCTTCCGGCGCTCGAGAAATAACGGTTCCTATTGCATTTCTATGTTTCTTCGATAAACGGTGCCTGGGGGTTACTCTTTTCTTCCATATGAAATTCGAATGATCGGACGCTCGACGTCTTGGTATAAGATACAAGTTTTCCATTTATAAAAATCAATACTATTCTCTATGAAACTTCAATCCCAACTTCATTCACTCCCAACTAAGGTTACGACCTACGATAAATAATTCGAACATTTTGTAAAGTATTTAGGCATATTCGTATAGTTTTATGTACGGTACTCAAACATTCGTCAATCGTCGTCGTGTCGGATAGAGTAACCCCCTAGCGCATTAGCAACCATCAAAAGTATAATACGAAAAAAACTCATAAAAGTTGTAATACAGTTAACAGGAAGTCAAATGAAGCCTGCTTTAGTAGATCAATACAAAAATCTTGAGGAGTTCTATTTTCAATGTAGGTTCTTAAGCTAATGACGATATATAACTAAATTGGTGACACAAATATACCGAAGCATAGCAACACAATAAGGACTAATCTGATTTGTTAGGTTAGTAAAGTTACGCGAAAAAGGTATCAGGTATCCAATACCCACTGTTTGTCAGATAATGCTATTAGCCTGTTAAAGTACCTACGTTGTAGTAGACATGTAAGTCGTTATTCGCTCGGTCTTTGGCCTCAGGGCCTGATTAACCCTTAGGCTAATTAGGCTGCAGCCTAGGGCGCGAGGATCGGGGGGGCGCGCTGAACCTAAACTGAAAAAACTTCGGAGTCCCTGAGATTATAATAATAAATAATAAAATAGCACCCGTAGGTATAAAAAACGCTGACTTCTCATAAGAATCAGTGGACGGTCGAGTGAGTGAGTAATTTTAAACATTTAACCATAATTTTCAAATAAATAATTGAGCAGTTGCAAAAGTCTGCCACATCACGCAGGGTTGGAGTCCTGAACAGGGTGCGTCGGTATTTCACGCCTGGTCAGCTTTGTCGCTTATATAAAGCGCAGGTCCGGCCGGGTATAGAGTACTGCTCGCACCTCTGGGATGGATCCGCCCAGTACCTGCTCGATGCCTTGGATGGATTGCACCGGCGGGCCATCCGCATTGTGAATGATGCAGACGTTACGAGCAACTTAGAGTCGCTACAACTCCGGAGGGATGTCGCCTCTCTAAGCGTGTTCTACCGCCTGTATCACGGTGAATGCTCAGAAGAATTGTTCAACTTGATCCCCTCCTCTCCATTTCTTACCAGAACCATGCATGCTGGCTTGCGAAGCCATAGCTTGACGGTCCATACCATCCCGGCGCGAACCAAACGGTTCTCAAATTCTTTTTTGTGCCGCACCATCAGGCTGTGGAATTGTTTGCCGTCTGACGTGTTCCCTCCTTCCTACAATCCTGGGTCCTTCCGCCGTAGTGTGAAGAGGCACCTTAGCAGGCCGGCATAATTGTTTCCATTGGCATGGGACTGCCGTCCGATGTCAATGGATACTCTGCCTGGGCGGCATTTGCGCTTACCATCAGATACAATACAGCCACTACGCCGGGACAGAGATTAAAAATAAAAAAAGTGTTTCACTGGAATGTTTATCCAGTCTTTTTTAAATATTTTAACAGAAGTGTGATCAAGTGACTGCATTTTTAAATCATCTCAACTCCTCAACAATGAAATTCAATTTACCATGAAGTTAGAACATAATAATTTATTTGCCTTCTTAGATGTCTTAGTAATCCGTAACGTAATCCTGATCGTATATCAATATACAAAGCGAGTTTTTCAAGTGGGCTTGGCATATTGATTTATCAAAAATCGAAGTATGCAGTTTTAGTTTTCATCAGAATCAGGCTCGTAAGTCCTTTGAGCATTTTTCGCTATTCCTCATAGTTTCGGATTTGACCATCCACGCCCACTTGAAAAACCCACCCTGTATATCGGTTTTGGTCGTATAATGCGTGAGTAGACTTTGCCCTTATGTTCAGTCAACTAAAAAATGATTTGCCACCCTTTGGTTAAATATCGTTCAGATTAAAGGAAAACGTTAGTTTCGCTTGCAGATCAATCTGACAATTTTTATAGGTTGTATGAATGATGCAAAATTTTTCACACTTGTAAACAAAACAAAACAAAATACCACTTTTTAGGCTTATCATAACGGTCCTGGGCGCGTCCTCATAATTAGCCTAGGGCGGTCAGAACCCTAGATCAGGCACTGTTTGGCCTCCTTAGTTGGAAGACATTTCTCGGATCATATTTGAAGAGTTTAAGCCAGGATTTTTGAGGACTTTTTCTATTGCTATGAATGGCGAGACGAACATACCGTTCGCCTGATGGTAAGCGATACTACCACTAATGAACAGTAACAAAACCAAACAAGACCCTGAATTACAGAGCAATGCTTGGCATTCCACTGCGCTCGCCATCCTGAGACATAAAATGTTAAGCCTCAATATGTCCAGTAGTTACTCTGGCTACAATGTTCTTTAATCCGAAACACAACAGTGTATTTACACTGCTTTTTGGCGGGAGAAATAGACATTGCGGTGGTACCTAGCCAGGCGGCCTCTCATATACCAATACTAACACCAGTACATAGGTAGTCATATAAAAATTATACAACACTCTTTCAGGGATATTAAAACATGAAATATTTAAAAAATGTAATTGTACTACGGTAATGTTACAAAGCTGAGGTCTCGTGTTCAAATTCCGGGTCGGATAAAGGTATATTGGATTTTTATATTCGTTATCAGCCCATTGTCTGATATGGCGATAGGTTCACCCCCTAATAAATTGTGTGGGTATCCTGGCACCTGAAAAGGGCGTCAGTTTATGTATGTATATTCTAAAATTAAAATCGCTACAATAACATTTGTGTAGGTACGGTAGAAATTTGCGATACAAAGTATTATAATATGACCTTTGTAAGGTCTATATATTTATTTATATAACAGGTAATATAAACGCCTATCCAAGCAAAGTTTAGTTTATTATACAACATTATAAAATGATGCAAGTCTCGTGCGTTGCCGTTTTTGAAAGTTATGTTGCTTTATGAATATATTCTCTTGATTGTTGTAAGAAAGTAATGTAGAAAGCCTATTAAAATAAATACATTTATATAACGACACTTAACTATGACTGTTATTTGACATAAATTATATATAAAAATATTTAAAAAAAATGGGTTATTAAACGGCTCTTAAATTTAAATATTTTAACATGTTTATGTGTTTAAAGTTATTGATCTGTGAATAACTTATGATTTGAATTATTACAGTCGATAATTATAGGAAGGCTAACTAATGGCTTCATTATCAAATACGTGTAGAAAATCTATGACATATTTTCTATTCATTTTTCATCAAAATTTTCACTTATAATACCACAAGAGCTTCAAAATTATCGGGTATTTCCCGATAGGTTCGTTGCAAACAAATGAAGGAGTCAAAACTTGACGACTTTATTTGTTTGCAGGGAACCTTGAGGGAAATGCCAGATAATTTTGAAGCTCGTGTGGTATTCGGGGGATTATTTTTCCGTCCCAAATTTTAATTTCAAACTCATTTTCATGCAAAATCTCCAATTTTCACAATTGAATTCAACCTGTCAGTTTGACGTGTGGTTAATTTGACTGGATCATGTTTTGTTTTTTATATATAGCAACTACCAGAGAAAATTTTCAAAAAATTATCAGTATAATACCATGTAGGTTGTACCACGTGACGTCGAATGGTGCAATTCTATTGGTCGATATTTGGGTCGGAAAAATAATCACCGATAACTCGAAGACGACTGAACCAATGTGGAAAAATTGATCGTTTTAATAGGTATTCTTTGCAGGTTGTCTCATAACAAAATAGGTGAAGACCTGATGAATATCTTCGGATCTAGAGTCTCCTCAAAATATAGTAGGAATTCAATAGTGATTTTTGCATTAGGTTTAGTATATTCTGCGTGAGTTAATTTCTAAATTAAAATCTATAAGTGTTTTTTGACGTTACCATTTTTCAGTAAATATTTATGAATAATAGTGTTAAATGTAGATCAATTTAAATCAACCACTGAAATTAGAATTGAAATTAATTTAATTACTGAAATTGTATGTACCTATGCAGGGCGAAAGTAAGATTTAGATGTAAATATTAAATAAATAATTTAAATTATATTAAATAATTATTAGTAAAAAAAAACATAAAAATTTAATCCGTAAAACTGTCGCATGTACAAAATTATTTAATTCAATTGTCGCGCCGGTTAAAAAATTAATAACAAAAAAAAACATTTGCAATATTAAAATACTGCAAGGTGCAATTTCCATTGCTTACTGAAAAAAAAAACAACTTACCACACATGTTAACACCGCGTAAAGTCCTCAATACGAAATATATTCACAATACTAAACACAGGCTTGCATCACAATCACTGCACTGGTTGGCCTCACTAAGTGCGCAAGAGTGTGCTGCTTCCACTGAGGTTCGCGCCCGACTACTTGCTCTCCGGGTGTGTGGACCCGGCACTAATGTAGGGGATAAGGCAAATAGTGGAGGCTATTGAATCATATTTGGGGGTATATGTTTGACCTTAGTGTAAATTCATGGACAACGTATGTGTAGGCTACGAACGATAAACTTTAGATTCGGAAGTGTGGTGAAGATTTTGTTTGCATTGTTTAGAGATTAGAAAGTGAACATTTCGTTGCTGTTTCTTGAGCATGTTGTTATCTTAGAGTATTTTAAATAGTCTTAAGTTCTTATATACTATGTCCTTATTTTAAATGAGAAAGATAACTAACATTCAAATACCTATCTATCCATACGGCTCCTATTCATCCAGAAAAAATAATGCAGAAAACTCACATTATTATTTCCAAACACACTAAATGTGCACAAATTGTAGATAGTTTTTGCCAATATCTAGTTTACATTTAGATAAGTTTAGAGAAAATATGCCATCATATAAATCAGGGGTCCATCCTAGATATTATTTCTCCAAAATAACCAAACATCGCACATAAAATTAATAGAAGAAAATACTGTTGATAAAATTATTTTCGTTTCAAATTAAGATATTTTCAGCAGATCAATACAGCACTAGTAATCCGCAACCAATACAGATCCGCATAATGTAATTAATTAACCGTCGAAGAATTTCCTCATGGTCATCTCGCTTCACGGCCGGACTTTCTCTGGTCGATGACACCGCCGTAATGTCTATGACAAAACTCCATAACTCAGCCGCATATCAATGAGAAAACGTTTTCGACGCATAAACATATTAATATCTATTGTGTTTGCTTTCCACGCTCATTCCTATTCGCCGCAAGTCCTCCACGCATAAGGACCCGGGCGATATAATTTCTCTCGTCCTTTGGAAAGTGATGTATGGAAAGTGGTTCCGGAATTTTTGGGCAATCGATAAAATAGAAAGTTAATTAGTTATACTTGTTACGTCTGTCACTTAGAAACAATAAGTCACTTTTGTAATAATTGTGATGCTGCGAAGCTATACCATCAAACTGCGGGAGATTGCGGGATAAAATAAAAAAAATGTATTAAGCATACAAACAGAAGCAATAACAAAACGCTTTATAACATTATGTGGCTGTTGCAAAGAACTACGACAGTCACAGCAAACTTTTCAATTAATTTCACAAAGATATAACCAACAATTTCAAGAAATATTTTTAGAGGGAATACACCAAATTAACTCAGAAAATTAACGTTTATTAGATGATTGGCGAGTCAAGCATAAAATTCGCCTGATTGTAAGCGATGCGACCGCTCATAGGCAGTAGCAAAACCAATCACCACCATGAATTACAAGGCAATACTTGGCATTCCATTGCGCTCGCCGTCCTGCGACACAATATGTTAAGTCTCATTACGTCCAGTAATTACCATCACACAGGAACACACTGCTGTTTGGCGGGAGAAAATGTAGATACTACTTTTTGATTTAATAACTGTAGTTGACAAATTATTTGTTAAATTAATTCTTTTTTAACTGATAACTAAATTCTAAGAGTTACGATCATAAAGTGCCACAGTTGAATGCGTCTACAAACGTCTTAAGCATTATTAAAAACTTAATTACAGCATAAATGTCACGCACAAACTTGTTTTTATAAGAAATCCATTACTTTTTACCAGGTCTAACGCATTGCTGATTGCTCGTTAAAAATGCAAATTATAGACAATACACACACGTGAATTTCTGCAATCTTTTTGTTTGATGATAAATCTTAATTATTTAAATCAGTGTCTTGCGAATGTATTAGTCTCAGGACTAACGCAGAAAGATTATGAAATTTTATTAGTAGGTAATATATTTGTAACTGACAGAAATCCTAAACACTACTCATAATTTGGGACATAGATGTATAAATTCTATATACATTAACAGTATTGGAGCAAAATATATTTGTTAATAGATTATGACCGTGACTCTGTCTGCGTAAAACTAAAATATGCATGTTGCTACTTTCTCATAAATATGTACTTTTCGCGTATAAAATTGAGGTTTGGATAACTTCTGGCATAGGACGCCTGGTTTGATCGTAATTGGCTTAGCCGTTTCACTATGATGAGCACGGAAAAACAGACAAACAAATACAAAAAAAAATATTTAGGATTTAGTAGTACGCCAATAAGACGCCAATAAATAATACGCACAAGGGTCAAGGATTTTATCTAAATTATTTTTTCGGTGTAAATTCAAAGTGAATCACTAAAATTGGTCTTATACCTGAAACATTAATAAAAGTTTTCACCACCTATAGATACTTGATGACTAATTCAGAAACATTTAGTGCTAGAACAATACTATAAGAGTTGTTACTTCCGTTTCACAATCAGATTGTAATTTTGCAAGTGCTAAGTTCGACAATGGATGAATGATTTCGTCATATTATGTGATGACTATAATCGTATGTAGGTGGAAACTGAAATGTTGTTTGGTTAAGGATACTCCTTTATTTTAATTACGTATGTGTATATAGGCACACCTAGCTACAGAACTTTTTCACAAGACTTGTAAGGACCTTACTACGAATAGTATTAGGTAATCTAACTAGAGGAACTGTATCGGACCATTTACTGCCCACTGTAGGGCACGGGACTGCTCTACAATCGAGAGTACGATTGCGGGAGGTTAGGCCATGTAGTTCACCACGCCGCGCAGGTCTAATGCTAGTTGGCTGACTTTACATACCATCTTTTTTTTATAAATCGCTATGGTATGCAGGTTTCCTCACGATGTTTTCCTTTACCGTTTAAGTGCGTGGTGATTGACTAACAATATACACAGGACTCCGAAAAGTCAGAGGTGTGCTCTGGGATTCGAACCCGCGACCTCCGTGAACATGTTAGCAGGTGCGTCTGGTGCGTTGTTTACCAACAGGCCACCAAGCACTAACTAGAGGTACAATTATTTTTTTCTAAAATTGACAAATATCATAAATGGAGCTAAATATATAAAGTAGTCAGGGTTTACTATACCATGTGCGAAGTATAGGTACTCGTATGTGTCATATATGAAGAGAAAATAAAAGAAAGCTACGGTTTAAGTTTTCGATTTTTATTTATTTGTAACATTTTAATTAAAAAATAAAACAGCTTCACTTTTAAATTCTCATTTACAATCACAAATCAATTGATTGACCGGTGGAAACAATTAAACTTTAACTCCTGAGTCATCCAATATCTCCTTTACAATCACCAGTGCTTTATTATTCACATCCTCCAACTCTTTCTCCACCACCATATTCTTCTTCATCATCATCAAAGTCTTGATCACCAGACTCTGTTTACACATCTGGACTTTCTTCTCTTCTTGGTTTTTCTTTATTGTTATTTTTAATAATGTCAGCCAGTTTTGAACGAAAGTTAGGAACTCCTCAGTAATGTTTTGTGTTAGCTGAAATTGTATTAGGATGTGCGTCCACGGCTGGGATGTTAGAGTTGCTACCAATTTTGTATCGTTTTTCGATACAATCGCGTGTTTGAATATCGAGCTTAACGTTTTCCAACCAGCTGATGTTTGGTTTTCGGAGTCCTGGAATGAAAGTAGAAGGCTTTCATATTGGGCATAAGATGCAATATTTTTATTTTACGGTGGTTAAAATTTTATTTTTTATCAGCATTGCCATAGCAGAGTAGCAAATACATCACCAAATTATACTGACTCGTTAAAATGATTGCATCTCACACGATTGTAAGTGAAATATGATGTAGCTCTTCATAAATCGATTGGCAACAGGTGGATTAGTTCATGTCTTTTATATAAATAAACATATTTACAATATACTTCTTCTATCTAATCTAGATGTTGCATGCAACTTTTGCTCTATGGTTACATTATACAATTTCGTTCACCTTACCTTTTAAATTTAATCTCAATATTCTCATATAATACACTACAAAACAAACAAGACGAAGCTACATTAAGATACAAGTAAAAACATACCCGTCGACACAGCATCAGCTGTATCCTCAACATCAAAGCTCTAAGCGCATTTCTCTGGCTAGAAACACTAGGCATCTCTTCAACATGATAAGCTAGCATCAGAGGAGAATATACCCCAGAGTTCAGCACCATGTAGACTAGTTGTAACAACGAAGCCCCTCGCTCGTTGCAGCTGTCTTTACGTAAAGATTGGATCACTAGGTTTGTTTGTACTTGCAGGATTGTTTTGGGCTGGAAGGGTTAGTTTAAGGTATATCATAATTTTTATTGGTAGTAATTTTTACCGACTTTAAACTTCCCCTAAAGATGAAAATCAAGGATTCAAGACAAACAACCTACAGACATTAAATGTTTTGTTAAATTTTTTTTTTTTTTTTAAGATTTAGTTATATGTCCAATATTTGTACGTCGTCAAAGACATACATAATTGATCTGTTTTACTATATATCTGAATACCTTGCTTGCTTCGTATGTATCAATACCCATGTTTGAAAAATAAATAAATTTTAATTTTAATTCAAATTCATTCGGAAGGGGCCAAAAATTCGATAGCTAAAATAGCTTTTAAGACTGTCTATGATTATGGCTGAAAATGAATCTGATAAGTGTGCATATAAAAAATACTTTCATACAGTAGGTAGCCGGTTGAAATATATTTCACAGAAAAAAATAAGCCTAGAAATGGAATGGCAATGGCTTGTAACTGTTTTATTTTATAAAGATATATCAGATGATAATCTCAAATTTCAATATTGCATTATAGATATTCAGCTAATATGGTTAGAAGTCTACCAAGTATATTGTTTGGATTCGATCCAAACGGTTTTTCCATAAAAAGGTCCCTGAATGCAGGCATTTTCACATTTCTTTTTTTTGTATTTCTATATCTTAAGATATGCTACGCAATGGATCACTTACTTGGTACTTATTCTTGGTGAAGTAGTGAACGATGTATGAGAGTAACTGAAGAGCGGAACACGCAACTCTATCGTCCGTACTGTTTGTAGCAGAAAGTACGCTAGGCAGAAACCCAGGACGGTTCGTATAGGTTAACAAGACTAGGGGGAACAAATAATTTTATTGTTTAATATGTATTTCATCGCGGTTTTATAAATGTTTAAAAATCTATCATATTATTTTTTTTTTTTGTTGCGATGACTGGTAAGACGAACATGTCTTTTACCTGATGATATGCGATACGACCACTCCTTCACAGCAGCAAACGTCATGAATTACAAAGCAATGCTTGGCATTCCACTGCGCTCGCCACTCTGAGATATAACCTGTCCCAATAATGTCCAGTAGTCACTCTGGTCACAACAGTGTGTTCACACTGTTGTTTGGCGGGAGAAATATACATTGCGGTGGTACCTATCCAGGCGGCCTCTCACATACGAGACCTACCAAACGTACTGTACTGTAGGCACTACTAAGGACGGTACTGTGCGATTGAGATAAATTACATACAATTGTATAAACTCACGCCTTTGCCCCAAAACTGGTAGGTAGTGGTCCTACCAGGATACCTACCCGTCTTGCCTTGGGTATTCCATCTCATGATTTAATAGGGGACAAGCCTATTGCAATTCCGATAAAATCGACAAATTCCTGACTCCGGGCTGATAGTGAACAGCATAATTAATATCAATGCCTCGGAATTCGAACCCGAGATCTTAGCTTTGCAAGCAGGCATGAAACAAGGCAGTCACAAATTACTCGAGTATCTTTATTACTAGATTTACGTCTTATTGCAAAATGAGGATGCCCCAATTTAATTGTATTTTCCTCAACTTAAAATATAATTTTAATATCAGATAAGGAATTGTATGTGTGTTTAAATGATCTACCAACATTGAGTATTGTAATATCATCAGAGCGTGAACATGCTATCTGATTTAAGGTTAGTTTCTATTCTATTAAACATGCGAAACACGTTTACATAGATATGTTTATTAATACAAAACAATCGATCGTTTATATTTATCATTCTATAACCGATTTAAAACCAAAATTTAGATAAATTTCATCGACAATGTATTGCTCCCTGCCAGCTTTTACACAAAAAAGAAACAAATAAGGAAATCGTTGTCGCATTACGTTTGGTCATTATAGGCAGCTGATTAATCTTTATACATATAGTTCCCTAGATCTCATGCATGTATTTATCGCTAATGACTCAATATTACAACATTAGAAGGACCACGATGTATCATTAACTACTAGAACTATTGACTGGTGGTAGGTCTCATATATGAGAGGCCGCCTAGGTAGGTACCGCCGTAATTTCTATTGCTCCCAACAAACAGCAGGATAAATCCACGGTTGTGTTCCGGTTTGATGGACATTGTAGCCAGAGTAACTACTGGACATATTGAGACTTAACATCTTATGTCTCAGGATGGCGAGCGCAGTGGAACGCCAGGCATTGCTTTGTAATTCAAGGTGTTGTTTGGTTTTGCTACTGTCCATGAGTGGTCGTATCGCTTACCATAGGTCGATTGGCAAGTCGAGCTTACCATTTACTGCAATAAAAGTTTATCAACTAGTAAATGAATACCTCGATTATCATTCTGATTATTCGCCATTCCCAACAAATACATGCTCAGCTTCAAACACACGTATTTATAATGGTCTTTCTCTACGTCCCCAGATTCTACGTCATTCTTAGAGAACATGGCAGTTATAAGAACTGCTGTTTTGAGGCAAGTGGTTTGATCTAGTTCGTTGGGAAGAAGTGCCGTCGCTACATCCAAGAAGTAGCAGATATTTGTACCTGATAAATTGGGAATGTCAGTGTCATCATTATTATTAATGAATACAAAACAAATGACTGTTTTATCGCTTAAAGCAATAGCTTACAAAAAACCATATTATGGAGTTAAAAGAAGGAGAAATATTAGGTTGTTGAGACATAGCCATTATTTATGAACATAAATAATGGCTAACCTAATGTGACACGCATGATAGAAAGAATTAGAAAATTCTGGAAGAACCTTATTCTTTCAGATATTGATGTTGGAATGAATACTAAAAAAGTAGAAAATGCAATAGTCCAGTGATTCTCAACCTTTTTTTGTTGCGGCACATATTTAACGATTTCAAAATTTGGCGGCACACAAAGAGTGCCTTGAGACATATTCCTATTGCTATGCACGCCGCTTCATCACAATTTGGCACTAAGAAAAAACGCGTTGCAAAGCAAATAATAAAATAATTAACTTTTTTGTGGATTTAAATACATATTCATGTTAAAAATACTTTTCTTTTTAACTGATATAATTTAATAATATTAACATTATTATATATTTGCAAAATTTGGCGGCACACTTTTGAAATTTGGCGGCACACAAAAGTGCCGCGGCACAGTGGTTGAGAATCACTGCAATAGTCTAAAAATGATTTAGGCTTTGGATGAGAAATAATAACTCACCAATCTCGCAATCATCGATCAACGCTTTAGACAGTACAGAAGGAAGCATGGTCCAAACCAGCGTAGCGAATTCCTGTCTCCCTTCATCATCACCTTCATCGAAGCACAACTGTAGTGCCTCCATACAGTTAGCCGCAATAATTTTGTTGTCATTTTGTACCAGAATGTTTAGGAGTAGTTCCCATACTGATGGTTCGGTTGTAAGGTCTGAGGGTATAGGATCTTCGGACTTTAGCCATTGGGAGAGCTGTAATATGATTTCAAGTGTTGCTTTCATTAGAGAGAAATAAATTTAATCATAGTCGTCGACGTTATATTTATTAGCTTAAATAAAATAGTCCACTACTGGATAATATTTTAAGTATCAGTTGTGCTGAATACAATTCTCAGCTTTTCCATGCATCACTCTGGACAACCTATCAATTCTTATGGAGCCTGAACTGGAGTCGTCAATTCAGATCATAAGACTGTTGTTTTTTCTGATAATGTCTAGTGCATCAGCATCATTATTTAAATTCTTATACTTTGTAATTTTATAATTCGGTTTGTCCTATGTTTTGTTTATCAGGAGCAACATTAGTGAATTTATTAACAAAATATCATTGCCTACTATTTTATGTACGTTTCAACTATATTAAAACCGAAATCACAAGTCAGTCATCAATTCTACTAAAGTAATAAATATTATTTTTGTCAATTAGGGCAGTTATTCATAATCTAAAAAGTATTTTACTTACCACATGTAATTTAACGTAATTCGGAATTCTGTGTGATGTGAATGCCCATAGTAAGATAGCCGGGTTGTGGGTATAGTAAATCGAGGGTTTTGGGTGCAGCATGACAACTAAACGATCTGTAGCCTTCTCTAAATATACCCTCTCGTCTAACGATTGTAGGGAGTCATTTGATATTATGGACATCTAATGGGAAACATTGGAAGAAAGATATAGACTCGCCTTAAGAATTGCGATTTGTTAGAATCGGCCAGTTCTTAGTGAATTCCTAGAACCTACATTAGGTCGTGTATTGTGATTATCATTGTCTATGTCTGAACGTCCATGTTTTTTTTTGGTATTACTATTCAAGAGCTTAATATATTAGGCATAATAAGGATTTCAAGTCAATACATAATAAAAATTTGAGTTAAAAAAATACCAACAATAAAAGAGGGTCACGATGTTTTCCTTCACCGTTTATCATTACAATGTGATGTTTATCAATGCAATGTAGACACACACATAACTCCGAAAAGTTAGAGTTGTTTCCTGGGATTTGATTGAAAATTTAGTAAATTTCACTCTCGTAACTTCTGCCGGTATATCTATTTGATACATAACGACAAATGATGGTTTTTATACAGAGTATATGATGTAACAAGGAAGTATTTACAGCGAACACGAGCCACAAAGCCTTGATGACGTAAGGCGGCGGAGAGGCGGGAAGCCGCAGTATGTGCTCCACCAAGTACGGTAATAGCGGCGATGTTGCTTCCTCGGGACTGGAAATGTATGTCGTGATTATGAAAAATATAATGGATACATTACTATCTTGAAAGATAAAAGTAAATGAAATACTGCAAAATACAAAAGAAGGATTCTAATGCCTACTACCTTAGTTATAACATCAAAGAGAATTAGTATCTTTATTTGAAAGTCTAACGTAAACAAAATAATGTAGAATGCAAAGGAAGGATTCCAATGCCTATTAGTTGATGTAACACTGAAGATAATTATTATTTTTATTTGAAAGCCTAACGTAAACAAAATACTGAATAATGCAAAAGGAGGATTCCGATGCCTACAACACTAGTTAATGTAACATTGAAGACTATTATTATCTTTATTTGAAAGCCAACGTAAAAAAAATACTGAATAATGTAAAAGAAGGATTCGAATGCCTACAACCGTATTTAATGTAACACTGAAGACAATCCAGTAGCTTCATGCTGTTTTTGAAGTTTCCAGCTATTTTAAAACCTGATCAACAGGAACTCTAAAATTGTAATACACTTAAAACAAAATTATACTTATTTCATTAATTTTAATCCAAGCCTTAAATGCCGTCCGATGACTACCAGATGCCCAATTCAAGGGGTATTGGCCTCTTCCCATCCTTTTTCCTTCCCACTCCCTTCCCGATTTGATGGGCCGACGACACATATACTTATGAGTTTAATGTCGCGGATGTTCATGGGCGGCAGTGATCACTCACCATCAGGTTTTTGTTCGTTTGATGGCATTTTTGAATAAAACAAATAAATACCAAACTGATAATACATCAATTTACTAGTTAATCTTTGACTAAGTATATATTTAATTATTTGATTCTAAACTGTAGCTTCACAACATTGTAATAGTAGTAAAAGTTTAGAGGTAGAAGATTTGCCCATGCTACGCCAATGCTGGTTAGTGAGCTGATTGATAATGTTAGTCCAATATTAAGGGTCCTAACGGATTATATAGTAAAAATGTTTAAAAAATGCTGGCATTACTTAACAGCGATGAACGAATCAAAGAGTTGCTTAATTATCTAAAAAAATAGGGATTTCTTTACCAAATAATTTTAGCTTTCAAGCTCACATCTGAATCTGGATAAGGTATATTAGCTTTCCTAAGAAAATACATCCTTCCAATCTAGCGATAAAATTTAGGTAAAATAATGATAAAAATTATAATACTTCTCTGATGACTGGCAATAGAAATATACGTAGATAAGTAAGCTGTAAGGCTGTCCCTTCTGCAACTGTAGTCCGATCGACTGAGGCTTGTCTATGCCGTATTGTAGTTCTACTAGGCCCATCTGAAATAATTTTACTAGAAGCTAACATTGAGAATAAATGGTAGGTGTATAGAATGATCTTTATATCCCCATAAACAGAATTGACCATTACGAAACAGAGAAGAAAAGAAAATTATTCGATATCCAATATGTTATGATCACACACATTTGTTCACTGGAATCACCACAATTGTTCTCTGAAAATCTTACCATGCCGTTATTTTGTATTTTGCATGTGAGCATCCGTTAAATATTCTATCAGGTACTATACTACTCTTGTCATCAGACGCATTAATATCATATCGTATAGATCAATAAAGTAGAAAAAACTAAGACAACTCTAAAAATTCGTCCAATGAAACCAAATACTAGTGACAGTGCCATAGCACATACATCTTGTCCAAACGAATCCACAGACGGCAATTTAAATACATTTAGTGAATCTATGAGACGTATCTAGAATATAAACTCAATTTCCATTGCTGACCTGTATGTGTCTGTCGGTGCAATCGTCGACGTTCAAATATTTGTGTGCAAGCACCTTCAGTAACTCGCCGAGAACAAGAGTGCTCGCTTTGCGTACACACGCGTCGTTTCTAACACCAAATAGTGAGAAAGTTATTAGTTTTAATACGGTGCTTTATGAATAAAGGAAGAAATTGAAACACTTTGTAACCGTCTGTATGTCAAGAAATTTATGATCTAAAACCATGGGAAAAGAAGCAATATCTAATAGTTTAATAAATAAATAATAAATAACACCCAACAGTCACATACATAGTCCTGACCTCACACTAAGTTCGAGTCTTGTGTCGTGGGTATCAGAAACTACGAGAGACTTTTCGGTCCCACAAACACCCAGACCAGAAAGAAATATTTGTGGGCCGCACAAACATTTCTCTCGGTGCGGGAATCGGAGCCGCAGCCTCTCGTTTCACAGGCTGCGTCTAACCGACTGCGCCAGAGAGGCTGTCAAGTTTAAATGTAGCAATCAATCCAAATACCGAAAAATTGTTCTCACATATTTTTTTCGTTTATAAACTTATCTGTACGATTTGCTACTGTCCATAAGTGATCATGTATCTTACCATCAAGGAAATGGCTAAACCACGAGATACTTTTCTTTTACAAACACCCGAAACAAATATTTGTGGCTTACTTATACTTTTCTCTTGGTCTGGGAATCGAACCCACGGCCTCTAGTTTCAAAACCGACATCACGCCAACTACACCATGTATAAGTAGACACCAACTACCAAATGACATATAAATTATTACCTAGTTACTTGTGCTTGCGGTAACATGATAATGTATCCTTTAGAATACAGTATATCGCAGAAATCAGTTATTTTTTCGGTATTAGCATTATCGTAGAGAAAGTTTAGTAGAAACTTTAAAAATACTCCATATTCTTCGGTAGTCAGTTGGTCTTGATGGTCCTGTATTAAGATCGGGAAAGTTAAATAAAAAATACATAGTTTAGATGGTGGCGCAAATGCGTTAAAAAATTATTAAATACTTGTGGCTCAAATGACAAATAGCACTGATAAATTATCTGGATGATATAAACTGATGTGAATAAAGCAGAATGACAAGGCATGTCATATGGCAATGAGTCAATGTGGTGACAAGTAAAAACTAATTCGCCCAACGTGGGGCTCGAACCCACGACCCTGAGATTAAGAGTCTCATGCTCTACCGACTGAGCTAGCCGGGCTATGTGAATACTGTCATATTAAGCCATTAATTTTAATACTTTTTAAAAGTTAAGCGTTTTGTACACAAAGGACCTTTAGTTGAAGAGACAATCAAAATTTTATTAGTTTTAGATATAAGTTGCCGGTTGCAGCAACGGCATTCAATTGCCGCGATTGTAAATATAGAATTTGCCAGATTCTTCAAGTAAAGTTGCCTGTAAAACACCTAGAAATGCGGAATAATATCGAAAAATATGGCTAAGTGCCAACCAAAGAAAAATATTTATAACCGAATCATAAGCAAGCAAATCAATAACATCTACAAATGAAGCCTTATTACAGATCAAGCACAATAGAATTTGTATAAATTCGTAACTTGGATGCAGCTTTGAAAATAAACCCTTACAAAAACATTATAAAATTTACATAATAAAGCTTCCTATATCAAAGTCAGAATATATTTATAAATACCTTAGTAAATAGAACAAGTTCAGTAATAACTTTCAGTAAAGACGAAGCCATTTCGACAGCGCATTGTTTCAACACGTCAACTTCTTGTTGGTCTGTCAATATTGTTTGGACGAAATCGCCTTTTTGTTCTCCATTGTCTAGTAACTTTATTAGCCTTAAAACACCACGCTTTGTTATTATAATAATAATGTTCTAATAATGTAATTAGACCAATCATCTCGATATTGTGTGATGCTAGCGAGAGATAAGTACCTTTCGTCTGTGGTGATCTGTGGATCCTTTAATTGGATTGTATTTCATATACATGTGCATTTTAAGCATCTATTGTGGCACTATAAAAATGTATATTTGGATATATTTTTTTATATTGAATAATGAATATTATTAGAATTCGATGCCCGAAAAGATACAAAAAAAAATGCAAATTAATTTTCTATACAACCCTCCAGTCTTCGGTACAAAATTGAAATTGTTGGAATTAAAATATTATTAAAAAATAATTGAGTACAAAGAATTATGAAAACGTTCGTTAATCAAAATTGTGGCTTCTCTATTTTAACATAGGGTTGGCACTTTTTATGTATATTAAAATATTCCAGTATAAACGATTTTATTCTTAGATTCAGAATAGATTAGTTTAATTTCTTTTTAAACAAGTTTGTACTTTTACAATGCAATGGACTATTTAGTTTAAGGTTTGGCTTTGATCCAATAAAACAGGTATTCACTTTACACAGTCGTTCTATTTGGACGAAACACCATCAGCCCGGCTAGCTCAGTCGGTAGAGCATGAGACTCTTAATCTCAGGGTCGTGGGTTCGAGCCCCACGTTGGGCGCTTTGATTTTTGTCTCAGATTGTGACCGTTAAGGTTCAAAGTAGGTTATGGGATATGCGCGCGCGCTTCTCAAGAATACTCAAAATGGCAACTGTGGTCGGTGAGAGGTCTGCACTCTGATTTTTTTTTCTTAGTAGTTTATTTTCTTTGCGGAATGTAATTAATTTTTTCCTATACCTATCTATTTTAATATAACTTTTTCTTATATTAAAATAGATAGGTAGTAGGTGTTGATTTTATTTAACTTGTATATATCTTTAAAGTATTTAAAATTATTCTTATAATATTTTCTTATAAAATAAAAATAACTTATCAATATATCTCTCTTTCTCGTCAAACACGGGAAGCCGACCCCTGAACTGATAACATAGGCGTCCTCCAAGGATTTTCATTGAGACCTGTTGGATCATTAATATCTGTTTTTACTATTTTGATTTAAAAAACTCACCTTAATACATCCATCCCAATCTGACATACAACGACATAAAACATCCCATACAGCGCGTTATCAACCAACATCGCATGATTCAGTGCCTCCATTAGCAAAACAAACCATTTTTTCAATACATCCAACAAGGCACTTCCCATACTGCCTTTTACAGATAAATTCTCAGGCTGGTATGATATTAACGCGTGCAGCACTAAAGCGCTTGACAGTAGAGCGCTGGGATTGCCTTTCAAATGTGTTGGTATGATGTTTAAACAGGCTAAGAGCTGTACAGCGCTGTAAGCGCTTTGATGGGATAGAGGTGGTGTGGTTTTGTGAGTAGATATGCTGTAAGGATTGAGATAATATTATGAGGATATTGAAGCCATTGCACCTGCAATTACCTATATAAAATCTATCAAGAGGAAAATTATATATGTCTACCGTATACTACTAGTATTATTTATGAGTAAATTCGTGTTTATAAAGGCAAGTTACTCGCATATCTTAGGAGTTTACTAATAACCACAAAACTATCCTATTTCAATATACTTATTAAAGTTAAAATTTGAATCTTGAGCGAAAAATCGAAATCGCATATTATTGGCACAGGGCGCGTGCAGTAGTGTCACTCCCACTTTTCTCTCTTCGGTGGTAAGAACTCTTGCGTGCCACAGTTGGCACGAGTTACAGTGGTCGGTGATTGGAAGAGATGTTTTAAATTATTGACAATTTCGACATTATGCTGGCCATTAATTTCATGATCTTGACCACACTGCAGAGGGCAATTTGATGGACTAACAACATGTAATAATTTAAGATCACTCAAAAATTCCAGTGCCTTTCAGTCTAACGTTCATAAATCTTTATACACAGGCAAATTAAATACCTGTACATATCTGCTCACAAAGGAAATCGTAAAGTAGATAATATAAATGTACTTACCCATTAAGTAGATCGTCAAGGAAATGCAGGCAAGCATCCACGGCAGATTTCAACCCAGTGCTGGAGTAATGGGACAGAGCGCGGACCACAGCGGTCATCGAGTGCGCAGCGTGCTCCTCAGAAAAGAACCTTCGAGTACGCCATATTAACCGCAAGCAGTGGACAATTAACCTAATACACATATTTTATACGTCGAAATAATCTGTATCAGCCCATATACGTCCCACTGCAGGGCACGGGCCTCCTCTACAATCGACAGTACGATTGAGAGTGGTTAGGCCATATAGTCCACCACGCTGGCCTAGTGCGGGTTGGCGAAATAATACTAGAATGAAAATCTAATCGCTATAAAATTAACGAAATTATTTTTATTTCAATGTGTAAACATTCGTGCAATAATTTAAAAAAACTATTGTATTTTTTTTAATGAGAGAGCATTGGTTTCTTCGACTGCTGTACATAATAATATCTACAAATCTATAAAGACGTCAAGTTTGTTTAAAAAATATTTCGCCCAACGTGGGGCTCGAACCCACGACCCTGAGATTAAGAGTCTCATGCTCTACCGACTGAGCTAGCCGGGCTGTGAATAAACTGTTAAAATAAATGTTTAAATATTGTTCATTCAATTTTACTCTTGGTATTTTTTAATAGCAATATGTTATATAAACGCGATGATAAGAAATAATAAAGATGAAAAACAAAGCATATGTTTCCTAATTTATTGTTAAGAAGCAAATAAATACCTGAATAATTCAAAATCTAAATTCGAAGTGGCTTCACATAAAAATACAGTAATATCATTATCCAATAGATATTCCACCATTCGGTGTCTTTCGGTCGAGTTTTCTTTGTAACGACTTATTACTTCGATCAGATATCCACACGCTTGTTTCTGTGCTGCTGTATCCCGGGAAGTCAATAATCTCTTGATGTCCGACAACGCATTTTGTCTACCATTTGGATTGTAAGTCCTGCTAAAGTTTGTATTAACTAAACTGTACATCTTCCTGCTAATAATTTACGGGCGCAAAAATTCAAATAGCTATTCAAGAATTCAGTTCGTAATTCAAAATACCCACACAACTTTTTTAATACTCACAACTTTTTTAATTCATAAAGTGAAATGAATGTTATTTGTTATGCTTAACCTGTATCAATATTAATATTTTTAAAGCTGTTTAAAATAAATAATTTACCAAATATTATTATACATTTTAGTAAATCGTGATTACGTCTAGATTTGGATTAATTTTTATAACTTGCACTCATATAATATGTTTTGTTAATGCCGAGAAATCAAGAATTGACATTACATGTGCTTCCCCCATTCATAATAGGCTAAAGTCTGTGGGTAAAGTTCTGAGAGTTAATTACCTCCTCTCGTTGTAAAAAAAAATAAACGCAAATTCTATGAAAGTTTTGTTATCATATTAATATTATCCTTAATAAGTATAATACCTATTAAGTATATAAAATTATATATTATGAAAAAGTATAGAAAACTATTTATTGTTCTAGTAACATCAAACCCGATGAATTCTAATAATAATGTATAATTAAATCAAAATATAAATGTTATATTACGTAGGGCCATGCTTTTAACATAAGTACAAATCAAGTTCCAAGCGCCCTGTGTGGTAGAAAAAGTACTTGTTCAAGCAGTAGTACCTAGTGCAAAGAATATACCACTACCTGGTGGTACTATAGTTGGATTATTAGGGCGTTGTAGGGCAATGGCTGGAGGTATCATAATGAAGAAGCACTGTAAGCCTATTTTTTCTCTTACCAGTTAGCTGTATAGTTATTCATGGCTTTGGAGCTTGGATGGTAGATAAAGGGTGGCACACAGATTGGGTGGCATCTTCGTTGGAATTTTGGATAAGGCGTCTCCGCAGTCTTATTAATTGGCTTTTAAAAAACGCTATAATGCTACGCATGTTTGTAGCATAGTTCCTTCTGTACGATTATTATAATTTACTTTTAAAGAAAAAAATATGTACAACTTGTGGGTACAGCACAATTTATTTTTTATTTTGGCAAGTAGGACATTCGACTATTCATTAATCATATTGGCAACATTGTGCACGGCTGTCATTCTCATCTGGTTAGTATTGCAGGCGATTATTGGGAAATTTATTTTAGATTTCTTTGCCTTATTGTTTGGTTTATGAAATTATCAATTGTGTATAGACACGTGCCGTTCATATCATTGTAGAATTACAATGGTAAGTGTGGTGAAAATACCGACAAATCGAGAAAATCGCGTCAATTGCGCACCATGTTTGGTCCTTGGTGATACCTTTCGTCACTTTATGGCTAATTTGTGTGTGTTTTTCTCGGCAGTCTGTGATGGAATTCTTAAAAGACCTGCCTTCGTACGACGAGCAGAACTTCACGCTGTTCAATACAGATCACGGCATAAGAAACTGCTCGAAAAGGCCGTCAATATATTTACCAACTAAGGACATCCCTTCCGAGCAAAGTTGAGTACACGATTTCATCCGATTATTTTAAACATAATTACATTCCTTTTCACTGTGACCTATATATAGATATTTTTCTACTGCACTAGTTATTTTTGGTTTTGAAAAATAATACTTTTAGTGGATTCTTTCATTAGAATGTTATTTTTAGTTCCTAACCATTATAGGATTCGTGGTCACGATAAAGTATGAACACTAACTACATTTTATTATTTTATGTTAATTATTAATGGCAAATGACAGTTATGGTCTTTTATACTGGTACTTAGTGATTTGATTACTTTTTAGTATTTGTGTAAACCATAAAATTGCATTGCACTTATGTGGTGCAATAAAGCAAAAGCTCTCTTAAATATAAAATTGGCTTCTGCTAACCAATGGGTTAATATGGATTATGGACCTATAAATCTATGTTTAAATTAGTGAAATGGTGTGGTTCTGAATCTAATAGTATGTGGGTCAGTAGTGATTTTAATATCTACTATCAAACAATGGATTAATACCAATCAAAATTTTGATTAAAAATTAAATAAACACTTAATAGTTAAAAGAACACATATTCCTTAGATATAAGTCAAAAGTTTTGTATGGGTAATTGGGAAACTGATAAAATATAATCGTCAGTTAGATTTGAATAAATGCAAACCTTTCAATTGTTTAATATTGACATAAAGATAGTTATATCAAATTATCATGAAATAATTATGATTAATATTAGATGACTGAAACTGAAAGTATGAATGTGAATGGCAAATGACCACTGCCACTTAGATGTATCCATATTCCAATCTTTGGGAACATTAATTTAAATAAACTGGATATGGGGTACATAAATGACACATTAAGATAATAACAAAAATATGATAATGGATGAATGATTTTGCTCTATGCAAAGGCATAGATCATCCGATGCTATGTTTTAAAAAAGGTCACCTTTTAATATGATGACCAAATTTTAAAATATGCATACATACATAAACTCACACCTTTTTCCCAGAAGGGCTAGGCAGAGGTGAAAGGACACTCACATTTGCCTTGTATGTTCTGTCCTACGATATGATAGGTGGTGTGCCTATCACCATATTGGGTACAAAGTCTTTATTCTGGGCTGATAATGAATAGAAAAATCCAATATCACTGCCCAGTCCCAGACCCCAGCTTTGTAACCGTACCCTAGTAAATTTACACCACTGAGGCGATTATAAAATGTGTTACAAATAAGTGAATAAAATGTATTAAAGTATTAATTTTCTATTTTCAGTAATAGTAACAGAAAAGACAAACATATTGTTAAGATATTTACATCAACAATGGGAGAAAAAGGTGAGATTTAAGATTATTTTTGTTATGATTGTCACAAACATTTACTTGGGGTCAGCTGAGAGTGCAACAATTTTTTTTATCAATGTAGTATAAATACTGAGTTTGTTTTTTATTATTGGTAGCTGACCTGACCTCATTTATTTCAGAAATAGTATATGTATTTTAAGTGGAATATTATTTATAATTATTTTTATCAATTTACTCACACTGTTGACATATTAAAGTAAGATTTGAAAACAGATTTGAAGCTGTGCCAAAGCCCCATAATCGTTTTGATTTTGTTCAGTACTACCACCAATTTGTTTTATTACAAACCTTTTTAAATTGTATTCAATTATTGACTATTAATACAAAGGTTATATCAATCGCCAGTATTCTTTTTCCTAGAGAAATATTGTATAAAATATAATTTATTTCAGTCATTAAATTAAAAGTTTACAAATAATTGAATTTTGACATAATGTGATGTCTACAATGCCCTGTTGTAAATAAATTACATCCATTATTCTCTTATGTTGTTAGTGGAAATTAATAACCAATCCTAATTGCTTTTTAAGAAAATCTCCCTATAAATCAAATTAAATGTTGGTTGTATATAATATTGGTCTATTTTCGTAATAAATCTGTAGGTACGTATGTATATGTATGTACATAGCTGTTATGACCTGTTATAGCAATATGCATAGGTGTGTTGCATTTCAGTTGTATCCCATAGCATATTTAGGTACAACTATGCCTGTTTATTAGCCATGTAGCCTAAGAGGATAATCCTATAGTTCCAGCAGGTCCTTGTCACACCAGAGGTGTTGTCGTGCCAGTTTCTAAAGAATTGAGTTTTAATATGATCAATGTATCGGTTTCAGAATAACAATTCTCCGAAGAAACGCGACCAGGCGCACGTGGAACAGAACGGTGACGACGCTCGACCGCGCAAGAGGCCCTGTCTAAACTCGCCTCTAAACTGAAACTATCCGGACGCTACAACACTTAGTTTGTGCTTCGTTTATAGACTATACAGAGTGTACGGCATTTTTATATTAACATTTTTATTCCACATTTTTAGGTCAAATTGTACATTGATACTGGAGACACACTGGTTTCATGTGTTTTGGGAAATGTTCTTTCAATAAGCCCGTGATGTTTTGTTGATGTGAATATTTTGCTGTGTTATGTGGTGCTAACGGTGACCATTGTTTAACATTTCTGTTAGTTAATAAAACATTGTCATAGTATTAAAAGTATTTATTAATGAAAACCTACAGTATTTGTCGCATTTTTTAATGACAATTTTACAGCCAGATCTTGTTGAATCAGTTTATCAAATGTTTCATAATACATAAATGATTTAAATGCAATATGTAAATATTATGTGTTGTTATAAAAATAAATCATGTGGAATAGAAACCAAATTGGACGTGTAGTATATGGATAGAGTCTTCAATCTTTATCTCTTTCTCAGAATTTCCCGCCCATTTTTGAAGCCTGGTTTCTCTTCGAGTCTCACGTTTTGAGTCTGTAGGTGATGACAATCTCCCACCATCTGTTAAACTGCTTGCCCGTTAAAATACAAGATTAATCCCATCTTATTCTACGAATCCAAAACGTAGCATTACATAACGCAGCGAATTCCGAATAGAATTGTCACACTGAAAGTGCCATTACGAGAATTCTGTGACTATCTTTAAGTTCTGCATAAGTGTTATGACTCAAATCACAATATGCATGGTAACTTTCATTCCATTGTTAATATTAAGTTTATTGACAAAATAAAAATAGAACGGTAATTTTAAATCATCACTAAACTCTTTAAGATAAAGCACCTGCTAGTATAAATATTATTGGTTTAACATGAATATGAATGTTTGGAAAATTATATGCTCGAAGTCTGTAAGAATTTAAGAAAGTCTGAATCGCAAATCTATCGTAACCGTACCTACAGAGTTCCATATTCAAATGTGATTGTGGATACGTCCTGTGTGGTTTACGTTTACGGTAGATATTCCGGTTTATTATCATAAACCGGATAGATAGATAGATTTGCGTCGAGTTTCCAAAGTGCGGGAACAGATCAATCCGCCTGTGTACGTATATCAGCGGAAGATTCGACAGTAGCCAACTGAACTGACTTAAAATGCATAAAAATTTGCGTAGTCTCAGACTTTGCATATTTTAAACATTTATATCGATGGTTTTAATGTATGTTTAGTTTCCAATGAATATTTATGAAAACTTTCGAGTAACTGTCGGTAAAAATAGGGTATTATAATGTGATGTAAAGTGTTGCAGTTACAAACTTCATGTGTTCAGTTATAGATGTGGGACAGTTGTCCATACTGTCCAATAGAGGATAATTACGCTTTTTCAGCAAATTTGAACCGCTTAGTGTTGCTATGAATATTTGTCAATTGGCAACATATTATTATATTGACTATTCTCGATTACGCTGCGTTGTCTCGAAAAAAATATTTATGTTGTTTTTATTTTATAAAATTATATGCACATTAATATTAGCCTTTTAGTATTTTTCAACTTACATCATATCATCATTTTTAGTCAGGTTTATTTATTGTGTTTGACATCACTAAGAATCAGCAATAATCAATTAGAAATCATTAGATAATGTCATATTTTTAGTGTCCTCTAGAGACTAGGTATTTAGACAAAAAACAACTTTATACACTTTTGTGTAAATGCTAAAACTGCGTGCCAGTTTTGGTCGAATGAATCTTCCCAAATGCCTGCCTTTTATGTGCCAGTACAAGGTGAATGTCGTAGAATACTAAGTCTCTGGTCATATGCAATAAGATTGTAACTAAACTTCCAAGTGATTTGTCACAAAGCAATAGGTAATTTGTAGAGCGGAGTAGAATAAGCTATTATTAAAATTTATGTGTAGGTATTTATGAATAATGTAATACAGTTCTCCTACCAGGTAGTTTGTTTTTAAACCTGACGATTAGAATGATGGTAGCGTTTTTTTTTTATTTTATCCTTGATTACTGATTCTAAATGGTGAATAAAAATGTAAAATCTTAATCGAAGTTTCTTTTGTTCTGTTAGTTATCTAGACAATATGTGGGCTTTCTTCAGGAAGAAGTGGATATTGTATGTCTAGAATCTATATATCATTGCAGTTTTGGGACCAAATGTTATTTAAAGAACTACCTACCTACTTAAACATTATAAGTGCTATTATGTTCTCATAATGTTTAACAAAAACGGGAAATGTTTAATCCTGGTGTAGATTAGCAAGAATTTAAAACTTACTATAATACATAACACTTAGATTAAAATTTTACAAAAAAAAAAAAACTTGGTAAATAGGAAATATTGAGGAAAATCATGTCACTGGTAATCCGTCAAAATGCTCTGTCAGGATGTTATGATTATTTTAACTATAGGTCATAAATAAATACAAAGATTTATTAGATTTGAGTTTATTTAGTTGAACAACAAGTCTGACTATATCATTCAAATAAAACAACACAAAGACTGAAAAATAACTTTATTCTAATAATTATACTTATCTCACATTTGCAGAAACATTCCACAAGCTGCAAACAAATATTAGGTTCAAGTGCCTAATGGAATTATTCTCATAACATTATTAGTGATATTCTTACTTTACTTATTAACACCAAGTAGTCACTAGATTGAATATCTAAATGTTTTGTATATAGCTTTAAAACGAGCAGCTGTTTATTGCAAAACGGAAAAACAGTAACTTATAATACTTAGACATTAAAATCCTCAAATTATACATAGTATGTGTATAAAATAAAGTTTAAGATTTATCCAGCTCTCTATGTCATCCTTAACATTACTTTTTAAAAAGGATTTAGAAGATAAATGTCTTGGAAACTATTTTGTTTAATCTTTAGCGGGCACTTCAATGACTCGTGGTTTGTCAATGATGCGGGCCGTGCGGTTACCCTTCTCCACAATTCCAATGATCCATGCCTGGTAGCCTTCCTGCTTCTCAATGTCTTTGCAGTATGCCGCAGCCTGCTCTCTGGGAAGGCAGATGAGTAGTCCACCAGATGTCTCGGGAGCATGGCCTTGCAGTAATTGGAACATATTCCCGCATGCCTTAGCAACAGCAGCCATTTTTGCAATAACAGGTAAGTTGTGGATGACAAATGAGACCTCATTCTTTTGATGAGAAGCTAGGTTTTGTGCATGTCCTAGTAAACCAAAGCCAGTCACATCTGTTGAGCCATGAGCATTATACTTATGCATCAGCCTTGCAGCAATGCGGTTCAGTCTGCTCATGGAGTCCATTGCACGATGGTACGCCTTACGTACATCTTCTTCAGACACTACCAGTTTAATTCGGTTCCAACGTTCAGGCTGGTCTAGCCATTGA
Organism: Hyles euphorbiae; assembly: GCA_023078785.2. Taxonomy (NCBI): domain Eukaryota; kingdom Metazoa; phylum Arthropoda; class Insecta; order Lepidoptera; family Sphingidae; genus Hyles; species Hyles euphorbiae. The sequence goes on from CM041047.1 coordinate 12,911,323, forward strand.
TGAGCATTCACAGCCACCTGGGTGCCAAGGGGCTTTGTCAACACAAGTACGTCTCCCATGACGGCGTTGTCGGGCACAATGTATTCGTTAGGTTGGCAGATGGTTGTGGCCACCCCTCCAATGGTGCACCAAGGGTTAATAACGGTCTGACCACCAGTGACAGATGTGCCGGCTTCCAGAGCGGAGTCTTTGAATCCTCTCATTATCAATGGAATGACTACGTCCCGTTCCTTCTCAGTCATTTTAGTGGAGACGCCGAGCAGCATCAACATATTGTCGCATTCGGTTACACCCATAGCGTACAGGTCGCTCAGAACATTGGCACACGCGATCTTCCCCATCATGTACGGGTCGTCAACTAAGGGATAGAAAAAGTCAGTAGTTTGCACTAAACAAAGCCCGCCGTGCCTGAGCGGTGTCACCGAGCAATCCAAACCGATGCCGATGCGCGGGATCGCCACATGCATAAACTGGTCCTGCTCCGACTGCGAATAGTCCTGCTGCAGCGACTCCACAAGTTTACCCAACACATCCTGCGGTACTTTACAACTTCTTCCCTTTAAGTCGGCGAACCGCGTCAGCCGAAAACTTGCTTCCAAGTCGTGGGCCACTGGGTCGAATGGCCGACGTAAGGCTAATGCGTTAGGGTTACCGGTCATCTCCAATTGTGCCGCAGCTAATGAGTCCTGCGCAACACTAGACTGATACGACATATTATACGATAACAACACAATAATAAGGTTAAATTGAAAATATTTTGGTCAAACGCGGAAACCTGACACGCCGCCGAGTGACGCTTGCAAAATGGCGTCTCCTTTACAGAGGCAATATGGTAGAAAAAATTACAATCAAATTCTCGATTCTGATTGGTCAATATTCGAAATAAACATTATTTTCTGTCATATGATTGGTCGTCTAGTACGCTGTTTTTGATATTTGCAATGAAAACGTATTGCTAGAACAAACGTTTCGTTTTACGAAGGAATTATTTGTTGAGTAAAACCAGAGATTTTTGTTTTAATTTAATAATGGTGAAATTGTCTAGAATGTCATTTTTCCAGGAACTGAAAATGTTGTTTTCTACAATTTGTTTACACCAATCAAATGAACGGATTAGATAAACAAACCAATAAAAACCTTTCTTTAGCGGATTAGCTAAGCTTACTGCCACTTGTGTGCAACGAGAACTTAACTAACAAAGTGAAACATTTTTAAATAGTTTTATGGCGGTTAAATGTTTATAGATTGACGAATTTATATTTGATTCAATAGTTGTTTGTGTAATATGATTAAGTGATAGTTATCCGCCATGAGTCAAAACAAATGGAAAAAGGTTGAGAACGAAGCGGGTTATCCGTGCTATGTAGAGTATGTATAACTTTCACCGGTGCTGTACCAGTTGTTGCAAGTTTTTATGATTATTTGTTGTGTTGTAGCGATACTACGGGTCAGCAGCAGTATGATCACCCCGAGTTCTGTAGGATCGCGGAGTCCCTCAAGGAGTACGATGGAATGCGGTACAGCGTATATAGAATCGCTTTCAAAGTGTTTGCCTTACAAAGACACCTTCAAGGTAAGGCACTTGCTCATAGATGCAGTTACAATCTAAATAGAGAGTAGATAATTTATGCTCACTTATGTTACTATGTCGGCTTAAAACTACGAATGTTTTTTATTGAAAATTTAGCAAGACAACAATATAATAAGAGAAAAATAATAGTTGCATAAGTAAACAGAGATTATATAAAATATAATTTTGCATGTCTGGACTTTAATGTAAGGAAGTATATGAAATATCTAAACGATATAAAGTAATTATTACCTTTTATAGAATGTAATTTAAAGTTCTTAAAAAGCCTCTGCCAGTTACTTTTTACTTTCATAAATAAGTTGATTAAAAATATTGTTTATTCATTGAACTTTTTGAATTAAACCTGGGAATAGAATCCACAATCTCAAAGTCCACTATAATACATGCTATCATCTGATAAATGAGGCAACATCTCAAGTTAATTAACAAATATTTTTACTGTATTCACAGTACCCCCACTACGAATCAGTTCTGGAGTCTTTGCCCGCCATCAACTGAGTTTATCAGAGAGCAGCCTGTCTCTAGACACTGCTGAGCTAGAGGCAGTGCTGGCCGACATATATTTTGCTGCTGAGAAGGAGGGACTATTCTCTGGCGACGTTGATTTGGCTGTGGACCTGTTGATCAACTTGTTGCTCAATGTGTATGATAAGTAAGTATGATATATAAGAGGAATTTAATACCACTAATATAAATATTGTTTGAGGTTTAATCCTGCACTATTTTTTAATCATACATTCAGCTTCTTAAATCTAGCCGTTAATTCTATTTACAGAGAAAGAAAAGAGCCAATACGAGTGCTAGCAGCAAAAACATTATTAATAATTTTGAGTGATGAGCCAGCTTCTGACAAGTGGTTTGCGCTAGCCAACAGCTCTGCAGACCACAATGGCTGTGTTTCTGCTCGTCGCCTCTCCGCATTGCTGACTCATGTGGCTGCCCTGCCAGCGTTTTGTGGTACAAATTGCCATCAGTTACAGGATGATGTTGATGCTTGTTTTAGTAAGGTAAGATATATTCAGAACTGGTGTTAGGGTACGGAGCATTTATTATTATATTGCATTTGTTGCCATAGATCTCCAAGATCTATGGAATAAATAAAGTATAATAAAATGTCGACATGTTGCTTTATCACCATGTTACAATGTCTACATGTTGCCTTATTCAGATCTTATAAGTCGTCCTGTGGCCTCACACTGTTGCTTTATCGGCTTGTTACGTTGTCGCCACGTCTCGTCTCGTATTGAGATGCAGTGTGTGTGTCAGAGCGCGGGCATGCTGGGCGTGAGCGCGCGCGCGGCGGCGGAGTGGGGCGCGGCGCAGTGCGGCAGCGCGCGCTGGCTGGCGGTGCTGCAGCGCGTGGCGGCCAGCAGGGCGCACGGAGACTGCGGAGCGCAATGCGGGGCTTGTGCACAGCCTCTCGTACAGGTATACTATTCATTTATTATTTATTTATTTATATTAATGCTTTATATATACGTTCTTATCCATTACATACTACTATCGGTGTTACCCCAACGCACTACATTATAAAGATATGTTTTTTTCTTACAGATGCTGAAGTTCAAATGCTCAAAGTGTAATGACGTGTACATCTGCGAAAAGTGCTATTTATATGACAAAGATATAAAAATCAGGGGACATAAGAAAACACATTTAGTTCATGAAGTTGTAGATGGACAGGTACGTGTATATAACATTAAATAACTGTGAAGACTAAAGCAGATAACTTCTTTTATGCAAAAGAAAATACAGAAACATACCGCTTAATACATGGGGTATTTTTATCAAAGGTCTAAACTTGCTTAGAAGTAAATTTTACTTTACCAGTAATTGCTAATGAACCAGAAATATTATGAAATCAATTAATTAACTTCCTCTATTCAAAATATTTTACGTCACACATTTAATTCTAGATAAAACCCACCGAATGCCTAGGCTTTATTAAAGGCATGAGACGATTTTTCTTCTGCACTAAAACGAAGAAGAAGAAGACTGCTAGTAAGAAGATTGTGGAGAGGCAGGGTGGACAGGGCTCAGTGAAGAGACGGAAGGGCAAGATGGTCACTTCGACTGTGGGCAAAGCTTCGGGTAACACTGCAACCAACCCTGCTACAATGCTACAGGATATTATAATGCAGTTGGAAACACAGAACAAGTGAGTATTGAGTTGTATTTTTATTATAATTCAACATTTTACAAGACCCACCAATAGAAATGAAATAAAACATTAAATAAATATGAAAAATAAACAACCTTTATTTATTATTTAACAATTACATTTGTTTTATATTTATATAGAACTTTCTAATAACTATTCAATCGATAAAAAAAATCCAACATATTGTAAAATATTAAAATTTCTAAGTAGTAGAAATTGCCAAATCAAATACAATCAGCAATATATAAAAAAAAATATATATATTTCTTTTAATACATTAACAAAATAATGAAATATATCTACTAATTGCCTCAAAAACGATATTTGGATAGCCAAGACTTGCAAAGGGTGCCTAACATTCGTTCTCTAACTTTTTTCCGTAATATAGCTTTTTATAATCGTATTATTACTTACATTGTTGCATTACAAAAACGAATTACTGATTTTTAACCAACTTCAAAAAAGAGGAATTTCTCAACTTGACTGTATGATTATGTTTTCATGTTTGTTACCTCATAACTCTGTTGATATCGAGATGTATAAAATATGCATGTGATTGTTTTGTTAATTCCAGAGCTCTTCAAGAATTATCATCCCATCTTCAAGAGAACGTAAAGGATTCCGACCAAGAGTTGAAAGCAAAAGTGGACGCGCATTGGACGCAAATATCAGCACAAATCAACAGGCTTAAGGAATTGAATGTGAGTCAATAGCACAACACCACCAATTATATCATAAATATTCAATTATATTACATTATAATACATTATTCTTTATTGTAAACCAGTATAAAGAGTACTCAAGACTGTTACTGAAAGCGAAACTGTGTGGTAGTTTTAGATTACAAACACAATGCAACTAAAAATTTCGCAAAGAAACGCGACAATTTTTTTCTGTGTTGTTTAAAATAGTACCGTGTTTGAGTGGTAAATCCATAGTATTTGCTAAAATAATTATTGAAATCCTTGGGTAACATAGCGTACGGTCAACATGTTGGCAGCCGCGTCTGGTCCGTTTAACAGGATATCACATACTTTCCATAATATATTTCTCATAAATCTCAAACTTATAATATTCACAGTAAAATCTAAGAAATTAATATAAGTCGTACTTATATGGACACATCTCAACAAACTTAATAACTTATGAGCTATTACTAATTCAACCCTTAATTCTCACAGGAAAATCTGACAAACCCACAAGAACCCCAACAGCCAACAAACAAAACTGAAAGACCTCAAGCGTTTGACCTCTTCAGCCCCATTCCAGTGGTGGAAACTCAGTCCAAAGTCACAGATAAGAACCAACCCAGGGTTTTGAGTCTGGACTCAGGAAATTTCTCAGTGGTGTCCAAGCCAGAGAGCCAGAACTTGCTGACAGTCTCCGGAGATGCCTTGAAGCCTGTTGTTGTGCATGCCACTTCGGACAGTATATCTGCTGTGTCTATGAATGATATTAGCAGTTGGCATAATGGTGAGATTATAATAAGTAAATAGACCCAACAGTCACATGCATAGTTCTGACATAACATTAAGATTAACTAAATGGGTATCAGAAGCTACGAGTTAGTTTTTGGTCTCACAAACACCCATTCTCGAGACAAATACTCACGGGTCTCATTAACATTTGTCTCAATGTGGGGGTCGAACCTGCGGCCTCTTGTTTCACAGCCGGCGTCCAACCAACTGCGCCACGGAGGCTGTCGATTAATGTATAAATGTGTCTAGTAATAATGTTATTATAGTTCAGTTATTACCTGATTATTAAATGTGGATAAGCTAAAGGGCAAAGGCGTGTATAAGAATTAAATTAAAAAGGATATTCAATGATTATCCACTTAAACAAATAGTTGTGATCCTTACAAAGATTTGTTTCGGTGCTTGGAACGTAAATGGCTTCCAACCAATTGGGCGACAAATAATGTTTAAAAATAGATCACATGTAAATCGTACATTCGATTTGACCTTATTTTTTACACAAAATCATGAACCTTAAAAATATTTTCATAGAAACCGAACCACTAGACAAACGTAACCGCCACTCGCGACACTCGACACTGGTGTCGGTAGACGAGTCCCGCAATTTATCCGCGGAGCAGAAGTTCGCGGCGGATATCCGCAGCGTGGAGAACAGCAACGACAAAATGAAGGAACTCAACGCGGATTTGGATACAGTGTTGGATAGGTTGCAGCAGATATTGAGCAACAACTTCGCTATGGACGGTGAGATATTTGCTTTTTATACCTGTGCACCTATAGTATGTATTTTTTGAATGACGACTTAATTTGAACTGTATAGATTGGCGAAAAAGGGTCTGTTTTTAATGAGGCGCTATGATAGATTTTAATACTAATATGGCAACCGTGAGTACTTGTTATTTTTATTTATTGTTATTCTTAGGCTCTTTGCTTATTTTCAATCACAAAACATTGTCACCTCATCATACTCTTTTTTGCCAAGTTATATTAACATCATAAAATTAGTGACATGAAAATAGTCGTGCATCCTTTGATTATATACTTGTCTAGATTGAGCAATGCCAACAAACGACGCGCTAAAACTGTCCCCACTTTCGTTGATATGTGTGAGTGGTGTACTTATTGTAATCAAACTGTCAAGGTGTGTGTGTTTAGGGATGCCTATTCCAGATTATTAACTTACCTTTTCTCCATTATTTGATAATGAACGTTAAACAAAATAGGTTAAGTAAAGTACTCAGATTTATTTAAAGTAATTATATATTTATGTTATACATATTAAGCATTTTAGTAAAAACAATAAATTTAATGGACAAAGTATACAGTAAAATTAGATCAAAATCCGTCTCTTTGTGTTTGTTTTCGAAATAGTTTCCTCTTTGAATTTATTGCCTGGGCTATGCTATCTGAATCAATTATGTGATGACATCGTATTTGCAAATATTTTTCTATTATTAGTCTTGACAAGCTTGTTTGGTGATATTGACAACAATCATCGATATTTTTAAAATAAGTATGACCGACAAATTGACTAATTGTTTTAAGACATATTTTTTCATAATCAGAGAATGTTGTTACTATATAGCCCTGTTTTATAAAGTCTCTTATTACGTATTCAGAAGCCTTACAAAATTTTGAATGCTTCTTCCGAAGCATACACAAGACCACCCTGATCTCGAACACTGACTAATTAGTGAAATTTTAATGTTTCGTTTGATTTTAAAGCCTGGATACAGCTACTACATTTGATCAATCCACAAATACGTCGAACAACGAACCCTGATATGTATCCTACTACTTGCTCGAAATAATCTGCATATTCTGGATTAATTAATAAAGAAATGTCAGACTGTTGCAATATCATGTTGACCAGCGCTTACACTATCGCACTCATTGTCATCTGCTCGCGTTTGTGATGTAGTTTCATTTATGCATTTTATTGCAGAAATACATGTTAGGATGCTGACACTTTCTAAAGGTATGCAATTACCAGTATCAACTGCTTTGAGTTCCATGTGGCATAAAAGCTTTCTAAAAAATCCCTTAAATTGTCTCGCATTCGGGTAATCATTGTCACCTTCATGCATTCGTACAGCACCAAAAAATAATTCAATGTGATCTTGACTTAAGCGGTATGTTGTCAAATATTTTAGTTTATTGGTGGGTATAAGCGAGTCATACAATTTTCTTAAGCTCTCGATATCAATTAAGATCCCTAAGAAACCGGTAAATACTTGTGATTTTAAAACAGGTGTATAGGTTTTTATAAATATTGTTTTTGAATGTTCTTCTTGTTTATAAGTTCTTTTTCTAGAAATTTTAAGACTCAAAATCAAGATACATTATTTTACTTTATCTAATAAATCGAATACCTCCACTTTAATAAATATTAATAATAATAAAATAAAGATCCACGTTGGCTTAGATTTCTGATGTTGAAAATACCGAAAACATTATTTATTAACATGATGAAATCTTCGGTAACTCTACTATTCTCAAAACCTAAAATTTTTAATTCCATCCGACAAAATTCTATAGATTTTGCAACGTTTCTACTAAGTACTTGTGTTGCAAGTTTGACATTCATTATTGAGTTTCTAAAATTAATGTGTGTTTTTGTAAGTTTATTAGCCAAATGCAAGCCTGTTTTACTTTGTAAATCACATAATTTTGTTATGTATTCTCATCGTATTACTTTTTTATTTTGGTTCAAGAAACATTCTTTGGATTCAAAGTGATTCCTTATTCATTTTAACATGTAGCAGGTATCCAAAAAAACAGCCACGTCGTTATCGGCGTAAGGGTGTTTGAATGTAGTTTTTAAATGCCTCGGATTAGATTTAATGTCGCACCCCCAGTATTTCCATTGCAGACCGATTTGAAGGATCCGTCCGTCAAAAGTCAGTGACACAACGTCGACTCCTACATCGTTGCATCTTCTTAGAATAATCTCAATAATGTCACTTTTTTGAGCCTGTTAGCCCGTGAATTAGGAAATAGGCAACTGGTAATTTCCAGGGCTCATCAAGTGAGACCAGCATAAAAACGTATGCATCTGTAGCCAGTCTGTTTAAATTTTCATCGGGATCAGAACCGATGTCAACAAGCCCGTCGTCTTTACGTGTTCTATTGTTCCAACATTTTTGCTGACGAATGGCCATTTCATCTGCAATTAGTGCGCAGACAAGGTTCATTTCATGTTGATCTCTTTTAGATTTCAATGTTTGGAAGGCATCATCAGTGAGTCCTGGGGAACCATCGATGTTGCAGACATTTAGTTATAGTTTTCGGATGTGGCAGGCATGACTCAAATTTTCTTCTGACACAGCTATAAGCACGCGACAAAAAGTGCAGTGTCAAACGATGCACTTTTTAAAATTTCCGATATTCCGGGGAGTACTTAGCTGGCCGTTTACCTTGAACTTTTATTTTTTGACAATTGCGAGTATAAATTAGTGGCAAATAATTTTCCTTCTAGGTCCTAGGATATTGTGAACATCTGCATCGATGAATGTTTGTTTTTTTCAAAGTCTTGATAATGTTTTTTAAAGACATATTCTGCTTTCTCAGACGATTATTCTTCTTTCTTAATGAATTAATGGTAGCCCTATGTTTACTTTCCAGTTTTATTTTGCGACGTAATGTACGCCGTAATTTAGCTTCACGTGGGGAATCAAAAATCGATTCCGAGTCTGAAAAATCCTGTACGGTCGTAGGCTCATCACCACTCACCGGCTCCTTCGAACATGAGGGTTTAGGTTCATTCATTTCATTATTAATCGCCATATTGGAAGCGGACGGCTCCTGTTAAAAATAAGTTATTCGAATAAGAACTAATGAATATTATTGTAAAATGTTGTATTAATTGTAGCCCGCCAGATTGGGCTCAGACACTTACTTCTTTTATATTTGTTGAGGCTTCCATTTCCATCGCTGACAAATACAGACACTGGAAGGTAATTATTTGACATTATAAAAAAAAAATATTCTGCACTAAATAATGTTACACACATCAAAATGTGTCATTAAAACCCATACTTTACGACTGTTTATTAAAAACATGGCGTAGTTGTACTAGAGTACGGTTACAAATTGTCCCCGATATGGAGATAGGCTCGCTACTTATCACATCGTGGGGCGGAACATACTAGGCGAAATGAGGGTGTTCTGGCAACTTTGCGTACCCCTTCTGGGAAGAAGACGTGAGTTTATGTATGTATTAAAAAAGTATTTGATCTAATATAGGTCATTTGTACCTTGCTCGGTACGGCACCTTTCTTTAGCCTCCGTAATCCGTTTTTTGTAAAATATAAATCATCATCAGAAAAATGTTCGGAACACACAACTGAAGTCTTGTGAGGTTTCCAATAGTCTTCATTTCGAGTCTGCTGTATAATCTCTCTCCAGCAATTTGCTAGTACGGAATCCGTAGGAAATCTAAAACCCAAAATATTATAAAGAACAAACAAAATTACTATTTAGTGGTTGACGTCATGTGTTTAATTTATACAGGGTATAACAAGACTGCTACCGCAAACGAAGCCGGGTGGTAGCTTTAGTGACTTCAGACACAATGCAACTAAATTTTGAGCAAAAATTTGTGACGAATAATAGTGAACACCATTTTATTTTTAAAGACCCTATGGTTTGCAAGGCTTTAAATTATGATTTTAGCAAAAACTACGGATTTAGCACCAAAACTCGACGATATTTAAAAAATAATAAACAAAAAAATGTCGTGTTTCTTAGCGAAATTTTTAGTTGCATTGTGTTTGTAGTCACTAAAACTACCACTCGGTTTCCTTTTCGGTAGCAGTCTTGATATACCCGGTATTGTGTAGGTAAGTTATTATTTACTGATCAAATAATTAATTACACCTTTAAAATATTAATATTATTATGACCGAAAGATGATGTAATGTTATTTGAATTTTTTCTCCCATAGATTCACCAAATCTCCCTAGTAATAAAGTGACAACACTGGCTTAAGAATGTCACCTTCAAAACAACGACTTTAAAAATCGTATTTTCTTGCATTATTAGTTGTTGAATAACAAAACTTACCGATGAAAAGTGATGTTGGTGTTATTATGCTGTTTTCCCACATAATTGCGACACAATTTGACAGCACAAACCGGCATAATTAATTATTTTTCAAGAGCACGTTATCCATATGTAACTCAAATGACACTGACGTACGTGAGAAGCGGGTCTACCAAATTTGGCAGACTTTATTTGCGCCGTGTGGTGAGGTGTGATGTGTCATCTAGACGAGTATATAATCAAAGCGTGCGTCATTAATTATTTCAGTAACAATTTTTAAGGAAACGTCTAGTTTTGCATTTTTTGATTTTTTATATGACGCTGATTTAGTTTAGTGATACACTGATTTTTTATAAAACAATAAAACTCATTCTAGATAGTCAGAATTCCAATTTCTGATTCTCTTCATTTTTTCTTCTGTTTCCTCAACTTGTAAATATTATACCAACTTGTTTATTGATATGGTTTTCAGACTCGTGTTTCGACAACACACAACTCCGTGAGACGGCAAACGAGATGGAAGGGCTGCTGGGAACACTTATAAGGGGAGTGGAACAAAGAGCAACGCTCAATGCTACTAAGGGACTCGTGTAAGCCATTAGTACTAGGATAACGGGGTGTATAGAAACAAATGGTGAATAGAAATTAAACTGGCCAAGTGTTTTACTATGGTGTTCCGGATTAAAGATATTTTTTTCTATTTATTTAGGTAAACAAACAATGATAAAGAACCGAAGGGTCGAATAACCGTTATTTAAGTACTTATGGTAATCATGCCATCAACACTATTTATCACATATAGCCGGAATGACTACTGAATATATTGAGACTTCTAATGTCATTGTGGAGATCATTGGGGGAGGCCTATGTTCAGCAGTGGACTTCCTGTGGCTGATATGATGATAATGTCTCAGGATAGCGAGCATAGTGGAATGCCAAGCATTGTTTTGTAATTCTTGTTCGGTTTTGCTACTGTCCATAAGCGGTCGTATCGGTTACAGTCAGGCAAATTGCATACTCATCTCGCATTTCAAAGCGATAAAAAAATCAAACGTAGCCTAATTTATTCCACAAAACTAGATGACCAGTTTATTTCTATTCACCCGATGATTTCTATTAATCCTAAGCCTAAGATATGTAATGTTGTTATCAATATAACAGCTTAATAGGCCAAAATAAAAAAATGTAGTGATCTTTTGCCAGCGATCTGCATTGTATTCCTGCGACCTTATCTATCCACCATGGAGGTGAATTGGATCCATTTATTGTTCTATATGACTTGATTTTTAAGTATGAAATGTAGCCGTCTTGAAAATGGTTGTGTATTAAGTATTTAGCTATAAATTTTATATTATAAATGATGCTTTGAATCTCATACATTCCCGTATATGACTTTGAATCTCGTATATTCTACAAAAAAATCATAAAATCGCAGATTGTTTTTGTTAATTCCTTTTAATATTTTTCACATTTCTTCAGAATTATTGTTTAGAATCAAATTTCCATATTTTATAAATTCCAATCAATATTTTCATAATTTAATACCTTTTTATTTACGTATTGTTTATTTCTTCTCAATTTGATGTTTTGGAAACTTTATTTTATGTTTTTTGCAAAATGCTTTTGTATTTTATGTTTTACTATATTTTTTAAAGTTATTGCTTTCACTTAAGAAAATAGATCAATTTTTCTATTCGTTCGGATTGCTGTAAATGTTATAATACGATCTATAGCGTGAACTATGAATGTGGCAAGTGATATGTTGACTATATGAATCTCTTTCTTAAAATTATTAATTTGATAACTCAAATATTGCTTTATTTATTTTTCTACACGATGTTTTATCCCTCCGTATTTAAGTTAATACTCAAAATATTGTAAGACTGGAAATAATGTACAATTAGAAAATTATTGATTGCCAGGTGTCAGATGAATTAGAAAGTGTAATTAATTATTGGGAGTTAAAACTAATTAATGTTGCTCAAAGATGCTCAAGATTCCAATCAGTTAATGAAGCACAAAATATATTTTTATATTAGGACTGTAAAATAATTGTCTACTTTTTTGTAATTGCAATTTATTTTGAATATTATTTATAAGCTTTACGGATCGAAGATTCTGCTGTTGTATGTTGATGATTTTTATATGAAAATATGCCGTCCAATTTTGGTGCTCATCTTTAGGGATCTGATATTAAAATAGCATTTAGAAAAGTAACATGCCATATATTTTATAAAATTTTTACATATATTGCTGTGTTTATTAAATAAAAATAAAAAAATGATAAATTAAACATTAGATTACATCTAGCGTTAATAATAAATTGCTACATTTCATTTTGTGCGTACAACAGCTATAAAACGTTATAAATAAAATAGAGCAATCTATTGATCCTCGTCAAGACTGTTCTTTATATTTTTGCTCTAAATTGAGCATTTAACGCTTAGAATGCTTTTTACGCTCATCGCGAATCTCTATTAAGCTATAATACCTAGCGAGAGCTGTAAAAGCGTTACAAGCGTAGTAATTCGATGGTGGTCGCTTGATGAAGCGAAAATTGAACTGATTTATCGATAATATAAAACAGTTATTCGTTTATTGGCAGCCATATTTGTGAAAGTTGTTATTTATGTCAAAATTTATATAAATACCACTATATTTTGGATCTCTTGTGGAAATGTCAGTTTTTTGGACTTACAAAAAATATATTTAAATTGGAAGTTTTGTATTCAATTTAATGACCTCTTCATACTTGATTAAATACAACCCATTGTGATTACAACTTGTATTGTGACAAATAAGTGTACTTTTTCAAATTCTTACTAAATTATAAAAAAATATTTTATGTTGAAAACTGCGTGCCAGTGACAAAAACTATGTAACATTACTTAAAATCTATGTTTTTACAATATAATGAATATAAATGTATATAAAAGCAATTAGATTGCTTCAGCACAACCTTATGTACTTATAAATTCAATGTATTTTAAATATTGTATAATTTACAAAATGAACATTGTATAAAAGTTAGTGTATAGAAGTGTATAGAAGTGCGTGGTGGCCTGTTGGTAAACGGACTAGACGCGGCTGCCCACATGTTCAGGGTGGTCGCGGGTTCGAATCCCAGGGCACACCTCTGACTTTTCGGAGTCATGTGTGTATTGATAATCAATCACCATGCACTAAAACGGTGAAGGAAAACATCGTGAGGAAACCTGCATACCATAGCGATTCATAAGAATTTCTATGGTATGTAAGTCCGCCAACCCGCACTAGGCCAGCGTGGTGGACTATATGGCCTAACCACTCTCAATCGTATTCTCGATTGTAGAGTAGGCCCGTGCCCTGCAGTGGGACGTATATGGGCTGATACAGATACAGATAAAAGTTAGTATAAATTATATAATAACGGACGGAGTTTTATTTCTTAGTTTTACGGTTATATCTACATTTGGGTAAAGATCTTAATGTAACATTAAACTAAGCGATGATGGGGCGGTATAGGCAGACTAATAGAATTACTAAGAAAAGCCTTAGGCCTCTTGTACACACACGGTTTTTCGCCGTGAAAATCTACGGTTAATTCGCCGCGGCGCCGCGCCGTGCCGTGGCGCCACCGTGCGCGTCTACAAGCTTTCATAGTAATCCATACAACACTGACGACCGTGCCTACACACGGCGAATTAACCGTAGATTTTCACGGCGAAAAACCGTGTGTGTACAAGAGGCCTTACAATATGTCGACAACTCATTTATCTATGCCAGAGACGTGTCACAAGAAATGGTCAATTTGGAAAAATAAAGGTATGTAATATATAAATACGGCTTCACGTCGGATTGTGGGTAGGCAGTAAACGTAACAATACAAAACTTTTGGAAAAAGTATTTTCTTTCTCCGTCGCCTTAGTGCTTTTTGTATTTTGCGCATTTATTGAATATGTTTAATGAAAGTTCCTATTTTTCTCTGTAGGTATAGTACTTTTTATGCTCTCGAAATATTATGTGACTAATATGTTTTGTTTAGTCACTTATTTGAATTGAAACGTTCTTTGATATTTCATAATATTTTTTGAATAGGAATAATGTTAAAATGGTGCCTGCCTCGGTGGCGTAGTTGTACAAGGTACGGTTACAAAGCTTAGGTCTCGGGCTCGAATCCCGGGCTGGGCAGTGATATTGGATTTTTCTATTCATTATCACCCCGGGGTCAGGAATTTGTGCCCGATATGGCGATAGGCTCGCCACCTGTCACATCATGGGACGGAACATACAAGGCGAAATGTGGGTGTCCTGGCACCTCTGCCTACCCCTTCTGGGATATAGGCGTGAGTTTATGTATGCATGTATGTATGTTCAAATCGTTTATGTTTTGTTTCTTTCAATTTAAACGTCGTATGCTCTATACCGCCGATACATTATGATATTTTTACATTCTGATGCGAGATGTGAGATTACAGAGTATACAGAGAGCTAATGAACATCGATTTTGAATTTATGGTTTGCGTTGTGATTAATGAAATATAACTTTTCTAAATTAATTTCACTGCATGTATATATTTCTATTCGGAAAAACGTTCAAAAAGTATTTTTAAAATTATAAAAACATTTTCTATTTTACAAAAAAAAAATCCTTTCATGAAAACTTCACACCTAAAATTGCAGTTAATTTTCCGGTTCCTAAAACAAAAGGCTCCCTTTTTCAAACTGCAAAAAATTCGTCAATAAATCACATTGCACTTTAGACAAGACATTTCTAGATTGTTCCTCATTGGGTGACACTGGAATATGTTTAGTTCCTCTTGCTGCTGTTGATGAGGTATTTGCAGCAGTGTGTGAGGAGGTGCTTCTCTTTCTCAGTGGATCCGTTCTGATGGATGGCGGTTGGGCCGCCTCGTTCCCTAGTGTAGATATCGAGACCATATTGACCTGAAAAACATATTTAATTTAGGAGTTGGTCTTGTAAAGTATTTTTGGTAAGTTTTTACCAATGGTTTTTACATATTGTTTTAGGGTGAGTGGGGGCAACATTGAAAACAGGGTAACACACCAATTGGTCCATAACACCAGTCCTAGCGCATATTTTGAATAGCTAACAACATTGTTAAGACCGCTATTCTGTTATGTCTCACAACTCAACCAACTTTGGGCGCTTGAAGTATGTGATTGCGTGATATAAGCAAATTACCAACTAGTGGTGTTTTCGTAATGGCTATCCTATAAAATCATAGTTGCTATTTTTTATATTTTAAGAAAGTGACTGATTCAGATACGCTTGTATTAAAATATAAAGAGAGACGGTCATGATACCTACGACCCTCCTCTTGATTCGCTTCTGGACTAGTTTATTATAGTGGCATTGCATGCCAAAAGCAAAAATCTTTCCTCCCTATTTTGAATATAAAAACATAATTCTTCATATAATGTAATAACTATTTAAATTTAGTGCTTTGTGTAGGAAACATGTTGATTATTGACTAAAATAATAATAATTAAAAATAATGTAGCTTCCTTACCTTCTTCCGGGAAAGTGATGTAGAATGAAGCGATGTCATCAGCAACATTCTGCTGTACATATTTGGAGAGTCTCTTCTCGTCGACGCCGTTCTTATGCAGCGTCGCCATGAAGTCCGCCAGAGGGCGCGACATGCGGAACTGGATCTCCAGCTCCCGACCCGCGAATACTAACGCCTCCTGTAAATAAATTAGATTTTTTAAAATCATCATCATCATCTCGGCCACAGGAAGTCCACTGCTAAACATAGGCATCCCCCAAGGATCTCTTCATCAACCTGTTGAAAGCAGCCTGTATCCAGCGACTTCCTGCAACTTAACCAAGTTGTCCGTCCACCTTGGTGGTTTTTTTTTAAATAGACCAAATTAAAGCAAAAAAAGGTATTCGGCGCCCATAAATGCCTAAGAATCAATGGATTGGTAAAATAAAAAATCGAATCGAAAAATTAGTGCAAATAAGCAAGTTAGTAAGTAAGTACTTATACAAGGAATAATAAGAATAATTACTTATATTGAATTCCATTTCTATTATCTACGTCTTTTTCTACTTATGTTTTCTTCAAGCCAATCAAAAAACATCATTTTTATTACATTGCGCTCACTATCCTGAGACATAAGGTGTTAAGTCTTAATATGTCCAGTAGTTACTCTGGCTACAATGTCCTTCAACCCGAAACATTTACACTGCTGTTTGGCGGGAGAAATAGACATTACGATTACGACATTACGATTACGACCTTCCACCAGTAAACATTTGATAAACGAACCTGGTGTGTGATTGGTACAAGGCCGAACAGTCTGGTGGCCTTGGTGGGTCCCCACTCACCGCTCGCGCAGTCTGGAAGAGGAACCATCACGGTTTGCAGCTCTGCACAGCAGATCTGAAATAAAAAGCAGAGTAGGTTACAAAATTTCAGCCTAGTATGAGAAGTATAAGGAATCATTTTTGTTTGTGTTTACTAGGCAACTTAAACTTGCAAACGTTCTTGAATTTCACTAATGTTTGTTAAAGCTGAAGATACTTCAAGAATCTTGTATATTATCTTGTATGTGGAATTGTTATTTATATTGTTATTTAAATATAATTTACCTTAAACTTGCAAACGCTCTTGAATTTCATTGGTTCCCCGGTGAGGTATTCTCTAGGCGTGACCGCGTTGGCGAAGATGTCCAGCAGGAATGCTCCGCTGCAAGGCGCGTGCACTCGGAACGACACCACGTTACCGACTACGGACTGAAAATAATCATAAATACATAAACTCACGCATTTTTCCCAGAAGGGCTAGGCAGAGATGCAACCAGGACCCCAACGTTCCGCCATGTATTCTCCATCCCACGATATGATGGGGTGAGGACTTGAACTCAAGACTACAGCTTTGCAACTATACCGTAGTACAACTGCACTTCAAGGCTTTCTGATACTCTTTTGCTTTGGACTAAGGTGACACTGACTACATAACTGTAATCCAAAGCAATCATTTTGGCTTTATCTTGATCTTGGATGAGAAAAGCTTGCTTAATTCTTCGGAGCATCGACATCAAACGATAGATTTTTAACGCCCTTTATACAAAGGGTTAAATACATACCTGCATGACGAATCTCTTGAGACTGACGCCGTCAAAGCCGTCGCCCTCGGTGTCGTAGAACTTGAGGTTATAGTGGAATATCAAGGAGCTCTGCATGTGTGCCGGCATGGCTATGCGCATAGTCGCCGCACCTAATCAACGGAAAAAGGAAATTTAATGGACATGACAGCAGATGAATGCGAAAGCAGCGAAAGCAATGCTTACAGCTAGGTATTAATTTCAAGTTATTCAAGAAGTGCACTGTTCTGTTCTGGTTTGAAAAACGTAGCCAGAGTACCTAACTAATGGACATAATGAGACATAAAATCATACGTCTTAGGATGGCAAGCGCAGCGGAATGCCAAGCATTACATTGTTATTCATGGTGTGTTTTGGTTTTGGTACTGTCCATGAGCGGTCGTATCGGTTACCATCAGCCGAATAGCAAGGTGGTCTTGCAATTCGTCGCAAAAAACGTCTAATAAATCGCAAGATTCTGTCGTATTGTAATATTTTTATGTATTGCTGTAAATGATTGAAGATTTTAAACAGCAATACAGAAAAATTGGCTTAAGCCATGAATTTGGAAACCAGCGTCCAACTTAATTAACATTCCATGACAATTTTTTCACCACAAAATATCCATACCAGTGGAATCAGTGTACATGACAGCCTTAGTGTTGGGATCGCTGAAGTAGAGGCCGTAGCGGAAGAACAGCGAGCGCACGAAGGGCAGCTCCTCGAAGTCGTGCAGCGTGATGGGCGTCTTCAGCAGCTGCCAGTCCGGCTGCAGCGGGAAGAACTCGTAGATGAACTCCCGCGGGTCCGTCAGGAAGTAGTGGTCGTCGTACTCGTATCTGAAAACGATTTAGTAAGAGATTCTGTTTTATTGCATAGGTTCTTGATGAATGAATGAGCAAAGAACTCATCTGAGATGGCAGTGGAATGCTAAACATTGCTTTGTAATTCATGATGTTCGATGCTGTCGATGAGCGGTCGTCTCGTTTATCAAGCAAATGGGATGCTCGTCTCGTTCTTCATGTGTTGCAGATAATCGACGGCAACTAATGTTGGTAAAACTTGGATTGTAAGTGTGTTATCAACGTATGGAAATGGGAGGAGAGAGAGAAAGAAAACTACTGAGTGGAGGAAAGGGTCTTGAGACAAGCAAAGCTATCATTTCACGCCTGTTTAGGTGGGATAGTTGGATCTAATTAGGCACATTAAAAAGCTTATAGCTATTTTACTATCACAGATTATCTTCTTTAAAGGGACAACTAGTAAACTGTTGGCGGTGTTAGCAGAGTCTTCTATCTAATAATGCGAATATGTAGGAATAATTATGATCATACCTCAAACTATCACTCTTCCCTCTGTTCCCTGGTTTCGGAGCATCCTTGGCGTTAACAAGATGCCTGGCGCCCCAATTACACTGGACAAACCGCCACGCCCCTGCTACATAGACTGCGTTCCAAGAGTTGCGGAACCTGTTGTCTTCGAAGCGCACTCCGGGCTGGTAGCCGGCAGATTTGCTGTATCCTTTGATTACGACGCAGTGGAGACCTGCGTAGCTGCAGACAGATTATTGTTATTTGGTTGTTTGGTAAATTCAATATGAGTTTTACATGGTATTGGCTCAGTGACCAAGTGACAGCAAGCATGGGTTATTAAGACATATTTAAATTTGAAGTCAACAAAGTATTGCATGTGAATTTATCAGCATAAAAACCATGATGTATCCGGGCTTAAGAAAAAGCAAGTCATATAATCATAAAGGCAATTATATTAGATATCTGTGTTGAATTATACATACTCTTCCATCACACAAAATGTTTGTGTAACTTAAATATCGAGGCTAGTACATCAATGTATAATCCACTATATACATACGATGAACAAAAAACTATGATTTGACTACATCCGACATAATATGATTTTACTATCATCTCTAGAACTCAGAGTAGTGGATAAAACTTACCTGCACAATCTCTTAAACAGTACATGGTAACTTTCAGTTCCGTGTTTGATGCCTCTGAGAAGACCGAGCGGCGAATCTCCCCTTAAATTGTCGTCGAATTGTATGTTGTTGAGGTTCTTTACAGTGATCCAGCGGAATATAGTCCGCGCCTTCTCCACGTCGCTTGCACATCTACCCACGAGCTGCCGTACTAGATCTGTGAATGTTTTTTGGTCTTCTTGCGCCACCTGGAAAATATAATTGCTATTGAAAACCTATAGTTTATTTGGTTCAAATAGGAATCGATTTTGGTAAAGATAGTTTCAGTTGGAGTAAATTATTTATTTAACAGTGAGTAAACAAATATACTTTGTTTGGCTTTCTAAGTTCAAGGTTAAAGTAGTTTTTGAGAGTGGAATGCACTGCACTCCTATGCATGGCTTGTGTAAGACGATGTTGTCAAACGTCAGTGTTTAAGTTGAATTACCGGCTTATTAAATAAAAATATCTCAATGTTGCGCATGTATTTTATTAAAACGAAGGTATAGGTCCACTATGATTACCCATTAAGGGTTGGTATACATCACACAACTTTGGAATTGTTAGCTGGTTAGTTTCGAATACTTAAGTCCTTACCGAGATGGCAATTTTATCAACATCAGCGAACTCGGCGGGGTCTGTGTAGATGTGGAACTTGGACACGAGCGGCGGCTGCGGCGGCGGCGCCCGGGCCGGGTAGGGCGGTGCCTCCTCTCCGTCCACGTACAGCGACGACGCCGCCATGTACTCTGACCGGCGCTCCTGAATCAGCTCCATCATCTCGTGGCTCTGCTTCTCTACTAGAGCTGCTGTTGCTGCCCTGGGGGTTGATGGTTAGGTTTTTAAAGTTTGGTGGTTCGGACAGATACTGATAACGTACACAAAGCTTTGATTTCCAAAAGAATAAAGAAATAGAACAAAGATATGTGCTGTAAATATAAAACACCTGTTTAGGTCAAAATGTATCAAAAAAAGTTGATAAAATGTATTCATAATGTGCACATTTATAATTTTGCAAGCTTCACGAAAATATGTAACGATTTTTCAATGTAACCTAATAAAGGATTATCAGGTCGAATTCTGAGGGCTAGAATTTACAGTGTACATATACTGTGTGTAAGCCTGTAAGTGGTAATAATTTAAAGTTAGCTTTTTATTAAAATAACCGTTAACTATACCTCTCATGCTCCAACATTTTCCTTGTAAGGCTTTCTTTCTTCTTATCCCTCCGCAGCGTCATGTTCTTTTCGAGGTCTGCTCGTTCTTGCTGATGACGTAACGTCAGCGCCCCTATCTCGGCGTCCGGTCTTCGCTTCTTGATCTGCATTTCCTGTTGGAACCGGCTCGTGAGCCTCTCCAGCTCGCGCTCCCATTCATCCTGTAGAAGAATTATAAAGATGATAAGGCAACTAATTAATGGTTAGTAAATAGAGACAAAAGTAAATGGATCATCCAATGCTAAGGGTACGTTTACACTGAAACGGAGATGGGTAGGAATCAACCAATCATATTGCACATCTTATGGCATCATATATGGGTTGATGATGTGGTGATGACCTATATGATTGGCTGATTTCTACACATTTCTGCGGTCGAAAGGTCGTCTCCGCTTCAGTCGAAACCCTGTCTCAGCTAAAGACACTTCCAAAATCAGAATAATAATTGCGTGATCCTTGTCTTGATGCGTGGATATTTACTTAGTTTTATAAAAAAGGTTGATTTAGGTTTGGGAATACATTATCGATAAGTTTCGTGATTATTTCACAATTTTCTTTTGACTTAAAGGCGAGTGTAAGTTTTTAATAAAAAAAATGTGCAATATTAAAATAATTTGAATGTCAAATTGTTATACTCGAAAACAAAATTGCTCTCAAGTATTAGCCAAGGCAAACTGTATCTGTTATTAATGAGAAAACCTACACAGTTACAGTGCGGCAAATAAATAGCAAATACGCTGCATATTCTAACTCATTCATTTTGCATACAAAGTGAATGCTTCGCGTGAATGGCTCGCATTCTGAAACAATTCCCTAACCGTACTCGTAGTTTGTGAAATACGAGGAATTAATTCTACATAATATAACGCTTAGGACTTAATTATGTGAACGGGAATGTGCATGGGAAAAGTTCTCAATTGAAAACTCAAATCGAAAATATAATATCAGAACTTGTAGGTACATGTCGTTAATAAAAATGTTAAAAGTGGCTAACATACAGTTTGAAACCAATATTTCTAAACATATATAAGGCATTTTCAGTAAATCCGTAAATAGAAAATTTAAGTAGTTTATTTTTTAGTTAATATTGAACATTGTTGTAATTCATTACGACTTTAAGAAAAGTTATATTTGTTCCCGATACGGCGATAGGCTCACCCTCTATGATACAACTGAACACGAATAAAAAATAACCTTGTAAAAATAGTATGGATTCCATTAAAAATTTCGAAAAAGTATGGTACCAAAATACTCTGAGTTTTCTTTTCATTTTAAACTGTACCTAACTACTGGATTTTGAACTACAAATTGCTTAATCATACAAGATTTCCTAATAAAACTAGAATATGTAACCGAATCAATACTCATACCTGTATTTCTTCTCGTATTCTTCTGTTCTCCTCTTCCCTGTGTTTGGAGAATTTTCTATACAAATCATCTTCCTCTTGCCGATGTTTCATCTCCAATTTAGTTTGTTCATCTCGATCCTGGAACAAGCATTAATTAGGTCAATACAATAGGGTATTTGACTCCATTTTTTTTATTGTATGTATCAAAACGTTTCCACAGCTATGGTCTAACAAACAAAGAAATTTATAAATCCATTCAGAATTAAACAAGTTAGAAACGTTTTAAATCTTGTAGTGGGGGTAACAAAAAATAAATTCAAAACCAAGATAGTGACGTCACTAGGGTTATTATACATTACAGTGTGCGGGTGTGAAAGAGATAGCAAGATGTCCCCACTACACCCCCACTCCTTAGCTTTAAATGTTAATATTTGCCTAATGTTACAAGCTACTTCAATACTTTTTTGACAGCAAGGCTTTATTTTTCATCAATTTGTGTTTGTAAGCGAAATAATACCAAAAATCGATAATAGTCAAATACCCTATTGAATAAGCCTTGGGCATTACTGATTAATTTATTTATGTGATTAAAGGACAAACTCGTTGGATGATTGAAGAATTTATTGGAGTAATTGATTTTAATTTCAGTCTTGCAGATCATACTTTTTGCGAGGCATAACTTAGTTAGTGTGGAAAGGACTACGAACCCGGTGGTGAGTGGGTTCAAAAACACGTAAATTTTGAAGTTATTGCTCAAATGAAGAATTCACACGTACTTTTCGTGTATATTCCTTGTTAAATGTTATAGCTTCTAATTTGTAAAAAAGCTTACGTAAGGGAGAGTTCTGAAAAGAGTTTAAACTTTGGGCCCTTATAGCATATAAATGTTCGGGAGAATTTCCTAGCATCCAGTCCTCACGAAGTTGCTTCAGAGCTGAACTTTGAAGTGTACGATTTCATTAATATCTAATGCCCTGTATAGTCCATAAACTCGGGGATGCAAGTGGTATGCCTCAGGATTTAACCCCTGATCTCATATTTATCAGTCGGCTCTGCTACCAGTCTACTGCCTATCGATCATTGTATACATTAACTAATTTGAATCATTAGAGGGCATTTTTTTCGTTAATGATAAAAAGTAGTTGTTTGTATTCATAATTGATCTATTTATCATGTGTATATGCCTACAATATTTCATCTGTCAATGGTCTCATTTAAGCGAGATATATGTAGATTATGGGTATAAGTTATAAATGTAACGAATGTTGTTCAAGTCTTTACATATAATTAATGTGCGAAATTGCGCGGTGCACGCGATGACTGATATATGTATATTCAAAACGCACGTTATGTTTCGCTTAAAGATATTTATCGTTTATTTGAGTGTGCAACACCGCGCGCCGCGTGTCGCGCCTCGAGAGGATCATTGGCATCGTAACAACATGTAAATATTACGCGCGCAGCGTGTCACAATGGCGGCACATTATCGTTTCATACATAATGCGAGTTTTTATCAGCGGAGGGTCGGTCGTCGAGGAATTTGTTTTCGTACAATTTAATCGTCTCGATAACAGCACAACATTACTGCTGTCAGTAGCGCGACGCAGACTCGCCGGCCGGTCGTGTTTCATTCTGTGTGTAATTACACATTAAAAATGCTCAAACTAGTCAGAGGTGTGCGCCGGCTGAGCGCTCAATGCCGGCACAACAGCCACGCTACCGTCATCGGTACCGAGCCGAACCGATCTGACCCTTATTATCAGGAGAATAAGACCAAAATGGATGAGTTGGTGGATGAACTGCGTCAGAAAACTGCGAGCACCGTCACGGGTGGCCCAGAAGAGGCAGTGAAGAGGCACACAGCGAGAGGCAAGCTGCTCGTTAGAGACAGGATAAACCGGTTGGTAGACGAGGGCTCCGACGTGTTGGAATTGAGCACGCTCGCCGCCACCGATATGTACAAAGGCCAGGTCCCGAGTGCGGGCATCGTCACCGCTATCGGCAAAGTTCACGGTCGGGATTGCATGATCGTGGCCAATGACGCCACCGTAAAAGGTGGCACATATTTTCCTATGACGGTAAAGAAACATTTGCGCGCGCAAGCGATTGCGCAGGAATGTCGGCTGCCATGCATATACCTCGTCGACTCCGGCGGCGCTCACCTCCCGGACCAGGCAGATGTGTTCCCCGACAAGGAGCATTTTGGCAGGATATTCTACAACCAGGCAAACATGTCTGCTGAAGGCATCCCTCAAATATCTGTAGTGATGGGATCATGTACAGCCGGCGGTGCATACATTCCCAGCATGTCCGATGAGAGTATTATAATCAAGAATCAAGGGACAATTTTCTTAGCTGGTCCGCCGTTAGTGAAGGCTGCCACGGGAGAATCCGTAACAGCGGAAGAGCTAGGAGGCGCCGACCTGCATTGTCGTCAGTCTGGTGTAACAGATCATTATGCTCTAGATGACGTGCATGCCTTACATTTAGCTCGGAACGTAGTTTCAAATTTGAATTGGAATAATGACCAAAGAGCCAGAATTTATTCAGCAGCAGCTGATGAACCTCTACACGATATTAATGACCTACACGGTATTGTAGGAGCTAACATTCAGAGACCATTCGATATGAGAGAAGTTATTGCAAGAATCGTTGATGGCAGTAGATTCCACGAGTTCAAACAACTTTATGGGGAGTCTTTAGTGTGTGGATTTGCAACTATCTATGGTCATGCAGTCGGTGTCATTGGAAACAACGGGGTCTTGCACTCTGAGGCAGCTTTAAAAGGATCTCATTTCATTCAACTATGCGCTGCAAGGAAGATTCCACTTTTATTCCTTCAGAACATTACTGGATTTATGGTTGGCAGAGAAGCAGAGGCGGGTGGTATAGCCAAGAATGGTGCTAAAATGGTGACTGCTGTAAGTTGCTTCAAGGGGCCAAAGGTTACTGTAATTGTTGGAGGCAGTTACGGCGCCGGCAACTACGGTATGTGCGGACGAGCGTACTCTCCTAGTTTCCTATACATGTGGCCTAACGCCAGAATATCAGTGATGGGTGGGCCTCAAGCCGCTACCGTATTAAGTTTAGTTGCTAAGGAAAAAGCGCAAAGAGAAGGTAAACAATGGACTGAAGAAGACGAAAAGAAAGTTAGGGGGCCTCTTGAAGCTCATTTTGAGAAGGAGGGACGTCCTTACTACAGTACTGCGAGGTTATGGGATGACGGAGTCGTCGCGCCAGTGGACACAAGAAAAGTCATTGGATTAAGTTTATCAGCTGCTTTGAATGCTCCATTCAGAGACAGCAAGTTCGGTGTGTTCAGAATGTGAGTTTAAATATATATTTTATTAAAATTTAATGGTGATGTTTGTTTTATTATGAACAGTGACGTTTTGTGAAGGTTACGAAATATGTCTGACATCGTGAACTTTGTTGTAGTTTTACTTAAATTAAGATATTTGTAGTAATAGCGACAATATTGTGCCTTGTTGACAAATAAGGATCTAACTCAACGCTAAAAGAAAAAAATATTTACGAGTAGAATGGATTTAATTTGTATTATTTTATTATTGTGTAATTAAGTTATAATATAATACCTACTTATGTTTGAAATGTTTAAAAGTACAAAATCGATGCGTACTGTACACAGATTTCTCTGTTATCTAATCACAGCACTGATATAATTTATAATGACGGCCAATTAACTCAAAATATTCTGATTATGAAATACAAGATAATTGTTTTTTAATCTGTACACGCCCGCTATGATTTTAGTTGTTTCTATGTAATGTATTATGTGAACCTTGATGTGAACGTTTAAAATGACAATAATAACTAAGATCGGTATAGATATTTTTTGAATTCTTTTATAAGCGTTTTGTATAATATATTGTTTATCATATAATTTGCATTTTCATTACGTATTATCGATGCAGCTGTATATATTATTTTCGCGACAAATAGACTTATAAAATGATCAAGGTTATTATATATTTATTATGTGTTTATCCCATAGCCTCAGACTTGAAATAAATATATTAAGGAAAGGGCGGAAAGCGCGTAGAGTGTTCCGACGTACGTGGTCGCGTTCCAGTACATCTCTAATGGAGTATTACTGAAATTGGTCGTAGCTCGCAAATATTTTAAAAATGCTTGCTTGAATTATGACAGGAAATTTAATAAAAATGAAGATAATATTTTTTGTAACCGTTAAGACGATCTATAAAATTAGATTTATTTAATATTTATTTTATCGCCATTTTCACGGTCATGTTTTTGAAACTCTAAATGTACTGAAGGTAATAAGTATACTACGTATAGGCACTTAGTTTTTAAATCAATGGCCTCACATTACTGTATATGATAGTGGAAAACTCCTCATAGTGACGCACACAAAGTGTATTGCATTTCTGATTAAGTGTGTATATCCTGTTTGGAGCAGGCTGTCAAAAGTCTGTCGACTAGCGAGAGATAAACACCTCTCTAACTTAATGAAGTGCGTGGTGGCCTATTGGTAACGAACAAGACGCGGCTGCTAACATGTTTACGGTGATTGAGGGTTCAAATCCCATGATACACTGATTATGCGGAGTCATGTGTGTAATGAGTATTGATAGTCCATCACCAGTCGTTATAACGGTGAAGACAAACATCGTGAAGAAAGCTGCATACCATAACCAATTAATAAGAATTTAAATGGTATGTAAAGTCCAAATCGCACTAGGCCAATAAGATGGACTATATGGCCTAACTCTTCTCAATTATACTCCGGGCTAACTCTTCTCAATTATACTCCCGATTCTAGAGTAGGCATGTCCCTTCAGTGAGATGTATACGAGCTGATATAGCAACTTAATAACATTGAATTATGTTTTGAACGGTAAGAATACATCAAAGGCTTAAAAAAAAATATAATTTATTACTATTCTGTAAGACCGTTTCCTTTCTTAACATTTTGATTCTATACGTGATTCGCCATTGAAGTTATATTATAAAAAATGCTATTATAGTCGAGTGTTAGAAAGTGATGCATTCTTATTGATGTTTTAATGCCAGTCATTTCGCAAGAAGATAGTTATATACGCATGATAATATCTATTTATTTCGGATAACCAATTTTAAGGAAAAAAAAATACAGTCTCGGTGGCCCAGTTAGTACGAACCCGGCTTCGGTCTTCGTCGTCGATTGCTATTCAGTAGTTTTTATTGCACTGAATGTTGTGCGTCACCAGCGTGCTGTTCAACTGATGGAAAGCGATACGACCGCTCATGGACAGTAGCAAAACAAAATAGTAAATTATAGAGAAATGCTTAACATTACACTGCGCTCGCCATTTTGAGACATAAGATGTTAAGCCTCAATATGTCCAGTAGTTACTCTGGCTACAATGTCCTTCAATCCGAAACACAACGAGACAACAATGAAAGACAAGTAGGCAGACATCACGTACGGGTGCTTGTCGCCGACATGATTCTTTGCTTGTAGGCCAGCGGTTTTGGTGTGTACGCTTAACACGACAACTTAAGGTAACTAAATGTAACTGCCACCCATCGTTCCAAATACACAAACAGAACATAATATTATGATACTCAAAACACAGTACTTAATTGCCTGTAACAACAGAAAAACTAAAACAGGACACGTTTACAATGGCGACTGCATATCTTTGTATAAATTTAGCCACTCATTAATTAATAGAACAATGAACACAAAAACACATCCAGCGATTGATATGGTAATGTAATCTTTGACCCGCCGTCGAACAATTCAAAGTTCAAGTTTAAAAGGATTTGCACCGCTCACTTTTACCCAGTTGTTGACAAGGTCGGTTATTCGAACAAAGATAGTTTGAAATTAAATTGTGCCTGCTATTTTACCTTTGTTGTAACTGCATAAGCCCATAAACGTCCTACTGTAGGGCATGGGTCTCCTCTATAATCGAGAATACGATTTAGTTAGGCAATAAAGTCCACCACGCTGGCCTAGTGCAGGTTGGTGGATTTTACATATCATCAAAATCGCTATGGTAGATATGCAGGTTTTCTCACGATGTTTTTTGTAACATTATCCTTAAATTAAGAAGATGTAACTCCTGTAAGCCAACAGTGGCACGCAATGTAATGACACCGAGTATTGAAGCTCGGGGAGTGTTCGGGAATTTCTTACTTATCTTTAACAACTCTGTTCTCTCTCCTTCTCTGTTACTATACAAATAAAATTGTTATAAGAGCAATAGGTAAAACTGTTGGATTTTCCCACTGAAAATAAAAGAACCACCTTGACATTTCAATGATATTACGAAATATAATGTAATATGAATTAACATATCAAGTTTTTCGATGTTTAATTCAAGAAATTGGCATTTGTGTCTACGACCAGTCAATAATCATATGAATTACAGATAGATATATAGACACATTTAATGGCCGAATTATATAATTATTTTTCGCTGTAACTAGGAAGGCAGGAACAGTTAAAGGATACAGATTTTATTGTAATTTATTTTTCTTAGCAAACGCAAGGACTGTATTTTCGTTTAGTCTGTTTATTGACGCTTGCACGACATCATTTCGGATATGTAATTTATAAAGGTTTACAAATGTTTATATACATTTTACGTGGAGCCGATTTTAGTTGCTAACTATTTCGTTGTTGTGAGACAATCTTTATAACAACACCAAGAGTATAGTCATATCTGCAGAGCCCTCAAATCCATTTAAATAATTATGTTAATAAAAGACATCATTCTCTCAATACCGTTCCATTTTACGCTTTCGAGCCGCAACGGTCGCATGCGTGGGGATTTTTTCAAGCGGAATTCTTAGCAAGAAAATCCGTCAGCCGGTTGCACTCGTACCGGAGTCTATTAACAGAGTTAATTGCTGATATACATGGCGATTGGAAGGCAGTGGCCCGCTTTTCAAAACATGCGTATTTTTAATGGGAATGACTTATGAGATTAGTGTCAAGAATTTTATTGTGTAATGTAGGCTGCACGGAATGT
Source organism: Hyles euphorbiae (assembly GCA_023078785.2). NCBI lineage: Eukaryota > Metazoa > Arthropoda > Insecta > Lepidoptera > Sphingidae > Hyles > Hyles euphorbiae. The sequence goes on from CM041047.1 coordinate 12,940,239, forward strand.
TGCCTTTGCCAAAGAAATTAAAACTTGTTGAGATTTATTGTTGTTGCGTACGGTGATTTGGTATTTTTATCATTCATTGAGTTTATTTGATTTATTTAAGATGAGTCGTTAAAACAAGTTACAAGAATGTTATATCCCTAAAGTTCGTTGTAGGTATTGAAAACAACATAAAATTCGAATAACAGTCCGCAATGGAAAATCGCGGAAATTACCACGATCAAAATAAAATTATTATTTTCAAATCCATACAAAGTCATTAAACAGAATCTCTCAATACACAACCCGAACAAAAAAAGGTCCATATTTGCATACATGCGTACGCGACACCATTGTGTCATAAAACGTTTTAATTTAAATTTATAAACGGCAATGTGGCGCATTGTTAGCGAATCATTGCACGGAATGCAAGCTTATTATATTGATATTAATGTGATATTGCAATTGAAGATAATTTTCTGCAGGGCCGTTCAGGACATTGTGCTAATGAACTTCCTACATGTATAACACATACTTATATGAGCCGTGTGCGTGTTTGTTTGGTTGACTTATACATACATAATCGTCATGCCTGTATCCCATAGGGGGTTTAAGTAGTTGACTTATCCTATCATTATATGTATATATATTTATATTGCATATTATGTCCGACAAACGAGCAAACAGGTCACCTGATGCTAAGTGATAACTAACTCCCATGAACATCCACAACCATAGGATCATTGATGCGTTGCCAGCCCATAAAATTAGGAGGAGAACGGGAAGCAAAAAGGATGGGAAGAAAAAAGGGGTATTGGGTATCCGGCAATCTCACTCTTCGAATGCAATATATGCAGGATAGAAATTTCGTTGCTTCAAGTTGATTTGAGACAGTGGTACGGCCTATACGAACCTGTCCATTGATGCAAAATCATGAAAGACAGTGAAAGTTCACGATTTTATGTTGATGAAACACCTGATGGTAAGCGCTATACAATCCAAATTAAGTGAACAGTCAATCGAGTATTGTACGTTTTGGATATGAGGTAGAGATGGTTAATGGCTAATTGATATCTTATTCGAAACTCTTATGCCAGTATACTCGAAACCACATAAAATAAGAAAGAAAAGCGCTAAAAATGACGGAAGGAAGAGAGTTTTGGATTTTTTTTGATGGCATTTAAATAAAAAACATCATTATTATGTCCCAATATGAAATTATGAAAATTTGTATTTTTCTTAATTCATTATAGCTTTAGGAAATATACTGGGTATATCAAGACTGCTACCGAAAACAAAGCCGGGTGGTAGTTTTAGTCACTACAAACACAATGCAACTAAAAATTTCGCAAAGAATCGCGACAATTTTTTTTAAGATTTTTTAAATGTCGTCATTTTTGGGTGGTAAATCCATAGTTTTTGCTAAAATAATAAATTAAACTTTTTTATACCTTAGATTACTTATAAATAAAAGGGTATACACTATTGTTTTAGGAAAAAAATGTATTTATCACCCAAATACGACAATATGAAGAAAAAAAAAAGATGTCATTTTTTTGCAAAATTTTCTGTTACATTGTGTCTGAAGTCGCTTAAAGTACCACCCGGCTTCGTTTTCGGTAGCAGTCGTGATATACCCTGTATAAAAGTTGAGTTTCTATATTTGTAGAATTACACATAATAATGTTTATGGAGATAACATATAAACTTGTAATATATAAGGATATAGACAAATTGTGAATCAAAGAGTTGAGTCATAATTTGTCTAACTTTTAATGCCCAATTTTAGCACGATTAAACAAAAAATATTAAAAGTGCCGCTATACCACCTTTTTAGTTTGATGTCTACAGACTGTTGACATCTGGCGTTTTATTTTTGCTAATAAAATGAAATAATTGTAACTTTCTTAGTGAGTTGTGAATATAAATAAAAAATCCTTTTTGATTTCATACATTTAGTATGCATACGTGAATATTGGTAAAATAAGATTATAATATATCGATAACTGATACTGCGATTGCGATATATTTTAAGAAATTGTAGGTAAAATGAAAAAGAAGTTTGCCTAAATTAGGTTATGCAATTAATCAAAGGAACTTAAAGTTATATTAAAATTGGGATTGGATAATAAGCCCCTAGTATAAATAGAAAATAAAAGACGTATAAAAATATGTGGTCATAGCTGTATCTGTGTCGCAAAAGAAATTGTATCAGGCCAGTGTACTGACCCAAACGCCTTTCCATACAATAAAACAACGACGTAATTCGAATAACAAAGGCCGCGTAATCGTACAATCGTTACAATATCGTTTCGCCTGTCCTACGCAATACTTATTTCAATCCAATAATTTTATTTCATAGTTTATCATATTTTATTACTCTCTCTGTTTTTATACTTTGTTGTTTTGTTGTTAATAACTATTTCTGAAAGTAGAAAACATAAAAAAAAATGTCTACACCCGTGGTTCCTAACCTGGGGGTAATTACCCCCGCGGGGGTAAAACCTGTATTTTGCGGGGGTAACAATGAGCTGGTTATCGTCTTAAGTAAAACAAAACCTAATATTACCAAACTTGTAAAAGCTGTGGTGGTATAAAAATTTTAAACTAATAGAAATTTCATAAGCATAATTATTGATTATGTGCAATTGTTTTAAGCTTAATAAAGTCTACGTATAAGGTATTAACACGTATTGTTTGAGATCATCCTTGAGAGGAGGGGTAAAATTAGTCACCCTAGAGGGGAGGGAGGGGTAAAATCAGTCACCTTTAGATCATATGGGTAACGGACCTAAAAAGGTTAGGAACCACGGCCTTTAACAATCACGTGTATATCTTGGATTGAACAATTACTACATTTTTTATAAGTCAAGGTATACTTGGCTGTTTTATATTCGAAATATAATAACTAAGTAAATACTTGCAAGCATAAAGTATACTTTCCTTCGCTAAGGTATTTCCCTATCCAGCCACATGGTCGACTGTTGCATTCGATTGCACAATCGTGCCAATCACCCGCGCTCTTAATTAACAACTTTCTATCGAGTCAACGAACGAGGAGACCGTAGTATCGACTATCGCCGCTCTTTGAGTTTTTTGTGACTTGGGTAATTTCGTATTGTTTATTTATTGTTAGATTTTGACGGCCACTTTGAAATTTGATTTGATATTTTATTGACATTGCGTTGGGTTATTGCATGGGATCGATCTGTATTTTTAAGCGTTAATATTAAATATTGTTTATCTTATTTTAAGCGTTTCCGAAAAACAAGAACAAAACCTAACTGTTCAATGAAAACAAAATGAGAGCCTATGCGATCAAGACTCTTGAGTCAAGTTGCGGAATAGGCTATTTAATATAACCCCTTTTCCTTTTCTATAGAGTGTTACTTTTTTCCTGTCTATAAGAATGTCTAGGGTTTAATCAATGGAACGTTTAGTTATTCCACTAGATCAATCTTTAGATTGAATACTCACTAGTCGATTACAGAAAAAACTAGAATGTACAGTATAGAGAATATTTCCTTCATTCAACAATTATACTACATTATTCTTTAAGCCAAGCGTGAAAGAGCAATTACGCTGATCAGCGTAATTATACGGAGAAGTGTTCGATGCTCATACACTAACGATAATCGACGTTTTCTTTAAAATTCATTTGTTTTCCCATCTCTCTATTTTAAGACCTACAGTCTTAAAATAGAGTATTTTTTATAAGCAGAGCATCAATAATGTATTTTAATTTTTATGAAGTGTTCACATGTCACTTATTTTCGTCCCTTGCAAGTCCGGTTTGGACAGCGTTATCGCGGCTTTGATAGCCGCGATGTCGTCATCCGGATCTCCCAAACCTTTTTTGGGTCACGAGAAAACCTTTTTTGGAAAAAATCTTGAATTTTTTTATTGCTCAGCACTACTTCCAAAAAAGTCTGAGTTGGTTGTAAGCCTTAAAAGCCAACTGTAAATTCATTAAAGAAAAAACATGTCTTACTTTCTGAGGTCTTACTACATTACTTTGCCCTATATATTTTATGGTTTCAGGTACAGGCCTAGCAAATTCTAAAGGAGGTGGCTTACACAATAATCCCTACAATTTTCTTTTTTTTTTAAGAACTATCAGTAATTACGAATTTATTTGTGAATTAAAATATCGAGCTTATATTTACAGCCTTTTTGACTCAGTGTTTATACGCCGTAGATGACATTTGGCGTTTTATTTTTGCTAATAAAGCTGACGAATATGAAACTCCATGGTGATCATTTTCAAAATTCGAACATTACATTTGTTACATTCAATATTATGAGCATGGTTACATTATTCTCATCCAGTATACACATGCGTAGGACTATGTTTTCCTTTGCCATTAAACCGCGAACGATAATTGTTAATTTATACTCGCATCTTAATTGAGTCATCAATAGTCAGATTGCGTACATGTTCCATTTTCCTTGGTAAATGTACATGTATGGGTTCGTTCGTTGGCCGAGCACAATTACCAATTTTGGCGCGATCGCGTCACCCGCCACAAACGGACCAGGCGTCCATAGAATCATAATGATTCTTAGGTGTTATTTGGAAATGGATTAAATAAAATACGGGCATTGGCGCTTTATGGAGGTGCTTCTTTGTTGTTAATATTTGGAGAACTTATAAATGTAGATACCTATATTTCTTGTCTGTATTTTTTTCATTTTACAAAATACAAAGCTGTTAAAAGAATTAATGTATCATCTTATTATTTTTTGTCTGCAATTATATGGTATAATATCGAATAAATCGCACGCAAACGGGAAAATAGATACCAGAATTACATAAGTGCATTGGAGGCGTTTAAAGAAAATAGATAAAGGGATTATTGTGACACATATTTTTTGTCGCTTCTGAAGTTAAAGCGATAGGTTTGAGGACAGCGTAGTCTCCATATTTATACACTGGGCCGACATAACGACTGCACTGCACCTGATGGTAAGCGCAAATGCCGCCCAGTCAGAGTATCGAATGACATCACACGGCGGTCCCATGCCATTCGATACAATAATTATGTCGGCCTGCTAAGATGCTTCTTCATACTACGACGGAAGGATCCATGATTATAGGAAGGAGGGAACACAAAAGGTTGCGAACCTTTTGGTTCGTGCCGAGATGCTTTGGACCATCAAGCTATAGCTTTGCAAGTCAGCACGCCTGGTTCTGTTTAGGAATGGAGAGGAGGGGATCGAATTGAGCAATTCATCAGTTCCAGGTAAGTATCTATCTAATAAAGGTTGATGGTAGCTGCTAGAAGCAGACCACTTAATTCTACCTTCGAATTTCTCATAGCTGGACATGCTGATGACGTAACCACCAGTATTGATGACGTATCAGCGACGTTGCGGCGACGGGGACGCAACGCCGCCACGCTCCGGTTACGCTTCCTAGCAAATTAGCATGAGCTGTGCGCCTGATGTTACCTCATGCAAATAAGGACCGTTAGTTGTAATCACACTTTTTAACCGACATGAGGATTATGAGGTATTGGAGAGTTATAGACAAGGTTTCTAGATCAAATGAGTAGTGAGGCCTTGCATTAAAGATAAAGACAATATCAACGTTTTATTTGGTCTAAATGCATTCTATACGCCAATGTCAGTAGTGGTTGGGAGAGGCCTGTGCGCAGAAGTGCATAGGCCTTGTGGTTGAAAAGGTAGAGAAATATATTTCGCAACATTCTCTGGTAGATTGGACCTCTTAATTTCTACAGTAGCAGGTTTCTGCTTAATGTCAACTAAAATCTTTATTCGACTAATATGGTTTTTAATCTAAGAGTATTTATAATATAGAGGGAGCGCTGGTACCAAAAAAATGAAGATAAAAAGGTTGAGGTTGTGGACCATCGCCCACATTCACCCTTATGTAGCGCCATCTCAATTATTTATCACGTAGAAAAAAGGACTTAATGTCAGAAGTAATAAATAATAAGTGACATGTACCTTTGCCTGAAAAAATTATTACGTTTAGATATTGACCATTATAGCATTTAATATTACTTATTCAAATTCAACTTATTGCTAAATGTCTTAATTCCTGATACCCCAGATCTTAATAACTAAATAGTACGATAGAAAGACTAGGAAGCATATAATTAATGGGCAGACCAAAAATAAATAAGCCATTACAGTACCAATATTTATATACCTAATTGATTGATTAAGACCTGTGTATTGACTTGTTATAATTGCCTTTGTGACCAATAAATTATTTCCATTTCATACATTCATTAAAACAAATAACTGAAACCATTTCCCTTCGACACACGAAAACATAAATCTTATCTTAAACAGATGATGTCATTTATCACAATAATTAAAGTTTTAATATATGATAATCATAAACCGTAGCTATTAAAGACGAATATATTTATTGCCTAACAGCTTACAAATATTAAGTATTTGAATAAAATCGCTTAGAATCGTAGGCTATAATTCATATGCATCGTTTACAGCTTATGTTGCGAGTGGGAATTGCGTGGGATGTCCCAATTTACGCAATCTTTGCTTGTAATGTGGATTTGAAGGAAAAATCCTTTGCGAAACTGTTGCTGCTGTCAGTTATACTTTAGTGCTGATGAGATTGTAAAGTCGACGGAAATTAATCGTTATTCTCTTTGTTTCTGTGGATATTTCTGTGGATTTTCTACAGTTCAAGTTGAGGTTGGAAGTGTATATGAGTTTCTGTCTGATTGCAATACAATCAGTAATTATTTTTATAAAATTATAATTTAATATTGTTGTAAACTTTACTTCAAATCATTATTTCACGAACGATTTTATTAAAAATGTATTTTGTCTTAGTAACAATTCGTTTTATTTCAAAAAAACGTGCTATTCAAATACTTGATATTCTACCAACGTTTCTGAACAAATGAGGATAAAATTCTTACTTTGGGGAAAAAAAAAACTAAACGTCCCATTTTAGCGATTGATACTAAAAAACTGACCTACAATCTAATACATTTCTGGGTTTTACAAATGACTTTGTAGTTATAAAATTTAAACATTTATGTATTTGGTTTCTTGTAACCTATACAGTTTATTTTTTATTGCGTCATTTTGGAATTACTAGAATAACGTTTGGTATGCGAGATGGTGCGAGTGTAATAGGTAACTTTTACTGATGAGCTTTTTGTTCAGCGTTTTTAGTCTCCTTGTTATAACAATTTTAATTTCAACGACTGTAAATGGGAATACTGCCTAATTGGTAAAAGAATCGGAGGATAAATCATGATTGCGGAACATCCGAGAGTCGATATGCATTAGAGGGCAGTTGAAATATTTCACCTCGCAAAAGACAAGGGACAGTATGCTGAATGTCAACCTTAACTAGATGGAGACGCACTACAAGAGTAAGAGAGAGATAAAGGGTTGGTTAGTGGCTATATTAAACCTGACAGTAGAATTTAAAAAAAACTGGGCGGCGGTGTTTAATCTTCGACAGCTATTACGATTCTAAATTCAAAAACTTCAAATGTTGTCACAAAAATAAAATACGCGAAAGTAATTGAATAAACTGTAACAAAACAGGTCATTGCTCCAATGTCCCGTTCCTAGAGCATAACTTCTAATTCGAACTGCTTTATTAAATCCAGCGCAATGAATGCGCAAACAGTACGAATTATAACGGTGTTGCCATGTTCCCACGGGGGAGTCAAGTGTGCGCGCTACGGTTAGATTTATGAGCGGCGGCCATTGTTGATACCGTGTCTATGATTTATTGTCTTGGTCCGAACTCCGAGCTCACTTCCTAGTTTATTATCCGAGCGTAACCTTAGAATCTGCCGCGTGTAAGGTGCATTATGAAATATTGGCTCGATCGGGAATCGCTTTTTATTGATTTAGTTTTTTATTATTTAATACATGTACTAGTTATAGTGGCAGCGTACATGCTCTGCATATTTTATTGTCTTTAATGACTAGGCGGATCGGAAACTTTGTATGCTCGATATAAATTATTTCTTGTAAGAGTGCATTTAGATAAACTTATGGTAAAATTAGTAAAGAATGTTACATGTAGGTTAAAATATATAAAATGCCATTTAATGATGACTACAATGATATAAAGCATATTGAAAAGTTTGTCTTCGAATAGTCTTGTATTTGTGGAAAGTGTTCTCACGAGTTACATAATATTAGCACACCTATTCAGTATTTATAATATAAATATGTCCGTAAAGTTATTTATATATAAAAAAGTGTTAGCACATTCAGAATATGGAAACTGTTAATTCCGTTACAAAACAATTCCTGTCTGGCGTAATGTGCTAACAGACGTTCGAGACCACTGAGCAAATATATTTAGTGTCTTCGAGAATCACGTACTTAATATTTTTATGTATCCAAGAACAACTTATAAATCCTACCCGTTTTTTTGGTAATATTTACATAACTAGCAACACCGCTCCCGAAATGTCAATTTAATGCAATTGACATTTCAATATAGCTATTCAGATTTCAATATTCTCAATTCAGGTTTGCTTTATGAATAAAGAATGTAGCTTAATGCCGTTAAATGCAATTTTGTGGTTTTAGACGCGCTAAAACCGTTTTATATGTACTATAAATTAACTTTCGACGAGTTTTTCAAATTGAATGCACTGCGCACAATAGATTTTTATATTTTAGAATGTACAGTACAAACAATGCTTATCTTTTCGACCTAAAAATCGCACATTGTGTTAAATAACGTTACGGTATATCATTTCCTTCGCGTTTCGTGGGAACACGCGTCACAATGCGCGGGTCACCGGTTCGCCGTTTTTAAGTTTCGACCGCCATTTTGATTAAAGTTTTATTATTGCTCACTATTTTCTAATTAAGATCCTGTTCAAAATACAGGAGCAAAAAAAAAACGGTAATATTTTTTTATACTTGAAATAAAAATATTTACCAGACGCGATAATATTATAATTTTAATATTTTAAAATACCTTCGGGACCTTTATCAAGCTCGTCAAATACCTAATTAAAATTATTAATGTATGTGTATAGTTACCATGACATTAATAACGTAAAGAGAAATGTTGGCAAATAGGCCGTGTGGTTCCGTGTTAGTCATCTTTTATGTGCTCAATCCAAACAGATAAATATTGTTTAAGTGACCTATGCATACTTACCTCATTAGAAAAAAGAAAAATAAAACAGTTTCAATATTTTATTCCACACTAACAATGAAAACGACGTACAAATAAAGTTGTAAAAATATATTAATATAAATTAAAAAAATAAAGAAGAAGTTTGCATGTCGTGGCTGTGACAAGTAGGTGTAAGTGTGACTCATAAAAAAATTAAGATTATTTGATTTCTTTATTCCCAATTTGAATTTTACTGACATGCCATTTTACAATCCTACTAATATTATAAATGCGTAAGTCTGTGTGTTTGTTACTTCTTCACGCTCTTCTTCTTTTCAAAGTAGGTTGGCTCCACTGTTTCATCGGTGATTTTGCCAATGTCATGTATTGTCTTCACGCTCAAACTAATGGACTAATTTTAATGAAATTTTGTATGGGGATAGCTGATACCCTGGATTAACACATAGGCTTTTTATCCCAACAAAATGAGCACGGAAATAAAAAATTAAAAAATTCATACTTAAAGTACGGCAGTAACATTGAGTTTAAATATTTTTAACAGTTGTCACAGGAAATAATTCCTGTCTCTAAAGTAGACTGGACTCACAAAGTATGAGCACCCGGGCGAAGCCAGGCCGGACCGCTAGTAGATAATAAAAATTAACTTGTGCAATAACAAAACGTTTGTATTTTTATGAATATTCATGAATTGCTTGTTTAATCGTCAGCTTCCATCACTTTTACTGTCAGCTCTCACTTTACGTTTTCGCTTTAAATCATTGCACGCTTTCAGTTATGACTTATTTGTGGACATTACGCAGTTTCTTGAGGCATATTTAGCACTATTAAATTCAAGATGGAGTCAATGCAGGCGAAGAACTCATTTGGAGTGTATTTCGATTGATTGGTGTTTTATGCATGGGCGTAGCCACGGTGGGGCAGGGTGGGGCACTTGCCCCACCCTGGCTCTGGCCTCTAAGGTACCTGACCAAACCTAAAAAATAAATTATCTAAGCAAAGTACTATCTATGGAGATATAAATCTCTAAATTGACTGATTAACAAATTGGCATACTCCCAGAGCCCAAACGGCTGAAATTAGACATATTTTTAGATGGAAGATTGTGGTGTAGGAAGTTGAGCAATAAGAAAATGTTTTGGTCAATTCAAATTATACATAACAGGGTATATCAAGACTGCGACCGAAAACGAAGCCGGGTAGGTGCTAGTTTTTGTGACTATAAACACATCATCCATCAGCCAAAGGAAGTCCACTGCTGAAAATAGGCCTCCCCCAATGATTTCCACAGTGACCTGTTGGAAGCAGCCTGCATCCAGCGACGTCCCGCGACCTTTATCAGGTCGTCTGACCACCTTGTGGGTGGACGTCCTACGCTGCGCTTTTCGTTACGTGCCCTCCATTCGAGTATTTTGTGGCCCCATCGGCGATCAGTTCTCCGCGCTATGTGCCCCGCCCATTGCCACTCCAATCCACTGGGCTATGTCGGTTAACAGCGGCGTGCACAGGATTATGACACTGGGTATGCGGCGGAGTACTCGGTCACAAAAACTTTTTTTTATAGTTTTTAGCATAGCCACAGCCACGCGACGGATCTCTAAGTCAGAAACCATGCCAACATAACAAGTCTTAGATGTACTACTATTCATGTCCATCTTCTACGGCAACGCAGACAAAACAGCGATCGATCGTCACGGCGGAAGAAATTCTAATAAGTAAAATAAAAAAAACTCACCTAGTCGGCTTCAATTTTCACATATTCAAGGTCCCGGTTAGTTGAGATTACTATACCTATCCCGGTGTAAATAAACGCAAGATTTCGGCCACCTCATTCATTCATTTGATAAACATACATTTTTAACACAAACCTCACAATCAAATAACATTTGACAAAATAAACAAACACACTAGTAAAAGCAAATGACTACAATTAATATCGAAACTTAAACTGTTAAATGTACACACTTCAAATGTTAAAATGAAAAATCTTTTAAGAAATCTATTTTTTTTACAAACATACTAGTATAAAATAGTAAACAATGCAAAAACACATAAAAAAGGCAAAATGGCCCCCGCGAAACTCAAAACATTTCTATTTAAACAAATAAAACCTTACTAACCAAAAATGCATAATGTGCATAGGTGATTTATTAGATTCCCGCCTATTAATTTTACTAGGATTATAGGCAACGAACATTCCCGATCACTCCCGACAACTGCCGAACTCCCGAGGCCTGCCGCAGGAGTCGCGCCTTTCAATATTCATGCGTGTGTGCGTTTGCGACTGTGCACGGACACCAAAATTACTACACACATGCAAACAAATGTCATGCGGGACGCAGCGGCATTACTTGGTTGATTAGGTACATTATTTTGCTTTGCAGCGCCGCTTGCTTTTCACGTGGCAAATATAATATTTGCGTGATTGCAAATAGGTGCTATTTATAAAATATTAGGCGTTTTTAAGTTATTATATTTTGTTTATTCATTTATTTACTATAAATTAAAGTCATCTAAAACGTACGAACGTTATAATATAATATCTGTGAATGGCAAGTAATGCACTGCATTTCTGCCTACAAGGAGTGCACGCCCCTGTCGGTTAATTTGGTTCTCCTACGGATCTCCTCATTTCTGATTCGATCGCGTAGGGAGACCCCAAACATAGCCCTCTCTATAGCTCGTTGAGTGACTTTGAGCGTCCTAATAAGGCCCATAGAGGGAGGCCACTTCTTGGTGCTGTATGTCATCACCAGCAACACACAAATATCGAAGACTTTCGATTTAAGGCTGCCCAACCAAGTTGGATTCGACGATTAACCTCTCTTTCGAACGGATCGGATCTTTTAACCGGACTACTTGTCATGGCATATTCGTCTAAAATTTCAAGAGTCGAGCTCCCAACTCCGATGGGGACATTCGACATGATCTTAATTTTGTCCAAGTTCATTTTAAGATCCACCTGCTGGGAGACTCGATCGAGGTCTTCGAGCATAGTGCTAAGGTATTCCAGTGATTCTGCCAAGGCTACAATATCGTCGGTAGTAAGTCGGTAGTAAGTAATCGAAGGTGAGTGATATACTCGCCGAATCTTTTCCACTTCAAGAGCTTGAAGGCGTTTTCCAGCGCGGCAGTTTCAGAAATATGACATCTCCCTGTTTCACGCCTCTCGGTAGTAGAATATCCTTCGTGCTCTGACCGTGTACTCGGGCCGACATGGTGGCGTTGTTTTATATACACTTCAACACTTCAGTGTACTGATAGTCGATGTGGGACCGATGAAGAGATTGTAGCAAAGCCCAGCTCTCGATCGAATCAAAGGCTTTCTCATAGTCCACAAACGCTAAACAAAGCAGTATGTTATATTCCTCGGTTTTTTGTATAAATTGCTGAAGCGTATGGATGTGGTCTATGGTACTAAAGCCTTTTCGGAAACCGGCTTGTTCGGCAGGCTGGAAGTCATATAACCTGGGTTCGAGACGATTTGTGATGACCCTTGGAAACAACTTATAGACATGGCTCAGAAGCGAGATGGGCCTGTAGTTCTTCAGCAAAGTGTAATCACCTTTTTTGAAGAATAGTACCTCCATACAGCTGCTCCATGCTCCTGGCGTTGAGCCTCGAGGAGGTCGGAATTGAAGAGGCTCTGAAGGACTTTCAGTTTCGGCGTTCCGCTCGCTTTCAGAAGCTCTGAAGTGATCCCGTCCTCACCCGGCGCCTTGTTGTTCTTAAGTTACTTCAGGGCCATCTCGATCTCACACAGGATGATGTCCGGTATATCATCACTGTAGTGTCGGATCTACTCAGCTCTCGGGTGTTCGGCCGAGCTAACAGTAGGTTCGGCAATCGAGGTGTAATGCTGTCGGTAGAACCTCTCGATCTCCCTTAATACCTCTGCCTTCAGCCTAGATAGCTGGCTTTGCCCAATAGACAAGTCTCTTATAAACACTTCAGTGCCTCCATTCAGCTCGATTGTCTCTTTAATGCTCACACTATTGTGAGCACGGACATTGTGTCGCAAGGACTTCCAGATCCGTCTATTGAGCAGCCGGTATGCTTCGGCTTCAACGGAAGACTACAGAGCCATAGATCGACGTTCGGCCATGAAGTCAAGAGTATGGATAGAGATTTTTTGTGGTCTATTTCTACGGCGAGGTCTAAAATACTTAAATCCCACCGTATGGGCAGCTTCTACCAAACCGCTGTTTAGCTCGTCCACTGCAAGGTTTTTACTTCAACAATTACAGCGATTTACTAGTTCAAGTTGAAAGCTCTCGGGGTTTTGGATATGGGCGCGAGAAGGTCGGAGCATAGACTTCATCTAGCTACGCCTTTCATATGGACATTGATATTCATATACCCCTAACCATTCGGTGATCACTGCCAGTTTTCACCTTGTGCATCACAGAGACATCACTGAACTTCCGTCTCTTCGTCGTCAAGATGAAATCTATCTCGTTTCTCGTAGTACCGTCAGGACTCTTCCAAGGCCATTTCCAGTGACGCGGCTTCTGGAAAAAAGAGTTCATCGCAAAGAGTCTCTCTTCCTCCAGAAAGTCGGCCAGCCTCTGACCCCTGGGGTTCCGTTGCCCATGTCCAAATTGCTCTACTTTCGACTCTGCATCGCTTCTCATGCCCAACTTTGCGTTAAAATAAAATGAAAATAACAATGAAGTAGGTTTTGGAAGTATGTATGGCTCGACTTTTGTCCTCATACATCTCTTCTACTTCTTCATCTGGACCCGTCGAGGTCGGCGCGTATACCTGTATGACCTTCAACGAATATCTTTTTGATATTCTGAGAATAAGGTACACTACCCTGCTCGACACACTTTCTACGGATACGATGTAGTTGATGAGAGACCTATGGACGAGAAATCCGACACCTCCTCGGGACTCCTCGGGGGGACGACCAAGGGAGCAGGTTACCAGACTTCAGGGTTATCGTATCCTCTCCGATTCTTCGGACTTCCGATAACCCCAGAATGTCCCAGTGTACCCCACTCAATAATCTAAGTACTGGTGGTGGAGGATAAGTAAAGGCTGTAAGCACACTACGCTTTGTAACAATAAAATATGTGTATTTTACTCCATTTCCTAATCTTAAACCCATTATCATTTTTTTTTGCTTTTTAGTTTTATCGTTTATAAAAAGCGTATTGTTTGAGTTTTTCCAAACTATCATTTATTTTCGCAAATTTTTATTTGCATTGTGTCTGAAGTCACTTAAACTGCCACCCGGCTTCGTTTTCGGTAGCACACTTAATATACCCTGTAGATACATGTTGCTATAGGGTGTAGGTAACCATTTTTTATGAAAAAAATAATCGGAGAGACAACGGTTATAGTTTGCTACTTAAATATTATTTTACACTTCTGCCCCACCCTGAGCCCATGGCTGGCTACGCCCATGGTTTTATGAATTGACATTTTTGTATTCCGATGGTATAAGTTAATATGCTATACTTCATAACTATATTTGACATATACTTGTTATATTATTTAAAATTTAAATTTGAATATAAATAAACTAACTTTTAACTAATAAAATAATACTCATAAACAAATAAAGAAAAAAATGTATCTCGTAAATTATTTTAGATATTTTTATGCTGCAATGTCTAAGGCATAAGTCCTTAGGGCTTTAATCCATAAGTATACTATTTAGCTCATAAAACAAATAAAAATTAAAAGGGTCCCATTAAACCGGAACAAGGAAATGAAAAACAGGTAAGAAAACAAAATGCCGCGCTTTGTAGCTTGAATGTGAAAGCCAAGCGCATTGCATTTAGACGTGTTTCCCATCATTGTGAACATGATGACTGTTGGTTTTGACTTAATTTTAATTATAAATTTACCAGACGTGGAACGGTCGTCAGTGTAGTTTACGACAGTTGGAGATAAGGTAAGATCTTGAACCCTAGGCAAGCATACTTGCTTGCCTAAAAGTTGGGTTGGTTTTATATTATTAACGAATTGTTATATTATCTACATTATATAACAATTTATAAAGGTGGGGCCTTTATTTATATACAGAAGAGTAAAGAACTAACCTGTTTATGTTAGTTAAGATGCAACTAACATAAACAGGTTATGCTATTTTTGAGTGTCTCGGTGGTGCAGTTGTAGGACTACAACGCTGAGATCTTGGGTTCAACCTGATTGGCGACTCGGGCAAAGTGATATTCGATAGGCGATAGGCTCGCCCCCAATCACATAGTGGGACGGAACACACAATATATCTTGGTAGCACCTCAGCTACGCCTTGTGGCAAAAACGTGTCGGTCAGTATGTAATGTTTCTATGTTTGCTATTTTCACTTTTATCGAATCATTCACTTGGGAAACTACCGTGACGGTTATATTTTCGCTTTGCTACGTAGTCCTACGTCATGACAAAAGTACCACTACTACTTACTTCTCAGCACTTCAAAGGCAGACGTCGATATACCCGCATCGTAAGTATCGTATGCATCACATAGTATCATTTTATAGGAATTCATAGATACGTGCGATCTGTACGCTGCAGATTCGTGATCGCACTTGTATGAATTCCTATACAAAGAATACTACGGTCCGTTTGATGCGATACGCCCGATATGTACGATGCGAATATGTGGACGCCTGCCTTTATAGTGCGTCGTCGAAATACAGTATCATCTGGCGAGAAATTTACTTGAATTCTTTCAAATAGCTAGCAATTCCGCCAGTCTTTACAGGTTCTCTAGATTGGCATTTCACAGTCTACTTTTACAATAAATTTGATCAATGCATATTTATCGCTTGATTTATCAAATTACACTGTATAAAGGTGCATTTTCGTATACATTGAATACAGCTTCCGTTCTACAAATGACAGCTTGGAGCAATAAATTACTATTCATATTTTTCCAACCATAATTTATACAGGATGTTATACAACTGGTATTGTTGCTGTTCCTTGAAGATAAAACATTTTCCGCGACCGTCTATCTCTTTCCCACAATCTTGTATGCAATTAGTGGGAGGGAGACGGCACTAGATGACTGTGATGTTCTCACGAGCCTTCGGAAAGTAAAAGTCGGTTGTATGTTAAACTGCGTGGTTTAGAAAAGTTGGTCAAGTGACCACATTGTCGTCAATGGAAGGGGGTTAATGACCTCGTGTAGTTCCTGATGTGTATGTTAACATTGTCTTTAATATAATGTACTAAACAAGAAGCTATTTTCATAAAATTATAGGGCATACTGCAAATGATGGTCATTGAATAGACGAAGCTGAATTACATATCCATAGCTTAAAATACAATAAATCTTACATATAGAATTGTGGTATAAAACCCATAAAATGGACTCATGCAAATATATCCCATTCTAGAATCAGACCTTGCCTAATCAGTTCGAGAATCCTGGCATAATAGTTCTACACGAGAGATCATAATCTCTTGCCACTTTATACTTTACTATAATATAGGTATTCTAACTATAGATCGTCTACTATCTTTCGACGTCTGAATGTATTGCTGTCATGCTGTTGTCAAAATATTAGGAACAGATTTTCTCTCTTCACATTTTATATTGGACATGCGAATATTATTAGATTACTAGTATTAATACTTGTTGTTTAAACATTAAAAACATGCCTCAAACAATGAGTTAAATAGATATTTAGAATTATAGAGACCTAATAAAAAATCTTATTTTTTGGGAAACGTTAATTTGTAACATAAGAAATGTTATACTTATGGAAGATACATTTAGATGACCGATTTTTATATCTTTCTGATTTCATGCGTCAATAGGTCCTGCTTTGCTAACGTGTCGATAGGTCATTTTGAGCGAAAATATGTTTAAAAGCCAAAATATTTTTTGTTATTTAAATTCTAAAGGTGCGATATATTTAAAATTTTATTTGTAGTTCCAAAATTCGCCTCGCCACAAATGCAACAGTCACTTTGCATTGCCATAATGCCAAATATCGATATCAGTTATTATTATTATGAAATGATCGTATTGCAGTCGACTTCGATAGCCGCGATGACGTCATCAAAGGTCAGGTGTTCTTGAATGTCACAAATTAACATACACAACGACCTTATTACATCAACGGAGATAGAGACATAATATTTGTAATTTACAATGTTGTAATATTATATGACTCAGAAACGATTTTAAAACGATGTTAAACTGTTATTTATTTAAGAGAAAATGTTTTCTAAACTAGAAATATCGAAATATTGAATATATTATAAACTCCCACCTATTTCTTAATAAGATAGGTATGGATTAAGAGTTTGCCTGTTGCGTAATTCTGTGGCCAGATATATTTCTTCCGCATCTTCAATCGTCATTACTTTACGCAAAATTTTAATTGCCGACAGTTTTCCAACAACATAAAGTTAATTTTATATTTTTCTTTTTTATTTATTTAACTTTTAAACTACTTTGTTTGTTTTACAGAAGATGCAGTATCGGGTGTGAGGGTGGGAGTTACATTCATAATTTTTATTTTGTCTCATATTTGTTATATTAGTTTGACAAAAACTATACTTAAAATTGATGGTAAGATCAGTGCATTCCAGACAGAGCATCCACAAGATCTTTTGCTGATCTATACAAATATGCCATGAATGCTCTTTCGAAGGTAATGCCGTGAGTATATATTTTTGTAGGTAATAAAGTAAACATGTAGTACCGGTCGCAGTTATGAATGGAGTGGCAGCGGGCTGTAGGACGAGCGACCAGCGACCGGCCTTGCGCCCACGCGCCAATCATACCGCGAAATGTGATACCGCTCGTAGCGAAGGAAACTCGCTTATACGGCCTTTGGTAATTAACTTAATGAGTAATGACAACTTCAGTTATTTTTTTAAAGTTGGAAATAAGTTACACCGGGAATGTATGTTCTTTTTTCAAATGTTTGAAATAGGAATCAATTTATTTCTGGTGTTGGAGTTTTGCAGGAACGATCTTATAAAGGTAATTTTTAGTCGTCTGTGAAGGTAATTACAGTCCCTCTTACCGAAAACTGTGCGGGAATATTTAAGTTTAACTTTTCGATTTTTATTTAATTTATTTGTAAGCTTGTGTGGTACTCCTGAGCAAGATCAGGCCCGGATCTAGGGGGGGGCAAGTCGGGGTGCGTGCCCCGGGCGGCAAGTTCAGGGGGCGGCATATTGAATCTTGGGAGACAACTACAAAACTCATCAATAACGTAACACCACTTACACTTTTTTTCGCCGTGCGCGAATTAGTGATTATGCAATAGAGGCGCGTGAAAAAGAGATGAAAACTTAATATTTGGAATGTATAATAATTTATCCATCTCAACAATTACGTTTAGTTTCAAATATCCAATTTGTGTTTAGTAGTTAGTTTTAGTTGATTAACCATCGAACGTCTTTTATGTGGTACAGGCAGTGGCGAATTTACTAATAAGCTGAGTAGGCTGGAGCCTAGGGCGGCAAATTTAAAGGGGCGGCAAATCTGGGCCAATTTTTTGTTTTGATTTACTGAAATAATAAAAGGCAATATTTTACACATTGAAAAAATGGGGTTTGAAAATTAAGAATAGTTAAAATATTTCAGTAATATGTTCCCACGTTTCCACGTTGACAATTTAATAATAAACACTATATTAAAAATCTATACTTGGATCTTCTTCTTCTTCTTCTACCTGGCGTTATCCCGGCCGGCGCCAGGGTCCGCCTTCCGGCAAATTCTCCTCCATTTCGCCCGATCTTCGGTATCCTCAATAGTAAGGCCATTGACCCTCAGGCCTCATATCTTCCTTGACGACATCGAGCCAGCGCTTCTTTGGTCTACCCCGCAGTCGAGGTCCGGGAATATTGAGGCTCAGGCACACATTACCGACGCACTCCTGCGGTTTCCTTAGGACGTGACCATACCATCTCAAGCGAGATTCCTGGAGTTTATCAGCCACATCGCGTACACCAAGACTGCCACGGATGTGCTCGTTACGGATTTTGTCCAAACGCGTAACGTTGCACATCCACCGCAGCATCTTCATCTCCGCGACGTGGACCTCCTGGACGTGCCGCTTGAGGGCAGGCCACGTCTCAGACCCATACAGCAGCACCGGCCGCACGATGCTTTTATAGGTGAGACCCTTGAGCCTCATCGGCATCCTGCGGTCGCAGAGTATGCCCGAGATCTCCCTCCACTTAGCCCAAGCAGCGCTTATACGGGCTTTGCCGTCAAGGGCGATGTCACCGGATTCATGCAGTACAGACCCAAGGTACTTGAACTTGTCCGTCTTCACGGCAAGTTCGTTCCCTATCACGATGCTTTGGGGGTCCGTACTCCCGCAAGCCATGTACTCGGTCTTCGCCGTATTTAACTTGAGACCACCGCTCTCAAGCGTTCCTTCTACCGGTTGACCTTGCGCTCCAAAAGTCGCCGGTCCTCCTCCACCAGTGCAATGTCATCGGCATACATCCAACAACCAGGGCGCAGGGTCCTGGATGTGAGACGTAATGGCGTCGAGCACAACACTGAAGAGGATTGTACTCAGCGCCGAGCCTTGGTGCACACCCACATCAATCGGGAAAGGATTCGTATCGCCAACGGCGGTCCGAACGAAGGACTCGGATCGGAGGTACATGTCTCTGATAATGTCCACATAGGCTTCCGGTATCCCTTTCACCCTCATCGACCAGATTGCCTGTCGAGGCACACAGTTGAAGGCCTTCAGCAGGTCCAAGAAAGCCATGTGCAGTGGCGTCTTCTTCGCTCTGTATGCCTTGCCAAGCATCCTGAGTGCAAATATCGGGTCGGTAGTACCACTGTCAGGACGGAAGCCGTATTGACACTCAGAAATAGTACTCTCTTGGCGGAGCCTGGACTTGATGACGCGTTCGAAAAGCTTCATGGTATGACTCATGACCTTAATGCCACGATAATTGCCGCATTCCTGAACACAGCCTTTACCCTTGTACACGGGAGTTATCACACTCAACCGCCATGAGTCAGGCATGTTTTTGGTATTTAGGATGCGGTTAAATAACGCAGCAAGAAGCTCCACACCATGAAGCCCCAACGACTTCCACGCCTCTATCGAAATATAGTCAGGCCCTACGGCTTTCCGGTTCTTCATGCGACGAAGACTATAAAGAACTTCTTCAGGTGCAACAGGTGCAACAAGACCTTGGTTCGGGGGCAATTCGGGGTAGGACACTCCCAAGTAAATATCTATACTTGGATATTATGAAATATTCCAATAGTAATACATTATAAAAAAATCTTCCTTATGTGAAATAACACCTATTGTGTAATGTGAAAAAACACCTATTAACATTGATTATAGTCTTTAGAGTTCCTTGCTAAAAATATCGTTTTTTTTTTCAAATTTGTTATTTATTGTTTTCGGGCACCCCGTGGTCAAGGGGCGGCAAAATTCCTTCACGGTTTCCTTTGCCTGGCGTAAGAGGCGATTAATAGGGGTCATTGGGGTCGCTGGCAAACTCTAAGATGTGCGGCAGAACTCGTGGCTTGGCGTAGCGGACGCCCACGGTTAGGGCGTCCGTTGCAGAGAAAATCTACGCCTACCTAAGTTGTGAGGAGCCATATTAGGAAGTGCGCCGGGTGGCACGGCGAGTCAACTAGGTGTTACTCGCTCATCCGCATCGCCTATTGTCCGTAATACATCCAACCTGGCTGTAAAGTCTATGCGGTACGGACAATAATTGTCCTCGACATGCACCTTATGATCTCCCAGTAGATATCGATTAAAAAAAAAGGTATTGTATTCACTCCGTTTTTAGGAAATTGAGTTTGAATCAGACCTGGAAGTTTTGAGGCCTGACTAGGCTATCCTTATAATATCCGCCATAATATCTGTGCCGCTGTACGTATGCATAATGTTTATAAATGTATGTGTATGGTGTCCTACCACGAGGTCTATTTCAGTCTACTCTGCCCTATTAACCATACAACGTTCTATGGAGTCGTTAATTCGTCGTGAGAAATTACCGAATATTCGAAGTATACGGGGCCGTACTATCTCGGAAAGACGCTACTTGATGCCGAGTTCTTGAAACGTTTGTGTGGAATTCGGACCTAATATTCCAAGCATTCAACACCTCATCTCTAGGGAAGCTACATTTTTCTTCTCCCGTAACATCCATGTTTCAGCGGCATACAGAAATACGAGAAAGTGCTCGGACAAGCCTGATCTTTAGTAGCTTTTGTAGTAGTACGATTCCTCCATATTTTCCTGAGTTTCTCCATTGCCCCTCTAGCCATCGCCATACATCGTTTTATCTCAATGATACAACCACCATTGTTATTTTTAAACAGTCCAGGATAAATGTACAACTGAACCAGTCTTGGAGGAGCCCAGCGACAGTTTGTGATGTGCATTGAAATCCCCCAAGACCATTTCAGCCGACGGGAACTGCGTCCGCCCGTCATCAGCCACATGGCTGAGATACCTGAACAGCCGCGTCGTCTCATCTTCCCCGTTGTGAGACCTGTAAAGGCACACGTCGATGCGGCTCAGGTAACCAAGATTCACGTGCAAACACAAAGCAGAGAAGGAGGGGCCCTCCATGCAGCTTAAACGGTGACAGTAAATGTCCAACCGAATATACATACAAGCATACCCCGACTTTAGGTTTGAAGCTTTCTTCAAGCGAATAACCAGGGTACAGCAGGTAGGAATATTCGGCCGGACAACGAATCCGCGTCCCCATCAAGAAGAGCAACTAGGCCGTCTCGAGATGGTGATGGACGGCATTAAGGTCGTTTGGAGTTCGCGGATGTTGGTGAACTCCATAGTGAACGCCATGGTGGGGTTATGCACCACTGAAAGACCTGCTTTGTTTAATTGCGCTGTCATGAAGTTGAAGGGATGGGTTTGATGAAGAGGCATCGAGAAGCCAAAGTCCGGGCATTAAGTAGGCCGAATGGGCACCGGCATGAAATCACTATCAGATCACTATTACGGTCTTTACGCCCCGTGGACGGTGATCGCTACCCAGACGGACACTTAAGTCCTACCACTACGAACTGTGTCACTCATTTGGCACTACCCAGGGGTTTACGTGTAGGAAAAGTAGAGTTAAAGCTTACAGACGTGTGTGACGTTAACCCTCAAAAGTGACGCTAATATAAAGCGTGTAAAAATGCTTAACATGGTGGTAAAATGACGTTCTTTCCCGATGTCCTGTGTTGAGTGGGCGTCTGGTTGCTAAAAATGATGATGATGATTAAGATAAAAATATAGGCAAGGGGGGGCGGCATTTTTCAGTTTTTGCCCCGCCTCGAAAAAAACCTAGATCCGGCGCTGAGCAAGATCATTCCTTATTCAATTACCTCTGACTCACGAAACATAATTTTCTTAAACGTTTCGTATATTATTTACCTGAATGGAATAAAATTACCAATACCCAATTCCAAGTTCTATGAACTGGGGTCTATTACAATACTTGGCTCATATATCGCTTAATATTTGTATAAATTAGCACAAATTTCTAGAGAATCAATAAAAGAAGCTAAAATACGATGCAATTGAATATTGAGACTTTATTTAAGTTAATGTAAGTGGTTGATTCGGGGCCAAAGCCATCACAAGGCGTGTTGTTTATTACAACATATTGGCAGGAAATCAATTCGCTGATTGACTCAGAACCGGTACGTGTGTGTCACTCTTTTACGCATTTTATTCATGGTAAATACAGGTTGTCGGGTCCAATCGTTATTTTCAGTTATATTTCAAACAAGTTTTTTAATGAGATAGTTCCAAGTAGACGGTATACTTGATAAATTGACAGCCTCCGTGGCGCAGTTGGTTAGACGTGGACTGTGAAATGAGAGGCCGCGGGTTCGATCCCCGCACCGAAACAAATATTTGTGTAAATCACAGATATTTGTTTCGGGTGTTGGTGTTTGTGAGACCGAAAACTCCCGTAGTACAATTATATTTTTTTAATATACTTTGTGTATGTTGGAAACCATGCCAAATATCCCTCCTATTGGAAGGCTGAAAAACTGGACCACGTTTTTATCAACGTTTTTGAAATACAAGCGCTCCTTCTATATTATAAAAACTAAGAGCTCTAAGTAAATGCTTTATCGAACTATTCAACAATTCATTTTCCGTAGTCTATGGCTCCATAGCGACTGAACTGAACCAAAAAACGCGGTATCAACTCCATTTCTATCAGAACTTTTTCTGTATCAGCCCATATACGTCCCACTGCAGGGCACGGGTCTCCTCTACAATCGACAGTACGATTGAGAGTGGTTAGGCCATATAGTCCACCACGCTGGCCTAGTGCGGGTTGGTATTCGCTCCCAACTAATTTCACAATCTGTCGGCACATTCTGAGCAATCACTCCAAGATGAGCATAATGGTTTGGCTATAGAAAATAACACCAAATACGGTGTTTACCGCACATTCAAGGTAAACCTGTGACGGACGTTTCTATAAGCGCTATGTCCGAGCTTGAACGTATATGGTCAAAATGTTATTGAGAGCGTTCAGCAGGACCATGTTTGGTTGAGCCCGTTGTCTTATTTGCCAAATATATCATTTCATTGGACTTTATGGTCTATTGTTCTGTTATTCAATTATGTGTTTTTATTAATTCGTTTTTCATCAATTAATAGTAGATAAATAAATAAACCCAACAGTCACGACCTCACACTTAGTTCGAGTCTTGTTTCGTGTATTTTGGTATCAGGGATTACAAAAGACCTTTCAGTCTCAAACACCCAGAGCCGAAACAAACCTATGAATCACAAGAATATTTGTCTCGGTGCGGGCATCAAACCCGCGGCCTCAAGATTCACAGCCGACAACTAACCAACTGCGCTACGGTAATTGGAGTGTTTCTTCATTAAAGATCTGTCATTGCTAGACGTCTTTAAAGTGGTAGGGCTTAAAATATGTGTAGCAGTCAGGTACATCAAATATCTTTTCTTATCTAATCTGTCAGAAGATTGTCTTTTAAAAAAACGTGAAATAATAGGACAGAGCAGATAGACAGAGCTTCTACTGGTTCCCTTTTGTATGGTGAATAAAAATATTCTTATCTGTAAGGTTACTCGCACACACGAGAACCACACAAGCATAAGAGTTTTTTTAATTTTTTTCATTGGCCTTTAGCAGGCTGACGATCATGTGGCCTGCTTGATGACCTTCGCAATGCCAGGGATCTAGCATAGCCAGTTTGTTGCCTATGGTGACAATAGAACTTTCTTTAAGCATCCTTTGAAGAAGGACAGGTCACAGCGCTCGGTAAACAACTAAGCAGAGTGAAGAGTTAATGCTCAGAAATTATCTTAAAAATCTTTGGTTTATTTTTTACGACTCCCGACCAGCTCAGCCTTAAAGAGGTAATGTATGACTGATCATATTCATCTTCTTTGTATGCCTCTATGCCGGTTAGATGATGCCTGTGAAACCAGATTTCATGTCTGGGTAACACCCAAAAGTCTCTCGTAGTTCTTGATACCCACGACACAAGACTCGATCTTAGTGTGGGGTCAGGAGTATGTATGTGACTTTTGAGTGTTATTTATATATTTATTTATCTTTATCAAGTTCTCTATCAGTTATACACTGTAAAACCGTCTGTTAATCCGTGGGAAGATTTTCCTAACGTTATGTAACCATTGTGGGCATCCAGTTCTTGCGCATGTCCCATTGAACTGTTGAGAAAAACATAATTACACGTCACATGTTAGCTAAGTCTTAATAGATTCAGCTTATAAATTAGTACATTGTAAGGATAGCTTGAGTGAGATCAAGTGTTAAAAGAGGTGGTAATGACGAGGTAGTATATTCCATTTTGAATTTAGAACAATAAAACAAAAAATAAATAAATAATAGAATAAATATTAAATTTGAAAAAAGAATAGCTACATTCGGTGAGCTTCAATGCTCATTTGTATTACAATACGCGCTACTGTTGATCCTAGTTTTCAGCAGCGGGCACAAGAGCATCAAAGTCTGCCAATTATTTTTTGCAGCAATTATCGTCTAAATAATTATTAAGAATTTTCAATTAAAGATCTGCAATGAAAATGTGAAATACAAGCACGCAGGTGTCACGTCATCAGAGGCGACATGACGCCACTCTCTCCGTACGCAGTCACGCATGCTACATAAATAACAGCATTAAAACTTGTATCGTGATACTAAATTAAATATATCGGTTTCATGGATTTATTGTCTAAATGTAAATAACTGACCTATATGGACTAACTCCTCTCAATTGTAGAGAAGGTTTGTGACCAGTATTGGGACGTAAATGAGTTGATACAGTACAGTATGTAAATAAAGTGATAAAATAAGTTTTTAGGCTATTTGTCTTCAGAAATATAAATGTTAACTAGTGTAAAAATTCTTTGGATTTCCGATAAATAAATAATTAATAATTACTCATTTATCCTACAGGATGGATGAACGCAGGTTGCAGGATGCATTCAACAACAAACGCGACGATATTCGAAAAATCGCGTTTCTTTGCGATTTTTTTTGTTGTATTGAGGATAGGAAAAGGTGGCGCAGCATAATCCGGTCAAAGATTACTCCATGTTCAGGGGATCACGACCTTCAGTAATGAGGAAAACGATGCGAGGAGGAGGAGGATTGTGTCTGAAGTCGCTAAAACTAAAAGTCGGTTTCGTTTTTGATAGCAGTCATGATATACCCTGTATTTATAGAGATATTTTAACTGCAATGCAAAACATGTGAAATGTTATTCACATTTAAAGCCGTGAAGAAGCGGTATACAAACAGCAACATTACTTTCATTTATCACATGCCATAAACACGTCTAAGCAACACATCAGGAAATATTTCCTGTAACATTGCAAACCGCAGTTTCTAGATGCTATCAACTGTGGCGTGGGCTGCAGAAACACTACCCGACCTTCAAAGAAATTTCCATCTAGTCAACGAACTTACATTTTGGATCTTATATCCCAGCACGTAGCGAACGTGGATTGAATTAAACATACGGCCTAGTATGTGCTCCATCGGGGCCGTTCCTTTACACGCAGTGAAAACCGGATCCTTATTCATATGTTTGAAATTATTTATATGACCCTTCGTCTCTGAGGCATTATGTTCCGTTCCCTTGTTTCAGTTTCTATCTGGCTGTATAATTGATTGGAAAAAGTATTGAAAGTTTTCTTTTAAATTATCGAACTTTTTTGACTGGAAATTATTGTGCCCCTCGTGTCTAAGGCATTATGTTTGTGCCTTAACGACAGATTCGGCTTCAAACCTAAGTCGGAGAAAAGTAATTAAAACGTTATTTAAATTATATAATCTTTTGGAGATAAGTTATTTGAGCCTGTCGTCTCTAAAGGATTATGATATTCTATTCCTTGTGTCAATTTCTAATTGGCTCCATAATTAATTGGAAATCGTTTTTTTATGTGCTAAGAAGGCTTTGACTAGAAATTATGTTTGTGATCCTTCGTCTCCAAGGCATTATGTTCTATTCTCTCGCGTCAGTTTCAGTTGTAATTGGAAAAGTAATAAAATATTATTGTTTCTTATTAAAGAGAGCAGGGTATTCGGTTATGTAATATTTTATTTATGTCATATATTTAGAAATATTTAGTTTTTCCATTTGTTCTTGTTATTTAATTAATTACAATCCATTTGTATGTATGAAATATTTCACAGTCTTGAATATGTTTTAAAAAAATCTTTAACGTCTGGTTTTCGGATTTCAACGTTAAAAACTATGTATATGTGGCTAGATACCTGTGTATACATTGCGATTATTTTTAGTGTTTATAAATGAATAAATTCCTTAAAAATGAGAACAATTTTTATCGATATCATAAAAATCCATACAACCGTAATATAGCGTGCTTTAAACCAGACCGATGTTGCAAATTTTATGTAGAAAATCCTCATATTTTTAAAATTAAGTATTAGCGTAATGTTGTTTGATCGATTTATAATGATCGCTCGTGCGTTTGAATTGTAGATGTCATTGCATTCTCTCACATCCTGATCAGATGTGTGGAAAGAAAAGTGTGCTCGAATCTAAATGAACATTTTGAAATTGTAATGTGTGTCACAGCGAACATCTGTGTAAATCTTCTACACTCAATTTCGTAACTATCAGACAGATGTTTGCTAAGATGCTATTGAATAATAAGTGTTTGTATTTGGAATGTAAACCAGGATCTTCCGATCGCTATCTATTTGTACCATACGCTGAGTAGAATTATAATATCGCGGTTAAATTATTTTCTCTATAACTTTTCGTATTTTTTACATGATCGTTTGATTAGAAACAGGTAATTATCTATTTTCGTTATTGGAATTTGTGTAAATAATTATTTCTGCTTATTTTTTGTCCTATAAAATTGCAATTTTATTTCAATTTAATTTTTCCTTTCTAGAAAAATGTTACATGTCATAAGGTAGCTCCCAGATAAAACAATTTTTTAAACCTGAGCAGTTACTTAATTGCAAATTCTTGCACTTTGAACAGACAAAGTAAACGTACCCAATACAAAGTTTGAACCTACTGTAAAGATATATAAAGATATATAATAATATCCCTAAAATCAATAATGATTACAAACAAATACCGATATTCAACAAAAACTTTCCTCTTTCCTTGGCAGCCATTCTCACGGGCCTTGCGAAAGGAAGTGGTGTCAGTCATTTTTTCCTTCAAATGCGCATCATCCAAGGGCTTTCTCTATTAGCACTAATGTGAATTTTATCCGCTCTTTATCATCCCGTTGTAATGGAACGTTAGATTTCTTGTCTTTAAATCACTGCTCCTGACTCGAGAAAGTTATTTGGATGCGCTTCAGAATATGAAATGTGGCGGTTAAAAATGGCGGATATTCATCGATTAAAACTAAGGATAGGGTCTTCAGTACATTTCAGTCCATTCATACATTGGACATCAATAAGATGGCTGTGAAAGTCATGTCATATATTAGATTTATTCATGACTACGTAAGAACAAAAATGCAAAATAATTTAATGTGGTACATTTTGTCTTAACGATTCAAGTTTTATTTTTAATTGTACCTTAAAACAAGGTAAAGCAGAGAGAAATAGTAGGCAATAATTAACGTCGTCATGTATAAAAATATCGGCCGCGTTTCATTGAAATTAGATGATAACATATTTAAAGTAGTTAATTGCTAAACAAAGTTTTTACTTATCGTTGTGAATATTTAACATGGTACTTTATGCCTATACGTTCCCCAATAATTAAATGAATATGTTAAACAGCTCGCAAAGAAACAAAGCCTAGATAAATTGAATTTGATGAAACCAACGAGTTTGTTGCCAACATAGAATAGTCCTAAATTATTACCACTAAAAGCCGTTTTCAAAAATTATTTTCCTTTTAAATATTTCAATTCAAAATCAATAAATACACCCAAAAGTCACATTCATAGTCCTCACCCCGAGTCTTGTGTCGTGGGTATCACAAACAACGAGAGACTTTTCGGTCTCACAAGCAACCAGACTCTATAGAAATATTTGTGAGCCGCACATACATTTCTCTCGGTGCGAGGATTTAGCAGCCTCTCGTTTCATAGACGGCGTTTAACCGACTGCGCACGGAGGCTGTCTGTATATTAATAAATATTTTTTTGCAAGGAAAACAAAATAGAATCTCTCATAACTTGCGCCGTCGGTGAAGCGCATTCCAGGCGCACACGCGATCGGTTCTACTCGGCGGGATAGGAATGCGATGTGTTCGACGATATTGCGATATTGCGCAGACTTCAAAACGTGACCGAGAGAAAATCGCAAAAACTACGTCTCAGCTCCTTTGATGTACAGTTCTAAATTAATTATTTTCATTGGTCAATCTATAGTTTTCCAATTCTAATGATATTTTATTAAAATGTTAGATAATGAGTTAGGAGAAAGGATGCAAGGGGTGCAGATGATTGGCTCTGTAATGGGTGAAGAATGGCTGTTGCATGTATGTATTAATAAGTTGAAGTACAATAAAATGAAGACCAGTGTCTTCTATACTTATTTCTGGCTAAGGCAAAATGTTTTAGAATATAAACAATTTTTTTGGGGTTAAGTTGTGGGACATTATTCCAGCCTTTTAAATTGCTTTTTAATTACTATCAAATATAGGTGTGCATAAAAATCTATCTTTACTATATTTTTAATATACAAAAACGGAAGAGTTTGTTTGTTTGTGGCCGCTAGTCAGGAACTACTGGTTGAAATTGAGGAATGTAATAGGCTATATATCACGCTATAGCTAATAAGAGCGTAGTAGAATTGAAAAATGTTTAAAAAAAGGGAAAATTTAGCTCTTTTTATGACCTGTGTGAAAGGTTGAAATTTCGCCACAGTAATGTAAGAGGGGATTTTTCTTCTTAAAAAAATCTAATGGGACAGGGTGGGCTGTAACAGGAATGGATGGGAAAAATAGTAGAGGACGGTGGTTAAGTTGACTTTTAATATAAACCAGTTACTACATACATATGTTTCGGATGTGGTCTAGAATTAAAAAGTATCCACATACGGGCGGATCTGGGCCGGTCGATAGTATTTTTTTTTTAAACTAAAGGCTTTAAGAAACAACAGTAGCACCGTGAAATGTGTAATAATGTCGAGTGTTTTTACGTTGAAGTTGTAAAAGGCGCTGAAATGTCAAATTGTCCGTAAAATTATGATTGGGCTTACAAAACATTGTGTTATTGCGTTGATATTTCGCATTACTCATTCGAAACGTACTGATTCGTTTGTACTAATAGCCATAATGAAGAAATACCGTGGCTGAAACTGGGATTATGTTGTTGACAGATAGAGAATAGAGAATAAACAGCTTAATAGTTGTGGGAATTTAATTATAATACATTTTGCGTCGGTAGTAGTCGGTAGTCGGTAGTAGGTCGAGGAGTAGGCAGTGGGATCACCAGTAATGAGATGAAACTTACTTTTTTTAATTTCATTAATTTATTGGTACCATTCACAGTTTGAGAATGTATTGCTATTTTAAGATGTGATAAATGGCGATTTTATGGCGCAATCAATATTTGCCATCAGCCACCCCGACCATAGTAGTCGTTTTTTCATTATTATGTTATATGTGTATCGACAGCCAGGAAAACTCTGTCGTAGTTTCTGATACCACAAAATAAAACTCGATCTTAGTGTGGGACTATGTGTGTGACTGTTGGGTGTATTTATTGACTACACAATTACACATATCTACAACATGAAAAGCACAAATGCCACAAAAACTAGTGTAAACAAAACCTAAACCTAGGATCCATAAAAACTGGTACAAACGTCACTGACTAGTAGAACGAGTCGGCAAGGTCACCCGCACCGTTACACGTCTGCCCTCTCCACTCGCCGGGTAAACATTAACACTACGCCTTATTCATAGACAGATTTAAAACCTATTTTAGTTATCAAGTGTTTTTTTTTTATTTCAATGAATGTGACGAGCATGCCGTTCGCCTGATGGTAAGCGATACGACCGCTCATGAACAGTAGCACAACCAAACACAACATTGAATTACAAAGCAATGCTTAGGATTCCACTGCGCTCGCCATCCTGAGACTTAAGATGTAAAGTCTCAATATGTCCAGTAGTTACTCTGGCTACAATGTCCTTCAACCCGAAACACAACAGTGCAATTAAACTGCTGTTGGGCGGGAGAAACTTGTAGCTAGAGTAACAACTGGACATAATGTGACTTAACAACTTATGTCTCAGGATGGCGAGCGTCGTAGTTTTGCTCCTGTCCATAACTGGTCGTATCAGCACTACTACGAACAGTAAACTTCCATAATCAATTCCTAATATAACATGAGTTGGAATGAAGGTAGGTACGCGAGACGCGATTTATCTTGCTCTTCAACACTTGTACGTATTATGTGTCACTATTCGGGTTTTCCACCGTGGCGTTGTGTACGTATACAATAGTCGCTATCCTAGCGGATATGAATATCCTTCTTGCATCGATATGTAGGGTTATTTTTCATAGACTGCAGATTTTTTTGTATTTAATTCAAGAGTATAATAGTGAGGAACGCATGGGAGAAAACAAACTTAATTTATTTATATTTCAAATTATCGTAATCAATGTATTCAAATTATAATTAATATCTACTACAAGTGTAGTCAGTAATTTTTCAGTGATTATTAATTTTAAAATGCTAATTATTAATAAATAATAATAATGTATTTATTCACAACAATACAGGAGATAATAGAACATATATTTACGAGTTTCTAACTAAGCGTGGAAACTTGTGTCTTGAGACTCGAGAGTACGTTTTATAGTTGCTGACATTTTTAACTTCTGAGTATAGTGACATTTCAGTATAATTCGTTTTTATGTGAAAATATCCAAAATTAATCACTTATAATACCACAAGAGCTTCAAAATTATCGGGTATTTCCCGATAGGTTCGTTGCAAACAAATGAAGGAGTCAAAACTTGACGACTTTATTTGTTTGCAGGGAACCTTGAGGGAAATGCCAGATAATTTTGAAGCTCGTGTGGTATTCGGGGGATTATTTTTCCGTCCCAAATTTTAATTTCAAACTCATTTTCATGCAAAATCTCCAATTTTCACAATTGAATTCAACCTGTCAGTTTGACGTGTGGTTAATTTGACTGGATCATGTTTTGTTTTTTATATATAGCAACTACCAGAGAAAATTTTCAAAAAATTATCACTTATAATACCACAAGAGCTTCAAAATTATCGGGTATTTCCCGATAGGTTCGTTGCAAACAAATGAAGGAGTCAAAACTTGACGACTTTATTTGTTTGCAGGGAACCTTGAGGGAAATGCCAGATAATTTTGAAGCTCGTGTGGTATTCGGGGGATTATTTTTCCGTCCCAAATTTTAATTTCAAACTCATTTTCATGCAAAATCTCCAATTTTCACAATTGAATTCAACCTGTCAGTTTGACGTGTGGTTAATTTGACTGGATCATGTTTTGTTTTTTATATATAGCAACTACCAGAGAAAATTTTCAAAAAATTATCACTTATAATACCACAAGAGCTTCAAAATTATCGGGTATTTCCCGATAGGTTCGTTGCAAACAAATGAAGGAGTCAAAACTTGACGACTTTATTTGTTTGCAGGGAACCTTGAGGGAAATGCCAGATAATTTTGAAGCTCGTGTGGTATTCGGGGGATTATTTTTCCGTCCCAAATTTTAATTTCAAACTCATTTTCATGCAAAATCTCCAATTTTCACAATTGAATTCAACCTGTCAGTTTGACGTGTGGTTAATTTGACTGGATCATGTTTTGTTTTTTATATATAGCAACTACCAGAGAAAATTTTCAAAAAATTATCAGTATAATACCATGTAGGTTGTACCACGTGACGTCGAATGGTGCAATTCTATTGGTCGATATTTGGGTCGGAAAAATAATCACAAAAAATCACCATGACATCACCAAGCAGTTTTTCCTTAAATATTTATTCTACATAAATCATCATGGCATCACTATACAGTTTGTCCTTAAATCTTAATTCTACCACTTACCAAGTAACAGTCGATAGGCTTCTCCCTAGGTCTGTGATACGCCTTCTGCAGCTCGGTTTGTTTGAGCGCATGCGCAATGTGCAGCGCGCTGGCATCGAACCTGCCGTACTTGTAGTCAGGCTCGTCTCGCGGTACCTCCCGAGCTGGAGACGCGTGCACGCTGTTCCCGTTTGTTGTCCGGGTAGGGGACACTGGAACGAAGAATATTATTGAAATTTTTGCCAAAAAATAAATTACGGATAAGTAGGTGTAACTATAACTCAATTTATAGTCGGTGTCTATATCTTGTCAATCTTTGACAAGCAGGTAAGATAGCTTTAGTAAATGCCAATGCATTTTTTTAATAAATGAAGATAAATAATCATATTTGTACGATGAATGGATTTATCAATTGATCCATAAATATATAAATTTACATATCTTTGTTATTATATTCTCCTCAAGTTTTTTTCATCATTCAATTATTGTTATCATCATCATCATCATATCAGCCACAGGAAGTCCACTGCTAAACATAGGCCTCCCCCAAGGATCTCCACAATGACCTGTTGGAAGCGGCCTGCATCCAGCGACTTCCTGCGACCTTAGTCAGATCGTCCGTCCACCTTGTAGGCGGGCGTCCGACATTTCGCTTGCCTGTACGTTATACAAATTATTGTTATACAAATTACTAATACCACATAGCATTAAGTTCATATTTATAATAAACATTTATAAAACAAAGGACGCGACACCTTTGATTTAATACGAAAACATAAGTATGACATCAGGAAATATTTCCTAGAATAGTAGTTACACAATTAGTAGAATAGCAGCGGTGCGGAATCACAAGCAGTGTGCATCAGTATGGGCCGTGTGCACTCAACGGTACTTCATTTGCAAATGATTAGCTTCATACAATGAATGTCGGCCTTAAAGGTAGTTTTAAAACCTATTTGAGTTTTTTTTATTTCAATACCAAGACGATCATACCGTTTGCCTGATGGTACGCGATACGACTCTCACGGACAGTAGCAAAACCAAACAAAATTTTGAATCACACAGCAATGCCTGGCATTCCACTGCGCTCGCCATCCTGGGACATAAGGAGTTAAGCCTCAATATGTCCAGTAGTTACTCTGGCTACAATGTCCTTCAAACAGAAACACATCAGTGCATTTAAACTGCTGTTTGGCGGGAGAAATTTACATTGCGGTGGTACCCACCCAGGTGGCCTCTCTCATACGAGTATGTTTTGTCCCTTTCTAACGAATTTTTGAATTCGGTTTGAGCGACGAAGACAAAACTTTCGATAACTTGAATAGATATTAAAACTGTGAGAGAATAAAGTCGTATAAGTTTAGAGTATAAGAAGCTGTGAAATGAGCGGACACTGGTTCGATGTTCGAGTTAAGAATTTAACTAATAAACTTCTTTCGAATGTCGGGATTTTCGCTAAAAGTTTTGCTTTGGAATATTATAAATACTGAATTTTAGTTTGAATGGGGCACATAGTAGTTATCTCCATCAATTCCTCGAGTATTGAAGCTAGATTTCATTATATTATACCTTTAGATTTTCATTTACAGGAATAGTAAACGCCGCTTTTTGGCCGCGATGCTCTTCAAATGTTAGAAAATGTATTTTAATAGTCCATGGTATCTAATATTTTCCAGTGGTACCGTGCTGTATCAATCCATATACATACGTCACACTGCATAGGACGGGCCTCTTCCACAATCGAGTGAACGATTGAGTGTGAGTTTTCCAGTTGAATAAGGTCAATTTCTCTACCCAAACTGTATTGAGCCTGTCACTTAAAGATTCATAATCACACAACTAGATCAATACAAAAGGCGTATAATCTGAACAAGATTAAGTACAAACAGCCATTAAAATATTCAAAGCACATTGCGATATCAACCTAAGCGCATAACGAATATTCTCAGTTCATTCATAATTAATTGCATTACTTATCATCTCAAGGTGGACTGCAGATCTTGCATTCTGAATGCTGTTGTTTACTTTTGTATTGCTATATTAATAAGAATGTTTAATTAATATCTAAGTAGGTAATATCTATGGTATGTGAAGTCTGTCAGCCCGCATTAGTACAGCACGGTGGACTATATGGCCCAGTCACTCTCAATGGTACTCTAGATTGTAGAGAAGGCCCGTGTCCTGCAGTGGGTCGTTTATGGGCTGATGCAGATACAGAAGTAAAGGAGATTTATTATTTAAACAGGAGTGGTAGTGTCAGAAATATATCGCTCTTAATCCAGAAGAAAGGCGCTAATTAAAAAGTTATCCTAATCTGTATTTAAGGATTGACTATGAATATAAACAATCAAATTACATTAAATGTGGAGGTGACGAAATATCTTTGACTTTGAGAATGAATTTAAATATTGATCGAAATATTTTATTAATTTCGACTCTATAAGATAAGGGGTATCAGTTTTCTGAGAGCCTTAGTACCTTATTTATAGATAGTTATTGACAGTGTTTGTCCCTTTCCAACGCCGGTTATACAGTAAGAGCGAAGAAGACAAAACATTCAATATTTAAAATAGGATTTAAAACTATGAAAGCCGCTAAATATATTTATGAAAAGGTTCAATGCTTAAAAATTTGCGGCATCTAACTTAAATAGATGTATATTTATTGCTGTAAACTAAATCCTAATCTTGTATTTACCATAATAATCCCATTACTAAAATTGCGTGCTATAGAAAATACTTGTAATAATAATGACAAAGAATGTCTAACACGACTCTGTTATCGGTATAAATATTCAACAGACAATATATTATATTCATAACAGTTTGTATTATGTATTCATTGGAGACTTCACATATTTTATAATAAAATACTTGAATCACATATATAATGTGTTAAAGAGGGATCTTGCTGTGATATGTATATAACTAGCGGTCTGATCCGACTTCGCCCGGTTGCAGATATTTTTTAAGTCTAGTTCATTTCATACAAATTATTTCGCGTGCTGTTTTACATTTGAGCTATATTTGATTACCGTCTATCGTTCTGCTTTTCTTTTCAAGGCTTACAGTTCAGTCCTTATATCCTGTTTCATCAGCCCTATATTCTATCCTATTCTGTCCCTTTTAGCTAGAAAGAATAGTAAACCTCCAAAGGAACGCAAAATTTTCTGGGATAAAAAGTAGTCTTTGTGATAATCCAGAGTATCAGACCACCATTCTAAATTACATCTAAATTGATCTAGCCGTTTAAGCGTGAAGTAGTAACAAACATACAAACTGTCGCATTTAAAATAATAGTAGATATTTCCTTGTATGTTTAAGGTGTTGTAAATGAGGTGCTTATAGTTAATAGAAAACGAGAAATAGAATGGATTCAATAAATAACCGCTATCCAGACACAAAGATACTTAGCGGCATTACTGCTCTGTTGCTTGAATATTTTTTATATTGCCATGAATGTTGAGAGCATGCCGTTCGCCTGATCGCAAGCGATACGACCTGATAAACAGTAGCAAAACCAAACAACACTTTGAAATACAAAGCAACGCTTGCCATTCCACTGCGCTCGCCATCCTGAGACTTAAGATGTTAATTCTCAATATATCTAGTAGTTAATCTGGATATAATGTCCTTCAATCCGAAACACAACATTGCATTTACACTGCTGTTTGGAATATTTAAATTTGATTTTAAGTTTTTTTTTTTCTGTATTTCAAAGTATCACGTTAGTAGTACATGTCTAAGCAAGCCCACTCAAGCTGTAGATACCTGTGTAAATCCATTTCTTTAGGAACTGCGTCCGTTTTAAGTGTTTTTACTTTATTTTTAATCATAATCACCGTTTATTTTCAGCCCTTGTAGCTGATTTCAAATCACTCAACAAAAAATTGGTTCACTTTCAATCAAAGAAAGCATCAAGAAATTATCCGAGCATACCAAATTAATTCCATTACCGTAACATAACTGAAACTCTACCTTTTTACATGGTAATAAGGTTTATTACAGCTCATAACGCGTGACCGCAATGGTGTCAACGACCCATACTAGTCCATAAGTCACACACTGTTTCACTAGGTAAACTAGACGCCAGGTATTACCACCATATACAGAGTCAAAACAGGTGTGGTGAAATTTTAATGCGGTATTACAAGGATTCAGATGGGCGTTTTACTCTAATCGTAATGAAAGCGAAAAAAATATTGTGAATTCTAAAGATTAGCGTAATTTATTAATTAAAAAATAATATTATTAAGTAAGTGGTCACTGGTCAATCTAATCCACAATATTTTTACTACCTATCGTATTTAATGGCAAGATGAACATCCAATTCACCTGGTTACCGACATGACCGCTCATAAACAGTAGCTTACAAAGAACATTATGAATTACAACTCATTGCTTGGCATTTGCGCTCGGCATACTGTCCAGCAGTTACTTCCATGTCCATTTCCATCCATTTTCCATATGTCCAGTAGTTACTCTGGCTACAATTTTCTCCAAACCGAAATGCAACAGTGCATTTTTTTCGAATTTCGGTGTGTCAAAATATATTAGGGGATAAGAAAATAGAGTTGTTGTACGTTCGTTGGAGGTCAGTCTGGTGTAAAAAATGTTGCAATAACTTGAAATATATACAATTTTTTGTATGATAAAATAGCTATTAGATTAAACCAAAGCAATCGTAGAGGATTGTTATCCAAAACGGCCAAACATGGTAAAATATACTAAATTGTGAAAAGTGAAATCTAGACTTGCATTTTTCCACATACTCGCTAAAAAGCGGCATTATCCAGTGATGTAAGGCGGAGAGAATTTAGTGCCGAAAGTAAAAGCACTAGAAAGCTGCGGATAAAATATTACCAAAATGTGTTGTGAATTTCAGTCAATTTCACGTCTTTTTATAACTTTCGGTAATGGAGCGACCGCTCATAAACAATAGCAAAACAACGCCTTGAATTACAAAGCAATGCTTGACATTCCACTGCGCTCGAAAGTACCAGTAGTTATTTGACTACAATGTCCTTCAATCCGAAACAAAACAGTGCATTTACAGCTGTTTGACGGGAGAAATAGACATTGCTGTGGTACCCAGGCGACCTCCCAAATATGAGAGATCTACCACCAGTAAGTAAGCTAAATAAGATAGATTGTATGACATCCAATATAACATTATTCTTCTTTTACCTGCCTTTAATCTATATTTTTGTAGGTGGTGTGGTATTTAGGGTCATTGTGAATTTAAAGCATGTTAAGAAAATGGCATATGTAACATACTAGAACTTACTACTTCGGAAAAAAAATTAAGTTGTGTAAAAGTCCGGTAAACCGGACATTAGGCAAGTGTGGTAGATCATACAACTTAACCCGTCTCAATTGTACTGTTGATTGTATAGTAGGCATGTGCCCTGCAGTGGGGCGTTAATGATTTCCTTTCAACAATTTTTTTTAATTAAAAATATTTGCAATTGTGTTGACGTCAAAGACCATAGGCCTCTTCAAAATATATCACATACTATCCAACATTCAATAAATTAATTTGAAAAGCAACATGCAAACCGTATAATAATTAAAATCTCAGGCCAGGTGCTAAATACCTTTCCTTATAGCATTCATTGCATAAGCTAGGAAAATGTAGCGATTCCGAACCGGGGCGCATTGCGAAACTAGCAGCTCACTTTTATGTATTTCTTTTGCGTAAATTATGGGTTTAAATGCTAGTTGATAACAATTAATTTAGATTAAATTCTTCTTCTATTTTAGCCATAGGAAATGAATCGATCACTATAATATGTAGGCCTTCTCCAAGAATATGTACAGTGACTTATTGAAAAATACCACCTGCATTAATCGACTTAACGCAACCTTTATTTTTGACTGCGTTGGTGGCGCATTTGTAATCCGGTACAATTACAACGCTGAGGTTTTGAGTTTGAATCCCGGATCGGGCAAAATGATATTGAAGTTTTCTATAAATTATCAGGCAGGAGTCAGGAAGGATCGTTTTGGCGATGTGGGATTAGTCTCGTTGTGAGTGCACATCAAGAGAAACGATGGTGTTGTACCTCTGCCTACCCCGTATAGAAAAAGTCATGATATCAATTTATGAATGTATGTATTTTTTTCTGCCTAACATTGCGCTTACTGGTACATATTCCATAATTAAGGATCCGTTACAGTTTTGAATAACTAAGAATATTAATAATATATTAATTAGTACGCCAGGATTAAAAATAGTGTGCATATCCTACAAGCTTCAAGTTTTATGTAATTAATTCCCACGGCACCGAGAATGTAGGTTTCGTGCTAATGATATTGGTTATATAACAAACGTGTACGACTTGCAGTGATAACTTGTTTAGGAATAATATCGAGATGTAATTATAGCGACTCCAATTCCGCATACAAATAATATATATTATAAAATAAATATAGTATCATCGAATATTTTTAATGCAATGTAATTATTTTTCAAGAAAGTAATACGACTTATTATGACGCCCTCTATAAACTTTTGAATTGATAGTTTTTTTTCTGGTGACGAAAAAATAATGAGAAATAACAAAACGCATCCTATTCATTAACGATATTAAATAATGTTTGTTATCAATTCTCTGATCAAAACTTTTTGGTGACCAGCCAAACAAAAATAAAATTGCGTTCGAAATTCAAAAAGTCGATACGCCGTAAAATAAAATTAGATTTCAATTAATCTAATTCATAATTACATAACACGGTTTGTAAAATTATTTATACGCTTGTCCATAAATCTGTAAGTCCAAAGGCAATTTTAAGGTGCTTTAGGTCACTGGGCTGTTTGCGTCGGAATGCGACCGGTTGTTTTGCAACAAGTTCTACTCTCTCTTTCACTCCCACATCGCATTCCGTCCTTGTCTAATCGCCGACAAGCCGAAGATAGCCGAGGCCCGAAGCGGAGATTTCGCGTGTATTCTTCGGAAGTGAGACGGGATTCTTGCAGGTTTTCTTACTTACGTGCTGATGTCAGATATACTTTTTGTGGTAAGTAACGGAATTCGCCGAGTACCCAACTATGTGCCTTTATGCCGATGTTTTGAAGAGGTAATTTATGGTTTTCTTATAATAAATACAATATTTATTGAGAATACTTATAAGAATTGTATACATTTTATAGAATAGGGAGCATAACGAGCAACCGAAGAAAAATGAACGTCGATTGATAAAAATATTGTATTTTTTTCCTAAATGTCTAAAGAGCTTAGGAAGTTGTATGGAGACTGAAATTTCCTAAAGGTAATTTAATTGTACCCTTATGGTAGGCACGTAACTAGAGCATTAAATGTTATACCGTATACGACAAGTTACACTGTTACAATGTCACATGTTGGCAAGTAGACCGCCGCGCCATGGTGATAACGAAGCTATTAGTCGTATTTTTACTGTAACTTTTTACTACAATTTTTTCCGTCAAAATAACAGTTTTTTTTTAATTTAATGTTCTGTTTCTTTTTTTATCAATATTACAAAAAATAAAGTTACAGATTCAGTAGGTATTTTAGCATTTATAAAGCACAAAGGTTTGTCCATAATGCTATTTATCTACAACAAGTCGACGCTAGGCATTTATACAAGTGCCTATCAGGTTTACAATAAGTTAGTATTTAAAACGTAGATACTCTCTAATAACTTCTTTATCTTGAATGGAGACACTGGAGAAGCATAC
The DNA here is from genome assembly GCA_023078785.2 of Hyles euphorbiae. Lineage (NCBI taxonomy): Eukaryota > Metazoa > Arthropoda > Insecta > Lepidoptera > Sphingidae > Hyles > Hyles euphorbiae. The sequence goes on from CM041047.1 coordinate 12,980,517, forward strand.
GGGTTGATTTATTTTGAACTGGCACTGCATGATTTTTGCAATGCTCCTGAAGGTAAGCGCAAATGCCTTCCAGGCAGAATCGAATGGCATCAGACGGCAGTCCCATGCTACTCGATACAATTATACCGGCCTACTAAGATGCTACTTCACACCACGGCGGAAAGACCCAGGATTATGGGAAGAAGGGAAACTTGTGACGGTAAATAATTCCACATAACTTGTGTCTTTCTTGACATGATCCCATAATTAAATGACGACCCGCAACACATATGTAATTTCAGACAAGTTACGAAAAGATTAGACTTGTAATTTAACGTTTAGCTTACTGCCTGCTATTGAGCCTTGCAAAAGATCTTTTACTTAACCAGAGTGGCCTAATCGAAGTTAATTTGATATGCTACTGAAATTCTTCCAATATCTCTCAGAAATATAAGTTCCCCCGCATGATTTTCACCATCTCTGTTGAAGCAACAATAATTAAGAATACACATAACATCAAGTTTGATATTACCAGTATATATGTGTATAAAATGCGAGATCGTGTTAAATGCCAACGTGACATTTTTTTCACTTCCTTAAACAAGCTTATGACTTTATGAGTAAGAGGCACACCCTGCGTTGTATTTCGCGTCTCACGTCATTATCTTATTGCCACATTGTTTTCACGATCGATCATCTTGATGACGTAAGCATTTTACAACGTTCTTCGTGTTATTGATTTATTTATCTATCACAATTTTTACAAAGCATTTAGTTAAGATCCAGGCGTCCAAACTGGTATAATATATTGTGCTACGGAATCCTGAGCTCGTCTTCTTACATATTTTAAACATTAAGTACAGAAAAGAAATAAAAATATATACTATATTAGATCTCAATAAATATCGAGCTTAGTAAATTTGGTTAAAACACGTCGTTTTGGATTTTTTTCAGAAAGGCTTATGGCATCGGGCATTCTGACCTAAAGTTTCACGACTTCTATCCCCAAATAAATGTTTAGATGGCTAATTAATACTGGTTCCGTAGAATTCCTTAATCAAATTAACATCAGCCTTATTCGTAAACAGTATTAAACCCATTTCAGTTATCAAATGTTTTGTCTTCTTAACACAAACTGAATTCAAAATAATTTAGAAAACATGAAACAAAAATAGGTTTTAAAACCGTAATGAATAAGTCCTTAAATGTAAAACCTACAGGCCAAGGTTTCCAAAGACTTGTTTACGGTTTGTAAGCGGTGCTATCTTTAATCGTTGACCGAGGTGTTGGTGCATTGAGACAATGAATCGACCTTCGTGCAGCCCCATTGTGCGGTCTCTTGACCATTGCATGTTTAGGAAATTGATTAGCTCTGCAGCGACACTATTAGAATGTCATGACACTTGATAGTTCGTCATGAATGTAGGTTAGGTGGTTTTGGTGTGGCGTCATTATATAATACCCTCATATACAAAAAAAACGAAGTTTGGTGGTAGTTTTAGTGACTACAGACACAATGCAGATTTCGCATATCATATTTTTGGTTATGTTTTTTTTATTATGAGTGTGAGTTACTAGTTACTCTAGCTACTATGTCCTTCAATCCGAAACACAACAATGCATTTAAACTGCTGTTTCGCAGGAGAAATAGACATTGCGGTGGCCCCTACCCAGGCGGCCTCTTGCGTATAAGAGATCTACCACCAGTTGATGTTTTAAAAATCAATGTTACTGGGTAGTAAATCTAATGTTTGCTTCTTTTACACCATGCAAAATAGTAACATCATAACTAATAAACACAGAACACATAGCAACTATTACAATTAATAAGATTGTTGGTCTCTACAGGACGCCCGTGTCACGTGGGACGTATATGAGCTGATACAATACAGTTGTAGTAAATAACACTTACATTCAGTATCATGGCTGTTCCTTGCGAGTCCTCTGATCTGTTCGTTTACGTAGTTGTTGCTCTTGGGAACGTTAAGCGCGCTGCGGATGCCCACAGACGAGTTGTCGAGGTGGCCCGGCCCGATCTTAGGCACGTGGCTGGAGCAGTATACCTCTTTGTCTTCGGTCCAGTGCTGGTTGTTGTAGTATGTCTGAAGAAAAGGAATTTATTAGTACTGCATAAGTCTTCAATTGTCCAGTTTAAAGTATGGGGTTTCATTATAGTTAATAGTTGGATTGGGATGGTTAGAAGTTTAGATCATAATACATCATGCTGGTAAAGTATGGGTTGACGAAATTTACATAACATGGAATTTCCTATAAATAGAGAGAAGGCAGAAAATACATGAGACAAGAAAGAAAATTTCACAGTATGGCCTATGATGATTATAAGGATCAAAGACTACTTGACAACCTCCTTTGCACAATCGATTAGAAGCCGGCTAAAGAAGTGCGGGCTTTCGTATTCGTTTCGAGTCTCGGAGTCTCGCATACATTCAGATACTTTCTATACAATATTTCTAGTGTCGGTTCAGGACATTACATGAGACTATTGGGTTTTTATTAAAGTACTATCTTTACTCCTGATATTTATATACATAAAAGCGGTAAGTAACGGATATAGCATATCAAAAATACAATTTGATCAATAATAAAAACACAATGACACTACATTGATGTGTTTATGGTCCGTAAAACCGATTCATTTTATACAATAGAAAACGGCCAGTTTAACTTGAACCCTGCCGTGTATTTATCCGCTTCCGTAGTAAACAATCAGGTTTTTAATAAAGTGTTATTTTGACCGGCATTTTTATAGGATAGATTATTTTACATCTACTTCTGCGTTAAATCATTTCTATGATTTCTGCAATTGTTGTCAATATAAATTAGGCAAATTGATGGCAATAAAATTATTTAAATTTAATTAATTCCATAAAAATATATTTTTTTTGTAGAAAAAACACTACTTGAATTATAATAGGAAAACAACAGAACTACCAAAAATCCAATTCCAATTTAAAAGTAAACGATTTCTACAATAATACCGTAAAATGTTTTTTTTTACATGATAAAACAGCCTCGGCAAACATTCAACTTTAAACAACCAAAAATACTGTTTTAAAAAAGTATTTAGAAATATATTACATCGAAAAACTTCAACGTAATGGCGAAATATTTTTTTATTTATTCAAAAATATCATTCATTTCATGCCCATATTGGGATACGTGTACTAATTATTTGTTGGGTTACTACTTATTTTCTTAATTCTTACCAGACCAGCGACTCAGTGCAATTTTTGGTATAATTTTAGGACCGGTTGTCTGCTGTAAGCTTTTACGGGCATGACAGCAAGTCCAGTATATCGAAATGAAAAATTCATATGATGAAAATGATCTGAATCGTTTTCAAGACCTGACGATTCTCAACTCTAATTGTTTCATTATTAGGCTATTAACGTTTTGTGGTATGTTATATGTACTTTGTTTCTCATATTCTCATAAATTATTAATTATCAAACTTCATTTATTCCGATTCTAGGTCTCATTACAATCAATCAAAGCAATGGTCCTAACACAGCCCATTTAAAATTATGCGTCGCAATTAAAAATCTTAATGGAATATAGAATTTAAATTAATAAATGTGATTTGTATTTCTTATTTGTATTCCTTATTTTTTTAAATAAAATTATTCAGTATTATTTACATTAAATTAAAATAACAAATTATTATTAGTTATTACTAATTCCATTAATATAAAAAAATACAAATTTTATCGCGGATTTGGTTTCTTTTGACATTTTTCAAAACCATTATTAACCCCATAAAACAAATGAACAATTAGTTGTTCATTTACAGCTACAAATGCGAATGGCCGCGAGTGTAAATTAACAAACGTACACTTCTGGCATGAGTCACCGGCCATATGATCCGTACAAATGAATCACTATTATTTACTTCAGTTTTACGAGCACAATACATGTGTTACACTCAATTGAAAATCGTTTCGTTTTGTGTTTCATTATAAACGGAATTCAGTTATTGGTTTAATTGCGTATTTTATTTTATGAGTTTTAGTTGTTCAGTTGTTCATGTTATTTTAAATTATATTGAAACTAAATGTTATTTATTTAAATTGTCGAATACAAGATGGTGGAACGAATTTTTGTTATCGTCGTTTGAATTAAATATTGCGACTCAAAGTAGAGGTGAACAAATCATTTTAATTAATGAACGATTTTGAATATTTTGTATAAATTTTTGCAGACACTTATTGTTTACTCTATGCATCGAGACACTCATAAATTTGTTGTATGACAGAGACAAATGGTACTGTGCTCCAAAAAATATATTGTTTTGGGGTTTGGTCATTGCGAGACCAAAAAGTCTCGTAATTTTTGGTATCCATTGGATAAAACTTGGAATCAGCCATAGATATTAATCTTATACGAGTAGTACCGGGCTATCCTAGTACAAGCACCAGCAGTATCTCATTACACTAGTTACCAAGCATAAGCACATATATGACTAAGTCAATTTGTATTTGTTAATTTTAATTTAGAAAGGAAAATATTAAAAAAATATTAATTTCTCAAGTAACGTAATAGTCCTGCATGATTCTATTATTAAGAAAAATCAACCAAAACATAATATATTTTATGATTTCGAACATAAAACGGTCCATTCACGGCTGACATTTAGAGTGTGTGGGTATAAAAATGGAGTATATCCTAGATAGCGAACTGGTTGGCGACCTTGTATCATCGCGACCTGCCGCCCGCTGCCATTTGTACGACCTTGTTCTTATCTACATTAGACATGTCGCAAAACTGGACACATGTTGGCTGCCAACACATGGATTTAGGTGGTGTTGGCTCCAACATTCGTAAATGCTTTTTTAATGTACAAATGAGGATTTACTTTGGTGGCAATGAATGCCGTTGGTACCTTCACCTGTACAAAGCTTGCGTTAGTGTACATTTACACCGCAAAAGCTTTTTTCGATTACATCCAAATGCATCTTACGATGGGATAGGTGACGAGCCTATCGCCATATCGGGCACAAATTCAGACTCTGGGTTGCTAATGAATAGAAAAATCATTTTGCTCAACCCGGGATTCGAACCCGAGACCTCGTAACCGTACCCTGGTAAACCTACACCATCGAGCCAATTAAACTTAATTTAATTTTTAATTGTAATGATTAATGATTAGAACCGACTCACCTTAAGCGTAAGTTTGGTGCCGCACACAGCGCATTTAAAGCAGCCGCTGTGGAAGAACGTGAAGTCCTTGAGCGGTCCCACTCGGTCAACCTGGTACACTATCTCGTTGCACCTGAAGCACGTACTCTCGTAGAAATTGGGCCGGTACATGGTGGACACTCAACTCATAATTACACTTCACTACACTAGCACGCGCGCCTGTAACACGATGGGGGTTAAGATTCGTTCGGTTTTTGTTGGTAAATAGTGCTGTGAGAGGTGGCCTTTAGACAATTGACCAGACGCGGCTGCCGTCATGTTGTTTTTTCAATGAATGGCGATAAGAGCATGCCGTTCGCCTGATGCTAAGCGATACGACCGCTCATAAACAGTAGCAGAACCAAACACCTTGAATTACAAAGCAATGCTTGGCATTCCACTGGGCTCGCCATCCTGAGACATTGATGTTTAATCTCAATATGTCCAGTAGTTACTCTGGCTACAATGTCCTTCAATCCGAAACACAACAGTGCATTTAAACTGCTGTTTGACGGGAGAAAAAGACATTTCGGTGGTACCCACCCAGGCTGCCTCTCACATATGAGAGACCTACCACCAGTGAACAGTGTTCACGGTGTCTGTAAGCTTTCTTCAATAATAAATAATAAAAAAATGTTTGATATTACTGTCAAGTCACAGATCTGTGTGTCAAGTGAATGAAATCCCGAAAATTTCTTCACCTCTTATATTGATTAAGCTAATTTACGTTTATGTAGTTCATAAGCGGTTTTTTATGAATGAGGGCAAAGGAAATGGCAATAAAAGTATTGTTTTGAAGGAGTATTAAAGTCATAAACCGACAAAACAATTTAAAAATGTTTATATGTTAAACAATATTACAACTGTATAAAACAAGAATATAAACCTCTGAGTGTGGACAAAATAGATTTATAAAAATAAGGTCGAAAATAAATTAGTAAAGTATCTATTACTCCCAATTGCGCCTTTTATTCACCACATTTATTCAAATATAAGTTATCAATTGATTTCTTTTTACACAAATTGCGTAACACTTCAAATTCATTAAGAATTTTTAAAATTTTATTTCTTTAAAATGTGGGTTCAATCTTATCACCACCCGCATTACTTCGACGTCTTTATTTAAACAGTCTTATTTAAGTAGCCTTGCCAGGACTAAGGAATCAAATTCATCGGTCATTCACCTGTTGTCAAAGCTAGGTGTATTTATTGATCGAGTCCACCCTATACAAATGACCCTCTTGCAACACTGGCCACGCGTCGTGAAAGACCGAGGAAATTAAAATAAGGGGTCAGTTGTATATTTGGTGAAATTAAATAACAAGAACAAAGCAAGATTTTTACAAAACATATTGGTGAACTGCTCTGATTTAAATCAACTTGTATTTTTTTGTAAGTACTACATTGTAAAATAAAAAAAAAGTATTCTTATTCATTTGCATAAAATTTTATTTAATTTATTAAGATTCATGAACAGAAATTATAATAACATTATTGATAGTATGGAATATTTTGTGACACGTTTTTAAATGTATTCCAGGACGATTATCACAACATGCATATATTTTAATTGATAGATTACTTATGATAGAATTAAACTTAAAATATTATAACTCAAAAATAATCAAAATGACGAATTGAATTATTGGGGACAGAATACCGTAAATGTATATAGTAAGGCTTTAAACTATACTATATGTACTAACAATTCATGTACATACGTATGTTATTAGGATGTTTCTACACTTATTACATCGTCAGTATAAGTGCGGCTTATTAACGGAGCCACTTGGTTGCGTGTAGCCCCCGGCCGGTGGTCTGTGTAAGTTAGGAATTGAAGCGTGGAGAGGTTTTGGTGTGAGTTAGACACTGCAGAGAGTGGGATTAAGGTTAGTTTTGGATACAGAAATGAATTAAATATGAAATTAGTGAGATTTTAAAGCTCTTACATTCAAAAAATTGTTTTTTGCATAATTAAAAATATGTCTTAAGTGTTGGTGTATTATACAGTAGGACAAAATAACCTGTCAGATCTAAGATGGTCATTTGGGTATTTCAGAGGTAGTATAAAAAATACGAAAAAAAGGATACAAATTTTAGTATCAGTATTACCTTAAAATCTAGCAAAGTTTTAAATTCTAACGCGCCGCATGTTGATTGGTTCGAACGCGGTTTTTAGCAAGATACTGTGACATGCCCTTTTTTTATTAGATATATTTTTTATCATATTATGTGAAACAAATCTTTTAAATAGGACAGATATAATAGGATAGAATTTTTTTGTCAACCTGTATGCAAGTTTCGATTTCCACAAAAGTAGTACACGTTCGTCCAATTTAAACCTCTATTTAATGATGGAAAATTATCACACTAAAGTAGTTACCTTCAGGCATAAAAAGGCATTAAGAGCGTTTATACCCTGCACGCGCTTTTTGGCTTAAAAACAGGACTTTTCAAATGAGTTAATAGCCACCAATAAACAATTTGAAGGAAAAATAATTATTACTAATTTTAGAAAAGGTTGTCATCTAGGGATTTTGCTGGAAAACATTATAGATTGATGGATAATTTGTGAAGACTATACGGATTACTGAACACAAGTTTCGTTATTTAGGCTTTAAATGGCAATTTAGAAGCTTAAGATATCCTTAACCACTAAATATAAGATGAAAATAAAAATATTATCAGACTAATAAGACCCTTATGGAGGGATTTTGCTGAGAAAAATAATCTTTTTGTGTTTAGTTCCTGAAAAATAAAAATTTAAACAATGCGAAATTATTCAGAAACTCTCGTCAAGAACATATTTTTTTTCACCAACTTATCGTACATAATTTTTTATAACAATTGCATATTATAATAGAAGAACATCTTATCAATAAATTACCATTTTTATATTTCAACAAAATTAGTTTTCATGTTTTCTACAAATATTTTAAAAACCACTATAAAACACGCTGTCCGACGTGGATCAAATCAGACCGCCGCAAGGCCTTCTAGAGGGAGGACGTATCGCTCGTCGCTCCGGCCTGGCTGCAGTCGATTATGCCGCGCGTAGTAAAAATAGCCACGCGCGGAATGCGATTACGACATCTTAGTACTTTGGTAGTAAAATATTTAATTATTTTTATTACCTACAATGATTTTGTAGAGAGTATAAATTATGTTTCAGGTAATATAATGGGACGTAATTCCGAGGCTAAATTATGTTATGTATTGTAATATAAAATTAAATATATTTCGTAATTGTAAGGGGTTGTAAGGCCCCTAACACTATTTATGTGTTCGAACACGAAATGATTAATAAAACGTCCGTAGTGTCTACTGATTGAACACTGATTTGAATGCAACTTAACAATGTAATAATAACGAAAATATGATTAGTATCCAAAATTTGTATTATTCTTTGCTTGCACAGTAATATTTGTCTACTTATAATGCAAATAAAATATTTTTATGATATTATATTACAGTTACATTTCAATTGAATATTTGAAGCGCACTGATCAAAGTTGTTTGAGCCGATTGTATAGCGAGCCGACGCGGCAGCTCTACGCACACAGCTTTGGTCGCTTATGTGTGCGTGAAATTAACGAAGAAATACCTATAGTTGACTTTGCGCGCAAGGTGTATACGCTCTTAATTAGCTTGGCATAATATGCAAACTTATCATCCACACATCACATTACGGGTAGAGGACAGTGATTTGGGCGACATAAACGTACTAGCGAAAATGCTTTTTCTGAAATAAATAACAAAAATAGGGATTAAAATACAGCATAGGATACTAAAATATCAATAATACATCGTCATTTCTCTCCTAACTCAGACCACACATAAAAGACAGCGGCAAGAATCGGAACGTGCCATTGTAATGATGCGTTATGCGATATTTATGTACATAGCAATCGCTATGTACCGATATAACACTAAAAAATATCGGATTAATTCAAGCAACTTGAAGTCTGTAATCATCGCCAATTACGGTATCTTACACACGCTTGCATCTCTTAGAGGGCAGTCAGAATAAAACTCGTTGTAAACACATTTCGCCGAACATATTTCAGTCCAAAATTATGATATGGGCGAGAGTATACCATGGCAGGCGTAAATTTGAGTCTGACGCTGCTCGAATCAGACATGGGTCTATTTTATTTTATTTTTTTATTATTAATAATTATTGACATTCGCCACAAGTGAGAAAGAGTCTCTACTTCGGTAGAGTTTGGGTGACCGACTTACGCTATTGTTTTTTGCCTATTACGCATTGTAAATTATCTTAATACGTTAATAACACACACATTTTTCTATAAAATAGCATCTATGAATACAATTTGTATATGCGAGAAAACATGCCGCTGTTGTCTTCACAAATTATTTGCTGTCAATTTGACACATGGTAGATAATTTTTCGCGCCAAAATAGCGTGAAATTGTCTTGAACAAGTGTACTAATGTTCTTGTATCACAAAACTATATTTATAAGTATATTATATTCACGCTTGTACTCTCAAAAGGACAGGTACAATTGTAACTTTTGCACTCAAATGCCTAACAGCCGTTCTCTATAATCTATCTATCTTTAAAAAACGATTTCATTAGATATTTCGATCCATTTTATGTTTCAGTTAACAAAGCTTGAGAGGTATAGATAAGGCGTATATATTTATAGCTAGGAAAAATAAGTATATATTATGTATATGTTTGTTAGACGAAGCGTAGAATTGTGGCGACATAGTCATGGTAGCTATTATAACCTTTTGTTAAAGATAGATAGGATATAGGGAATGGCCCTAACAGCCGTTTTCTATAATCTGTCTATCTTGAACAAGAGATTTCATTAGATATTTCGATGCAATTTATGTTTCAGTTAACTAAGATAGAGAGGTATAGATATGGTGCATATATTTATATATAGCTAGATTAGATAAATATATAAGTCTAAATAGTCGTGGTAGCTATTTTAACCCCTTGTTAAAGATAGATAGAATATAAAGAATGGCCATAAGACGGAATACGTGTAGAGATAACTTTAATGAACTTTGAGGTTAGACAGGACTGCTATCCCACTATGGAAGAATAATAATAAACACAGCATATCATAGTTATTTCTTCACGTCAAACACACGCTCATTTTCTGCAGTAATTTGGTATAATCATCTTAATAGTCACATGAAATATTTTGCAACTGAATATAATCATGTTTCATTCCGTAAGTCTATGGGACACAGCGATTATTATATAATTATTTTATTTAAATATATCTACCTATATTAATTACTTAAATATAGGTATAGGACATTTTAATGATATTCAGAATTATGTGAATTCTACACAACAAATTACGTTAAATTACAGAAAGTAGCAACATTGGCTTGTGTTAATTGAAATTTCACGCGTGATGTCGCTGGAAAAAAAGTATATATTTTTATTTACGAAATATAAAAATAGCAATCATTTCCATTCCTAACATTAAACGTATAAGGTAAACGACAATTTCGCAAGACGATTCTCTCACTTCCCACATATTTTACTACACAGTTTTATCGTCTTTATAATAAGGTTGAAAATCGCAATAAAAGTTGATTAATGTTGGTGTATGTTTTTGGCCAGTGTTGGTCAATATCGATCGCATGTGGGCGCGCGTGGGCTGCAGTGGGCAAAAGCAGGGAGTTACTCTATACTCCGACACGAAGTTCGAATATTCGAACGATGAACGTCAACATATAAGATAAAAGATTTCCATTACTAAAAAATTATACTATTCTCTATGAAACGTATCATTCACTTCGAACTTAGTCTAAAATTAAGACATACGATAACAGGATTCGAGCATTCTGCAAAGTATTATGAAATATTCGTGCAGTTTTAGGAGTCATTTTTTATTTTATTTTATTTTTAATACGTAAGGAAGACTAACAGCTAGAGAAATACATAATATAAATATTTAAATGGTAAAAGGCCAATAAGAAGTTTTCACTTATAAACTTCATCAACAAATTAAACAACCAAAGGTAGACGTCATAAACATACATAAAATACTAAAATGATAACTAGTGGAAAAAACCAGCAATCGATTAAAGAAACGGTGTTCGAACATTCGTCGTATCGGAATACAGAGTAACCCCCCTGGGCTCTCACTCGCAGTCGGGTTACATAAATGGGCGGAATCGAAGGTTGTCACTACTTCCGAATGATTTAATAATAGTCCGGATTCAACAGTGAGGAATTAATTGGATTTTTTTTAAAAGGAAAAATAGTAAAAAATATCATAGTTTACCGATACTGCTTAAAATGTTTTATAGAATTTTTATGGGTTGTCCTTAAACGTTTTCCTGTGCTACCCCGGGTGGCAGGTTATTACCATCACATTTTACATTTTGTTCACAGAGTCGAAGGCATTTTTTTATTGGTGTTCAAATTAATTTCTTCACGAACTCGGGGCCTGGGTCACAATAATGTTTATATTTATTGGAAATATATATTTTCTCTGCACAAAAAAGTAGGTTCATTGAGGGACAAATTATCTACGCACCGATACTGTTTCATAGTAAAATTGTCATTATCCTTTCGGAATGATTTCATTGTTTTGAATCTATTTAATAGTAAAGGCCTTATTCATAGACTATTTTAAAACCTATTTTAGTTACAGGATGGTTTGTGTACACTCAAAATGAATTCAAAGGCGTACGAAAAGGCCTAATATTCTATAGCTAAAATTGGTTTTAAAAGCAATAAATAGTCATAGTCTACTGCTCACAGACGAGTAATAATTTTTTCTCGCTGATGGTCACCATTAGTGTGACACAAGTATGGGTTTACCAATGTTCCTGACGTATATAAAATAATTAGAAAAGTATTAAATGTATATTCCCCCTTATTGAAGAGCATCGGTCATCCTCAACGCTTTAAGTAGAAGCACGCAAAGAAAATAATTATTTATTATAATGGAAATGAGGAAGCGTAAAATTGGGCCTCCTAAAAGGATGACGACACTAAATGCACTGTTGTGTTTCGGATTGAAGGACATTGTAGCCAGAGTAACTACTGGATACATGGGACTTAACATCTTATGTCTCAGGATGGCGAGCGGAGTGGAACGCCAAACATTGGTTTGAAGTTTATGGCGAACGACTTGCTTGTCTGGCTAATTATATAGGGTGATGAAAAATGATACGCCACATCTAATATGGGACGGGATACATGATTTCCAACGTGGATGTAGCGGTTACAAACCGGTAAGGGATATCTGGAGGATCAAAAGAATTATTGTTAAGTGCGAAATTGCACTGGAAGGACACTTATTATGATCCGGTAGTATATGGAATTTCCCGTAAAGAAAGATTATACATCACACGTTCACTACACCTCTATCTCTTTATAGACGAACATTGTGGAAGACTTCGAAATATTATTTGGATTGGAAACTATGGATTTACCACTTAAAGACGACGACATTTAAAAAATCACAAAATATAATTGTCGCGTTTCTAACTAAAATTACCACCTGGGGCCCTACTATATTCATCCGAAACGAAGTTCGAAACTTCGGATGATCGAAGTTTATATACGATACGAATGTACCTACATATACTTATGGACGTTATACAAATTCGAACTTTTACAGAGTAGATACATTCGTATCGTATAAAAAACTTCGATCGTTCGAAGTTTCGAACTTTGTTTCGGATGAATATAGTAGGGCCCCTGGGTTCGTTTTCGGTAACAGTCTTGATATACCCTGTATAATATGCATAACAAAAACATCCAATCATCATTGTATCATAAGGGCAGTCGGTTTTTCAAGTAGGCGTAGTATAAATTAGGCGCCGGCGTTACCTCATAATAACCCAATGTTTAATGGGACGAGTTTATGAATGGAAATGGTTTAGGCTCATTTCATATTCGACGGCCGTTCGCATGTTATTTTATATTCCGTGGATTAACGCACAGTTTATTAAACCCGGACTTGTATAATATTAGTAAGTTATGGGAACAAAGCCAAAGATTACGTTTAGAGGTAAAATTTTGGTTATGTGAATCCTAAATGCTTTACTTTTTAGATAGTTCAAGTCGTATAATTATAATGCTCATGCATGCACAATTGTTAAAATAAATTTTAACTACGATATTTTTCTCTTTTTTTATTGTATAAAATATTTTGATATGATCATAATTTAAAAAACGCATGTTGTGCCTGTAGAAGTATGTGGCATTGATATTTGTATTAAAAAACAATTACCAATCTGTATTAGGCCGGCGTGGTGGACTATATAGCCTGACCACTCTCAATCATATTTTCGATTATAGAGAAGATCCGTGCCCTGTAGTGGGACGTATATGGGCTGATAAAGAAGAAAAAACAATGCCTTCAATTAGCACAATGGTAACTACAGCACAGTCTCGATAAAGTATTAAAAAGTAATAGATATCAGATACACGATCATCTCCCATAAACAGATTTATATCTTGATTTTTTTTTCAATAAACTAATCTTATTTTAAGTCCATTTTAAATCAATATTTTTTTAATGAATAAATAAATAGATAAATGTTCTACATCCATACATAAACGTCTTATGATCTGGTAGAACGCATTCCGGCTGTGCTATTGTCTATGTCGCCTACCTCTGAAGGCAAACAGCTCGTTTACCTAACACTATTTACATAATGACACTACATCGTAGCTTAGGTGCTAAAATTGTGAGAGGCTAGTGGGGACATTTATCATTTCTATTGATTATATTTTTGACATCCGTTACACAGCTGAGGTTTAGGGTTCAAATCCCGGGTTGAGCAAAGTAGTATTGAATTTTTTTATTCATTAATTAATATGGCGATAGGCTGGTCCTCTACCACATTATGGGATAGGAAATATGTACAAGGGGTAGAACCTTTGTCTACCCCTTCTGGGAATAAGGCGTGTTTATGTATGTATTATATATTTAAAAAAATCATATTACAAACAAGATAAACCAATTTATATCAATCAATCATGTCCGCCCCGTGACTACGAAAGCTGTTAAGTAATCGAAACGCGCATCGAGAAGTTAACAATGGAAAAATTAAACCAAATCCACGATAAAATCCGTAAAAAATAGTTTTATTTCAATGTGTAACATTCTCGTAAATCTAGGAACCATTAGACAACATAATTTTCATTATATCTGTATTACCCGCAAATTATTGACCATATGTCGTTAATGCTAGTTTCAAAATCACAAATTGTTACAGCCTCCGAAGTAGATTTTAATGGTGTTGTGTGTCTAATACGTATTGCTTCCGAAGCCATTATCATGTAATAAAGCGCGGTTGTTTTGTCCATTTAGAATGTGGAGCGCTGGGTTCGATTTTGATATTATATTGCTATTGCGAAAGTAGCGTTGTATGTTTCGTTTTTACTGCTTAGTTTCTGGATCGATCGTGATGGAAAATGAAAAATTAATCTGATACCCAGTGACAAGTATTCGATATTTTTCATTGCTTACTTTGACTCCTGATGATACAGGGAGGTAAAGTTTTGTAAGAAAATAATATTGTGGATTGGTTTATACGTATCGTTAAATAACTGAAAATTAATTAAGGTTGCAACATTTTGTTGCCTTAGTTATAGGCCTGTTAAACTACATGTAATTTTACTCGTAAATAGTAGAGGTTTTCAGAAGGTGTGATCCTTAAATTTTAGGAGGTTAATTTTAGCACACTAAATAAATTTTAGCAGACTAGCGGCTCGGCCCGGACCCGCCCAGGTGTAGATACACTTAAAAATATATTCTATCATATATTCATCAGGGATAACGTAACATTCTAATGATGAAAGATTTTTTAAAATTGATCCAGTGGTTTCAGAGCTTATTCAATACAAACAAACCATCAAAGTTTTCTTCTATATAATATTACCATAAACGAGAAAACCTCGGATACCTATACAAAATGTAAGATTTTTTGTCAGGACAGTTAAGAGTATATAATTTACATATAAGACCTTGTAGAGAAATAGACTTTGATAACTCCGTTATAATTACGGTAGTATTGCAATGCATTATAATAGATTTTTTTCCTGTTATTCTTTTGTTAAGTAATGTTTTTATTGATCATATGTATGTATGCGTGTCTTGAATGAAGTTAAATATTTACATTTACATATTTTTTATCTTTTTATAATAAATATATATAATATATACATTCTTTAGTTAGATATATGGTGGTGTCACCCAGTAAATTATCAAATTTTGCGTCGTGGGTGTCAGAAATTATGAAATACTATTTAGACAAATTGCACTCAGACGCGACACAAATATTTATACGTTAAACAAACAGGTTTATTTATTTGATATAATTGTAATAAACAAGAATTAGTATATTTATAATAGCATTTTTATATGTCAGTGGATAACATTGAAAGCTATTGTTGAGTCAAATATAAGAATTTTTAATAATATCAAGGAAGTGAGACCCTGACATTTAAAAGAATGCATATTTCGCCTTTTTATGGACCGCAATATTTAGTTTAGTTACATGTGGTTTTTTTCTATATGTTCTCTAAGATATATTTTATTTTTGTATTTGAATATTTTACAATATTACGTATTATTTAAATTTCAATTTTATTTCCCAATTTACCACATGCTAATAGAGTTTAGATGAATTATACTAGTTTCTAGAAGCTAAGATTTGATGTAGAGTCAATTAAACTATTTTCCATATTACTCTATGATGCGACATGATATATTTCATAATGGTTTCTTTGATTTAAGCGAATGGTACTGAAATTAAAACGATTTTAATGGGTTTTATCACGGATTTAGTTTAATTTTTACTTTTTTTTACTACTCGACGTTTCGATTACTTATTAGTTTTCGTGGTGCCGGGACGGACGGGATCCGAAAAGATTTTTACTTGAATATATTTCATATGATTTTCACTTGTTATTTTAAAATGCCTCATACATACTTTTTATAATAACACAGATTTTGTTGACTGTGGTGTAATTACGTCAGTATTATGGTTTTTTACCATTCAATATTTTTGCTCATTTTCCTGTTATTCTTTTGAATCATACTTTTATTTTTCATACAAGTTTAGTCTAAAAACACAATTATAAATTTCTATGAATTCACCATGTGACATAAGTAACTAATATTTCATTCATTTAATTTAAATATATTCTTTATTGATTAAAGTTTCAGTTCTTTTCTAAAACATTTCCTCGAATTAATATATGATTCAGCATGTGTTAGTCATTTATTTATCATACTTAAACAGAGTCTATTAATGTCGCCGTAAAAAAAATGAGGTCTTGTCACCAGTTTATATCTAGTGGCTGATGATAATGATAAAGAGCACATTTTTAAGAGTTTTAGGTTCAAAGCTACCATTCTGACATATTTATGGGGTACTCACAAAGTTATACTTGTGAATTAAAAAATAAAAATACTCTACAGTCACCGGTCACATACATAGTCCTGACCCTACACTAAGATCGAGTCTTGTGAGGTGGCTATCAAAAACTTCGAGGTACTTTTCGGTCCCAAACACCTATATTACAAAAGACTCTTAAATGTTTAAAATCACGATTACGTGCTGAATACATTGTTAATTCAAGGATATTGTGTCACAAAAATATGTTTTATCTTGGAAATCCCGAGCCTCTTATTAGGTTTATCATAACATTATAATATTACGATAAAAATGTATACAGGAAGTGAATTGTCGGCGTGATATGGTCAAATATTATTAGCTCATTATATCGGTTTTAAATAATATAATAATAAGCAGCCTTTGGCGCCGTTTATTGACTCTGGCTGTGAAATGTGTGGATGTGGGTTCGATTACCGTATCGAGGCAAGTGTTTGCGTGGCCCACATTTGTTTCAGATATATAGCTTCCGATACCCATGACACGAAACTTGGAAATGTTAATGTGGAGTTCATATATTTGTGAATATATTTATAAGGCGCCTAATAAGTGCTTAGGTAAAGTAGAACTTATCCCAATAATTTTTCCCAAAACTCTCAAGAGAATTGCGTAAAAATCATTCAGGAATAGGATAATAATGTAATATTTGTTATATGTATGTTTATAATAATAATTCAAAATATTGACAAAACAAATCTGTATCAGCCCATATACGTCTCATTGCAGGGCACGGGCCTACTCTACAATAGAGAGTACGATTGAGAGTGATTAGGCCATATAGTCCACCACGCTGGCCTAATACGGGTTGGCGGACTTACATACCATAGAAATTGTTATAAATCGCTATGGTAAGCAGGTTTCCTTACGATTTTTTCCTTCACCGTTTTAGTGCGTGGTGATTGACTATCAATACACACATGGCTCCAAAAAGTCAGAGGTGTGCCCTGGGATTCGAACCCGCGACCACCGTGAACATGTTGCCAGCCGCGTCTAGTCCGTTTACCAACAGGCCACCACGCACTTACAAAACATATACGTCATTAAAATAATCACACCATTCTTCTATTTTAAATAGTCTAATAGTATTAAATAGGGCTGAAAAATACCTTAAAAATCTTCAAAACTAAAATCTAGAACAAATGGGTTCAGTCTAATCCCAGTAGTGTAAGGCCGACATAATAAATTAATAAGATAAAGCTCAAAGAACTGGCTCTGCCACACAAATCGTTGTGTAATATGATCTAAATATTTCCGTATCGAATAGAAATTAATTTAAATCTAATGTATAATATATGTAATATATGTAAGTGGGTTAGTGGAGATGAGATTACGTATAAACTGGAATACCTAAGACGTAATGCTAGACTATAAGTAGGACATTTAAGTTAGACTTTATAATTGCCTCGTTACTGGGACCCATTTTATTATTTAATTTTGTATCAATTTATGATGAAAATGGTAATTAAATGTTGCTTTTCATATTCGATATAAGAGGTAATGAATTGACGTATTTAAAAAAATGGAACAAAATTGTTTAAGTGTTTGGCGTTAAACAATACCTAGATACTGTTTGAAAACGTATTGTTTATATCATAAACAAAAATAATATGATATTTCAAAACATACATTTTAGGTCAATTTAAGATCGCACTTGGCTGTTACTAAACATCAAATAAGTATAAAATGATCATAAAATGTAGAGTCATACCTACACATTGTAAATGCACATATTTTTGATAGTAAAATTATCTCGCGAAGACAATTTAAAAACGAAAATGATCTAAAAAGTAACAGCGAAGTTAATTCAAGTCCATAAACAATTAAACATCTGTCCGCAAACAATTCCAAATTCAAACCGAAATTTTCTCATAATTCTACGTCCATTTGTTTTCAGCCAGTGAGAGGTCTAAGGAGGTTATATACTTATTAGACATTAAACATTTCCATCAGAACGGTCCATCCGATCTCACAGCACACAATACCACTGGCACACGCGGTTAACGGAAAAAGAAATGGAATTCTCACAACGGTACTTTGAGTTTAAAAAAAATATGTAACACGAACGAATCTTGATTTTTTTTTCTATTCGATATTTAAATTTGAACACAGAACACCTGTCAGGTGGTGGCGGTGGTCATTAGTCGGTGCGCACGTGTGACGCTCGCGGAGGCCGGCCGACGACTGCCCGCGATTGTTTACGATCGCCCCGCGTCAACTTGACAAAGAGCCTTCCACACTTGCGAAGGCTTTGCAGATAATACTATGGTAATGTATGTTAGGGCTCTTAGAGGCTGCGTTTGAGATGGTAATTGTATGTTATTAAATACAAGTATGTTGACATATTTGCTGTAATATATTATTGGTTTTGTTCTGTTACAAAAACATTCACGTAGAAAATATGGTTTATTTGCTCAAGTGGAAAGACCAAGACAAGACTAATAATTTTAAATTGACGCAATATTTAGGTACACGTCACCCAGTTAGTTGGCCTTATCACCCTTTCAGATACCTTTAAGTCGTTAAGTTGAACAAACTTATGAATTACTTCTAAACTTTTAGCAGATTTTGAAGAAGAATAAAAGGCGGGTATGTTTCTTTCGCTGCTCTACAAAAATTCTTAAAAAAATATTTGCTCATGTGGTTTAGTGGGGTTATTAATAAATAGGGTTTAAATAACATTCATATCGATTCTATATTAAGTCACGATATTTTTAGGAATTGTAACATATAACCAAAACTGTCTTATACGTATAGAAAATATAATAATCCATTGATTTATGAAATTCAAATTTTACGAAAGCATCAGTTGAAAGTTCATTTATACCTATTTCCCCGTCTACATACTAACAGGGTCTTTGGCCTCTCAGTAGACGGAGCCGCGCGGCCAGTCGGCACATCGAAGCATTCCGGACGAAATCGTCCACTGGGGAAAGTAAACTTCGCCACTATTACACGATCTTCTCGATTGCACACCCTATGGCAAAAACACACTTTATGTTCATTAGAACAGAGTTTAAATTTCAACACTCAATTACTCTATAAGATTACACGATATTTTCGACCTGGAGTTTTGATAGGATTTTATGTTTTATGTTGAGAGTGGTAGAGTCGGAATTTAAATGATCGAAGTAAAGAACAGTATGATTGTAATGGTCAATGCATGGTGGCGAAATAACGTTTTGTGCTAAGTCTTGGGAATTGTAGTGTGCATTATATGTGATGTATTTATTGGCGCAAGAATTTATCGTCACTGACATAGGAGATGAAAAATTTGAAGGTAAATAAAGAGAAAACCTTTTGAGGCGGAGCGAAGACTACATATAAAAACTGGCTTTTAAATTTGCCTAATTTTTTGAAGAAATTAAATAGTATGTTACTGTGTTTTTAAAATCGTGATGCCGTACTACGATAAAATTATCAGTATTCTATGACACACTGTTAAAACTTTGACTGTAAAAGAAGATACCGAAAATGTGGTAGACGCACTGCGTAGGTAGGTTTACACTAGTAGTAGCACTGCCAATAGCCATCATACTATTTTCGCCAAAAATAAAAATAGGCAATAGCTCTTTTAATATTTCGTTCCACAGATTTTTATGTTTGAATTACTCAGAAACCATTTTAAACCCAAGCCATTTCTCAGAACGCAGCCTGATGCATAACAGGCCATTACGAGCAGTTTCTAAACACATAAAACTTTGAAAGTGGAGTAAACTGAGCACAAAGCAAGTCATACTTTGTGACAAATAGCGGTCATCAGCGATTTGCGATTCACTGTGTCAAACCGCGGTGGGTGGAGACAGCTATTGGCTGAAGAACAAGTCACCCATGAATACACACAATGTTATCTAAAAAACATATTGGTGTATTTATTAAAAATCAAACATAAATTTCCTAATTATTCTTTCCTGAAATATTAATATACGTATGCGTCGAGGCATTCCAAATATCGTAACTTTATCATAACGTTTGTCCTTCAAAGCAAAAGACATCAACGCGTGTATATTTTGATATCGGCCCAAAAATTACATCTAAGGGTTAAAAAAAAAATACTTATACGAATATAAATTTACCATACATTTTAAAAAGTAGTAAATATTTTAATAAGTGGTAGATCTTCTACGATTTATTTCATGTTTTAAAATACCAGTTAATTATTATAATGAATAATGGTGCCATATATTTTGATATATTTTATTAAAAATAAAATATTATTTATAAAACAAATTAAAATATCTAAGATTTAATTGAATTATTCACAACTAGCATTTATTTATACCCTAACAAAAGTGCAATAGCAAATATACATTTTACTTTTTTGCTATGTAAATATCCATAGGCGCTGCTAAATATTTTCACAATAATATTACACCATGCTAGAGAAATTTAAGAGTCTACGTTAGAATACTATTTGCATAGCACAATAAAAGAATACATAAACATACTGGAAACTCCACATTAACATAAAAGTTTTATCATAGGTATCACATACGAGACTTTTCGAAAGAAAGTATCTCCCGGCACGAGATGGTTATATCTAGTCTGTACACAACATTATTTTGGCTTCCATTTATACCCAAGCTGAACCTAGGATATGACATATTTGCATGCAACCAACTAGGTTTTCCATCAAACAGGCACGATTATTTTTTGCTATGAATGGTATGTATATGATGAGCATACGATGCGCCCAATGGTAAGCGATACGCTCAAGGACAGTAGTAAAACCAAACAACACCTTGAATTACAAAGCAATACTTGGCATTCCGATACACTCGTCATCCTGAGACATAAAATCTTAAGTCTCAATATCTCCAGTAGTTACTCTGGCTACAATGTCCTCCAAACCGGAACACAAGAGAGCATTTACACTGTTCTTTGGTGGGATAAATAGACATTGTGGCAGTGTCTACCCAGGCTACCTTTCACACATGAGAGACCTACTATCAGTTGTTAGGTACACTGGTACTTACTTTTCTTTGGCTGTACAATCTTCCTGTCTCTGTACATAAAATAGTATTATATTACGACCAATATTATTAGCGTTTCGTTCGTTTTATGTGTACGGTTTTGCGCACATTTTTTTTTTGTACCACACATACACATGCTATTTAACACACATTTGGGCAGCAAATTTTGGTGAATACAACCAGTTACAAACTTTAACAATTTACAATATCACTGGCTTTGAATAATCTTAAGGAACACAAGTCGCGTGAGAATCACAATTTTTTTTTACTTGTAACTTTTTATACACGACTTAATGTACAGGACGATTAAACTGGGGAGTTACGCTTAACAACGATACGAACTTCAAATGTTGGACGCCGCGCCGCGCCGTACGTAAAACTTAACCTTCTTCCTCTATCGTACGTCGACATATATACAAAGTTCGGATATTGATTTTTACAAGTGATAATCTTATATCTTACTCTGGAAGTCGAATATCCGCACATTCGAAGTTCGTATCGTTTTTATAGAGTAACCCGCCTGTATATGTATAACAGATTAGGTTGTCTTTCCATTAAATAAAAAGCATTTTCCGATTCATATTATTATTAATTATATTTAATATTGGAACTTATATTACCTTAATATATCTTATAAATTAAATTCTAAGCTTAAATACGTTGATACAACGTATTGACACAGCCTTATTATATATTTGGTATATTTTTTATATTATGAGTTGAGTGAACCTTGTTGATTACTGATTTGGGATAAATCGTAGAAGGGGAGGGGGGTGTGGTCTTTCTTCTTCTGCACCATATCTGTACCCCATGTCCACTGTAACAATTGAGAAATATAATTTAGTATGCATTGTTATTTTGTTTTATTACAATTAATGAGTGGAGAGTTGCTGAGTGGTCACGTAAGTGTCACAACGATGCGACACGCAAACTTACATTATATGTTACTTGCTTATTGTTTTCATTTTTATTTTATTTATTTTTTGTGTTTAAGTATGTAGTATGAGTGTTTCGTTTCGTTATCTTTATTTTACACTGCCCTATATTTTTTCCTGCTCATATATCCATCCCATGGTTGTCTGGTAGAAATTGCCTTAGAGCGATAAGACCGCCATTTGTACTTTGTTATTTTGTATTATCTCTAAACTGTTATTTCTTTTTATTGTGTACAATAAAGAATTAAATAAATAAATAAATAAATATGAGTGTGTGTGTTGTATTGTGATGGCAAATAAATATGTTTTCTTTCTGTCTTTCTAATGGCAAGACGAGCATGCCGTTTGCCTGATGGTGCGCGATACGAAAGCTCATAGACAGTAGCAAAACCAAACAACACCATGAGTTACAAAGTGATGCTTGGTATTCCACTGCTTGTATGGAACAGTTATGAAAAGTAGAGTTACTAATTAACCGATCAATGTCGGATTCTCTAGTATAGACATACAGGTTATACCCGGACTGCTACCGAAAAAGAGTCCTGGTAGTTGGTGACTACAGACACAATAAAACTAAAATTTACGCAACAATTATTTGTGATGTTATAAATACCATCGTTTTTGGATGGTAAATTCATAGTTTTTACTAAAATAATAATTTAAACCCTTGCGCACCATAGGGTCTTTAAAAATAAAAGAGTTTGCATTATTATTTAGTATAAACTATTTATGTACTAAATACATTTTTTTTTAGTTGCATTGTGTTTGAAGTCACTAAAACTAATACCCGGCTTCGTTCTCAGTCGCAGTCTGAATTTACACTACATTTTAAAAATTGATACCAATGAATTGGAAATAATTTTGAGTTATCACATTCACACATTATACATTCATATAGAAATATAAACCACTAATCGACATACAACCATATAATTTACTACACACATAAATAACCTGATGTCAATAAAACGGAATGTAACCGAATCACCTGCATGGTTGATAAGTTATCGCTCAGACAAAATAATTAAAATCACGTACTCCGCATCTGACTGCACTGTGATAACTACATGACTCATTATTATTTATTATATGGAGATTGCGTCTACTTTCAACTTATTTCAAAGTGTCATCGACTTTATTTGTGATAAGAAAATGAACTTCTGCGTTTAATAAACATTAGGGAAATTATTTTGCAGTATGGAGAAATAAGGGTAAAATGAGGATTATTCGGTCATAATTAGCTTGCCTCACCGAACTTTATAAGACAGTAAATCCATTTGATTGATTTTAAGGCTACCACCATTGCTTTATCGTGATCTTACGATTTAGTTAAGATTATGCGACGAAAAGACATAATTCGCTTGCAAAAGTTCTGAATTTTATCTGATATTAATTGCCAGATATCTATCGGGGACTTTATCAGGAACTGGTGAAGCAGGCCCTAATACTAGTAAATATACATTTTTTAATTTTCATCGCATACAAAAAATGAATAACCCTCAACTATCACCGACAAACTGGTACATTCTGCAGGCATTAAATCAAGCCTACCAACAAAAAAATCGCAATATTTATATATGTACAATCATAGTCGAGTCTACGCCTGAGATGACTGTAGCATGAATACAGTCATCAAAATTATTCATTCAACCTACTTCGCCACAGTTTAAATTTGCTATTTTTTTTTGCATCGAATGGCGAGACCAACATGCATTTTGGTAAAGGATACGACCGCTCATGCACAGTAAAAAAACTGAACACCATTAGTTACTAAGTAATGCTTGGCATTCTATTGCGCTCGCCATCCTGAGACATAAGATGTTAAGTCTCAATATGTCCAATAGATGCTCTGGCTACAATGTCCTTCAATCCAAAACACAACAGTGCATTTAAACTGATGTTTGGCGGGAGAAATAGAATTGATAATGGATTCTAGCTGGTAACTACTAAAACAGTAGTACTTACCACAAGTACAGCGAAGGCAAGACCCAGCGAGTACCCAGCCAGCACATCGCTCCAGTGATGCTTGTAGTCTGATACGCGGGACAGCGCCGTGAACCAGCTCAGCATCACCGCGCCGAACTGTAAAGTGTGGCGTAGGACGCGCGTGCCCTTCCAAACCATACGCCTTTCTAGGTACAGCTGGAAGAGAAAAAAAGGAATGTTATGAGAAGATTCCTAGGATAAATAATTCGGTAAATATTTTGCTGTTTGTTTTTAGTCGTATCGGGCATAAACGATGAAATTTTGCTCTAAAATAGAAAAAAAAGAAAGAAAAAGAAACGTTTGTTGTTGATACAAATAGGATTTATGTAAAAACAAAACAAAAAATATTTTATTTTCAAAATAAGAATATTCCAACAGAAGAAAATAGAAAATATTAAGTAATTACGTATAAAATAAAAATAAAAAACTAGTAATAGAAGAAAATAATATTTTCCCTTCCTACTTGTGCCAATAGGAGCCCTCATTAAGCTCACTGCAGTTCTGCCTAAAATCCTTTCAAAGAGTCAATACTCACAGCCAAGTAGACCATGGTGAAGGCAGCCCAGGAGGAGTGTCCGCTCAGGAATGACTTGCGCATGTCCCCGAACTTGTCGAGGTCGTGGCCGGTGCACGTGTACTCGTGCGACTGGATGTACCGACCGCGCCACTCGGGCTGGTTGCAGTCGATTGACGGCTGGCATAGCTGGAAGAGACAAATTCATTATATAAATCCATAGAATAATGAGATGGATTATAGTACAAAGTATTGTGTAAGTTATAGACAGGCTTTTGTCACCCACAGTTGGAAGAGACAAGTTAATTATAGTATAGTATCAATGTTTAATAGTAAAATGAGATGGATTCTCACAGTATTAGTTAAGGAAAGGCTTTTGTTAATCGAGCGCACTTTTGAATCGGTCCTTCCGACCCTTTTTTAGATGATCGATGATCGGCCAGTGAGTAACCCGTAAGTCCGTCCACCCATGGGCGTAGCCACGGTGGGGCAGGGTGGGGCACTTGCCCCACCCTAGCACCGGCCTCTAAGGTACCTAACCAACCCTAAAAAAATTAAATACCTAAGTAAAGTACTATCTATAGATAGATATACACCTCTAAATTGACTGATTAACAAATTGGCACACTCCCAGAGCCCATACGACTGAAGTTAGAGACACATTTTTAGATGGATGATTTCTTGGTGTAGGAAGGTGAGCAATAAGAAAATATTTTGGTCAATTCGAATTATACATAACAGGAAATATCAAGACTGCGACCGAAAACCAAGCCGGGTACTAGTTTTAGTGACTATAAACACCTCATCCATCATCCATCAGCCAAAAGAAGTCCACTGCTGAACATAGGCCCCCTTCAATGATTTCCACAGTGACCTGTTGTAAGCAGCCTGCATCCAGCGAGGTCTCGCGACCTTTACCAGGTCTTCTGACCACCTTGTAGGTGGACCTCCTACGCTGTGCTTTCCGCTACGTGGCCTCGTTTCGAGAACTTTTGGGCCCCATCGGCCATCAGTTCTCCACGCTATGTGCCCCGCTCGTTGCGACTTCAACTTACTAATCCGCTGGGCTATGTAATTTACTTTAGTTCTCCTACGGATATCCTCATTTCTGATTCGATCTCGCAGGGAAACCCCGAGCATAGCCCTCTCCATGGCTCGTTGAGTGACTTTGAGGTTCCTAATAAGGCCCATAGTGAGAGGTCACGTCTTGGTGCCGTATTTCCTCACTGGCGATACACAACAATCGGAGATTTTTGATTTAAGGCGCCGAGGTATTTTGGACAAGAAGACGTCGCGTAGTTTTCCGAACGCTGCCCAACCGAGTTGGATTCGACGATTGACCTCTCTCTCGAAGTTGGACCTGCCTAACCGGACCACTTGTCCATTTTGTTTACCTGTCCATTGCATATTCATCTAAAAATTCAAGAGTCGAGCCCCCAACTCCGATGGGGGTGGGCATAACATGGACATTCGACATGATCTTTGTTTTGTCCATGCTTATTTTACATTTGCACAAAAATCAATTTTAAGACCCACCTGCTGGGAGACTCGATTTAGGTCTTCGAGCATATTGCTAAGTTTACCAGTGATTCTGCCAAGAATACAATATCGTCGGCAAATCGAAGGTGATGATATACTCGCCGTTGATGTTGATACCAAATCGTTTCCGGTGCAAAAACTTGAAGGCGTTTCCAGTTTCCTGTTTCACGCCCCGCTGTACTGGGATATTCTTCGTGTTCTGATCTTGTACTCGGACCGACATGGTGGCGTTGTTGTATATACACTTCAACAATTGGATGTATCGATAGTCGATTTGGGACCGCTGGAGAGACCTTAGCAAAGCCCAGGTGTCGATCGCGTCAAAGGCTTTCTCATAGTCCACAAACGCTAAACAAAGTGGCAACTTATATTCCTCGGTTTTTGTATAACTTTCCGAAGCAAGAAGAAAATTCTTTGAATGTGGTCTATGATACTAAAGCCTTTTTGGAAACCGGCTTGTTCGGGAGGCTGAAAGTCATCAAACCTGCGTTCGAGACGATTTGTGATGACCCTCCAAAACAACTTATAGACATGGCACAGAAGCGAGATGGGCCTGTAGTTCTTCAGCAAAGTGTTATCATCTTTTTTGAAGATCAGTACCACCACGCTCCTGTTCCATGCCTCTGACGTTACACTCTCAAGGAGAACGGAACTGAAAGACTTTCAGTATCGGCGTTCAAACCCGCTTTCAGAAGCTCTGAAGTGATTCCGTCTTCACCCGGCAACTTGTTCTTAAGTTGAAATGAAATGAAAATATTTATTGAATCCATAACATTTCATACATTGTTTAGATCCATAACATTTCATACCCAGTTCACAAGGCTGTTTTAGCCAGAGAAGCTGTTTTTCTTTTCAAAATAAGTTTACAATACAGTGATTATAGAGGATTTGCAATTTAGAGCAGTTCATAAATAATTTATAATAATAAATAATTGATAATTTTACTGTACGGCTGAGTGTTATATTTCATTCCCAAGTCTTACTATCTTTTAAGTATTCTGAAATTTTATAGTATGCCTTATTACACAACTGTCGTTTGCATAATAGATTTAAATTTATTTATAGTTAAGGTTTTTTATTATAGAAATGTATACAGTAACCCTTAAAAGATTTGCTAATTTTGTGGAGCCTCGTCTTATGACTGACTAGATTATTTCTATTTCTAGTATTTTTCTCATGAATATCGCTAACCTTTTGAAATTGTTCTATATTTTTGTGGACATACATTACATTAGCGAATATAAATTCTGATGCTACTGTCATAATTTATTTTATTTATTCACTTTATTCCACACAAAAAAAATTACAATTAAATCGAAAATTACAATCATAAAAGTACGATTGGCGGTCTTATCGCTCAAAGGCAATGTCTTCCAGACAACCATGGGATGGATTAGATAAATAGAGGGCAGTCTTAAAGTGTAAAGAATAGGAGTTAAGAAGGAAAATATAAGAAATACAAATAATTACTATTTATTAATATAATATTTATTTCTTTGAATTTTTCTCTCAGCGATTGCCTGGAGCCTTTTTTTTCCATGGGGAAAATCCTCTTGGATCCCTGTTTACCTTGGGGATGATAAACAGGGTAAGCCGGATTTTTACCGACTAAAAACCCCATGACCACCTTCAGCACAAATAAGGGACTTCGGGATTTCACGAGGAACACACCAAAGCCCCTTTAGCACTTTGCTATCCTAGCACTACGTGAGGTGAGATGATATTGTTCATCACCTGTCTTTCTCGCGTCTATGTGGTATAGTTTACAGCAATACAAGCCCCATTACATTGACCGCCTGAAAACCAACATTGAACATATAATCTACCAGTCTTCGTCTGGTTAAATGTACCATCACGGCTTATTTAACGCCGCCTTCGTCTCTGCCTTCTAGTGAGATCAACCCTATCTCTCTCCCTCTCTGCAGCTTCTTTTCTTGCCATAACACTTTCACAGAATGAGCTCATGGCATTCCAAGAAGATTCTGCACCTAGCATTGCCGAAATAACTGTAGGCAAAGCAAGGTCTTGGCCAATCTGGTTGGTTAAGATCTGACGCTCAGCATCCCAAGCGGAACACTCCGCAAGAGTGTGAGTAGCAGCATCTTGTATGTCAGTAGCGCAGTGATGGCAATTTGCCGTTGCCTCTCGGCCGATCTTATTCAGATAATCACCGAAGCATCCGTGTCCGGTAATTATCTGAGTAAGCCGATAAGTAAGTCGTCCTTCTTTTCTTTCCATCCAGGCTTGAAAGACTGGAAGGATTGCCTCTATCTCGTCGTCGCTTATAAAACCACAGCCCCCGCTCAGCAAGCCTTATGGTACCATCAAAATCCTCTCCCTCAGCTAGCACTAATGTGTCGTCGGCGTAACAAATAACATTTACGCCAGAAGGAAGTTCAGCTCGCAGATTGCCTGGAGCCTAACAAATAAATAGATCTTATGGCTCGCTTTTGAAGAACAAAGATGGTATTAATATCAGCAGCACCACCCCACAGCAAAATAGACAAATCGAGCCTTATCAATGTCAGTCAATTGGCGAATCTTGCCCACTGCAAAATCTGCAGCCCTCAGCTTTTTGCTTCAGAACCATCTTAATCTCACACAGGCTGATGTCCGGTATATGTTCGCTGTAGTGTCGGATCAACTCAGCTCTCGGGTCTTCGGCCGAGCTAACAGGAGGTTCGGCAACCGAGGTGAAAAGCTGTCCGTAGAACCTCTCGATCTCCCTTAATATTTAGCAGTAGTATTAGTAGTCTATTGAGCAGCCGATATGCTTCGGCTTCAACGGAAAACAGCAGCGCCATAGATCTACGTTCAGCCAAGAGGTCAAGAGTGTAAATCAAGAGTTTTTCTGGTGTATCTCTACGGCAAGGTATAAGTTACTTAAGTCCCTATGCTGAATACTACTACAAAAACGCTGTTTAGCAAGTCTACAGCTAGGTTTTCACTTAGGCAATCAAAGCGATTTGCTAATTAAGTTGAAAGCTTTCGGGGATTTGGATATGGGCGCGAGTAGGTCGTAGACTTCATCAAGCGATGCCTTTCTAATTGGTCATTGAAACTCAATGTGCCCTAACAATTGAGTGATCATTGCCAGTTTTCACCCTGTTGATCACAGAGACATCACTGAACATCCGTCTATGCGTCATTAAAATGAAATCTATCTCGTTTCTCTTAGAATCGTCAGGATTCAACTAGGTCTATTTCCTATGAGGCGGCTTCTGGAAAAAAGAGATAATCGCAAAAATTACCTCTTTCTCCAGAAAGTCGACCAGCCTCTGACCCCTGGGGTCCCATTGCCCATGTCCAAATTGCCCCACTTTCAACTCTGTATTGCTTCTCATGCCCAACTTTGCGTTGGAAATCAAACTCATTGAAAGAAGTAACTGAACAGTTAACTTTGTATGTGTAATTTTAGATGTGAAAAATGGTTATAATAGGTATATGGTCAGTTTTATTGTTTACAAATTCTGTGGGGGCAATTAGCAATAGTAGAAATATAGAGCATGCTAAGGCTTCAAAAAGTTAAAGGTGGTGATGTTAATTTGATATAGCAATAATACCCATTACCAGATAAGAGCATCCCTGACCACATTATACGCATTACAAATAAAATTTTCGCAATAAACGCTTTTTTTTATTATTTTTTAAATATCGTCGTTTTTCAACGGTTATTGGTATAGTTCTTGCTAAAATAATAATTTAAATCCTTGCGTACCATAGCGCCTTTAAAAATAAAATGGAGCATGTCGCTTTTTTGGTAAAATTTTTAGTTGCATTGAGTCTGAAGCCACTTCAATTACCACCTAGCTTCGTTTTCGGTAGCACACTTGATATACCCAATAGATACAGGGTGCTATAGGGTATATGAAAAAAAAATAACCAGGGTGAGACAACGGGTATAGTTTGCTACTTAA
This sequence comes from Hyles euphorbiae, assembly GCA_023078785.2. NCBI lineage: Eukaryota > Metazoa > Arthropoda > Insecta > Lepidoptera > Sphingidae > Hyles > Hyles euphorbiae. The sequence goes on from CM041047.1 coordinate 13,010,969, forward strand.
ATATTATTTAAGATTTCTGCCCCACCCTGAGCCCATGGCTGGCTACGCCCATGCGTCCACCTTGTAGGCGGGCGTCCGACATATCGCTTGCCTGTACGTGGCCTCCACTATAGAATCTTTCGGCCCAACAACCGTTCACAAACAGTGCCAACTAAAAATATCCACAACCTTAGAATCTAGACTAGATCTAACAAGCAGAGACAATACGATCTAGCTTAGACCGGAGCACTTGACCGTGGAAGTGATAATCAGCATACCGCGGGTAAGGAATTTAACCGCAATTAAGTATTACGACTGTTCCCGTAATATGACACATTCGAGGAACCAGTTGTAATTGACTTGTCTATTTATACAGTACGCAAGGAGACAGGGGTCAAGTGATCCGCTTTTGTTATTTTTAGTATTGAAATTAGTGTATTAGCCCATACTTCTTATACAACAAAGAGTTTGCCCATGAAGGGTTAGACGAAAATCCATCACCCTAGCCTAGTCGTTTAAAGTTCAATCAATTCATTTTCATTTCATTATGTACCACAAGCATTTGTTTCGGGTCTGGGTGTCTGTGAGACCGAAAAGTCTCTCGTAGTTCCCGATACCCACGACAGAAGACTCGATATTAGTATGGGGTCAGGACTATGTACTTGTATATGACGGTTGGGTGTATTTCTTTTTTTTTACAGGTTAATACTCGGGGAGCAAACCAAATGTATAAAATGTATGCGTCAGCTTCTGACATATGTAAATGGACAGGCCGAAGAGCGCGTAAAGTGTTCCGACATAAGTGTTGCAAGGCTTCAATGAATCTACAATGGAGCATTTCTGAAACTAGTCGTCGCTAACAACGATTTTGAAAACGCATGTTTGTATTATGACAAAAAGTTTAGTGAAAAAAGAACACTAATGCATATCACCGTTAAGACAAAATCTATTACATTAAGTTAATTTAATATTTTCTCTTTCACGAACATCTTTTTGATACGCCAAATGTACTAAAGGGCCTATCCTTAGTTCTTAAATCATTGTCCACATTATCATACATAGTATATAAAAAACATACAAAATTATAATCTATTACGTGTATAATTAATCGATATTATTTAATTAATCGATAATAGTTGACAGGAAGAATTAGAATACGGGATAATGGATAAAGGCATTCTAATCATAGCGAAATTATTAATTAACTCGGTTACTCGATTATGATTTTTTATCTGTGTGACGTCTGTGCTAGTTTAGATTGTTGTTACTAACTATGGATTTTTTTTTATCTATAAATAGATATTATTTGTGACAGTGATTGAGTAAGCGTAATTAAACTATTCATTCTGTATCAGCCCATATACGTCCCACTGCAGAGCACGGGCCTACTCTACAATCGAGAGTGCGATTGAGAGTGGTTAGGCTATATAGTCCACCACGCTGGCCTAGTGCGGGTTGGCGGACTTACATACCATAGAAATTTTATAAATCGCTATGGTATGCAGGTTTCCTCACGATGTTTTCCTTCACCGTTTTAATGCGTGGTGATTGACTATCAATACACACATGACTCCGAAAAGTCAGAGGTGTGCCCTGGGATTCGAACCCGCGACCACCGTGAACATATTGGCAGTCGCGTCTAGTCCGTTTACCAACAGGCCACCACGCACTACAAACAAAAAACTATTCATATTTGCATAATTATGAATGGCGAGACGAGCATGCCGTTCGCTTGATGGTAAGGGATACGACCGCATGAAGATTAGCAAAACCCAACAACACCTTGAATTACAAAGCAATGCTTGCCATTCCACTCCGCTTATTTTGCTTACGCAGTGTAGAATGGCGAGAATGCCATCCGCTTGTAGGTAAGCCATACAACCGCTCATGGACAATCAGAGAACCAAACAACGCTATGATTTAGAAAGTAATGTATGGCATTCCACTGCGCTCGCATTCTAAGATATATCTTTATATAAATGTAATTAGTAAATTTATTTTATTTATAGTTGATATCTTATATTCTCTTAATTTCACTGTAAGCTTTCCTTAAAAATAAATGGAATAAAAACTTACATCAAAGAAGTGCGGCCTAGGTCTTCCGATAGTATTCTTGGCGATGTTGGCAGCGAGCTCAACGAAGCACACTCCGAAGGCGAAGGAAGCGAGGGAGCAGTAGAACCCGCGGACCCACGCCGGGACTCGAACCCCGAGGCACCGCTCGTCATCACGCACGTCGCGAAGCAGAGCCCACTCGCAAATTAACATCTAAAAAAGTATTGTTAGAAAGGATAATATAGTTAATTTAATTTCATAAGTCCATGGTGGCCTGTTGGTAAACTAACCAGATGCGTAGTCGCGGGTTGAAATCCCAAGGCACACCTCTGACTTTTCGGAATTATGTGTGTATTGACAGTCAATCACCACGTGCTATAATGACGACGGAAGACATTGTGAGGAAACATGCATACTATCTAGATTTTCTGAAAGTTCTTTGGTATGTAAAAACATCGCCCTGTAATGGATTAGACGCCGCTGTTGACAGTTTCACTGTGGTCACGGGTTCAAATCCCAGGACACACAGGTATGTAAAGTCTTGCAACTGCACTAGATCAGCGTGGTGGCCTAACCACTCTCAATTGTATCTTCGATTGTAGATTGCTGATACAATACAACCACTTAATAATTCTTTACATATTGTAATACGTGGGCGGCCGATTGTTTATGACAATATACGAATGATGACAAAGGGCAGTCGGATGCAGCCTATAGACGGTATTGTCGGACGGATCGCGTGCAGACAAACTCCGGCTACATTCAATTCCTTTCAATTGGCCCGGTTATTTCTGTACAGCTGGGCTTATACTGTAAGGTTTTAGATATTGTTGCTATTTTTGTTCTTATGTAAAACATATTTCTAGTCTACACACTATATGCATATATTATAATACTTTTTTTGTCGAATCAAATCAAAATAATTTATTCGTAAATGTAGGTGTTATTCACAAGATGGTACAGATAAGATTAAGTTCTCTACATTTGTTCTTAAGTAATATATATATATATATATATATATATATTACGGGTATATCAAGACTGCTACCGAAAACGAAGCCGGGTGGTAGTTTTAGTGACTACAAATACAATGGAACTACAAATACAATGAATACAATGGACAATTATTTTTAATGATTTTTTAAATATCATCATTTTTGGGTGGTAAAACATAGTTATTGCTGAAATAATAATTTAAATCTTACAGTATTTATAAATAAAAGGATATTCACTATTATTTTAGGGAAAAATGCATTTACCGCCCAAATACGACCACAGGAAAAAAAAATGGCGCTTTTTTTGCAACATATACTTTTGCATTGTGTCTAAAGTCGCTTAAACTACCACCCGGCTTCGTTTTCGGTAGCAGTCTTGATATACCCTGTAAATTCTGCTTTTATGCTTAGAGCGTGCCATTTGCCTGATGGTAAGCGATACCACCGCTCGTGGAAAATAGCAATGCTTGGCATTATTCTACGCTCGCCATCCTGAGACATAAGAAGCTAAGTCTCAATATATCCAGTAGTTACTCTGGCTACAATGTCCTTCGAACCGGAACATACCAGTGCGTTTACATTGCTGTTTGGCGGTGTACAGCTTATACGCTTATGATACGTATAAGGTATATATTTTGTGTTAAAACATTTTCCTGATTGAATATTGTTATTTCATTATCAACACGCATTATTATCGAAACCAAACATCCTTTGCGATTTGATGTAATAAAATTATTGAATTGTCATCACATTTTTCTAGAGGCTGTGAGTTGTGAGGTCTTCGGTTTGATTTCCAGGTTTGGTATTTTATTTTTTAATTAATTTTCTTTTCTTATGACAAAATATTTTACAAAAAATATTACTAATGATGTTGGAGGTAGAATAATAAGATTAGTAATTTTGCAACATAGCTAAATCACATTGCATCGACCACATAGGGTTAAACAAGGAACATATAAAACACAATTTTACACAATACCTTGCATCAGATCAATTCAATTTTCAAACCTACATATCACATTTAACTCCCTAGGCATCGAACCTAACACCTCAAATTTCACTACCACACCAATTTTCTACTTATTCCCATGCAATGATAAAGTATGGTTCCTGTTTAAATTGCGACCATTGTTGGCATATTGGCGCGCGATCTACAGGCGAGTATATTTGGACGTTCCCCAACGATTTCATTTGACAGACAAACAGTTTTTAGACGTGTTTTTGTAGTGCCAATGCTATTTTGGTTTAACTATTGGCGGTTTAGTTTGGTTTATACCGGTTTGTTAAGTCCATGGGTTCGATTCCGAAGTTTATGGTTGACAAATTTTGAAATCAAATTATTATAGATGACTTGAAAGAAAAATGTTGAAATGAGAAACCTTGGTTTTTCTAAGACAATGTATAATTATTTCGTAATCTGAACAAACAGAAATAAAAATTAATACAACAATTATGTTGCGGGCTATATTTATTGTAAAAGGGATATTAATAAGTGGGAAGAGGTTCCTTCTCCTTTCTCTTATCTCCATCCAAATGTTGCCTGTAAAAGATTGCCTAGTGCAATAAAACCGCCCATTGTACTTACTTTAAATATAGCTACAATAGTTTTTGTTATTTTGGTGTACAAATGTATGTACAACAAATATGTACATAAAATGTAACAACATTTTGTGCTTAATTAGAGTCACTCCTTTATTAGTATTATTGTAATGAAGAATCTCAGTATTTTCTAGTCTTTTACTTATTTTGATGCATGCTGTGTATTGGCTTGCATATTTGTGTAATCTTTTTTTTCTTATTTTATTATTTTATTTTGTATTGTTTATTATTTTATTTTGTTTTATTTTGTAACTTTAGTGTGTAAGCTGCTAATAAATAAAAATATCGCTTATATGTATGTTTTTTTTTGTATCATTTATTGTTGGACTCTACCACTGTAGCACTCCTATTATGGGAATACTATATTAGGATTTACAATCAGTAAAATAATAATAAAATAAATAAATAAAAAAATATTATGATTTTCAGTCAGTAAAATAATAAATAGACCCAACAGTAACATACATAGTCCTGACCCCACACTAAGATCGAGTCTTGTGTCGTGGGTATCAGGAACTACGAGAGACTTTTCGGTCTCACAAACACCCAGACCTGACACAAATACCAGTATCTGTATCTGTATCAGCCCATATACGTCCCACTGCAGGGCACGGGCCTCCTCTACAATCGTTAGTACGATTGAGAGTGGTTAGGCCATATAGTCCACCACGCTGGCCTAGTGCGGGTTGGCGGACTTACATACCATAGAATTTTTTTTTATAAATCGCTATGGTATGCAGGTTTCCTCACGATGTTTTCCTTCACCGTTTTAGTGCGTGGTGATTGACTGTCAATACACACATGGCTTCGAAGTCAGAGGTGTGCCCTGGGATTCGAACCCGCGACCACCATGAACATGTTGGCAGTCGCGTCTAGTCCGTTTACCAACAGGCCACCACGCACTTATCTCGATATAAATTAATTAATTATGTAGTCTCCCTGTCTCGGAAAATAATTTTCTCTGGATAAAAGTAGTACTTACGGCTAATATAGGAAGGCCGAGTCCAAATCCTCTCAGCATGAGGACAGTGACGGTGTCATCCCGGTATGGGAACATGAGGCTCTCGTCTCCGCAGAAGAATCCACGCTCGAACGGCTCCCATAGTAGGTTCGTCATGAAGATGCATAGTACCACTGGAAATCACATTGAATGTTAGAACTTGTACTGATAGAAGAGACACAATCTTTGATAAGGATCCTCTATTGATGATAAAATAGACTAAAATTCCATTAGTTTCAATATTATTTTCGTAAAAAAAAAAATTGTACATTAATATCGACTTGTATTTCAGAATTAATTAAAATTCACGCGATTAAATATGCATAAAATTGTTTTATAACACTCATTAAAAATGTAACACACTTCGTTTGATGTTGAGATATGAATTTACACAATTTAATTAATATCTATTATCGAAATTGAAAATATTTTTTTAAATTAAATTGGAACCCGTTAATATTTTCACACTCGATTTTTCAAATAAATTTCACAATTTAATAATGTATCACGTTTGATTAATTTTGAATTTCGAAAATCAGGATTAATTTGTTTTTTAATTTGAATTGAGAATCACAAAACACTCACACCCTCCTAATAGGAACGTGTCGACAACAATCTTCCTGAGTATATGCACGGATGTGTCGTCTCTCGACATTGTGTTGTTGTGTTGTGTTCTGTTGCTCGTGTTGTATCGAACTGACGCTGTCGTGTGTCGTGCCGCGCTTTTATGTCTGTCGCCGATTCTGATAGGCAGGAAACCCGGATAAGAATAATCGGATTTGTACGTTGCGGAAAAGAGTGTTGCGAATTTAATTTTATGAGAAAATTTTAATTAATTTTTGTTTGTTATGTTCTTTTAATATATTTTTAACACAACTAAATTATTTTTTTAACAATGTTAGCTTCGTGTTGTTTATTTGTTATGTTTTTCATGAACTTTTATTTATGTAATTTTCAGCGGTTTCTAAGCAATGGTCGAGTCTTATGGGTAAGTTGATTATTTAAATGACTTTGCAATATAGATATCAAGTGATTTTGATGTCTATTGATTATAATATGACGTGTCATTGCATTGCATCATGTTTGCGGCAATATGAAACAAAACACATTTTTGAAGTGAAAACTTCTTTAGCGGCGTTGAGCACTTTTTCTGTAATGGGTATAAAATCTTAAACTCGCGTCAGGACACGTGACCTGATCGAAAAAGCGTAAGACGGATGGAGAGTAGACAGCTGTCAGTTAGCTGTCAGTTTATAAAGCTTTGATGAATTGCCAATGATTTTGAGTGGAGATTTCAACATAAACTTCGCAGACGATAAAAATCAACTATTAATTGAATTTTTAAATAATGAATTTGGTTTAACTATGTCGAATGATCGCAATCTTAGCACAACGAAATACAAAACTACTATTGATGCGGTCTTTATTAGACATTTAAATAGGTTCGAATCAAAACTGTTCGTTTCTTACTTCAGCTACCATAAACCTATCGTATCAGTTTTAGAGATTGGCGATGATAGTTTTGGTAATGATGATGGTGAAAAAGTCGTTGAAATTATGGATGAAAGTTGATTTTTCGAAGAGATATACTTTTTAATGTAAAATAATTGCAATAGTTTTAAAGTGTTAAATTTTTAATGTAATATAAATTGTCATGTTTGTGTACGATAGCGCAATAAATGAATATTGTATTCTACCACATAAATGATAGTACTTTTATACTGATAAAGCAATTGGTGCAAAATTATTCCCTAACCATTCCAAAATATCAAACATGCTCAACGTTAATAATCAAGTTTTCACTTCTGCCGGCACTCCCGGAGTGCAACCCGTCTTTTTTTTATATAAATACCGATTTCAATATGGTGTTTTAAATTTATATAAAAAAGCATAATTTGTAAAATGTTACGATTTCATAAAATTATTGTTATTCTTTATTTTCAGTGTATTAAGTTTATTTTCCAGTAAATAAGGTTAGCAACAATAAAATTAATAACACGATTAATTAGCGAATAATTATAATTTCTTTGATATAATTACACGTGTCGAGAAAAAATAATAGTCGTATTTACTATGATTTTTCGGCTTAGTATGTTATCTATTTTATTTAAACATATAATATAAATAGCATTTATCATTATATTAAGAACATCATAAGTGTGATGTCGAAAATATTAATTATAATTTTGTTCGGGGTTTGGTTGTTTCTGGGACCAAAAAGACTTCTTTTCTCCTTTATGGTTTTGTGATAAGAAGGAGGAATACTTTGCAGTGATTTGTATCTTCAAATGTAGTTAAATTAAATAATATTAATGTATAAAAATAAATATTGTAAATTAATCATTCGTTTTCGTTCTCTTTTGATAATTGAATATTATCCATAAGCATTGTAAATAAAAGAGTGTTTACAAATACAGTCGCATTATCCGTTTTGTTATTGTTTAAACAACATTCTTTCTATATATAAATATTTTCAGTCGAACTCTCGTGATACTTTTAATATCTATTCAAATTAGTATTTTCGCAGTCAATAAATCGAAAATGTACAAAATTTGTGGCGTTGGTAGAGACTTCAGATATCATTGAAATTCTTCCAAATTGAAGTAGGTTGGACCTTTTTTTGTATAGGTCCTGCAAACGAGCATATGATTCACTTTATAGTAAGTTATACCGACTTAAAAATTTAATATCTATAATAAATCTGATAATAAGATATGCGTTTCCGACCACGCCAAATTAGAGAGGAAGGAGAAAACTTGTATTAGGCCTTACAATAAAGAGGTCGATATTGTTATTGGACATCCCACAAAGAGGCTAACAATAAAAAATATTCAAAACATTTTTGTAGATTCAACAAAACAATAAGTGTTTTTTTATCATTAACAATGTAATACTTACGGTGGATTCGTCATCGGCATTAATATTGCGGAGACATTTTTGTTTATCATTTAACATGTGCGTATATTGTAAATAATAATTAGATCACGTATTGCATTGCTTACTGAATATTTGTTGCAACGTTAAGAGAACAAACGGGAAGTTATAAACTTACGCCCGAATACTGGAACGCCATTCAAATAATAAGTTGCTCTTAACAGCGCACGGCCCACTTAGCCAGTAATTTTAATCGGGATTAACGTAGTTAAGCGCAATTATATTTAAGTTGCGTTCCAGTATTTGGGCGTTAGCATTGTAAATAAATATTTTGTAACAAAATAAATATGTATTTATTTCACATTTTATTGTACAAAAATTAAATTATAAGTAAAGAATATAACAAAAACAGAAGAATGTACAAGTAACGGTTGTATTGTTCACAGCAATTTCTGTCAGACAACCATGCGATGGATATATGAGAGAGAACGAAAGTTAGGTAGAATAGGTAGAAAGTTAGGTATACAATATGTGACTTTATATTCTTATCATTTCCATACTTGTATCACGGAGTTACCCCAAGGTGGGAGGTACATAGGTTTTATTAAATTATAATTTAACTAGTTTATCTGTTTCCTACCCTCTAGAATCTAGATTCTTGAACTAAAACTGTGAACATGTACATGTAATGTGTACGAGTATATATTATCACCCTGCCTGTATTGACACGTGTACATAATATATAACAGTATTTTCCTTATTTACTACACAATTCTTAATATAAATAACCGCTGACCGATCTTAGAAAAGTTATCACATTTTCCTAGTCGTAGGAAATAAATACATACATACATATACTCACGCCATTTTTCCAGAAGGGATAGGCAGAGGTGCAACCAGGACACTCACGTTTCGCCTTGTATTTCCGTCCCACTATATGATGGGGCGAGCCTATCGCCATATCGGACTCCGGGCTGATAATATGAAATCGAATTTGTGGTCATTTTTTTTTAGTCATGTGTAATTAACTAAAATAGTACAATAAATTCGTAAAAAGGTTATTATTATTTCAGAGGAGGCTTGGCCAAAACAAAATTGTAAGTTAGACCCTCTTGGTGTCTAAGGTGTCTCCTTTAACAATTTTATAACATCAATGTATGTAAACCACATGAATTGTGCAATGAAGTGTACAACAATGTTCACACAAGATCATATTCTATGGTAATTTTCCCAGTCACTTTATTGAAGAACGGCGTAGTTGTATAAAAAAAAACTCAACGGTCCAACAACTTGGTGAATTTGGCTAAAAATAATTTTAAATATATTTTTTTAACTTAATTAACACTAAAGATAGATTAAATCAATATATTTGCTTTGTACAACATTTTCAGCTCCAATATTTATGCTTAGTACAGACTTAGGCACATTGAAGAATTATAGGATGGTGTCGACAACCTATCCCGTTGTATTAAAAGATCTTGAATTAAAATCAAATCAGAGGGACCATTTAGGGAAATGCTTTGACACCTAGTTGACACGTTCTTTAAGTTGCAATTATGTGTATTTGTATCAGCTTATATACATCCCCCTACAGGGCACAAGCCTCCTCTACAGTCGAAAATACTATTGTAAAAGGAATATTGGGGTTCAGACATTCTCATTTACTTTATTATTCATTATTGTAGCTCTCTTTTATACGATAGAAAACTTCGCGTGGAAACCGGTATACCTAAGAGATGATCATAAGAATTATGAAGGTATTTGAATTGCTTTGAATTTCATCAGTACGATAGAAAATATTTTGTATATAGACATGAAGTACTGTGTATTGACTTGTCATAAGAGCTCTTTTATTGTCTTCATGACTAATAAATAAATACACATAAATTTGAATACATTTGAATAACCTTAGCTTAAATTCTCTACATCGTAAAGACTAAAGAAGACTGGTGTTAAGCTGTAGAACTAACATGACCTAACTTTTTTCAAACACCCTTTACCCATCTTAATATAAGTTGCATTAAACGCGCACGCCTACAAGTGATGATCATGATTTGGAGTGATAAAGCTATCATAATCCACGTGCCATGTAACACTGGCGTGGACAGTGAACTGTCAGATATAGCGGACTTAAATACACGTTGTTATGGTTGTCACGTAAATATAGAAAAGAATAAGGAATTAAAGTGCTTGGAAGTCTGATGGTATTGAAGCTTACGCGATCTGCCGAAACGGTGGTTGTGGTTTTAATTACAGGGCATACCTTAGACTTCTTGAGATCATTCTGTTTGTAATGATGGTCAATTCCCACACCATTGACGATGAACGAAAAAATCGTGAAGAAACCTGCACACCAAAACTATTTGTAAGAATTTCTATGGTGTGTAAAATACAGCAGACCGCACTAGGTCAGCGTTGTGGACTATATGGCCTAAACCCTCTTAAGCGTACAGGCGATAGTAGAGGAGGTCCTTGTCTTGCAGTCGGGCGTATATGGGCTGATACAGATACAGAATAAACGGTGAAGGAAAACATTGTAAAGAAATCATGCCATAATGGTATGGAGATGGCTCCAGAAGTATTTATATGGTGTGTTTTTTATATTGCAATAAATAGCGAGACGAACATACCATTCGCCTCATGGTAAGTCCCACGACCGCTCATGGACAGTAACACAACCAAACACCACAAATAACAAAGCAATGCTTGGCCTTCCATTGCACTCGGCATTGCATTGCAAAAATTTCGCAAAGAAACGCAACAATTTAATAATTGCGATATTTTAAATATCTTCCTGTTTGGGTGGTATATCCATAGTTTTTGTTAAAATACGAGTATGACGACAGGAAAAAAATACAAAAAGAAATACGTCACTATTTTTTGCAAAGTATTTAGTTTCATTGTGATTGATGTCACTAAAACTACCATTCAGCTTCCTTTTATGTCTTGTCTTGATGTACCTTCTATGTTTTTTTTATTGCAGTGAATGGCGAGACGAGCATGCCGTTCGCCTGATGGTAAGCGATGCGATCGCTCATGAACAGTAGCAAAACCAAACAACACTTTGAATTACAAAGCAATGCTTGGCATTCCACTGCGCTCGCCATCCTGAGGCATAAGATGTTAAGTCTCAATATGTCTAGTAATGACTCTTGCTACAATGTCCTTCAATCCGAAACACAACAGTGCATTTAAACTGCTGTTTGACGGGAGAAATGTGTGGCTATGTTTATGTTTTATTCATTTTATAGTGTAGTGTTACAAAATATACCAAAATCGGTTTTGCCAAAAACGTTGATACTTTAATATTTTCCTGTACAAATGTGTAACCACCATAAAAATAAGTTGAATACAGGAAAGTAGGGATTCATGAACCCCCACTTATCTACATATCAATCATTTTTATGAAGAAAAACACAATATTGTACTGTTATCTTACTCGTGCGAATTAGGCACTATTTCAGAACGATATTAGGTAGGAGTAAATTGGAATTTGATAACAGTAGAAAAATATTTGTATAACAATGTAATAACATTTTGTATCTAGCTTTATCTTGTTTTGGCTGGTACCTATAGTGCAATGCGGTCGAGGGACATTTACAATTTACTATTAACAACAGATCAATATTTTTATGTCATTCGATACTTTTATGCCTACTTATTAATTCTTCTGGCTACGGGTAAAAGGCAAAGAAACAAAGGAAAATGGTTCCTGAGTTATCCTTTTGCAGAGCCTAATATTGCAGATAATTCATTAGTTGACAAAGTGTTTTGTACTTAGAAGAAACCAAGAAGCTTCGTAAGACGGAATACGAGGTTCAGAGATGGGTAGGCGAGAAAAGAAAGAAAATCTTCAAGATATCTGTCATCATACAAGCAGGCGAATGGCACGCTTGTTTCGCCATTCATCGCAATAAAAAAATGCATAGCGCAGAGCATGTACAATAACTAACGTATACATGAAGTGGTTAAGAAAATTACGAATTAAGTTAATCTTTCATCTCGTATCAGAAACTATAGGACACTTTTGGGTCTTACAAACCCCATAGCCGAATCAAGTACTTATTGATCATACAAACATTTGTCTATTTATAGAAAATAAATTCACGGCCATCCATATCACACTCTGCGTCTTATAACTGGCCACTTTCTTATGAAAAATGCATGACAAGGATAAAAAACAGCTTAACGGCCTTCAGCCTTATCTTCAGCTAAGCAAAGCGTGGTGACTGGATGGTATGTTAAAACGCGTGATTGTAATACCACTACAATCAGGACACACCTCTTTTAATCACGCTTATCGTACAAATAGATAGTGAATTTGAAGATAACGCGTTATTATAGTATGTTTTTGGCGTGCGTTATCTGCTTCATAATGTTTTATTGGATATCTATATGAAATTTTTTGGAGTGTAAATAGTTTTAATTATGTTTTTTGTCTCAAAGATAATTGAAGGCAAAGCAACGTTTACTGTTATATTAATAAGATGGAATATGGAATATAGCATATTAGAAAGTCATATAAAAACAATATAAAGTTAGTTAAAAATAAAATTAATTAATATTTTTTGGTTGTGGAATAAAAGTAATACTTTCAGCATTTTGCTCCTTAGTTTGCTCCATCGCTGTCAGTGTCTTTACAGTATTTTAAAGTTTGACCCACAACTTTTCAAAAGTTGCCTGCTATACTCCCTCTTAATCTTAATGGCCTGCTGTTTTACGGGAGAAATAGACATTGCGATGGGACCCCTACCCAGGCGGCCTCTCACATATAAGAGATCTATTACCATATACCTATGAAATCATATCTAAAACAATTCGTAACAAATATATTTCTAAAATTTTAATTTTAGTTCCAAATTTCGCCACACGCCAATAGATATTAGATGATCTGTAATACAATGTTATATTTTCCGTATTCCCTTGCGTCATGCGTACGCAACCGAGTGCGAATGATAACTTGACACGCCCCCTCCACGCAGTTGACACAAGCGGGCTGGATGACGCGGCCTCTTATCACTCTTATCAATTGAGACATTATCTCAGTAAATAGGGGGTAATGATTTCTTATGGGTTGTAAATTAATATTTTTACTTTGTTGCAAAAAAGGCTAACGGCATGGCATGGCATGCTCGTCTCATTATTATTTAAACAAAATCTACAACTATGTTGTAGTTTTGGAAAGGAAATGTTTACAAGTATTTTGAAATACCATTGTTTAACGTAGGCCTTTCCCAAGGATTTTCTAAGAAATATGTTGGACGCGGCCTGCATCCAGCAATTTCTTGAAAAATGGACATTATAATTTGACGAAAAGAATAAAAAAGTAGGACTCGACTTTTCGGAGTCATGTGTTTATTGATAGTCAATCACCACGCACTATAACGACGTAGGAAAGTATCTTGTGGAAACCGGCATATATAGCCATTTGTAAGAATTTATGTTATGTAAAGTCCGCCAACTAGGTCAGTGTGGTGGTCTATATGGCCTAACCACTCTAAATCGTAGTCTCGATTGTAGAGGAGGCCTGTGCTCAGCAGTGGGACGTATATCGGCTTATACTGTATATCTCAAGACTGCTACCGAAAGCTGCTGCTACCGAAGCCGGGTGGTAGTTTTAGTGACTACAAACACAATGCAACTAAAAATTTTGCAAAGAAACGCGACAATTATTTTTTTATGATTTTTTAAATATCGTCAATTTTGGTTGGTAAATCCATAGTTTTTGCTAAAATAATAATTTAAACTCTTTTATTATTTTAGGAAAACGCATTTACCACCCAAATATGGTCATATGAAAAAAATAACAAAAAAAAATTGTCGCTTTTTTTGCAACTTTTTCTGTTGCATTGTGTCTGAAGTCGCTTAAACTACCACCCGGCTTGGTTTTCGGTAGCAGTCTTGATATACCCTGTATAGAATAAAAAAGTATTTCTTTCAATACTACAATAAGCGATAAGGCCGCTCATTGTAATACCATGAGTCTTATATTTAATATGTCTGATTTTGTGTGTTTTTATATTTGGTTTACAATAAAGGGTTTTGTATTGTATTATATTATATTGTATTGTATTGTACAATTACATTAACTAACACATGTCTTCTAATTATAGGTATATATTAGAATTACTGCACGGGGAAGATATTTTGACAAATATTGTAGATAGATGTATAATGTGTATGTCCTAATACATTTTAATTTTAAGATGTTTTATAGTTAAAACCAAATTATCTTATCACAGAATTTTAGTTTCTCAATGATAAGAAAGCTTAGATCAAACTGCTCAAAGTCTAATAAATTGTTGCGATTGATTCAAAAATAATCTAAAAAGTAACGAATCTTGATAAGCGATAAATATTTCGACCATTCGTATTTCAGTTATTACGCCCTATTTGGTAACTGCGTTGTTTTTTTTCTAATAGTCATCTAAAGCCTACGTACATAACTTTTGACCCCGTAAATTAATTAAAGTTAAAAATAAATTCGCACGATTTTAATAACAATAACATTACAATAAACGTCAGTAATCGGAAGATTATGTATAATTACATCACAGTTTATGCATTTTCTAATAATATGAAAACAGTGATTGCGTACTTGTAAATTGCTTTAATTTTTTAATCCAAATAATACTAGATACAGGGTCCGGAACAAAATCACACGCTAAAAGTAGCCGAGGTTGGATATACATTATAGTTTATTAGTATAGGATATTACTACTTAACCGATATAACATGATATTTTGATTTCAAAATATGGCGTAGTGACTCATGCTAAACATTTCAAGCGCCGATGATCATGTAAAAACTATTTTTTTTTGCGACATGCTATTTGTGTTGCTGGGAATAAAAGTATTACTCTTTTCCCTTTCATAGAGTTATCTGATCAGCTTCTTGTTATGGCTAAAACTTTGAGTTTAAAATATTTTTATATGTCAATATTTTTTTGCATTATACAATAGATCAATTACGTTATTATAAGAGTACAAATGGTGACCTTGTTACTGTATCAGCCCATATACGTCCCACTGCAGGGCACGGGCCTACTCTACAATCGAGAATACGATTGAGAGTGGTTAGGCCATATAGTCCACCACGCTGGCCTAATGCGGGTTGGCGGACATACATACCATAGAAATTACAGAAGACCTTATTACACAAGGTAATTTATATTGGAATAAAATAAAAGAAGTTCAATTACATTCTTATTAAAAAAATCTACTTTTTCATATTTCAATATCTTAGTTTAGTTACAAATTACACCAAATTAGGTGATATATTTCACAGATTCAAAAACACGCTGGAAACGAACTGGTAACCTTTCGTATCTATATACTCGTCATCTGTGCTATCAGGCTATGAATAATGCAATAAAAATAGCCCAGCCGCGACACTGACCCGGTGCCATCTCGACTGACATAACAACAATGTTGTAATCTCTTGTTTTTATTTGGAGACGTGAAAATCCGTACAAAAGAGGCTAATAACCTTTGCTATTTTGGTGTTCTAGGGTCGATAAATATTTTTTTTTGCAATGAATGGCGAGACGAGCAAGCCGTTTGCCTGATGGTAAGCGATACGACCGCTCATAAACAGTAGCACGTTCCACTGCGCTCGCCATCCTGAGACATAAGATGTTAAGTCTCAATATGTCCAGTAGTTACTCTGGCTACAATGTCCTTCAATCCGAAACACAACAGTGCACTGACGCATTGTTGTTTCACGGGAGAAATAGACATTGCGGTGGTACCTACCCAGATGGCCTCTCACATATGAGAGACCTACCACCAGTAAAATCAGAGGGTTGTAAAATATAAGTCGAAGAAATTAATATGGGTAATGATTATCATCAATTATAATAATTATTACTCTTATATAATATAATATTATATTAAATTAACGTTCGAATATTACACATTATTTTTTACGGATTTTATCGCGAATTTGGTTTAATTTTCACATTTTTGACGTTTCGATTACTTTGCAGCTTTCGTTTGATGTATAATCTTTTTAAATTACTTGAAGTCAAATAAAAAACGTCTTTACCCACACATAATAAGGTCAATAAATAAAGTTGATTTATTTATTTTTCGTTCGTTATTGATGTAGGTTAAGATATTTTTATTATGCGCTCACGGCATAAACATTTCGTGTTTACACCCTAAGATAAGGGGTCATTAGCTTTCAGTAAAAATGGTAAACAGTTAGGTAGATAACACGACACACATTTTTGCATTAATCCTTCACATTTGATATTTTTGTCTTAGTATATTTGAATAACCCGCCAACCCGCACTAGGCCAGCGTGGTGGACTATATCGCCTAATCACTCTCAATCGTACTCTCGATTGTAGAAAAGGCCCGTGCCTTGCCGTGGGACCTATATGGGCTAATAAAGAAGAATATTTAAATATTATTGTCGGCAAGCAGGGAACAGAAATAATGATGAAATTAAATATATCAACTCAATTAAGGTACAGATTGTCAACGATATTTTGGCGTCTAGATGCGTTATCATGCTGTTGTTAAAATATTAAGAACAGTTTTCTCTGTTCACATTATATGGGCATGGACTATTATATTACGAATGTAATATGCTTGTTGTTTGTTATATAAAAACATATCATAAATTTCAAATCAAATCAATTTATCCAAAATTCGTCACGCCACTAGAGTCGAGATAAAATATAAAATGCAATAAAATTAAATGAAACATTTAACATTGTTATGTCTTTAAAATTCCTTCCACTTATCCTCATCAGTTACTGATGCCATCCAAGTTCTAAATTGACTACATTGCTAACTGGGAGACCTTTGCCGAGCAGTGGGATAGAATAGGTTATTGAAAAAAATCTCTCTCTTTAAAATATCTTTAAAATTAAATATTTATAACATTGACTACACATACCTTGAGAAGGTCGCTTCAGTAGCAATTCTGCCCATGAGTTCTTTTTATACGAACTTCTTGTAAAAGGACTTAGAAATACAACGCTAAGAACGCCAAATGAAAGAAATGATGAGGATGGAAGTTAGAAAATTATTATTGGTGCGTGTATAACTGGTCGGTCAGTCGAACTTTTATTACACATGGTTGGGTAAACGAAAAATAAAACAGCTCACCTTATAAGGGAGTATATCACCTCACCTCGTAAGGGATAATTGCCACCCATTAATATATATATGGATATATATTTTACATCCAATAGAAATTCATATAAATCGCTTTGCCCTGTGCCCTGGGATTTGAGTCTGCGACCACCGGAAACATGTCAGTGGCGTCTGGCTTGATAAAAACAGGCCACCACGCACTTCTCACTGCCAAATTGTGACCACAGTAAATTTTATACCCAATTAAGAAATCTTAAAATCTATATGTTTTTATACTGCTGTCGACCAATTTTCATACAAATAAATTTACCAAGCAAAATCGGCGGGAAAAGTAAGTGTAGTAATATCATCTGTTTGTGACATTTTCAGGAAACGTTGGTCGTCCTCAATAGCAGATAAGATATAGAATATATGGCGCGATGATAATACTTGTGATACAACACAGTGACAAACATTATACAAAAAGATTTTCTTACTTATTTTTTTTATTTCATTTAATGGCGAGACGAGCGAACATATTGTAAGTAGTTTGCTAGACTCAAGCTTGTAAGTTCGAAATAAAAAAGGCCTGATGGTAAGTGATACAACCACTCATGGACAGTACCAAAACCAAACACCATGAATTACAGAGCAATGCTTGGCATTCCACTGCGCTCGCCATCCTGACACATAAGGTGTAAAGTTTTATTATGTCCATTACTTACTCTGGCTATAATGTTCAAACCGAAATATAAGAGTGCATTTACATTCCTGTTTGGCGGGAGAAATAGACATTACAGTGGTACTTGCACAGGCGGTCTCTCACATATGAGACAAACCACCAGTTTATATTTTTAATTGTACAAAAAAATATGTTTTGAATGTCCTTTCTTTTAACCATATTACTTTAGCAAAAAACATGGGTTTACCGACACGATGATATTTAAAACATGACAAAATATTGACACGCTTTTTTTGCGAAAATTTTATTTGCACTGTGTCAGTAAACTACTGTAATCACTAACGGCCGGTTTCTATCTTTAACAAGAGATTTCTCTCGAAATTTCGATACATTTTTGTTTCAGTAAGGAAAGAGAGAGATATTTAGATAAGGTGCATATATTTATACATATCTAGGCAAGATAATATTGTATGTCTATATTTGTTTCTTGAAGCATACAGTGGTATCGAAATAGTAACGATATCCATTTTAACCTCTTGTTAAAGATAGATTGGATATAGAGAACGGCCGTAAAACTACCACCCAGCTTCATTTTCGGTTCGAATCTAGATATGCTCTGTATAAGAAGGATATTAAGTATTCATCATTTTCTAGCGCCCAGTTCCACCCGGGTATAAGTAATTTTCCATTATCATTATTAGGAAAATAATTTGTACCTATACGCAAGTTATTTGAATGTTTAATATTATTGAAAAGCTGTTTACAAAATGAATTGCTCTATCGCTCAACTTTTGTAAATAGACTTCATAAAGATCATTGAAACGGAAAATTGCTGCAGTGTTTACTGATCAAAGGTTGGTATTTGGACTTTGTATCGATTGCACCGATAATTGGCTTGTGTCAATGTGCAATCAATACTACGTACGTCATTTGTGCAGCTAATAAATAAATAGAGGACCAGGGGTTAGAAGAGGCGAAAACAATACATAGCAGATGTTTAAAAACTTTGTAGGCTGGCCATGAAGCTGGATTTCTGTAAAGTTACGGATGCGATCCCAGTTAAGGTAAGTATTATAGTATAAATAACTTGATAAAAGTTCGAACAAATCTAGTAATTTTTTAATAAATTGATCCGGCAAATGAGCAGGCAGATCACCTGATGTTTCTCTTGAACATCCACAATTCTTGGATCACAGATGTTTTGCCAGACGATTCAACCGGGAGGGGAATATGAGTTTACCTAATTGATTATGGAGACATAAAATATAACGAGTTGGTTCTCTATTGGGAAATACATTTTTTTATTGCAATGTATGTACGAGACGACCGTGCCGTTCGCCTGATGGTAAGCTATACGCTCGCTAATGAACAGTAACAAACCAAGAAACACCACAGGTAACAAAGCAATGGTTGGCATTTCATTGTGCTCGCCATCCTGAGACATAAGATGTTAAGTAGTAACTCTGGTTACAATGTCCTTCAATTCAAAAAACAACAGTGCATTTACCCTGCTGTTTGGCGGGAGAAATAGACATAGGGGCGGTGCCTAACCAGGCCTCTTACATATGAAATACCTACCACCAGTAATCCAAAATATATGTTTAAGTATCGCATTTTATAATCATATGGTCACACTACTTACTATTGACGCTACTTCTCTATTCGAGTTTATCCATATAATCTAAAATAAATATATTATCCCATTTTCAAATCGCATGGTCATACCAGTTGCCATTGGTCGTGTGTGGTTATAATTCGAGATAACCAACATAATACTAATCTTGCGTCAGTTTCTAATGTTTAAGATTACGCTTAGGTTATCATTAGAACTAAAGACCCTTTTACGGCGATAAAATAATATTAAGAATTATAGAGACCTAACTTAAAAAATCTTATTTTTGAGACACGTTCAGTAAAGATTTGTAACATAAGAAATTTTGAACTTATGGAAGATACATCGAGAAGACCGAAGTATACATATTTCTTTCTTTTACGCGTCAATAGATCCTTCTTTAATAGCGGGTCAATGTAGATAGTTATTATGAGCCAATTTTTTGGATACGATCTTTTTCATTTTATGCGATTTTTCGATGCCGCGACATTAATTTAAAACATTGGGATTTATGTCGTATTCCGAGCACATAAGTTTGAATATCCTCTGGTAAAAAATTAAATACCTAGCCATTCTGTCCAGAACTGCGCTGGCCTTAATCGAGACGAGTTATCACGTAGGGTGTATAAATACAAATTGGGGCAATAAAAACTAAAACAACTACAATTTATATTTTATTTATAAACTGGTAACATTCACATTTCACATATATTTTTTTCACTAACAATACTGAATATCACAAAATGTACGTCATATTATGGAATGTATGTATGCTTATAAAACAACGATAACATAACATTGTAAAATAAGTAAAAAAATATATACTTGTAGTGTGGGAAAATTATAATTTATATTGGAGGTAAGGGAAAGATGAAGAATAGTGCAAGCCTGAAGGCGACGAAACAGTACCAAAAAAGTTGCAATGGCGATAAAAGATTAGGCAGTGGAATTTATAAATAATAAATATACCCAACATTTACATACATAGTTCTGACCCACACCAAGATTGAGTCTTGTGTCGTGGGTAACAGGAACTACGAGAGACTTTTCGGTCTCACAAACAACCACCCGAAACTAATATCTTTGGTTCACACAAATATTTGTTCAAGTTCACAGCTGCCGTTTAACCAACTGCGCCACGGGGGCTGTCGATATAAAAGTCATAACTTGAGAATAAAGTCAAACTAGCTGCAAATAATACTTGGTTCGTTTTCGTTCGTCGTGTGTTATGAGATTTAGACAAAACAGCCAGCGTCCTCTATCGAGACATAACGTAAATACGGCTCATTCTTGATTCTATTAATCAGATTGATTATCGCAGCAAGTCATGAAGTGCTGGAAAGAAAGAGACAGACATAAACCGCTTCGTCACGATGTCTCTTTAAATAGCAGCCATTTTTATGTTTTATATGAGAAAATTGAAATCACATTTAAAAAATAAATACAATGAAAAAAATGGAAGACATTTTTGATTCGTGCGTTTCTCATTTATTTCTACACCATGGACCTATGTTTCATTTTTATAACTTAATAGTAAGGTGCACTTAAATTGTTAGATCACATTTCTAGTTTTTAACTCAAGTTTTATTAAAATATGTATACATATTATGGTAGAGGCATGGCCACATTAAAATAAACAAACAGAATACTGTAAAAATAAAATAATCCAAGAAAATAATCTAATCCATAATATTTTACTTAGGGCTTATTTGAAATCGTCATTAATAGCTTTATGCAGAGTAATTTTGATGAATATTTTGACATATTAAGAGCTGCTCTATAGGACATATCAAAATTAGAATTTTATTCCTTTAAAATAATTTATATGAATATTGATAGTACGTGGTGGTACGTGGTGGCACAACAATATATTCACGGAGGTCGCAGGTTTGAATCCCACGGCATACCTTTGACTTTCTGGAGTCATGTGTGTATTGATAGTCAATCACCACGCACTAAAACGGTGAAATAAAACATCATAACGAAACTTGCATACCATAATATCTATGGTATGTAAATTCCGCCAACCCGCATTAGGCTACAGTGGTGGACTTTATGGCCTAACCACTCTCAATCGTACTCTCGATTGTCGAGGAGGCCTGGGTAATGAAATGGGACATATATGGGCCGATACAGAATATAGCCACTAACAAATATGCCCCTAGTAAAATATCCAATGTAATAATTAAATATTTTTTATGTACAAAATACTGACTCAAACCTTATACGTGATTTAATATTGTCATGTCTCTACAGTATTAATGCATTTGGAATGGTTAGTTTATAAAAATACATAGATATTTCTGATCCTTTTAGCCTCCAACATTTGGTTAGACCGTGTGTTTGAAGACTGCCAACAATTTCATTTTTTATGGATTGTTCACAACCGATTTGGATTTTTTAGACTGTTGAAGAAATGAGTAAAAAGTATTCTGCATTTCAAATCGCTTAAGTTATTTACAGTTTAACTTTGTCATTTCATAAGATGAGTATACAAGTTTTTGTTTTTTACAAGTAGCAGAAAACGAGCAAAATATGTCTTAATATATCTTAGCAGTTCACACAAAATGATCACTGTTTTTTTATTTACTTCAGTGAAAAGGTTAATTATTATAATTGCATTTGCATACAGAGTTCTTTTTAGATAAAATATTAGTTGCATTATGTTAGTAGTCACTAAAACTACCACCGGGTTAGATTTCAGTCGCAGTCTGTATAAAAAATATAAAAATTGTAGCTAGTAGTCTTTTAAAATATTACCTACAATTTTTACTCATTCGTACAATAATTTGATGCCGACTCCTATTTGCCTTCTTTGCTATTTTTAAGCGAGTGTCTGTAAGCGGCTCTTAAATCTCCTGCTCTCGATAAAAACTTCGCAACCCACTGTCTATCTTGCAGCTATTGCCGAATCTTAGCTGTAACATTTTATCCACTCAAATCTTCAACAACAAAACATATTCCCGAATCGTGAAAAACTACATATCATTTTTTTTTTTAAATCTCATTTCCTTTCTTTCTTTTACATATAGATACCATTCAATTCTTAGCAGTAAAATCCAATCCACTCAAATCTTCAACAAAAAAACATATTATTATAATCGTTAATACTACAGATATTTTTTTATTTAATTATCTCTATCGTAGTGTGATGGATGTGCCTCGTCACCGCGCCAGGGCTGGGCGGGGCAGCGTGGAAGCCACCGGCTGGTCCCAGGACACCGGCAAACCGTACTTCTTCGGCTTCAGGATATGGATGAACTGGAAATAGAAAAAAAAACACTCGGATTAAAATAATGTATGTATCAGCCCATATACGTCCCAAAGTAGGGCACGGGCCTCCTCTACAATCGAGAGTACGATTGTGAGTGGTTAAGCCATAATATAGTCCACCACGATGGCCTAGTGCGGGTTGGCGGACTTACATACTATAGATTTTTTTATAAATCGGTATGGTATGCAGGTTTCCTCACGATGTTTTCCTTCACCGTTTTAGTGGTGATTCAAACGAAACAGATAAATACGAAAATATGACATAAAGACCCATTCGAGAAAGACGAGAATCGTACGTCAATATAGCATGACATAACCGCCATGGATTATCGTATTCTGACTTTTTGATGCAACTTTTTATACCCTTTCGATTATCTTATGTTCGAGTCGAGAAACTCTACGTGTATATTGGGCTAAAATAAAAATATGTGACATTCGCGTACAAAACGGAATCCAGGGCTAAGAGTTATATAGATCCTTCTTCACTGATACTTATTTCAGCTTAGTGACGGAGGTATGACCGCTACACGCGCGTTCTACACGTTTTATATGCATGTTTTGTGGTCATAAAATTATATGCAAACTCCATAAAAGTATAACCCACGTACTCATTGTTCTATATATAGGATCCCAACAAACCAGCGTTCATATTGTTGTTTGTTTTTGGCAATCGAGCAAAAGGCGCAACGAGCAATGGTAACTGATTACTGCCGTCCATGAATATGTACAACACTTACCCCCTTATACTCGTACATAAAGAATTAACGCAGTTAATATAAGTTGACTCAAAAACGTTATTCATAGACATCAAAAATCATTAATCAGCTATATAATAGCTCATTAACTTTATAATGGCCCTCAAAAAAGGATCACCGAATGTGAAAGTGATTGAAAGAGGACAGAAAGAGAAAGACATATATTCGTCCATTTTAAAGCTTATTGGCATAACTGAGTCGTAAGTATGTAAGTCGTAAGTCGTAATATTAAAGATATTTTCAGTCAATTTTTGAGCACACCAGCATAATTATGTTCAGATATTAAAGATATCTCCACTGCACCTGTTCATCGATTTACAAAAAAATATGATGATGTGCCAGCAAAATAATACTTACCACAACAACAGCATAAACAGCGCCGATAGCGAACCCGGCGGCGACGTCGCTCCAGTGGTGCATGTGTTCAACCACCCGGGACAAACCCACGTACCACGCGGCTATGAGCACCGCGAACTGTATGCCGTGCCGGAGCAGCTTTGAGCCGCGCCACTTGCCCTTCACTTGCACGTACAACTGAAAAGGATTGAGAGATTATTTGGATAGGTTATTAAGTGTCAAGCCACACGATGCGGCGACAGTCATAAAATCTTTTTTTTTATTGCTATGAATAGCGAGACGAGCATTTCGCCTGATGGTAAGCGATACGACAGCTCATAAACAGTAGCAGAACCAAAAAACACCTTTATTTACAAAGCAATGCTTGCCATTTCACTGCGCCCGCCATCCTGAGACATAAGATGTTAAGTTATAGCGCGCCATCTTACGGCTCCCGCGAGCCCCATATCGCTCCCGTCCGCACCACGGGCTCCCGTACCTTACCGTGCCTATGGGTTGCGCCCGCGCTCACACCCCGTCGCCCTTCGTCAGTGTCGAGTCAGTTGTTGTCCGGGATAGACGCGTGCGCGGGCGTGGCCCGTGTGCTCTTCCGCGGTTGTCGATGTAGTAGTGTGTACTTAGTTTCCGACAATATAGTTTATTCGCGAAGATGGTATTTTAATCCATTCAGTTCCTATCCTCCGACCGGCACTCCTCAACAAAAATAGGTATTACGTATCCCCGATAAGTGGCTGCCCAACGTTCGGCTTCGAACTTGCCGTTATAATTATTGTTATCGAGTTACCTATTTCTTTGTTGTTGAGTGAACATTTAGTTCTGATCAAAAGTGTATAGTGTACGTATATAACGTTATACGACGTATCACGGTATTCGGACTGCTCCACGCCGTGAACGTGAACGTGAACGTTAATGTTCGAGAGTTCGAGCCACAAGTAAATACACGTTAACTCGTGTCGTCATACCAAAAAGGGACGATAAGTATACATAATTTCTTATGATTGAGTGTTAAATGTATTGCTATGGACGATGTATATTGATTATTGGACATTCCGCCTAGCAATCATTAAAGTGTTTAATCTCGGACTATTGTTTATCGAACTTTTGTTTAGCTTACAGTAATATTACGTCGTAGTTGTGTCGCCGGAATCGTAGTGTTTATGTCGAACTATTTCCTTGAACTTTTGTTTATTTATGTTACGTCGTGTTTAAAAGACGCTATTGTGGACGCATAGTGTTATGTTTGAACTTTGAACTATTTGTGTTTTTCGTTGAACTTTTCAAATTGTTAACTTTGGAAGTATACTAAGTTATTATGATGGCACCCACAACGCGACATGGACTTAAAGACAAGGGGGAGAGTGAATCGCGACCAAGTTCCGGGTTGGCTAGTGATGTTGTCACGCCGACCACGTCGACCACGTGTGAGCCAACACCGCCTCAACCGACGCCGATGGCGGTGACTCCGGTTGTCATCACTGATCAGCAGCTCCTGCAGCTTGCGCAATTGCTGCGCGCGCAGAGTCCTACAGTTTCGTATCCATCGCCTCCGCCTACATTGTTTCAAGGAAATTTCGCCAAATGTACGGCGCGGTTTGACGGCGCTCAAGACAGCGATGTGGTTGCGTTTATCGACGCGTTAGAAATTTATAAGGAGTGCGTCAGTATAGAGGATGGTATCGCCTTGCGAGGGTTACCCATGCTTCTCACCGGGTTAGCTGCAACGTGGTGGCAAGGTGTAAAGGCTTCTGTAACGAGCTGGTCAGAAGCATTGCAGTTGCTAAGGCAGACATATGGGCCGCGTCTCCCGCCACATCAAATCTATAAGCAGTTGTTCTCAAAGGAACAAGAGGATGAATCTACCGATATTTTCGTGTGCAGAGCGAGGGCTCTGATTGCTCAGCTTCCGTATACCTTGGACGAAGAAATTCAGTTAGACATGGTATACGGACTATTGAACTACAGAATTAGAGAGAAAATATCGCGAAGTACTTTCAGTACTTATTCAGAATTATTGTCTCAAGCGCGACGCTTGGAGGATTTGTTTCATGAAGGCGAGCCTAAACTGTGTAAGTCAGATAAGACTCCAGTTAATGTATCATCACCATCCGCCAATCACCAGTCTGTATCAAATACCTATACTAGGAATACAAGGTCACGACCCCTTTGTGGCTACTGTAAAAAGTACGGCCACGTGAAGGCTGAATGTTCCAAGCTTCGTGACCAGAACAGACAGAGGACAGGCGAAGGCACATTTCCGCCGTCTTCGACGCCGATCGTGTGCTTCGGGTGTGGTGCACCAGGCGTGATTCGCGCTAACTGCGCGACGTGCAGAGGACGACGCTCGTCCGCCTCTCCGGCTACACATAGTTTTTCCGCGGTATCGAGTGCCTGTCCGCCGCGAAGTAGGCCCGTCATTTGTGTGGATATTTACGGAGAGACAGGAAAATTATTATTAGACACTGGTGCGAAACAATCGGTCGCGAGTGTTAGTTTAAGGGATTATTTAAAGAAACATAATCATAAGTTTGAAAAAGTGTTTTATAATTTAAAATTTGCGAACGGTGACACTAGCAGCAAGATTGTTGAAACTGCTCTAGTCAGTGTCAAGGTACAGGGAGTAGTGGTGCCGACGCAGTTCGTTGTATTGGCAGGTGCTACTGAATCTTTATTGGGCATTGATTTCATAAGGGATGCTGGCATGGTAGTTGATTTTGTCAGGGATCGGTGGTCATTACGAGACAGATCAGGTACGTTTATGTTAGAGTACGAGGATGACGGGACTCGCCTCGTCTGTTCCACTGTAGACCTTCTACGTGAGAATGAAGGAACGCTCTTGAAGGCTCACGAGCGCAAGGAGCTTTCAGCACCCCAGGAAGACAATAAGGGTATCTTTGAGCCAGGGGGAGCTGCTACCACATTTGCGATCCATCGGAATGATAACAACTATCGTCCACCAATATCCGTCCCGCCCTATTATGTTACACCTGTGAAAAAGGAAATTATGAGGAAAGGGATAGCCAATGTAGTAGCTGACACCTTGGGCAGGCCTGTTGCAGTAGAAACCTCAGAAGGTGAAGAGGAATGTCCTATTTGCCCCATAGTCGTTAACTTGCCTCGACGAGGACCTGAGGAGGTTCGTACAGCTCAACTGTCAGATCCAGATTGTAAAAAGGTGATCGAAGATTTCGAATCTGACGATGATGAACGCGCTTTGCGTTGGATCGATCGCGGTTATTACATGGCGCAAGGAGTATTGTACCGGTGTGATCCTGAGGGAGAAGCCGAGGAGCCATTATTGGTATTGCCTGAGGTTTGGAGGGACGATGTCATGAAACAGCTTCATGATGCCCCAACGGCAGGTCATCTTGGGGTAGAGCGTACTTTACGTAAGTTGATGGAGCGATATTACTTCCGTGGTATGCGCTCATATGTATCCGACTACGTGAAGAAGTGTGATACTTGCTCTAAATTTAAGCCGTCCAATCTGAAACCTGCAGGACTATTGCAAACTCCTATACCGCACCAGAGATTTGAGGTAATCGCGATGGATTTATTTGGTCCCCTTCTAGAGGGTGACAAAGGAGAAAGGTGGATTTTTCTAGTGGAAGACACCGCCACCAGATGGGTGGAATTGTTCGCGTTAGTAGACGCCACCGCAGAAAATTGCGCGAAAATTCTCATAGAAGAGATATTTATGAGGTATGGTGTCCCACGGCGAGTTGTATCCGACAATGGATCACAGTTTGTATCCGCCGTGATGCAAAAGGCCATGTATGTCATGGGTGTTCGGCAGTGTCCAATACCCGCTTATCATCCGGAGGCGAATCCCGCCGAGAGGAAAAACCGGGATTTAAAGCAGAGGCTGGCCCTGTTATTGGGACCGGAGCATCGCAAATGGCCAGAGATGCTCTCCCAAACTCGTTTTGCTCTCAACACCGCCTATAATAGTGGCACAGGAGAGATGGCAGCCTATCTGATGTTCGCTCGGGAATTAAGGTCGCCAATCGATGTGGACCATGATATGAGAGCCATCGTGTCCCAGGAGAACTACGTCCCACAGATAACGCCGTACTTGCGTAGTTTCGGTCATACACTCCAACGTGTAAAGTATCGAGTGGAGGAACAACAGGATATCCGCAAAGCAGCGGCAGACAAGCATAGACGTCCGGCTCCTGCTATCCAGGTGGGAGATCGAGTGCTCGTAAACTCACATGTTCTCAGCAAATCAAGAAAGGGCGTTACCGCAAAGTTCGCACCTCGACGTAACGGTCCGTACGTGGTATCGGAGGTGGCGAGTCCGACGTCTTACGTCATTAAAGATAGTCGCGGTCAGGTAGTTGGCAAATACCATGCTAGCGCCCTTACTCCTTATCAGGGTACAAGGAGGATTATACAAAAGGCACGTAGGGGAAGGCCGGCCAGGTCACATCCGGGACGAGCTAGTGACCTGGAGGGGGAGGATATAGCGCGCCATCTTACGGCTCCCGCGAGCCCCATATCGCTCCCGTCCGCACCACGGGCTCCCGTACCTTACCGTGCCTATGGGTTGCGCCCGCGCTCACACCCCGTCGCCCTTCGTCAGTGTCGAGTCAGTTGTTGTCCGGGATAGACGCGTGCGCGGGCGTGGCCCGTGTGCTCTTCCGCGGTTGTCGATGTAGTAGTGTGTTACTTAGTTTCCGACAATATAGTTTATTCGCGATGATGGTCTTTTAATCCATTTAGTTCCTATCCCGTGACCGGCACTCCTCAACAAAATAGGTATTACGTATTCCCGATAAAGTCTTAATATGTCCAGTAGTTACTCTGGCTACAATGTCCTTCAATCCGAAACACACTAGTGCATTTACACTGTTGTTTGACGGGGGAATCAATAAAGGGTACCACTCATTAGACCGCTCTTATTTGGGGAAGGTCACTAACTCTTTCAATGTCCTATATTCTCAGTAAAAGGACGATGATAAGCTTTTTTTACAAACATTGCGAGAATATTATGTGGCGGACATAGAAAAGAAAAGAATATTACTGACGTACATAAAGAAGAATAAACAATATATTCTGTAATTAGTCAAAATGCTACTTATGGTATTCTCATACTTCCAAATTAGCAATTTCTAACGGGCTTTATTGTATAAACAATCAACGTCACCGTATGATGTCATTCGTTATGTCTGGTCTGAGACGCCGCCTGGGTAGGTACCACTGCATTGTCTATTTCTTCGGACAAACAGCAGTATAAGTGCACTGTTGTGTTCCAGTTTGCAGGACATTTTCGCCAGAGCAACTACTGGACATAATTAGAGTTACCATCTTATGTCTCATGATAGCGAGCATAGTGGAATGCCAAGCATCGCTTTATAATTCATGGTGTTATTTGGTTTTGCTGCTGTCCATGAGCTGTCGCTTACCATCAGGCGAATGGTATGCTAGTCTCGCACTTTCTTTGCAATAAAAAATATATGCGAATATATGAGAACCAAACAAACAGCAATTCAAATGCACTGTTGTGTTTCGGATTGAAGGACATTGTAGCCAGGGTAACTACTGGACATATTGAGACTTAACATCTTATGTCTCAGGATGGCGATCGCAGTGGAATGCCAAGCTGTTTGGTTTTGCTAGTGTTCATGAGCGGTCGCATCGCTTAACATCAGGCGAACGGTATGCTCGTCTCACCATTCAGGGCAATAAAAAAAGAAAATAATATAAACTTACGATGAAGAAAACAGCGCAGTACATGGCGAAGCTGGAGTGCGCGCTGGGGAAGGACAGCCGCATTTCAGCAAGCTGCTCCAGCGTAAGGAATCTCTGGCAATTGAATCGCTGGATGTAGCCCATTGAGTTTAATGTGGAGTTTAAGATCTGCGGCTGGCATAGCTGGAAAATAAGTAAATAATAAATAAATACACCCAACAGTCACACACATAGTTATGACCCCACACTAAGACCGAATCACCCCACACTAGACATCTTATTTTGTATATCTCGTCAATTAGCATATCTATATATTACAATAGACGAGCAAGGAGACAATTACATCAGGTAATAAATAATAAGTGCGTGGTGGCCTGTTGGTAAAAGGGACTAGACGCGACTGCCAACATGTTCACGGTGGTCGCGGGTTCGAATCCCAGGGCACACCTCTGACTTTTCGGAGTCATGAGTGTATTGAAAGTCATTTTGACTCAAAATGACCTATCAACCCGTTATTATAGAAGGACCTCTTGACACATGAAAGGCATAAATATGTATAAATCGGTCTTCTAGATGTATCTTCCATTAGTACAAATGTTAAAATTTTTTAATGAACGTTTCCCAATAAATAAGATTTTTTTAAGTTAGGTCACTTTAATTTTAAATTTGCGATATTCAAAAATACTTACATCAATAAAGTGCGGTCTTAGCCTGCCGACGACGTATTTGGCTAAATGAGAAGTTAGTTGTTGGCAAGCGGCTCCAAAA
Organism: Hyles euphorbiae; assembly: GCA_023078785.2. NCBI lineage: Eukaryota > Metazoa > Arthropoda > Insecta > Lepidoptera > Sphingidae > Hyles > Hyles euphorbiae. The sequence continues at coordinate 13,041,695 of CM041047.1, forward strand.
GTGAAGATTCCTATGGTGGAATAACTCTCCCATATCCATCCTGGGATGAGAATACCGGATAGGAACTTCTCTCCCACCCCTTTCCCTTGCTTATCCCGAACTACTTCTGTAATTACGACCTGAAAAAGAAACATCAGGAATATTTTTAAATTAAGCAGGGTGGTAGCGGTAGTGACTTCAGACACAACGTAATGAATTTTTTAGCAAAAAAAAAAATATTCTATCATATTTGGGTGGTAGAAACATCTCTTTTTTTCTAAAATAAAAGATAGCACAAAACATTGGAAAGAAAGAAAAAAGGTATTTTATGAGTTACAATAATAATAAAGAAGAAACCTTTTATTCCATGCATTTACAAAAAAATATATTTAAATTTCAAATTTCATGCTTGATTATTAATTTTCCTTTAATATAAAAAGAGGTTCAAATGTAACTCACAAAAAAAAAAAACATAATATGTTTTGGATGATGTATATCGTGGCTAATTCTAAAGGAAAGGAGAAATCTCTTGGGTGGTACACGCAAGGAGTATTTGTTTACAACATCTGCGAAATATCCACATGAATAACTAATAACCAGTTTAGTTCATAATAAAATCGTGATTCACATCCGGACCTTGTTTTGTCATTGCACGGAGAAAGCAGCGGTGAACATTGTATAATAATGTAGAACTGTGGGGCAATTCACGTAATTTCTTGACGCGACGCGACGATCAAGTTTCGTTGCAGTTGTAATTAAGTTTACGTGTTATAATACGTGTTATAGTACAAAATTGTATTCTTGTAATTGTTTAGCGCGTCAACTGTACGTTAGTCATATGTAATATTTCTGATATCAATATACTGATACGATTTGTAGGATATTTTCTTACTGGGAAAATCGAAACTTGTGTTACACGATGATTGGACTAAACCGTCATTTAGGTCAAATAAATAAGTGAATACCTACCGATCAAGTTCCGATCAGAATCACGCACATAAAACGCGCGGCAGTAGAATACGCTAAAGCGCTTGTAAAATCACCAGAGTACGGAAAGGGTCGTTTCGATCGAAACTTAATTGCAACTGCATTGCAACTGAACTTATTTTATTACGTGAATCGCTCTACTGTACTGTATCAGCCCATATACGTCCCACTGCAGGGCACGGGTCTCCTCTACAATCGAGAGTAAGATTGAGGTAGGTATAGTCAATATTATACTTAATATTATCATTTTAAACAAACCGTGAAGGATTTACTGCATGACATAGTAATCATGTACTTCCGCACACAGTGCCGTTTGATAAGATACGACCGATATTGATAGCGAAACTAGGAAGCTGAGATTATGTTTTCGTATATGGCACTTGAAGAAAGTACTTTAATTGTAGGCTATTGTCCTATCACACTTTTTTCTCTGGCCCAGCGTAATGACTGCGGTGATAGGCATGCCGTCCAAGCAGAGTATCCAATGGCATCGGATGGCAGTCCCATTCGATACAATCATGCCGGCCTGCTGAGATGCCTCTTCACACTACGGCGGAACGACCCAGGATTATAGGAATGAGCGAACACGCATGACGGCAAACGATTCCACAGGTTGACAGTCTGTGATGCCGCGGGTCCTACTGAGACAAATATTTGTGTGATCCACAAGTATTTGCTTCGGATCTGGGTATATGTGAGCGCAAAAAGTCTCTCGTAGTTTCTAATTCCCACGACAAAAGATTCGATCTTGGTGTGGAGTCAGGACTATGTATGTGACTTATGGGTGTTATTTATTTATTATTTATTATAATGTATAAGTGTGTTAATACATTGACTTATTTTATTTGTTTAAAAATAAAGAGATGGTATAAATAAACGGAGTTTCTACTTTCTAAAGTTGTTTCTTCCTTCTGTGTATTTTACGTTCCAAAGCACTCAGGTAATAAAGTAATCAGTTCACGAATCTAGTGAATCTTATTTGGAGACGTGAAAATTCCTAAATAAACTTATCTATTTTGGTGTGTTGTGGACAAAAATCACAAAATATCACAACGGGGGACCTAGTAAGATATCACGTGTACTTTTTTTCGACACATAATTTTGATTACCATGTTACATATTAAACATTGTAAGACTTACTTATATGTACTAAAAATACACGTGATGTTGGATGGGGAAGGAGGGGGGGTCAATTAAACTCTCACCACTTATCACCAAAGATGAGGGGGGGGGGGGGGTCAAAAATGCTAAATAAAAGATCACGTGATTAACGGACTGCCCCTTAGGCAAAATTATATTTTGTGTAAATATTTTTTCTCACCGTGGCAATGATAAATGCGAACCCGATGCCTGCCAGCACACCTTCAGAGATGCTCTGCTCTTTGTAGGGCAGCCGGATGCTCATGTCATCCAGGAAGAACCCGCGCTCGTACGGTTCCGCCCATATCTGCAGCGCTAGTAGGGGAAACGCCACTGAAAAAAAAAAGAAAAAAAAGAAGTCAAAGCGTGGTCGCTTTATTAGCCTCATGTTTACCAGGTTGTCACGTTCGTTGATCCATTGGTATTGAATAAGAGTTGTGAAACGTGAAGTCTTGGATTCGGTAGGTTACAATACAGTTTTTATAACCTAATTCTAAAAAATACTGTAATGTTCTCAATTTGCCTGTATGTTTTTTTTTTTATTTAGATGAATAGCGAGACTCGCATTATATTCGCCTGATGGTAAGCGTTACGATTGGTGTCTATGCTTTAGGTGCTGGCAAATGTGAGGGCTTCGGTTGGTTTCCCCGGCACGACAGTCTTTCTTATAGCGAGTATTTCTGTTAGTTAAAAGTTTCATACCGGGTATCTCAAGACTGCTACCGAAAACGAAGCCGGGTGGTAGTTTTAGTGACTACAAACACAATGCAACTAAAAATTTCGCATAGAAACGCGACAATTATTTTTTATAATTTTTTAAATATCGTCATTTTTGGGTGGTAAATCCATAGTTTTTGCTAAAATAATAATTTAAACTCCTTTATACCTTAGAGTATTTATAAATGAAAGTGTATACACTATTATTTTAGGAAAAAATGTATTTACCGCCCAAATATGGTCATAGGAAAAAAATAACAAAAAAAATTTGTCGCTTTTTTTTCATTTATTTTGTTGCATTGTGTCTGAAGTCGCTTATACTACCACCCGGCATCGTTTTCGGTAGCAGTCTTGATATACCCTGTATATGTCGCGAGAAATTAGAATTTGCGATCTCGTAACAAAGCCAAGGGACTAAAATAAGCTTAAGAGCGTATACACCTTGCGCGCAAAGTCAACTATAGGTATTTCTTCGTTAATTTCACGCACACATAAGCGACCAAAGCTGTGTGCGTAGAGCTGCCGCGTCGGCTCGCTATACAATCGGCTCAAACCACTTTGATCAGTGCGCTTCAAATATTCAATTGAAATGTAACTGTAATATAATATCATAAAAATATTTTATTTGCATTATAAGTAGACAAATATTACTGTGCAAGCAAAGAATAATACAAATTTTGGATACTAATCATATTTTCGTTATTATTACATTGTTAAGTTGTATTCAAATCAGTGTTCAATCAGTAGACACTACGGACGTTTTATTAATCATTTTGTGTTCGAACACATAAATTGTGTTAGGGGCCTTACAACCCCTTACAATTACGAAATATATTTAATTTTCTATTACAATACATAACATAATTTAGCCTCGGAATTACATCCCATTATATTACCTGAAACATTATTTATACTTACTACAAAATCATTGTAGGTAATAAAAATAATTAAATATTTTACTACCAAAGTACTAAGATGTGGTAATCGCATTCCGCGCGTGGCTATTTTTACTACGCGCGGCATAATCGACTGCAGCCAGGCCGGAGCGACGAGCGATACGTCCTCCCTCTAGAAGGCCTTGCGGCGGTCTGATTTGATCCACGTCGGACAGCGTGTTTTATAGTGGTTTTTAAAATATTTGTAAAAAACATGAAAACTAATTTTGTTGAAATATAAAAATGGTAATTTATTGATAAGATGTTCTTCTATTATAATATGCAATTGCTATAAAAAATTATGTACGATAAGTTGGTGAAAAAAAATATGTTCTTGACGAGAGTTTCTGAATAATTTCGCATTGTTTAAATTTTTATTTTTCAGGAACTAAACACAAAAAGATTATTTTTCTCAGCAAAATCCCTCCATAAGGGTCTTATTAGTCTGATAATATTTTTATTTTCATCTTATATTTAGTGGTTAAGAATATCTTAAGCTTCTAAATTGCCATTTAAAGCCTAAATAACGAAACTTGTGTTCAGTAATCCTTATAGTACTCACAAATTATCCATCAATCTATAATGTTTTCCACCAAAATCCCTAGATGACAACCTTTTCTAAAATTAGTAATAATTATTTTTCCTTTAAATTGTTTATTGGTGGCTATTAACTCATTTGAAAAGTCCTGTTTTTAAGCCAAAAAGCGCGTGCAGGGTATAAACGCTCTTAACGCACTGAATATTGTACTAATTGTACCTCTGTCTATCTCGTTCGGAATTTTGGCGTGATTTTTGTACGTTTATTTAGCTACCTATAAGCAACTATTGTAGTAATGAGTGTATGTACAATAGTCAAACATAATTATGCTGGACCACATCTGCAGAAGATGCATATGGTTTTTACTGTATTATCCTTCCTACGATATTTTTTTTTTATTTTATTAACCTTCATATACAAATGTATACAAGGCGGACTTAATGCCTGTGGCATTTTCTCCCAGTCGACCTTTAGGTGATGCAGAGATGAGCAGAAGTAGTGTTATGAATACTTAATTAAGAGATAAGAGAAAAGAAAAAAAAAGAACATAATTATACAAGTAATTACAAATGTTATTACATATATTATTATACGATATACAATAAACTAAATAAAAAGAAACATATAAACATATAAACTATATACAATACTATACATACATATATATACAAATTACTATTGAGAGGATTCTGCAACTTCTTTGAGCAGCATTTCACGGACCTTCATTTTAAATCTGAGACGGGTAGTTGACGTCCTGATTTCAAGAGGGAGCGCATTCCACAGAAGTATAGCTTGAATGTGAAAAGTGATATTGTAAAATGTGATATTGTATACAAATTAATCATTTTCCATTGAACACTAAAAATGCATCTTGAATAATAAGCTAAAGAGATAATGCTCATACACGGATTCAGCATGTTAAATGAGTGATAGTACATGAACTGTACTGTTCAATTGAAAAAGGTTTATCCAAATCCCCAAGCTGACGTAGCGAGGCTGGGTGGACTATTAAGTACCTATACCTTCTCTTCAGCAAAAAGAAGGCAGGCATCCCAATACGATCTGATAGAAGTGGCCTGCATTCAGCTACTTTTTGCAACCTTAATCTGGTATCTATCCAACATGTAGGCGGGTGTCTGACATTTTGCTTGCCTGTACGTGGCCTCCACTCTAGAAACTTTCGACTCCAACAGCCATCAGTTCCTCTCGTTATGTGCCCGGCTCATTGCCACTTCAACTTGCTAATCTTTTGAGCTATATCGGTTACATTTGTTCTCCTACAGATCTCCTCATTCTCGATTCGATCTCGTAGGGAAATACATAGCCTTCTCCAACCTTCATAGCGCATTGAGTGACATTGTATTCAGCAGAGAGGGTTATCTCTTGCCAATCGAACAATTTTACCGTCATGTTTTCATGCTACGTGTCCGAGCATAGGACATGTACACTAAACTGCAACGGATCGTAAAAATCATCGTAAAATGAGAAATGATTCGTATCGCGCATTCCTGCAATAACAAAGATGTTATTCCTGTATCTCCTTAGCAATTACAGAAGTGCGCAATTCTTTTTACAATCCATGTCATGACCTGGTTTAGAAAATACGTTCAGTACGATTGACGGCCGTAGAAGCAATAGTCACCCGGATGGTGGAAGGGCCCTTGCCGCACTAAATATAGTCGATGCAGTCTGCGTACAAGCCCAAATAGAGACCGAAATTAGAACACGACACCCTTTTTCATTGCAATGAATAGCGAGAACAGCATGCCATTCGCTTGATGTTAAGAAAAGGAAAATACCATGAATATGTGAAATAACACCATGAATTAAAAATATTGGCATCCCACTGTGCACACCATGCTCTGACAAGATGTCAAGTCAATGTCCAATTCCGTTAGTTAGTAGTACAAGTATGCTGGGTTTTCCATCGTCATATCCGTTGATCGGTATCTACGTGGATACGAATATCCTACCACCAGCAAATCTAAACATAATGGGTAGGTACGCAATCTAGTATAATACCTTAAAAAGTCGAGTCATATCTTATGAAAGTCATAGAACAAGATAGCAGCGAGAAATTCTTGTTCAATGAATATGATAAATACAATGGTGGGGAGATGTGACGACTTAAAATATTTATCTTTCGATAGTAACGTGATAAAACACGTGCGTCTTTGATATTAGTCATGTACGTAATGAAGAATAATTAATAATAATCAGAAGTATTTTTAGATATTATTATTCCTCAGAACCTAAAATCTTTAACTTTTGTGTGTTACCAGTGATGACTTACGTCACCGAGACGTGGCCCCTCACTATGGGTCTCATGAGACGGCTCAGTCACTCAACGCGCTATGGAGTGGACTTTGCTCGGTATTTCCTTACGAGATCAAATGAGGAGTGAATGAATCCTCATCATCAGAAATAAGGAGATCCATAGGAGGACAAAGGTTACCGCCATAGCCTATAGGATTAGCAAGTTGAAATGGCAGTGGACCGGGCATATAGCGCGTAGAACTGATGGCCGTTGGGGCCGAAAATTTCTAGAGTGAAGGCCACGTACAGACAAGCGACGTGTGTGCATCCCTGTGCGATACAGACATGACGTGTTTATCCATGAAAATTGGGGATGGTCGAAATATCGTCATTTGCAAGTAAATGTTTTAATGCAGCATTTAATTTTAAGTTATAATATAAAATAAGTCTGTTTCGCTTCAAAATAGTTACTGATCACCAGATCAATGGCACCTTAGATAAGATCAGGTTAAAAGCACCTTGAACCGACGAAAATGCACGAGAAGGTGAAATGATGAAGCGAAAGTAATATGTGTATTATAGTCGCTTGCTACTTCTATGGGATACAGGCCTGATGTTTATGTATTTATGTATTTTTCTTTCTTTCTTTCTATTTATGTAATTAGTTACAAAGGACAAAACAGTTAAGAATGACCTGTAGTTTCGAGCAATTACTTTGCTGTTAGATTATAGGTTTTTATTATAAATAGTACTAAATAACAGTAAGTATTCTGTCAGCGCCACTTAGAGCATTAGTCATCGAGTCATTGTACTAAATGGTAAGGAGTTCTAATCCCATTATCATTTGCAATCACTTGATTAGACTGTCATTAAATTGTAACACGCGCAACCGATTTTTATGAAAAACAAAGAATATTAATTATAGTTTAGTAATATTTGTTGAAAAACAAGTTTTATATTTATTTATAATGGACGATAAAATACTGTACTTTTGCATATGAGGTGTTTCCCTTTTAAGTTATTGTTGCATTTACTTTTTGATTACTTTATATGTATACTTTAGTTTTAAATCAATGTAAACTATTGTTGGTGAACCTTATACAATAATGCAGCAATAGAACCTCTGCCTACCCCTTCTGGGAAAAAGGCGTGAATTTATGTATATATGTATTTATTTTATTGCGTTGAATGGCGTGATGACTGATACGACCCCTCATGGTCAGCAAATCCAAACAATACCATAAGTATTACTTGGGATATAAAGCAATACTTGGGATTCCACTGCACTTGCTATTCTGTACCTAATATCCTACAATTAAAGAAAATCCAGATAAAAAACCTATGCTGGTTTAGTGATTCAATTTAAGCGTGGATGGGCAAATTCGATTGATAATCTGAACGAAATTCGACTTCCCTTCGACCATTATTACAAAAGCTTGAAGTTCAACAATCCCTTATCTCCAAATCATAAACTATATTTAGAATTTCATGTTAACAAATTAATTAATGAAATTAGTATGTAATGATACATTATCTAAGTAATTAAAATTACAGTGAACCGTGAAATATTTTATCCGAGCAGGAAAATATCACGAGGATCTTATCACAAGTTTTTTCTATGGTAAGTACATATGTGACGTCCACCTACCCGAACTAGGGCAGCGTGGACTATGACCTAATTGATCATTTGTACGTACTGTTAGTAGTAAAGGGGTATCGTGGACTACTAAAATAAATAATTTCACCCAACAGTCACATAGTCCTGACTCCACACTAAGATCGAGTCTTGTGTCGTGGGTATCAGAAACTACGAGAGACTTTTCAGTCTCACAAACACCCAGACCCGGAACTACTTCCTCTCCAGATCAACAAGAACAGCTGGCTACCATCCTTATGTCGTTAATTTACCATCAATTCGCACTAAACGATTTACGTCCTCCTTCATCATGCGTACGGCAGAGGAATGGCACAATCGAATCAACAAATCCACAATCAGTGTTTCCTCAAAATTATTACTTGGGGATCTTTAAAGCTAGAGTGAATAGGCACCTTCTAGGTAGGTATGTAACATCGTAAACTATATCGTTACTTTTCATCAGGTGAGGTTATGGTCAAACGCCTAACCTACAAACGTTAAAAAAAAACTACTTAAAAATACCCATATATTTACTCAAGAAACCAAAATATTATTCATCCTATGATTGGTTGTCTAGAAGAGATCGCCTCTCTGTTTATGTTGTTTTTCATGATGTACCATAAAGCTTGTAAACAAATAAGTGAAATAATAAGAATTCTAAAACTGACTGATTCTGTGACGTAATTCAACTATCTCTATGACGTCATACGCACAGTGAATCAGAATCGTGGGTGATTAACACGGATATCGCATTTTATGATAAACATGCTTGATATGTTTTGTTATCAAAAGTTTTGTTTTATAGAGTGAGGAACATTTCAAATTAATGAATTATTTGAAGTGATTGTCCCTACCAGATTGCTTTGTACCAACATCTTTGAACTTCCATTTTTGTAGCCAGAGTGACTACTAGACATATTGAGACTAAACATCTTATGTATCATGTGGAATGCCAAGCATAGGTTTATAATCCATGGTGTTGTTTGGTTTTGTTTCTGTCCATGAGTGGACGTATTGCTTACCACCAGAAAAGATGAAAAGAGAAAACTTTTGAGACGATAATGGTGAATGGCATTATCGTCTCAAAAGTTTACTCGTAAAAATATTTTTGTATATCTTAATTTAATTTAGATTATATGAATTTTCTATACAAATATCATAAATATGAAGAATTTATTAGTTAGTAAACGCGCTGATTTCAGGAACCATTGGTAAAAAAAAAATGTATTGCCCACTTATAAAATAACGCTATAAGCAACAAAATATTACGCTACGATTTACAGGAGCAACAGCAAAAAATGGAAAAATTGATTCCCGTATTGGAGTCAAAAACAATTTACACCCAGCTGAAACCGAGTTAGGCTTCTAGTTATTTAATTTACTGGTCGGAACTGTATTTTTTTAAGTTATTTTATTTATTACAGTAGCAAACCCAAACTAAGTAATAGCCGTGTTGTTTTCATTTACAGCCGCTGCCAATAAACAATCCCAATCCAAAATTTGCCGTTTGAGATTGAGAGCTCAATCTTTTTTCTGATACTATATTGCCAATAATCAATCTCAGTAGTGAAAAAACTATGGCAACATGGTAAATGACAAATCGAAGAGTAGAAAACAATCCAGATTGACTTCAATCTAATTTTTTCGATTGATTATTGGCATCGGCCGTAAGTATCTACTTCATATTTTTCTTTTGCCTCCTCCATCATTAATTCAAAAACACATAGAGTCGAATGAGAACCGAAGAATTTTTTTAGAAGTCGGTAAAAAATGGAGCAATATGTGATTTTCGATCACCAATTGATTCCAGGGACTTTCCCACCCATATACCAACCACTGCAACGTTTGTCAGGCAGGATCAACAGTGGCACACAAAGAATTGACACCGAGCTCCGGAGCTAAGCGAGTCTTGTAGGGACAATAGCATCTACATTGATTTGAAACAAAAAAACGAATAGATATTGGAAATAAATGAGTTAGTAATGTCAGTGGATTGTAATCCATTCATTAGGTAAACCTTTGAGGTGAACCATTTGACCTTTGCCGAATCTTTTTATGCCAAGCCCTTCGTTGAAATGCCAAGCCTGCTTGATCCACTAAAACGATTATTGTTTTTTTTTCGGTTATAACCTGGTTGCTGTTCTAACAAGCAACTATGTCGGTTAATTTGTTCCTCTCTATTATTTTTGTAAATACAGATAATAATTTGCATTTTTAATTATTGGACGTTATAATATATTTTTTCTTATCTATACATATAAATAAAATTGAAGTGTCTGTTTTAGTAGTGAAAATAAAAAAAAATGTCCAACTACATATCGTTACATACATGATACCTGTGCCGAAAATGATATTTTAAAATTTTTTGTCTGTCTGTCTGTTTGTTCCGGCTAATCTCTGAAATGGCTGGACCGATTTTGACGGGACTTTTTTTGTCAGGTAGCTGATATAACAAGGAGTAACTTAGGGTACATTTATTTTAGAAAAATAAAGTAATGTTGCAATGCCCGCGCGCAGCTCACGCGCATGCCACCACTGGGCCGTCACGTCAGGCGCCTCCCACCAGTTCTCCCACCAACGAATCAATATCACATTTACAAAATATTGTATATAAAGAAATTTTTCAATAAAGTTAATACAAAAAACTGAAAATAAATGTGGAACGGGAGTTTAACGCCGCTCGCTAAGAGATGGCGCCACCATAGAATTAGATCGCGGTATGGTTTCGTTACAAAGGTTGATAATTAAAATAAACATGCAAAAACAAAAAAAAAAAAACTAAATTAACTAATTAACTTTTTTGTTAAATTCCACGCAGACGAAGTCGCGGGCACAGATAGTAAAATATAAGTGCTGTAAAATATAAGTGCTAAAAACAGCTATAAAACTCTGCTTAGTATCTCTCTTCTCTTTTACCATATTAAAAGTAATAAATGCTTTATGCCACAAATATCAAAAACTTGTCAGTGACCTGCTTAACCAGTATCAGTTAATTTAAAAAAATATGATATATTGTTAAGATAAGCAAGAAAACTAATTATACTATTCGTATCTTCTATCAAAATCAATCTTAATCTTAAATAATACAATGCAATTGAAATACCTACACTTTATATTAACAAGCAATAGAGGATTTGATTGATTGATATCAGAAAGTTGTTGTTCTTTGTTTACCTACTTAATATTTATCGTTGTCTAAGTTTGAATATATATTTTGTTTTTTGATGCTATTCAATTTCAATTCTATAGTTAAATTTTTAATATATTTTTTTTTATCCTTGTTTAGTCCACTTTAAGGTTATTGTGTCATTTGTTTAGTATTAGTATTCATTGTAGTTTTAGTATTCATAGTATTATTAACGACTGAACGTCCGCACGTCATGAAGGTCTCTCATCGAAAATCAGCGTTGCAGTGCTGCTTAAGTGGTGCTGCAACATACTAGCTGAATGAGAGCTACCTTTGCTGGCGCAATATTTATTTGTTTTTGTTTTACCTTAACTGTTTTATGTCAACTCCTCTGTTATTTATTATGCCAGTAATAAATATTCTTTTCTTTCTTTTTCTTTTCTTTCTAGAAATGAATAATCAATTATTTATCATGGACCTGATGGTATGGATATGCAGACGAAGTAAAGATTCTGTTTATTTTTATATTTTGTAGGTGTATTATTTGTTTAATAATTTGACAGCTTCCACGGCGCAGCCGGTTAGACGCCGCCGCCTGTGAAACGAGAGGCCGCGGGTTCTATCCCCGCACCGAGATAATTTTTTGTGCGGCCCACAAATATTCTTTTCGGGTCGGGGTGTTTGTGCGACCGAGAAGTATCTTGTACCCATGACACAAAACTCGATCTTAGTGTGGGATCAGGACTTTGTATGTCGACGTGTCCAAGTGATATTCAATATTTACCAACAAGACGTGATTCTAGCTTCGTCATAGTGTTCTCATCACAATATGGCTTGGTAATAAACACTCTGTAGTCTACACAAAAGGCTAATTCACAAGTATTCTGCAGCGGCGATTTTCCTCATCTCGCAAGGCTGAATTTTCCGTTTGAGTTGCTCTGAACTACGTTGGGAACAAAAACTATTTTACTATGCAATTATATTAGATACTAGTGATCTGACCCGGCTTCGCGCCGGTGCAAATAGTTTTTAAATCTAGTCCACATTGGTTCGTGAAGTATAATGACTGTTTTACATTTGAACTTTACGTGATTGCCGTTCATTACACTTTTCTCGTCTCGTCTCGTTTCATCTAATGTTGTCGTCTTATATCCCATTCTATCCCTTTTAGTTTGAAAGAGTAGCAAATATACGTATTTGAATTCTTATTTCATCTCATTGGAACATCAGATAGTTGAAACAAAAAGTAGCCTATGTGCTAAAACAATTTACTGGTGGTAGGTCCTTCATATGTGAGAGGCTGCCTGGGTGGGTAACACCGCAATGTCTATATCTCCCGTCAAACAGCAGTTTAAATGCACTGTTGTGTTTCGGATTGAAGGACATTGTAGCCAGAGTAACTACTGGACATATTGAGACTTAACATCTTATGTCTCAGGATGGCGAGCGCAGTGGAATGTTGCTACTGCTTACCCGTCTCGCCATTCATTGCAATAAAAAAAAACAAGGTATCAGCTACTAAGATACCAAATTTAATTAACATTAATTCAGCTGTTTAAGCGGAAAGACTCCTTATTAATACCACAAATACAGAATTTTCTGGGATAAAAGTATCTTTTCCCTCAAGATTGGTTTATCTTTTTGAGCATGAAGAAGTGACAAACTAACAATCTTTCGCAATTATAGTATTAGTAGGAAGAATGGCTTTGTAGCAAATAAACCATTCAGATTGTTTCAAGGAAAGTAATTACGAATTCCCTCGAACACAATCACATTTAGGAAATCACTGGTGCATGGTATGCCTTCAGAATTGAAGATAGAAGGGTTAAATAGGAAGATAAGGCCAAATATTTTAAGATCCTGGTAAGATAGAGCAAACGTTATATCGGAGGGGTTACTCTATGGTCTGAAACGAAGATCGAATGTTCGAACGTCATTCGCAAAATTGTGCGATTATACTTTTGTTCCCCGCAAAACGTTCGAATCCTCTATCGTCGTAACTATAGATTAAGTTCGGAGTACATAATAAGTATCTTAGAGAATATTATTGATTTTTAGAAGTGAAAAAATTATAACTTACTTCGGACGCCGAATGTTCAAATAATCGAAGAACTTCGTTTCCGACTAAAGAATGTAATGTATAATCACATCTATTTATTTTTTATTTATAAAAACACTAGCGGCCCGGCCCAGCGTCGCCCGGGTACAAATAGATTTCTGTACAATAATATGAACGTATTATACGTATAAATCTTGAATCACTCTATCTATTAAAAATTAATATGTATGTGCAACACTGAGTTTTAGCACTAATAAGTTATTATCGGCGTTATTGGCGTTATTAGTAATAACGCCCTATGCAGGATTTAATGTATCAGACCATATTATACGTCCCACCGCAGGGCACGGGCTTCCTCTACAATTGAGAGTACGATTGAAAGTGGTTCGGCAATATAGCCCACCACGTATGGGTTAGTGGATTTTACATACCATTGAAATTCTTTCAAATTGCTATGATATGCAGGTTTCTCCACGATGTTTTCCTTCACCGTTATAGTACGTGGTGATCTACTATCAATACACACTGACTCCGAAAAGTCAGAGGTGTGACCACGGATTCGAACCTGTGAACACCGTGAATATGTTGGCAGTTTCGTCCCTTTGTCAACAGGCCATCACGCACTTAGAGCAGGATTTAATAGCCCTTGAAAAAAAAACTCTGTGAACCGAACCGTACAAAAAATTATACACATAGACCTCTCATTGTTTTTTTTTTATTGCAGTGAATGGCGAGACGAGCATGGCGTTCGCCTGATGTTAAACGATGCGACCGCTCATTAACAGTAGCAAAACCAAACAACACCTTGAATTACAAAGCAATGCTTGGCACTTCACTGCGCTCGCCATCCTGAGACACAAGATGTTAAGTCTCAATGTGTCCAGTAATTACTTTGGCTACAATGTCCTTCAATCCGAAACACACCAGTGCATTTATACTGCTGTTTGACGGGAGAAATAGACATAGCGGTGGTACCCACCCAGGCAGCCTCTCACATATGAGAGACCAGTGATTATTAGAAGGATAACATTATTATCAATCACCTTGATCCGAATGCGACATTTCATTAACCTGTTTTCATTGTTTGCTAAAAATTACGGTACATTTATTATGAAGGGCGCAGTGGCGTAACAATAGGGTGGCAAAGTGCGCAAAATGCCACGGGCCCCCGACCTAGGGGGCCCCCGGCCCGGCAGGACCCTGGTCCGACAGGGTCTCAAGCCCGACAGGGCCCTGGTTCGATAGGGCTTCGGGCTCAAAAGCCCGACAGTGTGTAAGCAGAGAACAATGTAACATCAATAACAAAATTAATTATGATATTAAAATTTAATGAATATTAAGGTAATAGTTTCTAAATAAATATAAGGAAACAAATCGTAGCGAAGACGTAAAGAGGAAGAAGTCTGAAGCAATAAGTGAAAGGTTACCTAAAATAAGTGAGTACTTTAGGAACCAGCAATTTATTGATGAAAAGGCGAGTAAACAGAGTCCCAGAAATAACCGAATTTATAAAACTAAAAATTCCGTAATCGCGAATCTCGGTGATAATCATTATTCAGACTCGAAAACAATCAGAACCAACTATGAACAAAAATAAAATTGAACCATATGAATAGGAGTAGAAAATGTAAAATGTCCATAGATATATTTTTTATTGCAATGAATGGCGAGACGAGCAATCCGTTCGCCTGATAGTAAGCGATACGACCGCTCATAAACAGTAGCAAAATTCCACTGCGTTCGCCATCCTGAGACATAAGATGTTAAGTCTCAATATGTCCAGTAGTTAGTCTCCATATATTACAGAAAGGTGAAATTAAAAAAAAATTAATTAGAAAGTGTTTGTGATTGAGAAAAGTCACTGTAGGCCCAATGGCCCATTTTTATTAGTCAGTGACAATAAATAATAAAATTATTAAATAAAATAATAAACGAACGTAGAAGTCGACAGTCAGTTCAACAGATGCTGCACGGCCTGGCTTCAGCCTCACAGTCAATAAATCATAAAACTAACTTCGACAAAACCAAAGTAATGATCAACCACCACCTTGATCCAACCTGTCACTTCAGGTGACCACCAGCTCGAAGTTGTTTCCGAATATCCTTGGACCTAAACCTTGGACAGACCCTTTAACAACATAGAAACAATTTTGAGAAAGACGCTACGAGGAGGTTCCAGCATTCGGTAAACTACGTGTTTTTGTCACCTTTACCACAAAGCTAGAAAACGAACATTTTCAACCAGTGCGTGTTACCTACGGTGCTGAGACTTGGACACTCGCAGTACTACTGGTCAACGAGCTCAAGGCTTCTTAGCGAGCTATGGAGCATGCTATGCTCTGTATCTTTAAAGGATAAGATCCGTAATGAGCTTATCCTTCCGAAAACCTAAGTATGGACAGCAAACAGGATTAGCAAGCTGAAGTGACAGTGCGTTGGCCACATCTATCGAAGACCCGATAATCTATGGGGTTTTACGTATTTTTGAGAGGGGACCGCGTCTTGGCTAATGTAGTGTGTAGGACGCCCTACAGCTAGGTGGAATGACGATTTGAAAAAGGTCGCTGCCTGATGCTATATGCTACAAGTTGACGACACGGTGAAATGGCGCAATTTGGATTCCTTTGTTTTTTTTCGTTAGGCTTCCGCCTATGTCCAGCAGTGGACAAAAAAGGATGAAGGTGAATAAATTTCGGTCTCTTGATGAGCGGAAAGCCAATGGTCTGAATGGAATACTGGTTGTGGTTCTAAGAGCTTGTGCAGCGAAGTTGTCTCCTACACTTTCGTCTCTTTCGAGCATCTCATGCACAGGAGTTGTGCCTAAATCTTGGACGCAGGCCAATGTGTAACTGATCCCCAAAAAGAGTCATCGGTCAGACCCTACCAATTATCGTCCTATCGCTACCACCTCAGTGATTTGTAAGTTTTACGGTTATGGAGCGGATTATACAGACAATACAGAATCCGTCAAAATCTACGGGTCTACGGGATCTATGGGTGATCTTCTAGCATTTGTCCTGCATCGCTGGGGTAAGGCGGTTGACCAGCGTGGCGAGGTTCTTGCTGTGAGCCTTGACACAGCCAAGGAGTTTGATAGGGTCTGGCGCCGTGGTCTTCTTTCCAAGCTTCTAGCATATGGTCTGCCCGACAATCTGTCTTCATGGATTTCCGGCTTTCTGCATGGGCGTAGAATACATGTCGTCGTCGATAAACACGCTTAGGCGCTCATGTCAGTAAATACTGGAGTTTCTCAGGGCTTGGTGCTGTTGCCCACCCAGTTTATTTTGCATATCAATGGTATGTTGTCGCTAGGCAATATTCTAATAGACTATGCAGATGATAGAATGTTTCATGGACGATACAACTATGGGCTTCCGGGTTGTTGGGACGACACTATGAGGGGACGGGAAGATCTTGATATTGACCTTAACCGGACCTTGGATGTTATTTCTACATGGATTTCTAGGAATTCAGTTGAGTTCAATGAAAGAAAACCCAGGTGAATACATTCACGTTCAAAAAATCCCCGTTCACTCCCGTCCTCTTACTTCAGGGTGGTCCCCTTTCAACGGGGAATGACCTGAGTATTCCTGGTGAATGATGACCTGACTATCCGCTGTGATCTCAATCTAAGGAATCACATCAAGGGATTAATATCTGCCATAACACAAGATTCTTAAAAACGAAATTACAATCTTAATTTTTTTACATATACGAAGGGGCCCCATTTGATGAACTTTGCCACGGGCCCCCAATGGGGTAGTTACGCCACTGGAAGGGCGAGATAAAAATAAAGGAAAAATACAATAAATATGTCAATGTACTGAATCTATTAATAAGTTTATTAGTGTAAGTATAAAATTTCTTCATTGTGGATTTACAAGCTGCGGTTTTGTGTTCTAAATACTTGAGTGATCTGAACTTTGCCTTACATGTTATTGACATTGTTATGTAGAACGGGATAAATACCAAAGGATTTTGAGCTATCATTTTCTACGTTTTGTTTTGGAATTACTTCCGTATTTATGAGACTATATACCTATGAGAATAATATAAGAGTATGTCTGAAAGTATTTATTGATATTAATAGCAAAATGTTTAGTTTTTGAGAGGAAATTGTTCTAGAAATCATTAAGTGATTAAATAATTCAACATGAGAATTGAACCCGTGACCTAAATTCTAAAACTGCAAACATATTTTGGCATTAATTAATGGAGTTATACGAGCTGTATAAGGATAAACTAAAATCCTTCCTAACAATGAATAATTGAGGCTATTTGCAAAGAATTATCATTTACAATCTAATTCACATTGACAACATGATCTCAAAATTTCTGAATCCGTTATTTGCAAGACAGGGCATTGATCCCGCGCCAATGTTATCTGTATGTCACGACTTTGATGATGACGTCACGACAGGTGAATGACACAACCTGTGCGAAATCGTATGCCTAATAAATGAGACGAAAGTTCTTTCAAAGTTCAGTCAAGTTTTAAGGATTCCTTATAAAAATATCAACGTTTAAAAATAAAATATGTATATTTAATATCTATACTTACATGTAAAGCTGAAGAGGTTGTTGGTTTGTTACCTCTGATCGCAAGAAGTACTGGTGCGATTTTTTTGTGTTGGATAGGTCATTTATCGATGAATATTATAAGCTATATATCATCACGCTATGACCAACAGGAGGGAAGTAGTAGTGAAAAATCTAGCAAATACCGGAAAATTTTATTCCTTTTTCGTAGTCCGTCTCATCTCATATGTGAGAGGCTGCCTGGGTGGGTACCACCGCAATGTCTATTTCTCCCGTCAAACAGCAGTTTAAATGCACTGGTGTGTTTCGGATTGAAGGACATTGTAGCCAGAGTAACTACTGGACATATTGAGACTTAACATCTTGTGTCTCAGGATGGCGAGCGCAGTGGAGTGCCAAGCATTGCTTTGTAATTCAAGGTGTTGTTTGGTTTTGCTACTGTTCATGAGCGGTCGCATCGCTTACCATCAGGCGAACGGCATGCTCGTCTCGCCAATCAATGCAATAAAAAAAAAAAAATCCCATTGGTCGATATTCTAAATTATTGATAGTCGTAATTTAATATTTTCGCCGCCATTTTGAAAAGTGTGTCTGCACCCAAGCGGAACCGGACTGGACAGCTAGTAAAATATAAAATAACTATAATATACCACGTCTCACTACAGGATACGGGCCTTCTGCAGAGTGTGATTTGAAAAGCTTTAGTCAAGAGTCCACCACGCTGGCCTAGTACGCGTTAGCGGACTTAATATGCCATGTAAATAAATCTTTGGTAACAATAATATAAACATACAAATATACACTGTGTATACAATGCGGAGTAATTGACTAAATATAATCACAACTAAAAAAAAATTACATCGAACTCGCGACCCCTGTTCCGGCAGTTTGTACCCGGTGCTTTACTAATAGGAAACCGAATTTTAAAAAACATTCACATTTTTTAGTTATCCAATCTTTTGTTTCTTTCGCTCAAACAGAATTTAGAAGCCGTTCGAAAGGAACAAAATATTCGGTAATTAAATACCTTTTTAAAACTGTTTATGAATAAAGAAACTACATTACATGGTACTGTACTGTATCAGCTCATATACGTCCGACTGCAGGGCACGCACCTCCTCTACCATCGAGAGTACTATTGAGAGTGTTAGGGCCATATAATCCACTACGCTAGCCTAGTGCGGGTTGGCGGACTTACATACCGTAAAAAATCTTATAATTCACTGTGGTAAGCAGGTTCCCTCACGATGTTTTCCTTCACCATTATGGTGATGATTTACTATGAATACTCAGATTACCTACTCCGAAAAGTCAGAGGTGTGCCCAGGGATTCGAACCTACGACCACCGTGAACATGTTGGCAGACGCATCTCTGTTTGCCAACAGGCCACCACGCCCTACATGGTATTACATAATTTAAAAAATATATGAATTTAATATAACAAAAAACCGGACTGAGATTAAATATTTGTAAGTTGCTTATACAAATATACGTTTGCGTAACCTTTTCCGCGAAGCCGACTACTTAGTCACTGCGTGTATCGATCGTCATAGCTACATCATATGTACTGTAATATCTTTACTGCCATCAAGAGAATTACCCTTAATATTACAAAAACAAGCCAGTGGTCCTACATACATACATACATAAACTCACGCCTTGTTCCCAGAAGGGGTAGGCAGAGGTGCCAGGGCACCCACATTTCGCCTTGCATGTTCCGTCCCACAATGTGATAGGTGGCGAGCCTATCGCCATATCGGGCACAAATTCCTGACTCTGGGCTGATACTGAATAGAAAAATCCAATATCACTTTGCCCAACCCGGGATTCGAACCCGAGACCTCAGCTTTGTAACCGTACCGTAGTACAACTACGCCACCGAGGCAGTCAGCAGCCAGTGGTCCTAACAGATTAAATTCATGGCGTTTATTTGGTAATCCGTCTTAATCGTACTCTTGATTGTAAAGGAAGCCCTTGCCCTGCAGTGGGGTGTATAAGGACTGATACAGTACTTTATTTATATGATAGGAGTTTTCGTGGTTGGACAGGACATAACGTTACAGAACAATATTATTTAAATCAGGTATAAAACTGCTCTCGTTCGAAACGTGTGGCTTATATTAGCGCCTCTTTTTTTTTCGTCCAGACTGGTAATTCCCATAAGATGACAAATCAGTGCGTTTTTTACATTTTTTAATTTGGATTCAATCAGGATTTTCAAAAGATAAATATTGTACATGATTGTGAAGACCATCGCCAACATAGTTCGACCATAGATTACTTGAGAAAGCTCTATCCTAGTTGGATCCGCAGGTTTCGAGCAAATTCCAGACATACGGTATACAAAATACAAATATACGGACATACGGCATACATACGGGACGAATTAAAAACCTCGCTTTTGAAGTGGATTTAAAATGAAATTATCTATCAATTATTTATTTATTTATCTCTTTATTGTACATACATTCAAATACCAAAAGAAAATCAGTTGCAGTTATATTTAAAATACAATGAGCCTTATTGCACTAGGCAATCTCTTTCCGGCAACCTTTGGATGGAGATAAGAGAAAGGAGAGAAAAAGGGTAATCATAGGTGTATAGTGAAAAAAAAAATTAAAATAAATCAGTTAAAATCAGTTTGGTTGAAAAACAAGTTTGAAAAGTGTTTCTTGACTTGTTTACAGACCTAAAAATAGATTGGCTATGTAAATTTCTATTTTACCATATTTACTTACTGCCTGCAATAAATTTCACACTCAACATTTACGGAAAGAATATTTAGTGGACTGCCTCGGTGGCGTAGTTGTACTATGGTACAAAGTTACAAAGCTGAGGTCTCTGGTTCGAATCCCGGGTTGGGCAAATTGATATTTGATTTTTCTATTCATTATCAGCCCAGAGTCAGGAATTTGTGCCCGATATGGCGATAGGTTCGCCACCTATCACATCGTGGGACGATACATACAAGGCGAAATGTGGGTGTCCTGACACCTCTGCCTACCCCTTCTGGGAAAAAGGCGTGAGTTTATGTATGTACGTATATGTATTTAGTGGAGGTCCAGACATATTTGCTACAATCTAGGATTGTATGAACTACAAATTGAATGCAACATCTATGGGTTAAGGTGTTTCTAATATCGAGGAAATTTGGCCGAAGAATGGCAAGGGCTATTTCTAATAGCTACAGGAAAATACATTGTAAAATATAACGGGGGGTACCTTCTCTTTAAAATTAGTAGGTCATTGTAAATGACTACCTTCTTTTTACAAATAAGTTATTACAAAAACATTAACACATACGACATTTTGGGGTAGAATTTCAGGGTAAATTCTACCACTTCGGGTCTACATTTATTAATGTAAATATATCGTATTATGTCCAATAAAGCGTTCAATAAAATAATCTTAAATTTTATTTGTAGTATTAAACTCCACATTTTCACTATCATTGATTAGAATGAGCTTATGATAATGAGGTACTTTTCAAACTAGAACACCAGTGATAAAATGCAAAACGATATCGATTTGTCCGAATGTCTGTCAGCACTCTGCAATCATTGATTACAAGGAGTATCATACGATATCAGCGATTGTTTGACCAAAGAAGGTTAGTTACATCATGATTGTCGAGGTTAAGTTTTAAAAAATATAGGTACACGTATTAGATTCTAGTAACTAGGTATCTAACAATTCGGTTTTAATGTTTTTGTATCTTTCCCTATAATATACTTGATATGAATTTAATTATTTACATTTTTATGTTAAATTAAAATAAAATAATTATAGCCAGCTATAGATATAATCATTTTTAAATTTAACGATTGTTATCGTATCTTTTAATTAAAATAGAGTTGTCCCTTTTACTCATAATGTAACAAAACGGGACAGAAGTACAAACAATCACAGTAAAATGAAAGTACAGTGTCAACACAATATTATTGAAATTCAAATCACTTACCACATATTAAAACAGCAAGATCCAGGATCAGTTTCCATATTAATTTGTCCACTGCCATTGTCGCACTATATCATATTTTGTTTGTCCTGTTTATTTATATAAACCGAGGAAAGGCGTGGAAACAACACCACGCGATAAAGTCCTTTGCTCAACTGATAAAGTGAGCGAACACTGTGTGGGCGGGTAGGTGTTAGTCACTATAACATTGTGTCAAACATTGCAATGTTTGTGAAAGTTCGCTATAACGATAAGATTTTACTACGATGTAGTGTGAAAACCCATGGCACCAATGTTTTATGGATATTATTGCTGAATTAGCATTGAGGTTATTGTCATTTGTCAAGTTTGTGTTTACGCTATGCAGCGCCATCTGTATTCCGTGCTTGGCACGAATAAGCACAGCAGTGTGAATTTTAGTTTGAGGATAGTCTAACAGATGGCGCTATTTGACATTTTATTTTCAAGCTAAAATGTTATGTTACAGAAAATCAGATGTAGTACTAGATTATATAGTAAAATGACGATAAAATAAAACAAATTTATGAATAATAGTAGTTTATTATGCGTTTTATAATTTTAAATGTACTAAGTAAATAAATATTATCCGCCCTTGTATTAGGTGTTTTAAACAGTAATAGGCAGTGTAGACTACGCACAAGTAAATTATTAAACAATTCCAACTGTTCTTAGATTTATATTTAAGCATAATGTATTTTGAACGCTGGTTATATTATTACAACATCTATTTCCACTCAAAAATGAATCTAAAAACAGTTTACCTACAATATATTTTACCCTTACAACTCTGTCGCTAAATAAAAATAATAAAAAACAAACAGATATATACACTTAACTAGCACCTAAGTTTATAATTTCTAGCTTAAAATAATAATATGCAATCTGTAATATTCTTTTTTTACAACACTATATCACAGAATAAAAATACATTGCCATATATGTCTTCTAGACAACAGAGCTATGTGGAATCCGATGATTCTATTTTTCCCCGCCACATTCGATCCTTTAAGTTGACAATATTGATAGATAGATTTAAAAAAAACGTATTTACGATACGACCGCTCATAGACAGTAGAAAAACCAAACTCCACCATTATTTGCAAAGCAATGCTTGGCATTCGACTGCGGTCGCCTTTCTGGTACCTAAGATATTAAGTCTCAATATGTCCATTAATTACTCTGGCTACAATGTCTTATAAACCGGAACACAGCCGTGAATTTACTTATACTGCTGTTTTCCGGGAGAAATAGACATTGCGGTTTGATTGTTATTTTAAAATGAACATGTTTTTGAAGCTGTCAGGTGATTCGAAGTGTAGTTTCTATAAAACATTAAAATATTCCGTAACCAGAAACAATGAATTAAACAACACCCTGTCAAGTGTAAAATGTCAATATGAATATTTAAATTGATTTTCGAATCGGAATTGATATGCGATAATCGATTATACACACCATAATCGATTAACACGTTCCGATTTGAACGCAGTAAATGGTTGTAATTATGGAAGGGTGGGTATCAATAAAATTATCGGATTATATGCACTATTACTAAAATAAATAAAAATATATGAGCTGTGTATAATGTACATAAGTAAAAACCATAGGGTCCAGTTTCATCGATTATATTTGAAATCTTTATTTTGAGATTCTATCGGTATGTTCAGTAGATTCTTATTTTTTCTATAAAAATGCAGTATCCATAGTATTTATCACTATGGACTAACGGTCTCATTCATAGACGATTTTTAAACTAATTCTGATTTCAAATGTCACTCGAAAGGCGTTAAACATTCGTTAATTAAATACGTTTATAAAACATCTCTGAATAATGCCGTCAATCTTTAGTACTGACCACTTTCTAGAATGAGACAAAATAATTATGCTGATAAAGTTGCAAGACAAATTCTGGCAGCACGTGATCTTTGTCTCTTTCACACTTCCGCGGGTTTTACACGACAGCTGGTTGGAACTATGCTGGTTATGCTCTGTGTCTATAGACATAAATGCAATTCATTTTTTTATTGTATAACATGCGATAAAACTTGACCCTTTGCATTGTAAATATTTTTAGTACTTTTAAAATATTAAAAACATACTTGTACTTTAATGCAAAAGAAAAACAAGAAAAAACTAAAAATGTAAAAAGAAAATAACAAAATAAATATAAAGTTAAGGTAAGTATTTAAGTATGACTTAAAACTTGAACTTTTTATAATCCATAGTTAATAAGGTATAAAATGTTTAAATCATGCGAAGATAGGATGTATCCCGTGAACATTAAATGATTTATATTTACAAAATAAAATATTGCGTTTATATGTTTGCATTACCATACCAGCTATAGCCTAACAAGTTCGTGCGCGACCTTCCTGTGAAAAACGAATGTTTGATTGGCATTATAACTCATTGCAGTGTGATAGACTAATAGTCATTAAATAACTTATATTTCTCTGAAGCTCCATAAATTTGGGATAAGGGGAAAAATACCTTATGATAGCTAAAAATGTAGCGCAATTATAGAATATTATTTTTAACAACGTCATTCACCCCCATTAGGCTATCAACTTATCATCTTTTATCAAGGAGGACAGTCGCGCACGATCTTGACAGCCTATAGTTTTTCTACTTCGATCTAGTTTTACGTGTAACTGTATCGACCGGTTATACGGTCCCCTGTGACTTAATAGCAAGGTAAAAAGCTGTTACTAATTATAGGCTGATGCCTCAAGATTGCTAACAGAATAACGTGCTAAGTGGGCAAACTGTCCATTTCATTAACGTTATTTACATATCAGATTTATCTATTTTTCAGAAAAGCAAATGAATTTAAATACGCTGTTAAAGAAATTATAGATGCCAAAATATAAATAAATAAAAAAACACACAAACAATATTTCTAAAAATGGCTCTAGGGAACATCGTCACAGCAGTGTGAATTTTAGTTTGAGTCACGCAACGTACTTTTCGTGATTAGAACATAATAGGTATTATTTCTCCTGAGTTTTAGATGTCTGGTCGTTGGTCAATATAATTATGAAAGCCAATTGATAAGTGTCTTTTGGGGATGACGGAA
Organism: Hyles euphorbiae; assembly: GCA_023078785.2. NCBI lineage: Eukaryota > Metazoa > Arthropoda > Insecta > Lepidoptera > Sphingidae > Hyles > Hyles euphorbiae. The sequence continues at coordinate 13,066,664 of CM041047.1, forward strand.
TCTCGATATTTTATAAATTTACAAGAAAAATAGTGATGAAACACCAAACTAAGTTTTGAGTGTTTAACATTGTACTCATAAAATATTTAAATTCAATATTAGCTACAATTTTTAATTACAACGATATGTCGACTATGTAATTAATTGAACAATTTGTTATTGTTTTTTTATACCCAAAATAACTCTAAACAATGATATGCAACTTAAAATATTCAAATTCAACCATGCATGTAACGATACTTTTTATTAAGTGCAACAATTAAATGTTCTGTCAAAATTCCCGCCATATTTTGTCTGTGACTATTGCCGCGAAATGCTCAATGGAAATGCAGATCTCAATTAAAAATGCGAATATTTATTTATTTTTCTCAGTAAATTATCTAGCTATAACGAATTCTACAAGTTCATGAAATCGTATAAGGCACTAGTTTTTATAGAAATGCATAAAATACGTGTCAGGTAAACATCAAACATATTTTTACTTTACAAAATTCAAAATTATAAAGTAAGTAATGCCATGTGTGATCAATAATGTAAAACTTTGTTTTATATTTTGTTTACAAGATGGTTCAGTATTATCGCTCCAAGCGAAAATAATAGTAAATTATAAAATACACGCGACAGTCATCGAAGACATCGAAGGTTCATACCAACGTATTACAGGTGTAAGTCTTCACAGATCTAAGTATATACCATTATTGAAGAAAGCATTAGCAGTCTGAAAGAATAATTCTAGAAAATATTTGCAAATTAATTTCTAAATTTAATTTGCATCATTTTTACTAAACTTTCTGTATACAAGCAAGCATTTTCAAAATCGTTGCGAGCAACGACTAATTTCGGTGACGCTCCACTAGAGATGTTCTGCGCATGCATCACTTACGTCGGAATACTACGCGCTTTCCGCCCTGTCCATATGTCAATGGTTTCATTCAAGTATTTGATTACATACATACATAAACTCACGCATCCCAGAAGGGGTAGGCAGAAGTCCTAGGATACCTACATTTCGCCTTGTATGTTCGGTCCCACTATGTGATAGGTGGTGAGCCTATCGCCATATCGGGTACAAATTCCCGACTCTGGGCTGAAGTGATAATGGAAGTATTTGATTAATATCATTTATTTAGAGTATTACTAATGCGCACTACCAGTTTCCAGATCGCATATATCGTAATTCGAATTACACAATCATCTAATAAATTGAAAGTTGTTCAGGCGAGGTCACGATTCCATTAGGGAGCCAGTAATGTGGTTTAATATATTTTTGCTACCATTTAATTATTAATGTAACCGTGTACTTCTCTTTCTTTCAACATACTTTTTTATATAAGAAAATATAGTAAAAGCATACTTGAAAGTTTAAATAAACTTTGCACCAGAATAAGATATATCTTGATGATGATATATTTTATCTGATGTTTTACCTCTATGTAAATAATTATTTTGTACGTTATGATATTATAGACGAATGATAACCATAGCCAATCCTATTTGTTAAATTATTGAAATCATCGCCAACTACATACGTACCTGGTACATAAAATACCGCTTTTTAGGATAACAGTCTGCGCGCGAATACTAAAAGTTTTATTCTTGTAATTTTTCCAAACGTCATAAAAGAAGTTTCACTTCAAATAATTTTCACTTAATATCCTTATTCCCATGTTAAACCTCGATGGATGAAGAATTCACAAAAATGCTTCTTTTAATATCATAAATAAATATCTGAAAGGAAACTTCATCACACTTTTGAAAAAATCATACTTCTAGTGCCATCAATTTAGAGTCTAATTTTAGAGCCAAAATAGATTTTCGTATCATAGTTCGTAACCTAGTAATTTTCAACTGCAATTTATTCAGCTGACAACTATTTATTTTGAAACTATACTATATAAGACTATCATATTTTAATTAACTGGCATTTGTGCCATTTTTTATTTTACAACTCTATTTTTCGTTTTAGGTTATATTATAAAAGCTTAACGATAATGCTCAATATATTTGTTTGTATCTCCGCTTAAAATTCACGGGAAGTTAAGCATGATTCAAATTACGGTAAAAAAGCCTATTATCGTTTTGAAAATGCCGCCTTTAAAGAACCTTTGTCACTTACTTTACTTTCTGTATTATCTTAAACACCAACCTTTATCAACAATACGTTTTTCTGCTTATTATTTGTATGTATCTTAAGCGTTTTTAAAACTCAACACATTACTACCTATGTACCTATATAAGTTTATATACAACAGCTGTAATCGAGTAGGCCTTAAATTATAGCTATTTCTTAACTGTGAAATTCAAAACGTGTTTACAAGATGCTATATCTATAGTAATATACATTACAGCTGCAAATATTAGTTGCTTACAGCATCATATAGTCCATGAACAATCAAATCAAATATCATGGTTGCTGTCGAAGCTGACGGAAGACAACCTGAAGTAATAAATGGTTTTATTCTCCGACACGAATTTTGAATATCGATCGTTAACCACCCATGTGTAAATTGTAAAATAAAAGTTATCACTTCTGCAAATCAATACAATTCTCTTTAAAACTTTTAATTTACGATTCACCCAAAGTCAGTTTATGGGCACGACGAACCCTAGACAATTCGAACATTTTGTAAAGTAATTAGGCATATTCGTGCAGTTTAACGCACGATGTTCGAAAATTCTTCGTCGTGTCGGAATATAGAGCCCGTTTGGTCGCTATTTGAAAGTTGCATGTATCAAACCATTCGTCATTAAATAGTAACTCAAGTTTTAAGACATTATATGTGTAGCTGACATTAACATATTGCTATTTTTAACCTGTGAAATTAACACTATATCTACATAAATATACAGCTGCATACACAAGGGCTATTATATAGTCCCCGCACTAGTCCTCACAATGTCGACATACTCGTGTGATATCCACGACACGTTTGGCTGATATCATGGCTGCTCGTTATCTTCAGAGCTGACGGATGACGACCGTCAGACCTGCACCCGTGGTCGCGTGTTACCATTGGTCGCGTGGAGCTCGGCCTCGTGATTGTGAATGCGACCAGAACGCGGGGTCTTGCGAAGGTTCGAGACGAAGGCGAACTGGAAAGAATATTTGGTATTATATATCATTGATATTTTATTAGTGATTTGAACTGTAAAGTTCTTGGTTGCATACGTGATGTTTTCGAACAAGGTTGACGAGATCTCTTTCTAAAATATTGTAAGCAATGATTTTACCATAATATTTTTGCCACTGTTAAAAAATAGGATAAAACATCAATCAGAAGATGATGAATTGTCTACTTCTCAGTTCTACAACACTTTGACTTCCAAGAAATATTTGATGATCAAACAATGATCTTTGTCAGAGCGAGCATTTTACTTGTGATTGGATTTTTAAACCAACAGTCATACAAATTTTCTTAGAATAGAATAGAATAGAATAAACCTTTATTTGTTCGTTAAAGTACACATACTGATAAAAAGAAACAAGAAAATTACAAACCTATTACAAATTACAACGCACCAAATAATTTAAATTAAAAACATAGCAATAATAATAAATACAAGAAAAAGTGTAGCAGGATTTGTGTTGCAGCAGAACAAAAGTGTTATGACTCAGTATACGTGCACTCACACGAGAAAACACTAATATTCTGCCATTACCCGGTTGGAGAATTGTGGCGGAGTAATGAATTCATTGCCAACCCGCACTAGGCCAGCGTGGTGGACTATATGGCCTAAACACTCTGAATCAATTCAATTTTAAAAAATAACTCACAATAACAATAGCATAGAGCGTGCCTATGCTATATCCGGCGAGCACGTCGCTCCAGTGGTGCTTGTAGTCGGATACGCGCGTCATCACGGTGTACCAGGCGAACATCATCAGCAGGAACTGAATGCCGTGGCGGAGCAGCTTCGAGCCGCGCCACGTGAAACGCTTTTGGAGGTACATCTGTGGAGAGATGGTTAGATATAGATTATACCTACTTTTACGGTGGTAGATCTCATATGTGAGAAGCCGCCTGGGTAGGTACCATCGCAATGTCTATTTCTCCCGTAAAAACAGTAGTGTAAATGCACTGTTGGGTTTCAGTTTGAAGGACATTATAGCGAGAGTGTAGAGTAAATACTATATTTACTACATATTGAGACTTAACATCTTTTGTCTCAGGGTGGCGAGCGCAATGGAATGCCAAACATTGCTTTGTAATTCAAGGTGTTCTTTGCATTTGCTACTATCCATGAGCTTGTCTCGATGGTAGTAAATGTAGACTAGTTTACTAATTGTAGGATATCCACGGTTGTGATTGATGACTTACAATCTTTTTGCATCCCAAAAGTTTGATGGACAAGGCAATAGGCATCTATGGTTTCTCCTTTGTGAGCGTTGGTCGGTGTTCAGTATTTACCATCACGTGAAAATAGCTCGTTTTCCTGATACTATTATTATAAAAACACTTACGTATCGGTTAAAAGCAAGGAAGTCCTCGAAACCTATGTACAAATCCATAGCTCGAATGCGCTACATTCTTCTAAAGATTGTTGACTACCCCGCAATCTCTTTTTCCCCATCAAAAGAAGCACTATTACTTTAGAATTACATAACAAACACATTACAACGTTAGAAACACATACTTATAGTCTTAGACATCGATTAAGTCCTATGGAGATATCATCAACCTTCAACCCACAAAGCCTTTATAGCCTTTTGCAGCATAAAGAGTCTAATATAGTTTTTTGATAAATTCATGATAACTCACCGATAAATACAGCATAGAATAAGCGGAGAAGGAAGAGTGACCACTGGGGAAGGACAGCCGCATCTCCTTCAGTAGTTTCCTGTCTTCTCCGAGGCAAGTGAAGGTCTCTATGTAGCGCCACTTGTTCTCCGGCAGCGAGCAGTCGATGTCGGGTCTGCATACCTGAAACAAATGAAATATGTTTAGAAGAATGTTCTAGATTTCGTTAATAGGGACTAGAAGGCAGTTATGGATGGCTAGTCTAAAGACTTGTTGCAGTATTTGCTTCTGTTTCAACGATATATAATACAGCTTCAAGATACTTCAAAAGTATTTACTAATTGCTACGTTGGTGGCATAATTTTATTGTAAGTAAAGCTGTGTTCATGTATCTGTCATATTTCCTTTAGTTAAGTTACAGTCAGGTTAATCATTATTGGGAGACTAAAAAACACTCCTTACATGGCGAAAACATAACTGCAACATAATTATACCAGTGTTTAATTCTCAGAAAATTATAAGACGTAACTAGTGAAAAAAAAAACTGTTATAAAGAAAATGTAGAGGATGAGTTCTACCTTATATGAGGATAATGGCAGTTAACAGAAAACGTACAGCAAAACAAACATGTCACATAAAATGAGAAATAATTCAGACATTCTTTCTCGAGAAACGGATCGCGACCGTATTCACATATCAAGGAGTTTGCGCGGCCGGCCCCTACTTGTATGAAGATATCATCTGATAATGTTACATTATTTGCCGGCCGAAGCTGTAATTCAGCTGCTATATAAACAATCCCTGTACAAGATGCGTTAAAAATTACAATGAGCGAGTCTTGTGTACCTACAGTATCCAATTATCCGACTGGGCCGAGAGATGTAGGGTTGATGCGTGCTCATAATTAAATAATTACATCAATCAGAAGAATAAAAGGGTTACAAATTCAAGGCCAATGGATCGGCTCGACAAATAGCTATTACTTGCATTATATTATTAAATTATTCAGCAATTTACGAGTCAAACTAGGGTTCCATCCATTGCCATATGAAAAGAGGCAAGATAAGCTTAAGGTGCACTTAAGTCTCAGTAGGACTAGAAATAATCCCCATCAGAGGTAAATCACCAATATATTCCGCTTTGATGGGAAACATCCAATCCTATGGCACATCAAAATGTATAAATTGATCATCAATCACATCCAAAATTATCAACAATATTTCATAACCATTTCATAATAATCCCAACAGCATAACATCTGCCAGCCCTGTCCACAGAGTAATAAATTGTCTGCCAATTAATATTTTTTTCCGTTGAAGACAATCTTGGATCGACGCAGCGCTGGCGGGCTCAACCACCGGTTCCACATTAACCTGATGGCCGAGCAAACAGTTCTTATTTGCATTTTCAATAATAGCTGATTGGACATAAAGATTGGGTGAAGCGTGGGAAGAAATCGCGATGTTTCATATGGATATGCATAATATTGAGGTGTCATTTAGTTGGTAAAACGGAAATATATTGTACATACTACATGTCTGATATTTGATAAGTCAATTTAATGATGATAATGTCGTGAAATACCCTGCCTACTTGCTACATGTTGATTTGCATTTTAAAATTGTGAAAGCTATTTATCAATAATACGCTCCTAGGACCGAGCACTACAACAATTTAAAATAGGTCTAATTAGACATAATCTAGCATTCTTACAAGACAAGACCCTACCGTTATTAATCTCAAAAATAGAACTTTCTTTTTTATACCATTAAGGAGACAAACAAGCATACATCACGAGTCACCACTGAATATACTTTTTACTTTTAAGAAAAATAAATGTCCGTACGTGTCCTGATTAAAATTCACGAGGTGAATTTCTCGAGCTTGTTTAACAACGTCGACAGGCATATTACAGAGTACGGTAACTGCCCATCACATCACTTATATGGGTTACGTCAATCAACCAATCACTGGGGTCGCCCGATCGGAACGAGTTTTTTGGCCGTTGATAGTGAAGATCGATTTTAATCGAGTTGATGTGAACGATTTATCGATGGTGATATCGATATTCACGTGACTTAAAAAAGGGTAAAGTTATATATGGTAAAATTTATATAACTAAAGAAGTATATTTTTCCTTAGATACAATAAGTGAAAAAACATACTGCAAGATTGTTTCCAGTTGATTAAAATGCATAAATTCTATCACAATATCTTACGTATCCAATATCCAGTGACTAACAAATAAATTCTTGGAGGAATAGGCAAAGGAACATTAATCCTTACAGCCTTGAGTCGTATGATTATTTATTGTATAATTGTAAAGAGATACGACCTATCTTTCTCGCGATATGGCATTGACTCATTTATTTTAATCATTAAATACTATTTTAAACCTTTGCCGATGTTTCCCAGCTTATTATCATGTATCTACATATTCAGAGTTGTTTATACGAACAAATGTAAAGTTCTGTTTTAATCTTATTTATATGCGAATTGTAAGATAATCTTTATGAAGAATACATTTCCATTTTTATCTTCTAGTAAACATTGCACTGATGGCCCATAAAGACGAACAAATAGGTATAAAAACTTAGAATGAGTTTTCAAATTGTAGCTTTAAATGCGTACATGGCAATAAGCAATAATCTCGATCAATGCGTGATGGAATGGCGTAGGAATTCTCGTATTCGATTCTTTGTAACAAGTTTTAGACCTTTATAAGTAATCTGTTTATTTTACAATTGTTAGGCATGAGTATTTCGAATGATCAATTATAAGGTCAAAGTAGTAGTTTTATTTTTATTGCAAGGAATGGCGAGACGAGTTTGCCATTCGTCTGATGGTAAGCGATACGACCGCTCATGGACAGTAAGTCAGTAACAAAATCAACCACACCATGAATCACAAAGCAAGGCTTGGCAAGTTACTTTGGCTACGATTTCATTTAACACTGCTGTTTTGCGGAAGAAATATACATTGCCTATATACTGTATAGACGGCCTCTCACAGAGAGAATCTGTCACCAGCATCCTTTAATCCTATTTCCTCACAATCATAGAGAAAGGATGTGTAAAATAATTTCATACAGGCTGGAAGATACCAACATCCCTTCGGCCTACCCTTCGGCCCACCGTTACGGCGATATCCCTTCGGCTTAACAGCATGACTCTAGTTTAAAAAAGGCTGTACCGGAGTTTGTACCACATATTCATTAATTTACCAATATCTCGTTCATTTTAAATTTTCAATAAAATGAGCTTTGCGATGATTTTTCATCAGCAAATTCTTACCAATCACGCGTATACGCTATCAATGCTAATTGCCTGATTACTTAGATTCAAGAGTCAATAATTATTATAAAGCCAACCCGCACTAGGCCAGCGTGGTGGACTAACGGCCGGTTTCTACAGTCTATCTATCTGTAACAAGAGATTTCACTCGAAATTTCGATACATTTTTTGCTTGAGTAAAGAAAGAAAGAGATATTTAGATAAGACATATATTTATATATATCTAGGCAAGATAATATTGTATGTCTATCTTTGTTCATTGAAGCATACAGAGGTATCGACATAGTAACGATATCCATTTTGACCTCTTGTTAAAGATAGATAGAATATAGAGAACGGCCGTAAATGCCTTACCATTTTCAATCGTACCTACTCGCGATTGTAAAGGAGACTCGGGCGCCCTGCAGTGGGACGTATATGGGCTGACAGTACGGTACAATAATTATTGCAATAAAAAGATAAAAAAACTTCCGCCATCTCTACAGCACAATTCGCAAACGAGGTGCCGCGGTCAAATTGCTTGTTTTCACGAGTTGTTGCCTTTTAAACGGGCAAAGTATTTATTTTTCGAGTTTCGCATACTAAAGCGGTCGGTAATTTAGTGATTATGGAGACGATCTGTGGGGCGGTCTCTGAAGGGCGGTGTTGCCAACATCAACAAGGCACGAATATAAATTGCTTATTTTAACTTTTTAGGGTAATTTTTTTAAGGTGACTGAAACCGAATGAAATACGTCACCATTTATGTACCGTACGACTTTCCGAGTATGTGACTGCAAAAACATTATTTCGTTAAATTATTATCGTCTGTATTAAATTATCAGACCTTAAAAATTCCACAAACCATACAAATGTATGTACTTCTACGGCAATCAAATATAATCTTTAAGTCACTACAGCAACATGTCTTCTACTTAATGAATATACCTGGCAACACAAACCCGTAGGCGATCCCGTTCTTCTCAAGAACAATTACCGTAAAAGTACACAATGGGAACGCCAGTACAAATTCTGTCACGCCCGGGGCAATGCGATAAAATTAAAAATTCCCTTACGTTCTAGTTGTAGAATTCTTGTTGTAACTATTGCTACGTGATTGCCTTGCTAAGAGGACTGTTTTTATGTATTTTTCATAATTATACGCGACCTGTTTATTGTTTTATCTTTTATTATTCGAGGACCGAATGTTAATTTTTCAATTACTTGTAGCATATCAACATTTTGTGTGTGATGCTTAACTATCTATATTTTATATTGCGCTACGGCTTATGAAATGAACACACCCGTGGAATATTAATTAAACAGTTTTAAGAAATAGAGTGGTTAAACATTGAGAAATCGGGAAGTTAGTTGACTTATTTTTCCTGGTTTTCGGTCTTTTCAATGATTGGTCGAAACATGACAGTATGTTTAGTATTAAGTATTAGTAAGTAAGTCATTTTTTAAGTATATAACTTGTAAATCCTTAAGTCTTTTTCATCGGAAGAAAAACAAAAAAATTATACAAAAAAATGTTTTTTTAGTACTTATATCATTATCGTTTATGTATTTATCTTAAACCTATAAGGTTACTACATAAACAATAATGATCATGCCATAAGCCCAAACACAAATTACCTTCCTTAACTTTTTCTTCCCAACCTCACACTTAACTCTTCATTCCTATTAATACAATTACCATTTTAATATAAAATATAAGTATTGCATAATGACAGTAATTATTGAGTATCTCACGATATAACATTGATCCAGGCGTGTGATTATTAATATAATGAGTACCTATTAATAGTTAAGTATGGAAATGTGAACTGCGGTATGTAATTTTGATTATGGCGTGTCTGTTATTGGACGGGAAACGTATTCAGCGTGACTTGAGGTTGGTATTCTGTGCTTGAAGTACTTATTTGTTAATTATGTATAGGTAAGGTTGTGGAATAGGGAGAAATTATGGCAATTACTATACTAGTAAGTTTGATTGTCTGTTTCACTGTTAATCTACAGGTAATGTAATGTCATTACATTAATAATCGTGACGTTCTGGGTTCGGTTTTCCGTGATGGTTAGGCTACCCTACGAGTGCGTTATAAGACATTCCTGTGATAGGAAGTATGGAAGTAAGTATAACAGACTCTGGATGAGACATATTATGACACATCTTTATGCCCCTTTGCGAAAAGGGACTTTCATTTTTTATATCCCTTCCCTTCCTTTTATCCCTTTATTCATGTAATAGTATAGTTGCTTAATCATTTTATAAATAATTTGCTTGAAATTTATAGAAGAAACTGAAGATTGAATCCTCTATCATTTTTACTTGTTATATATCTATCTATTGTTTTCAATAACCTTACAAAGCTTTTAGCATGCTCACTTACTCATTGTTCGTTAATTTACAATTTTCAAGTAAAATCGACCAAGTTTTATATTTCAAACGAATGTACGGCTACAAATAAGATCCCGGAGCAATTAATTACAAGTAAAGTAAAACAAGTTTTATTTATATTTACACACCATTTAATTAGTTAATTGATTTACAAATCCAATAAGGCGATTAGATGGGGGAAAGCTTACGATATACATTGGGAACGAGAGCATAAACATTGGAATGGATTTTCTTACACCGCAATTTGCATCGACACGTTATGTAAATACTAACGTATTCACAGACAGTTCGTAAATCTATTTGAGTAATAAAATGTTTTGTCCCTTACAAAAGACTTTTGAATTCAGAGGGGTTACTCCATAAAAGCGATAGGAACTTTGAATGTTCGGATGTTAGATGAAGATATGAGATTTCCTCTTCTAAAAATGAATACTATTTTCGTCGAGCAAATATACACTAGATTATAAGTCACGGCCTTAAAAACAGCAAGAGAAATGAGAGCACAAATAAACATGTGCTCTTACTTTTTTTTTTTATTATTTTAAATATAATTACATAATTTACAATATAGCTGCTAACAAACCACAGAGGTTTATACTAGGGCTAACAGAGTTTACAACAGCAACATTACGACAGTAAAATGTATGTACTTTATGATATCAATTAGCACTTCACAAATACATGGTAGGTAATTCCAAGTTCAGTAGACACTGTAGATACATTATACTTGATTTTAGTATAGTCCAAAAACATAATACATTTTAATTCAAAGGAATAAGGTTTATTTATACCTGAAGTTGATTATAATTTAAGACTTTTTGCTTATCTCGTAGTTCGAAATTCAAATGTATACGTATAAGCAACCTCGGCCACTTTTGGCGTGTGATTTTGTTCCGGATCTCGTATGTAGTAAGTATACCGGGTATATCAAGAGTGCTACCGAAAACTAAGCCGGGTGGTAGTTTTAGTGACTACGAACACAATGCAACTAAAAATTTCGCACAGAAACGCGACAATGTTTTTTTATTATTTTTCAAATATCGCCATTTTTGGGTTGTAAATCTATAGTTTTTGCTAAAATAATAATTTAAACTCTTTTATACTTTAGAGTCTTTATAAATAAAAGAGTATAACACTATTATTTTAGGAAAAAATGTATTTACCACCCAAATACGATCATATGAAAAAAATAGCAACAAAAAATATCGTCGCTTTTTTTGCAAAAATTTCTGTTGCATTGTGTCTGAAGTCGCTTAAACTACCACCAGGCTTCGTTTTCGGTAGCAGTCTTGATATACCCGGTATATTTAATCGAAGACTATTCTCTATTATACTTATCATTTTCTCTAAACTTAGTCTATGGTTGCGACGTAGGATAGAGGAATCCAACATTTTGTCGAGTATCCAGACACATTAGTGAAGTTTTACGTACGGCGTTCGAACATTCGAAGTTCGTATCGTTTCATAGAGTAACCTCCCAGTTTGAGCGAAGAAAACAAAACATCGAAATTTTAATAGGTTCATAAACTATTTAGATATAAGAATTTAAATAGATATTAATTGATCAAAGTAAGCTTTAATAATATTCATTAGATGTTTTTGAAAAGCCGTGTAAGTTTGCATGACAATATTAGACTGAGTTTCAACCTAAGTTCAACTAATGCTATGAATCTTTTGACTAGTTTCGAGATCCCTACTAGGGTAAAAAATTAGCTAATTAATTTATGAAAATAACATGCCTCCGCCAAAACCATTATTTGTCAACAAATATCTCAGATGACGATTGCAAATTATTGCCACAACACAATTTAACAATTCATACTGAAATTCACATCTGTATCCTCAAGGAGGTAGGCAGAAACGCCATTATTGCTATTCGTAAATCACCCCACTATTTCTCAAAAAAATGTAGACCATGTAAAGGTATACCGACTTGGGAATGGAACCCAAAATCTTGAAGTTCACATCTATTACACAGATTCTACACTAATAAGGCAATATGTAGATTGTAGACAGTTAATATTAGTAATAAAGAACGGTACACTAACTGTAAATCAATACCAATGTTATCGATTATCGATAATTTACACGCGGATGCGTATCGATTATCGACTCTCCCTTTCGATAAACACGCTGACAATTTCATCGCCATCGATAAACTTGGACGTATGAATTAATTCGATACGTGATCGCAATTTTATGCGGTGTTTATTATGATAATAAATTTAAGTACGTATAATAATCAGTCAGTACATACATTTTGCGTTGTAGCCTATGTCAGGGATGTTGTATTAATATTTATGAATTTGTACTGGGTTTTTCATTTATGTAAAATGTTGGAATTAAATATATTATGGAATAAAGTCACACATGAATGAATGACAAATGATAAGGAAGTGTGCAACACTGATAGACGACCAAGAAAATCACAAGTGAATAAATTTCTAACTTAATAATTTTATTTTTCGGAACGTAAATAGAGAAACGGCCCTCCGGCGGCGAGATGGGTCGATGAAATTGTCAAAGTCGCAGGCCGAACCTGGATGCGAGTCACAAAAAAAAAAGAAAACTGGCAAAATATGAGAGAGGCCTATACCCAGCAGTGGGACCCTACAGGCTGTGGATGATGATGATGATGAATTAGAGATAAACAACTCAGTGGCAATGAGCTAACATCTATAATATATTTTCTTCGCTATGCATATAATGAATTGGTTATTTTATATATTTATTTCGATGTAGTGATACAGATGTAGGAAAATCTACTTCACTGATCATCTTAATACCTAGCGATGCATACAGGCTAACCAGTCGGCCGCGTCTTAGATCTGATGCGCGATATGACCATACATTCTCAGGTATTAGTTGTGGTCCTGATTTCTTTACAATCCATTGGTTTCGAGGACAGGCAGGCAGACATCCGGCAGGCATATCAGTGCCTATTAAATCATACATCAGCAGTTTAATTAGCCAGGAAATAATATAAATAGCCAAAACAGGAAACAGCCAAAACCAAGTAGTGTAAATGTACTGTTGTGTTCCGATTTGAAGGACTTAGTAGCTACTTAGCTAGGGTAAATACTAGACTTAACATCTTATGTCTCAGTAAGACGAGCCCAGTAGAATGCAAAGCATTGATATGTAATTCATGGTGTTTGGTTTTGCTACTGTTCATGACTATTCGTATCCCTAATTTTCAGACGAATGGCATGTTCCTCTCGCCATTATCTGCAATAAAAAAAGTATCCCAAAGGCTTCCTATATTTTATTCATCATCATCATCATCATCATCAGCCTATTCGCGTCCACTGCTGGACATAGGCCTCTCCTATGGCACGCCACTGGGCTCGATCTTCAGCCCAACGTCTCCAACCGCTGCCAGCCATTCTTCGGATATCATCACTCCACCTCGTCGGAGGGCGTCCTACACTACGCTTATTTATTCATGTCACTTTAAATTAAGACATCTGCTTTCTTTTACAAAATTTCACCGTTATTGTTAAAGGTAAATCTGTCAGGTTTATGCGTTCTCTATAGACTAGTTCAAGGGTCAGCAATCGACGGCATGCGAGCCACATCTTTGGATGTGAAGCTACGATTCTTTAATTCCATACTTCAATACAAGTACTATAAATTCATTTTGAATCGAATAATGATAATTTCATCATCATCATTAGGCACCATTTCTATTTCATTATTCATTTGTCCTCGCTTTTTTTCGTACCCCTCCCCCGTGACAGGGGCATGGGCGTAGCCAGCCATGTACTCAGGGTGGGGCAGAAGTCTAAAATAATATTTAAGTAGCAAACTATACCTGTTGTTTCCCCGGTTATTTTTTTCATATAAAAAGGTTACACCCTATAGCACCATGTATCGACAGGGTACCTACATATCAAGTGTGCTACCGAAAACGAAGCCGGGTGGCGGTTTAAGTAACTTTAGACACAATGCAACTAAAAATTTTGCGAAATTAAATTATAGTTTAAAAAAAAAAAAACTAAAAACATACGCTTTTTTATACGATCCAACTAAAAGCAAAAAAAATGATAATGAGTTTAATATTAGAAAATGGAGTAAAATACATACATTTTATTGTTACAAAGCGTGGGGTGCTTATAACCTTTAGTACGAGTACATCGTATCAATCGAAAGTGTATCGAGCAGGGTAGTTTACCTTATACATACTTAGAATATCAAAAATATATTCGTTGAAGGACATACAGGTATACGCGCCGACCTCGACACACCCAGATGAAGAAGTAGAGGAGATGTAATTGAGGCCCTACATACTTTCAAACCCTCCTTCAATGTTGTTATAGGGTATTTCAACGCAGAGTTGAAAGTGGGGCAATTTGGACATGGGCAACAGAACCCCAGAGGTAAGAGGCTGGCCGACTTTCTGGAGAAATAGAGGCTCTTTACGATGAACTCTTTTCCAGAAGCCACCTCACATTGAATGGACCTGGCTGAGTCCTGACGGTTCTACGAGAAATGAGATAGATTTCATCTTGACGACGAATAGATGGATGTACAGACACAGTTCAGATGTCTCTGTGATCAACAGGGTGAAAACAGTGACAGGCAGTGAGAACCGAATGGATAGGGGCACATTGAATATCAATGTCGAATTAAAAAGGCGTCGCTTGATTAAGTCTACGCTCCGACCTACTCGCGCCCATATACAAATCGCTTTGATTGTCAAAAGTGAAGTAGATTGGTAAAAGCTGTCCATACGACAGGATTTAAATATTTTAGACCTCGCCGTAGAGATAGACCACAAAAACACTCACTCACCCACACTCTTGACCTCATGGCCGAACGTCGGCCTATGGCGCTGCAGTCTTCCGTTAACACCGAAGCATATCGGATGCTCAATAGACCGATCTGGAAGTCCTTGCGGCACGATGACCGTGCTCACAATACTGTGAGCATTAAAGAGACAATTGAGCGGAACGGAGGCTTCAGTGTTTGCAAGAGACTTGTCTATTGGGCAAAGCCAGTTGTCTAGGCTGAAGACGGACGGAGGCCGCGTAGTGTCGACGAGGGCAGAGGTATTAAGGGTGATCGAGAGGTTCTACGGACAGTTTTACACCTCGGTTGCCGAATCTACTGTTAGCTCGGACGAAGTTGATCCGACACTTTAGCGATGATATCCCGGACATCAGACTATGTGAGATTGAGACGGCACTGAAGCAACTTAAGAACAACAAGGCGACGGGAGTGGACGGAATCATTTCAGAGCTTCTGAAAACGGGCGGAATGCCCTTTAGAGGCTCTTCAATTCCGTTCTCTTCGAGAGCTCAACGCCAGAGGCATGGAGTAAGAGCATGGTGGTATTGTTCTTCAAAAAAGGTGATAACACTTTACTGAAGAACTACAGGCCCATCTCGCTTCTGAGCCATGTTATATATTTCGAGGGCATCACAAATCGTCTCGAACGTAGGTTTGATGACTTCTAGAAGAACTAAAGTAACCGACATACCCCAGCGGAGTAGTAAGATGAAGTGGTAATGGACGAAGCACATAGCGCGAAGAATTGATGGTCGGTGGGGCAAAAAAGCTCTCGAATGGAGGCCACGTAGCGGAAAACGTAGCGTAGGACGTCTACCCACAAGGTCAGACAACCTGGCAAAGGTAGTGGGACGTCTATGTTCAGCTGTGGACTTCCTTTGGCTGATGGATGATGGATGTTGTGTTTATAGTCACTAAAACTAGCGCTCGGCTTCGTTTTCGGTCGCTAACTTGATATACCCGGTTATTTATAATTCTAATGGATCAAAACATTTTCTTCTCACCTTCCTACGCCTAAAATTCCTAAAAATATGTCCCTAACTTCAGCCGTTTGAGCTGTGGGTGTAAGCCAATTTGTTAATCAGTTAATTTAAAGGTTTATCTCTACCCATAGATAGTTCTTAACTTAAATAAATTAACTATTTTGGTTTGGTTAGGTACCCTAGAGGCCAGAGCCAGGGTGGGGCAAGTGCCCCACCCTGCCCCACCGTGGCTACGCCCATGGACAGGGGTATTAACCGTCATAAGAAAAGAAATATGGCTCTTTAAAAACTAAGAAATGTTGAAAATTGTAATTTAGGTCCTTCCGGCTCAAAAGGTTGCCGACCCCTGGGCTAGCCCATAGATTTAGCTCTATGGCTATTTAATATCTATTCAATAGTGTGGGCGAAATCGCAAGTGCGTTGCAAAGATCACGTGGATTTAAAGGCCGGCTGATTGAAGAAAGTGATCGTAAATCAATACTCGCAGGCATCCAGCCAGCTGTCAGACGGTACAATTGCCAGTAATTGTATAGCATCGAACATATTGTTTGAAACACGTGGATGAAAGTTTGTGATTGACAATTATCCTACTAATATTATAGAGGTGAGTGTGTGTTTGATACTTCTTTACCCTCAAACGGCTGGACCAAATTCGATGAAATTTGGTATGAAGGCAGTTGATACTCTTGATTAACACATACGCTAATTTTTATCTCAAAAAAATACCGTTCCCGTGGGATGATACTGATGATAAATACATAAATAAACTCACGTCCTTTTCCCATTAGGAGTAAGCAGAGGTGCCAGGTCACCTGCATTTCGCCTTGTATGTTCCGTCGCACGATGGGATGGGGTGAGTCTATTGCCATTTCAGGCACAATTTCCTAACTCCGGGCTGATAATGAACAGAAAAATCCAATATCACTTTCCCCGACCCGGCATTCTAACCCGCGAAAATCTTATTTAAGCTTAAAAAAATACGATAAATTACCAGAGCACTGCAATATACATATCATTGTCTTGCCAACAATTAATGTATACAATAAACTGCTGCAACAGGAGAATGAGGGAAAACCTGGGATAGCGAGTGTTGTGAGCACACAGGGCACGTTGCCTCGCGCGTGCCCGTCTCATTTCAATAAACTTGCATTTTATTTATTTATTTTGTAGTGTCGGCTATAAGACAAATACTTTATAAAGAATACATGTTTATTTGATCAAGTCCAATACGTAACTAACTCTAATTAAAGTAATACGTTGATAATATATATTAGAATAATAGTAAGGAACATAATAATCGCAGTAGGTTTATACACAACAGTATCTTTATAGAATACTGGAAGGAGTGTGTTGCATCAAAATTTTAAAAAGATATAACTGGCGGACGTATGTAAATTAGGAATAATAATTTTTTTTTAATGGTTAATTAATATCATCCCTTTTTGCAAGTTAGTTAGGCGACTTGTAGTATAAATAAATAAATACACCTAGCAGTCACATACATAATCCTGACCCCACACTAAGATCGAGTTGTGTGTCGTGGGTATCACAAACTAAGAGAGACTTTTCGGTCTCACAAACACCCAGACCCGAAACAAATACGCGTAGTTCACACAAATATTTGGGGATCGTAACCAAGGCCTCTCGTTACACGGAGCTTCGGAGGCTGTCAATATTATATTATACAATATTATATCTTATAAAGATGTAATGAGTATTACCCAAAATGCCAACCAAACGATCAGAATATACTTGTTTCGAATAACCACTCATTAACTAAAATACACCTAAGGAATAATAGATGTTAAAGCCCGAATACTGGAACGCAACTTGAATATAAGTTGCGCTTAACTACGTTAATCCCGCTTAAATGTACTGGCTAAGTGGGCCGTGCGCTGTTAAGAGCAACTTATTATTTGAATGGCGTTCCAGTATTCGGGCGTTAGTGTTTCAAAATGCACGCGTGTAAGCACTACATAGCCTGAGGTAATCTCACAGAGAGCAAACGCAAAAACACTTCACATTGGATTTCTCGACAGCGGTACTAAGAAATCATATGCCAAGTAATTCCCTACGGACAACACGATTCTACATTTTTAAATAGAAATAAGGGCTTGCATATTAAACTTTTGAAATAGTCGTGACTCGTGGAGTTGGATGTTGAATTATAAACTTATTAAAAACAGGTTTCATACGTCATTAATTATTGTCTCGACATGAATTGTTAAGATTTGGGTTTGAATACAAAAGTGAAAAAAAAAAACTTTTAAAATTATGTAATAATAACGAAGTCCTAATACATATCAAGTTGGATGTTATATAATATTTATAACAAAAAAAGTTCCGAAAAAGGTGAGGTTCATTATGAGCTCATTTGCTGAATAATTTTATTTCGGTGGACAGTGGGAAGTGCGCTTAAGTAAGTGCGTAAGTGCGTGGAGGCGTGTTAGTAAACGAACCAGACTCGGCTGCCAACATGTTGACGGTGGTCGAGGGTTCGAATGCCAGGGCACACATCTGACTTTTCGGAGTCATGTGTGTATTGATAGTCAATAACCACGCACGAAAACGGCGAAGGAAAACATCGTTTGGAAACCTGCATGCCGTAGCGATTCATAAGAATTTCTATGGTATGTTAATACATACCATAGAAATGTCCACTAATGGCCTAACCACCCTCAATCGTACTCTCGGTTGTAGAGTAGGCTTGTGCCCTGCAGTGGGACGTATATGGGCCGATAAAGAAGAAGAAGAAGAAGAAGAAGAAGGACAGTGGGAGACAGAACGTGAAGCTTTTAACAAGCTAAATATTACAATTTACAATGTTTCACCCTATACGCATCAATATTTATATGTATGACATTCATAAATAAAATCTATGATCTAATTCCTTCAAATATAATCTACTGCCTTTCAACGAGGCGGGGATTATAAGAACCGCTGCAGATTGCGATGCGCAGCGACACTTATTGTCGATCGCTGCCGACACACCGCCGGAATACCAGCGCGTCTGGCGAGAACAACTAACGTTCTAGCTGTACTGACACCACAATAAATGGAAAAATAGGGATTAAATATAACCTTGAAATGGACGTGGGCATACCAAAACCTCCTCTTTTGATGTTGTTTATTTTGATTGCAATGAATGGCGAGCACGTCATTACAAGTGATACGGCCATATACAGATCATAGACAGTAACAAAACTAAACAACACATTGAATTACAACGCAATGCTTGGTATTTATATTTAAGATGCATAAGTATAATATAAGAAGAAGAAGTAAAAATTCACCAATACGACCGCTAATGAACGGTAGAAAAACCAAACAACACCATGAATCAAGCCCAATGCTTGGCATTTGACTGTGCTCGTTATCCTGAGACACAGTTGTAGAAGAAGTATAATATAAGAAGAATTAGAAAAATATTGCATTTTTTTTAATCGTTCATAATTCACAACTATAACAATATAATCCCTTGAAACATTTACTAAAGTTGCTTTCAATAGCTGCGCGTACCACAGAGCGGTGATTATGAGAACCGATGCAGATTGCGATGCGAGGCGACACTCTACGCTTATTGTCGATTGCTGACGGCCGGCCGACGCGTTTATTGAATACCAACGCGACTGGCAAGAGCAACTAACTTACTGCCACTATTGTCACCAAAATAAATGCATAATTAGAGATTGTATTTATAATTGGGAATACAAAACTTTAAAAGGCAATTTCATTTAGAAGACAAATTAAAAGTCCGGTGGCAGTTCGTATGGGCTGTGTACCGTGAGATAAATTGTTTGACTGTGGTTTAGAATCTAATGACTTATAAAACGTATAATCTGTCCGAATGGTGAAATATACCTACTCTATATCTCACTGGAGTTGCTTTGGCGAACCTATATATAAAAGAAAATAAATGCAGTGGTAATCAGATAAGATATCGATTGACGAGAGAAGATTATCTATCATTCACATGCCTCTGATTCTTTATTAAAGGGAGTAATATATTAGAAATAAATTAAAACAACCGTACTCTATTTTTATATGACGGGAAATCTAATTATGGATTCCTTCCCGCAAGCCCTGAAGGGGTAAGGGGGAAGGAGGAGGGGAATTTATATACCTGCGTCCCTAATAATCCTAAATCCATGGTAACACTAGCGATCACCGATCGATTTGCTATTGTTTCAATGCCATGAAACGCATTACAATCGACACTGATTTCGAAATCTCGATACGATCTGCGTACTATCACCCGATCTCGTTCCCACATGATTAATAAATAAAACATTATAATTGCAGGCGCTTGACAATTTATAAGGAAAATATCGGTATATAAAAAAACTTGGACATCGAAGAAAACGTTAGTGTTACTTTTATAATACTTTGTGATTCATATCACAATGACCCTACAAAATCGAACTATTTTCTTTTACTAAAATTATCGAATGTCTTCCGAATAAAGCGGTAAAATTAACAAGAAGAAAACAATCACAATAAATTGCAACAAGTCGGCCGAAACGCCAGAAGACATACATATAACAGAAAAACCTATAATGAGATTTGCGTACGTGACTCTATAACACAATATTAAATTATTCGTCATTCACCACTGCAATTTGAAAACGAGTTACACCACAATCGCGAAAAACCAGCATACATAAAACAATACAAAAAAAAAACGAAAAAGCATTTGAATTTTTTAAATGAATTCTAAATGAGAAATTAATACAAAAAAGAAACTCAAATTCAAAATTAGAATGTAGATATACATTTTTATTTTGAATTCGTATTTAAAATAAACCTTAACCACGATAATTGAATTTTAATTAGTAAAAGATTCCAAATTCAAAATAATTCTAAACACAAAATACACAATTAAATCAAAACTTCCAAGTTCAAAAATGCAATTCCAAACAATAAAACACGCAGAACAGAATTCAAAAACATCGAAGATTTATGTAACACTAGCTGTCGGGCCCGGCTTCGCCCGGGTGCAGATAGTTTTTGAGTCCAATTCACATCAAGAACATATTATTTCGCGTGTCTACTAACTATATTTCCCGCGTGCCGTCGACTATATTTCCCTTCCGTAGGAGAGGACATCCCGTGCCAACAATTTGAATTTGAAAGAGTAGAAAATATGTATATTTGGTTTCCTGACTCATCCCACGGGAACACTACATTTTTCGGGATAAAAAGTAGCCTATGTGTTAATCCAGGGTGTCAGCTATCACTATACCAAATTTCATCAAAATCTGTTGAGCCGTTTTTTCATGAAAGAGTAACAAACATCCATACATACAAACTTTCACCTTTATAATATTAGTAAGGATTTCATAGTGTATCAGCGTTGGGTGTTACGAACGCCATGGTGAATTGATTTACTGGAGGCAGGCCGTGGCGAATCGTAGATACGAGATAGGCGGGGTGCGATCCTATCGTTGCGACGCCGACGCGTGCTCAGCTCGCCCGTGGTTAATATTCTGAAGATAAGTCGCGGAAGAGATGCCATCGGAAGTGATAGAGCGGTGAACTTTGATGCAATTTTAGACGCCTGGTATTTGTAAGCTAGAATAGAAACTATTGTAGTTTCAGGTATTTGTTATTTCTTGGAATTATTATTTTAGCCGCATGGACGGTTAAGTGCCCTCAACGGTGATGTTCTACTCCCAGTTTATCGTGTAACTTGGTATGGTGAAATATATCCCGAATAATTAACATCGTATAGGTTGATTGTAAAATCTTGAGATAAATGCTTTTGAAACATACACGTAGAAAAATACAGTCGAATCCAGTTCGTCGAGAGAGAGCAGGTAGAAAGATACAAACTATAAAATAACATGTCAAATCATAGCTAGGTAATATATTTAATTTCACAAATTGCATTAGCATTGTATTATTCAACAAAAACGAAAAAATGAGATCATAATGCATAATAGATTATAATATTTTTTTTCCTTTTCTCATACCAAAGGTTGTCTGTCCGAAATCGCCTAGGCCGATAAGACCGCCAACTGAACTCTTTAATATTATTTGAAAAATATTGTGCAGTTTTATTTTTTTTATGTGTACAGTAAAGAATAAAAATAAATAAAACAATATATTATGTGATTCAATGTCGCAACCATTATGATGGCGAGTATCATACGCAATTATTTGTATACCGCATAATGCATACAAATAATTTCCTATGATGTTTCACACTCGAGGCGTAACGTGCATTTCTGCAAATGATCTAACTATACTGAATGTGGTTTTGTGAAATAAATTGCGGTAACATTTCACGTTTTTACAGTGAAGGGACATGTAATTGCAGTGTTGTTGCCAATTAGACTTGTACATAAGCTATTCGTGTTGTAATTATGTTGTCATCCTTGATGTCTAAGGGCCGAAACTGCGTTAAGCGGGCGCCCGCGACGGGCAACCGTCGCGCGTTTCCTCGCGTGGACACGCGGGCGGGCTCCGTGAGAACGCGACGGTCCCCGTCGCGGGTACCCGTCGCGGAGACCGGATTTACGCAGTGTCGCTGGTTCAATTTTAAAGGTGTGCATGTACAGTCGTGTCGATGGAGAGCTTAATATATTATTACATACCAAAACGACGACTAGCAAAAAAAGAACGACAGCCAGGAAGGCTGTTAATTGAATTTAGGTTGCTAGGCGGAGAATTTGTTGTAAAGTTCAGTAAATTAAGAGAAAATGAAAACTCATTGTACAAATATTTTAAAGTTTCGATACCGGTCTATGGCGAATTATCTTCGAAACTGGAACCATATTTGATGGTCAACAACTTATATCTAAAATCTGTATCAGTCATATCACCAACGGAAAGGCTGGCAATAACATTGCGCTAAGTAAAAAATCTTTATTTTTGCTCAAGTATATTCATCATCATCATCATCTCAGCCACAGGAAGTCCACTGCTGAACATCGGCCTCCCCCAACGGTCTCCGCATCGACCTGTTGGAAGCAGCCTGCATCCAGCGACTTCCTGCAAATGTAGCCAGGTCATCCATCCACCTTGTAACCGGGCGTCCGACATTTTGCTTGCCTGTACGTGGCCTCCACTCTAGAACCTTTCGCTATGAATCATCTATAGAATCCTTTGCGCTATGTCGGTGACCTTTATTCTCCTACGGATCTCCTCATTTCTGAGTCGATCTCGTAGGGAAATACCGAGCATACCTCTCGATTGCTCGTTGAGTGACTTTGAGCCTTCTAATGAAGTCCAAAGTGAGAGGCCACGTCTCGGTGCCCTATGCCATCACCGCTGGCGGACACCGCGCGCTTTACCGCGCGTGCCCCCGCGACGGGTTCCGACGCACGAAGGCGGGCTCCGCGGCGCGGGTGCGGGACGCGCCTCCCCGTGCGGGACGCCCGCGCGGATCCCCGCGACGGAGCACTTTTGTATGAAACCGCGCCCGTGCCCGCTTAACGCAGTTTCGGCCCTTAAGACATCGGTTCGTTTCCGAGTTGTGTCTGGAGTACTGTAAGTAATCTTTCAATTACTTTTTATGTTTTTGTAAACTAAGTGTGGAAGGGTATTTTAATTAGTAATAGTTGAGATGATACATTTTTTGATGATAATTATGGAATTTAATGTTGATGATGCGATATTTAAACTACATAGTTACTACATTTTAAGAAATCAGGATACTTCCCAAGAGACAAACAAAATATTTAAAAAACAATATGTAACTCAGTAAGACAAATCTCTGATATCGCTATCGAAAACCACAGGCCTTTTATGTTGAGAGCCTCCCTGGCACAGGTGGTTAGATGCCGGCTGTGAAACTATAGACTGCGAGTTCGATCCCCGCACCGAGATAAATGTTTGTGAATAGGTACCACAGATATTTGTTTCGGGTCTGGGTGTTTGTGAGACCGAAAAGTCTCTCATAGTTCCTGATACCCACGACACAAGACTCCATCTTAGTAAAGGGTCAGGACTATGTATGGGACTGTTGGGTGTATTTATTTATGTATGAAATACACAAACATTGGCTAATACTATACTTACAAGAAAGACTATACTTACAAGAAGTGCGTGGTGGCCTGTTGGTAAACGGACTAGACGCGGCTGCCAACATGTTCACGGTGGTCGCGGGTTCAAATCCCAGGGCACACCTCTGACTTTTCGGAGTCATGTGTGTATTGACAGTCAATCACCACGCACTAAAACGGTGAAGGAAAACATCGTGAGGAAACCTGCATACCATAGCGATTTATAAGAATTTCTATGGTATGTAAGTCCGCCAACCCGCACTAGGCCAGCGTGGTGGACTATATGGCCTAACCACTCTCAATCGTACTTTCGATTGTAGAGTAGGCCCGTGCCCTGCAGTGGGACGTATATGGGCTGATACATACATACATACATACATACATACTTACAAGTATAACAAACGGCATATTGTATTTAATAAGAGACTATTCCGCCACGCTCCAAGGGCTGATAATAAAAGACATTACCCAAACAAATATTGGCTACAGCCAAACTACATTTTTACACCCGAAAAAGCCATAAAAATCTAACCACACCAAAATCATTCCATAGCCGAACCTAAACATCCAATTTGTAATCGATCCAATTGAGCCCACAAAAAAGGTTATAAGCGAAAGTTTCGTTTAGAAATCGTAAATTGTAATATAAAAAGACCAAACATGTTATTTGCAACAGAGCGATGGTCTGTGAAAATATTGTGGCGTTTATGAAGAGTTGGAATTGAAATGGGCAGTTGCTATACCGGTTCTAGACATAGGGCATGCAAAGGCAACTAGCGTATTAATCTAGACTAATATAAAGCTGAAGGGTTTGTTTGAACGCGTTAATCTCGGGAAATAATGGTTCGAGATGATAAAATATTTTAGTGTTGGATAGTTCATTGGTCGAGGAATGCTTCAGTTACTGTTTATCTCAGGAAAATGTACTGGATATACCGGGTAAATTGTCGCGTTTCTTTGCAAAATTGTTGCATTGTGTTTGTCACTAAAATTACCACCCGGCTTCGTTTTCGGCAGAAGTCTTGATATACCCGGTATATACGGACTGCGGTAGAAAACAAAGCTTGATGGTAATTTTTGTGTTTTAAGACATCACTCAATAAAATTGTTGATAAAAAATATTTGGATTTTTTAAAAGTTTTCATCGTGTCTGGCTTTTGTTTTACTAAAATAATAATTTAAATTCGTGCGTAAAATTACGTTTTTAAAACTTAAGTGTGTATATTATTATTTGAGGAAAATCTATGAATGAATCACCAGAATACAACGATAGATGATAACCGTAATCTATTCTTGCGAATTTTTAGTTGCACTGTCTGATATCACTAAAACTATCGACTGTTTTCAATCGCAATTGCTGTAGCGGACATTTTCTCCAGATAAACATTTACAAGCGAAGCCGCGAGCGAAACTAGTTCCTTGCTAATCTAGCACAATACACAAGTTCCACGTCAATGCTTTAATTAGTTTGTATTTATCAAATGTTCCAATGTTCATTACAATATTACATTCTGATATTTGGTTCATTTGCGTTTTAATGCCGATTGGAATTTCTAGTCGTTTTCACTGTATCAATAATTTACATTGCATTCCATTTACACGCAGCTGGTGCCTTTAATTGTAAATACTTGTAATAGGTATTTAATTTTAAACTACACATTTTCTTTTTGCTTTAAACCTATATTTTAGTTAGTTACAGTGCAATACGAGAAATGTCACATAAATGCTAAAAAAAACACTTTAAGAAGAAGACATAATATGTCTTCTTATATTATGTTAGTAATAAACAATCATGTTGTTTAAAAACGTATCACTCATTCAATTAAATAAGCATAATTTCCTGTAAATATGATTGATTCGCATTTCCTATAAAACTTGTTGGTCTAAATCCCATATTTATGGGTGACAGTTTATGAATTAACCATAAAAGTCAATGCAAAACTTGCACAACTTCTAGCTTATAATCGAGGAAGCTATAAAACGGCTGAGCAAATAAATTTGCACAATCATTTGTAAAAGACTATAATCTTTACGATCCTATTAGTTGAAAAACGGTATCTTGTGATGAAATGAATTACTTTTGATTCAAAATCTGGCATATATCACAACATTCCCACGGAAGTCCTTGCACCGAGTTGTGACGGAGTTAAATTTATTGAATCATTATAGGTGCGTAGGTTTTAACAAGTAACATTTCAAATGTGCAAAACACCTGAAATGTGGAATAAAGCTTTAACATTAGCTCGTTTGAATCTAAAATGTAGGTCAGCTATTTACAAATAATTTTTGCACTATATCGGTATTTTAGGAACTTTCACGCCCACACCTACCACTGCAACTCCTGTCAGCCAGGATGAACAGTAGCACGCAAAGAATTAACACCGAGATTAAGAGCTCGGCGAGTCTCTTATGGATAAAAGCTTTTCTTTAATGCGCATCAAAATAAATCAGAAAGAAAATAAAAATATAAGTTAGAAAATAAATAATTTGTCCACTTCTTTCCTCAGCAAAGCGGGTTTCAATATATTGAGCTGAGAGGTATTATCCCCCGACATAAAGATAATATACAACTGGAGAAGTCACATGTTAAGTACTGCGGAATAAACAGTTACATGAGTGCTATAGTGTGAGCTGTTAAATTGGGGTCCAATAATAGTTATGACAAAAGCGCCGGAAAGCATGGAAATTCTACTGTATCTGCATATTTACTTACCACAATTACATATAGACATAGCCACCATCATACATTTTAATGAAAAGTCCAACATGTCAATGGGATTGGACGCGTTCTCGGTTCCTGGTTATGTCACTTACGAGCAACCTGGTGATGGATGATGGACCGATGGCTATTTTATTTTACTGTATTTCAGAAGCATTATATAATAGTAAATCTGCCAGCAATTAAGTTTTCATTTTGAGCCATAAATTACTTTAAAAATTCGACGCAACTTATTTGCTAGAACAACTTGTGTGGTCGAACTTAAAGTTATCAAAACAATATCATGGTTGACCTCATAGTTTTATATCAATTTAAAAATAATTAGTGAATTTAATTAAGATGATTCTGAGAAATGTTTTTTGTGTTCGTTAGCGATATCTAGGGTGACGGAGTCAAGTGATTGGGAACACCCACCTTGATTTTCAGTTGCTAAGATTGATCAAGTCGAAGTTCATAATATTTTTGAAGCTATCGAGCCGTAAAGTATAATGAAATTGGAAATATAAAACTTAATTGAAGAGGAGGAACATAATCAAAGCAGTATTGAAATAAAATTGCTTGCGTTAGATACTACTTCTAATATATATTGCTGGGATCAGCGAAATAGGCATAGAAACTAATTTAAATGAATCACTTGCCTCAAATGCAGACACGTATAATAACCAAAAGTCTCAGGTAACCTCCTGTTTCGGAGAGCCAAGCCATTTGATCTAATGAGCAATCATGACACCGCATTATGCTATAATATCGTTTCTTTATAAGTCAGCTATTATACGAAATTAGTAGACGACTGACCAATTGCGGTCTGGTAGCTAAATTCGACACCTTCAAATACATTTAATAAATTATCTATGCAAAAGGAATACACAGATATTTTTATGACGCAGGTTAAAACAATGGGTAATGTTCTTGATGGTATTTCAATGGCCCATCATCACGAATGTGGAAATGATTAGGTGTTATTCCCAGTTAATAGAGATGCTACGGCGCATACTAAAATATTGTTTAGTTTTTTGCTGTCTATTTTTTGCTATGTGTTGTAATTGAGATTGATATGAATTGTGTTTGGCTAAAGTTGTAGATGATTCGACTAGTTAAATTCTAACTTTCTTCACAATGTGTTTAGTCTTAGATGAAGTATTACTTTTCAGAGATGGAAATACTAGAATCATAGTAAGAGAACTATCCTTGACTTGGCGGTTTCCTTGAGTCAACAAGCCTTTTTGGAAGTAGACAAGTAGGTATTATTATGTATCGTTTATGTGATTTTTAACTTCTTTAGTTCTTTATTAATTGAGATGGGAAATTATTTTTGCGGCTAAATTAACTCAAACAACAAAATTATCACTATAATAGACCTAATAGTGGTTAGGCTATTAGGTGACATAAGACGACGAAAATACATTGTTGTGCTGTTGTCTGATACAAATAAATGCTTGTTTTTGAACAAGAAACTCGAAATAAACACGCTTGTTTGTCATCGCCCCATCAAGTACATTGGCGCGATCAGAATTTAGAATGTTCTCGAATAGCTGTCGTGCAAGGAGTGAAGGATCCCTTCGCTGGAAATCGGATGTAAGGTGACGGAGATGCGGAATAGGATCGCGATTAAACAAACTTTGTTAGGGCAGGTACTTGTTTAGCAGATTTAATTTGGATCGAGTAAGGATACATATTTGGAGTATGTTGTGAAATATGCCGAAGTTCAATTTTAAGATAAGATAGGACTTTTTTAAATAAAGAGAAAAGGAAGAAAAGATAGGACGTAGATCATGACGGTGAATAGCTGGCTGAGATTAGATGAGAAATAGTAGGTATAGAAATACTAGGCATTTTTCATCATAATGCTATATTTGGAGTGGTCTCCAAACTGCTGCAGAATTATATTCATGTTAATGATCAACTGCACTTAATTAAAAAACCCTTTTTATATCCACTAATTAGTTTTATTTTCTGCTCATAATTGTCATGTTACATTAATCCTTCAACTTCTTTGTTTACACGTCTCCTTGAGTTTAATGTTGTATTGTTTATGTAGTATGCTGTAATCTCACATAATTGAGGGAGAACACGCTAAGCCGGACTACGTAATTCTTATGCTTTTAATTTGTGCAATTTACTTGTTAAACGTCTTTAGATAAACGACTTACTTAAGTGCATTTTCTTCTCAGAATTTAAATTGTGTGACGTCAATATTATGTTCTAGTTTGACAATGAGCAATTAAATATCTTGTTGAGGTGAGGGACGATTTTTAGCAATTTGCACACGAACCTTACGTAATAGTCAATAGTCGTATAGATTCTTTAAATGGGAGACTAATGGAGTAGCAGCTTTTAGAACAAAGAAGGAAAATATAATAGAAATTACGGAAACATGAAGGCCATTGTACGCTCATAACTGAACCAAACCCATACCATACTCAATGGGGTCTAAAACCTCATAAGAATTTAGTTATTTATCTAGGTATGGCTATATATTGGAAAAATAGATTTAAAATGTAGTTACTTCAGTCATCAGTCATTCATCTAATATTTAATAGAAATGAGAAAGTGATTTATTTCTACCAGTTAGTAGACTGGGCATAAATGCGATGAGTACGCGTACATCTGTTTATTTACTATACTAATTTTGAGAGTCTATAATAAACTATTATATAATAGTTTCCTATTAATAAACAGCACATTTTCCTCCTCATAGTGCGTGGGCGAAGATAATTCCGTACATAAGGAACGTGCCGCTAACAAAAAATACGAAGTTCATAAAAATATTGTTCATATTTACATTGCGCGTTCGAGATTGTTTTTGCATTATATAACTTTATTGTTGTAATGTTTTAACCTTCACTTTGTTATTTGCGAATGCTCATAAAAATCTATTTAAATGTATTTGTTATCTTGTTTGAAGATTGTTGAAGAATGCACTTTTTTCGTAATATTTATTATGTACCTATGATCTATAAAAATGATTTTGCTAAAACATCGTTTTATACTATGGTTTCTTAGATTGAGGCGAATATTACACATTGAAATAAAACTATTATTTACGGATTTTATCACGGTCCTGACCACGAAAGCTGTAAGGCTGGAAACAGTGCTCGACCGACGGTCAGCGCTGACCGTCAGTCGGCGTAGCTATATCTATGCAAGCCTATGAATGCGCACTCAGCTACGCTGACGGTACGCGCGTGATTCGGTCCGCGCGTACGGTCGGTCGAGCCGTCGGTCCAGCTCGTCGGTTGCGCGTACGTCGGTCGACCGACGAGCTATGAGATTGTGTGGATGCGTTCAGTGCTTCGCTGACGGAGCGACCGAACGTACACTCAGCCAAAAAAATGAATATTGACACAGAGCGCCTTATTACTGAAGTGCGGCTTCGACCGGCACTATGGGATTTATCGTCTGCATTTTATAAAGATCGTGATGCTAAAATAAGTGCTTGGCAAGAAGTTTGTAAAGAAATAATTCCGGATTTCGACGATAAGTAGTTAAAAATAGTTTGCAGAATTCGCCTTCAAGTAACCGTTCTACAAGGATTGGGTGTACATGATATCTTCGCCGCCTTCTATTCCGTCGTTTGCGCAAAAAATAGCACGCACATATTACAGCATTTACAGCAAAAGGATTCATTTTTTTGACAACTGTACACACGCGTCGCAGTTCGCCGTCAGCTTATCACTGAATGCATTTTCAGAACCGACGGTCAGCGCTGACGGTCAGGACGTACGGTCAGCGCTGACCGTCGGTCGAGCACTGTTTCCAGCCTAAAGTAATCAAAACGTCAGCAAGATAAAAAAATTAAAAATTAAATCAAAACCGTGATAAAATCCGTAAATAATAGTTTTATTTCAATCTCTAATAACTAAAACGAACGAGTCACGGGTAAGAACTGACACTTTTTTTAAATAACAGTATTACATACTATATGGTAGATGGCGCTACTGTAGTGTGTGATATTTGTCGATAAAATAGACATAAAATAACACAATCATTATATATTTCAAATTTTCACGTCAGTTTCTAAACAACTTGCGTTAAAATATTAATTACTTAGGTATGTTATTGAGCCAGAACCGGCAAGCAGAGACATACAAACAGGCATTTTGGTTTAATTGTATTTATTTACCTCTTATATATCCAGCATTGGGATAAAAAAAAGACTGAATTTAAATGATGTAGACATCTTAATGGATTCAATACATTTTTGTAATTGCATTAAATGGCGAGACGAGTATGCCTGATGGTAATCGATACGGCCACTCATTAACAGTAGCAATAAAAAAATAAATAACCCCCAACAGTCACATACATAGCCCTGAGCCTACAGTAAGATCGAGTCTTGTGTCGCAGGTATCAGGAACTACGAGAGACTTTTCGGTCTCAAAAATACCCAACAATAGTAAAAGCAATACCAAACAACACCTTCAATTACAAAGCAATGCTTAGCATTCTACTGCGCTCGCCACCCTGAGACATAAGATGTAAACTCTCAATATGTCCAGTTAACTCTGGCTACAATGTCCTTCAATCCGAAACAAAACAGTGCATTTAAACTGCTGTTTGGCGGGAGAAATAGACATTGCGATGGTACCTACCCAGGCAGCCTCTCACATATGAGAGACCTACCACCAGTAAGTACATTATTTTCATTTTCTTTTATAAATCAAGTTGCTGGCAACCCTGGTGGTCAGCGGAGCGTGCGCAATAACATCACAGTATTAGAGACTATTGCACTCTGAGTACGTCGCACGCCTAGTTAACTCGAGATGACCACGCGTCTTGGCCAATAATAACCTGACTATTTATTATACTATTGTTAGTTTTAGAACTTGTTGTAACTAGTTTTTAAGTATTGAGGTTTCATTATAGACTCAAAACTTAGCGTTTTAACCTTATATCTGTGTCGATTTATGACGTAGAAATGTTTTGGTGTTAGATTTTACAACAAGTAATTTTTATGACTATAGTAATTTAATCTTTGTGAAATTTATTAGGAATAGAAAAACAAAAATGATTTGACGTCTTGATGCAGTGGCTATGTCCTATGAAGATTGTATGAATTAATATTTTAATTTTGTCTACAAATATTCGCAGTTTCGTTTCCGCATGTGAAAGAGATGTTTATAATAGAACGCACGATACAGCTATGAATTTGGGGGGTACTGTATGACCTGAAACGTACCACCGAAATATTTATTTTTCCCGCCAAACAACACTGTAATACACTGCTGTGTTTCGGATTGCAGGACATTGTAGCCAGAGTAACTACTGGACATATTATTGATACTTAATATCGTATGTATCAGGAAGGTGAGAGCTGTGGAATGCCAAGCATTGCTTTGTAATCCAAGGTGTTGTTTGGTTTGACTAATATTCATGAGCTGTCCTATCGCTTATCATCAGGCGAACTGCATGCTCATTCCGCTATTCATTACAATAATAATTAATAATAAAATAGCTTTTACTAACACTGGCCAATTATTTAAAGAAACTCATGTAGGGCATTAATTAACGAAAAAGCCAAAATCACACAACTCAACTCTCATCGCAGCAATTACAAATTGTAATAAGGCACTTGTAGCGATTTTTTAAAAATTAATTACTATGGTTAATTAGTAAAGACTTTGAAGTATACGTGTGCAGTGCGAAATTTACTTTCGCTAATTATATTAATTAAACCTTATTTCACAAGGAGCGTTTATTTACAGACACAGAAATTATTTACTCACAAAACATTGATAAAAAAATACATTCCGACTTAATAAGCTTATAAAATACATCTGTCTTGATCTATATCAGCCCATATACGCCCCACTGCAGGGCACGGGCCTCCTCTACCACCAAGAGTACGATCGAGACTGGTTAGGCCATATAGTCCACCTGGCCTAGTACGGGTTGGCAGACATGACATACCATAGAAATTCATACAAATCAATATGGCATGTAGGTTTCATCACGATGTCTTCCTTTACCGTTATAGTGCGCGGTGATTTTCAATCAATACACACGTGACGCCGAAAAGTCAGAGGTGTGCCCTGTGATTCAAAGCCACGAGTCACGACCAATGTGAACATGTTGGCAGCGGCGTCTAGTATCTATTAGTATGAAAATAAGCACATATAATATAATATGTCTTTATTTTATTAATTATTTTACTACTAATTACACAATTAAGCGTGATTCCATGATTTTTATTAAAGTCGACATATAATTAGGTACTCATCGTAATGTTTACAATACCAATCAGTGGAGTCTATGGCGAGTGTCGGATGACAGCGGGACACTAATTGAGAGTGTCGGTGTCTCATTGAATGTTTGAGAAGCTGCACAGCGCAAATAAAGAGAGTTCATTAGCTCTTAAACTTGTTCATTTGAATGGAATATGTTTCGCAATTTTGTATCAAGATGATAATACATTAGATTTAATTTTTATTATTTACTTAATATTAAAACAAGCTTATAAATTTAAATGAATATCTTATTTTATTTAAAAAAAAAAACATGTTTACTATCAGCAAGAGTCAGGAAATTGTGCCCGATATGGTTGGTTAGACGGTGAATTGTACGAGAGATCGCGGGTTCGATCCCCGCATGAAGACAAAAGTTTGTGCAGCCATAAGTATTTGTTCGGGTCTGGGTGTTTGTGAGACCGAAGAGTCCTAGTTCCTGATACCCACGACACAAGACTTGCTCTCAATGTGGGATCAAGAATATGTGACTGTTGGGTGTATTTATTTATTTATTTCCACATATCCTATCGCCACTAAATTAACATTCCCAGATGATTGTTCCAATGCCGACGTACCATTAACGCTCTCGAGTGAACGACGCTCCCCTCCGGCATAATAATCACAACCAATTGTGCGTAATGAAAGTGCACCGTCAACAATCACTCAATCAAACCTCGTATTGGAACAACTGGCCTTTTAAATGAGAATTTCGTTTCTACAATTCAGTTTAAATTGTGCTAGTGAGTGGTGGTTAAGAGTCGGGAATTATTATTATTTACGGAGTTCGCACTGGTGTTTTTTAAACATAAATCTGTATATGTAGGTTAGACTTATGACAAGCCTAAAGACGAATATCAGAGTGTACTAAGAAAATTACAGTAAAGAAAATTGTTGAAACTAGTCCGATATCGTTGTAATGAGTCATTTGGTAAGTTTATTTACTATATTTCAGAGATATAGAATGGAACCTTTTATCAGTATTTTGTAAGGATTTTTACGTTCAGTTCAGGCGACTTAAAGTATTTTAATACTTTCAGAATGTGTGGAGAAAATCCAAAGGAGATTCCTTATATAAAGAGGTCGCAACATGATGTAATAGGTACGGAATAAATGATTTTACTTTCAATATAGAGCTATCAAAACCATTCGCGACTGAGAAAACAGAAGCCATTCAACAAAAGCACAATACACGAAGCACAAGTCGATTCTATACGCTAACTAAAAAACAACAAAAGCTAAACACTTTTGACAACAAAATTAGATATCTATATACAAAAGACTGGCAGGTAACAATGAACAAAACGAACATGTCACAGCAGTTTAGAATTTTGATAGGAGCAAAAAGCGGGGCAATTTAACGCCGTCCCCGATAATCTTGCTCGGTGGGAGCGTGACGAGATAAAAGGGACGGATGGAGACTACAGTCATTCATGTGGACAAAACTATTGTTGGATTTACGACGACCAGTCTGTGAAGAGCTGTGGGATGTGTGTTTTTAGAAGTATAAAGTTTATGGTTGGAGAAAAACTTAAAAATGTTGTGAAATCGGTTTTATTTTAAAGTTAATATATTTATGGGAAATCTGTTTTGGCTTAAATTGACAAGGCACCCGCCACCTCTACAATTGAGAGTAAAATTGAGAATGGTATAGCCACATAGGCCTCTACGCTTGCTTAGTGCGGTTTGGTGTAGAAAATATTGTTACATAAATAAAAATGGATAAATAATGTGGGCTACATGTTATAAAGTAACGATTAATTAACTTGTGACAGCGTTAGCGGTATACATTTGAGCAACAGTTGAGCCGTTTTTGACATTGCTAATATATGGGATTGGTATTTTCTAAGTTAGAGTTTACGGACAAAATTAGTTTGTACAAATGAGCCTAAATGCTTGAATAAAAGTAACACCAGTAATAGTTGAAGCTTAACTATCAAAGTTAGATTCCTGAGCGTCTGGAGACCTTTCAGTATTCCCTATGATATGTGCAAAGCTGTTATGTCATAATTCCTTTCATGATTAATAAAGATTAATAATGAAAATTAATATCACTTTAATAGGCGTCGTGAGCAATAAATCCCAGAGGTAATTTTAAACTGGTCTTCACAGGTCACGCTAGGGGACCAAAAATTCTACAGCTTTGTTAATTTCATAGGGGAGAACATTCATAACTTTTAATTAAAACGGTACATTAACTTAGGGCGAGTGTGACATTGAGAAAAAAATGCGAGAACGAGACAGATTAATATAATTGTTTATAAGTTTGCGATTAAACGAGTGCGAGCGAGATGCAAGATCACAATAAATTTTATGGTGGTGGAAATGTTTTCACAGTTATTATACGGCTGTCGTCGGTTAGGCACGTAATAAATATAAAGCGATAATTTTATCGTCTCTATACAATTGGCGGGCTAGACAACATGACTGGTTCTGTAGCTTAAAGCGCTTTAAGCGCTCGCATAGTTGACAGGCAATATAAAGGTCTTATGTCTG
The DNA here is from genome assembly GCA_023078785.2 of Hyles euphorbiae. Lineage (NCBI taxonomy): Eukaryota > Metazoa > Arthropoda > Insecta > Lepidoptera > Sphingidae > Hyles > Hyles euphorbiae. The sequence continues at coordinate 13,102,298 of CM041047.1, forward strand.
AATTTAACGACTTACTAACGATTATTGTGAAAGCGCTGTAAAGCTGTTTTCTAGTTGGTCTGGGTTTATTGCCATTTGTATTTATGGAAAATATTGACGAAGCGATTTGTATAGTGGTTAAGTTGGCTTTCGGTTTGAAGGTTCCGGGTTCGATGTTCGACTCAGGCAAGTCGTAAGTAGTTGCCAGAGTTTGTCGAACTGTTAGTAGTTGTTTATAGTTAATACTATCATTCTCAAAGGCTCTGGAAGTAAGTAGTTTTGTAAGGAAACTATGATTTTCCAGGTATTCGTAGTCACATAATTATTGGCATCACTTTCCATGCTAAGAGATACCATTGTATGGATATGGATTGTTTTAAAATTATCCATTCAAATGCTGATACTATTTATTAATACCTTACCGAGTAAATAATAAGAAAAATAAAAGCATAGTTATAGCAACATCCTTATACGTATACATGCAATATCTATATCTATGGGGTTTATTATAAATCCATGACAGGGAAGTGGTTTATTTTAAACATAAAATTACTAGGAAACCAACTCTCAAATAAATTAGACCAAAGCTATTTGCAAAATTAGAATTTACGGGTGCAAATTCGAACGACCTAAATTCCTATCGTTTGCATAGCATAGGATATTGCTGCTTTTAATCGTATTACGTAAAACAATTTTACGGATTAATTTAAATATTTTATTGCAATCATCAGTTTATTATTTCCCCTTATTTTAATCATCTTTTTTACATATACATACCAATATTAAAAAAAATATGTAAATGTAAAAATATTACAAATAAATTTATCCTCTGGTGGTGAAGCCGAAGACCCAAACCACCGGCGCGGCGCGGCGGCTAGAGAGCCAAAGTGAGGATCCTCCTTGATGGGTCGGCAACACATCAATGACCCAAACTTTGTGGATGTTCATGGGTGGCAGCGATCACTTACCATACGGTGACCTTTTCGGCGCTTTCCGCTTTTATACATTATAAGAACCGATTGTACTGTAGTTTCAACGACTAGAGTAAGGCTCTACCACATTTAAAAAATCTACAATTTAACAGTATTTAGTGTTAGTATACACTAACAGTCATGGACTATATGCCCTAACCACTCTCAATCGTACTATCTATTGTAGAGGAGGCCCGTGCCCTGCAATGGGACGTATATGGGCTAATACAGAACAGTATCCAGTATTATAACACAATTTGAATCACAAAACAGCACAATACCATGGCAGTAAATCCATCAAGATGGCACTAAAACTACAGCCGTTTGAAAACAAACGGTTTTCCTAATAATGTACGTATAAATACACTCTTAGTATGTAAACTACTGCCTTGTGGTTTTATGTTAGTTCGGTTTAATAGATCGGTTTAGTTAAAACTTGGTTGGAACAGTTGGTCGGTAAAACTCGTCGCGTATTGGTGCGTAGCTTCGTATCGCTCGTATGGCTATTATTTTTGTGATATTTCTCTATGTTGTCCTCAATTTATGAATGTTGTACACCTATAATTAATAGGCATGTTTATCAGCATTTTATTTAGTAAATGTTTTTGTTATATTTATATTTTCATCAGATTTCTTTCTAATTCCATAGGTAGTTTCAACTTACCAGTAAGTTACTGTGTTATGTATGTGACTGTTGTGTGTATTTATTTATTAAGTTTTCAAAGGTGACTTTATGGTTTTCAACTAAGTCAAACTAAAAGAAGGCCCGCTAGGCTATGCATTTTCGGAAGTATTAACGAGTCTAAAAATATTGCCTTCAATATTCGTAAACAAAGTTACAACTAAATAAAACTAATTATTAATGATAATTATTGGTATTTTATGGTTTTATCGCTTAGTGCTATCTCTTCCAAACAATACGGATAACTATTGAAGGACAAGATATTGTATTACCAGAAATAATAGATATAATAATTAAATCATTACGAATTTCCGGCATGTAGCGATAATATGGCAGAAACGTGACGAATGGAATTTTATCACCGAAACGTCACGCCATCACAAGCATTTATCAATGTATCTGGGATTATCTGTCGGAATCAAATAAATTCACATCAGTGATTGCCTTGGGAAGTAAAAAAAAAGATTAACGAGGGATCAGCCTTCGTAGATAGATATAGACAGCTAAACCTCGTATTTTCTAGGATGCCGATAGGTTGTAAATATCAATATATTCATCACAACATTGAAGTATTTATGCCACAGTCCAATTTATCACACCTTATAAGATTATAATTATTGTTAATTTATAATAATAATAATTTTTAATGCTATAATATGATCAGATTCAGTATGCGACGGGCTTAAGTCGCCTATACTTTATGGTCTCTTAAATATAAAATTAGTATAGTTTTGTTGTCTAAAGAATTTATTGGAAACGAAAAGATACTAAATTCGTTTTTAACGATCTTTTACGCGATCATTGACTGTACTAGAATATATTAAGATAGCATTTCCCGAATATAAATCTTGAGCCAAGTTTAGTCGCTTTTGGAGAAAGAAGCCACTTCTATTAGTTGGTGTATGTAGACCAGTGAACTAGATCCTAAGACATAAGATTTGAAGTCTCATAATGTCTTGTAGTTACTCAGGCTACAATGTTCTTCAAACCGGTACACATAGTACATTTACACTGCTGTTTAGGGGGAGGAATAGAGCTTGCAGTGGTACATACTCAGATGACTTCTAACATATATATAGACCAACCACCAGTCGCGTGATTTATCATTGAGTACTATGCTATACCACTCTCAATCGTAGTGTCGATTGTAGAGGAGGCCCGTGCCCTGCAGTGGGACGTATATGGGCTGATACAGATACTATGCTATGCCGGTCGAAGTAAATTCATAGCTTGTTGATTATGCCACATAGTTGCGCGATATAATTTAATATCTCAATGTAACTTGTCCAGTTCTTATTAATCCTTGTTTTAAACCCTGGATCGCGGGATTATACGTTAAAAAAAACAGGAAACGAGCGCGTAGATGTTAATAAAAAGAAATTGCTTCTAGTTTAATGACAATAAACATTTTACGAGTGGCGCGTACGAAACGGGGTCGTTGACGCGGAAGATGTGCCGCAGTGGTTAAGCATCGGGAAACAGGGAAAATTATGGGCCTGTATGGAGATTAATAGTAATAGTATTGAATGAGCGATGGTGGAGTTCTGGGAGGTTACTCTATGACTTCGAATATTCGGACGTTCGACATCCATAGTAAGAAATAAATGTTCTACTTCTAAAAATCAATACTATTTTCTATTAGACTTATCATTTTCTCCGAACTTAGTCTATGGTTATGACGTAGGATAGAAGATTGCAACATTTTATGGAGTATCTAGGAACATTAGTGAAGTTTTACGTACGGCGTCCGAACATTCGAAGTTCGTATCGTTTCATAGAATAACGTCCCCGATTGGCCGGGCTGAGGAGAAAGACGTCGCAGAATCAAATACAAGACACATCTCCGAATTTTATAACTTATGTGTGCATGGAGTTAGTTATTGGTAGCATTCGTGGCACAGTTGGTTAGACGCCGGCTGTGGAACGAGAAGCCGCGGGTTCGATCCCCGCACCAAAACAAAATGTGTGATTTGTATTTGTTTCGGGTCTGGGTGATTGAGAAAAGTCTTTCGTATATTCATTTTCGTTTTTATTTAGGGAAAAAAAAAGAAACCATCTAAAATAAAAATCGGATCGCATAGATAAATCTTAAGTCTGAGTCAATCACACAATCTGGGAAAGCGGGACATTCACCTATTTCAAGCTGAAAACATTTTCGCCACACTAACGTACAAGCGTGGGACGAAAATGCCTATAAAATACCGTCCATCGAACCCTGACCTCCGTGACGAAGAAATCACAACCAGTATCGTACACAATACAATCAAACTTGAGTCTTAAGCCTATGGTTTTAAAGTTGATTTTCAATTTACGGGTATTTTTATTTATCTTTATTAGACAGATGTAGAAGTTAATGTATCGTAGAGGACTCACGATCATCTCATCAATAACAGGGAACATAAAGATTAAGAAAATGTCGGGAGTTTATACCATTTCTTCGGTTTAATATACTAATTTATTTAAATGGTATTGTATCGGTTGACATAACAGGGATAAGCTGTACTTATTTTTTTACTAAAAAATGCGCTTGCTTTTTAATGATGTTTGCGTTTGGTAGCCAATTTAAAGTATTTTAAGCTAATTAAGAAAAAAAAAGTTTTAAAAATATAAAAATGCTGTTTAATTATTCTAACAGTACCATACTTCCGACCCCACATTAAGATCAAGTTGTGTGTTGTTGGTATCAGAAACTACGAGAGGTAGGAGAGACTTTCGGCCGTACAACCACCCAGATTCGACACAAATATTTGTTGCCTTCATAAACATTTGTCTCCGTGCGGGGATCAAACCCGTGGCTTCTCATTTCACTGGCGGCGTTTAAGCAAATTCGCCAATGAGGCTGTCACATTATTATAATAAACGATTACACAGTTATAGTTTCACTTCTCTATCTATCTGAATCAGTCCACATACGTCCCACTGCAGGGCACGGACCTCCTTTACAATCGACCGATTGGCAGTGGTCAAGCCATATAGTCCATATAATTTTCACTTCGCTGATACATAATAGAAAACTCACCTTGATCAGAAACCTGCCTCAATGATTTATGCCATAATAACTTTTATCTTGTTACCACTTAATGCTAATTATTTCCAATACATATATCTGTCACAGGTCATTCCGGTTACCTTGGCTTTATATTTCATGGCGCCACACGCGATGAAAACTTTATTTACGGCTTGTCTATCGGTGTTTAGCTTCATTCACATGAATTGACTTACTTTAATGGTTTTGACTGCGTGTATATGGAAATCATGAGGTACTGGAGTTCATTCCCAGAAAGGTACATAATGACGTATCATAAATTTCAATTCCTTTTTTTTATATCACAAGTGAATAAATATTAAATACACTCAACAGTCACATATATAGTCATGACTCCACATTAAGATCAATTAAGAGTTGTATCGTAAGCATCAGAAACTACGAGAGACATTTCGGTCTCACAAACACCCAGACCAGAAAGAAATATTTGTGGGCCGCTCAAACATTTGCCTCGGTGCGGGGATCGAATTCGCGGTCTCTAGTTTCACCGCCGACGTCGAACCCACTGCGCTACCGAATCTGTCAAATTACACAAAATAACATAATAATTGAGCATAAATGATAAATATACGTAATGCAATTGGTCAAACTTCACAAAACGATAGATCAAATATTGACATTTCTAAATCTGTACGTATTGGACGAGAAGTGGCGCACCATTCGTTTTCAATTTGATTCAATTACAAACTCATGTTACAAAACAAATCCAATTAACAGAATCTAAGCGGTGCGTGCGACGAGAGGCGGCGGACGCGAATGTTTTATTTCGAAGTTAAAAAGAACTGTTGAAAAGCATTCAGCTTTAAAAAGTTTAAAGGGTTCATAAAAATCAGAAAAGAAAAACATTGTTTTTCACTTGATTATATTAAGTAGGTAGTTATTGTTATTTTAAATATGGAATAGACTATATAGATTAATCTTAATTAATATTAATCTACGATTCGCTAATTACTGGCTTGGTTTATTATTTTTAATAAAACAAGTATATCGCAAAGTAAAAAAATTCCCGAGGCTTGGATAAGTAAGAAAAAAGCAAAATTGGCAAAAAATGTAAATTAACTTTACCATTTCGAATTGTTAAAAATTAGACATAATGTAAAATTTATCCACTTTTCACATCAAATTCTATAACATGCTTTATTGCTACAAATCTACTACAACGTCCAAAACAGCTTTATTCCCCGCCTTCACCTACCCCACACACGACAATTTTCAGATGGCGTTTCAATCGTCGCCACATAGATAGCGCTAATTGGTCGTTTGAGACGCGCCGCTAATGCGCGCGCGCAATAAATCCGACGCCGATCAAGTTCAATGCGACTGTATGTGAACACTCATAAAATGATGTTCTGTTGATGTTTTTATATCCAGAGTCAAGGCCTTGGGTGTTGGAAAGGTTGAAATATTATTGCTGATTTTATAAAACCATAGTAGCATGGTCAAAATACTACACCGAACCAATTAACCTGCTGATATTTTTGGCTTACATATTTATTTCTATAATATTAAATCCTTGTCAGCATAATTGTGTTGAATGAGGAAAGATTATACATGCAATTTGAACAGCACTGTGCTTGCTATCAAGTGAAGAAGAGTGCAGTCACTTTGCCAAGCCGGAATAAAAAAGGGTGTCAAAAATTCAACCACCGACTATTCGTAGAATGTCTAGATGCTGTTGTATCTAATTAAAATAAAGAACCCATACTTGACAAGAAGTAACTAACTCTGAGTTAAATCCTTCTTAATCTTCTTCGTCTTTCCTTTCTTTCTGAATACTATTTGGGAAATATAGATATTAGCTTCTAGAAGCCGACAATTAACAGGCTAATGTGGTTATTAACGATCCCCGCCCGTGACCACCCACAGCATCGTGAGTTATAGCATTATTGCCGATATATGTTAAATAGGTAATATACATAGTAATGACATTGGTGACTGGTAGAATACATGATTAGCCTACAACGACTTTAACTTGGTGTACTAAATGCCTACGTGACAATTTTATTTTTAAAAGCTGAAGACAAGACGTGAATTTTGCAAAGTCACTGGATGCAGACCGCTTCCAATGCAATTGAAATCTTTGGGGAAGGTCAATGTTTAGCAGTAGACTTACCGCAGCTGAAGAGACGAGAATACATAATTTCTATCGGAATGCCCACAGCTGAATTAATATTTGAATCCTTTAGTATACCTATCCATCAGTAGCCTATTGAGTAACTTTTTTTTATTGCAATGTATGGCGAGACGAGCACGCCGTTCTCCTGTTGAAAAGGGATACGACCGCTCATAACAGTAGCAAAACCAAACAACACCTAGAATTACAAAGCAATGCTTGGCATTCCAATGCGCTCGCCATCCTGAGACATAAGATGTAAAGTCTCAACATGTCAAGTAGTTACTCTGGCTACAATTTCCTTCAATCCGAAACACAACAGTGCACTTACACTGCTGTATGATGGCAGAAATAAACATTGCGGTGGTACCTACCCAGATGGCCTCTCACATATGAGAGACCAGACCAGTAACTATCGATAAAGCATTAATTAAATAAAACCTTTGTGGCTAAATTAGCCTTTTTATTTATCAATGGTTTCCTTATCAAAAAACGAATCATAAAATTTACTAAGTCAATGAACCGGATAAATGGTTAATTAGATATCCATGTTCACGGAAATTGTATCGATAAGGTTGTGATAATTATTCTATCGAATCATATCATGATGGACTACTAACGCAGTGTATCATATCGGTTGAGCTATAGTGACAGCGGTAGAAAATTAGCTGCGTGGAAATCTTATCTGTCTCTTTAATGCTCTAGTGGAGATGTATACTCACGCCTTTTTCTCACAAGGGATAGGCAGAGGTGTTTCCATTACACCTATGTTTCGCCTGGTTTGTTTCGTCCCACGATGTAATGGTAGAATGTGTAGTGGTGCGAATATTTTCCCACCAGAGTTGCGAATCGTGAGTGGGCCCAATGCCACCTGTCTGTCTGTATCTGTATCAGCCCATATACGTCCCATTGCAGGGTACGGGCCTCCTCTATAATCGAGAGTACAATTGAGAGTGGTTAGGCCATATAGTCCACCACGCTGGCCTAGTGCGGGTTGGCGGACTTACATACCATAGAAATTCTTATAAATCGCTATCGTATGCAGGTTTCCTCTCGATGTTTTCTTTCACCGTTTTAGTGCGTGGTGATTGACTATCAATACACACATGCCACCTATCCCCCAAGAATTTCTGTGCCATCTCTATCGCTATTAGAAATAACCATATAAGCTTAAATTATTATATCATACATTACGAAAATTCTGACAGTTTTATTAAGGAAAATACTTATACAAAAACCTTTTACAAAATTACTGGTACCCTTGGCAGTAAAGATCAGAGGTGCGTAACGCAAAATTATTATTCAAATGACTGTTGAGTATTTTGGTGTGAAGAGTTACTATACGGTGAATTACGTGTATGGGTTTTTTTAAACAATGGCCTTGAGATAAAAAGTTTATTATTTCGTTATTTATTTTAGTTTTAACCTATTTACCCTCTTATTTATAAATAATCCCTAATCAACCACATAAACACGTGAGTTAGTTAAATTATGTTAACAGGAAATTAAACGTTTATTTAATTTAGCTATTCATAATGTTTTTTTCTACATATTATTTTATCTAACATTGCCACTTCGCAAAAAAAATATGCTTTAATTCTCTTGACAACAATATCAAACGTCCAGCTGATAGACTGCCGCCATTTTTCTGCTTAAATTAGCTTACAGTCATTTTAATGAGCTGCTTAGTGATTTTTGACGTCTATGAATAACATTTTTTTTAAAGGCCCTTGAAAACTGCGTTAAGTCCTTATGACGAAGTTCAACTTTTTTTTTATCTTATCGACCTCGTTCCGTTCATCGACATTATCATGTTTTAATTAATATAATATTATTTTCTAATAAAACGTCATCAAATTCGGACAATGGACTCGGACTTCGGACAGGTAACGAACCTCTTACTTCCCACAAAAATGTCACAAAGATTGAAACTTCAATGTGCAAAAAACTTATCGCTAATCGATGATGTCAGCTACATTTATATAACAAATAGTTAATTTGTGGGCTTCTGTCAATGATGCAATAGTGTCAATGCGACCCACGTGTGTCTGTAAATGGAGTTTGATAATGTTCGGACTTAAATCACGACTTACTGACAGCGTATAAAGCAATATGATTATTGGCTACTTACAATTAAAACAAAATTATTAAGTGGTGCTGGAAATAGTTATAGAGATATTAATTATCGCCATTATATGTTCTCATTTCAGTATTTTACAGATACAAATTAATTTGCTGTTTAAAAAAAACTTTGTAGCGTCTATCAAATATGCATAAATTACAATACTTCTGCTGTTTAAAAACAACGATTCCATAATTTTAATTCATGCGTTTAATTTGCGTCATTGTCTAATTGGGACATAAATTCTTCAGAAAATCAGTCTCCTTTAATACTAATAAAAAGAGTAAAAATAATCAATTGTGCCGATATCACTTAGCAAATGTTTGATAAAATTTAGTCCACCATACTTTCAACGATGTGTAACATATTATGAACCTAGCACTGCATTTTGCGCAAGTAGAATTGGCGTGCACCCAAAAAATATGACAGATCACTTGGTCTAAATTCCACAATTTTATTGTGTATTGAAATTTATCGACAACACATCGATATTAAACAAGGAAGTGTGTTGTGATGTGCAATATTTCTTCTTAAACCGGTATTATTAAAATAGCTGAATGTTTCATAATAGAGCCCGCGGTTTTGGGTGATTCAATATTATAATAACATGTTTATTGTGTTTATTAATATACTCAATAACATTCAAGATTTATTTATGTTTTATTTTTATTTTATTATGAATATTTTTGGGAATCAAATAGAACAATAGTAACTATAAATACGTTTAAAATATTAATACTCAATCCAGCAAAGTTTACACTAATTTTATAGATTACTAGGACATTTTACCTCGTAGTTAATACAAAAGACACATTTATTTGGGAATATCGTGCGATAACAAATAATATTATTTTTGTGTAAAATTAGTTTAGGTACATTTGTTATTTGCGCAGTTAATTAGCCGTGTACGTTTTTCATCCTCATTCGTATACCTACAGTTTTAAACCCTATTTTACCTATCAAATATTTTGTCGCTTTCTATACTATTATGGAATCCAGTTTTATCAAAGGAGACAAAACATTATTTAACTAAACCATCTATCAGAAAAGCCGAGAAACATAAGGAATCGAATGATTAACTTTAGGCATTGGGCTAGATAATTCAATCTATTATTATGAATAGCTAGATAATAATGACTATATTCATAAAAATCTATATTCTTCAGCCTAACGCGATAATCCTGTTATGGCAATCCACTGATTTTAAAAGTAAAAAGAACGGTCAAAATAAATTAGTCAATTTTAAAGTTTTGGGCTAAAATTTAATCCCTCGCTCATCCGAATTTATTAATAAGGTCCACAAGGCTAATTAACAAGTCAAATAATGAATGCGTCTAAACTAATTTTGTACAAAAATATTACTGTTTATTTTCGCGGTATGTCCTAGGGTCACGGTGTAATGTTTCATTATTAATTAAATTTGAATAAAATAGTATTAAGGTAGTATTAATTATTAGTACAATTAATTTATGTCGCGTTTTGTATCTGTATCTGTACAGATCTGTATCTGTAGAGATCTGTATCTGTTTTATTTTTATTTTATTCTATTTATTTAGGATCGCCAACGTAACATTTGACCATTTGGCCAGACGAAGCGATAGTCGGTGGACTAAGGCAGTTACGGAGTGGTGGCCTAGAGGGGCCAAGAGAAAGGTCGGCAGACCACCCGCCAGATGGATGGATGACATCGTTAGGTTTCAAGGGAAACAGTGGATGAGACAAGCACAGGACCGGGAGAAGTGGTGTAATGAAGAAGAGGCCTATGTCCAGCAGTGGATTAATGTGGGCTGATATGATGATGATGATGAACGTAACATACAATTGTGAATAATATAACGAATACAATGATAGTGAATGTAATTTAAAGTGCTTAAGACGCGACGAGTAACTGGGAAGCTGTTTAGATAAATTACAACTGTATGCGAGATGCAAGAGAAATCTTTTGTTAACACGTTCAGTATTTTTTTATAGATATCATAATGTGGGTGCGAGATTACACTAGCGTATTCCAAATTGCTTCTTACTATTGAGTTGAAAAGGATTAAATTTGTTTGTGGGTTTTTGAACAGGTGGCAGCTACGTATTATAAAGCCTAAGTTTTGAGCATATTATAAGGATGGGCCTTTCGCTTTATTTTATTTATTTTAGTTACATATACATGCAAGATTTAATGATCATGAACAATACATAAACATTTGATTTTTCCATATAAATTCTTGAAACCCGGCCAGGTTCAGCGCAATTTTTTTATATTTCTGACGCAACCCTATTAATATGATACGCGTGTCATTGTTATGACATGGCTGGCGGCAGATTGTTGTTGCGCATCGTTCGCTGATAACTGGAGATGTCAAGGTGACTGTATTGATAAGGGATATCTTGTTTCTTGGAAACATATCAATAACTTTGGGTATTATCCTTGAGCTTTTACTTTTATATAGGGTACTATGACGAGTTGAGAGAGAATCTGATGTAATTAGATTCTGATTTAGGCATGAGAAATAATAGACAGTTGAACTTGAATGTAGTGTTTATGTATCAGTTGCAACTTCGTTTTACAATATAGAAGGTCTTTATGGTGCGGAAAGCTCTCAGCGAAGAAAATAAAAGAAAATTTGAATTTGGAATCTAAATTCAATTTTGAGTCGCCACAAAAAATTACTTAATAAATAACGATCATTAATAAAACATGATTAAATACTCGGCGTAAGCGGAATGAAGCGCACATCACTAAAATAATAACATAATATTCTAAGGATACACGCATATATGTAAGTACTTATGACTATAGAATTGAAAAAGATTATTGGGGCAAGCGAACAAGTAAGGTTATTAAGAAGATGCGATGTATGATAATTGTTTATAGTGGGTACATTGGAAACAAATTGTAAAAATCCCGGCTGTTCCGTCAGTCTGCAATATACGTGTGAGCGATAAGTTGTCTTTCATTATTCATTTCCGTATTGGTACATACTGCCGATATATTTCAGTGGCGACGAGGATCAAGTTCCGCGTGTGCGAAATTATTGTATAGTAAAAATGTCTATCGGAAAAATCGCAGAATTTAGAGTTCATAACGACGATTGGCGGTTATACATAGAACGTTTGGAACAATACTTTGTGGTGAACACGATTCCAAATGAACTGCAAGTGCCCACCTTAATAACGGTCATGGGGGCAGAGTGTTATGAACTATTAGTTAATTTGTGTACGCCGGCAAAACCTAAAAATAAAACATTTGCGCAAATAACAGAAATTATGGAAAAACATCTACAACCAAAACCAAGTGAGTTAGCAGAGCGGTATAAATTCAGGCACAGGAAACAAAGAGAGGAGGAAACAATATCGGAATATACGGCTGTACTAAAAAAAATGTCCAAAACTTGTGAATTTGGAACGTGGCTGGAAGAAAGTTTGAGGGATCAGCTAGTCTGTGGCATAATAAATGAAACAATACGGCAACGGTTATTCGCTGAAAACAATCTGGACTTCGGGAAGGCGTATAAGTTGGCAGTCAGTATGGAAGCAGCGGAAAAGGATGCGGCTGCAGTGGAGGGCCAAGCACGAGGTAGGTCGAGCGAGGGGACAGCAACAACGTCGGTGACGTGTCAAGCAATGGCGGCAGCGACGTCAGGAACTTGGCGGAAAGGCGCGACAAGCGTTATGCGAAACGCGAGTGGAGTGGCGCGGGACGCCGCATCGCATAAACAAGGGCGCGGCGGCCGCGCACCGCGCGCATCTCCGCCCGCACAGCTGGATGAGCGGGCTCGGCGACAGTGCCGAGTATGCGGCGCGCAGCATGATACAGCCACGTGCAGATTCGCACGTTATGTGTGTCGTGTTTGTAACCGGCAAGGTCATTTGCGGCGTATGTGTCCGAATTTAGCGGAACATCACAACGTCGACGTGGTGCAGGCGAGAAAAGACAGTACATGTGACGATGCAAGCAGCGACGAGGTAATTTTTGTTGATGTCTGTAAATTATCCGCTACGCAGTGTAAGCCTATTTATGTAGAATTGAATATTCACGGCAGAAATATTAAAATGGAGTGCGACACTGGTAGTGCTGTGTCATGTGTAAGTTTAGAGTGTTACAAAAAACTATTTCATGATTTAAGGCTCAAACCGTGTCAACTTACTCTTAGATATTACACGGGTGAATCGGTAAAACCTCTTGGGGTGGTATGGCCCACGGTAAAATACAAAAACATATGTAAAAAATTAGAACTATTTGTTATTGAAAATGGTAAAACTATACTTTTAGGTCGACAATGGATGGCGGAATTAGAAATACAATTACCGGTAGTTAACTATGGATGTAACAATGTTGTTATGTACAGAGATAATGTATTCGATATGTCTGTTTTCAGTTCCAAATACTGTGAGGTGTTCTCGGAGGGCTTGGGTCGATTCACGGGCGGCACGGTGAGCATTCATGTGCGAGAGGGAGCGCGCCCGGTGTTCATGCGCGCACGCCCACTAGCATATGCGCTGCGCAGGCCTGTGGAGAGCGCGATCGAGCAGATGCTGCGCGACGGCATCCTTTCGCCAGTGGAGCGGTCTGACTGGGCAACACCTATAGTGCCAGTTGTTAAGAAGGACGGTAATATTAGGATTTGCGCAGATTATAAACTAACTTTAAACAAAGTCATAGAAGTTGACCGTTATCCCTTGCCGAGGATAGAGGACCTACTGTTTCGTTTGAAGGGTGGGCAGAAATTCAGTAAAATAGACTTGTCACAGGCGTATGCGCAATTTGAACTGGATGACACTAAGAGATATACGGTGATAAATACACACAAGGGGTTATTCGTTTATAATAGACTAGTTTACGGATTATCCTCTAGTCCTGGTATTTTTCAGAGACATTTGGAACAGTTATTTGCGGACTTACCCTATGTGGGTGTTTTTCTGGATGATATAATTATTACTGGACCCACGGAAGAGGCCCATATGCATAATTTAAGTAAAGTATTTGATCGGTTGAAGGAGTACGGCTTAAAAGTAAAAAAAGAGAAGTGCGTGTTCTTTGCCGATACCGTAAATTATCTGGGCCACACCATAAGTAAAGATGGCGTTCAAACGTGTCCAGATAAGGTTAGGACTATTATAAAAACGCCAGACCCCACTAACGTGTCCGAACTAAGGGCATTTATTGGCATGGTTATGTATTACGGAAAGTTCGTGCGGAATATTAGCACAATTTTAGCGCCTTTATACCATTTACTTAAATCCGGTGTTCAGTACATTTGGGACGATGAATGTAAAAAGGCATTCGATAATGTTAAGCGCCTTTTAGCAGGTAGTGAGGTGTTGATACATTACTCGCCGGACTTGCCTATAATATTAACGACGGATGCTAGCAGCGTCGGCATTGGCGCAGTGATATCGCACGCGACTTCGGATGGCGAGCGGCCGATAGCATACGCTTCGCGCTCGCTTACGCAGGCTGAGCGTGCCTATTCGCAGATAGACCGGGAGGCGCTAGCTATAGTTTTTGGAGTGCGTAAATTTCACCAATATCTTTATGGACGCAAGTTTATACTAAGGACAGATCATAAGCCTCTGACTTATATTCTGGGTGATAAAGTAGGTATTCCCGTGATGGCCGCATCAAGGTTACAGCGTTGGGCAGTGTTGTTAGCCGGGTATGCCTATGACATAGAATATGTAACTTCAAGTAGGAACTGCGCGGATGCATTGTCATGGTTACCACATACAGAAGGTAGCAATAGTTTAGTGAATGAAAGTACCTACGTTAATTTTGTAGAGAATTTCTTACCTGTTACGAGTGAAGATGTAAAGAAAGCCACCATCAAAGATAGGATACTTAGTAGGATTTTAGCGTACATTCAGTCTGGATGGCCTCTTGTTTGTACGGAGGACGAAATTCGTCCATATTTTTTAAGACGTAATGAATTATATACTGAATGTGGGTGTATTATGTGGGGCTATCGAATGGTTATACCAGGTTCACTACAATATGAAATATTGAAACAATTACATAGCAGTCACATGGGTATAGTGAAAACGAAGAGTTTGGCTCGTAGTTATGTGTGGTGGCCAAATGTAGATGAAGCCATAGAAATGATGTGTAAGCGTTGTGAGACTTGTGCGGCGGAGGCGGACGCGCCCCAGCGGGCCCCTATACAGCCATGGCCGTACCACGCTCGCCCTTGGACCAGGTTGCACATCGATTTCTTAGGCCCATACAAGGGCTCAACGTTTCTAGTTGTAATTGATGCCACTTCCAAATGGTTAGAAATATTTGAAATTAAGCGTACTAATGCAACGAACGTTATCAAAATATTAAGGTCAACTTTCGCTAGGTTTGGATTACCCCAAGAGTTAGTCTCAGATCAGGGTCCGCCGTTCACTAGCGCAGAGTTCAAACAATTTTTAACAAGTAACGGAATTAAACAATTCTTTTCGCCTGCTTATCACCCATCCTCAAACGGTGCAGCGGAGAACGCCGTAAAATTATGTAAGCGCGCTATAAAGAAAGCACATAGGGATAAAGTAGATATCGATGCTGCTTTGCAAACTTTTTTATTGGCATACCGAAATACGGTGCATTCCACAACTGGGGAAACCCCAGCTATGCTTTTGCAAAGGCGGCCATTACGTTCCAGGTTGGACTTATTACGAACTGACCGTGTGGTTGAAGACAGGGTACGCGAAGTCCAGCAACGGCAAGTAGAATTTGCACGTGGCATTCCGCGAAGTTTTAAAGAGGGTGATTCGGTTTGGGCTCGAGAATATGGCGGTCAGGATAAATGGGTAAAGGGTACTGTGGAAGGCATAGACAGTCTGCGTAGATATTCGGTAGTAAGGGATGACGGTCAATCACTAAAAAGACATATAGATCAAATGCGTCGTAGATCGCGGCTATCCGATATTACTTGTCCTGAAGACGACAGTGAGACTCAAGGCGAGGTGGCGAGTGTCCTCGAGCCGCACTGTGAGAGCGTGCGCGCATCCACTCAGGGACCGTCAGTGGAAAAAGAGGTAAAGGCAAATGAAATGAATACTGGCGATAGTCAACAACCCATTGATTCTGAACAATCATCTTCTCAGATACAATCGCCCCCTAGAGCCCCCGTGAATCGATACTCAAGGCGAATTCGAAAACCAGTAGATAGATTTAAGATACTAAATTAAGTATACATTAAGGAGTATTTTAAGTATAGAGTAAAATAGGATAAGCCGTAGTTTTGTATAGTGGTGGAGGTGCGATGTATGATAATTGTTTATAGTGGGTACATTGGAAACAAATTGTAAAAATCCCGGCTGTTCCGTCAGTCTGCAATATACGTGTGAGCGATAAGTTGTCTTTCATTATTCATTTCCGTATTGGTACATACTGCCGATATATTTCAGAAGATAAAAAAAATATTTATTTAAAGCTTACAGAAAATATAGTACAATTGGCGGTCTTATCACACAAGGCAATTTCTGATAGACAACCATTTGACGGATATAAGAGAAAAAGACGAAAGTTGGGGCAAGATCTGCGTCAGGAAAATATGGGTAATTAATCAAAACCAAATAACTCAAATTGGGATGGTTGGTAGCGGTTGGAAAAGGTAGGTTGAAGATCGAACCTAGTAGCATATTTGGAAAAGTTCTGTGTCCGACAATGAACGCAGATGGACTGATGATGATGATGATCTCAAATGGATTCGATAAAACTTGAAAATCATATATTCTAGAAGACAACCAAAGTACATATCCCACAAAATACCCAACATTTCAATAGCCTAAGTATTCTTTCACTTATTTTCGATATTTATTGTTAACACTTATACGGAACAAAACATTAAAAATACAAAAACACAACTTCCGAATCACATTTCTACGAAACACCGAAAATACCTTTGAATAAATTAAAACAGCCGACATACTCAGACTCTGGAGGACATCATTAGTCAAGTTGGTAACAAGAGGAGTTTTTATGGCCACGACGAGGTACATACAGTTGGTACAAGCTCCGAGAAACTAAAGTTAGACTCAATAAATGCGCGTCCAGATTAAATGAGAGTTGAAGAAATTATACAGGACGTAGATATTGTCACCGTTGTCGACATTGAATGTGGCTGCTTCTTTAGTTTTTCTTTTTGGTAATGTAGATTTTTTTATCAAAACCTTTACTTATGGTTCGTTAAACAAATTGGGTACATTTATTTTTAAATTATTTATTGAATACCACATATAATAATAAGACAATAAATAAGACAACAAGTTTAAATAAAGGTGACAATTAGCGGTCTTGTCGCTTACCGCGATTTCTTCCAGACAACCATTAGATGGACTGAATTGAAAAGAAGCTATGAAAAACAGGGTGGTCACGACAAAGGCAACATACATATTTCTTGTTGATTTCCTTATTCTATGAATTAAATTAGGAACAACTACTTACTATTAGTGACTGGTCTAAAAACTTGTACATTTGAAGTATTTTTAATTAAATGATATTAAATGGAGCATCAACTATAATACTTTTAGAACATTAATTAGTCGTGCCAGCTAGTTGGTACCAAAATGATTTCTTATAGTAAGTACAGGTAAACACAGTTCTAACAAGTTTGAACATTAAAGTTGGCTTAACAAATGTGCGTTGAGATTAAATGAGAGTTTTGAGATTACTCGTGACGTGTAATTTGTTATAGAGTGGATGTATTGCGCCATTGTGGAGATTGAATGCTAGATTCTTAAGATTATTATTGTATTTATTCTTACGGCCTTATGCATAGACAATTTCTAAAATATATTACCAACAATTCTTGAATATATTATCTAATTCAGGCTCACACTGTGTCAGCCCATATACGCCCCATTGCAGAGCACGGGCCTCCTCTACAATCGAGAGTACTATTGACAGATGTTAGGCCATATAGTCCACCACGCTAGCCTAATGCGGGTTGGTGGACTTACATACCATAAAAATTCTTATCGCTACGGTGTGCAGGTTTCCTCACGATGTTTTCCTTCACCGTTTTAGTGCGTGGTGATTGACTGTCAATACACACATGACCCCGAAAAGTCAGAGGTGTGCCGTAGGATTTAAACCCGCGACCACCGTGAACATGTTGGCAGCCGCGTCTAGTCCGTTTACCAACAGGCTACCACGCACTTCAATGCAAATATGATAGTCGCTAAACACAAACAAAACCAGTTATTTTGTATTCTTTAAATTATTAATTCCGTAGCTACTTTAAACACACAAATACATTTTGCGAGTCATTCGTATTTGAAGCGGAATAAAGAATACATCAAAGATGACACAACGCTTTAATATAAACACCGGTTGTCACGTAAACACTTCAAAGAGCTTTCAAGTTGAATACAAAAGTATTTGTAATTAATGGCTCGAAAAAATACATTTTTGAGATTATTCTGTGGTTTGTTATCTTGAAATGGAAAGGTATTTTTTTTTTTTTATTGCAATGAATGGCGAGACGAGCAAGCCGTTTGCCTGATGGTAAGCTATACGACCGCTCATAAACAGTAGAAATATTCCACTGCGCTCGCCATCCTGAGACATAAGATGTTACGTCTCAATATGTCCAGTAGTTGCTCTGGCTACAATGTCCTTCAATCCGAAACACAACAGTGCATTTAAGCAGTGTTGTTTCACGGGAGAAATAGACATTGCGGTGGTACCTACCCAGATGGCCTCGCACATATGAGAGACCTACCACCAGGTATGGAAATTCTAATGGTGTTGGAATGGTGTATGGACGGATTTTCGTCTTACTATTGAAAGTAAATGAATTAAATGAATACACCTAACAGTCACATACATAGTCCTGACCCCACACTAATATCTAATTTTGTTTCGTGGGTATCAGGAACTACGAGAAACTTTATGGAGACCCAAAACAAACACCTGTGGATTACACTATATTTGTCTCGGTGAGGGATCGAACCTGCGGCCTCACGTTTCACAGCGGGCGTCTAACGAACTTAAAGCTTAGTTTTTCCATCATACTTCAGTTCAAGAACAGTTCATTTATTTTTGGTAGCCATCTTGTAGGATAACTGTCAAACTTCTTTACATATGAAATTTCCAAAATGTAATCTTATTAATTATTGGCCAAAATTAGGATGATATTTATGCCAAAAAACCAACACGCAACTGCAAAGCAATTAAAATCTAATAAATAAAATATATTTAATTTCGCAAATCATTACAAAATGAACGCGTCGGGATGACACATCGCATTCGGTTTACACCGCCTGTCAGGCAGCACTTCAAAGTGCTCCCGGGTCCCGGATTCCATTCCCGACTGACAGGACGCATCCGATATGAAAGAACACAATGAAAGACACTTTAAGTGCTATAATACCTTTTATTTCTAAATAAATTGGGATGCGGTGTAATTTTAAAATCAGTTTTGTCGAGAATTGTCTGGAGAATCTATTTACCAATTTTTTGTAGTACTGTATAACATTATACTGTCTTAATTTAGTGGATAATATAGCATATGGATGAAAATAATTTGTATTTTAAGTTATTATAAATATTGTTATACTACTGAAGCTGATGGTCAAAATTATGTAACAATACACCCAGCAATGTTAATGAAATTACCCAAACAATTAGATATCTAACAAGGATATACTGGTTTGTAGATACATTCAAAACCTGACGATGACGATGCAATAGCACAATATGCAACAGTCATCGATCCCAACTATAATTCCAACATTAAACAGAAACTTCACAAAATTTCCGAATTACAATCCCCCTTTTAAAGTGGGTTATTGGTCCATATGGCACATTCATCACGCTTGGAACGCCAGGGGTCGCTACGTGACATAACATAGAAAACTTCACCCCGCGAGGAATTTAATAACAATAGCATTACGCATCAGCGTTTTCCATCACGTCTCGAAATTAAAATATAATATTGTACAAAAGATAACGCATGGATGGATTTCGGTTAGTGTAAACATTGAAAAAAATTATAGGACTGGGACGGTAGGCGTTTTATTGTGTACTGGATTTGAATAATCTTTTGTGCTTGCATGTTTGATGATATCTGTTTTATTTATTAACATATGAAAACTTTTTGGAATCCTTTCTTCCGCAGATTACTTTGACTCCTCGTAAACGATTATCCATATTTATATTTGGCCAGTGGACTGCCAATAAAAATCTGTTATTTTCAACACATAGCCGTTGATCCTTCATCTATATTTTTTTTGTAGCTACCCTAAGACGACCACTTAATTTTAGGTGAGATTTTATAGTGTTTGCCACTTTTATGGAATAAAAACTGACGACAGTTACAGACCATGCGTCCACCAACGCGCACTGCGCCAATTCGCATTCGAAGTTGATTGCCCTTTACGAAACCCTAGCAGTGGTTCATAGGTACTTTTGAGGCGTACGTATTCCTTGGTCACCACTCATCTCCCTAATTTTTCTCATTAAACATAAATAAATTATCCAAATGATGTGGTCCACAGTTATTTGTTTTGGGTCTGGGTATTTGTGAGACCGTAAAATCTCTCGTAGTTCAGATACCCAAGACACAAGACTCGATCTTAGTGTAGGGTCAGGACTATGTATGTGACTGATGGGTGTATTTATTTATTTAATAACCACTAGTTTATTTAAACCAACGCTCGATCACCCTGCGTTGACCGAACTCTAATTCTGTTCTCATTATATCCGTGGTTTTACTGTATGACTTCCTCATTCTTAAAAACTAATGTGGTCAACAAAGGCGTATTGAGATTGTAATGTTAGCTAACACTGAACTTGGCACAATGGGCCGTAACACCTGCCTCTAATGAACTGGAGGTGTAAACTACACGGTAACGTGGACTTTGGAGCAAGTATTAGAAATGAATTGCTGTTGTTCGTATTGGAATTTATTTTGAAGCTATGTACTCTTTTTTGGTATAACAATAGCATAGATAGACTGTTCATCTTTTAGCCCTGGGTAATTTGTTTCATTTGTGAGCCTGGATATCATGATTTTCTCGCAAATTCTGAAGTCCTATTTAGGTAGAACCCGAATTAAAATATTAACAAAGCCAAACTAGGCGAACGTTAGAATTCTAAACAACAGTTTCAAAAGTATTTAAAATAAACCAAACTGCTTTAGTTTAGCGTGGTGGACACGTAATAATATAATCATAGATATCAATTTTCTCAACTACACTCAACTTATTAAATACAACCAAAGATGCCAAATTCGAATTCAAATATAGGAAACAAAAAAGTCAGAAACAGATACGTTAAACTGCAAACAACTTTGACGCGGTGTATTTAAAAGCTCATTTGAAGATACCGCGCGTTTTGTGCCGGCGCGATGCGGCGCGGCGTGGCGCCTCGCGTCGCTCCACTAGTCATGCGATGAACGCTCTGTACACACCCTTGTTTGTGCCAACCCTCACAATAGCTCCAGGCTGGACAATATCTACCAGGGGTCACAAAGGCCCCAGTGTATTTAGTGTTACCTGTAATCGTTTGTTGACGTATAAATGGGATATTTGAATGATGTTTTAATTTCTCGTTGCATATACTAGAACGTTGCATGGTTGATTTTTCACACATAGTAGATAATTACTGTAACTTGTCATACGTAGTACACTAATTAGTTGCCATTAAGTGTCTTTAACAACTTATCTACGACTATAAAAAAAATCATTTTATTCAACGATTTTATACATCAAACGTTACACCAAAAATTGCTCCATAACTCACTCAGTACACATACTAAATTCCAAGTACGAAATCCGAGCAAGATTCATTTCCTGCTATAATATCGTAAACGGAAATTCGGCAAGTGGAGTACAAAAAGAGGGCGATCTCGTCGACACCACCGTTCGTCCAATAAGTCAAAATTACGAGAGTGTGGGCGGCGGAGCGTATCGCCTTGCATTATTTATACCGGCTGCACCTACTTAAACATGGAAACATACGCGATGGTATACGGGGCGGCATCGCTGCTGTTTTTTTTTTATTGTAATTAATGGCGAGACGAGAATGCCATTCCTTTGATGGTTGGTTACCGTTCGCAGTGGCAAAACCAAACATCTTGAATTACAAAGCAATGCTTGGCATTTTACTGCGGTTGCCATCCTGAGACATGAATATGAATTCTCAATAGTCAAATTCATCAGAATTACTAATAATTAATAACTACTAGACATATAGAGACTTATTGTCTTATGTCTTAGGATCATTGTCTTATGTCAGAGCGAAAAAACTCCACAATTTAACCATGAATAATGAGATGAACTAAATGTATGCATTGGGTGAAAATGGAATATGAATGTTACTTCCGGTAAGTATAAATGTAGTTTAAACTGTAACCACCGAAACGATGATTCTCAAAATAAAGGCCAAGTCGGAAGTACCATTAACTGTTGAGCATGTATGAGCATGAAAAAGACCTGCGAATTTTCCAAATCCAAATCCAATATATTTGTAAACAAAGTAGAACCTTAAAATGCAACGAATGGAAAGGAGACTCAAAGGTGGAGTTTTAGCATTAGAAACGTTATCCAACCAACAGCATCATTTAAATAGCATCTGAATATTTACATATGAAAAACAAAGTCACGCATATACCATTCGGAAATATTAACATATCAAAAACATTCAAATACGAAATACAAATTCCGCAAACACGTTCAATTGTTTCTAATTTGCACTATTGTGGTTGAGACACTTAAAATTCAAGACCAATACTGAACAGCGGACTGCAATAAATCTGCTTGTCTCAGGTCATAAATACAACACCAAAAAACTTTGTAATCAATAATTTAAATTCTAATATCGTTACCAATTCTACGTGATTGATTTTATATTAATGTTATTCGGCGGGCGCCGGCGCGATCTAGTACCGTGTGACGCCGAATTTACATTGACGGCTCCGAAGAGCCACCCAGACACTAAAACGTCACTTTAAACCAACATAGGGTGTGTAAATATAGAATGAAGATTTGCATACACGCTGCAGACAACCAAAACCATCATGTCGTTAACAATTATTGCTTGTTTCTCGCCGAGAATACCAACGAAAATATTTCTTGAGTTGTCTGCACACGAAGATATGCAAATTCCTAAATAAATGTATTTATTTTAGCGAAAATAGTTAAGAAAAACGATTTTCAAGTGACGAGTGAAGTAAAATTAAAATTAATATACAACAATAACAATGAAATACAAATGGCAACTGCAATAGTGACGAACAAACCGCCCGTCCCTAAATCAACAAAGAATCCTGACGATCTTAAAATAGAATAAGCAAATGATCTAATGCTAAGATCTCTCCGCGATAATGCGCTTTGTGAAACATCTAAACCAAGTGGTTGCAATTAGATAAACGCTTTGGTCAATTCAATTGGTCAATGGTTCAAAGTTCAGTTACTAAGTCACAACAACATATTCATTTCTATACAATTGCGGCTACAGCCTCTTAAAGATTCTTTGGATTTCTTTAGGTGGGCCAATTTATGAATTAGCGCACCTACAGTAGTGTAGAATTTTCGTCTCAATACTGAGGTATAGCTATTGATTGAATTGCAAATTTCTACAACGTGAATTTCCCGGCTATCGTGCATCTTGCGATTTACATACATTGATACTGCCTTAATGGAACGATAAAACTTTCTACATTCTTTGATGTATTTCAGAATTGTAATCAGTTCATTAAGTGACGCTATTTGATTTATTATCTTGACTAAAATGAAGTCGTAAAACTGAATTGTTATCGAAATATTGATGTTTGTAATCATAATATTATTTGTTATTGTTCCTTTGTAAATATTTAGCAAATCTACGCTTGTTTCCAAAAGCTTCTTGGGGGATTAAACATCAAAGAATTATGACTGTTTTTCTTTTTCAGTATTTTTTATAGCTATTTTTCATTGTATTATCAGTAAAAAAAAGGTATGAAGTTACAGAAACTTTTTCATCGGTCAAAACCCAATTTTCTTTTAAGAGACTATCAAATATTTTTCAAGATCCACTCATATCTATATGAATACAAACAAATATGGCAGCTTGAATAATTTTATTTCACATCATTAATATTGCCAATGGTCCATCAACCTTCCAAAGAACAGGATACACCTACGATCTTTCTGGAACTAAAAATATCCATGGATAATTATTAAATTAAGCAACATTACGTAAACTATTCCTTCTGTCGTTTCTCTTTTATATAAAGAAACGAATTATTAAAGCTCAGTGATGTTCGCATTAACACACCCCTTTACAAATATAAAGGTCAGGTTTGGCGCAATATCTTTTGTCATTTAAATCATAAGGTCAAGTAGGTATTTAGAAGCGCGTTAAGGGAATTATCATTAAAAGCGACGTATAATGATAAAATTATTCAATGTTGTGGAAATTCGGCAGTTTACTAATGAAAGTTGCAGAAAATATAAACGATACTAACTACGAATACTCGTTATTTATCAGCACAACCTAAAATTCTTGTGTCAAATATAATTATATTTATAGTGAGGCATTGAGTTACGTGATATTTTACAAGTCTCCAACCTCTTCCCGAATTTCTCATTCATGTGCTATTTTTGTTTCCGTCGCTAATGTGTTGGAACGCGTTTTTCCAGCGCCATATTACCATTACCATTAATCATTTTCGTTTGCTGTTTTTCTTTTGACATTTTTGTTAGTTATGTTGTTTACACTACTCTCATTAATATTTGCTGGTTTTAATATTCTTAAAATTTTGTGTCCATATTATTTTCTGTGTTTCGACTGCCTCGTTGGCGAAGTAGTACTACGGTACGGTTACAAAGCTCAGGGTTCGAATCCCGACTCGGGAAAAGTGATATTGGGTTTTTCTACTCATTATCAGACCGGCGCGGCGCCAGGAATATTTATTTATTTATTTATATAATATGTGCGCGATATGGTGATAGGCTCGCCCCAATCACATCACGGAACAGGTATACAAGGCGTAATGTAGGTATCCTGGTCCAGTTTATGTATGTATGTTTTGTTAAAATACTGTGTGTTTTTAATGTTGTCTAATCGGAATTTAATAATTTTGTTAGTGTTCCAATCTGAAGGAGACTTATCAAAAATATTTTAAGTTATTTGTAAATATCTACCTACTAAAAACTTTAAAGCAGGACTGTTTTATTCAATTGACCGAACTTGTAAAAAAAGTATTTCTTTCTGCGATAATTATATTGGGTACAATCAGGGTAAATCCTAGATTGTTTATCCTTCTTGAGAAGTTCTGAGAAATGCGCGTAAAGACGGGTTATAAAAGGAAAACAACACAATTTAATCTTTGTCTCTGAATCGAAGTAGTTGCAATGAAGATAAATATAGATGAGTTATAAAATAAAATAACTAAACTTTAATTTACATTAACATTATATTTGGTTGAATTTTAACCTAATCTTCAATATTCATTTTTGAATAGAAGTTTCGGTTGTAGTTAAGCTAAAAAACTTAATAGTATTGTAACATGAGATAATTTTTTTTACAAAAATAAACGTGATATTGAAATATGCGCAAATAGTCGAGTTGCATAGGAATGTTATTAAAGCACAAATAGAAATCCTTGAAATCAATAATATCGTACGAAGAGATTAATAAATAATTTGACTCAGGGCAGTGATATATTTGAGAGGAATCATTTGGCGCTTTACGGAATCGGCCAATTCAAAACGAACATTGTTTACAAATACCCCGGAAATTGGTATATTTTAATCACATTAAGACATGTATTTACAGTGCTTACTTGATTGTAAGCGCAGTTCAAAAGTATCCACATCTCTCTCTCTTTCTAGCTTCTCTCTCTCTTTCTGTCTCGCTCTGTTTTCAGCCATGGGCCTTCCCCTACCCCCGTGGATCTTCACATCAACCTATTGGATCCAGCCTGCATCCAGCGACATAAGTACCTATCCACCTAGAAGTTACTATTTTCCACTGTTTGGAGCAAGTAAGCTCCAATCAAACCCGGATAGGTTAATCACAAAACGATGTAATAACATGAGTTATTTTGACGGGATTTCTTCCATTGTGTGTGGTGGTGACGATTCTGGCAAATACGTAGGGTCTACCACCAGCTTCTTAAATACTTATTCAGTATCGAGGAATCTGGGAAAATGTTTGCTTAGAAATTGTGAATTGATTGTTATTCGCCTCTAAATTGTATATACGGGGTATCCCCAACCACAATATACCTCTTATTGCCTTGATTATTATGACTCGTGATGATTAACTTTATTAACGAGCAGTGAAATATTTGCAAAGAACCTATGTAAAGTTAGTCATGGAAAAAAAGAACGTTTGTCTTTGCCGTTTTAGCTATAGTTCCAACACCATTTTTAAAGTAAAATATTCTAATAATGAATTGACATAATTTATGTAAAATATTTCCAGAGCTTTATTGAATTTTATATCAGTTTTTAAAGCAACCGCATATTTTTAAGTTTCTTCCTACATATTACATAAGCCATTTTATTAATACTTTAACCGACAGTTAACAAACAACCATAAAATGTCACCACGGTCGTCATAAAGTTTCACTGCCACTAATTTAACGACTGCTTTGAGTATAAAAAAGTCCATTTTTTACGCAACATTACACCAGAAATATCACGGAAAATATATTCTTAAATTACACGTGTATCGTGTGTTATTAGTCACTAAGTAATAAAATATCGCTTTTGGTTAGATAAAAGGCAATAAAAATAGTATAGTTACTTGATTTTTGCGTAAATAATTGAATTTTTCGCAGCACCAAGGCTTTTACTACGAATGTCACTAAATATGATGGACTTATACAAATTACTACGTATATGTATCAGAACCATAATATGTTACTATTTATTAATATATGGCATTCTCGTGAGCAATTATTTATTTTCTTCTTGCAATTTAATTTCTTTGTAATTTAAATGTAATATTGGATTTTTCTATACATTATTAGACGGGAATCAGGAATTTGTAGCCGATATGGCGATAGGTTCGCTCCCTATCACATCATGAGACGGAACATGAGAGGCCAAATATGGGAGTTGATGTTTGAATTTATGTTTGTAAATAACAGGAACCCGTATTTCAATCATACAAAAGCGAAAAAAATCAAGGGCAATGTGACAATTGCAATTGTTACGCCATGTTGCCGCATGCATATTTACACACTGGCGCAAATGCATTACCGCTGACCTGAGTTCATCGCTTTAAATGCTTTAAAATCCTTTCTTGCCTATTGTAAGTATACCGCGAAACTTATAAAAGTAAAATAAAGAACGAAGGTGTTCTTTCCATGCATATACATATGTATGTTATGTATGTATGTTATTAAGGATGAATTCAATGCCATTGAAAATACTAAAGTTTTGATGCTCTATTTATTGCGGTTATTTTGTACTACTGCGATGGGACCTTACAATTTTAAACTGTTTAAGCAGTCGTTATGGATTATTACTTTTTGCAACTAGTATTCGGCATAATTAATGGCTGGTACCACCGCCCATGGAAATCTACAACGTTTCGCTTATAGATGAAAGAAAGAAAAAGAAAAAGAATGGGCAAAATGATATTGGACAAGCAATCTGATTTAGTAAACACAACACAACAGTAATGCCATCGGATTTAGGACATGTACTCACTTACTGTCGAACTTCTTTAAGAAGTTGTTTGATACATTACCCTTCCAAATTTCCGTTTACTTAACCAGAATCTCATTCCATCAGTGTCGTTTATCGCTAATGGGTTCCGCAAATAAATTTCGCATCTCATATAAATAAACGTAATGGGTTCAATTCCATATTTGCAAGTACGTTCCTGAACATCAGACGTGTGTCGATATCGATGTATCTTCGGCCCATTATCCTGAAGGATAACAGACAGATGTGCTTCTTATTGAAAGTGCCCACTTTATTTTGGAGTTGCCGAATTAACTTTTATATACATCTGTATCAGCCCATATACGTCCCACCACCCAGCCCTGCAGGCACGGGCCTACTCAACAAGTGAGAGTACGATTGAGAGTGGTTAGGCCACATAGTCCATCACGCTGCACTGGCCTAATGCGGGTTGGTAGAGTTACTTATCATAGAAATTCTTTTAAATTGCTATGTTGTATATTGTATATTGAGTAAGTAATTATAATCTCGGGTTTTATTAAGGTTTTCGCTCCTATACTTAAGGAAAATAACTTTTTAGTTTTTAGGAGACACTGTGCTTTTCTGAAATTACATTTGAAGGAAAGGTCGGTAAAAATATTTAAAGATAAATTATTGAGTAAACGGCCCTTTAAACATTAGGAACACGGCAAATCCTTGACAACATGATTCTCGTTTCTATGTGTCCTTATATTTTAAGTGTGTCTCTTCAGAAAACACAAAAAAAAACATGCATACATGTCACAAATGAATTTACATTTTTACTTCAAAAACCCTGTACCATAGTGGTGCTCTTATTACCTACAATAAAAATGCTCCTAGTATTTACCTGCGTGATCGTATCTCCTTGAAAATGACCGCTGTTAGTCTAGCAATTGCATGTTTAATGCGATTTCAATAGTCACAGTAACAGGATGTATTTTTTATTTATCATTGAATATGACCTTTTTAGTTAACAATATTATTTTCTGAGAATTAGATTGCGTACGTCTTTATCTGTTCTCTGTAGTATTTTTGGCTACTTTGCGTTACTAATTAGATTTTTGATCATATCTGTCTAGTTATCACACTTTTTGGTTAAACGTTTCAATGTTATAAATATATCCATGTAAGAGATAGATCTGATGTAGAAAAACGATGGACAGAGATTGGAGAACAATCAAAATGTTTTACGTTAATTGACAAAAAAATCTGTTGAATCAACTGACATATTATTTGCAGTTTGTTTCATCTGTGGTTTCATCAGACATAATCGCATAGACGGATTTCATATAAAAGATCACATAAAAAAAATGAATAAGAGTGAAAATGTTATATTTAAATTTCTCAATTTATAAAATTCAACTGCTTTAATAACACAAATGCCATAATGTAAGTATACCCTAAGTTTAAAATATGTAATAAAACAAATATTACAAACCGTTACATAAGACGTTAAGCAGTTACTAACAATAAATGTTTCAATTTAAAATCCTGTCAGTCTTGCTCTAAAAAATTGCAAAGTAATGTCGAGAAGGAGTGCCCCAAAGATAATGATGTCAATCCTGCGCTGACACTAAGAACTTTATGAATGCTTTCAAGAACATTGCTTCATCAAATGCATCAGCATTTCCTTATTTCATCTCAGTACATAATCTTTGATGTGGGCGATTTACAAATTTAGCTTGAACAATACTATTCTCATTTATTTTTAAGCTGCTTGCTAAGTTTCGTATGACATTGCAAAAGGGGTTCGAATAAATTTTGACTCTTTGCTTGCTCTTGCGTCTTTATTACTTACAAATCTTTGTAATTGTTGTGTATATATTATTTTTTCTGATGTCTGCACTTCAGATGATTCGTCTACGTGATCGGAATCACGTAGGGTCTAAAGAGCAATTGATTTATTATTATCATTAAGGAAACCAGGTGTCTCATGTCACGTCACGCTGAGTATCAATCTACGTAGCGCCATTTAGAGCATTGTTTATTCAATTTCTGTCATATCCATCAGAATATTTTAAGTGAGTCCAGTTCTAAATGTCTTATGTTTTGAAAGAAGAGTAGCGTATTGTTTATTGAAATTCTGCCACAGTAATCAGAGAATATAAGAAGCAGTCAAAAAATTTAAAACTATATGCATTCAAAGAGGATGAAAATAATCAATGATTGCTCGAAGCATGACCAATTTTGAGAACACTAATTTCAATGGAATGGAGAAATTAAATACATACTATTATTTTAAAAGATCTGTATCTATTTCAAAAGCATACAGATTGGTGTCTACGAATTCGTACATATAAAACATAAATTGCTAAAAATAAATTCTGATAAGTAGATATAATCAGCTGATTCTTAGTGCAAGTGATCACATCATCTACAACCTTCCCAACTACCTTCAAACTTATTTTAAGTACTTACATCAAAGAAGTGCGGTCTGAGCCTTCCTATAGTGTACTTGGCCACGTCGGTGGTCAGCTGCTGACACGCACAACCGAACAGGAACACTCCGATTACTCTGTAAGCCTCCCACAACCAAGCGGGGTACTCCTTGCCCAGGACTGTTCGTGAGCGGCCGCCTTTGTAATCTCGCAGCCTGATCCATTCCGTTAGGCACATCTGGAAGAGAGAATTTGTTTATAGAGGATTGTTTAGTACTTAATACTTAACACTTAATCCTATATGTCGATTTGCAATAGCCATCATGGTTGTGTAGTTTAAGTAAAGCTTCATTTTTATTTGTTTGATTCTCAGTCATGATGTTTTTTTTTTATTTTGAGATTGTCGTTCGCCTGATTGTAAGCGAAACCACCGTTCATGAACAGTAGCAAAACAAAACAATGCCTAGAATTACAAAGCAATGCTTGGCATTCCACTGCGCTCGCCATCCTGAGACATAAGATGTCAAGTCTCAATATGTCCAGTAGTTACTCTGGCTACAATGGTTTTCCAGATCAATGGCATAAAATATAATTTTCTAACAATACACTACAAATATGTTTTGGAAATGAGCTTCGATTTCATACCACAAAAGCAGACTATTAAAGTGTAAAAAATTAACTGTTTCTACCGAAGAGATAGCGGTAATTGTCCACTTCCTTTAGTAAAAAATAACACAAATAGAACTACTTATAACGTGTTAATTCAGTTAGAACAGCTCACACGTGTTCATGTTTGTATACAAACAAATGTAATCGTATGGTTAGAGAAATATTGAACATTTCTTTTTACATTTTGTACAATGGTACCTGACGGTCGACGACGACGCGGCAAACCTAAATACATCGTCTGTTTTTGGGTTTCTTCTTTGTCTAAACATAGCTATTATAGATTAATGTTTATACAGTACTAAAGTTTTTTGCGCGTTCTTTATATTGACCTGGATGCTTCGAGCCCATGTGGCTTGAACACCCAACAGTCACGTACATAGTCTTGACCCCACACTAAGATAGAGTCTTGTGTCTTGGGTATCAGGAACTACGAGAGAGATTTGTATATAATAACTTCGTTATAATTTATCGCCTGCAAAATAAATTAAAATACAATAATACTAGTAGAAATCACATAGGAACGCACTAGTGTTGCAATTCTGAACGGCCTTGCAGATACGGCTGTTCCATCGCACAGCCAGCGTACTACATTCGCGTCTATCTGTGATCCATATTTAGTTCCTGGCTTCCTGCGGATCCACATTATCATTTGTGGATGAATATTGAATACTTGTGCTTATTTGCGTAGTATTTCGTTAGAATTTAAAGTGATAGGTTGGTGAGAAATGGGAGTGTTGTGTCAATTTTGTGACTTCGATGCGCTTAATGGGCTTATGAGACTTGGGCCCTTTTGTTTACTTAGGGACACGGGCGTGAGTTTATTTTCAGTTGTATTATTGATATCAGATCAAATTAATTTATGCTACAATGATTCACTTTTACCATAAGTTCATTTTCGAATTACCGCCTCAAGCTCTTACCATATATCTTCGTAAACTTGCAAATTCGACACAAAAAAAGTTCCTTTCAGGGTTGATATCAACCTTTACACATCAAAACTACCGGCCACCCATACGGCTACGATAAGGAGAGAAAGAGATAGAACTACCAACACAGTGCAAACGAAAGCTAATAGGATACTAATGGGACCTGCGATAAGGCAAGTAAACAAGATGCCGTACTGTTTAGCATTGAGTACAATCACACTGCACCTTCAGGTGTAATATATATTACATTTTAATTACAACTTTATTTATAAACTCATAGGATTGATATTCCACTGACATATACCGATAAATCATTTCACACGAATGCAGAAATGATGGAGGAAATTGAACTTTGTAATGGGGATGTTGTGGTCCAATTTTGAATGTAGCGATACAGATATTCCGAGATCGTGTAGGTATCGCCACGATCTGCTCCGACCCGGACGCGACAGGTGGCAAACCTTATAATACAAGCGTTATAAATCTCATTTTAATTATATGTATCTGATTGTCATCTTAAGCCTATACCACAGTAAGGCGGATTTTATCACTTTAAAACTCTTCAAATGTTAGCGATGTCAATATATTTTGTGTTTTTTTTTTTTTTTTATTGCCTTGTAGGCAGACGAGCTAGCGGCCCGCCTGATGGTAAGCGGCTACCGCTGCTCATGGACCTCCGTAGTGCCAGGGGACCAGCACAACAAAGTCGCTGCCTACCTCGAGGAAAGTACTCTCCTTAAACCTCGTTTGAAGAAGGACAGGTCATAGCGCTGAGGAAACACCGATGCAGGGAGTTCATAGTTCATTTGTGTGAGATATTGAATGGGTAATTCTTATTGAGTAGTTTAATTAGTATTTGTTTTCACTTTGTCACTTATGAACAATAAATGCCCGCTTTTAATTAGTCTAACACTCCATTATATTGGTATGTCTGAAAGAAATCTTAGCGATAAGAACGCCAGTTCACGATTTTTAAGGTTTGTATTTTCTCTGTTATTTTTTAAATGTATTTATATAGTATTCAATAAAGTGTTGTGTATCTGTATCTATGGTCAATAGGGCTGAACAGGAGAGGTGCATTTTTAATAGGAGACAACTTTTGGTAAAGGCGTAAGCGCCTTATAATTTATTTAATAAGTACATCTTATTCTGACATGATTTCGAAATACAATAGGAAAGCTTACAAGGCCCCTTACATTCCTAAAGCAATGTTAAGATGTTTGTCCTATTTCATAGCTGACCAGATTTGAGAAATATAATTGGTATACCAATTTATCTTTGAGAAAACTTTATCTTTTGGAACTCAAAATGGAACTTCCTCCTAGCATGTGCTCTATGTCCAGTAATAACTAAAAGGCTGACTATTATGTTGCGATGTTTATTGTCAGTGTGCGCTAAGGTTTATATTTTATTTGTAACACAGTTAACGCCTGAATGTGCTATATCTTCTGGTTTTTATTCTGAGTAGCCGTTTAAGGCTTGTTCTATCGGATTTTATTGAAACTTTTTTTAAATATGGGCTCAAAATAGAATACACATTTTTTTATTTATTTTAAGGTTGCCCAGAAGCTATAAAGGAAGGAAGATAAAGTGTCATGTAGATAATTTTTTTGGGCCATCTATGGAGAAGCAGTTTGAGTTAGTTAATTTAAGCTTTAGAACTTGGATATGATTAAATTTTCAAATTTCATAATTTTATTAAACGGATTAAAAATAATTCATTGATATAGCAAGCTGTCCTTTTTTTGTGCATCGTGAAATAAAAGATATGCGGAAGTTAAGTAGACTATTTACATACAGGGTATATCAAGACTGCTACCGAAAACGAAGCCGGGTGGTAGTTTAAGCGACTTCCGACACAAGGCAACAGAAAAAGTTGCAAAAAAAAGCGACAATTTTTTTTTGGTATTTTTTTCCTATGACCATATTTGGATGGTAAATACATTTTTTCCTAAATTAATAGTGTATACCCTTTTATTTATAAATAATCTAAGGAATCTAAGAGCTTAAATTATTATTTTAGCAAAAACTATGGATTTACCACCCAAAATGACGATATTTAAAAAATCATAAAAAATAATTGTCGCTTCTTTGCGAAATTTTTAGTTGCATTGTGTTTGTAGTCACTAAAACTACCACCCGGCTTCGTTTTCGGTAGCAGTCTTGAGATACCCAGTATAGGATACTCAGTTCCTTGTGATAAACCTATGATGTAATTCTGCACTGCTGAAATAAATTGAGAGTGTAGGCCATTTTATAGGACATACAGCTTTTTGTGATAACCCTGTTGTATACTTCGCCACTATCAAAATAATGTAAATAAAATAGTTTATTCAATCTTTCCTTAATTTTTTACTTAAATCAAAAGTACCTAAGATAAGTAGCTAAGATATGACAATAATTAGAAATGGCTGGTGCTTATACTAGGACAGCCCTGTACAATAAGCACAAATGCCATATATAATATAAATGCCTACAAAACGCTATAAAGAACGCGGAACACATTTTAATACTTGATAAACATTAATCTACAAAAGCCATGTTTACACAAAGCAGAAACTCATTATCGTAATAAAAACTTTTTACCTTTTTCTTTTCAAGTAAAACGGAATTAACGAACCGTTTCGTATAATGTTCTTGTATTTAGTCTTGTTATGAAGACATTATGATGTATTTACATAATTAAATACGTGCCACTTTTATTGTAATTATAATTGTATTTAAACGAGGTTGAATTTATGATTAACTTCGCGTGATGTGCGAGATTACTTTCTAGTAGAGATGAATGAATTTGGAAGGTACACATTTAATTTAAACACCTTCGTACACATAAACAGTACAGGTGGACTTAATGCCTAAGGGAATTTTCTCTCAGTCACCCTTCAGGTAGCGCAGAGAGGCGGAAGCAGGTACTAATTTTAAACTTTTTTTTTTTTTTTTTTTATACTGGCCTGGCATAGTGGCGGCATTGCACCTGATGGAAAGTGTCAATGCCGCCCAGGCAGAGTATCCATTGGCATCGGACGGCAGTCCCATGCCAATGGAGACAATTATGCCGGCCTGCTAAGGTGCCTCTTCACACCGCGGCGGAAGGACCCAGGATTGTAGGAAGGAGGGAACACGTACGCCGGCAAACAATTCCACAGCTTGACGGTGCGGCACAAAAACGAATTTGAGAACCGTTTGGTTCGCGCCGGGATGGTGTGGACCGTCAAGCTATGGCTTCGCAAGCCAGCACGCGTGGTTCTGGTTAGGAATGGAGAGGAGGGGAGCAAGTTGAACAATTCTTCAGAGCACTCACCGTGATACAGGCGGTAGAACACGCTTAGAGAGGCGACATCTCTCCGGAGTTGTAGCGACTCCAAGTTGCTCGTAACGTCTGCATCATTCACAATGCGGATGGCCCGCCGCTGCAATCCATCCAAGGCATCGAGCAGGTATTGGGCGGATCCATCCCAGAGGTGCGAGCAGTACTCCATACCCGGCCGGACCTGCGCTTTATATAAGCGACAAAGCTGACCGGGCGTGAAAAACCGACGCACCCTGTTCAGGACTCCAACCCTGCGTGATGTGGCAGATATTACGCCCTCGATGTGATTCCTTGGATTGAGATCACAGCGGATATCCACACCAAGGATACTCAGGTCATTCCGCACTGAGAGGGGAGTACCCTGAAGAATGGGGAGGGGAGAGAACGGGGATTTTTTGCACGTGAACGCACAGACCTGGGTTTTCTTGGCATTGAACTCAACCACATTCCTGGAACCCCATGTAGAAATGAGATCCAAGGTCCGGTTGAGCTCAATGACAAGATCTTCGCGTCCCATCACAGATTCGGCACGGCAACCTGGAGGCCCGCAGTGGTATCGCCCATGAACCGTGCTGTCATCTGCATAGCAATGAATGTTGCCAAGCGACAACATGTCATTGATATGCAGAATAAACAAGGTGGGCGACAGCACCGAGCCCTGAGGAACTCCGGCATTTACCGACATGAGCGCCGAAGCGTGTCCGTCAACGACTACACGTATTCTACGCCCATGCAGAAAGCCGGAAATCCACGAACACAGGTTGCCGGGCAGACCGTATGCCGGAAGCTTGGACAGAAGACCACGGTCCCAGACCCTATCAAACGCCTTGGCAATGTCGAAGCTCACAGCAAGAGCCTCGCCACGCCGGTCAATCGCCTCACCCCAGCGATGCAGGACAAACGCTAGAAGATCACCCGTCGATCGATTATGACGGAAACCGTATTGTCGGTCACTGATCAACGAGTGATCCTCCAGGTAGCGGATCAATTGAGCGTTTATGATTCGCTCCATGACCTTACACATCACTGAGGTGATAGCGATAGGGCGGTAATTGGTAGGGTCCGATCGATCACCCTTTTTGGGGATCGGTTGCACATTGGCCTCCCTCCAAGATTCCGGCACAACACCTGTGCGGTAGGACGCTCGGTAGAGGCGAGTCAGTGCTGGAGACAACTCGGCTGCACAAGCCCTCAAAACCACCGCCGGTATTCCATCCGGACCACTGGCTTTCCGCACATCGAGAGACCGTAACTCACGCCGCACATCACACTGCCTGATGCGAATATCTGCCATTGAGAAACCGCAATCAGGCAGTGTAGGCAGCGACTGGGAACCACGGTCTTCGAGGCGGGAATTAGCCGCGAAGAGATTTGCCAGCAAGGCAGCCTTCTCTTGCGGCTTGTGGGCCAGCGACCCTTCTGGGTACCTCAGCGGCGGCAACGCTGGACGGCAGAAGTTAGATTGAACGGCCCTGGCCAACCTCCAATAAGCACGACTGCTAGTTGGGTGATCGGCCAACGCACGCCCAATCCTGCTAACGCGCTGGGCATCCGCCCTAACGTAGGCCTTCTTGCAGGCCTTGGAGGCACGGTTATAGGCTTCTTTGAGGGAACTGATATTCGGATCCTTCATGGCGCGACCCCTGATCCAAGCGCGATACGCCGCCTGTTTGTCACCGACAGCATCGGCGCATGCACGATTGAACCAGGAGCGTCCACGGCCCTTACTGGCGATCTCAGTGGAAGGAATGTTATATTCCATTCCAAGTCTGATCTCGTCAGCAATAGCGTTGGCACTCGCTGAGGGATCTTTACCTTCAAAGCAGCGCTGCCTCCAAGAGATGGACGCGAAATATTCCCGCATACCATCCCAATCAGCTGACGAGTAATGCCAGACTCTTCGCCTCACCTGCACGGGACGTGGAGGTAATGCGATCGGTACTGACGACCCAACCAGGCAGTGATCGGAAGTGCCCAGAGGCGCAGTAACGGTCACACGATACCCGGCTGGGTGACTCGCCAGCAGAAGGTCCAGCAGAGAAGGCGCATGACTCGCCACATCCGGGATCCTGGTGGGCTGGTTCACCAGTTGTGTCAAGTCATGAGTCAGAGCGAATGCATGGGCAGCTCTGCCAGCATGGTCAGTCTTGGAGGAGCCCAGCCACAGTTCGTGATGAGCATTGAAATCCCCTAAAACTAAAACTAAACCATTTTAAACTACTAGTAGGAAATAAAAACTTGTGAAATACTGAGGTTTGTAATGAAATATCTATAAATAGAATTTAAAGATAAATCTATATACCTATTATATAACGTTAGTCTTTAATCATATTGGTTTGTATAAATTGGCTTATATTATTAATGATTAAGAGTGTCTCAGTATCCAGACAAACCTGTAAATGGTTTTTGTGATACTTAAATATGTGTATTTGTATTTTTATTTTAAGTGATAAATAAATTGAAAAAAAAAAATTATGTGAAGAATAAATGAAATAAATATACTTATAAATAATAACGAGCTTGTATATTACTTAATATTGGAATACTCAATATGTAGAAAATAATCAATCGACAGTACGATTGAGAGTGGTTAGGCCATATAGTCCACCACGCTGGCCTAGTGCGGGTTGGCGGACTTACATACCATAGAATTTTTGTAAATTGCTATGGTATGCAGGTCTACCACGATGATTAAGAATGTGAATACGTAATCCAATTGGCATAACGTGCGCATCTCAGTGTAGACAAGGGGAGTCACGTGTAGAATTTTTATTAGGGATTTGAAATCATCCTTGAAGACTATTTGATGTTGAGCTAAATGTAAGTGTTGGAAGGATATTACGTTATCTGAATGTAGGTAGACCATTTACATCGTCTCGTATTACTCGAAGAGAACTTAGGTCATAGTAACATCATATTATCAGGTTGCTAAATTGAAGACATTGAGATGTTTCCCGAATTCTTTACACGTCATTGTCAGTCAAAGGAAGTCTACCGCTCAGAAGAGGGCTGTCTTGAGGATATACAAAACAATCTTTTCTAAACCGATTCTATCCTAGAAATTTACTGGTACTTGTACTATGAATGTTTTTTTATTGCAATGACTGGCGAAATGGGCATGCCGTTCGCCTGATGGTAAGCGATATGACGGCTCATGAACAGTAGCAAAACCAAACAAACCCATGAATTACAAAGCACTGGGACATAAGATGTTAAGTTGTAGACTGGTCTGCTCAATTTGCTTATAATGATAATATTAATTACTTTGTTTTTTTTTTTCATTTTTGTTTAATTTTTTATTGCCTTTCATTGCTTTTGCTGAACAGTGTATACCAGTTCCGCGGTCAGGGCGACCACACTTAACTCAGCCGTACAATATAATCATTATTATGAATAATTTATGAACTGCTCTGAATTTCAACTCCTGTATGATCACTGTATTGTAAACTTATTTTGAAAAGAGCAACG
Source organism: Hyles euphorbiae (assembly GCA_023078785.2). Lineage (NCBI taxonomy): Eukaryota > Metazoa > Arthropoda > Insecta > Lepidoptera > Sphingidae > Hyles > Hyles euphorbiae. The sequence goes on from CM041047.1 coordinate 13,140,583, forward strand.
CTAGAGTTTCTTGCCCGTTCTTCTCTGGCGAAAACAGCCTTGTGAACTGGGTGGTAGTGGAAAAAAATGACTGAATCTAAATAGTGTATGACATTTTATGGATTCAATAAATATTTTCATTTTCATTTTCATTTTCATTTAAGTCTCAATATGTCCAGTAGTTACTTTGGTTACAATGTCCTTCAATTCGAAACACAACAGTACATTTACATTGCTGTTTGGCGGGTGAAACAAACACATATGAGAGACCTACCAATAAACTTTTTCCTCCATATTCACTTTCACACCTCCTCTCCTTTATTATACTTTAAGGTAGAACCTACTAAACAATATTGACTACTATGACTATAGAGTGCAACGGTGATTACATCAAATGATTCTTAAATTAGTATGCAATGAAAACCTACTAAAACCCTCGATGCGTGCACGTGGAATCATAAATTCCAAATAGGTACAATTTACAATCGTCCAATTACTCATAACACCTCCCACATAAAATTGCTTTTTAACGTCATATTTAATTTCCAAATATTGTTAATCGTCATGCTATAGAAGCAATTAAAATGGCATCACACATTACCTTGTCATTAATTCTAATCATCATTACAATTACTCATCACATTCACAAATCATTTCATAATAGCTATTTACCGAATATGGTCGCAAGTTGTTTCGCACCATTAACATTATTATTTACTTCGCCAAAGTCATCAGTCTTGTGTGAAAATGTTTCCACTCGTGATTCAAACAAGTCAATAGCATCTATGTCATAAGAAAGCGTGTCTGTTGTATAATCTTGCTTCATTGCTCTCTAGGTATTTGTGTAAAAACACCAGGTCGGCGCGTCCACGCGACTGTTTATGCAATTCTTGTGATTGTTAGCAAAAAGTTGATTGATATGGTAATTGTAGATAGGGCCATTGTTGTTGTTACAAGAACACGGCTTCTTTTGTTATACAGAGAAAACTTAACAGCAACTAAATTGTTAATGTATGTCGAAATATCACGATCGTACAAAGTGTCGAAATAGTCGTAAATACCACCAATCTCACCCGATATATGTCGTTAAATTTTAACAATGTTATGTCATTAAAACAACTTTTTGATTAGCGTTAATGAACTTGATAAAGGTCGATAATGACATCGAAACATTTTTCGAATATCCAGCTTCATACCAGTTTTATCGACTAAACATGAATGCGATATAAAACCTCATTACGATATCAGATACTAGCAACCCTGAATACCTTACCTGCAACATTAACATATTACGATTAATTTACCGTCCACAATGATACTGAATGGAAATCGCTGCACGTTGCTAGACGCTCCCGAGTTATGACAAATGAGCTTGTTCCCATAATTGATGTATATGTAAATTTCTTGAATTGCTTTATAAATGGCGTTGCATCAATCAAAGCTGAACGTCTGAGTTTTTATGGTACAGTTTACGCTCATGATGATCACTTTTGATTTAGTGATGATTAATGTATGTAATGCAATTAGTGATTATCCGTAAATTACAAGAGATTTTTTTCTAGATTCTAAAATATGCGAGTCACTAGATGATTATAGTATTCTAATTTATGCTCAAATTAATGTCAAATTAAATGTTTTTGTTTAAGAAAAAGATAGATGAATAGCTAATGCTAAATCAACAAACCGTAAATGTGAAAATTTGCAAGATTGAGAAGACGATGCCGTAAAATTTTACAAACCAATAAACACAAAAATAGCCTTACCAGAATAGCTCATAAAACCTCAAATAACGGTCATTACAAAAGTGAAGTAAATTACACTCATAATTTGGGCACTTAAGCCAGCAATAAATACCACAACTGGGTGAGCTCGTAATATGGCATTTCCTCAAAAACATCTACTTTTAGTGTGAGCTTATCGAGCATTCCTACAGTAAGTATAAAAACCCGAAAGGATTACTGGCCGACAGTCCACGCGCATAACTCCAGATTATTTAGCTATTTCCGTAGGACGTATTAGCATACCGAAGGATGGTTTTATGGTGGTTAAGACGCGTGTTACCACCAGTGACGTCAACTCTATTTTGAAATACTTGATTACCACAAGATATTTCTAGTTTATTGTTACAATGTTTGCAACGTCTAGAACATTTTATCTAACAAAGTAAAGAATCCTATCTTTACTTATGGAAAAAAACTGTTTCGAAAAGTTACATACGTAAAATTTTGCTAATTCATTGCGTATTTTCTTTTATTATGAATAATTCTTATCATTGTGAATTATTCTTGGAATTATAATAATAAAAGTCACACCTTTCTTAACAACGGGGAATCTAGATACGTCATTCTAAGTAATATTAATCACTGTGTTAATATTTCACCGTATTTTTATGTTAAGCGGAATTAAGCGCGTGCATCCGGGGCAGTTTAAATGTAGTTTATTAATTTGGTGCAGAAGATATGATTCAAAAAACTAAAAGACTGATTCATCAGTAATATTTTAACATTTTCCTAACATAATTACATATTTAGAAACTGTAGTTGCTAGATTGGCATCTTTCGCTTGACCAGTAATAAGATAAGAGTAAGTAGTTCAAACAAAAATGTACACAGGACCCAAATAATGTCATACAAGTAGCAAGTTTTATGAAATCAAACTCATCGTGCATGAAACTAGTTTCGTAATGTTGTTTCCTTTAGTGTTGTTCATAATTTCCAAAACAATTGACAACTGCTGATCCAAATCTCCTAAGCCCGTATTACAAGAAAGCCACAATGCTAGCTGTTAGAGGAAGAAAGTGCTTATGGTATTAAGATCGCGTGTAACAAGGCTCCTTGTTATTTCTGATGAAATGTCAACCGACACTTAACTGTTTATTGTCAAGGGGTTATGTTGGCTTCGGTGTGGATTTAATTTAACTACGGAATATTGTAGAGATGTGTTTAGCCTCATTTGGATCGATATTAAAAATAGCGGTAGGTGACGTACATTGTAACAAAATTCATACAAACAAAATAGTATTATTTCAAATGAAATTTTGAATATGCAATTTGGAAAATTATGGAAAACTCATAGAAACTAAAATTTGTTATTCAGATTATTAGCCGCGACAGACTATAAACAATCGAATAAGAAACCTTGATGCAACAATTTTCAATAACTTAAAACAGCATCTCCAAAAGTAAAATCAATAAAAGACTGAATAAATATGCGTTCAATAACTCATGACCCACACATCAAACATACAGCAGAAGCCACAAGAAACATTATCCGCGCGTCCACAAACAAGAAAACAGCGAGGGACAGTGAAAGAGTTGACGGCACAAATAAAACACACAGTTCTATTTATAGTGTAAACAATTATATGGGAAGTCTATAAAAACCAGACGCAGTTAAAGGCCCGCATGCTATATTTAAATCCAATGCCGCTGTGACACAGTTACGAGACTTCCGAGTTTGCTGTTTGCAGCAATTACTTAGAAAATAGAAGCGATACTTCTGGAACTTTGGACGTTCTATAACGGTGGTTATTTTTTTTTAACTTTAGTAGGTTAGGCGTTTGACCATAACCTCACCCGATGGAAAGTGACCATACGTAGTTACACCCCTAACTAGAAGGTGCCTATTCACTTTAGCCCTGAAGATCCCCAATACATAACTTTCAGGAAACACTGATTTTAGTAAGGCTTTCCATTCACACCGTGAGGAAACCTGCATACCTTACCGATTTATAAGAATGTCTAAGGTATGTAAAGTCCGACAACCGGCATTAGGCCACTTTACTGGACTATATGGCCTAACCACTCTCAATCGTACTATCTATAGTAGATGAGACCCGTGCCCTGCAGTAGGACATATATAGGCTGGTATAGTACGGAACTTTATTTTTACTTCTCGAAATTTAAATTTTAATGTTGACAATATTTGTAATTTTAGTATCTTTTTCCGTAGCCTTAGATCGCCAAACACGGAAGCGGCTTGCCTGGGATATGCGGTCATCACCGTCCATGTACTTTTAAAATATGTGGTTTTGCGGTTGTAGGTATAGTAAATTTCCAAGACTAGAATAGGAAGAGGTATGAAGTTGGGATTGAAATTATAATTTATAGAATGATATATGGAAGTTACGCAATGATATATGAGGGTAAGTAAATAAGGAAGGTAAGGTAATAACAGTAAGTAACAAATAATGTTGGAAGTTTTAATTAATCTTCGGTTTCAGACTTAAAACAAGTTGATAGCCCTTATTATGAGCTGTAAATTAAATGCTAACAAGATTTATACACTCTTGGATAAAATCATACTTAATTTTATGGCCATAATTGAACAGCTTATCACTTCAGACATGATTATAGACAAGTAGATCGAAAGATTGTTATTCTGAACCATTCTAAGCTTTTATTGTAGACGTTTGAATCGTATTAGCAATAACAACTGTTTATTTACAAAAACGTTAGTGAAGTGTTTCATTGGCGAAAACATCCTCAAATCGTTTGTTTGCGCTATTCGAATGGTATTCACAATTCCACACATCTTTTTTGATACTTCGTTTGAAGCAGTTAATGTCAGTTCCAATCTTCATCAATCTTTGCCTTGCGTTTCAGATTTGTCATCTGTTTCTTTTTGGTTAATCTAAGATCTTGGTTGGATGTTTTGAGAGTGTTAAAGTTAATAAAGAAGGGAAACGGGCGCTTCAGCTGGATAAATTGACACCGTATTCGTTTTTATAGCCTGTTTTCTTTCACATTTACATTCCGTGATTCGATAAACATCTGTTTACATTGCTATACTTTTAATGTTGTTGAGCTTACTTCGGCAAGGCGATTGATGAAATAATTAATGTAAATACCATCACCTCATTATACTAGGAACATCTGCAAACTTCAAATCATATAATTTATGGGACTACATTGTGTTAAGTTCGATTGATACTCGAGCGGGTCATTTCATGTATAATTTTAGATTAAATAAAAATATCACATTTGAAATTATTGTAAAGTATTTCACATGAAATTTAAACATAACAAACAATTGAATTTATCTCAAATTACAGAAATTTGGTAAGTGGGCGTCGCAAAGTATTTGTCACATTTATAAAATGTCCCAGTGATGAGTAAAAAATCAACAACATCCAAACATATTACAAATTAAATTACAGCCGGTACCACTTCTTTACCTATCTGATATCATATTAAACATGCTCAACAAATACAAACGACCTAACAATTCTGAGTATTACAATCCAATGTCATACATAATTACACGGACACAATAAAATTAAATTGCATGTCTGTACAACTCGTACGACGTGCGTCCCAAATATTGACGCGAGTTTCACTCGTTAGCAAACTGATTTAAATAATTATGATACGAGATAAGCATACAAGCACACATCTTGAATAGATAGCATCAACGTGTCTCACACATGAATTATGTATAAAAGATTTACCATGTCATTACTATAGCGATTGCTACACCGTTGTGCAAAGAAATTAAACAATTGAAGCTGATACAATAGCAAACATTGCGCAAATGATTATTATCACTGAGGTCTTTGCTGATGTTGGCTTTGAAACTAACTTCGGCGATTGTAAAACTAAAAATAAGATTGTTTTGTAGAATAAAGACGTCAGTGGCGCAATCATTATATTTACAGGGACGAAAATAAATGTCCATAGCGTAAATTTAGTGAACTATTCTCATGGAATTCTATCTTAAGACTGAACTAAATTCACGAGGGAAATGTAATATTTGCGAGTGATTTGTTGTCTGCAATGCGTATGTTTGCATATGAAGTATGCTGCTAACATTGTCTTAGATTATTTTTATGATATTGAATACATAGTATACAAAGCCTTTGATTCCTATGACCTGTCTTTTGACTTTTATCTGTCAATCTATGTCTTAATTACATGTGTCGTTAAAACAATGACCAGGTGTTCTGATAAAAAATAAAACACCGTAAACCCGTAGACATTAAACCAGAAAAAATATGCCAGAGACGATTTAATGGCGAAATGGCAAACATACGGCATTAACGGTCAATGTCAGGGGGATCTTTACGAGGCAGCATTATTTGCTTGTTCGGTAGAAAGAAATATATGTCACGAAGATAAAGAAAACAGGAACGCTGATTTGATAACAATCCATGATTTTGGAGGAATATAACAAGGCAATGAAGGGATTAATAAAATAGTAAGCTTGATATTAGATAGAATTGAGAAAGAAGAGGCGATTTTATTTATACGGATGCTAGACCCAGTGGATGTGACAATCGTTGGCACCGCATCAAGCAGGTCACTAGAACTAATGGACGCAATACCAATGGTAATGACATAATATACTAGCAATACACGAGGGAATGGGGAAAATGAAATATTTCAATAGACATGGAAATTTCAAGGGTTGTATATTTTGATTGCCTCGGTGGCGTGGTGGTACTGCGGTACGATTGAAACCCGATTTGTACTGATTCGAATCCCAAGTGTCACTGGATTTTTCTACCCAAAGATAGGAATATACGCCTCATATGGCAATAGACTTGTTGCCTATCACATCATGGCACGAAACACATAAGGCAAAACATAACTGTCCTTGTTGCACCTCTGCCTGCCCCGTCTGGGATTAAGACGTGAGTTAATGTATGTTTGTATATTTTGAGGGCTTTTCAACTATCGGAAAAAAATATATTTTTCCTTCAATATCACTTGAAGATTCAACCAAATGCTATCATATGAAATGAAAATTAGATGGGTAAGAAAAGGTATTGTGCCAAGTCTCAAATAATATAAACACAATATAAAAGTAACACACTAACAGTTAGTCTATTGTAGAAGATATTAAGATTTTTTTACAACCCACGTATCACTTTCTAACAGTATCGTGTCCTCAGAGCTCATTTTTTTAAAATCTGCATTTAAATTTTAACATATAATGTACGTGGTCTGTTTTGTTGTATTCTTTGTTCAGCAACTTCGATGTTGACGGCATTAGCCGTATTGGCGTCATTACTGCCAACTATAACTTTAATACTCAAGTTTTCATCTGATAAATTGGCAATGATGTATCAAGTACACACATATTATAAACACAAAAGCAGTACAATGTCTTTGAAAATATTAATATCAACATTCCTACCACATAATAAGTGGGAGTAGAGTGCCAATTAGCTATTACCTCGACTGTTTATAACATGTCCACTAATAACGGTGGGTGCAAGCAATTAGAGAAAGTACTGTGACAACTGACAGCTATAGGAAATGAGTATGAAGAAAGCGTTGCCGTCCGTTCTCTTGATAGTTGATACACATCAGAGTGTTGACATTGTAATGCTATGTTTTATTTATGTTTGAGTAAAAGAGTCAGGTCCATCTGATAAGTTTTGTATTTTTGTATTCTATATGGTGTTAGTTGCCAACGGTATTGTGGCCTAGAAGGTTTTACTTCCACTATTGTTAATAAATATTTAGAAATATTGCACTAATCGGGATGATCAACAAAGATAGAAGGAATAATATTAAGAATTAGGGAAGTCCTTCGCAACAATTTAACCTATTCAACACTTTACAAATAATAAAACTTTACAAGTCAGCCTACGTATCAATCAAGAAGCAAAAAATAGTGGAGCGTGTCTTTTATGATACCCGCAATTTATCAACCTTAACCATACACATAATAACAGCAGCAAAAAAATAAGAACAAGATCATTTAGCAATTACGGACGAGAGAAAGAAAGCAAACGACAATATAATTAGTTGGCAAACTGACATTGTCGACAAACATGGATGTAATGATATTGAAGCAGAACCACGATGTTACAATTCGAATAATTACAGTTTCAAATTTCATGATGTCGATATTGGAATAATAAAACAATTTGGATCGTGTCACGGTATCGAATGAGTGATAAGTGATTTTCTATTGGTCCACTGGCCTCGAAACGATCTGAGCATTTGTGTAACGGGAACGATTAATGGAATATTTGGGTTTTGGTTTCGTATTTACATGAAATTGGGCACGCTAACTATACCATATTATTTATGTTTATTGTTAATAGATTCTTATTAGGTAAAATTACAGTATTGAATACGTGTTTAAGTTTCGATGAAGATCTGTTGATATCAAACCGTATAAGTTGTAAGGTTGTAAGGCCCGCGCTGACTTGGAGGCAAATCTGTTTCTATGCGGATAAGTTCCAAGATATGGCTATAATTTAATGACTGGAAGTATATCCGATTTCCTGCAGTCCCGTGAAATGTAATGTAATATACTTCGGACACAGAAAATGGCAACGAAAAAACATATTTATAAAGTAATAACCATGAGAATATAGCCAGATGTTTCAGAATATAAGGTATATTGATTTTGACGTGACAACGTCTTAAATTAGGTTGCGGCTGGGAGTCCCTTATGAAAAAGTGTAACGCCCGGTAACGTTACGATGAGTCACCGAACGAGAGAGAGGCCCGCCGAATGCCTTGCGTCTCTCTCCCACTCAATTTAATTATATTCATATCAATAAATATTCTACCGAGAAAAAGACGTTGTCACGTAAAATCTTCGCCCGTAAAACCGACTTTACAGGCAACCATTTTTTTTTCTATTATCAAGTAAAATATAAACATCAAAATAACTTATCGGAAGGTACAATAATTGCATTTGAAAATGCGGCGTCATCACAAAGTCAGCTTAGCTGAAAAATAGACAGAAACAGATTTGAAAAATTTTATATTCACTGATAACCTCGAAATTACAAAGTCATAACCGTAAAAAACAAATTTGAAAACCTTTTAACATTCTAAACAAGGCAGCGAAAGGTAAAGCCCTTGGCTCGTATTCCGACAACGGTTATCTGGGCAATAAAGAGTTGAAAACAAACATTTCGGACATACCAAATCTAATCGAAGAAATGGAAATGCGAGCTTAAACCAACATCGGAGAGATAAGTGCAAGCGGCAACGTCATGGGCGAGGGCAAACATATAATCGGTGCTGTTGTTTACACACCATTGTACACCGTTGGGAGTATTTTTTTAAGAAACATTTCACACATTCTTCTATCGACGACAAATTGACTTCATTATTTGATGGTAAGTGCATTATACTTGTATTATGTCTGCGTAATACTGTCAATAACACACAGTTTCATCTACAAATACTTTAGTCCATCTTTTTCAAACAAGGTGATCATTTATTATGTCTTTGGTATTGTTATGGCAATAGCCATAGGTAAGTAAGCCCATATAGGTCGTTCTCTAGGGCACGGGCCATATAGTTCATCAGGCTGGCCTAGTGTGGATTAGCGGACTTTATATACCATGGATTGTTTTACAAATCGTTATGGTATGCAGGTTTCCTCATTTTCCTCCAGGTGGTGTTTACTTAGTATTAATTGAGCTATCATGGTCTACATTTTCTTAATCATTCATAACATGTAACCCCTTTACAATTTGCCGCTGCAAGCATACTATTTTTCTACAACAATTTATGTCCATAGCGGGCATAGATTCATCATCTATCACATCTAGGGTTATGTATGTAAGCGATACGACTGCTCATGAACAGTAGCAAAACAAAACAACACCCTGAATTATAAAGCAATGCTTCGGATTCCACTGCGCTCAAGATCCTGAGTCATGGTGTCCAGTAGTTACTCTGGCTACAATGTTCTTCAATCCAAAACTGTGTATCAACTCTGCTGTTTGGCGGAAGAAATAGACATTTGTATTTGTATTTGCATCAATAGTAACACCACCACCACCTACCCCTTCTAAGATACAAGTGCGAGTTTTGGAGACTGTCCCACCCTCACACCCACCACTGTAACTCCTGTGAGCCAAGATCAACAGTGGCACTCAATGTAATGACATCGAGCATTGAAGCTCGGCGAGTCTCCGGGAATGTCTAACTTGTCTTTAACCCGCAACGAAATTAATCAGATAGTGAAATTAATAGGAGGAGTTGGAAATAAATTATTGTGTATTGGCGACAAAACAATGTAGTAATGACAATAAAAGTGTGGATTGCCGAAAGTAAAGATTTGGGGACACAGTTCGGTTCACTGACACGATGTAGATCACCTAAATATCGTAATGTCATATGGAACGGCTGCCGGCTGTCTGTATCTAAATTTAATCCGCCCCGACTCGTGCAAATGTTAATGTGAATGGTCGATAGTGAATGATCATGATCTCGTTAAATCGACGTAAAGCTTTTGATTGAATGCTGTTTGTGCCTAGCGCCTTGTGTGGTATCACAGGCCAAGAACAAACGTGCCTTGGCCTAGAATCAACTTTGGTATGGATTTAGATTTATTAGTAGGATTTACTTCTATATTAACTGGATTTGTCGTTATTCTATTCGCAATGAAGTCTTGGGGTTTTTTCATGACGGATTAACCTTCCTTGTGTAATTTTGATCAAATAAGTTTTAAATAAAAAACAAAACATTTTCGTTCATTCCACCGCTTTCCTTAAGCGAACGGGAACTGTTTACACCACAACATTTTAGGAAAATTAAAATACAGGATCCACATGAACTAAATGGAACAAAAGGATCTCATGTGCCAAAGTCCATGCACAACGTACGTAATCTCAATATATACAAAAACAAGTAAGATATTACCGTAACTCACAAACGACATTCACAATCGTTACAACTACACATTTGTTAAGTAAATAAAAACCGTACCGCGAGTAAAGCAAAATTTATTTATATTATATATATATTATAAACTTAGGCCTTATTCCCAGTGGGGTATCTAGAGGTGCCATCAGGTTTTTACTGGTGGTAGGTCTCTCATATGTGAGAGGCCATCTGGGTAGGTACCACCGCAATGTCTATTTCTCCCGTGAAACAATACTGCGTAAATGCACTGTTGTGTTTCGGATTGAAGGACATTGTAGCCAGAGTAACTACTGGACATATTGAGACTTAACATCTTATGTCTCAGGATGACGAGCGCAGTGGAATGTTGGTACTGTTTATGAGCGGTCGTATCGCTTACCATCAGGCGAACGGCTTGCTCGTCTCGTCATTCATTGCAATAAAAAATAAAAAAAAATCATGACTTTGCCTTGGGTTCCGATGTGATAGGGCGAGCTTATCGCCATATCGAACACGAATTCCTTACTCCAGCCTGATACTGAATAGAAAAATCCAACACCACATTGCCCGACTCGGGATTCGAGCCCGAGACCTTAGCGTTGCCATCGTACCGTACAACTGCGCAAAGCAATCAATCAATTTATTTATAGTATACAATTAACCGGCGTATTCCAACAAAGCGTACTTCGAATTATTTATAGCAGATTTTCGTGTCAATATTCACATTCTTGCTCCTTAAAATAGCATATAACTAGACTAGACCTGGCGCTGTTTACTACGCTCGTAAGTTAAACTCTCGATGAGACCGCAGTTCAAGACTAATTTGCGACGGTACGAGATAGCTTCATAAGCATGATTTATTAGTGTGGTAGACAGCAGATGACTTTACACTGGGTTGTAGAATAATTTATTAGTTTCGTTTGCGTACTCTACTGAGTTAACTTTATTAGGTATTTTGATTTTGAAGGAATTTATTGAAATTGGTAAATCAACTTATAAGATAAAATTAATTATTTTCTTTCAAATGAATTATTATCAATTCGAGGTTCTACAAAAAAGATTTTCAAATTGCATATCGATCCATTGCCGCAAATTCGTGAATCATAAATGCTAATAGTCAAAGCCTTATGTAGGCCTGAATTTATTAAATTCTTAACCATTCATGTTTCAATTCAACTTACCGTAAACACAGGAAGACCAATACCGACGATGTACAATATAACATTGGTGACTGTTGAGTCCTTGTACGGGTGCTTGAGGGACTCATCGTCACAGAAGAAACCTCGCTCGTACGGAGTGCCCCACAAGTAGAACACCAAGATGAGGAAACCAACTGCAACAAAGAGAACAGAGTTTTAGTAATAAACTAGCGGCCCGGCCCAGCTTCGCCCGGGTACAAATAGATTTCTCTACAGTAATATGTACGTATGATACATATAAACCTTCCTCTTGAATCACTCTATCTATTAAAAAAAAACGCATCAAAATCCGTTGCGTAGTTTTAAAGATTTAAGCATACAAAGGGACATAGGGACAGAGAAAGCTACTTTGTTTTATACTATGTAGTGATTCGACATTAGTTATAACTTGGCAAAAAGAGTACGATGCGGTGACAATTGGCATTAAAGAAAACCAATTATGACAACACTATTAAATATGTCATTGCGTTCGTTAAATATTTTTATACTTAGTTATTTCTATACACTTTCGGGCGGTTTTTGTTTGTTCTGTGGTTTAAAGTAACTAAAGACCTATTAACAACAATAAATAAATATAACAAGAGTATCTAAACATTTTCCGTCGTAGTATATCGGGTTACCATGTTAATATTCTTTTTTTTTCCTACTCATATATCCATCCTATGGTTGTCTGGCAGAAATTGCCTTAGAGCGACAAGACTGCCATTTGTACTTTGTTATTTTATACTGTCTCTAAACTGTTATTTCTTTTTACTGTGTACAATAAAGAATTAAATAATAAATAATAATAATATTCAATTAGATCTTAGCGCCCTCATTAAAAACAGACTCTTTCTTGCCAAGTTATACCTATATTTACAACGGCAAAGAATTTTATTTTCAAACGAGTCATCATATTTAATCAAAGAGTTTGTTAATATTTGCTGCGACATGCGTTAAATTAGACCATAACATAAAAATACTGAATTACAATAATGAGTAACAAAATTTCATTAATTTACTGTAGAAATCAATAAACCTCATAAATTATGCAAACAGATATAATTCGAAAAATAATTTCAAGGCTCACCAACAAACTAAAATAATTCATCCTGAAACAAATGAAGGCCTTCTTTTGTCTCGTGTAAGTACACAAAATTGAGGTAACCCGCATGTCAACGAACCTTGGACAATTCACGTATGAATAGCATATGCAAATTACGTTTTGGCAAGTGGAGCAAGTATATCTGCGGTAGTTTGGCTTCACCGATATGTGAGATTATTGACATACGAACACGTGGTACATAAAACGGATATGATAATAATTTATGTTATAAAACGTATTTTGTTGCGTAGATCGTAGGTTAACTTTGTATGAGAATCAATTACATCTACAGATTACGCGGTAAAGATCTCATAAAACAACATTTTCAAAGATAATCCGAATAAATCTGCTGATTGTGTTACATGATAGAATTTGAACACCGAAAATGATTTAGAGCAACATGGAAAATAAAAGATGAAGATGAATTGGAAACAAGATCAATTAAATACTGCTAATCTACGAACAACGAACGCACAACCGCAAGACAAATTACAAAACCAAGAAAAAGTAAGAAATACATCAACGAAAACCATACAAAATACACACTCGATAAATCAAACGGGCAATTAAAGATAGGTAAAAAATACTATTAATGATGGACTGAGAGCCGTCAAAAAAGGAATTTAAATTGGGACGATGCAACTGCACGATACAGAATTGAGTATTGTTTCACAGATTGTTTCTATAACAAACATTGTGAAGGACGGACAAAAAACAGCAGGTACGGAAAGGGCGCGCCATAAAAATAGATCACATGAAAACGATTAGAAAAGAATACTTACTAATGAGTGTAATCGGAGGGAGTTTAGTTTAGTTTAATTAAGTATTTAAAATTTGCTGGGATCTAAATTTAGCAGCGAATTATGTTATTAAATAGTTGAATAACTAATAATTATGTTTGACCTAGCAAATTTCACATTGTGCTGATTCTACCAAATGTAATTTAATGATTGTCAGCTAAATAATGACGTATAGGAGTGCCCCTAATGGGTTCTTGCGAAACAAAATCTGTATTTGTATCAGCCCAAATACGTCTCACTGCAGGGCACAGGCCTCCTCTACAAACAAGAGTATGATTGAGAGGGGTTAAGACATTTAGTCCACCAGGCTGGCTTAGTGTGGGGTGGCGGACTGTACAAACATAGACATTCATAAAAATCTCTGCTATGCAGATTTTCGCAAAATAAATAAATAATTTCGAAATAAAACACATGGTTAAAAATTTAAGTATGTCTTGTTGATCTTGCATTAATTTGCAATTTCTACGTGCTGATTTGGATTCACATACATAGAGTACAATTTGTCCTATAATTTTACAACCATTCCACAGATTAACTTGTAAAATAAATTATACCTTACAACGTTGATCAAGTACAGTAATATAAAGACATTCTCAGTATTAATTACTTTTACGGTCGCTCTACTTTCTTCCATAATTCCAATCAGTTCTTAATTCAAATACATTGATTCATCCAATAGATAATTTGCGTTTTATAATAACGACCGCTGATTGGTTTTATGATGAATTTACTGTGGAATCATAAATAATGTTTGTTAATTTGTTACACACACACGATGTTGTATTAAGTTATATATTTTAAATAAAGATACTCGTGTAATAGAGAAGAGTATGGGTGTGTTTTCCATCTGGTTAAATAATTAAGAGATAGTTAAATTTTCATATGCAGTAACTCAAGACATAATGTACAATATAGTCAATATTGTGATAGATAACCATAAAAACTCGGTAAACATTACGAAACATGCAACTACGGGCTTTGGCTGATTTCAAAAGTATCATAATTCATAGATTATAATTATTCTAATCACTGTTTAGACGAAATCTATTTAATTAAGCTAAATTAATATTTATATTTGTGCGATTTTCACGGTAATTTTTTTGAAATCCTATAATATGTATTGAAATACCCATTCTTAGTTTTAAATCAATGACTGTAATATACGATATTATTTCTGCCCTTTGCTGTCGTGTTACAAAATTATTTACAACACACGTCACTGTCTCATTAATTACAAGTTTATCGACTATGATGTCGTTGATTAATTTTGTCTATATTTTCACACGTCTTCTTTCCTCCACTCATCAACTCGATCAAAAATCAATCCAAAAATGGTCGTAGTGCAAACATATCGTGCCGCGCGCCGGTTAAAAGAACCAAGTTGTAACGCAGCGCGTGTTATTGATGCGTATAAAAATAACACTGGCGGTTTATGGGCGCCAAGTTATCGAGTGAGAGCTGCGGTATGGCGGTTACTTTAGACGAGGGAATTGACATGATGCGTCCATCATTCTGACGGGTTGGATAGTGGTTTAAATGTATGAAGGCTCCCTAGACTTTATTAGAATGAATGGAGAAACGAGCATGCCGTTCACCTGACGGTAAGCGATACGATGCCACTGATACTGTTCATGAGCGGGACAGTAGTGAAACAACGCCATGAATTACAAAGCATTACTTAGCATACCACTGGCGAATTCTGAGACATAAGATGTTCATTAATTTATTTTATTTTAAAGAAGCTAACAGACAAATAACCAATACAAGTAACTTATATAATATGACTATTACTAATACAAGCCTCCACCGATTTAAAAGATTTATGTATCCTTAATCATGTCCTTCACACCTGAACACAACAGCGATTTTACACTGCTGTTTGGCGAGAAAAATCGACATTGCGGTGGTATGTACCTACCCAGGCAGCCTCTCACATAATATGACAGAGTAGTGATATTTTACGGTCAACGAAATCAAGAACATTTATCAAGCCACGGACGTTTTATCTCCATTGACTGCTGTGTTTACAAACAGCTGACTGTGTTTATACTTTTTTTTCTCCAGACCATGATAATATAAATAAAATTCAAAATACGAGTACTCAGATTGTTGTTATAAGACTTCAAAGAGATGTAGACATCGAACGCAAATAAATAGGCAGTATACGAGAAGCAATAGTGAATGAGGTTGCTGGAACCAATCCCCTTTCTTCTAACCTTACTTTTGCCTCCCCTTTCCCCTATTTTGAGTCCTGCAATAAAGATACAGTATATGTACCTAAAAGTGCGTGGTGGCGTGTTAGTAACGAGATCAGACGCGGCTGCCAATATGTTCACGGTGGGTACGGGTTCGACGGCGAAGGTTCCAGGGTACAATGACTTTTTAGAGTCATTGGGTACGGGTTCGACGGCAGGGGACCCAGGGCAAAGCTTACTTTTCGGAGTCATGTTTATTAATAGTCAATCACCACGCACAATTACGGTGAGGAAACCATAGTGATTTGTAAGAATTTCTTTGGTATGTAATGTCCGCCAACCTGCACTAGGCCAGCGTGGTGGACTATATGGCCTAACCACTCTAAATCGTACTCTCGATTGTAAAAGAGGCTCGTGCCTTGTAGTGGGACGTGTACGAGCCAAAACAGTACAGTAATGCATTTACAACTCAAGTTTTGTAGATGTAATGCATCTACAATCATTGCAGATGTTATGCAAAGCAATTATACAAAAAGAGAAATAAAAAATAATTAACCTCAATCAGACCATTATAAACACAATGAAATTATATACAGCAATAAAATCTCAACGTTAGCAGTAAAATTACGTGAGTATTGCATAAAGGTAAACCGGGTCAATGAAATGGCAAATCAGACACACAACATACACTACATATTGTATTTATTTATTTTATAAAAGACTAGCGGTTTGACCCAGCTCTGCCCGGATGGAGATACACTTTTCAAAATGGCGGCCAAAATGTTCAATTCCGACTAAATATTTTTTCATTCCTTTAAAAAAAGTTTTTTTTTTCATATAAAGTATCCTATGTTACTTCTAATACCTCCAAGAATATGTGTACAAAGTTTCATGATGATCGGTTAAGTAGTTTTCACGTGAAAGCGTAACAAACAAACTTACATTCACATAATATATAATTAGTAGGGCTGCGTGCTGTGGCCAACTCGTGTTTACCGTGACGTTACAATATAAGCCTATTTGATAACACCCTATATAACAAGTGCTGTGTGCATGTGTGTGTGCATAAGTCAAATACATCTGACAGACATTGCGATCTTTAGAATCATAAATAAATAACAGGGTGTTTTGATTTATTGATAAGGTGAATTGTTTGCTTAGCTTTAGTACTTCTACCTTGCGAGCAGTCGAGAATGTATGGTAATACTTTTGGGTGAAAATAATAAATTGTCTACTCTTCGTGCGAAAGCTGGCACATCTGACATATTTATTTTCTTGACATATCGTTTAAGTCTTAAGAATTTTACTGTCACGGGCATATTTGCGTAAATTAAGGGAAATACCGAAATCCACATCCAATAAATACTGAGATATTTTTTTTTTCACTGATATTGTCTGAACATTAGCAACTTTAAACGGCCACGTATTTTAAAAAACGTGTTATTATGCAAATTTTGTTGCATGTATGAATTTGAAAAATTACGTAATGACACTGAAACAATTTTATTCGAGGTTAACGAAACTAAAATATTGTATTTCGAATGTCATTCTAAGCAGAAGGATATACAATCACTTGTAAATTTCAAATGAATCTTGAATATTTAATAAGCTGTATATTAGATATGAAAAGTATTTGTTTTTCTTTTGTGTCCCATATGGCGATAGGCTCACCCCTTATCATAATGTGGGACGGAATATAAAAGGCGAAATGTTGGTGTCCGATCTTTACCTACCCCTTCTGGGAAAAACGGGTTTATTTATTTTAGTTTTCATTGTGCAATAAAGTCACGAATATGTGACCCAATTGTCCATAATTTGACCCAAACCACGAGAAATAAATAAAGAACCGAATAACACTACAACTTTTCATCAGCTTAAGCATGAGGAAAATAAAACTGAATAATAGTAATAGTAAATGAGACAAATAAATAGCAGATTTTTAAATAAACTATACAGTAATACGAGAAAAATATCAAAAAGGGGTCAAGATAGCCACATAGCCTTTAACATCGGCCTCTGAGTATAGTTTCGCTAGCTTGTGTTTGACGGCAGTTAATATATGATGGGATAATCGACTCCCTTTGGTCTTCATAGTTAGATAGTGTCTTGTTCAGTAGCCAAATTAGACCAGCTTGGCTCGACTGGTTCCCTCGAGGCGACTGACCCCCGATAAACGTGGCGCATCCCTTATATATATACCGGTCATCGAGGAAAATGTTGATAGCGCGATTCAGGATTCGCACCGCCATTAAGTTTTCAAAGGTGAAATTTACGTATCTAAATGATAGTAAAAATATACAGCTTTCACTAGTTTTCTTATTGGAATTATTGGATATTGAAAAAGTGAGTTGGAAATATATTTGGAATTCACGAATTGTGATAAAACAAAATATCTAAAAATTGAGCGTGTTGACAATTATTTTAATATTTTACCCAATATTAAACTTTAAATTGCGAAAAAATATATCCCAATATTTATTAAACCTAATTAGAATAGTTTTGTGTATATTTTACTGGATCACTTCATGAAATTTCGAGAGTGACATCATCGCCATCTGTCATTCAACCCTTGATCGAAATACTCACGCCAAGGGGGTTAAACTGAAACCAGTTGCGATTGACTCGAGTTATTGTGAAATTAGCGAGAGGGGTCATTGAAATGAATGCCATCATGTACTGGTCGCTGTAAGCAGTGCTAATTACGCGTTATTATAAAAGTAATGATTTCTTATCTTGTGATTTATTTGGAGAGGACCGAACTGCAACTAAAGGTTTAATAATTACAGACCACGTATTGCGTATTCATAGTTATCTATATATTGTTTTAATGACAGAGGAGATTATTGTGAAAATCCTGCATACCTGAGAGTTATCCAGTTATTAAAAAAAACAATGAAGCTAAAAGACCTTTGTATCAGACTTATGTTATAAAAAATTGCTTATTCAGTTTAGCAGAAAAGTATTTAACATTTTAAACACTTATAGCGGAAAAAGTTGTATGTCATCACCCATAAAATAAAGAGTGGCACACAGCCAGTATCTGACGCCATTCATCATCTAACGACTCTGGCTCATCGACTTACTAATAACTAGAGTAAGTTAATATTACTTCCACGCCAACCTTCCCAATTTTCAAATTCTGTCCTTCAAATTTTCACTGTTATAAAAACAATTGCTAAAAAATATCCGCAGTGCAAATGGTCGTGTACTTCCTGTGGCTAAAATTAATTACAGTTCTTACTTCCTATTCTTTATTTCTAAATTAATTTCAATAGCAACTACCGCAGAGTATTAGTATTCTCACACCACTTCATTAGTATGTTACCCTCCATTTTTATAAGTGAAACAAATAGGATTAAGTTAAGCCTAAGTAATTGGCTTCACACCTACAGGAAAAAATATATTTCCGTTTAAGTTTTTATTCATACATCACAAACCTAATATTATTAGAATATTTAGCAGTCATAAACACAATAACACCGTTAATGCTCATTACTAATTGGACGTCCCGACCCTCAATTTTGACATTTAGAGGCTTGTCAATGTCAATATCACAGCTTAATGTAAATAGAAATACTGTTTAATTAATAAATTGACATTTGACCGTTGACAAGTGGAGTGAAAGTCAGTAATAAGCTATGTATATTTCGCGAGCTTTTAGCGTGTGAATTGCAGTAGTATTTTAGAGAAAGATCATAAAGTAATAACATTTAGGTCTTGCCTAACTAACTGACGATAAACTGTGCTTTTGATAATGTCAATAAAAATAAAATAAGGTCAGCTTTGTCGCTTATATAAAGCGCAGGTCCGGCCGGGTATGGAGTACTGCTCGCACCTCTGGGATGGATCCGCCCAATACCTGCTCGATGCCTTGGATGGATTGCAGCGGCGGGCCATCCGCATTGTGAATGATGCAGACGTTACGAGCAACTTGGAGTCGCTACAACTCCGGAGAGATATCGCCTCTCTAAGCGTGTTCTACCGCCTGTATCACGGTGAGTGCTCTGAAGAATTGTTCAACTTGCTCCCCTCCTCTCCATTCCTAACCAGAACCACGCGTGCTGGCTTGCGAAGCCATAGCTTGACGGTCCACACCATCCCGGCGCGAACCAAACGGTTCTCAAATTCGTTTTTGTGCCGCACCGTCAAGCTGTGGAATTGTTTGCCGGCGTACGTGTTCCCTCCTTCCTACAATCCTGGGTCCTTCCGCCGCGGTGTGAAGAGGCACCTTAGCAGGCCGGCATAATTGTCTCCATTGGCATGGGACTGCCGTCCGATGCCAATGGATACTCTGCCTGGGCGGCATTGACACTTTCCATCAGGTGCAATGCCGCCACAATGCCAGGCCAGTATAAAAAAAAAAAAAAAAAATGTCAAATACATACACGACTAATGTTTGGTTTTGATAATTCCAAAGTTACTTCGTGCTAAGGAGCCAATTAAATTAAATAGAATATTAAATAAAACCATGTATCATATGAATGCCTCGATGGCAAAGTTACACTCCGGTATGAATTATGATTGTAAAACTGAAGTCTTGGGTTTGAATCGAGCAAAGTTATATTGGATTTTTCTATTGATTATCAGCCCGAAGTCATGAACATGTGCCCAATATGGCTACAGGCTCGCCCCTATCACATAATGGAATACTAAAGGCGAAAAGTAGATATCGTGATACCACCTCTGTCTACCCTTATGTATGTTATCATTTTACTATATCTCGAGACTAAAATATAACCAAAAAATAATAATTTAAAACAAGGCCATTGCCATCACAACTTAAACCAACAAATCGCGTGCTCAAACCATACTCAGAATTTGGTTACCAAATGAATTATTCAATGCACCCAATGTCACGACCATTATGTAAACCATCGTAGTCGTAAAACATAAAAGCTTTATTCATCGACGAACCGAATGTGACTCATCTCGCGGTTTGGGGTTGACACTTTACAAAATATTATCTCCCAAAAAAAGTTATAATATTTAACTTCAATTAAAAATAACATTCTATTAATAAAATATTAACATGAATAAAAGAAAATCTCGTTTCATTTCTAACCATGCTATTTCCTGAGGGTTTCAATGATCTTGTTTATAAATACCTACTCTAATACAACAAGAGGTGATCTAAGCTCCTACTAAATATTCTTACGATAAGCCACATTTGTCACGAATTACGTTTTAGTTAGAATTACATTCTTGTGTATCCATAAATCAATGTAAAAGGAATCTCGTTCTGCGGCCAACATTCCCTGTTTATTGTCAATTAGCATAGCTTTATTATAGATATATTTCACATATCCTTGTTTAAATCCCACAGTATTTATACAGCTGAAAGATTTAGCGTTATGACTTTGTTATTCTACTTTTGTATTGTAGTGTTTTCTTAGAAGATATAAAGTATTCAATAATTTATTATGAACAAATTTATTTTAATATAACTAACACGTATTTTTCGCCGGTAATATTTTTACATGAACAAAAGTATAATAATGCCAAAAGTGAAATCATCGTATCCATCCAACTTTCACTTTACAAATAACAAATTAAACAGAACTTAACACTTTAATCAAAATTACACACCAATTAACATGCTTATAATCTTACACGCGATAACCACAAGTAACTTAATCCATCAAACACGAAATATTCCAACAACGTCGGGTAAATTCCTCGTGTATGGCAACACTGAAGTTGTCTCAACAAATTAGGCCAATGAAGTGTCAGTTGCATAACGCAGTCTAGCTGCTGGAATATCAGATTACTGTTCGTGTACAGAAATCCACACCTCGACACCTTAGAACGTAAGTGTAACAGGTTTCTATATCCTCGGGTAGTGTGAAGTTTTCATAATGTACATTTTGTCGTCGAGATGGTTGGTCACCGACCTTGAGTATCGACGAGTCAATTGCCTGATAATTGTTGTTTATTGACGTTTGTTTTTTTTATACCGGCACGACAAAACTACAACAAGCCTCTTGATTTTTCCAAAATAAAATATGTAGTGGCAAAAGATTAATAATATCTCCCGCCAGTCGACACAATTGTGCTGGCATAGTCGCAACCAGATGTACAGAGATCTAGCTCGAAATGTGACTCACTTGCGTGGGGGTTGTTGCGATGGGTTTTCCATCATTAGGTATGGTAACCGCTACCCTAGCGGCCAGCATAATTGTATCTGCTAAATATTTTCCTTTAATATGAGTGGGTTAAATTACCCCAAACCCCGGAGGTTCACGATATGAATAATCTTAACAAATATGTGTCTTCTTAACGTCATGTTTCACTAATTTCCTGTCACTGTTTCTGATATTTTAGGGATATTTGACAGATCTTCATTTGGGTTTTTTAGCTTGCGTAGATCACTGACGTATCTTTTTATACTGTTATTGAACCGCATAGAAGCAAATGTATTTCGAATTTTTGATTAGTAGAAAAAACAGATGTTTACCTTTACGACCTAACCAGGCGGCTTTCACATATGAGAAACATACCACCAATGGATGTATATTAAAGGTAATAAACGACTAGCAATATTTCAAATGATATATAGGCCTGGCCTCAACATTAATGAATGGGATGCAGATTTGCACAATCTAGACGTAATCGAGGTAATGCGCAAGAAACCTCAGGTTCCACCTGTCATGTCCAGTTACTAATCACGATCAAACGCTAAGTTAATCAACATTCACTTTTACGTCGCGAGATAAGGGTTGACAGAGATTGTCAAACTGTATGTAGTAATAAATATTTTTGAGATTTATCCACGGGGTTTCTCAAGTATTATGATAGGTAAATATGGAAAGATAACTTGGAACAATGACCTATATTCTTAAAATTTACTTGAATATGTCACGTAAATTTTCAAATCGCTGGGATATATGGATATCATAATCACTGCCAATTTTAGAAAATCTGGAATATGACGCCTATACGTATCAACCCTACTTGGTTGTCAAATTCACGCAATTCGATACTTTATTTGGACCGTAATATATTTACCACTAAGAGGGCAAAAATACTTGTCAATTAAAGTACTTGTCAGTAAGGCCACTTTGCCATACTAGAAAAAAAATGACAGTCTTATAAAGGACCATCGTCGAAAAAGTTTGAGAACCACTGGCCTACAAGATACACGTGTCAGTGCCTAATGGAGGTAGCTTGTTAGGCACCGTCTAATTAGAACCTGGCCTAATCACCGCGCTGATGGATTCCAATACATCAGGACGACCTGACTCGTTAGCTATCTGGAATTACTCTTTAATATGGAGAAAAAATTGGCTCAGCAGTTGTTAAGCCATTAGAGTGGTTTTAAATTATGTTGTATATGATAGCTGAAGATATTTGTAATTTAGTAATCCTAGTTAGGGTTGCAAGACGCTGGATGCGGACCGCATCTAACAATCATCAAAGTAAAGAGTTTTTGAGTAATAATTTCATATATTATTCTCGAAATGTTTCGCTGGTAGTTATACAAGAGCACGACAACAAAACTGAGGTCTTGAGTTCGTATCCCGCGCCGGGCATAATTATATTCGTATCGTATCGTATCAGCCCATATACATACGTCCCACTGCAGGGCACGGGCCCACTCTACAATCGAGAATACGATTGAGAGTGATCACTCTCAATCGTATAATTATATTGGATTTGTTTATTCATTATCAGCCCAGAGTCAGGAATTTGTGCTCGATATGGAGATAGGCTCGCCCCTTCTTGATAGAATCTCAGCCTGCCCTTTCTTTGAAAAAGGCATGATATTTATGTATGTATGCAAAATCAGTCTAACAACTAAAAATCTCCAGTAACCGAGCATCTTTATTTATTTATTTATTTAATCCTTTATTGCACTAAAAAAATAAAAATAAAAATACAGCGAAGAAACAACAGAATAATAATAGTACAAGAGGCGGCCTTATCACTCACTCTAGGACCTAGGTGATTTCTTCCAGGCAACCTTTGAATGGATATAGAAATAACACCTTTATTGTAATAATTCAAATATTCAAACATCGCAATACGTATTTCATTCAACACTTCGTACCGATAAACAGTATCAACGCACTCACCGTATTAATTACCAATTTGGCACGATTAAGTTACAAACACATCAAAACATTCAGATTTATTAGTATTTCCGCGTTCGGTTAAAACATCGTTTAGTCTCGTGCTAAATTAACAGCAAATATTGTACAGACATAACAATTGTGATTTTGTTATGCAGTCTTGTAGCTGGACGCTTGTTATAGAAAATATTGCTGTGGGTGGTTTAGAATACATAAACATTGGACGCACGCTTTGGTTTAGAAATAAAGTAAGATATGTATAATATGACGTAGTCATTAAAACCTACCAGGTTTAAGGTACTAGTAGATCCAGACTTAAAACAAATATTGGATGACCTCAAAAACATTTTAAAAGGTTCTCTACGAGTTTCTGTTTTAATAATAAAAAAATCGATTACAACTACAAAATCTACTAAAACAGCGGATTAAGATATAAACAAGCAGTATCGATGATCACGAATGTAACAGATTTATGTACATTAAAAATCCATAAAGTAAACAGCTTAACTATAGGAAAACAATCGTGACCACACACAATCTGATAAGGGAATAGTTTAAAGCACAAGAGCCAGGTAAACTGTGCCACAGGAGCAACGACACAACTATTTATAGGGTTGCCACGAGACTTGGAGTAATTAAAATCTTTTTATTCATGCCTTATTTTACTGACGCCGCGCCACACCACACCGCCGCGTAGTGTATAGGGTGTATAAAGAATATGAATCCTGGGATGGTTACTTTGTTTTCCGACACGAAGTTCGAATGTTCGATGTCCACATATAAGATAAAAGTTATTCACTGCTAAAAATCAATATTATTTTCTAAGAAACTTATCATTCACTCTGAACTTAACCTAAGATTACGTAATACGAAAGAGGATTGGAACATTACATAAAGTATTATTTCGTTCGAATATTCGTCGTCGTATCGGAGTATGGAGAATCCTCCTGATTAGATTCGTTAGGAAGTATATTTTAGAGAAAATTACCTCTGTTGAGAACCCTAATGCTAAGTGCCAATATGGTACAACTATATCCAAATAAAACACACTTATGCATACGGCTCACGCTCGTCCGGTCCTTTTGAGGAAAGTTAAGACTAAAGATGGAGTATAACTAAACCCCCCCTTTCATTCCTTTCACTCATTAATCTTAGATACAAACTCGCCTATTATTAGTATTGCTTATTTGGCCCTTTTGTATCCATTATGTACGTACGTAAAGCTAGAAATTCCTCGCCAGCGACCACCACTCAGCTTAGCATCATTAATAACGTTTGTGGTGGCATCTCACAGTCTTCATATACCCATTAATAAAACTAGTATACATAGACATACATACAGTAGACTGCCTCGGTGGCGTAGTTGTGCTACGGTACGGTTACAAAGCTGAGGTCTCGGGTTCAAATCCCGGGTTGGGCAAAGTGATATCGGATTTTTCTATTCAGTATCAGCCCAAAGTCAGGAATTTGTGCCCGATATGGCGACAGGCTTGCCACCTATCACATTGTGGGACGGAAAATACAAGGCCAAATGTGGGTACCTCTGCCTATCCCTTCTAGGAACAACGTGTGAGTTTATGTATATATGTAAAAGTATACATAAGTACATTAAAATATATCTAAGAAAAAAACTAGGATATAATTTGCAACTTCTCCTAAATTAAAGAACTTCAAACAATGTATTAATACGTAAACATATCATAAATAAACTTATATCAGTATATTAAATACATCGCAACGTGAAATTAATGAGTTATTGAGAAATTGATTATGTTCATTAATCCCTGCTGTCAAACAATTATTTATATATCACATCAAGTATTAATCCTGTAGTTTTAATCAAAAACATAGTTAGCTTATATTTATTACTGTTTTCGTACGAAATAATTACGATTACATGATTTTATAATGGAATAGTGTTTTATAATGTAACATTAATAAAATTATCAATATCAAAATAGATTAGGTGCTTTAAAAGAGCTTTAAATTAATTTAAGTAATCTAAAGCAAAACATTCAATTTATGAGATTACATTGGACGATATGGTTTCAACAAAAACCCCCGTTTTTACTATCTGGATCATAAATCATCTGGATTGGCTAGTTTTGACGTCACGCGTTTGTAAGCAAATCTGTCCTTTCTTTTTATGACAATGAGGTATACGATAGCAATTTGTCGACCTCCTTATTATGTTCGCAATATAATAAACATTTCACTTAACAACACAAAAATTAGACAAATGACATCCCTAACAATTACCGAATACTCGCTCTCCCAGTGCCCCCACACTAGTTTTTATGTTTTAATTCCATAGTATTAGGATATAAAATGCTTTATCTTCAGTTTATCAGGTCGTTAAAAATGTAATCTCGGTAAGGTTGCCAAACCAGGGTCGTTGACATCGTGTAAACACTAGTGGCGTCAGCGCTTGTGGTGTCATACCGTTTTTGCTTATGTAGGATGTTTTCATTTTTGTAGAGCAGCGCAAATTCTTCTTGTTAAATATTTGTTACTTATGCACTTTAAAAAGATGTATTACAAAATAACTGTGATGTGGTTATGAACCGAGAAACGGCGGATTCGAACCCCACACCGAGATAAATATTTGTGCAACCCACTAATACTCGCATATTATCGTATGGCAGCCTCCGTGGCGCAGTTGGTTAGACGCCGGCTGTGAAACGAGAAGCTGCGGGTTCGATTCCTGCTCAGAGGCAAATATTTGTGAGGCTGAATGACAATATCTCGGGTCGGGGTGGTTGTGAGACCGAAATGTCTCTCGTAGTCTCTGTTATGCACGACAGAAGACTTAGTTGATCTTAATGTGGGTGTGTGTGACTGTTGTTTGTTTCTTTTTAATATGTTTCTAGTCTCAGTGCTGTAACTCTAAAAAGTCTATAATAGTTTGTGATACCCACGACAATTCATATTTTACTGTAGGACTCGTGACTGTGTGACCCGTATTTATTTATTTAAAACAGCAACCATACGTACAATCTCCATATTATACCATGACACCAGACAACTCCATAAATGACGAGTAAACAAACACACTAGCGCTTTTTACAAATAAAAGTAATAATAAAACGACTTATTGATAAATGGCCGGCTCGACAACCGGTCCGGGCTTTTTGCAAAAACTTGAATAGGTGCGAGAGGAGTTGCCGCTTTTTATTTATATTTTTGTGAATGAATGTCGGTTTTAGTAGGCGTTTTCGGCAGGTGACGGTTCAGGTATTGTATTGTGCGCATATGCCCATTGTCCAAAGATTTTTAGCCGGCATGTTAGAAAGATCGAGAAAAGCGGCATACTATGATATAATTCTATACCCAGCAGGATCCTGTAGGCTATGAATAATGATGATGAAGTTTATAATTAGGTATATAAAGACATTTATAAAGTCACTCTGTGGTTTGCATAACTATAAGTAAGATTGGGGACCTTTGATCTATGTACGTAGAAATTGCTGTAGACGGATAAGACCTTCATTTGTACTTTTTTTAAATTATGATTTCTATATAGTGTTTTAGTTTGTGTACAATAAATATTTAAATAAACAAATATTACTGGCATAAAATAACGATTTTGCTGCCGTGTTTCGCTGGGTCAGTAAAATTGTCACAAAATCCCATTCTTTCAAAAATATCTTCAATGTTCATAATGACCGTCCTTGAATAAAGTATAATGGATAAGTATGCTGATACATTTAATTATATTAGTCACAAAATATTATTGAATGTATTAAGGTCAATATTTTTAACAATATTTTACATCTGTTCAAACATACTACAATTGTACGCAATACAAGTCATTAGTATCCACTGGATATGGACACTTGCTAGAATGTTCTGGAAGCTCGACATTTTTAATTTCCCTCCAAAATTCTTAATTTCTTCCATCCTTACTTCCTTCTCCCTTTTCGGTACTGGTAGACAAAGAGTCTATAGTGCAACTGAGGGTTAACGAAGTGAAGTCATCAATTGACGAGATATACAGATGTACTCCACCCTTATTCAAAGAACGGCAATGCAGGTCCTCAAAAATTGTAGATGCTTGCACCCAAACAGGCCTATGGCCTGTGTATTTCTAACTATGTATTTGACCGCTAGTTTGTAATTATAAAAATGAAATGTCTCGTTGACGCAGTTGTACTACAGTATGATACGGTACGGCATAGCTATGGTCTGGGGTTTAAATCCCGGATCGGGCAAACTGATATTGGATTTTTCTATTGTCTTTATCAGCCCGGAGTCAGGAATTTGTGACTTTCACATCGTGGGGCGGAAAATAAAGTAAGCGCAAATGCAGTCTCAACAGAGCATCGAATGACATCAGACGGCAGTCCCATACCATTCGATACAATTATTAAGATGCTGCTTTTCTCGATACAAGAATGGACTGCTTCTTCGTTTTACAGCTGTCGTCTAACCAACTGCGTTAGGAAACTAATAACCCTGGGAATCTGAAAATTCCAATCAATGTCTTCCGGTTTACAAGTCGGTATAATATTGCAGCGTCAATATAAACAAAAATGACTGTCGCTCATAAATTGCATGAAAACGATACAATATCTAAAAAATTACAATATTTAACTTATATTTTCGTTTTATCATATCGAAATGTAAATTAAACATTAAGTTTGAATATAAATTGGAAACACTTGGTGTAGCCTGGAATCATATATCGTGATATTATTCAAATATTCCTTAGTGCATGATGTTGGATGCGAGCATAACCTCTGCCCGTCCATATATTGACTTAATACGAATATCAATTGGATGATTTAGATATACCGAGGTTGCAAGGTGACTGGGGATTCCTGACTATCATATTCCTTGGTGATTCATGAGCGTGTGAAGTTTGTAAAAGAACTGTTAGAATGATGCCCATTTTAAAAGATTTTTCCTTTGAGACTTACTGGTGGTAGGTCTTTCATTTGTGAGAGGCCGTTTGGGTATGTACCACCGCCATATCTATTTCTTCCACCAAATATTAAATGGTCTGTTGTGTTTCGGGTTCAAGGACATTGTAGCCTGACTAACTACTCAACTTTGAGACTTAACATCTTATATTTCAGGATAGTTTTTTTTTATTGCAATGAATGACGAGACGAGCAAGCCGTTCGCCTGATGGTAAGTGACACGACCGCTCATAAACAGTAGCAACATTCCACTGCGCTCGTCAACCTGAGACATAAGATGCTAGGTCTCAACTGTTCATGAGCGGTCGTATCACTTACCATCAGGCGTGTTGGTCTCACCATTCAACGCAATAAAAAAATATGATCAAGGATCCAATATAAGTTGTGTCCATGACTGGATCACTGGCGCTCAAACGTGAACAATTCCGTCGTACAGCGTACTGAGCGATGCGTAGTTCTATTGGATGTGTATTCAAATAAAAACATTGCTGCATGAATGGAGGGGCTGTTTCCAGCGGCGATCGATTAAGTATCGTCTAACAAATTTATATTATTTAAATTTAAAATTAGTTAATATTGGTCACGAGTTTAAATCTTGGATCCGATGAGTAATGCCGCAAAGTAATTGAACTTCAGGCTTCTGTAAGACAATGTTACCAGTCCGACTCCAATTGATCAGCCTATCCGAGACATTTAACTATTGATAGAATGACGCTGAAGTATGCATGAGTCATCTCGGCTATTATTTTACTATAGCGTGATAGTAAACAAATATGAGTAGCTAATACTGAATACCCAACCACCCTAAGTCTATGTGCATAGCATTTGTATGCTGCATAAAATATGCGACCAATTTACTAACCCGTACAATGTTTATAATACATTAGGTAGGTTCACCCTCACACCACAATCCATAGCACTACACACAAATGATTTAAATTCCAACCCGTCAATAACCCATTTGTGGGACCGCACGCGAGATAGGATCAATTCGACCCGTCAATAACATTAATAAACGACGCAGTTCATTCCTATCCGTAATATCCATCGCGACACGTAATCGGGAGCTGGTTGGTGGTCACTTAATGGAGCCGATCGCGCGTTGACCCCGCCGGCATGGAACGGTTAAGTTTGTTTTCGGGATACAAACGACCCAAACATAAATAATATCACCTTAAGGGTTACATATCGAGTGCAAGCTTCACCATTAGGAATTATTTTAATGTTTTGATATCATTAAGTGTTTTTATTTGGATTTTAGATAAATTAAATGGTACGAATAGAAAGGGACTGCCTCAGTGGCGTTGCTGTACTACGGTCCGGTTCCAAAGGTCGGGTATCGGGTTCAAATCCCGGGTCGGGCAAAGTGATATTGGATTTTCTATTAATAGTCAGCCCCGATTCAAGAATTTGTGATTTATGATAATGATAATTGTGCCTAATTGTTAATAAATTGTATACCGTAATCAAATTTTTAAGTAAATAAAGGCGTTCTTAAATCTTAAAGACATCTATCTATCTAGCAATTGGATATGTTTATGTTGGCATAACATAAATTACACAATAAGGTAATTAAATCAGTCATTGTATACCCTCTTCATGTAAGAAACCATAAATATGTTAAGCTCGAAAATAAACTATAATAAAATTAAACAACCGTGTAAGATTTCAATACTAATACAATACAAAATAAATCTGCTAAATTACAATACTGTATCTCGAGAAACAAATAAATATGACATCCTTACTTTTATCAATCGCTATATGTTTCTTCAATATTATTTTTATCCTAGCACTTACCATTCTTTACAAAAAGTTACAAGAACAACATCATTAACACCAATTATTCCACGCAGCCTCTCCGAAGACGCTGTACCATCCTATTTGGAAACATAAAGCCTGTTTAAAAGTAAAAAAGTAAAAGAAAATAGACGTTTAAAAAGCGAAATAAACAGCGCAGAGCTTTGTTTTTGTAGCGCTGCACTTCGGCGGTGGCAGGGTTGCCACGCGTCTAGTTATTATTAAAAAAACTATTATTTATAATTCTACTATAGTTCAAAAGCTAACGGAGCTACCATTTTAGTGAGATAATGCAAAGGAAGACAGTCTTTTATACAGATTTATTGATATTTAATTTATTGTTTTCGTTAGTTTTGTAGCACCGCATGTTTTTGCTTAGTTTCAATAGTTAACAGGCTTCTAGATCCATCGTTTTATTTGCTTTTTTTATTGGCTATAACTTCAACTATTGTAGCCAATACAACTATTGTAAATGACTATAAAAGTTGAAAGTTAATCATATTTGATGGCCAACAATAAACAAAGCTCTGTCAAGTCTCGTAGAAAATATTAAGTCGACCCCGAGATTTTGCATTTTACCGCAAACTTATCTTATTGATAAAATACAAAAAACAATTATTCAAAAACGAATACTACTAGGTTTTTTTTGTATATCAATGCTACTAATACAAACAATAATATTTATTTAATAAATTAACACTTTAAACGCCATCTACATAAATAACTTTAAATGAAAGTACTCAGTCAAGAATCTCGCTTGCAGAACCTCTTTTCATCCACCAACTAATCAAACCCAGAATTCTTGTCTAGGAGAACATAAAGCGTGATTACCATCCGTGATATTAGTTATATAGGTTATTTTATTTACTTTATTTTATTTCTTTATTTATATTGGTTCAACTTTTTTGTACTGGCAACCCTAACACTGGTGCAAATGAATCGGCCACAAGTCGTTACTCATACTAGCCAGTTTAACATAAATTATAATAACAATAGTGCAATACATTTGTATGAATACAAACATAGCCGTAGATTTTCTCCTTATTATGTGAGGACGGATGGGAGACGAAAATGTTTCCTTACTTGCATTCTAATGCGTTCTAAAAGGTCATTTGTTAATGCATTTACGTGGCTCATAATTCCTTTCGGTGTTACAATGGATTTTAATAGTTAGAGAGGTTTGTACAGGTGTTTTTTTTTTAATGGATAAACAGAGCGAAAGGTAAGCCAAAACGAAAATTAGGGTCAATTTTTTATTTTTATGACAAACAAAAAAATGCCGAAAGCTGATAATTATATATTTGTACAAATATTATGAAGCAATAAGTCTATTTATATGCTTCGTATTGAAGAGAAGTTATTACTCTTACTTAACGACCAAAACGTAAAGATGAGCCATGGAGTAATTTTTTCGTTATAAATAAATCCATTACAATTAGTCGATGAATCTTTAAGAAATTTATTTAAGTATCATATCTAATTTAAATATTAAAATCATATCGACATTATTTTTAAGTCTAAAGGGAACAAAAATTTCTACAAAACGACATTCCATTTTTAATCATTCTTACTTTTTAAAATCCGATCATCCTTCCATCTAACGATCTTGTAAACATAATACGCAAGTAATGTATCATACAACTTGAACCAATTCAATTAAAAACGCCGACAAAACCAGTAGCCGTTCCAAACAAGGCCAGCGAAACTCACATTAGCTCGGCAAGAATAATTGTTCTATTAAAACCCAACGATTAATCAAATGCATCGCCCGGATAAAATGTCAAAGATTGCACGCATGCTGTGGGAAATGGACTAGTTTACATTGAGAAACGATTTTTTAATTTTATAACACAAATTGTGTTATAAGAATTATGATTTCAATGGTGAATTATTATTAAAATTTGATTTTATTTAAAGCCATGAAAATTTTAATGGATGTCTATACTGAGGTTAATATCAAGTCTTTTATTGATTGTAAATGTGACTTTTGCATCACTCAATGTATACCTAGTCTATCTAGCAGATACTCTAGTTGGATTTCACGCTTTTACCCTTTGTGCATTTTAATCAATCTTTTTTGCCTATTAACAAGTGGAAATCGCTCATTCCTTAATTTTACAGCCGTCTTCTCGTCCCCTACACCAGAGTCGTTCAAATGTCAAAGATTTAACGCACTCGTCACTACAATTCAAAGATCCCGATGTCCATAGCGCACTAAACGCTTCGAATGTTTCGTTTATAAATACGCTTGATGGATTAATTGTTACTTCCACGTCGCACGACCGCTTTGAAGCTTCTGATCTAAGCAATCAATTAGATTCAGGAATTTCTCAACACATGAAAAATAGAGCAGTAGTGACTGCGATTTTATTGTGCCATTTTAATACTTCATGCCGGATTAAGCTTCCTTCTTGTCTATCCGACAGTAAAGCGTATTGTATGTCAGAAAACTGTATAGGAAAGTGAAAATAACTTTAGGGATAAGAAGCTTATAAGAAACTCGTCGTTCTTACAACAACAAAAAAAAACTAGAAAAATTAGGCCTTAACACTGCGAAAACTTCGACACACTTGTAACATCGGTACATTTTCTAAGAAACGGTCGCAATAGTTGGTGAGAACGAACATTTACATTAATTGTCACAAAGACCTTCAATAAATCCAATGCTATGCGGAACACACATTAAAGACAATTTAAAAAATCCTCCCAATCCAAAATTCCACAATTCCCGGCAACCGATTACGTATTCAGATAGCAAACAGCGCCAACTGTCCGCACCTAATCTCATTTAAATTGCGGTGCTGGGTGGTCCGCAGTTTGACAGTTTTATTGAAAACCTTCCAAAACAATGATACGACGGGAATACGTAATTGAGGCGAATTCCAAGCATCAGTTGTAAATTAAACGTTGAAAATAATAGATTCGTTAACATTCGAGCATTAAGCGACGATATTTTGTAATTCAGAGCATACGCGATTCGGACGTGCTCTTTTTGTTTGTCATACGTGTGCTAAATTAGATACAATTTGCCTCAACGTAGGTGGTGTTGCATTAAGTCCTTGAAGTTGCAAATTAATTGACTGTTCCAAAATTACAATTAGATCTAGAAATACAGCGCAATATATAATTCCTAAGGTGTTGAAACAGTAGCGCCATTTTGTCATCACAGGCATTACAATTACGGATCAATAGATTGAAGATAAGCGATAATAAAGTAACCTAAATTGCCTAGATTTAACAGACAGACTGGGCAATCTACATTGTAATTTGAGTTTCTTAGTTCACTCGATAACCAATATTTACTTTATTTTATCTTAAGCAGTTTTTATCTCAGTTAATCCTTATCGCATTATGATAAAAACTAACTTGGTATTTGAGAACTACCCGAAATACGAGCAAACGTCTTTCCTAAATCATTGTTGGTATTATCTCATGAAACCTTTATCTCAATTGATGTTAATCACATTATGACACAAAATTTAGAATTTGGTAAAAACGAGAAAACGCCTTCACTGAATCATTCATTATTGGGCAGAAATTATTATATTATCTACCAATACAAATCATCGTTTTTTTTTTAACCAAAGATCATAATATCAACTCTCCAACACAACTCATTTATAACATTCAACAACTCAACAAAAAAAAATAATGAAAAAATTGTAATAAATATTCTTATTAAAACGCAATAATTTGCTAGCCCATCCTTCATAGCTGCAGGCGTTTCTCGAGTCATGTCGACGAGCAAAAAGAGGGAAACTTTATTAGCCGGCTCGGTTGATGATCGCAAAACATTATTTTTGTTGTTAATGACTTCATCATAACTCTGCTGTACATGGCAATGATCTTGGTGCGTTGGAGAAAACTAGTTGTGTTCATCCATCCATGGTTTGTGGGGTCTGACATAGTTTCGATTATGGGTGACGATTTAGTACTGGAAAGTATACAAAAATGGACATGAACGTAGAAACTTTAAAATGCTTTTTTATCATGAAGATGATTTTTTTACTAATTTTAAGCTAAGCATTTGTTTATATGATTCTGGATTTCAGTGCTCATATTAGGAAATATTAAACCCGAATCAACGAAGCTAAATTTCTTATATGGAATACTAGTAGTTCATTTACACAGGTATATCGAAAACAAGCAATCTGATTATTAGATAGCAAACAATTAACTCATGAATACTCATACGACTTGCTGATGAATACAAAGTTTCATGCATTAGATACGAAGTTACATAAAAGCAAAGCGTACATTGTTATTCCTATACATAGTTTCCATCATAAAACAACAACTCAGCCAGCAATAAACATCGAAACAAATAAGTGAACGACAAACAGTCGAACAATAGCATTTCCTGTCGATCAAAATTGAGTAATTCCTCTAACCCGTTGTAGGGCCGACCATAAACAGCACTAGATCGAAATCAACGTTTCCATTCACACCACAATAAAGTTGAAGTCGTAAATCTGCGGCCGGTACACCCTTATGGGTGTTGTTAAAAGACAACATTAAAATAGAGAATGTACGTGAAGGGGACGCGGTCTTGTCAATTAAAAACTTTAGGGAGTTTTTTAAATTTCGAAATACAGTGAATTGCTTCTCTAGTGTAAGATATATATTTTTTTTTATATTCATAAACTGAAATAATGATAGATAGCTAAATTTTCTTTTTGAAATGTCTGATAAATCTATCCAAGGAAACCAGAAGAATCTTAAATTTGCTGTCTTACTTTCAGTAAGGAGCTAGTTATCTTGACTTTCTTAACGTACTATTATATCGAATATATTAAGAACAATAATGGAAGACATGAGTCGACATGAAAGTTTGTATTCTTAGGGATGAAATATGTAGTTCTACAGCAAGAATATTGTAGCTTAACAACGATTTAACTTTTGATTAAAAAGTAGATGTGTTTCATAAAAAATATTTTATGAATCACATGATTTACTTTTTTTCTAACCATTTCCAAAATTTTTAGATTTTATTACGTTGGAGAAGTAATAACTAACAATATAATAATTGTCAGTACCAGAAAATAAAACACAGTTCACAATAGTTTTGATAAGCACAATCAGCCCTAACCTTCGATCGTCCCAAATATGGCAGACAAAGATACACATGTGTCACGTTGATACAACCTTCACAAGGCTACCAGACAGTGGAAAAAAGTTTATTTTATCAAAGAAAAATGGGCATGACTCCAAAGCCGATAAAGGGGATATATCCGCAAAGCAGATATCCGTCGTTACTCATACCTGTACTTGGATTTATTTTGAATCATTTCAAATAATGAGTACACATACGAATCTAGCAGAAGGTATTAATGCCTACTCTAGAATGCTATATTTTAACCTTAAACCCTTTTCTTAAACTATGATTTATCCTTAATCATGAATGCTTTTATCATTGCAAACGCAAACATAAACCTATACACTAATAGAACAAAAAACTTCCACAAATCGGACATTAATTAGTTAATACTCAATAATCATTGATTACAATAATTACAGAGATAGAATAAAAGTAAATTTCCCATCAAGCCGAAACAGACAATTTCTCTCTCCCATCGGGGCGTATCGACAGAAATTAGACATGTTTCGAAACACATTAGTAAAACGGTAAACATAAGTAGCGTGGCATAGTGGAGCCACGACATTGACATTGGTCAATCGCACCGCTACATTAATGAATCATTATTTACAATACGGTCGTGAACGATAAAGTACGATTAGAAATTGTTAAGGCGACGAACAGACCAGAAATTTGTATGGACTTTATTTTAGTTGTTGACAATGAAGATATTTAGAGTGTTATTGCAGAGCAAGCAAATCACCAAATAGATTTAAGTACAGACTGCTACTAAAAACTCGATTCGTAAAAAACTAAAGAAGACTATAGATGTACTTAGGCCATTATAAATGTAAAAGATTTAAATAGTTTGCCACATAAGTAAACCTTACTCAAAGGTAAATCCACATAGGAATTAATTCCCACAACACGATCGTTTTTGCTACAAATGAAGTAGTGATTCTTAATTACCGCAAACCTAAGTTTTAGCATTTACATGTCTCAATAACATTAGCATTAATTAACTTGCCTGCTTCTCATTTTACTTAAAGTCACTATTTACATACAAAAACGATTCTTACTTCACATAATTTCTGTCTCTATCAAGATTCCGATCCTTAACATCGTGGTGTAACACGGTTGGTTATAAATCACTTGTACCCACATTATCACTTACTTGTCCATTTCTCTTATCGTCATCATTACTAATCAAATGGATTTTACGATCGTTTCCCTTTACGGCGCTTCCAATTATTCGGTGCCTGTTTATTTTTTGAATCGTCCGTGGCTCAGATTAGATTATCTGTACACGGTTGTAAATTTGTCCATAGTTTTGTAGTAAATAGTTTTCCCTTCCGTCGCAACCTGTTTTATAATGAATATCGTGCTTTGAATGAATTTGATTAAACTTATTTATGTCTCATTATTTTAACCTGTGTCCATTAAATCTATTACATCATTAGCTCAGTGTACTCTAATTGGTATAGTTCTGTTTGTTACTTCTATTTTATATCCATAATGTTTGACTGTGTGACTTTTTTATAGTTCTTTTATATGCCATTTAATCAATGATGTTTTAATAAAGATGACGCATATCCATATTGCGTGATGTTTAAAAACTGTACTGCTATGCATATACATACTCATTTGTTAATACTTTATGACAATTTTAGTGAATGAAACAGATTATACAGAAAGTACGAGACGAAAAGAGATAGCATTGCGCTATCCAAACATAGAATCGAAGCGATAGAAACAGAAGGGTGACAATAAATAAAACTACCTATTTGGTTTTATAAGTATTTATAAGTAAGTGCGTGGTGGCCTGTTGGTAAACGGACTAGACGCGACTGCCAACATGTTCACGGTGGTCGCGGGTTCGAATCCCAGGGCACACCTCTGACTTTTCGGAGTCATGTGTGTATTGATAGTCAATCACCACGCACTAAAACGGTGAAGGAAAACATCGTGAGGAAACCTGCATACCATAGCGATTTATAATAAAATTCTATGGTATGTAAGTCCGCCAACCCGCACTAGGCCAGCGTGGTGGACTATATGGCCTAGCCACTCTCAATCGTACTCTCGATTGTAGAGGAGGCCCGTGCCCTGCAGTGGGACGTATATGGGCTGATACAGAAGTATTTAATATATTAACTTTGAGGTTGCTACATGAGTCTACCTGTGGTACGCCATCCTGAAACAAATATATTTTTATTTGCTTACAACCTTGATAAAATATAAAAATAAATTGATTGCCGTTTTTTTTATATTAGTTTATGGTAAGCATGCACTGAAAAATGTCTCTTATTAATATTTTTTTTGTTGTAATGATGACAAGTGATACGACCGCTCGTGGACATAAGCGAAACCAAGACACCTTAAATTACAAAGCAATGCTTGGCATTCACTGCGCTTGCCATCCCGAGACATAAGATCTTAAGTATAAGTACAGCGATTACTCGGGAGAATGTCCTTTGAACCGGGACATAACATGGCATTTAAACTGCCCTGTGGCGGGGGAAATACACATTACGGTGGTACCTACACATGGTGGTATCGTATGAGCGACCTGCCACTAGTAAACAACCGATACTACAACCGATGATGCAGGGTTTTTTTAGGTGGATATATATATTTTCGTAGTTGTATATTTTTATTCATAATTAAATGTGCTAAACCAATATTAATCAGTTTTAAAGGCATCCAGTCACTATCCCCTCTTTTTGTCCGAGCTGTGCTTAGTGCATATCCATTTACGTCTCAAAAGTTCATCACGTGGAAATCTGGAAACATTCAATGATATATGTAAATATAGTTATTCAAAATATATGGGGAAGCTAATGTATTTTGTAATGTTCGTGGTAGGATTAAGTTATTTATTATGAAAATAATTCATAACAAATAACTTAATCGTTTTAAATATGATTGAATTAGAAACAAATATACAACTAAATCCATTCAAACTTTCACCGTCAATTTTCTGTATGATCGGTTTCGCTTCTGACTTGTTAATCTATGACGTACGCTTTTTGTCCCTATCGCACTTCACAATCTTTGTATTAGGTGATCCTTCTTACACAATTGAAGCCGGAGTTTACTAATTTAAAATAAAAATTAAATTTTGTGTGGTTTTTATATACTTACGTATGGTGTGTAGGTCCAATTTAGTTTCATATTTTTGCACCATTGTTTTAAAACTTTTAAAACACACAATTCGACACTTTAGACAATATTTTTGAAATAAATTATGTTGACAGGACTGAGGTCTTCCCTCTGTCGCCGTTGCTATGCGACTAGATGAAATTACACCAATTGCCCGAATTTGAACGCCTCACTTTTGAAGTGCTAGTGCGATATCTACGTCGTATATGTATAATATATCATTGCATTTAATAGCAGTTTAATGTCTTTAGCTTAAGAAACATTGGTGGAGTTTTATCTTTAACTTCGTTGAAATATAAATCAACTAATTTAGTGTGGAAGTAACTTGTTGTGACAGTAACACACAAGTTGAATACACTTACTAACATTAAGAATTTCTCCTTTCCTTAATTTATCTTCCGTCAGTTACAATGCGACGACCATAACTTATTAAAGGTATTTATCTTGTATGTATGTATGTATCAACCCATATACGTCCCACTGCAGGGCACGGGCCTACTCTACAATCGTAACTACGATTGAGAGTGGTTAGGCCATATAGTCCACCACGCTGGCCTAGTGCGGGTTGGCAGACTTACATACCATAGAAATTTATATAAATCGCTATGGTATGCAGGTTTCCTCACGATGTTTTCCTTCACCGTTTTAGTGCGTGGTGATTGACTATCAATACACACATGACTCCGAAAAGTCAGAGGTGTGCGCTGAGATTCGAACCCGCGACCACCGTGAACATGTTGGCAGCCACGTCCAGTCCGTTTACCAACAGGCCACCACGCACGTTTATCTTACGAATCGTAAATCTCGATATATACTATGATTCTCTCGAACTTAGCTAAAATATAAACATGTCAGGATTCTTACGACACACATTGTGAAGAGGTCTCACTTTGGCTCCATAAGCTTTATCACCGGAGAGTAAATATTTTTTTAATAATTTAAAATCTATATTCATAAGTGATTTTTATGTAGTTAAAAATAAATGACTAATAAAATAAAGGGAAGTAAAACATGTCAGCATTCTTATATCCAGTAAAAACATTCCAAACCAGGTTAGCGTAAACGACGTGTACCGACCAAAATGACACCAATGTTTACTACACACCACCAGTTATGTTAATAATAAAACTTTATGCATTCAACATCCGCTAATGCTGCTATGAAAATGCAATATATTTCCATGCACGAAGACGTTTAGACGAGCAAGGCGGCGCAGGCGCATACGTTCCTCCCATACCATTAATAAAAGCAGTCATATCACAGATAACGTCGGGAGAGTCGATTGTACGAATTGAATTACTTTTTGTGATGGAGTATCGGCTTGGTAGATTAAAGATGCGAGAGTAATTGTCCATTATGATACTTTTCGTTTTTAGCAGCGGCGAGCTCTTTGCGATTCGTTTTTGTTGTGTTTCATATTTTAAATACAGAACATCAATTCAAGACTGACAAAAAGAAAATAAAAGTCGTGAAATATATTACGTTCTTTGCGTTTTCGTGTAAGAAATCGGAGAAATAATCAGGACTATTTATCTAACAATTTACGTAGTAGCTAAAGTTATCTATCTAGTAATTGCACAAATTCATTTAAAAGCACTAAATACTGATTCCAAAGAAAAAACAAAAGCATAAAACCAAGATTCATTACGCAATAACAAAGTAACAACCAAATTCGACAAGCATATTTACGAACCAGTTACAATCACACGTTCTACATGCAAATAACCGAGTGAAAATACAATCAAATCAAAATGTGCAAATGAAACACGGTGCCGAACAAAGCCTCGCCAAGGCGCATTAATGCTCGTTCATTTATGTCATCGAAGGGCATTTATATTTCACGCTACGCCTCTCTGCTATGGAAGACCCATACATTATCACCACCACCATCAGTAATCCTTATTTTATTATCAATAGAGTTCAAATCTCCAGGGTTTCTAAAAGGACCACTTGCAGTACCTGTCGCATCGAATAAAGTTACGACTGCGATAACTTCAAATCGCGTGGGTGTAGCATTAAGAAATCATAAATCTTGTGAAGGCATTAATTATTGCTCCTCCGAAGACTGGACGTTATGTAAGGGGTTTTATTTCATTACACAGGGAGATAACGTTTGAGGTTGATTTATTAATCTTGATCAACACTCTCGGACCTTTTTCACTACTATTCTCGACGCTTCCTGCGTTAGGTGTCTTTATTGTTGTGAAATGTGTTATAAACGCAGGTTTTTTTTGGTATAATCCCTTCTTGTTAAAGTGATTTAATAAAACCGTCAGTATTGGAGTTGTTATGGCCAATTACGAAAACTAATCGATACTCGGAAAATTTTAGGTTTTTATTTTACGTAATACTATTAAACTGGTTTTTATAACATTTTTTTAAGGAATATTATTTAACATAATAAGAAACTATTAACTGTATGAATTAAGAAACTATTAATGTTTATATGTATAAAGTAAATTCTTGAATTATAAATTCATCGACCAAATACACAGGTTTGTTAGTTTAAGTAATCACATTCCAAAATTGTTGCTAGTTCGCTGTCGACATTCAATTTAGCTTTAAAGAGCTTTTAAAGCCAAATTGATCTGTCATTGATAATCCGGTTTTATAAATCTTGTTGATATATCTATTATAATTTAATGGTTGGAACTATGATATATTGTTGGCATCATTTTAAAATAACCATTGATTGAATGACTACAAAGAGTTATGACTTAATATTGTGAACACGAAATCGATCAGCGGATTTTAAAAGGAATCGTAAAATAGAGTCACTTTTTATTCTCACATTTGATTGCAGTTTTTGATTTATATTTGACTTTAGTCTATAATAATAAAATATCTGTGTAAATAATTCATGAATAGAAGTTTTGAAATATTTTATGCTTATAGCCACTGTTCTTAAACATGCAATATATAAATTAAAACATGTGGCTTCGAAGAAAGAAATAAACCGTATTAAAATATTCTCAATAAACCATATCAATAACAGGACAAAACGCATTAGCACACATTAGTTTTTACATTATCCATTTGTTGTCCATAATTGGATTCAAAGGAAGTCAACAATTTAGGCAATATAATTTCGCATC
Source organism: Hyles euphorbiae (assembly GCA_023078785.2). Classification (NCBI taxonomy): domain Eukaryota; kingdom Metazoa; phylum Arthropoda; class Insecta; order Lepidoptera; family Sphingidae; genus Hyles; species Hyles euphorbiae. Next base: position 13,182,569 of record CM041047.1, read on the forward strand.
AAATAAGTATGATTAAATTAAATTAAAATAAAAGCTAACAATTACGATAAAACGGGTTCACTTACAACTATTGTGAAAGTCGTAATGGTTTTTAATGATGATTGTTTCATTGCATTGGAAGTTAAGTTAATGATCGGTTGTACATGGGAATACGCCATTATAATAATGTTAGAAAATACAGAAAAGCGAAGTTTTTATGAATCTCCATTAACACCAGCGCAGGCGCATTGTACACAATTAGATGGCAAGCACGGATGTAATAATTTCATAACTTCCTCTGAGTAAAGTGGCTCGTACAGGGTCGACATTGAAATGCAAATCGAAATATTTCAAAATAAAGATACGTTTAAATGTGAGTGATATAAATGATAAGATTAAATAAAATATTTATCTTCATTATTATGTAATAAAAACATCCAAAGGGCATATTTTGGAATACATCATGTACTGATTTCAGATCTTTTAATACATACCAGAAGAATTTCGAATAATTCAAAACAATATATGATAGCTTCTTACACAGACAACGAAACAAAAATTGCCTCTTGTCTTGCTTAACCCAAACTAAAATCACAACGGCACTTCCAAGATATTTTCAAAGCCATTTTAACTTCAGACTCGGATGCTTAACCGACAATATCAAATGACCTTAAAGAACCTGTTACAGCATGAGTGAAGTTGACAAACGTACACAGGTTCGAGATCAGGTCAAGTAATTAATTGTAACTGTAACATTATTGGATCGCTGCCAGCAATGGTTGCGAGTGGAGATCTCTTTCAATGTGCTGTGAATACCAGAGTGACTTTGCGTTTAATTTATGCAAAGCATGCTGTGGTAGTGATTTTGGAATAGGGACTACTTTTGATAATGTTTTAATTAAAATCTGTTGACTTTTTTCAATGTCTTTTGATTTTTTTCTCACTAGGTGTCATGTCAAAGACTTTCCAGACTCATAGCATGGAACTTCACCTAACGCATTTGGACTTACTTACGACATGTTATCAATACCTGGATAAAGTAAGTATACCATATTTTATTCTACACTAAAATTATAAAGAAATTATTCAATTAATATAGTGTGTGTGAATCCATGTATGTGTATGTATGTAAAATCTGAGGTTACCGAATGTAATTTTATTATCATGAATTAAAATAAAATAGGTGTATCTGTAGAAAAAAAATCGTGTCCAAACCATTAAAACATCAGAACTTGCCAACCCTGGCCCGTGATCTTATTAAGATCGATCTAAGTCGGTACTTTACAGTGCGAAGAGCAGTAACAATACATAAGTGGGGTGTAGCAGATCATGATAACATGCCGTGCTAGTTGGAAGTATGTAATTGAAAGCCAAAGATTCCAGTGCTAAGTTACGGGTTACGGGCAAATCGCACGATGTGGAAGTAAGATTCGTGAGCACACAGAGAAAGTGTTTGTTGTGTTTCTGAGATAGATAAAGATACACAGCGCTATTGAACACCACAAATTCAAATAAAATAAAAAGTAAAAACCTTACAAATAAATGAACAATTGGCGGTCTTCCAGACAATCAAAAATTTATCAAATGAGAATTTCTAGCTACTTTTAGGGAGTTCTTGAGGCCTAATCGCTGTACCAAAGGTATAAGACTCGATATAGTGACCCATGCAAGAGTGACGTAGTCCTCGATCAATCATTATGCATCTGGTTTTAAGCAGGCTGACATAATTGTGTCACTTACGATTGGTTGCACTGCATTTAAATTGACGAGACAGATTGTATTCAAGTGTGATTTAAATTCAGTATTATATACAGTTTAACTCCTGCTAACTTTCATCAATACGAAAGGATAACTGTAGATGCAAGTTGCGTGTCTATTTAACCGATGTTATCATCCGCGCTAATAATACAAACAAAGTCTCCAGTTACAATTCAGTAACACCCACGACCTTTTTAGTTCGTCGCCCCATTCCTAAATTTGTAATTCCACTCATTTTCATCAACGGAAACGTGAACGAACCCATAACATGTAGAACATTTCCTACTGGTCCCATTCTCGCCAGACATAATTGCAATAAGGATATTTAATTTCCCTCCACGATGCTACTAATTGGCACACTAATTTCACTAGTGCAACAATATCCTGGAATCACCCGCCCACATTCCTGCAGACGGATGACATCGTTTGAACCACAATCCCCCAATTGGGAGCAATCGTACGCCGTGGAAATTAAATTGATTAGAACGAATAAGGAAACCATTGATGTTGCGTAATGCTATACAAATAATGAATCTAGGGCGATGACCAAGTAATGTTACTTGTTGCATGGAACGCAACGACTTTTTGATAGAAGTTACATTAACATAACTAAAAGTTCAAGAGCTTCAACTAACCAGTACCAACCTTAAATAAACGATACTTAACATTTCAGTGAATGGTTTTGGTTGGAACAATCTTGCTTTTTGATCTGAACATTGGACTAATCAAATAGTATAGAAGCGCAAATTTCGGCTAAATGAGCTTTAGGGACCAAATGTTTTTTTTTTTTTTTTGTATTTAATTAATTCAGTAATGGTATTTTGGTAGATAAAGATGGAGGTTTTCCTAATAGAGTAGAAAGATATAGAAGAAATATTATATCTAATAATTTTAAAATCATAGTTTTTAATACTGAATCGCATCTAGTAGTATTAACTAAAATAGAATCGAAGTAACTTTACAATACCCGTAAAGCGATAACTACAAATGAGTTCACCCGACAGCAATTAAAAGAAAAGCACGTTTTGCATCCATTAACGTTTCCTTACTGTTTGTACTTAATAAACAAGCAATGTACACGACACGCCCCTTGTATTGTATTCATGAAAACAGTCGTAAATATATTGTTACAGAATCGCTATTGTTTGTCATCTAGTCGTGGCTTTACATAAATCACTTTTATTTGTAGGATTGTCAACATAATTACAATAATTTGTATATATAAATGAAACGACAAACAGGGATATTTTCATCTGATATCGCTTTCTTCCCTTTTACTTTAATGCCGGCAAAGCCAACTTCATGATTCAAGTAGCTATTATACTTAAATGTTTTTAGACCACGGTGGTCATTAAGTTATAACGCTGATACATTCAAATACACAATGGGAGCAAGCATATTTGATTACAAATACATAGCTTAGCAAATTAAGCAGTTGGTTCCGGTTTATGGTCTTTAACAATGGCAGCAATCCTTTACCCACCGCAAAGACCTTATGAATGGTTTAAAAATAAACATAAACACTGAAGTAATAAAACCACTGCCAACCCGCATTGCTACCACGGTGGTCTAAGTGAACAAGTAATGCTTACAACATGTCACAATGCTGGAGAAATGTTGTGGCAATTCATATGAGAGCCTACAGGTGCGTGGGAGAAATGAATGGAGCAAATGTTTTATTCAATGTTGTTCGCAATAAGCTTAATGTCTGTGATGTGGCGGATAAGCTTAAGGATTTTGATTGAAAGGGATTTTTATATTATTAGATTATATTAATTATGAGCTACAAAAACAACCCAGCAGAGATATAGTATTCGTCCATGCTTCATGGATAATACAGATAAGGTTTCGGGATCAGTCTAAAATGGGTCAGTTTGATGTTGTCAGGAGATATACGAGAGCTAATGACATACAATTGAAACGACCAAATGGGCGAAGTGAAGATGCATAAAGATACAGACCAAGCATCTGACGAAATAATTTCAAATTGAAAGTAAAAAAACTGAAACAATAAATATTAAATTGTAAGCGAAAAAATACCACACAGAATCACATCACCTTTATCCAAATATAAACTCAGAACTGGATGGTTTAAGTGTACTGATAAAGGAGCTCGCAGCTGGAGCGTCGAGAGATACTTATTAACTGATAATGCAGGTAGATGCAAACACTGATACGAAACGCACGTGGGAACACTGAATACATTTGTAACATCTGGAGCGTATTATAACCAAGTGGGACATTTAAGACTTAAATGAAACCGCTAAGTAAAGGATAAGAGTATTACCACTTTTTTTCCAGGCTGATGCAATTGTCGATAAGGCAGCTTTGAAATGAGATATGTGGGTTAAAAGCCACTGAAACGCGAATGTTTGTGGTCAACAAATATGAGTATTAGGTTTGTTATGGGAAGATTAGCCAATACCAAGCCCGTCGAAATTGAGAATTAAACACATTATGAAATGTCCTATCAAAGAACCGTTAAAATGGCTAGATACTCTCACCAATCAATACAATTATGCTGTCCTCGAAACCGAATACACACAAGCTGAACCCAAAACGCGATTGTGATGCGATGTGAATTTCTATGAGTTTTCCTCCATTGTTTACGTTTGCCTCTATCCAAATGGAGATTCTATAACCAGCTCATAAGTCTAGACCAAAAATATATGTCATTTAGGGTGTAATGAACCATGGTGTACTAAGCGATCCAAGTCATCCAAGACCGAACACGATAGAGGAACATCAAATAGTCCGATTGAGAATGATTAGGCCTTATAGTCCACCACGGTGGCCTAGTGCATGTTGACAAAATTCACATAACATAGAAATTCCGACCAATCGCTATGGAATGCAAGTTTCCTTACGATGTTTTCCTTAGTTCCGTTGACAGTGTCAATCGTACTCTCCAACTCTCGATTTTTGATTAGGCCCGTGCTCCGCAGTGGGACGTGTATATATGGGCTGATACAAATACTAGTAGATGGGTATAAACAGTTTTAATAGCCAATGTTTACGCCTCACCCGACAGGCCGGCTTAATTACTCGGCAGTTACCACACCTTAATAACTATTACAGTATTAGACGCAATTAATTATTTTTTATAACAATGTTTCCATTAACTCGATTACGGTTCATTTGCTCGACAAGATAATCTTTCATACGTGATGTTTGTTTATTATCGTAACATTGAATTTCAATATCGATATTGTATTTTACATTTACTCAAAGAGTCGATGGCAGATAGTGTATCGGAAAAATTAAAAGTATCGTTCTGTAAAATGGCTTAAAAGTAAAGAACAAGCAGAGGAAAATATAATCATATTTTATATTAATTTATTTTATGTACATTAATACTATGGGCAGGAAAGATTTGCATAATGGTTTCTTAGATTTACGCGAATGTTACACATTTAAATAAAACTATTTACGGATTTTATCGTGGATTTGGTAATTACCAATTACCAATAATTTTATTTCAAGGAAAGATTTCATCCTATATTATCCCTGGTGAAAATATTTTCAAAAAAAGTGTATTTGCACCCAAGATCTGGCCGACACGCTAGTAATTTATATTTTGTCGTCTTCTTCTTTCAGGTTTCTTGAATATGCTGTGATTCGTAAGGTTCTTAATTCTATTACCGATTGAAACAATTTTCTATTTAAAATAATTCTCACTCCAATACAAACTCTGTAATTCCTAATTACTTAAACCACACATTTATACACAATAAAGATAACCAGTCGCCAATACAACCACTTAGGCTCATTAAGGAACCACTTAAAATGCTTTAACCTGTATTAATGTGCTATACGCTTAATGTTATAGGTGAGAAGTCGTGTTTATTGCCAAATAAAGTTAAATTGTAAGTTGCTAGTTTAATTTCGCAAGTATGTTGGGAATGTTCTTCGAAAACATTATCACGGGTATTAAGTCCGCATATTCGATAATATCGAATTTTATGTTCGCATATTCACTAATATTTAAAAAAATTACTTAATTCTATAACTGAAGAAGAGTTGAACTTGGGTATTTAGTTTGCATATAACTTAATTCTACGATCGAAGAAGGGTTAGGCCCTAATCCAGTATGATAAATATACGTGGTTGGTATATTATGTATACCGTTGAAAATATTATTAAAATTCAAAAGTCGTTCGGAAAAGACAAAACATACGATACAAAGTAGTTTAATTGTGCATGAATAAGCAACTAAACCTACATATAATTTTACAGCTCCGTGCCTAATCCTACCCATCAAAGTACAGCCATACCTTTTACTGGCCAGATTAACTTAACCCGTTCCTATCACCTTAAAACTACTACAATTAAGTATACTTTCTTGGACTGGGTTAATCACCATTCAATGCCATACACACATGTAATGGAACTTCGCAATGGTTGATAAGCAACTGTTTTTAAAAGTCGCTTAAGCAATATCGGTGAAACGAGGTATTTAACTGTTAAATGCCATCGGATAACAACTGAAAGGGCATTGGTGATACTTAATGAGAACCGCGGAATCAGTTGGTGAAATTAGCACACAAGATTTTAAAGTATTATACAGATATGGAATAAAGCTAAAATCACGAAACGAAATTGTATCAACGACGCGCATTGAAATGACGGGAGAAATTAAAAAAATTGTATGTAAAAGCAACAGTAAAATAGACATACTTAATAGATATTCACTTCTTAGAGATCATTCGAGCAAAGCAAATAAATATATTATACCAATAAATATACACTGTTAAAATTACATAAACAATTCTGCAAAATAAAAAATACAACCAAAGCTACATTTAATAACCGTAAAAGACCAAACAATAAACAAAACAGAAAAACCTCCACATTAATCAACCCAAAAAAAGATGCAAACGATCACACCGTCTGAAGACATAACACGAGATATAAGCTTCGCATGAGAACCGCTTGTCACAGAGGCTGCTTAACGGATGCAGCTAATCCGACAGGTCGGCGTGTCGGATGTTTTGACAGGGGCCAATTACCTGCCGAGCTGGCTCGTGGGCCCTCGCTCACATCCTGCGTTCGTCGGTGTTGTGACCTGGATGCTTCGTTTAATCAGATTTCGAAATATTTCAGTGGATGCCTCATTATATCGAAATCTTGGAGAATTATGTTTAGTATTTTCTTGTAATGAAACTCTGATTTGTAGCGGACGCCTATTCCCTGTTTTTTCATTATTACATTTTCCCTCGTGTTCTAATTATGTCCTCGTGTCGTAATTCCGCAAATTCTTTAATTGAAAATATCTTGAGATGGGAATGTGAGAGATCTATATAAGATGGAAAATGAATGGAAAAAATACATGAGCCTGAAATTTACCCAAAGACGTGTTGCTAGGTAAATCATTAAACAGTTTAATTTGTTCCAACAGTTCAATGGGAAGATCCTTGGAGGTGGCCTATGTTCAGCAGTAGACTTTTGTGGCTGAAGAGAGAGCGAGAGAGAAAGAGAGAGAAAGGGAAATAGATAAAGAATAAATAATAATAATTCAACTAGTAACGACTATAATAATAAGAGTACCATAGGGTTTCAGACACGAAGTTACAATTGCTATACTTAGTGGCTTTAGAGAAAGTAAGACAAATGGTATAATTTAAGCTTCGCATTTCTAAAAGAACTATAACTCCATCGGTTTAGGTACTTAACTAAATGTAAACAAACCATAAAAAAAGGTTATTTAAGATTGCCATTTCTCATTTCAAAATTAATTGAAGACAAAAAAAATGTTTACGTAAATGTAAAACTACAATTCATGTTCAATTTTATTATAACGATTATAATTATGAATGTGTAAGCTTGGAAACAATTAAATTATGTGAGATCATAATTAAATTACCTAAATTAAATTATCTAATTTTACATAATGCAGTCTGTCTATCAAAAAAGACCCAAACACTCAGGCATCCAAAACATTTTCATAAAAGTTACAAGAAATATTATGCTACAAAATCGAGAAGTACAACTTTATCGTAATAGTACAGGTTCCCCAGAACAAATTTCATAATTGATTACTAACAAGTTGATTTTTCGTGAGTAGCTTCCTTTCGACTAGACGCCCAACTTTTTCCTTACAGTAACTTTGGGAAATGGTAGCTTAGTAGGGTAGCAAGGATAAAACATGTCGATTTGACGAATTTTTAAAATTTATTAGTAACCGAATTTTTCTTTGTTAATTATCGAGATAATTATCTAAATAACGTGAAAAACTATTTGTCCTACAAAATATAAGGTTTTATCACAACAGTCCCCCCTCTCCAACATGTATCATAAACAAGGTCATGGAAAATAATTACTAACCAGCTGATTTTTTTTTTATTGGTTAACTAATATTTGTATAGTTTACTACCCACAATGTCCTACAAATATTGTGGTATGTCATCTTGGTCCTACACTCAAAAGATGTAGTACTAATACATAATGTAAAAATAATTACTATCAAGCTGAGTTTTCGAGAATAGCTTCATCTCAATGAGACGCCCAAGTAATTCTTGTACGAAAATTCTCGATTGTGGTTTATAACTAAGATAATAGGGATGAAATGTGTTGACTTGACGAAATAAAAAAAATTATTACTAACCGATTATTTTTTTGTTAATTATCGAGGTAATAATCTAATTAACGTAAAAAAATATTTGTCCTACAAAATATAAGGTTTTATCACAACAGTCCCCCCTCTCCAACATGTATGATAAATCAGGTCATGAAAAATAATTACTAACCAGCTGATTTTTTTTTTAATTGTTTAGCTAACATTTGCATAGTTTACCACCCACACTGTCCTACAAATTGCGTGGTACGTTATTCCAGTCCTCCAGTTACAAAGTTGAAATTCATGAAATTAAAAAAAATATTTTGTATATTTTGCTATCGTAGCTAAGGCACACTGCTTTCCTTGCTCACAAACGCATCCCCACAGCATGGTTTACTGTGGACCACAGACGACTAAAAATACAGACGGCCAACACACAGTTACATTGTTTTTGTAGTCACTTAAACTACCATCCGGCTTCGTATTCAGTAGCACCCTTGATATACCCGGTATATATTTAGATGCGTTTCGCACCGGAGCTGGAAATAGGTATTTTACCGAAATAACTATTTTGTCGACCTTTTAGAACTTGTCTTAAGTGACAAACACTAAGCATGGATTCACGCACTAATAAGGAGAGGTGAAGCGCGCGGGGCGGGGTAACTTTGGGGCACCGAGGTATTGGTGCATAGGTTGTGCAAACAAAACATTGCGCGTCGTTTTAACCACAAAATACTAAACTAACAGAAGTCAAGCTTCATACAAAGCGCGCTTAATCAACGCCCACATAGACAGCGTTCACCGACATGATATTCCAAACCAGTCGAGACCACTGCGAGAGCGAGTTTTAACTTTTGCGCGAACGCCGAGCGTAGTATGGCAACAAAAGTGAAGTACATACACAAGGTTGACTTCTGTTAGTATTCTGTGGTTTAACTAGACGTAATTATTGGTCGCTATAAGCAGTTGGTCGCTTAAACCGGGGTCGCACTAAACGGTGATATTTTCTCAGTACCATACTATGAAACCTAACTTGAGTAAACATTATCGTCGTTAAAACCGATTAGTCATTATAAGCGAAGTCGTTGTGTACGAGTACTAGTGTAAGTATAAATGAATATTTCATTTTATTTTGTATACTCAAAAATTACAAATTTTGTAGGACTAATATAACATACCTTTATTTTTGTAGGACATTGTTTTATTTGGATGAGAAATATATTAACCTATCACGTGATATATTTGTCCTACAGTTACTAATAAAAAAAAAAGTCTTGCGGTATTGACAACTTTTGAGCGTAGGACCAAGATGACATACCACACAATTTGTAGGACATTGTGGGTAGTAGACTATACAAATATTAGTTAACCAATAAAAAAAAAAACAGCTGGTTAGTAATTATTTTCCATGACCTTGTTTATGATACATGTTGGAGAGGGGGGACTGTTGTGATAAAACCTTATATTTTGTAGGACAAATAGTTTTTCACGTTATTTAGATAATTATCTCGATAATTAACAAAGAAAAATTCGGTTACTAATAAATTTTAAAAATTCGTCAAATCGACATGTTTTATCCTTGCTACCCTACTAAGCTACCATTTCCCAAAGTTACTGTAAGGAAAAAGTTGGGCGTCTAGTCGAAAGGAAGCTACTCACGAAAAATCAACTTGTTAGTAATCAAGTATGAAATTTGTTCTGGGGAACCTGTACCATAATGCGACTATTTAAATGAAAAATAATGCGTTAAGTCGGATAACTAAGCATCATCGTATGTTATGTGTGGCAGCCAATTATTATTCATTGCGATAATGTACTTACTGTTTTCGTGAAGTGGTGAAGTGTTTGGAAGTGTTCATCGTTGTTCTTTACTGTTTTAGTTATTATTTGTTATAAGCTGCTGTTAATTGTTGTTAATACTTGTTACTTGGTTGACTAAGAAAATATTCGTAAATTGGACATTGCAATAAAATGTTGAACAACCATGCGTCACGTGTTCTGGTTTGTTTACATTTAGTTAAGTACCTAAACCGATGGAGTATAACATTACGATTGTTTGAATTCAATATCAGCCAATGTCTATGCAATCTCAATTCACATGTTATCAACCGCACTGCAAATTTGTGCATACTTACTAACGACGTTATTCACAAACAATTTATAAACCTATTTTATGTACCGAAGTTTCCTCTTCTTCGTTCAAACTGAATTCAAAAGTCGTTCATAATGACAAGATATTCGATAGAAAAATAGGTTTTAATATTGTCAATGATTAAGGCCTTAAAAGTATAAGGATAATGAAACATAACGAAAACCTAACACTTAAAAATTCCCAACCGCTATTCTATAATACAAATATTTACCATAACACCCAACGATTGAGCGTTAAACAAACAATCGAATGTCAATTGTCATTCGAAGAATCGGATAAGTGGCCAATGCATAATTACGATGCATATGCATGGAAATTGAAGGCAAGTTAACTGACATCGGAAACACATGATTGGCGGAAAGGCACGGTTGTCAACGGGTAATCATAAGCACTGCTTAACCAGATCTTACGTCCAGTTATGAATCCTATAATTATGTACAGTGAAGGATATTTTCAAGACATCTGAAGTCCGTCAAACCGCGATGAGCCAGCGTGGTTGAATATCGCCTGAATCTTGAATTGAACACTCGATTTTAGAGGTATATGTAGAAGAATATATTTGAATGGGATCATTAATTTTTACTGCATCGGTGACACAGTTGTATTATGTGTGGTCTCGGGTTCGAATCCCGGGTTCGGCAAAGTGATATTGGATTTTTCTATTAATCATTAGTTCGGAGTCAGGAATTTAGAACAGATATGGCGATAGGATCGCCTCCTACCACATCGTGGGACGGAAAATACAAGACGACACGTAGGTATCCTTTAGCCTACCCCTTCTGGGAAAAGGTATGAGTTTATGTATGTTTGTATGTACAATTTTTTAGTAGGAACTTGGAGTGTTGAAAATATTTAAGTGCTAAGATCAGATATAAAACAGACATGTGGCTTTATTACGTTTAATAAAAAATGAATCAATCATAAAATAAGGAAAACTCAATCTGCGAATACAATCCCCTAATAGGATTATAAATTTCACAAAACAATGTATTATTGATTAGGGCAGTGATATGACGTCTATACGGAAACAGATAAGCAACAACTCATCGATTTATCAACTCTATGACAAATATACTTAATGTCGTTTTAATCTTTTTGACTCATATTACATGTATCTATTGATTTTATCCGCGGTGCAATTTGGACGGTTCTTTTTGCCGATATTAATGTTGATACGATTTCGTGTACAATAATATTTAACATCTGATTTACTGATTGCAATGGAATTTTATGATTTATGAGATATGATGTCTGGAGACAAAGTCGAATGTCGATAATAGATAATAATCGTCTCCGATTTCTGGACTTAGGCCGGCCAAAAATAAGCTTCAATAATACCTATATCGAGCATAACGCAGCAACTTTCAAATGATCAGTCCATCACGCAGCAGGACTTCCTACACTACACATCTGCTCCACTCGACTTCTTTTTTTTTTAATTACTCTGGCAATCGAACAAACAGGCCGTAAGTGATGCAACCCGATGGTACGTGATCACTGCCGCCCATGAACATCAACGACATCTCGCCGGCCATCAAATCTGGAGGAAAGCCAGACGAGAGAAGGAGAGGGGTATCAGGCATCCGGCAATTTACTTAATTACCAATAAACTTTCTTTAAGCAAAAGGGGTCTATATGTTCAGGTTTAATGTTTTCAAAAAATCAACAACCTCTGACTACCCTGGAGTTTAGTGTATGGACAGCACTGACCTCTTACAATCAAGTACATGCTCGAATGGATAAAAAGTACCCCAATGATTAGGTACATTGTAACAATCATGACAATTAATTCCGAGTACTGCTGTCAATGTACTCCAACAATTTATACTCAATGGATGCTTTGTATCCGAATGGTGCAGTATGATAATAAACAATGTCACTGTAACAGAGTCTGGTTAAAGTCTCTGAATTTAGTCACTGACCAAATTATATCAGAGGAATCTAATTCTATTACTGAAAGTTCACTAAAGTTTACTGGTCTTTGCCGTGGTAATGGAGAAAGCAGTAAGTCAAAGGCGTGAATTTTCAAATTACTGTTTTGAAATGTACTGTATCAGCCTATACACGTCCCAGGGCACGGGCCTATCCTACAATCGAGAGTACGATTGAGAATGATTAGATCATATAGTACTGGTGTTTCCGAATGTTGCAGACATCAATTTCGAGAGGAATTTTGACTTCCCTTGAAATTTATTCCTGACTCTATAGTTGCGGATTTCTTAAAAGACTATTGTAAAAAAGATTTGATATTGTTTTATTTAATGTATCGCAATTAAACCTAATCGAGTGATCTTTGATATATCATTCAGGTATTCCGGTGACTGCAAAAATGTACCAAAATATGTAACATCATATATCATAAATATATGGACAGGGTGGAAAGCGCGTAGTGTTCCGACGTATGAATACTTAAACATGAAGACACTATTTTGTATCACCGTTTACACAAAATCTATTAAATTAAGTTAATCTTACATTTACCTTACCGTGATTTTAACGGTCATCTTTTTCAATGTACTAAAGGGTATATCCTCAGTTTTTAAATCAATGAACATCATCGGTATTTTTGTAGTCCTAATAATGCTTATTTATCCGACCGTTAGCGACCTTGATAGCTGATTTATTGAAGAACAATGATATATGAATACAAAAACGAAACAATACTAAAATTATGCAGAACACCCATTGAATAAACAAACTGGGCACATCATGCCAAACAGATTTTATTGCATTGTTTTATGGATTTTATATTATTCGACGATAAATCAATAGGTGACAGCTATAGTATTTAAATATTTTCATTGAAGCGGGAAAAAAAAGAATTTAAAGTGATAGTTTTTTACATTTTCTTTTACAAAATAAGAAGCAAAACAATCTGTAAGATGTTCATTTTCGACCAAATGAAGTCAATTTCTGAAGACAGACTGAATTATATTTATTTTATGCTTGCATTACACAAGTTTAAAAAAATATATCTTAATATGCACTGTCCACTCCCAACACAATAATACCAAAAATCATATTAAATTTCAAATACACCTATCAGTAACAATATAATATTATAATAGTGAACAAAATATTTTCTATGTACACATAAAACCTCTAAAACCACTGAAACTTAATTAATGACTACTGAAATAAGTTAAAAAGGTTAAAATTAAAAAGAAACCCTAAAACATAATTAACAAGAACGGCTCAATAACATTTTGTTACAATGATACGTAACAGCAGTGGTCCGTACCGGTCACAGGGTCAACAGATGACTTGCTACCGCATCAATGGCTCCGCTGTACTCATGAGAACCGATGCATTAGCAACACTACATGTGTTAATACGGTGTAAATGTTGTTACATTATAATACTGTGTTTTGATACCAAATTAAACATTTAAATCTAATATGAATTTTCTGTATTGGTATGTTTTTTGAGCTCACTAGCTGTTTTATAATTATTAACCTAATGTATACAATAGATTTATTTATTGACTTTATATGGTATTGCAAATACATGGTTGTGCAAATATCAAATTACCATATTGATGATAATTTTCAGTCAATTTTTTATGCAACCAGATAGACATGTAATGTGATGTTATTATTATGAAATAATATATGAATACTTATACTACATACATCACTTCGGAAAAAAAATAAAAAGCCTTCTGTTTATTTATTTTTTATGCAATATCCTTATACTAACATTTTTAACTTCTTGCTAGTTTTACCTTTTTATATAACTTAACTTATCATACATATTTTATGATGGACAAAAATCAAGTTTAAATATGAGATAAGATTTGAAGAGTTGGTTAATAACTCACTAAAAATGAAGTTGTTTTATATTTACTAAACATAAAAAAGATTTATTAATGCATAACATAATGATAATGTTAGCAATGAAATTTACAATAGCCCATTCACATGTATGAGATAACAGATTTAAATAATCATTTTTATGTTGGCTTTTTAAGTATGGTTATATGGCATGTTATAAATGTGTTTAAATTGAGTAAATATATAGCACTGAAAGACTTATTTATAAATTAATCATGTTATTTAGAAATAGCTCTTGGATGTGATATTTTTTCTGGATAAATATTTCAAATACTGTTTTTCCTCATTATGAGAATAAGCTGATAAAGCACTTATTTACAAGCCTAATTAAATGTATTATTTAGATAATTGATTAACATCCAGTATTACATAAATTCAATTGAACGATTAAAGATTACAAGATAATATAGTATCATAAAGTGATTACCAAAATATATTAAAATATATATACATATTAGCAATTAATAGTAAAATATTATATTGGTTGTTTCTGTTAAATGTTTTTCGACCTACCGACATTAACATATATAGTAAAAAAATTGATGGACGTCATTTAAACGTGATTAGGTAACAGAAAAAATATTGACACGTATTGGTTTATCAAAAGTTGTATTATTATTTTTTACAATTTTATCCCATTCCTTATCACCCTTACGAAGTACTAATACAATTTAAAACAACAGGACATGTATTACTTGCTAAATTCAGCTTGTTTACATAGTTGACAATGTTTTAAAACTATTTAAACTTACCGCAAAACAGAATAATGAAATCCGCAATTATTTTCCGCAGTACCATCACGGAATCTCGATCAATCGTAATCGAGTGGTTACGCGAGTTAGTTTTACGTTCGTTTCTGTCCATTTTGATAGTTATACTGTCCAAAACAAAACAACAATATTTATAAACACGATTCACTTTATCGATGTTACGAAACGACAAACGAAAAATTACCCTCAACACACGTCATATACCGAGCGCATGCGCGCGCTAACTGTCCGTACTCCGTTCGGAAACGGACGAGCCGGCTCCGGTACATTTACAGAGCTCGCTACTAAATTCACGTCAATGTTGACAGCTGCTTGGATGTTTAAAATTCGTCGCGATTCGCGAATGATTACGATTTACGCACGTTTAACTTTACAACAGTCTTTTAACTGAAATTATGAATTTATGAACACTTGTATTGTATTTGATTGTTGATTAAATAATACTATATACAAGGGGTTACAACTTATAAGATCAAAAAGGTCTAATAATCAGAAAAACCTTATTAACACACGCATTGAAAAAAATAATATCTTTTTATTTTGATTTTAGTGAAAAAACAAACACCTATAATACCCCTTCCCCATAATGAATAGCATAACCAATGTTATTCAAGTAGAACAAGTCTGGTTTTAATTTGATTCATCGTATCAAGTTGCTTGCAACAATTTGTTTATTTTACGTAGGTCGATACATCAAAACAAGACAGGTAGGCTGTTTTTCAACATGTTCCATTTCATCCAAAATCTATGCGACAGAATGAAGCCATATAAATAGTAAATCGATTACGCTTTACGCTTGTATAGGCAAACGCATGAGCTATTTTTCTCGCTTCACTTTCCAAGGACCCGTCAGATTTGATATAACAAAAGGTTTTTTTTTAAGCTACCAAAGGAATGCCGCGTCGGTAGCTGAGATGAGACACCTGTGAATTGATTGTTATTTAAATAAAGGGATTAAAAATCTAAGGCATGTTGGATCCCAATGATTGATTTTGATCTGAATAATTAATTTATTTTGATTGATCAGCATGATTGAATCTGGGATTACTTAGCCGCGTTATTAAAAAAATAATAATTGGGATACGAGGTTTTTAAAACGAAGCATTTTAAATGAGACAAAAATAAAATTAAATGTCTTGATTATTATTATAACATTATATAAGACTTGTATCTTATATCTTCGGATGGCGAGCGCAGTGGAATGCAAAGCAATGCTTTATAATTCACGGTGTTGTATGGTTTCGCTACTACGAGCGGTTGTATCACTTACCATCAGGCGAAAGGCATGCTCGCCTCACCAATCATAACAAAACAAAATTACTATAGATACTTCTAATGTGTTCATTTGAGTTATTAAAATACATTATTTAATTATTTTTTTGTCTTTGTGCAACATTTTAAAAACAATTATCCAACTCATTACGTTTAATTCAATCAAGTAATTCCTTCATAATGTATTGTGGCCTTATCATCTTCATTTCATATTATGTTTCGTGGTAATGCACACAGTAATTGTGCAGGTAACATGAAGTGGGTTCGATTCTCAAGTCGGAACTTTTTTAGGTTAGTGGTTTGACAATTTCCTGAGGTAGTTGACAGTGAGTCATCTGTACCCCAAGCAGGAACATTTTGAAGTATCGTATAGTAATAGTATCGTGACAACGATTACTATACTATTACTACTCCATGTCGGTAGCATGAATCGATTAACCATACTCTCGTGAACTCGATACTATTACGTTACGATAGTGACAGATAACCTAGGGTAATGAACGAATGTTATTGAATGATTCGTGCGGAATTGTCATTCACTACGTGGGTACATTAATTTATTATTATTATAAAATAACAAAAAAATATAAAACATGCATTAATGTCGCGTAGAAAGGTTATGGAAATAAATTAATAAGCAAATACATATTTCTTGCTTTTATTCCGCAATATACAAAAATGACTCCAATTAATTATGCGTTTAGATTTCCGAACGTAGCAATTTTTTTTGATTAGTTGTCAAACAATTAATGCAAATTAATAACTCTCATATTATTTAAGTTATAGATAAAGATATGTACATATGTTTTATAAAATCCCTCTATATTTTTAAGGAGGAGAGCTTTATGAAAGTATTCTCTATATTTTTGCTCGTTAAGTTCCTCGGCAATTATTTTCACATATATTATGCTCACACTTCTCTGCCCTAAGAGCTTGCTCGACTATACATTGACTTATAAGCTTATAAGTATAACATAAAATGCTTAAGTAGGTACGCAAAACGAAAATCAAAGTTCCATGTAAATATTTTATTTATAAGTTTTTTTACAGTTTTAGGTTAGGTATGTTTTTAACTACAATAAATTCCAGACTTTCTATATCCTCATACTTGTTCGCAAGATTCCCAAGTTCGTTGCTCCGATTCCAAACAGTCCATAGTCTAAGAAATAACCTTCATATTTGAGTTAGGTATCACAATAATTATAACTTCATATCACAGCATTGAATTTCATATAACTAGCGAAATACGGAGTAGATAATTACACACAATAACACTAAGGCATCGGGAAACACTAAGCATGACCGTAATTAACACATTTTTCCTTAATTCGATGTGTAAAAATACAAAAATATACTCTCGATAATGTTCTCACGGTAAAAATGTCGGTGACAAAACAATCGTATTTCTCGATAGTAAATCGGCGATACTATACGTCAAAAATTATTCCTGCTACCACTTTTCATACATTTGCATAGTAAAACTATCGTTATTACCATACTATAGTATCGTAAACGTTTCCAGTGCCCCAAGCAGGAACATTTGGCTCTATAGTATAGTAATCGTAATAGTAAAATTTTGTATGGGAATTTGAACAGCGCCATTGTGAGCGTATTTGGAACTAAATTATGGCAGCAGGAAACGTTTACGATACTATAGTATGGTAATAACGATAGTTTTACTATGCAAATGTATGAAAAGTGGTAGCAGGAATAATTTTTGACGTATAGTATCGCCGATTTACTATCGAGAAATACGATTGTTTTGTCACCGACATTTTTACCGTGAGAACATTATCGAGAGTATATTTTTGTATTTTTACACATCGAATTAAGGAAAAATGTGTTAATTACGGTCATGCTTAGTGTTTCCCGATGCCTTAGTGTTATTGTGTGTAATTATCTACTCCGTATTTCGCTAGTTATATGAAATTCAATGCTGTGATATGAAGTTATAATTATTGTGATACCTAACTCAAATATGAAGGTTATTTCTTAGACTATGGACTGTTTGGAATCGGAGCAACGAACTTGGGAATCTTGCGAACAAGTATGAGGATATAGAAAGTCTGGAATTTATTGTAGTTAAAAACATACCTAACCTAAAACTGTAAAAAAACTTATAAATAAAATATTTACATGGAACTTTGATTTTCGTTTTGCGTACCTACTTAAGCATTTTATGTTATACTTATAAGCTTATAAGTCAATGTATAGTCGAGCAAGCTCTTAGGGCAGAGAAGTGTGAGCATAATATATGTGAAAATAATTGCCGAGGAACTTAACGAGCAAAAATATAGAGAATACTTTCATAAAGCTCTCCTCCTTAAAAATATAGAGGGATTTTATAAAACATATGTACATATCTTTATCTATAACTTAAATAATATGAGAGTTATTAATTTGCATTAATTGTTTGACAACTAATCAAAAAAAATTGCTACGTTCGGAAATCTAAACGCATAATTAATTGGAGTCATTTTTGTATATTGCGGAATAAAAGCAAGAAATATGTATTTGCTTATTAATTTATTTCCATAACCTTTCTACGCGACATTAATGCATGTTTTATATTTTTTTGTTATTTTATAATAATAATAAATTAATGTACCCACGTAGTGAATGACAATTCCGCACGAATCATTCAATAACATTCGTTCATTACCCTAGGTTATCTGTCACTATCGTAACGTAATAGTATCGAGTTCACGAGAGTATGGTTAATCGATTCATGCTACCGACATGGAGTAGTAATAGTATAGTAATCGTTGTCACGATACTATTACTATACGATACTTCAAAATGTTCCTGCTTGGGGTACTGCTGCCATAATTTAGTTCCAAATACGCTCACAATGGCGCTGTTCAAATTCCCATACAAAATTTTACTATTACGATTACTATACTATAGAGCCAAATGTTCCTGCTTGGGGCACTGGTAGTAAAATTATAAATAAAAGCATTATAAAATATATATAGGTTAATAGCGGCCCGGCCCAGCTTCGCCCAGGTGCATATACTGGGTATATCAAGACTACTACCGAAAACGAATCCGGGTGGTAATTTTAGTGAGTACAAACACAATGCAACTAAAATTTTCGCAAAAAACGCGACAATTTTTTTTATAATTTTTTAAATATCTTAATTTTTGGGTGGTAAATCCATATTTTTTGCTAAAATAATTATTTAAACTCTTTTATACCTTAGAGTCCTTATTACCATCCAAATACGACCATACGAAAAAAAACGCTTTTTTTTTCAACATTTTCTGTTGCAATGTATTTCACTACCACCCGGCTTCGTTTTCGGTAGCAGTCTTGAGATACCCTGTAGATTTCTCTACAATAATATGCACGTATTATAGACAAAAACTTTCCTCTTGATCTATTAAAAACTATTAAAAACCGCATCAAAATCCGTTGCGTAGTTTTAAAGATTTAAGCGTACAAAGGGACATAGGGACAGAGAAAGCAACTTTGTTTTATACTATGTAGTGATTAAAAAATACGATTTTGTCATGATTTTGTTTAAACTGACACGATAATTCACCTGAACGTAAATGCAGAGAACTCCGAATGGATTACCTAGCCGCACTATAGTCTCCGTCCATCCGAATTTAGACACAGGTATAGGGTTTGAATCCGAAACGCGACTCATGCACATGCACATGATTCGCAACTAGCTATAAGAGTTTGTTTCCCTTAAAGTAATATTATGAAACGGTGGTCGCTATTCAGGAGCATACGCGTATAATAAAGGATGCTGCGCGCCATACAGGAACAATAGTTCCCTAAAAGTTGGGATCACAGAGTACTTTGTTACATGTATAGTTGGGATGGTCTCATTCGAAAATATTCTTCTGCCATGTTTTAAAAGGTTTGGTAGTACAATAACTACGAATATAATAACTATGCATTTAACGAGATTCCATCAAAAGTTGCATTATAGCATCATTGGTTGCTATGGCAACGTTATCATTGACAGTACTGAATATGTAAAGCGCCATCTATCGCTTAATTTCAAAACTAATATATATGCTCCATAGGCTTGTTCTGAACTGGCTCCTTAGCTAAATTACAGGTGGCGGTAATCTGTACAAAAGTATTAATTTATTAGTTTTATTATCCAAATTATTGTTGCTTTAATTTTTGAATTGAAGGTTAATGAATTTTCGAATAAAACAGTATTGTATTTCGTTGCAATATTGTGAAGTATATATTTTTTGGCAAAGTCGCCATCTAGCATTACATTTTGAAATGTCTTACATATATTGTCAAGTGCCTGATTTGTGTTATTTGTCACTAGATAGCGCTGTTTTATTACGTTACACGACAAGTAGATGGCGCTTGTTTTCCAAAGGGTTTCTCGAAGTGGGGTTCGTAATAGTGTGCCAAGGGTCCACCAGCAGTAAACTTTTCATCTATTTACCAGAAAAATATCATTTAAATGCATACCATTATTAAAAGGAATCAAATAATTATTTTTTTAAATAAAAACTTCAAAACCAAAAATTCGACTATCCACTGAAAAGCAAAAAAGAATATTTCATTATGCATGTTAATTAATTTGCTTAATTACTTGACCAGCCAACGAATCAAAATATATGTGTAACATATTGAAGCCGGTTCGCCAAGTACCTACCAAATATGTAGTAAACTAGAAATGTAATTAATTAATGTAAGGTATAGACCCTCTTCTATTGTAAACTAACAAAAAAAGTACATGTTCATCGAAGATGAGTATTCAATACAAGGTTTGTTTTTCTAACTAAAATATTTTTGACGGCGTCAGTGTACTATTTTAAATTTAGTTAGCGGTCCGTGACTGCAAAAAGTTTAAGAAACCCTGTTTTAGAGGCTTTGTAAAAAAATCCTACAAAATTCTCACAAAAAACACTTCATGTATAATATTGCCAAGACGAGACATTATGAGTCGCACCGTCAAAAAGCGAAGCGAAAAGCGAAATAAGTGAAAATCTTTATAGTCTGCATAACGAAAAGATTTTTGATAAATATTCCTAATGCTAATAGCCCATAGGATTGGCAAGTTGAAGTGGCAGTGAGCCGGGCACATAGCTCGTAGAACCGATGGCCGTTGGGGCCGAAAGGTTCTTGAGTGGAAACCACGTACAATCAAGCGAAATGTCGGACGCCCGCTTACAAGGTGGACGGACGATCTGGCTAAGGTTGCAGGAAGTCGCTGGATGCAGGCCGCTTCCAACAGGTCATTGTGGAGATCCTTGGGGGAGGCCTATGTTCAGCAGTGGACTTCCTGTGGCTGATATGATGATTCCTAATGCTATAATATCAGCCGGATACAGCCAAAAAGGTGGGGGAAGATCGCCACTTAATGGACGCCTAAGGGTGGTAAGAGGCGACGAGAAAGGCCTCGTAAAAGGTGGCGTGACGACCTCGACCAATTTAGCAGCATTTGGATGATAATATTAGCAACTCATAGGGATAAGTTAAGGAAGACTTTGGCCCGGCAGTGGAAGAAACGGCGCGGTGGTTATAAAACGATCTCTTCTTATACTTACCAAATATAAGAACACACTTTGTAATAAAATTTTTTTTAAGGATTTTCATGTCTCTCCAACCCGTCGTGACGCCAAAATCTGTGAAGGCTTGAAACGAGGGGAAATGAAAATTTCAAACACAGGAATCTCATGGCAGTTGCGGCGTGCAAGAAATTGTTGTTGAAAATTGTTGATTTAAAAAAATGCAATAAATAAATCGAAAAAAAGGTCTCACATCCAGAGAATAGAGCAACAATCGTAGATTTCACTAATAAGCGTCTTCGTACGGGAATCAAAATTACCTCTTCTTGCTTACAGCGGCTGCCAATAAACAATCCCAATCCAAAAATTGTCGTTTCAGATTGACAGGTCAATATTTTTTTTGATACTATATTGCCAATAAACAATCTCAGTAGTGAAAAAACTATGGCAACATGACAAGAGACCAATCGAAAAGTAGAAAACAATCCAGATTGACTTCAATCTAATTTTTTCGTTTGATTATTGGCATCGGCCGTTAGTCGTCATCTGTAATTTCCGAAACATCATTCGGTGTCCAACACAGTCGTGTGTACTTTGTTTTTTGGATGTAAGTCCTAGTAGGCTTTGAAATCCAATTAACTTGACAGCCACTGTAGCGCAGTTGGTTAGACGGCGCGGCGGATGTGATATCATAGGTTCGATCCTCCCATTGGAACAAATATATTTGTGAACCTCAGATATTTGTTTCGGACCTGGGTGTTTGTGAGACCGATCAGTTTCTCGTAGTTCCTGATACCCACGACACAAGATTTGATCTTAGTTTATGTATGTGACTGTTGTGTATTTTTTTATTTTATATCTCGTATCTTATTGTGGGGTACGGACGGCGTGTACTGTTAAAAATCATTTAAATTGTTCAATGCAGATAAATTGCACAGGAATCTACTCTAGATAGTAGACAGATAAATGCCCAAAAATTTTCAGTGCAAATGTGCAATATGGACGAAAGCAAACATCGTCATAATCCATCAGTGGGCCGGCGGGCAAACACTCCAATTGGCAAGATAAGCACGGCTTAGGATTACGGCGGTCACTGCAAACTTCGCGCGGCTTAGCGTTACTGATCTTGTTCGGACACTGCAGGATAAGCCGAACTGAATTTTAGAGTTTTAAACCTTTTGAGAAGGAGCACATACACACATTGGTGAATAGATTACCCATAGTTATATGTAGTTTTAAGCAACGTATAAGGTTTACAAATGTAGTTTGTAACAATTAAAATGAAAATATTATTTATTTCATCATAATGTACAAATAGTAATTTTTTAAAAACCACCGGGTTCGGAAAGCGGTTCACTACAGAAGAACAGGAAAGAAACTCTAGTATCGGCTACACTAGAGTTCCTTTTCTGTATTTTCTTAATTCTTTTTCAGTGTCGTAAGGCTTGTTCAATAAAGAATATAGCGTCCTGAATATTGGTGATTAATCTCGACGTTCATAAATATTCACTGTTTTAAACAGGATGGGGATAACCTCCAGGAATATCTGAGACTGATTGCGTTTTATATTAATTACAAGAGTTTCCTGGGAACATATTAGATCTGAGAATCAATATAGCTGGTGCCAGGCGCGGAAGTAGGTCGTGTAAACTTGGTATTGATAGCGTCAGATAGATATAGAAAACAATAATCAGGAATGCTACAGAAGGATTTTATTGCAATGAACGGCGAGACGAACATGCTGTTCGCTTGATGGTAAGCCATGCTCATCAACAACAGCAAAACCAAACAACACGAATTATAAAGCAATGCGTGACATTCCGTACGTTCGCCATTCTGAGACATAAGATGTTAAGTCTTAATATGTCCAGTAGTTACTTTGACTACAAGGTCCTTCAAACCGAAACAAAAGTGCATTCAGAATGCTTTTTGGCGGGGGAATTAGATATTGCGGTGGTACTTAGCCAGGCGGCCGCTCACTTACTGACTGGACTGGACACCAAGCATGACTTAGATTATTCGATCTATACTATTCAGTAAAGTTAGCAACTGTGTATTTCTGTGGCCAATCAGCGGTGTATAAGTGGTATCAGTTTAACGGGCTTAATAGTTAATATCTAAAACTGAAGTGCAATGTCAATGAATGCTTAGTAATTAAAAGTTGTGAGCGTTTTCTTTGTTTAAGGCCAGGCATGACGCTAGGCGTTAGGACTTTAGGGCGAGCGGTTTGCTCTCATGATTTCAAAGAAATAACTTACCTACTAAAACACCACAAATTGAATGCAAGTACACTTGAGCCCTAAGTTATTATAAAGCGAAAACATAAAGAATAAAATAATATGAAACAAACTCTGATTTAAAATAAAACAAAATTAAACAATAAATTAATAAGATGGAGTCACGCGGTTTAAAAACTGAACATACATACGAGTAGAAGAATATCGACCACCGCCAATACGAAAAATCGTATACCTTCGTATTAAATAAATAAATAATTAAATACACCCAACAGTACCACACCCAGTACTGACCCCACGTTATGATTGAGTCTTGTGTCGTGGGTATCAGAAACTACGACAGTACGAGAATATCTGTTTTTCGGATTCTCGCCACAGTGTGTCTATGAGTAACACGTGTGTCTTGAATTTCTTTTTCCTTATCGCAATCCGATTATTTTTATTTTGTTAAATTGGAACGATTGTGAATTATTGTTTAGTTATTTGTTTTGTTTTATATATTATTTTATGTTTGGTAGTTATAATTAAGTGTTGTATTAATATTTTTGTTTAAGTGTTTGTTTTTTGTATTTGTTTGTCAACAAGTTGGTAAGTCTACCTTCATAATGAATTATGAACGAAATAAACCTCCTGACCCTCCCGACATTAATATGCCGTTATCCCCATCGCCATCTGCTCCTCCTTCTTACCCTAACAACTTAAGTCCCCTTTCGCAAATTGCAGAAGTTGCGTCTAGCATGCTAGAAAATGATAATTCTGTTTCTCATGCAAACGTGTCGAACAAACGACCGGCAGGTGATGACAAACAGACAGATATCCGTCCATCGAAGCAGTCCAAAAGCTATATCGGAAGAACCAGGTACAATGCTGAAGATAGGGCTCCTTTTCTGGTACATGTGTCTCGGATTGAATCTCAACCTAATTCTGGCGCCTTTCTTCATCCAGTAACTTTCGGACTATTTCTTTACAACCAAAACATTCATAATATTGTAAGAGATGGCGTGAAAAGAATAGGGAGAAATCGTGTCTCCGTTGAGTTTGCTTCTCCTCAGGATGCAAACTCATTCCTAACGAATTCCATTTTAGCAAAACATAAATTCAATGCTTCAATACCGACCTTCAATGTAACCAGAATGGGAGTTGTCTCTGGAGTTCCAACTGATATGGACGAAGAGACAGCAAAAAAGTATATAACCGTTCCACCAGGTTGCGGCCGTATCCTTAAAATTAGACGCATTAGTCGAAAAATTACCAGAGACGGGGTTTCGGAGTGGAAACACACTGAGACCTGCGTTCTTACTTTCGATGGGCAAATCCTTCCTAAAAGAGTTTACTGCTGCTATACATCCCTCCCGGTTGAACGGTATATATACCCCACAATCCAATGTAGGAAATGCTGCAGATATGGTCATGTAGAAGATATGTGCAGGTCCAAGCCTCGCTGTATTAAGTGTGGGCAGGACCATCCTGGAAATGGTTGTGATGTCTCGGAGAGTGATGCTTTCTGTGTGCTGTGCTCTGGTGAGCACTTTGCGAATAGCAAAGCATGCCCAGAGTATGGCAGACAGAGAACCATTAAAATTACAATGGCGGAGAAAAGCATATCGTACGCTGAAGCCAATAAAATGACCCCAGTTACATCTTCCACGCGTAGTTACGCGGACACTCTCAAATCTACCCAACCCCAATCTCCCCTCTCCCACCGCAAAACCGTTTTCCGCCAACCTAAGACTCCTATACCTTTATCCCCAGCTTATGACAAAGTTGCTCATCGTAATATTGTTAACCCTCCAAAATCTTCACAGCATAATGGCTGTGCACTCAATACATCCTTAGACCCTACCATAATTGACTTAATTACCCAAATTTTAACCTTACTCCTATCCACAAATTCTTCCCAATATCATAATACCCCATCCTCATCCAAACAACCGTCCAACATTGCCCATGAACTTTTAACAACTCTACTTAGTTTTAAAAATGGCTCCGCCACTAATATTTCTGCAGTGGAATGTGAGGAGCGTGCTGCATAAGAAGCACGACCTGATATTTCTGCTAAATAAATTTAAACCAATGGCTTGTGCTATCGCTGAGACTTGGTTGCGTCCAAGCCTTAGCTTCCGTGTACCACAGTACAATATTTTTAGAAGCGACAGACCTGATGGCTACGGAGGTTCTGCCCTCCTAACAAATAACCGACTCCCTTTTGTAACATCCCCTTTACCTCCCTTTACAGGAGATATGAACTTAATAGCAGGCACAGCAGACGGCATTACCGTGGTCTCTATTTATATCGCCCACCCCGATCGTAACTTTCTGCCCATAATCAAAACAACTTTTGAAAATTTAAATAGGCCTTTATTGATTATGGGTGATTTTAATTGCCATCATTATAGATGGGGCTCCGATCACTGCGATCCCTTCGGAACAGGCTTGGTAGAAATCCTAGACGACCTTAATCTTTGCATCCTAAATAATGGTTGTCCCACTCGCCGAGTCTCACCCGGCCAAAGGAAAAGTTGCGTCGACCTTTCTATTTGCTCTCCAGATATTGCAGTATCTGCCTGTTGGCAATGCACGGATCTAACCCATGGAAGTGATCACTACCCCATAATCATCTCCTTCGCTCATCGAACGTACCTAGAAAAAACGTTTCCTCCTTTATTAAAATATAATTTATCAGACCCAGACTGGTCCAAATTCGCATCTCTTTTAGAACATAAAATCACTGCACTTCCTAAAATAAATGACCCAAATTTAACAAATATTGACCAATCTCATGTAAATACCTGTTGTGAGCAATTTGTGCGGGCCTTAAACTCTTGCGCTGACTCCTGTTTTCCAATTAAAAATAGTGACAGGCACAAAATTCCATCTCCACCATGGTGGGATCGGGAATGCACCTTAGCTATTAAAGAACGCATTGCTGCAGAGAGGAAATACAATAGTGATATGAGCACCCCAAACCTGCTGAACTATAAACAAGTATATGCAAAATCGAAAAGGTTACTGCGAAGAAAGAAACGTACGGGTTGGATGAATTTCTGTAACTCTTTATCACCTTCTACTCCCTCCACCGTAGTTTGGAAGAGAATAAATAGATTTAGGTCTGGTTGTTCTCCCTCAATCTCCTCTACCATCTCCCGGGAGACTGCCAGTCTATTTTTTAATAAAATTTGTCCTCCTTACGTACCATCATTGCAAGAAACCCACATCATCCCCGTATTTACATCCGAAGACCCACACGATGCACCTTTCACTATGGAGGAACTTGATTTGGTCCTTGGCAGTGTTCGGGATTCCGCTCCTGGTGCTGATGGGCTTCCTTATTCTTTTATAGTGCATTCCGGCATACATGCAAAGAAATATTTTTTAGAAATGGTAAATTTTTGTTATTATTATGGTATAATACCAAAAGACTGGAAGTTACAAATTATTATACCAATCTTAAAACCTGGTAAACACGCAGATAATCCCAACAACTTCAGACCAATTGCTTTGTCGTCGGTCCTGGTCAAAATTATGGAACATCTTATTAAAAACAGGTTGGAGTGGATTGTTGAGTCAAGAGACTTACTTCCAAAGTCTCAATTTGGATTTCGGAAAGGACTGGGTACCATGGATAGCGTTGGAGTGTTAGTAACCGACATTCGAATTGCTCTCTCCAAAAATGACTCAGTAGTCGCTTCCTTTTTAGACGTATCTTCAGCATATGACAACGTCCTCCTTCCCATTCTCAGGCATAAATTGCACCAGCTGAGTATCCCGGCAAGGATGACCCAGTGTATATGTCTTATGCTTATGTCAAGGTCCCTGACTCTGAGAGTCCCGGGTGAGCAATTCTATCAGAGATTAACGTGGAGGGGCTTACCTCAGGGTTCGGTACTAAGCCCTATACTATATAATCTCTATACAGCTGATGTTGAGACCTGTCTAAATTACAACTGCCACATCCTACAATACGCCGACGATCTAGCGTTGTATGTGAGGAATGACAAATAAGAGACGTGCGTCAAGTAAAGCATTTATTCCACGACTGACCTAACTACAATATCATAGACAAAATCTTTCTTTTAATATGCAACACCTCCACCCTTAAACCAAACTAATCAAACAAAACTTACATAAACAAAAATTACATACAAAAATACATTAAACATAATAATTATACGAATTGGTTATTATTGTCAATCTAATGGTTCCCTTCCGTATCTCTGAACCGGTTTTCTGGCTCTTAATGGATATCTTCGTTCCGATACAGATATCTCTTTATTAGCTGGTACATCAGGTGTCTGGGGTGTCTGGGGTACCGGTACAGCAGTTGTGTATATATCATCTCTTAACAAATGAGAAGAGCCTGCGCTTTCATCACGTAAACCTATTTCGGCTGTAGCTTGCGGCAAGTCCTGCAGCTGACCAGTCTCGTTGGCTGCAGCTTGCGGTAAGCCCTGCAGCTGACCACTCTCGTCGGCACTGTCGTTACACTTAGGGGGCAATACAATGGAACTACAAAATCGTTTATGCACGTTATCATGCGGAACTGCAGACTTTTCAGGTGGATCGTATCTTCGCCTCAACTGATCAACATGCCGGTGTACCTCTGTTCCAAGGTTAGATTTTACTAAGTAGTCTGTATATCCTAGCTGTCTAATAACTTGTCCTGCGACCCATTTATCCGACCCTCGATAATTCCTAAACCAAATTTTCTCCCCGGGATTTAACTGACGGAGGGCGCCTCCGGCTGCCTCTTCACTACGAGCTTGTCTATTCTGCACCCGAGCTGTGCGGTCCGGTTTTAACGCGTCTAGTCTCATTCGTAAATTCCTCCCTTGCAGTATCTTAGCTGGACTTTCTCCTGTTGCATAATGCTCTGTATTTCTATATGCTAAAAGGAATCTACATAAGGCTATATCCACATTTATTTTTTGTTTGAACGCTTTTTTAATTACTCTTTTACATACTTTCACCGCATTTTCCGCAGCTCCATTCGAGGCTGGATGGTAAGGTGCACTAAAAATATGTTCGATTCCGTTTCTTTTTAAGAACGTTGTAAATTCCGTGCTACTAAAGGAAGCGCCGTTGTCGCTCACTAGCTGCTTGGGAATACCAAACCTAGCCCAAATATCCCGTAATACCGCGATCACCGCTTGTGACGTTGTACTTTTCATGTTGATAGCCTCAATCCATTTAGAACAAGAATCAACTATTATTAAATAAGTTAAACCTGCTATAGGTCCTAAGAAATCAATATGGAGCCTTACCCAGGGTCGGTTAGGCCACGGCCAGGAATGTGGTACTTGGTGCGGTGGTGCATCAGCTATTGCGGCACATATTGTGCACGAGCGGCACTCTGCTTCAATAGCTTCGTCGATGCCCGGCCACCAAACGTAACTTCTAGCTAAAGCTTTCATTTTTACTAATCCCATATGTGAATCGTGTAATTCTTTGAGGACTCTATTTCGACATGTAAACGGTATAACTAACCTATGGCCCCACAATATACAACCCAATTCTACATACAATTCATTTCTGCGGTTAAAATACGGCTTATATTCCCTAACGTCTAATTCAGAAGGCCATCCGTCTTGAATAAAGCTCAGTATACGGCATAATACTGGATCGGCAAGCGTTTCTTTTTTTAAAGTTTTATAGTCTAACAAAAGTGCTTCGGTTGCAAAATGTAAATATGTCTGTTCAGGCAATTCCTGCTCATTTTCCGATTCCTCTTTATGAGCTTTTATCAAGCGAGAGAGAATGTCAGCAGTGTTTTGGTCGGTTTTCACGTATTCAATATTAAAATCATATGCTGACAACTTAATTGCCCATCTTTGTAATCTACTAGCTGCTACACAAGGAATACTGGTATTGGGGCTAAAAATGCTGACCAAAGGTTTATGGTCTGTGCGAAGCGTAAATCTACGTCCATACAAATACTGATTAAATTTATCAACTGCAAAAATAATGGCTAACGCCTCTTTATGGATCTGGCTATAATGTTTTTCAGCAGGTGTAAGCAGCCTTGACGCATATGCGATAACCCGTTCATGGTTGTCTTGAGAACGCTGAGACAACACTGCACCCAAACCACGCGCGCTAGCATCGCATGTCAATATGGTTTCCTGAGACATATCATAGTGTGCAAGCACTTCTGTGCTACACAACTTTTTTTTAATTTGATTAAAAGCCAGATTTTGTTTGGTCCCCCATTTAAAATGTTGTCCCTTCTTAAGTAAGTCATAAAGAGGACTTAAGTACATGCTCATATTTTTGACAAATTTGCCATAATAGTTGACCATACCTAAAAATGATTTAAGTTCGGTGATATTATTGGGATGAGGCATTGCAATTATCGGCTTAATTTTTTCGATATTTGTTTTCACCCCATCTCTACCTATTATAAACCCTAAATAATGTAATTCATTAGTCAAAAAGTCACATTTGCTTTTTTTAATTTTAAGGCCATTAGTTTCTAATATCCTAAATACCTTATCAATAGTATGTAAATGACTTTCTAAGTCCTTATTTTTTATTAATATATCGTCATAAAATACGAGTACGTCAGGTTGGTTTTTGAAAAGATTCATCATGATTCTTTGAAATATGCCAGGACTAGAAGACAGACCAAATACCAAACGCTTATATTTAAATAGTCCGCGATGCGTACTTATTACTGTGTAATCCCTAGAGCGTTCATCAAGTTCAAGCTGGTTATAAGCTTGGGACAAATCTAACTTTGTGAACCATATATTGCCGTTTAGATCGCTAAGCAAGTCATCTATCCTTGGAACCGGGTATCTGTCGATCACCAAGACAGGGTTTAGAGTTACCTTATAGTCGGCACAAAGTCTTATACCACCGTCTGATTTCCGTGCAATAACGAGTGGAGACGCCCAATCCGACCTGTCGACCGGCTCAATAACGCCTGCGCGGAGCATGGCATCCAGCTCCGCGTCGACTCGTGCGCGCAGTGCGTAAGGCATAGGCCGAGCTCGGCAGAACACTGGTTGAGCGCCCGGCCGCACACACAGCCGTACCGGCTCCCCCGAGTACCGACCAAGTGTGCCATCAAACAGCGCCTTATGCCTGGAAATCATATCGTTTACAAGATCATTTTTGTTAAACCTACAATTCTCATCATTAATAACTTTGTTACTCGATACGGAAAGCACGTTATGTATATTCAATTTAGGTATAGCTATATCGAGTTCGGCTAACCACTGTCGGCCCAGTAAATTTGTAGTACCATTATCAAAAATATACAAATCTAATTTTTTCCTAATATTTTTATACTGCACCTCCGTCTCGATATAACCTAGAGGTTTTACGACGGAACCGTCATAAAAACTTAAGCTAACCCGACATGACTTCAATGCAATATCAGCAAAATATTGACTGTAAGCACTTTTACTAATACATGATAATGGGGCTCCCGTATCTATTTCCATATTCAATGGTACCTTATTTACTAATACTGTAATTCGTACCGGCTTATACTTTGTTAAAGACATTTGATACATCGGTTCCTCAATGTCACTTTGTTTATCCCCGTCTTCCGAGTTATCCTGATCCGTCGCAGAATTCTGGACTTGTTCCTGTTCCTGCACCCAATGTGCTCCTACGGGCTTTCCCGCCGCCGCGGCCGTACCACGCCAGCGCCCGCCGCGCCCGCCGCGCCCGCCGTATCCTCCGCGTCCGTATCCGCCGCGTCCACTGCTACTCACATGTACCGGTTGTCCCGCTATATTTGCTGACCCTTTTATCCGCTCTGAAGCATTGATTGTTTTTTTTGGACACATTCTACGTAAATGTCCTGTTTTTAAACAAAAACTGCACTTGTATTCTTTATATATGCAATCCAATTCCCGATGTCTGGGATTGCCGCATACTGTACATAATCGCATTTGCAAATTGTTCATATTTTCAGTTTGTGCTTTATTCATCATCTCAAAATTGCTTCTTTCCACCTCACCAGCGTCCTTCTCCGCCGCCTCTAGGTTTGTGGCCAATGTAACCGCCTTTGTATACGTTAAATTCTCTTCCGAAAATAAACGTTGTCTTATAAATTCACTTTTGAGGCCACATACGAATTGGTCAC
Source organism: Hyles euphorbiae (assembly GCA_023078785.2). Taxonomy (NCBI): domain Eukaryota; kingdom Metazoa; phylum Arthropoda; class Insecta; order Lepidoptera; family Sphingidae; genus Hyles; species Hyles euphorbiae. The sequence goes on from CM041047.1 coordinate 13,214,714, forward strand.
GCAAATTATCCTCCAATACTTTTCCAAAATTGCAAAATCTTGACAACTTTTTTAGAATGGCCACGAAGTCCGCGATAGATTCTCCGGACGCCTGCCTTCTTTGACGGAATCTGTAACGCTCCGCCATTTCCGATGGTTTAGGTTGTAAATGAGTCTGTAGGAGGCTTACGGCTTGATCAAAATGTAGTGTTGACGGTTTTGCTGGACTCGCTAAACTGGACAGCAATTCATATGCTTCATCGCCCATCACTGATATGAGTGTTGGTAGCTTTAAGTCATCCTGTATTTTGTTCGCTTTAAAATACATTTCAACACGCTCGATATAAGCAACCCAATTTCCGGACTTTACTTCAAACTCTTTAATTTTTCCGACAGACATATTTCTCGAATTTTCCTCGTCGCCACTGACAAATAAGAGACGTGCGTCAAGTAAAGCATTTATTCCACGACTGACCTAACTACAATATCATAGACAAAATCTTTCTTTTAATATGCAACAAGGAACAAATCAATTCAGGATGCAGCCACATCTCTTTGTCTCTCTTTGCAATCTCTGAACTGTTGGCTTTTAAGACATGGCTTGAACCTCTCAGCCCAGAAAAGCTCTGTGGTTATCTTCTCCCGGAAACAACAGCACCCCTCGATTCAAGTAGGCATAGACGGCAACGCTATACCGATCGTTTCGAAAGCAAAATTTTTGGGCGTATATTTGGATTCCAAATTAAATGGTGTAAACCACATTAATCATTTAATTAAAAAATGCGAACGAGTGGTCCCCATGCTAAAAGTACTAGCTGGTGTTTGGTGGGGTGCACACCCATTCACAATGAAGCTATTGTATAATGCCCTAGTGAGAAGCATAATGGACTATGGGACGTTCCTCATGATTCCATGCAACAAGGGTGCGCTATTGAGACTGGACAAGTTGCAGGCTAAATGCCTCCGGATTATATCTGGTTGCATGAAGTCCTCTCCAATTAATGCGTTACAGGTCGAGTGTGCAGAACCGCCGTTATCACTAAGGAGACAATACCTGGCCACCCGCTTTTGGTCTAGAGTTAGTGGCAAAGGCTCCCACCCACTGCAAGGAAAAATTGGAGAACTAAATCTAACTTGCAATGAAGCACCTTATTGGATTCATAAAGAGATCCCCCTTTACCTCCAATCCTATCGATCCTTTGCAAATTTAGAGGGCCCAATAATTAAAACACACAGGCTCCCTCTATTTAACATCCAATACGAAATTCTTTGCTATAGACCTGAAATTATCTTAGATATTGGCCTCTCTAAACTCACTGTGTCAGCGGATCGGATTTTTAATGCCTTGGTTGGAGAACGCTGGAATGATTATCACAGGTTTTTTACTGATGCATCTAAATTCACATATGAAGAATATACAGGTTCTGCCGTTTTCTATCAAAATTCAAACATTATCTTACAATTTAAATCTCCTAAGGAATCATCAGTCTACACAGGAGAATGCATTGCTATTTTAGAAGCATGCAACTATATAGAATCCCATAATATCCATAAGGGTGTTATATTCACTGATTCACTGAGCTGTCTTAAAGCTCTAGGTCAAAATCCATTTAAGGATAGACTTCATAACTCCCTGCTTTTAAATATTAAAAAATGTTTATACTCTTGTTCAAGAAAGGGCCAAACAGTGCATTTAACATGGATCCCTAGCCACTCAGGTATAGGAGGTAATGAGTGTGCAGACAGACTAGCCAAGAATGCAATTTCTTCAGAAGCATCCGACCTAAGGCATTTTGTTCACCATAACTATGATTTACTAAGCCTTGCTCATAGGACTTTGTTGACATTGTGGCAGGACCACTGGAACAAATCTGCAATGGATAAAGGTAGACATTACTATGCCATACAATCAACCATACCACCTAAACCTTGGTTCTACAAATTTAAAAAAGTTTCCAAACCTGCCATATCAACTGTTTCCAGAATTCGTATAGGCCACTGCTCTTCCCCGGTATTCTTAAACAAAATTCGGGTTCGGGACTCGTCTCTTTGCGAGTGTGGGTTGGACGATGGTACTTTGGAGCATATTTTCTTTAACTGCTCTAGAAATACCTCCACATTTGACCTGTATAATCACTTAACATTTTTGAACATTCCCGTCCCTATTAACTTTCCTTCTCTTTTGACCCACTCTTCCCCTCGACTTTTTGAAGCTATGATTGCCTTCATAAGATCTAACGCCATCCGTCTGTGATCTTGAAATTTAATGCGTGTTGTACTGTGGTATACCTACCTTTTATAACATTTTAACAACTGTATACTATATTTCAATGTTTTTCTTTTTTATATATATATACTACGTGTGATTGTGTTTGTTCTAGCTTTATACTAACTACGTCGCCATAATTTTATTCGTAAAGTTCACTGTCGAACCAACTATAGTAACGTAGTAGGTCGTTCCACCAAAAATCATAATAAACACGAGTTCTCATCGCACATCTGACATTGGCAGAATTGTCGACATCGGCATAATTTGCCAGAGAGGAAAAAAAAAAAAAAAAAAAAAAAAATATCTGTTTTTCACACAAATATTTGTTTCCCGCCTGTCAAATTTGTATTCTCTCTATTCTCAAAAAAGTTAACGTAAAATTATTAAACTTATATCACGTGGCTAAAAACTGAACATAATTAATGTACATAGAAAAATATATACAATCGGCAATAGGAAAATACCGTTTACATTCGTATCTTGGACTGAACGGTACGCCCGCCGCGCTGCGCCGTCGGTGTCGGGTTTAGCCGTTTAACAATTATAATTATAGTAGTTGTTATGTCTAGGTTTCTAGGTATTGATAGTTTAAATGAAATACAGTGCCTGATTTCCAGTTTCTGAGACCCGTCATAGAGAAAGTAATCACTACGTTAAGACCCGTTCACTGCGTCTGACGTCTTTCAGTGAATAATGGTGAGTGTGGCTCGTACACTTATATTTAATTAACATATTTACATATTTGATCTACAACTACCTACAAGTTATGTACCACAGTGGATGTCAAAACAACTCAAAACTCTATAAAGTCGATTTATTTATCCGCTTGCTGTCAAATAAGGATTCTTTAATGGAAGAATATCATTGGCCCGTTGCAGTCCACTGCTGTACATAGTCCTCTCCCAAGGTACGCCACGGTCTGCTGCTTTATGCATCCAGTCGCTGCCGGCCCTCTTGTAATAATTAATTTAACAACGGTAAATTAAGTGTAAGTATATTGTAGTGATTGTAGTGCGTGGTGGCCTGTTGGTAAACGGACTAGGCTAGACTGCCAACATTTATTTTTATTTTTTTATTTATATTTATTTACAACATGTTCAAGGTGGTCGCGGGTTCGAATCCCAGGGCCTCTGACTTTTCGGAGTCATGTGTGTATTGATAGTCAATCACCACGCACTCAAACGGTGAAGGAAAACATCGTGAAGAAACCAGCATACTATAGCGAATTATAAAAAAAAATATGGTATGTAAGTCCGCCGACCCGCACTAGGCCAGCGTGGTGGACTATATGGCCTAACCATTCTCAATCGTACTGTCGATTGTAGAGTAGGCCCGTGCCCTGCAGTGGGACGTATATGGGCTGATATAGAATATTGTAACGTTTACTGAGCTGGTATCTCAGTTTTATTACCTCAGTCCGCCCCGTGACCACGAAAAATGTAACGTAATCGAAGTCAGGTTAAAACATGTAAATATTAAACCAAATCCACGTTAAACACCGCAAAAAATAGTTTTATTTCAATATGTAACATTCTTGTAAATCTAAGAAACTGTTACATCACTAAGGAATTAACTTTCTGCGCTTAAATATCTCAACTCCAATTACTACATAGAAAAACAATGATATGTTTTTCTATATACAGGTTTAATACTCGTATGACCAAAAGATTTCTACGATAGCTATATATTTCCATACTGAGTTTGTAATTCATGGTATTAAACTTATGTATAGGAATCATCAAAGCAAAGAGAATTTATTCCATAATAAAAAATAACAGCTTGGCAGGGTACAACATAAAACCTTTTCATATAATTTGAAGCGATTACGTCCATCCGCGCTATGTTTCAACTGATATACAATTTCTATGCAACATTGTTCTTTTGATTTTACAGCTTGTACACTGACTTCGCTTTATTTTGTTAGAGAGAAAAATGAGTTCAGTAATATACTTGATTTTTTATAAAAGCTTTTAGTACTACAATAATAAAAAAATGAATAAAAAAATATATCAACCCAAAATAGCCACAGGTTTAAAGAACCGATTTGTGATCCCGATTACTTGGGTATTCTTTAACGCATCGTGAAAACTTGTACAATATTACTCTTATAACGTCTGGAAACAAAAACACGGATTTGACCGAAGACAAGTGGGTTTCTCTAGGCCAATATATTGTAAAGATGAGATTTATTATCTAGAAAGAGGCATTTTAAAATATTCACGCATAATAAAACAGCAAGATCTTATAACCGAGCCTAAAATCCAGCGCATGAATTTTTCAAATATATCCTTGAAAAATTTTGTAAAATACAAAAATGTTGTAGCTTGCACTAATAATATTCGTACACATACTTCAGCTCATCTCTGCATCACCTAAAGGTCTACTGGAATATAATGCCACTGGCATTAAGTCCGCCTCATTGATTTAAAAACTAAGGATAGGCCCTTCAGTACATTGGGTACGTCAAAAAGATGGCTGTGTAAATCGCGCCATCTGTTGGATTTTTACGTCAATGGCGGCCATGAAATCGTTTTTCAATAATGCTAAAATAAATGTTTATTGACTTAAAGTTATATAATTTTTACTTAGCGGTGATAAGAAATGTTATCTTTTTTTTGTGAACTTTCGGTCATGTTTATTGCACCCACGCACGATACAATTGGGCATTTTTACGACGAATTACAGACCGGTGCGCTGTGACGTCACAACCGCTGCACTGGTCTGTAGACCAGTTTCGTGACAACACTTTTCTCGCTCTCCGCCCCGTCCATATATTTTACGTCAATGGTCCGCCTTCTAAAATTTTGTATATAGAGCTTAATAAATAAATAACTAAATAATAAATTCTAGTTATAGTGCGTGGTGACCTGTTGGTAAACGGACTAGACGCGGCTGCCCACATGTTCACGGTGGTCGCGGGTTCGAATCCCAGGGCACACCTCTGACTGTTCGGAGTCATGTGTGTATTAATAGCTAGTCAATCACCACGCACTAAAAACGGTGAAGGAAAACATCGTGAGGAAACCTGCATACCATAGCGATTTATAAGAATTTCTATGGTATGTAAGTCCACCAACCCGCACTAGGCAAGCGTGGTGGACTATATGGCCTAACCACTCTCAATCGTATTCTCGATTGTAGAGTAGGCCCGTGCCCTGCAGTGGGACGTATATGGGCTGATATAGATAGTAGTAGTAAATTCTAGGAGTTCTTAATCTAGTATCTAAGTCAATACTTACTAGTATAAATGACTAAGATATTATTATTTTAACCTAGAATTTTGCTAAGAAAATTCAAGTCTATTACGCATAACAAGCACTATTCACAGTAAGTTTCAAACAACCCTAAAAGGGAGTAGGGTGAGAATGCGTTAAGGGTGTCTCAGAATAGCAGTCTATCGATCGCAGTTGAGGGTACGAATGCAAAATATTCCGCGAAAATATCATGCATTTATACCATAAATAAACTTTTTTTAATTTAATCGCGGATTTGGTTTAGTTTTCATTTTTTAGTTTTTTAACTTCCCGACGCTTCCGTGGTCAAAAGTGGACTTCAAAAATAAGTCTTGTTTCAGTGTGTTACATTTGCGTGAAACTAAGAAACTATTTGTGGTTTTTAGTAGACTAAATTTATTTAAGGTCTTTTAGACAAAATGTATTGCGGGCCTCATGATAAATTAATTATTTTGATGCCAATAACTAACACTAAATGGGTAGGCGTTAATTGCTAACTTTTTATTTATGTACAAGATTGAGAACAGAAACTTTGTATTGTAAAGTTATTTTTATTCAATAAATGAGGTTGATAAATATTACAGATAAAGGAGGTAATGTGAATAAAACTTTGTGCATCTTGTATTTTTTTGAATAAAACGCCGTAGAAAAGTGGACGAGAAGCTGGAGGGATGGTCCATGTATTTATAAAAGAGTACTTGCATTTTAAGGTGTAAACATGTGGACGACATAATGTGGCGGGAGACAACTGCAACAGAGTGTCATAAAAACTAATAAATAAGTTTATTTCGTCTACAAAAAATATTAGGTAGAATATTTTACTGATTTTTACGCTTTAGCTGCTGCGCTGGAAATCACTATTCCAAAATATTATCCTGCGACTTAAAAAAATATTGCACAAATCACACATAAACGCAGCATAAAATCAGACAGAATTTATAAAGCCTTTTAAATTGTACAAACAAACTAACAACATAAAACATACACACAAAACAGCTTTTTTAAATAGTTGCGCGCGGCCGCACAACCGCTCATGTACCCAAAAAATGGAACCCACTAACTCGGATATCGCCTTTCAATACATAAAGGGGTAAAACGTTAAATTCCATCGCCCACAGAGCCAGCACCGTCCAATTTAAATAACAACCTTGCAAAGCTGAAAAACAAGCCGTAACCGAAGTTGGGAATAAATTAGCAACCACCCTACCCCCCTTGCCAATGTGTACATTGTGCAAAATATTATTTGCCTTGCCAGACAATAATAGGATCTAATGCCACGCCCTGACAAGTTGGCTTTGGTAGACTCCACCCAGCGAACAAGCAGATGCCATTGGCTGTTGATATGTTGCGTCTCGCTCTTTGTGTGTTTTGTCTCTCTCCCTCTCGCAGCTTACCCCTCAACGCCCGAGGGGTAAATATTATGCTAGGAAACATATACGAGGGGTTTTCTAGAGCTTCGTTCGCATTGTCAATCCGCTACTTTCATGGATATTTTTTACGCGTGTTTCATTTCAAGATATTCTACCTGAGTGGAGCTGAATTTCGCTTTATGAGATGTTTTTTTGCTGGATTATGATGTGTAAACTGCCTTTGAGCTGATGGGATCTTCGTTAGGATTTGTTGCGAGTTATTTTCGGTTTGTTGGATCGTTCGCAGGTTTGTTTCTATGTGGGTTAAGGTGACTAGGTTATGGAATGTTATGTCTAAATGTATTTTTGGTATTAAGTTTGATGTATTCGGCATTAAGTTAGTATTTTGGTGTTTTCCGGGTATTTTAAAGGGTTTTAGTTTAACCTAAAAATATATTTATTAATACTAATAACGTAATGGTTAAATTGCATAGTTATCACACTATGGAACTTTGCCCTAATTTTTGTTTAAAATATGAATAATATAATATTTTCAATTGGTATATGATTATTACAATATACTACAATATTGTTTAATTACAAACAAGCAATAAAAAACTCTAACAAAAAATCCGAATTAAAATTACAATTGAAAACACCAAACAAAAACTGAAAACGAAAATAAAAAACCGCACACAAAGCGAACACAATAAATACCGCAACAAAGTTTTGAATCGATAAGCTCCGAGCTGCCTAATAATTATTAGTCGCCGGCCTGAAATTCATGCACAAAGCCCCGACCCACAGTAATAATAACGACAATTGTTGTGTTTACTGGAACGTAAACGTGGCCGGGCCGCCACCCCGTGGGCGGGGCCGCGGCGTGAGGGCGCTCGCGGCGGGCCCAGCGCAGTCGGCGCCGCGCCGCGCGACACAGCGCACCTGTCATGTCCCAGCATGGACGAGTGCGAGCTCGCCCAGTACCGCGACATGATCATCGAGGGAGAGCTGCCGCTCGACCTGCGCCCGCCGCCGCGCCTCTACTTACCCCACTACCTGCGCGACCACGACGACCGCGACCCGGACTACCCGCAGGACGACACCTACGTCTCCGTGGACGAGGACACGCCGGACCTGCCGCCGCCCTCCAGCGACTCCGAGCGCTACGACGCCGCCAGCCCCACGGAGAAGAAGCCCTCCTCACCCAAGAAACCCAAGCAGAAGTCCTCCTCGCAGCTCATCAAGCCGCCCTACTCGTACATAGCGCTCATCACCATGGCCATCCTGCAGTCGCCGCACAAGAAGCTCACGCTGAGCGGCATCTGTGAGTTCATCATGACCAGATTCCCTTACTACAGGGAAAAGTTTCCCGCCTGGCAGAACTCCATCAGGCACAACCTCAGTTTGAACGATTGCTTCATAAAGATTCCTCGCGAGCCGGGAAACCCAGGAAAAGGAAATTACTGGACGCTGGATCCTTTGGCTGAGGACATGTTCGATAATGGAAGTTTCCTGCGTCGCCGCAAGCGGTACAAGCGGCCGGCGCCGTCGCTGCAGCACGCGCACGCGGTGGTCGCGATGCTGGCGCGCGAGGCGTACGCCCCGCTGCTGCCGTTGCCATGCTACCTGCCGCCGACGCCGCTGCTGTCGCTGCCGCGCCCGCCGCCGGCCGCGCTGCGCCCCGTCCCGCTGCCACCGCGAGTGTCCGACATCACGGAGCCGAGGAACAAGCGCTCGAGGAACGGCTTCTCGATAGAGTCCATAATAGGGTCGCAGGAGCCGGCCTCGGAGCCGCGGCGCAGTGCGTTCTCGCCGCTTCACGCCGGCCACAGCCCGCCGGACGACTGGCCGAGGTGAATGTACCTACACGGGGGCGTTTCCACACCTTCGCCGTTTTGAAACGCGCCGCCGGACTCTACGTTCCTCGCAAATTGACTGATGTGCCGACTAGGAATGAAATGAGGTGTTAAAATGCCGTGTCGTATTTAAAAAAATGTAATTTTATGACGTTTTCTTAAATTATTCGTAATAATTGACCAAATTGAAGAGTTACCGCGTTTTTCTTTTGTTTATTAAATAGTTTGAGGTAAGGATTTAAGTGCTTTGATAAATGCATGATTTTAGACAGTTTTAATTTTGATTTATGATGTTCGAAGTTTAAAAGACATTCGTCCGTTAAATTAAATTTAAGATTTTGTGCCAAATGTTTATGCGAGCAGTTCTGCAAGAAACAGTAGTGGAAATATTTTAAAAAATGTATATTTACTCGAATTTTGTATCAATTGTCTTGTACTTTTATGATTTTTTTTTTGTGCACGCAAATACTTTTTCCGATGGTATTCATAATGTATGTATATGTATTTTGTTAAGCAAAGAAATGCCATGATAGCGTTTAATATATCTCTAGTCATTCTATGTACAAAGTAGGATCAAGAAATGTAAAGTTTTAAGTCTCATTGTAAATATTAATTTTTTTATCGTAAGTAGTTATGCAATATAGTGTAGGTGTATGCCAGTAAGGGGTCACTTCCATGCGAGCGTTTTAACGCTGCGTTTTCGTCTAACGTGAGACTTTCGCAAGGATATGATCTTAAATTGGCGGCGATGTATTCAAATGTAATGATAATTGTAGTATATTTTTGTGTAACATTTATTATTAAGGAATATAAATATAAAATACTATGGACCGTAAGGAATATTTGTTTTTATTTTGATGCAAACTTTCCTTTTTATCAACTTATGTAAAAAGTTTTTGTTAGATGTTATATTTCAAAATTCCTAAAAACACACATTTAAGTCAATCGATAGAGCGTGCGATAAAACAGCTTGAAGTTTCAACAATGTTTTTCATTAATCAACGATTATTTTTACTAACATAAAATAATATGTTTCATATGATTAAACAAAAACCTTTAAAGAAGAAGCGAAAGAGTTTTCAGAGTTCAATGTGGGTATCTCATAACGAAATATAGACGGATTTTATATTATAAAGTGAATAAAAGATCTTTAACTACTAATAAATAACAGTTTAAAAAATTATCAAGAAGCTTAAAAATCTAATTATTATTATTATTATTATTTTTGCAATGAATGGCGAGACGAGCAAGCCGTTTGCCTGATGGTAAGCTATACGACCGCTCATAAACAGTAGAAATATTCCACTGCGCTCGCCATCCTGAGACATAAGATGTTAAGTCTCAATATGTCCAGTAGTTGCTCTGGCTACAATGTCCTTCAATCCGAAACACAACAGTGCATTTAAGCAGTGTTGTTTCACGGGAGAAATAGACATTGCGGTGGTACCTACCCAGATGGCCTCGCACATATGAGAGACCTACCACCAGTAAAGTAATTACATTCTTTTAAATATTTAACAATATTTTGGAAGTTAAATAAAAGCGGTCATTCATATAGGGTGGCCAGAATAACTACTATATAGGTATATTGAGATTTAACATCGTATATCTCAGGATGGCGAGCGCAGTGGAATGCCAAGCATTGCTTTGTAATTCATGGTGTTGTTTGGTTTTGCTATTGTCCATGAGCGGTCGTATCTCTTAACATCAGGTGAAAGGCAAGCTCGTCTCGCCATTCATATCAATTTAGAAAATGGTTAATTTGGTAAATAACCGAAAGATTATCTGCTCCACGCATTTTCCATCAGATAATATGTACCGATCCTTAATAATTATAATCAGGCTGTGTCTTCATCAAAGCTGTAATTGAAAACAGCAAGATTCAAAGTTGAAGTTCACAAAAATAGTTAATTAAGTATGTTTGACTTTGCTTAATAAATAATTCGTTTCAGAAATAGTGAAAAACTGCATTGTCTATTCTTTGTGAATTATTCTAATGCAATATTTTTATCATGGTTTTCTATTTCCTTTTATGCGGTTTTAATATAATATGTTATTGTAGTAGTATCAATAAGATTAATATTGAATTATCAATTTCGAAGCACATCAACAATTATATCTTTGGCTACTATAATGACAAATTAAGTGAGTATTTTTTGTGTAATGATCCCGGACAGTTGGGCGCGGAGTTGACTGTCAAGAGGTAGTAGATTCGATTCAAAAACTTTTTGATTTCATTAGGTAAAGAATTGTCACATTCAATAGACGTCCAATGATACATTGCGTTAGTTTATCTTTTAACTTTAAAGAAACAAGTTATTAATTAGGATATTGTTTTTATGATACTTGAATTTTGTCTACAAACAATTTAAAGGAACATAAACGTTGAAAGTTTTTTTCCAACAATGATGGCGTTAGGGTGCAGATCAATTAATATTAACGTAAATACTCTGGGTAAAATGAATTAAATTAATATTATTCGCATATTGACTTATTAATATCGCAAAAGTTATTATTATATTTTTTCAGAATTATCAATTTACACATTCGATTATTATTGTATGATATTACTAAAATATGTGTCAGTTTAATTTATAACGGGTGGTTAAGAAACGAAGAAAAAATGATAAAGATTTATTGACCTGACAAAACTTAAGTATGTAGGTACTGACTCTTCAAGCCTTGAGTTAATAATCAAAGATTATCCCAATCTTCAGTCTTAAACATATACAAGAATTATTCATCGTGTGAGGCAAGCTCTTACACTAGACCAACAGACAAACGGGACATCGAAAGCTCCTGGATTAATGTGGACGTTATCACGCGCACTGATAACCGCGAATTACGTCACTGAACGTGGGACTTACTCGAAGTAAGCCGTTTGGGTGGTCTTGAGAAACTGGCATGTTATATGAAATAAGGTTTATTTTTTCATATGCCTAAAAACACTTGGTTTCTTTGCTACGCCAATGACATGTGACGCGCAAAAAAGGTTTTATTATATTTTTTGAAATTAGAATAGGTCCGATTTTAAAATTAGAATTATTTCAAAAAGGTTTCTATATTATTTTGAAATAAGAACGGTGCTGTTGTATGATATGGTTTTGAGAAACTGTCACGACATATTTTTGAAATAAGAATAACAATATTATTGATTTTTCATAAAAAATAGGAGTGATGCGAAAAAAAGGTTTTATAAATGGTTATTGAAATTATTAGAATAGACTTGGATTTTAAAATTAGAATTCTTTCAAAAAGGTTTATATATTTTTTTGAAATAAGAACGTCGCTGTTGTATTATATGGTTTTGAGGAACTGTCAAGAGATGTTTTTGAAATAAGAATAAAAAATATTATTCATGAAATATGAAAAGACGTTTTACAGCTGGCATGATATAATTATTATAAGTTATTTCTTATTTATAGAATAAAATAATACCTATATTTAAAACTTATTAATACTAGTCTGTAAATGAAGTCACTGTACATATCCAAGAAAAGACTGAGTATGAAAGTCAAACAGAAGCAACTGCCCATGTAATGATAAATTGCTTAGAATTTAGTCCTTCGTAAAAGAAACAAGATGGAAAATGTCAGTGTTATGAGTGGTATATTATGACATTACAGCCTTTAGTTGGAGGACCATTAGTGGTGGTTTTTTTTTTATTGCAATGAATGACGAGACGAGCAAGCCGTTCACTTGATGGTAAGCGATACGACCGCTCATAAACAGTAGCAACATTCCACTGCGCTCGCCATCCTGAGACATAAGATGTTAATTCTCAATATGTCCAGTAGTTACTCTGGCTACAATGTCCTTCAATCCGAAACACAACAGTGCAATTACGCAGTATTGTTTCACGGGAGAAATAGATATTGGGGTGGTACCTACCAACTATCTACCAAAATATTTTTATAGAGGTTTGTCGGAAGCTGGTTGCAATTGAGACTTCTTACCACCTTTATTAGATTATATGACCAGGTGTCTTTATTTATTTATAATATTAATTGTAAATCAGTAACAAATCAAAAGAAAACAGCGAAGAGAATAAGGTACAGGTGGTGGTCTTATCACTCAAAGAGACCTCTGCCAGACAGCCAAAGAATGATTCTCCTACACGAGAAAATCAGGAAATATAAGTGTTTAATGGTTTCTTAGATTAACGCGAATGTTACACATTGAAATAAAACTCTTATTTACGGATTTTATCAAACATCGACGCTCTACGAAGTCTGCAGTTGCTGAGCACATAGAAGAAAGCTCCAAGCATTACCTTCGTTTTGACCAGCCCCAAGTCCTCGCGAAAGAACACCGTTTCCTGACCAGGATGTTTCGCGAGGCTATTGAAATTAAAAAAACATCCTAATTTCAATAGGGAAGATGGCTTGAAGCTTGTACAAGCATGGGATCCAATTCTACACTAATTAAATCGGAACCCAAAAGACCAACTGCCAGACCTCAAGACACAGTGAGCTCCTTCTGCGTGGATCGGAACGCAAAAAGAGATTAGTTATTTAAATTAACTTTTTTAATTTAATAATTCTAAATTAAGGGTAGTTAAATTGTAACAGTCGCTGAGCGGATGACTAATACCTCAGTCCGCCTCGTGACCACGAAAGCTGTAAAGTAATCGAAACGTGGGGAATTCAAAAAATGAAAATAATAGTTTTATCTCAATATAAGTGTTTATTTGCCAAATAGTCACATTAACTACTTTTAACTGTCAGGCTCATTGCACATTTTCACAATAAAACTAAAACTAAAAAGTTTTTTCTCGGAAATACACACAATTCAATACAATATAAGCCGTGTACAATACTAAAACAGCTGTGTAGTTTTTAAGTTATTAAAAATATATAAATATTAGACTATGTCTGTCTATACAACGACTCCTTGTTTGAATTGAAAAATATATTATGTAGGTTAACAATTTAACCAACCCGCACTAGGCCCGCGTGGTGGACTATATGGTCTAACCACTCTTAATCGTACTCTCGATTGTAGAGTAGGCCCGTGCCCTGCAGTGGGACGTATATGGGCTGATACAGAAATACAGGTTAACAATTTATAACAATGTGGCACTCAGCCTTATTACATTTCGGAAATCTTTACACGTAGAAGTTGCTTAACTTGAAGAATACTTTTATGGAATATAAATAAATGGAAATAACAATATGGACAATGAGATCCTGGTTAATCACATTTATGAATTTCACAATTCGAAAAATATTTTTTTTTTGTAACATTTGCAAGTGATTTCATTTGTAACATTTCCAAGTGAAATTGCTGGTACCTGGTAGTAGTGTATCAGCCCATATACGTCCCACTGCAGGGCACGGGCCTCCTCTACAATCGACAGTACGATTGAGAGTGGTTAGGCCATATAGTCCACCACGCTGGCCTAGTGCGGGTTGGCGGACTTACATAACATAGATTTTTTTATAAATCGCTATGGTATGCAGGTTTCCTCACGATGTTTTCCTTCACCGCTTTAGTGCGTGGTGATTAACTATCAATACACACATGACTCCGAAAAGTCAGAGGTGTGCCCTGGGATTCGAACCCGCGACCACCGTGAACATGGCAGTCGCGTCTAGTCCGTTTACCAACAGGCCACCACGCACTTGGTACCTGGTAGAATGTGTAATCAATTAAATATACCATCCAAGAGACGACTATCTATTGCCGAATTTTATTTTATGCTTTCTTTATTCGTATTTTGGTGAGCAAGATTACCCGATGGCGCGATACCCCTTTCCTCCAGTATGTATATGTAATATGTATACATATCTACTTATATAAAACAATAAACATACACATATAAATAAATATAATCAATAGAAGGAAATAATCCGAATCAGTTTATTTGTTTATAGAGAAAGATAGTGTTCTTTTAGTAGTTTTTTGAATGATGACAATGTTTACACACATGCGAACAGCTTGGACACTAAAAGATTTGACAGCTTCCGTGGTGCAGTTGGTTAGACGCCGGCTGTGAAACGAAAGGCTGCGGGTTCGATCCTCGCACCGGAACAAATATATTTGTGACCCACAGGTATTTATTTCTGGTTTGGATGTTTGTGAGATCGCAAAGTCTCTCGTAGTTCCTGATACCCACGACACAAGACTCGATCTTAGTGTGGGGTCAGGACTATGTATGTGACTGTTGGGTGTATTTATTTATATTATTTATTTAATTAATAAATAAGATAATTAAATTTAATTCGAGGTTACGGGTTTCGGCAAGCGTTATATATAAACATATCTAGGTATAAAAATTGTTACCTGAAAATTTCGTCTGATCTCAACATCTGTGTAAAGTTTAGAAAAAATACAAGTACAGTTGGTGGCACAAGTGCTGGAAATATGGTTATTTATATAAATTAATTAATGAATACAGCCAACATTCATATACATATTCCTGACCCCACACTAAGATCAAGTCTTGTGTCGTGAGTATCAGAAACTAAGAGAGTTTTCGGTCTCATAAAAACCCGAAAGAAATACTTGTGGACTACACAAGTTTTTGTTTCGGTGCGGGGAGCCCGAAAAAAATACTGAAAATAAAGTATTTTTCATCACAACAGTACCCTAGCAACAAAATAAATAAATTATTAAACAACTTTACAAATTTAAACCTTGAAATAAATGGCAATTAAATTCGCTAGCGACGCCATTCAGCGAGCATGTTAATCAACAACACAAAGAAAGTTAATCAGGTGTTGAGAATAAAATAAATTATATATCGGACAGTTAGAATATACCGGAATAAAATAAAAAATCGGGCACGTGTACACAATATTCTAGATTATTCTACGGTGTTCTTTTTGGATATTTTCTTTTATTAACCTATGTATGTATATCAAATAACTGCATTTTTAATAGACAGGAGTATTGTGATGCTCCCTTTTCGGTGCCCCAGGGATTTTCTTCCTGATTAATTTCGATGCGGTTTAAAGACAAGCTGGTGTCCCTGAGAGACTCGCCGAGCTCCGGAGCTCGGTGTCAATTCGTTGTGTGCCGCTGTTAATCCTGGCTGACAGGGGTTGCAGTGGTGTGTGTGAGGGCGGGAATGTCTCTATGAGTCTTGACTCCGGGCGAAACTGTAAGGGGTATGTCTCTGACCTTCCGTCATGCTGCTGATATTGCTAATCCTACGCCAGTAAGATGAATACTTTTGCTCAGCGAGTGCCCTTTTTACCACAATTCGTGGTTCAAAGCTATTCCAGGCCACAAGCTCGGTAGTATCCAGATCTTCTCGTCTCCGTTTTTTGGTCTGCCGGAGCGCTATATAGCAGTCAGTAAAAAAGGTATTTTCTTTATTTTTTAAAAGTTATAAATATTAAATAAGGAGTGGCATTAAAGATAAAAAAAATATGGCAACAGTATTAAGTGTCATTGTGTTCGTTGAATAATTTTATACGTATTTCTATACATTTTCGCACGGTTCTGTTTGTTTTAGGATTTAAAATAAACAAAGAGGCTAATAAACATAATAAATGAAGATAACAAGTATCTAAACATGTTCCGTGGTAGTATATCGGGTTGCCATATTAACATTAAATTAGCTAAATTCAATTATTAAATTACCTAGCTATACAGGGTATATCAAGACTGCTACCGAAAACGATGCCGGTTGGCAGTTTTAGTGACTACAGGCACAATGCAAATAAAAATTTCGCAAAATGACGCGACATTTTTGTTGTGATGTTTTAAAAACCATCATTGGGTGGTAAATCCATAGTTTCTGCTAAATAGTAATGTAAAACGTAAAAGTAAAGGCTGTACATTATTATATTAGGAAAAGCTATGTATTTACCACCCAAACACAATAATAATAAAAAAAAGAAATGATGGAATTTGCAAGTTTTAGTTGCACCGTGTCTGAAGTAACTAAAACTACCACCTGGCTTCGTTTTCGGTAGCATACTGGATATAGCATGTTGCATAAATTATGTCGATAAGAAGTGTTGTAACAATGAGTTTGAAATAAAAAAAATTATTTACTATTTACGTGACGTGACAAGCTGTAATTTCGCAAGCTAACCCCACAAACAGCGCGGCAAACAGAACGTAATCGCTCACAATTTTTTCATATCTGAAAAACAAACGTTGCTCATTGTTTTGGTAGAGTTGCGCGTACAGACATACACAAATGTTCCATTTCGTATTATTTAGCGCTTTATTTTTACATGTGTGTTTTTTTTTAAATGTTTTAAAGAGGAAATATTTGATTGTTTGCATTAAATAGGCTTTGAAAGTATTGGACCGCACTATTGGAATACTAATTTATCCCTGATGAACATAGGTAGGTGAAAGAATATGTTTAAAAAGTTATACTTTTAAATAAAGGTCTCTATTATCATAAGTTTACATCGATAGTGTCAAGCCTGCAATTAAAGATTTACTGTGAAAATCTTTAAGCTTGGATCCTTAAGTGACGGTGGTATTGTATCTAATTTTTAAACGACTTATAAAGGGAGGTTTTCAATTCGACTGTATGTTATTTATTTGTGAAATAAAAATTGTAGCATGGGTTATTGCTAAAAATAATCTTATCCCTCTCCACCATATTTAACCTGTCTAGTACATAATATTGTCTATAAATTCGCCGCAGGCTTTGAACCCATAGCGTTTTGCTTCTCAGTCATAGTTTCGTCAATCACAAGCAAGACAGAAACTGACAAAATGGCAACTAACAACGAGTAACTTACCGGTGGTAGGTTTTTCATACGTGAAAGGCCGCTCAGGTAGGTTCCACCGCAATGTCTATTTCTCCCGACAAACATCAGTATACTCACTGTCGTGTTCCGGTTTGGCCATTTTAGCCAGAGTAACTACTGGACATATGAAGACTTAGCATCTTAATTCTTAGGATGGTGAGAATGCCAAGCATTGCTACTGTCCATGAGCGGTCGTATCGCTTACCAGGCGATAGACATGCTCGTCTGGCCATTCACAGCAATAAAAAAAGTTTTCCATCAAGTTGGTTACTTGTGTTAGTAATGTTACTAACGCAATGGTGGATTAATGTTAAACAAACACTATGCTGTAGGCACGCGCCTGTGAAACAACATTGTGACATTCATCACATGGTAGTTTTAATAGACACCAGATTACAATATCAATAATAAAAAGTTAACAAAAGTTTTACTGGTGGGTAGGTCGCTTATATGTGACAAGCTGCCTGGGTAGGTACCATCGCAATGTCTATTCCTTCCGCCAAATTATAGTGTAAATTAATTGTTGTGTTTCTGTTTGTACATATTGAGACAACATTTTATGTCTCAGGATGGCGAGCGCAGTGGAATACCAAGCATTGCTTTGTAATTCACGGTGTTGTTTGGTTTTGCTACTGTTCATGAGTGGTCGTATCGCTTACCATCAGGCGAACGGCATGCTCGTCTCGCCATTCAGGCAACAAAAAATGTATTGGCGTTTAAAATACTCTGCAGTTATAATCATTCTCTAAATCTAAGAGCTGACTTAGAAATTAAATATAATATGAAATCTCATCCTATCCTAAACCCACATCAGCGTAATTTTTTAAGCATATTGCACAACATATGTACACCTCCTTTACACCAAGAATATCCTACCATTTACAATAAACAGTAACTCTGCAGTTGTCATAATATATTCTCAATGAAAAGCAAATCTACAAAAAATGGTGAGCACGCATCTTACACGCTTTCTGTACGTGGTCCCACAAATGTATTGTATTTACTTTCATTCAAAATAAACTATATTTAAATTCTACTCTTGATGTTATTAAACAACTTGTATAGAAAGTATTTATTTTGACAACACTTGAGCCAATATTGTGCGAAGTGACCCGGAATAATAAAATGAAAAGAAACAGCGGTTTGCATTATGTTTTCTGTGAACCGTTCACTAACTACATATGAAACTGAAAATAGAAATTATTGATATGACATCATTACATTTATATAATGTTCTTTGCTTTGTCATCGGGTTTGGCAAAGTTTAAACCGAGAACCTGAGAACTAATGAGTCAATTTTGATGGTACTCAAAATCCAAAAGGACAGTATCTTCGAAGATTTTCCTATTTCTCAAGAACGTGTTTAAAGCTTCTTTGACACATCATATGGTCTCTCAGACATTAATTTGAGAGGCTCATATTGGGTCGCATAGAAGGCAAGCGGACTAGACGCAGAACACGAGTCAAATAAAATATCATAAGTACTAAATACACCCAACAGTATGTATCTGTATCAGCCCACATACGTCCAACTGCAGGGCACGGGCCTCCTCTACAATCGACAGTACGATTGAGAGTGCTTAGGCCATATGTATACTTGGTCCTAGCCCCCCACTAAAATCGAGCCTTGTATCGTGAATATCAAAAACTGCGAGAGACATTTTGGTCTCACGATCACCCAGACCTGAAAGAAATACCTGTGTTTCATACAGATAATTGTTCCGGTGAGGCACCCGTGGCCTTTCATTTTACAGCCGGCGTCAAACCAACCAAACCAAAGGGGGCTGACAAAATAGTTAGACATAGTGAAGAAGGCGGTAGGTGATAGCCTTTTTATTTAAGTGTGTTATCTTATTGTGGCAGCCTATACCGCGTATTATGCCACCTATTGCTTATTTGATGTTCCTCCATCATTACCTAACATGATGGAGGAACATCAAATAAGGTCGCGATCCTCAGAAGTGAGCATATGATGAGAAAGAAAAATTAATATTGAAAATGTTTGCATGCGAGTCGCCTATATTGAAATCATATTAAACTGTATAGTATAGAGTTCAGCGAATTCTAATAATAACACTTAGATATATTGAAGTTTGAAGCAGGTCGCTTTGTAATTCATATGAAGGATAATTTTCTTATTCTTCGTTTATAAAAATATGTATGGCTGCATCATTGGCTGCATTGATGTTGCATGATTGTTTAATGATTTTATCAATGCTGAAGTATAAATAAAAATATCGCCAAGGCCGGTACCTATAAACATAATTAGCTGATTATGATATTGATGTAATTTGGGTGTCCTTGTGGCATCTCTGCCTACCCGTTCTGGGAAAAATACGTGAGTTTATGTCAGGTAAACTTACGTCAGGAATGTAAAATCAGGGATTTTCTTGTTTTGAACTTGCGACTTATTGGCGATGGATAGTATTTTTTTCTGAACCTACTAAGCTAACGCTTGCTAAAAATAAAGATATTTTTAAAATACATTTCCCTACACGTGTACTAATACAAAAATACATTTGAAACAAACCTCCATTACGACATCAGTGCATTGTCTGATAAAAAGCGTATTGTGTTTGATAGTTTGACGAAGGTTTTGGAAAGACAAACATGTTCTACATATTTTTATAGCGGATTGCGTTGCAACACTTCAAACATGTCAAATACTTATCTTTTTGTGTGTGCTGCTAAACTTTATTAAATAAAAAACGAAAATACGTTTATTAATATTGCGTTAAAATTTGAAATGAAATAAATTGTATTTATTGCTCATGTAAGTTATTAAAGAGCTCTATATGACATGTCTAATACATTTAGCACTTAATCTTTATATACAAAATATGTTATATACTTAGTATTATTTTTAATAATTTTTTATTTAATTTATTTATAATAATATATTTTAAAGTATTAGTTAGTTGGCGGGCGTCCGACATTTCGCTTGCCTGTACGTGGTCTCCAATCTAGACCCTTTCGGCCCCAACGGCCATCGGTTCTACGAGTCATGTGCCCGGCCCACTGCCACTTCAACTTGTTAATTCTATGGCTAGTTTACTTACAATCATATTTTTTATTTCAGATGATAGATTTCAAGCAATGAATTTTGTATTCAGTCAAGGACCAAGGTCTGTTCGCTACAATATTACTACCCACTGTAAACCAATGTCTCCGCTATCATTGTGTAATACTTTCTCAGATAACGCGAGAAAACTGTATTAACTGATGTTTGTACAACAAACAACATAAAGGCTGTGTCACTGAACAACACAGGCTTAGCAACAATGTTACAATAACAATTACTGACAGTACAAACGATAGTAATTATAATAAAGATGATTATAATTGCTCTGTTACCATGCCTTTTTTATATAAAAGATCTAGCAAACAGGTCATCTGATGTTAAGTGGTCACTTCCGCCCATGTGCATACATTCATTTAATAGTCACATACATAGCCTTGACCCCACACTAAGATCGAGCCTTGTGCCGTGGGTAGCAGGTACTACGAGAGACTTTTCGGTCTCACAAACACCCAGACCCGACAAATATCTGTGAATCACACAAATATTTGTTTCGGTGCGGGGATCGAACCCGCAGCCTCTCGTTTCACAGCCGGCGTCTAAACAACTGCGCCACGGAGGCTGTCAAACACATCCACGCCAGGATTACAGACGTGTTGCCCTTCAAAAGAGGAAAAAGATGGATAAAGGATTGGAAGACGAAAAGGTACTACTGTCCTTCAGGATATCGACATCAAGCGACAGATTTCCGTCGAGTTTCGTTCGGCGAGTGAGATTGCCAGATGCCCAGTACCTCTTTCCTCTTCCAGTTCTTTTACCCAATCCCTCCCGATTTGATGAAAATGAAAATAATTTATTGAATCCATTAAAATGTTCTACATCATTTAGATTGAGTATTTTTTTTAACCACCACCCGGTTCGGAAAGCGGTTCACTAGAGAAGTACGGGCAAGAAACTTTAGTGTTGCTCTTTTCAAAACCAGTTTAAAATTTGGTGATTATTACAAAAGTTTCAAAAATCCGAACATGTTTACCTTATGTTTAATATGGCTGAGTGAAATGATGGTCCGGATATCCATGATTCCAGTGTTATCATTGTTCATGGGTGGTAGTGACCGTCAGGTGACTTGTCTGTTCGTTTGCCGGACCAAAGCAATAAAAAAGCAGGTAAGAACATAGTGTTGGTCATTTCTTCATATATTTCTTCGCATAGTCTTGAAGGATTGTCAATAAAATTTATTTTTTGTGTCAATTGCTTAGCTTAACAGTTTGTGTTCCAATACCGCTAACCGAACGAAATTAAATATTGCACCACCGAATGAAATACGAATTAAACCAAGCACAAATTCGCAAAATAAACAACTTAATTTTATTGTAATACTCCCAGAAAATTTCGACAATTGTATACATGAAAATTAATATAATGATATTTGTTCAATTATGAAACAAAGAACGAAAATAAATAACCAATATATTGGGTAAAGCATAAAAATGTTTAATGAAATATAAATTCATATACGCATATTTGATTGTGCTTGTATAAGTGACGTTTACATATAAAACACGGAAATATCTTTTGTTCATGCAATAATATGTTGTTGGTTATTGGAGAATGTTCTTAAACGGTAGCCACACTTATACAGGGTATATCAAGACTGCTACCGAAAATTAAGTCGAGTGATAGATTTAG
Organism: Hyles euphorbiae; assembly: GCA_023078785.2. NCBI lineage: Eukaryota > Metazoa > Arthropoda > Insecta > Lepidoptera > Sphingidae > Hyles > Hyles euphorbiae. Next base: position 13,236,831 of record CM041047.1, read on the forward strand.
TCTCTCCAAACACAAAGCAACGAAAAATATTTTCAATAAAAGCGACGCCATAGTAACATAGTAGATATACGTAGTTTTTCCTTAAATTCCAAATTCCACTGCGCTCGCCATCCTGAGACATAAGATGTTACATTTTTTTAATGTCCAACAGTTACTTTGGCTACAATGTCCATCAAACCGGAACACAACAATGCATTTACACCGCTGATTGGCGGGAGAAATAAACATTGTGGTTGTACCTACCCAGGTGGCGTATCATATGAGAGACCTACCACCAGTAAAACCAACTACAACCGGAATCAGTTGTCCAAAACAATCTTCCAAAAAGACGATAGACTTCCCTCTATTTCCACCATATGATTGGTTCCGTCGTAAGCTTCCTTTAAATAACTAGTATACTGCATAAGACATCCCGCTGTCCATCACTAAGATGATGGAGCCAAGTGTAAAATTGCCGACAACAGCAATCTATTATTCCCTATCACGCACAATTGAATCGTATAAATACACGCCTTGGTTAATTCTAACAATGGCCGCTACTCGACGATATTCATTCTTTGTATAGAATATGTAATAGTGTAGAGGCGACGTTGTGTTAGGGAAAGTCGCCGCTTTAGCATTGGGTAAAACTAATTGTTTATTGTAACGTGTTACATATTATGAACGGCAATGAACTTTGAATGAAGATATTTTTTAAATACGAATTCTTAATCACCAAATAGAAAAATAACTGAAAGTTTAAAGAATTTGCCTTTATTTCAGAAAACATTGTGGCGGATTGAGACTTTTTTAATTCAGCTTTACGAATGCTAGGCAACTTTGCGTCGTGGAATCAATTCTTATAACGGTATTTTTACTTATACAGTCTTTTATTTGGACTTTTTCTACAATAAAATAGAGTTGCAATATTGTTATCCAAAATTTTGATTAAAAGAATCTGTAATTATGAAATGGAATAAATACATATATACATATATTTTTGTTATTTTTAATTGTAAGATTTTAATAAATAAATAAATAAATAACACACAACAGTTACATACATAGTCCTACAGTAAGGTCGAGACTTGTGTCGCAGGTATCAGGAACTACGAGAGACTTTTCGGTCTCACAAACACCCAGACCCGAAAGAAATATTTGTGAGCCGCACAAACATTTCTCCCGGTGCGTAGATCGAACCCGCAGCCTCTCGTTTCACAGGCGGCGTCTAACCGACTGCGCCACGGATGCTGTCAAATGAAAATTATTTGCCTATCAGTGCCTCCTTCGCAATGTGGTGTTTGATGGCAATAAGTTGCTCTTATTCCTCCTTTGACGCTTACTATAAGGCAAGGGAAAAGCTCAATTAATAATTTTTTAAAATTTTGTGTTAAGTTAGTGTTGTTGCGTTTAATTTAGTGTTGTGTATTATTTTTAAAATGTAAAATTAAAGGAAAATACCAATTTCTGAGCAGTGAGCTGTAAATTGTCAATTTTATTTTGTCTTTTTATATTACTCATTCATTTGCTAATAAAGTAAACAGGTGTACTTAAATTCTAAATTTACAGTGGGCTTAAAATCTCATGGCATTGGATGGAACAAAAAGAGTCTCAAAGCATTAATTATCCTTGATTGTATATCAAGATAAAAGTTTATCAAATTGATTTTTAAATAAAGAAGCCGTCCAATTTATTTCTATTTGTCTCTGAGGTTGGATTGTGGGTTGGATTCACCCTGAATTTCAGTAAAATTTCAATTTTCAAATGAATAACAATCAGAAAAGGAATTTGTAGATATTTTCATTTTTATCGAAAAAAAATCCAAATGAAAAAATTCAATTTTTCGGAAAATTTTCGTTACCCAACAGTATGCATGTGTAACATACATACAAGTGAAAGATAAATAATACAAAGATCATTAACAACTCGTTACAATGTAACAAACTAGATCGTAATCAAACATGTCGCCTCACAGAAATAATATGATTATAAGCACAAATATCAGCGCCGGATCTAGGATTTTTTCGAGGCGGGGCAAAAACTTAAAAATGCCGCCCCCCCTTGCCTATATTTTTATCTTAATCATCATCATCATTTTTAGCAACCAGACGCCCACTCAACACAGGACATCGGGAAAGAACGTTCTTTTACCACCATGTTAAGCATTTTTACACGCTTTATATTAGCGTCACTTTTGAGGGTTAAGGTGTTTTCCTACACGTAACCCCTGGGTAGTGCCAAATGAGTGACACAGTTCGTGGTGGCAGGACTTAAGTGTCCATCTGGGTAGCGATCACCGTCCACGGGGCGTAAAGACCGTAATAGTGATCTGATAGTGATTTTGTACGTATTTTTGATCGCTCTCAAAGAGAGGAGTGTTGACCCGCCGGCCAAAGAGACAGTACAGTACAAGAGCCCAATCGTGACTAACCACCATGAGGGGCTGCCTCACCATGTCGCACATAATCCTGGGCGGGTACGTCGTGCCGGTTGGTGACCGGATGTGGCCGACATTTAGCGACATGCCGACCCTTTCATACCGGTGCCCATTCGGCCTACTTAATGCCCGGACTTTGGCTTCTCGATGCCTCTTCATCAAACCCATCCCTTAAACTTCATGACAGCGCAATTAAACAAAGGAGGTCTTTCAGCGGTGCATAACCCCACCATCGCGTTCACTATGAAGTTCACCAACATCCGCGAACTCCAAATGACCTTAATGCCGTCCACCACCATTTCGAGACGGCCTAGTCTGCTTTGCTCTTCTTGATGGAGACGCGGATTCGTTGTCCGGCCGAATATTCCTACCTGCTGTACCCCGGTTATTCGCTTAAAGAAAGCTTCAAGCCTAAAGTCGGGGTATGCTTGTATGTATATTCGGTTAGACATCTACTGTCACCGTTTAAGCTGCATGGAGGGCCCCGCCTTCTCCGCTTTGTGTTTGTACGTGAATCTTGGTTGCCTGAGCCGCATCGACGTGTGCCTTTACAGGTCTCACAACGGGGAAGATGAGACGACGCGGCTGTTCAGGTATCTCAGCCATGTGGCTGATGACGGGCGGACACAGTTCCCGTCGGCTGAAATGGTCTTGGGGGATTTCAATACCTACACATCACAAACTGTCGCTCCTCCAAGACTGGTTCAGTTGTACATTTATCCTGGGCTGTTTAAAAATAACAATGGTGGTTGTATCATTGAGATAAAACAATGTATGGCGATGGCTAGAGGGGCAATGGAGAAACTCAGGAAAATATGGAGGAATCGTACTACTACAAAAGCTACTAAAGATCAGGCTTGTCCGAGCACTTTCTCGTATTTCTGTATGCCGCTGAAACATGGACGTTACGGGAGAAGAAAAATGTAGCTTCCCTAGAGATGAGGTGTTGGAATGCTTGGAATATCAGGTCCGAATTCCACACAAACGTTTCAAGAACTCGGCATCAAGTAGCGTCGTTTTTTTTAATCGATATCTACGGGGAAATCATAAGGTGCATGTCGAGGTCTCTAGCCTTCCAATCTGACGCACGGGGACAATTATTGTCCGTACCGCATAGATTTTGCAGCCAGATTGGATGTATTACGGACAATAGGCGATGCGGATGAGCGATTAACACCTAGTTGACTCGCCGTGCCACCCGGCGCACTTCCTAATATGGCTCCTCACAACTCAGATAGGCGTAGATTTTCTCTGCAACGGACGCCCTAACCGTGGGCGTACGCTATGAAGCCACGAGTTCTGCCGCACATCTTAGAGTTTGCCGGCGACCCCAATGACCCCTATTAATCGCCTCTTACGCCAGGCAAAGGAAACCGTGAAGGAATTTTGCCGCCCCTTGACCACGGGGTGCGTGAAAATAATAAATTTGAAAAAAACTATATTTTTAACAAGAAACTCTAAAGACTATAATCAATGTTAATAGGTGTTTTTTCACATTTAAGCAAGATTTTTTTATCATGTATCACTATTGGAATATTTTATAATATCCAAGTATAGATATTTACTTGGGAGTGTCCTACCCCGAATTGCCCCCGAACCAAGGTCTTGTTGCACCTGTTGCACCTGAAGAAGTTCTCTATAGTCTTCGTCGCATGAAGAACCGGAAAGCGGTAGGGCCTAACTATATTCCGATAGAGGCGACGAAGTCGTTGGGGCTTCATGGTGTGGAGCTTCTTGCTGCGTTATTTAACCGCATCCTGAATACCAAAAACATGCCTGACTCATGGCGGTTGAGTGTGATAACTCCCGTGTACAAGGGTAAAGGCTGTGTTCAGGAATGCGGTAATTATCGTGGCATTAAGGTCATGAGTCATACCATGAAGCTTTTCGAACGCGTCATCGAGTCCAGGCTCCGCTAAGAGTGTACTATCTCTGAGTTTCAATACGGCTTCCGTCCTGGCAGTGGTACTACCGACCCGATATTTGCACTCAGGATGCTTGGCGAGGCATACAGAGCGAAGAAGACGCCACTGCACATGGCTTTCTTGGACCTGCTGAAGGCCTTCAACTGTGTGCCGCGACAGGCAATCTGGTGGGCGATGAGGACGAAAGGGATACCGGAAGCCTATGTGGACATTATCAGATACATGTACCTCTGATCCGAGTCCTTCGTTCGGACCGCCGTTGGTGATACGAATCCTTTCCCGATTGATGTCGGTGTGCACCAAGGCTCGGCGCTGAGTCCATTCCTCTTCAGTGCTGTGCTCAACGCCATTACGTCTCACATCCAGGACCCTGCGCCCTGGTTGTTGGATGTATGCCGATGACATTGCACTGGTGGAGGAGGACCGGCGACTTTTGGAGCGCAAGGTCAACCGGTGGAAGGAATGCTTGAGAGCGGTGATCTGAAATTAAATGTGGCGAAGACCGAGTACATGGCTTGCGGGAGTACGGACCTCCAAAGCATCGTGATAGGGAACGAACTTGCCGTGAAGACGGACAAGTTCAAGTACCTTGGGTCCGTACTCCATGAGTACGGTGACATCGCCCTTGACGTCAAAGCCCGTATAAGCGCTGCTTGGGCTAAGTGGAGGGAGATCTCAGGCATACTCTGCGACCGCAGGATGCCGATGAGGCTCAAGGGTCTAACCTATAAAAGCATCGTGCGGCCGGTGCTCCTGTATGGGTCTGAGACGTGGCCTGCCCTCAAGCGGCACGTCCAGGAGGTCCACGTCGCGGAGATGAAGATGTGGTGGATGTGCAACGTTACGCGTTTGGACCAAATCCGTAACGAGCACATCCGTGGCAGTCTTGGTGTCCGCGATGTGGCTGATAAACTCCAGGAATCCCGCTTGAGATGGTATGGTCACGTCCTAAGGAAACCGCAGGAGTGCGTCGGTAATGTGTGCCTGAGCCTCAATATTCCCGGACCTCGACCGCGGGGTAGACCAAAGAAGCGCTGGCTCGATGTCGTCAAGGAAGATATGAGGGTCAATGGCCTTACTATTGAGGATGCGGAAGATCGGGCGAAATGGAGGAGAATTTGCCGGAAGGCGGACCCTGGCACCGGCCGGGATAACGCCAGGTAGAAGAAGAAGAAGAAGATACAAGTATAGATATTTAATAAAGTGTTTATTATTAAATTGTCAACGTGGAAACGTGGGAACATATTACTGAAATATTTTAACTATTCTTAATTTTTTCAGTGTGTAAAATATAGCCTTTTATTATTTCAGTAAATCAAAACAAAAAAAAATGGCCCAGATTTGCCGCCCCTTTAAATTTGCCGCCCTAGGCTCCAGCCTACTCAGCTTACTAGTAAATTCGCCACTGCCTGTACCACATAAAAGACGTTCGATGGTTAATCAACTAAAACTAACTACTAAACACAAATTGGATATTTGAAACTAAACGTAATTGTTGAGATGGACAAATTATTATACATTCCAAATATTAAGTTTTCATCTCTTTTTCACGCGCCTCTATCGCATAATCACTAATTCGCGCACGGCGAAAAAAAAAGTGTAAGAGGTGTTACGTTATTGATGAGTTTTGTAGTTGTCTCCCAAGATTCAATATGCCGCCCCCTGAACTTGCCGCCCGGGGCACGCACCCCGACTTGCCCCCCCCTAGATCCGGGCCTGACAAATATTGCAAAGCTGAGAGCAAATAGTGGCGGTGTAAACGTTTTTGTTTCCACCTCGTGATTGTGATATGGTAAAACAATGTTCACTTTATTGATGGCTTGTATATACACAGTCAGGTCATAAGTATTGTCACACAGTAAAAAACTTTTCTTTTAGAATGCTGGCCACAAAAAAGTTTATTGAATTCGAATTTCGAATTGTTCATGAAAATAAAAATGTATACTTTTTAGAATTTTACTCATTTTTAAATATGGAGTGGACGCTTAAAGAAAACCGTGTTGCAGTTATTGCGTTGCATAGTTGCGGTTACGCGCCAATTCAAATTTTTGACATACTGAAAAATTTGAATATAACCAAAAGATTCGTTTATCGTACCATCAAACGATACAATGAAGACTCTAGTGTAGATGACAGGTCAAGAAGTGGTCGCCCTCGGTCTATTAGGACTCCAGCAGTGATAAAAGCTGTGAAGGCAGGAATTCAAAGAAATCCCAAACGTAAGCAGAAACTGTTGGCTCTTCAGATGGGGTTAAGCAGAACCACGGTGAAAAGGGTGTTAAATGAAGACTTCGGGCTTCGGGCATATCGAAGAAAAACAGGACATCGTTTGAATGCTCGTCTCATGGACCTGAGACTGAAGAGATAAAAAATATCGGGAAATTCTTTTTTCAGATGAAAAAATTTTTACCGTAGAAGAGAGCTACAACAAACAAAATGATAAGGTGTACGCACACAGTAGTGAAGAAGCGAGCATCCGTATTCCGCGTGTCCAACGAGGTCATTTTCCATCCTCGCTCATGGTATGGTTGAGAGTTTCTTATTGGGGCTTAACAGAGGTACATTTTTGTGAGAAAGGTGTAAAAACGAATGCAGTTGTGTATCAAAATACAGTCCTGACGAACCTTGTGGAACCTGTTTCTCATACCATGTTCAATAACAGGCACTGGGTATTCCAACAAGATTCGGCGCCAGCTCATAGAGCGAAGAGCACACAAGACTGGCTGGGGGCGCGTGAAATCGACTTCATCCGGCACGAAGACTGGCCCTCCTCCAGTCTAGATTTGAATCCGTTAGATTACAAGATATGGCAACACTTGGAGGAAAAGGCGTGCTCAAAGCTTCATCACAATTTGGAGTCACTCAAGACATCCTTGATTAAGGCAGCCGCCGATATTGACATGGACCTCGTTCGTGCTGCGATAGACAACTGGCCGCGCAGATTGAAGGCCTGTATTCAAAATCACGTAGGTCATTTTGAATAAACTTTAGTGTCATAAGAATCTATGTTTTGTTAAGTTCATTTTGGTATATAAATGGTTACATAATGAATAAACTTGTTTCAATTATTTTATATTAAACATGTGACAGAATTTATGACCTGACTAGGTATATGTATGTATGGAGTGTGCCTGCCGACGAAGCTTACACTCCACGTGTTGTTTCAAGTATTTATTTTGAAATTTAAATTAACGAAATAATTAGTGTATTTTAAAAAAATAAATATATTTACAAACATGAACAGACCAAGGAAAGACAATGAATAAAATATTTTAAAGGAAAAAAAATGTCAATCTTTTCGGTGCGTCGCCAATAAAGACATATACTTTTTATATTCTACAAGATAACGAACCTTTATAGGCGTATACAGCATTCACCATCATATCCTAAAATATATGTAAACGAGTTATCCTACCAGAGAATAATGCTTTTTTTGCCAAAAAATCCATGCAAATATCCTGTTCACCTTTGACCTGTTGATGTGTTAAGAAAGAATATATCAGAGTAATGTAAGAAATACATCAGGCGTAACAAAGTTACAAATATCGCTTACCATCAAGCGAATGGCAGGCGCTATTCATAGCAATAAAAATATATTTTGATACTATGACCATTCCTCTGAGAGACAACAATCGCCCTCAAAACATATTTCCTTCTCTATATTCGTTATTCATTGCAAAATCTCTTGCAGTTGCGCCCCTATGATTTTTACATATCAAATTATTCTATAACTCTATTGTGACTGATGCACTGGAGTGGAGTGCCCTCGAACACATGGGTGCCGGTTCGATTCCTCGGCCGAGTTTTTGTCATGTTATTATGTTAAATTGTCAAGCGTAGTTTAATGGATGTTGAATAGTATTCAATGTGAATTGTTAAGACTGCAACAATTATCGTCTGTATTTTTTGAGGGTATAATGTGTTGAACAAATGTATGAAAGTAGTTTTTTTTGTTTGTTATTTTGTTACGTACAATGTATGTTTTTAATAGTATCAAGATTTATATAATAGGTAAGAAAATACATTTTCAGATTGGAGTGTTCTGTACACACATCAACTCACGCTTTTTTCCCAGAAGGCATAGGCAGAGGTGCAGCCATTACACCCGCCGTATTTACCGTTCCATGATGTATAGGGGGCGAGCCTATCGCCATGTCGGGCATAAATTGATCAGGAATAGAAAAATCCAATATTACTTTGCCTGACCTGACATTCGAACCCGAAACCATAGCTTTGCAATCATATAGTAACACAATGCGCCACGGAGGCGGTTGAAAGTGAGAGTGTTTCATAGCTATAGCATATTGATTACTTCAAGATGATAGCCACGGAAAGTTCAAATACTATTTGGCATAAGGGTTTGAATCTTCATTATCATCGGTAAAATTAGATCTAAAAAATTGTGATAGGTAAAATTAGAGATAGGTAATGTGCGTGGTGGCCTGTTGGTAAACGGAGTAGACGCGGCTGCCCACATGTTCACGGTGGTCGCGGGTTCGAATCCCAGGGCACACACCTCTGACTTTTCGGAGTCATGTGTGTATTGATAGTCAATCACCACGCACTAAAACGGTGAAGGAAAACATCGTGAGGAAACCGGCATACCATAGCGATTTATAAGAATTTCTATGGTATGTAAGTCCGCCAACCCGCACTAGGCCAGCGTGGTGGACTATATGGCCTAACCACTCTCAATCGTATTCTCGATTGTAGAGTAGGCCCGTTCCCTGCAGTGGGACGTATATGGGCTGATACAGAGATAGGTATTTTTATTTTGTATCAGATTTCACGACGCTTCCAAATAAATTTTGTATGGGAGTGATGGTCGAGTTTTAAGTTGGCATCTGACCTAGAAATTTTGTCAAAGGTTGTATTTTTGCAATAATTGACTTTTAAATCTAATTTTTAAACTAATCAGTTTTTTTGGGTACCTATGTCCTATGTGCCAAGGAGAAAAGAAGAGGGGAGGAAAGACGTTGGATTATAATCTAAAAGTCTAACAATTCAGTCTAAACCAAAAAACCACTTAGTAAACCTCAAGTTGTTGTAAACAAAAAAATAAGTATTTCACAAAAAAGTCCGGTAGTTGGTTTCCGCCCAATCAATTTGCACGCAACGCTTCACGGTGCTTGGGCGCGCACAACGGGGGATGCGCGCGAAATGGCCCGGCCGCGTTAAATTAGGGGTTTGCGCACTCGGGCGTCAGCGAATTTGCCCCACCGGCAAAATATTTATTTCATTACTCCTATTCATAGGCTTTAATCTGTGTTGCGGTTCAAGTTACAGAGTCGGATTTTATAGAAAATTCCGGATTTTTCATTCCTTTTAGTATGCTGGCGAATTGGCTGCTTCCAACATCATTAAAATGATAAAGGCGTAGATATCAAGAAATGACGTTTATTAAAATAGTGCTATATTTGTACATAAAATAGCCTATGGTTATGGTTTGGTTTTATGGTTTGGTTATGGTTTGGTTTTACAACCATATTAACATTGGACACAGCTACATTTTTATTTTCATGTGTTACATGCATTATGATTTACCATATGCTCAGTATACCATTCCCCAGACAGAGCATTTAAGTCTGTACAAATAAAAAATAGCTTATACAGTGAAATAAATTCCTAGGCAGTAGTTAAACTGCCCTAAAGCCTATATTTGCCTGCAACAAGACACTATAGGAACAGATCATAGCTTACTTCGCGGGGCGTCACTATCCACGGCTGGATTTTTTCGACCCCCGCGGTGACATTATAACCAACCCCGCGTCAAAAACAATCTTATCCCACTGAAAATAAAGTTAAAAATCCTTTAACAACAATTTGTCAATGCAGCTTCAATAGCGGAACTATTGTGAAGATAATACCGCGATCAAAAGTACCTCTTTTGTTCTGGCACTTGGTGAAGGAATCCAAACTTTAAATTAAAAAGTTAAGGTGGAAAATTGCTTGGTAGGTGTTATAGTATAGTTTATATGTATGGGGCAAGTGAGATTCGTTTAATTCGTCGGGATTGTCAATGTGAATCTTAATTCTGATTGTGTCGGGGGTGCAATGTGTGCCGTCTTAGAAGTCAATGTTTGAGATTCAAAGGTTCATGCTGGAACGGGATTTTAAACTCAATTTACATTAATTCACGCCTTTTCCTAGAAGTGGTAGGTAGAGATGCAACCAGGACACCAACATTTCGCCTTGTATGTTCCGTCCCACTATGTAATAGGGGCGAGCCTATCGTCATATCGGGCACAAAATAACTTTCGGGGTAGTTGCTTAACAGTAGAGACCTTTATTTGCCTTTTTGACTGCTTCCTTGGCGTAGGCGGACCGACACCACCTGTGAAACGTGAGGCTACGGGTTCGATCACCACCCACGACACAAGACTCGATCTTAGTGTGGGATTAGGGCTATGTATGTGACTATTGGGTATTAATTATTAATTTATTCTTAAATATGTCTATATAAATAAATAAAATTGTATTGCATTATAAACCTTAACATTACAGCGCAAAATCTCCAAAACACCACCATTGAATCTTTCACAATCCACATTTCCAACTACATCTACGTCAGCAAGTCCGCGCATTATGTTGTTAAATTTTTCTTTTTCCTTTCTTACCTTTTGAGACATCTCGTCAACCTTTGTGTTTCTTTACGCCGTGGCTCCGCACAAAAGCGCGCATTAAAACCCGAACGCTTACTTTTCTTGTTGGGCTTTTCTCTTGTCTATGAATGCTTTAAAATCGCGTCCAAAGTCTGTGTTTTACCTACACGATGGTTTTTGGAAATGTATTAACATAATATAGGAAATAAAAAAGATTTATATCATCCATGAAAAAAAAACCCTTGCATACTGTAGAATATTTCTTATTTATTAATCAAATCAAGTCTTCTGTGTAGTCAAACACCACGCGCTATTATAACGATACAGGAAAACATCGTGAGGAAACCTGCATACCATAGTGATTTGTAAAATTTTCTGTGGTATGTAAAGTCCGCCACCCCGCACTAGGCCAGCGTGGTGGACTATATGGCCTAATCATTTTCAATCGTAGTGTCCATTGTAGAGGAGACCCGTGCCCTGCAGTGGAATGTATATGGGCTGTTACAGAAAGTGTTCAAACAGTTTCTCATTAATAACATAATTATACAATTCTATAGATTGGTAATTTGAATTTGATCTCAATCACGATTTTTCTTTACATTTAAAGCCAAAGACCTTAAAAAATATATCAATAACACATATTACATTTTCTAACTTACCGACTTTTCGATTTTCGATTCGTCGGCCGCATGACCACGAAAGCTTAAAAACTATTAAAGCTATACCAAATCCGAAAATGATCAATTCTAAATGATGTTTATTATTTAAATAACATGCTATCGGCTCAAACTTGGCTACAACCTTAAGCAACGTATTTTGCTAGCAACACATCTGTCCTCTTCACTCCTAATTCTATGGATCCCTCTTATACCTATACAATATATAGATAGATATCTCCACATAGTAAGGTTGTATATACAAAATAAGGGATGCAACCCCCATCCCCGGCAAATCTAATAAACATCCCTTCGTCAGACATTTGCAAAACAATTTGTGAACGCATTGATTGGAACCCATTGATACGTTTATATCTTCTATAGGTATAAATATTTGAAGAAAACAATTTGAAATAAGTATTCTGATGTCGCAATGTCTATTTCTACCGCCAAACAGCAGTGTAAATGGGTTGAAGGACATTGTGTCGTAGAAAATATGCATATTCACTGAAATAAACCTTCTTAAATTATTTTTATGTTCAGTTTAATATTCGCGTAAATCTAGGCAACCATTATGTGTATTCCTTGTTAATTATTTTTGCTTTTAATACTGAAAAAAAGTGTTGGAGAAACTTTTAAAGAAAGAAATGAGAAAGATAGAGAAAAAAGATTATAGGATAACACATAACACCTAACAGTCACATAAATAGTCACTAAGATCGAGTCTTGTGTCGTTGGTATCAGGGACTACGAGAGACTTTTCGGTCTCACAAACACCTGGACACGAAAGAAATATCCGTGGGCTCATCAAACAATTCTCTTGGCGCGGGGATAGAACCCGCGGCCTCTCGTTGCTGGCGTCTAACCGACTGCGCCACGGAGCCTGTCAAATCATACCCATATAAGGAGATTATATACATAGCTAATATATCTTAGGCCAGACAATTAACCTCCATTCATTTATATACAGCCCAGCTGCACTGCAGCGCTGACACATTGTTAAAAACCTGAAAAGTTTACCAATTTTAAAGAGGTGCCTCTCTAAATTAGTCAATATACGTAATACTATTTCTCAATTTCTCAAAACATCAGCGTCAAATAACTATCCCCTGACCAATAAGGTGTCTCACAATATCACTCGACAACACCCAGGGGGACAGACGATAAACAGAAAATTAATTTGCACAAACGATAATCGCCTTACAATAAAGAACAGAATCACTCGAGAATCACCCCGTTAATTTGTCGGATTGTCCCCAATATCAAACAAGGTCTCGGCACCCCCTTCCCCCCTTCCCCCCTTCCCCCGGGCGCTCATTTAAATCTTATTTGTAGTTTTAAGTTGGCAAAGTCAATAGTTTAGCAGTTTTTATTTGAACAGCGACGAGGCGTCGCGTCGGGAGTGTTTTAAATCCTGTGGGAAATTAAATAACTTTTGCATTTGTACGTGATTTTGTTGTGGGTTTTCTGGAGTGGTTTAGGTGTTTGAATGTTTGTTGTGGAAAATATTTTCATATATCTAGCCTGGAAAGAAAAGAAACTGTATTACTTTTTATAATAGAGCGAATTTTGATGAATGAAATGTGTATTTTTTTCTTTGTCTCTTCTCTCTCGAAGAACTAGGGTTGAAGATTTCTCATTTATGAGCAGTGTTGAATTTTCATCAGCAAAATAAAAACACCGAACAATCATATATGCATAGTCCTGACCCCACACTAAGATTGAGTTTTGTGTCGTGGGTATCAAGTATAAGAGACTTTTCGACTTTACGATAGACTTTTCGTTCTCATAAAGACAAATATATCTCAATCTGCACAGTGTACCTAACATCTTCGACCAAATATACACTATATTGTAAGTACCGGCCTAAAAAACGGAAAGAGAAATAAGAGCACAAATAAGCGTGTGCGCGTGTGTCTTATTTCATTTTCGTAAGGTCCAAAAACATAATAAATCTTAATTTAAACAAATATGGGTTATTGTTACCTGAAGTTGATTATAATTTAACAATTTTTGCTACATCTCGTAGTTCGAAATTCAAATGTAATAAGCAACCTCGGCCACTTTTGGCGTGTGATTTTTTTCCGGACCCAGTATCTAGTATATACCTATATTTGATCGATGTGTAACACTATAAAATTTATCTGTTGCGAGCCGTAAGTTCTGGCATTACTTCTAGATGTAATTAGAACCCAAGGTCCTCTGAGTCAGTATAAGCCTGACACTTTCTGAGTACAAGACTTGCAAGTGTGTCGTGCAGGGTCGCTGTTTGTCGTTCGGCTTGGCGACGCAGATGCGCGCGTTCTCATCGCTACGGCAAACAGGGGTTTAGATTATGTTAAGATTTAGCCTTTATCCGTTGATTTAAGGGTTTTAAATTGAGTTTAATGCTTACACAACTAATGGTAAATTACAGCAGTAAAATATATTGAAATGAAACAATTATTTCTGGATTTTATGGCGAATTTGGTTTATGTTTATATTTTAAACTTTCCGATGTTTCGATAGCTATACAGCTTTCGTGGTCACAGGACGAACGTAAATGACAGTTTTATATCAATGTGTTTTATTCGCATGATATTTAATTTTTCAATTCATTTATCAGCCCGGAGTCAGAAAGTGCCCGATATGGCGATAGGTTTTGCCCCCTATCAATTCGTGGGACAGAACATTCAAGGCGAAATGTGGGTGTCTTGGCACCTCTGCTTACCTCTTTTGGGAAAAAGGAGTGAGTTTATGTATACATGTATGTATAAGTATGATAAGTAAAATAAAATTTATTTTTCCATATTATTCAACAGTTTCTATCCTATGACACACTTGGTCCTCTACCGCCATCTAGCAGCGTACTCCGGCAACTCAACTCGTAGAAAACACGGTACATAAAGGCGTATGCAGGCAAACACAATATATCGTTGAAGGTTCTTTACCGGCGGCGACATGATCCCTCACAAGTATTGTGTCCACACAATATAAGCGCAAATAAACCGGATTCGCTGCCGCGCCCGGATATTCTGGCTTATGTGGACCGGGAGCTGGGTGTAACCTACTAAAATATGTTTAAAATTTTGAATTTTTATGAGGTGTAGTTAAGTGGAGAGAGATCATAGTCAGTTGGGGAGAGATCGCAGTGAGTTGACTATACATTCTTTGAAAGACAATGTATACTTACAGATAACTAACTTTATCGTAAAAAAACGCTAGTTAATGAGTGGCTTTAACATGAAATGATATTATACAGGAATTTATTGGGCAATTTAAAACTTTATAGTAAAAAACAAGAAATTTGTTGCTTTATCATAAACTGATAGTTTAAGGGAAGTAATTGGCAGTTTAGATTTATATATTAGTAGAAGACAAATATTTTCAACAAAAGTGTAAAATAGATCCTTCATAACTATTATATTAACTGACAGCTTTTAATTAACAAATATCATTTTTGTCTATATTGGGCGACAATCAGCTCAGACGTTTGGTTACTTAACGCTCCGTGTCTTCTTTTCTACCTTCCAGGATAAATAGATGCATCTGGTTTCCAAAATATTTTTTCACCTAATCTCCTAATTACGTATGCATCTGACTTACTTTATTTCTTCCGACTAGCCTCAATTTTATCAATGACTTAATCAATTGTCTTGTCTCGTGGGTGTCAGAAACTTCGAGAGAATGTTCAGTCTCACAAGCAGACCCGAGACAAATACGTATGGGCCTCACAATCAATTGTTTCGGTGTGGGAATCGCACCCGCAGCTTGTTTCACAACCGGCGTTAACCAATTACGCCACGGAGGTTATCAATAAAAACACAACACAATGACCTACAAACCGAAACACAACAGTGCATTTACACAGCTGTTTTGCGGGAGAAATATTGCCATGGTACCTATCCAGTCAGTACTCACATATGAGAGACCTACAAACAATATAACATAATATAACAACCCGCACTAGGCCAGCGTGGTGGACTATATGGCCTAACCACTCTCAATCGTATTCTCGATTGTAGAGTAGGCCCGTACCCTGCAGTGGGACGTATATGGGCTGATACAGATACAGATACAGATACAGATACAGATACAAACAATATAGATACATAAAAGCTTTCATACAAAAAACTCGCCTCAGCTCCCAGTCTAGACTAGTATGAAAATAGTGGCTTTCAGTACGATGACACATTTTCAAGAGGACTGTGAGCACAATACAAGTGAGATTAAGCCAGGTTGGCGGCGGTTTTGCGGCACGCCTCCACTCTCGCTCTATGTTTGTATATGTTATATTATATGTTTTATACTTCAAAGCTTTACTGCTGGGTTCTATTTTAATTGTGTAGGTGTATAATACTTTTGAGGCTGTATTTTATGGAGGTATGTGGACAGTTATTAGCTGTCTTTGATTGCTGATAAAGGAGAAAGCTAATTTTACTATGAAACTTAGTATCGGTGCCCAGATGGTTGTGCCTTGATAAAAACTGTTTTTTTTGTGGAGGGAAAAATAATAATATTTTTTTTGGCTCTGTAAACTAAATGTATAATGTAATTAAATGACTTTATTTACTTCATTTACACTGCTGTTTGGCGGGATGAACTGGATACTAATATTCCACTACCTAATACTAGTAAGAGCGACAATTTTCACCTTTATTTAAACGTATCATATTATTTTTGTCTTATTACTGTGTAAGGTGTTCAATAAAAAAATTATAAATGAATAAAAATAAAATACTAGTTTTCTACACGACATTAAACATACTTACTTCAATGTAAGCAGGCCCTATAAATCTTAGTCTTCACAAAAAATATATTTACCTATAACAAACCCCGTTGTTTATTAAGCAGTAACAATCAGATGTTGAAGTGATAGATAATAAATAGGCGTCGATTACACACGACGCCACGTGGCGACATCAGACGCGTTACACGCATTACAACTCGCTGAGTGTTGTGTTCATTTCGGAATGTAATTTATTGAGGGCAGGTTTCTTTATTGAATAGCGTTTTGTAACTTTGTCTAGTGTTTGATGAATACGTTTTGTAGTGGGTGGACTTGTGTTAATTGTTATTCAGGGTACATGAAGACTCCTACCCATGGTCTGTGCTCCTACCGAAAACAAAACTGGATGGTAGTTTTAAAGACTACAAACACAACGTTTTTTTTTATACTTATTTTTTTAAATATTTTGGTTGGATGGTCAAGCCACAGGTTTTGCTAAAATAATAATATAAGTCCTTACGTACCATCGGGCATCGCGTCTTTTAAAATAAAGGGTAGTACAATATTTTACAATATTTTGTTCAATCCTCTCACCCCATCTTATCTTAAAGAACGATTTATTTTTCTTCATGACTCACATTTGAGGTCCTTGAGGTCGTCCGAGAATCTTAGGCTGAGAATGCCTGTGCACACCACAACATTTATGGACAAGTCTTTTACTGTCAAAGCAGTTCGATTGTGGAACGCGCTTCCTGTTGTGGTGAGACAGGCGCAATCGCTGTCTTCATTCAAGAGGCAAATCAAAGAACATTACCTCTCTCTCTCTAAATAAACAGATTTTAGTAGATAATATTATTTCCTACTTCTAATTAATTTTAAATTTGTATTTATTATATATTTATATATGTATATGTTTGTAGTATTATATATGTATGTATTTATGCTTTTTATTACGTATGTATGTATGTTATTTTGGTGTATTTTTATGTTTAGATTATATATATAGATAATATGAGTTTTATCTAGTTTCCAGACTTTTAATTATTTATTTTACACTGCCCTCTCTTTTTCCTTCTTTTAAATCCATCCCATGGTTGTCTGTAAGACATTGCTTTAAGCGATAAGACCGCCATTTGTACTTTTTATATTTTTTTTTTTGTTTCTGTATGCTGTATTTTTTTTATGTGTACAATAAAGATTTAAAATAAATAAATAATATTATTTTAGAAAATACTATTTAATTAACACGACGAATTAAAAAAATATCAAAAAAGGCGTAATTTTTATTTTGACAAATTTTTAGTTGCATTGTGTCTGAAGTCACTAAAACTACCAGCCAGCCTCGTTTTCAGTAGCAGTCTTGATATACCCTGTATATTATTTGCCCGGAGTCAGGATTTTGTGCTCGATATGGCGATACGCTCGCCCACATCACATCGTGGGACGGAAAATACAAAGCGAAACGTGGGTGTGCCGGTTGCACCTCAACCTACGCCTTTTGGGAAAAAAATGTCATTCTATGTTTGTATGTATGGACTTGTAAGATTTCTTCTTATTAGCAGCTGAAGTTGATCTGATAGCTTTTAAGGATTATTTATTTTTATATTTACTTTTCTCTATATTTAAATATTGCTACGTATCATACGTACGACGACCAATCGTACAATTAATTCCAGGATTATTTCGTCCAATATAAATGATTTATTGATCCTAGTATTAGTTACTATCAGTAATATAATATGACTATTTAACGTGACAAGACAAATAGCCGACCATTGATTAGGGGTGAGTAGGGACACGCGCCGCAGCAGTGCGAACGGCAAACACCCTCCCGGCGACGCACGGTCAAATTAAATTCTTGTAATCTATGCTTATGCACATGAACACCGCTGTTTGAAGGAATCAATATTTCATGTTATATCTGCATTATTTCGATGTGATACGATGTTATATCTGCATTATTCGATAATTGGGAAGATTTTTATTGCCATGAATAAATGAAGGGTACATGTCACAAATTTTTACGTTGAATGGGGAGACCAGCATGCCATTCGTCTGATGGTAAGCGATACAACCGCTCATGGACAGTAGCAAAACCAAACATCATCAATTACAAAACAATGCTTGATATTCCACTGCACTCATTATTATTATTATTTATTATTTAATCCTTTATTGCACAAAAATAAAAATACAATGAAGAAACAACACAATAATAATAGTACAAGAGGCGGCCTTATCACTCTAGGTAATTTCTTCCAGGCAACCTTTGGATGGATATTGAGATAGGAAAAATGAGCGGGCAGTCTAAGGTATATAAAATAGTAATATATATATATATATATATATATAATATAACATATATACATACGTATATACGAATACATACCAACAAAATATATTAAAATACACATACATACAATTTACCATATACATAAATATATAAACCTATCCTAACATTTACCAAAGAGGCGAATGGACAAGATATTCCTCAGCTATGCTCTAGTTGAGAAAGGAAATGGTCTTTAATCATTTTTTTAAAGACGACAGTGTTCGTGCCCGTCTTATCTCGACTGGAAGTGAGTTCCACAGTCGGACAGCTTGGACTGCAAATGATTTGTCCATGAATACTGTGGAGTGCATGGGCATTTTTAGTTTCAGGTTCTCCGACGACCTCAAGGATCTTGAATGTGAGTCGTGAAGAAAAATGAATCGATCTTTCAGGTAACAGGGCGTGAGAGGATTAAACATTATATTGTATAAAAGTGAAAGAATATGAGTATTCCGACGAAACCGGATGGGTAACCAGTTGAGCTTAGTACGAAATTAAGAAACATGGTCATATTTGCGAAGGCCAAATATGAATCTTATACAAAAATTCTGGAGACGCTCAAGCTTATTAAGTTGGTCCTCGGTGAGATCTAGATAGCTGACATCGGCATAATCAAGGATGGGGAGTAGGAGAGTTTGCGCAAGTGAAATCTTCGTGGTAATGGGCAGAAGATTGCTTAACCTTCGCAAGGACCTTGCCGAGGCAAACAGCTTTCTACTAAGTTCACGAAGCTGCGGGCCCCAATTGAAGGATCTATCAATGAGTAAACCTAGATTCCTAACTGTGTCGCTAAATGGGATGGAAGTGACTCTCACTCATCATCCTGAGATATAAGAAATTTAGGCTCAATAGGTCCAGTAGTTACTCTGGCTGCAATGCCCTCCAAACTGGAACACAACAGTGCCTTTACACTGCTGTTGGACGGGAGATATAGACAGTGCGGTGGAACCGTGGAACCTACCCAAGCAGCCTCTCATATAGGAGAGATCTAGGTCTGTAAACATGTATTCTAAGTTTATCTTCACAGATTTAGTTAAAGCCATGATAAAACAAGTGAACAATGAAGCAGAAGCATGACGCGCCGAGATCGGGCGCGCACTAATAACGCACCGGTAATAAGCGTTAACTCTCAAATAATGAATATCATTCGTCCCCCAACTTTTACACCGCGTTCACATTCGGTGGCTATATTTCATTAAAACTATTTGGGACTATTTAACACTATTTAGAAGCAATCATAAAACCATAAAGCGTTTTTATAATCCAGCTCACTATGATAATGAGAGTCACTCCACCTAGCTGAAGGGCGTCTTTCACTAGGAAGGAGGATTTGTGAAAGACTGGCAGATGTTGGATGTGACAAGCCAAAGACAGAGTGAAATGGCGCAATTTGAAGGAGGCCTATGTCCAGCAGAGGACATTAAAAGGCTAATGATGATGATTATTATTATGATATTTAACTAATTATTTTATTATTACTAAGAATTAGATATATTCATTATAATTTTGTTTAGATTTATTTTAAAAATCTTACGTAGATTGTATTTTAGGCCTTTCGCTGCGCTATCGAAACATTACTAATAAGAATATTTTCATTATTTTAGAAACTTATACAAATCACATACCCAATTGAATGGTGCCTAATTTAAGATTTTTTAGTAATTGATATTTCAGGACATGCCCTATTATTATCAACATTTTGATAAGAAACATTATTGCTCCTACAGGCAATCACATCAGGTCTGGCAATTATAAAAATATTTAATAAATACATTGTTGTTCTGATTTCGACTAGTACCTAAGAAAGTTAATAGCTATAGCATTTTTATTTCACGTCTAGTAGTAGTAAGTAGGAGAATTGACCAGAGCTTACGCCTACACTTCAGTAAGATGTACTGCAAAAATAAAATAATCACACTTCATAAGATAAGTCGAGAGAGACAATTTACATGAGTAACATAATAAACAAGAACAAACCGGGCGAGTGCCGCACTATGAACAATAAAAATGAAAAAACGAGTCTCCACTGCAGACTGGTTTTAATTGAAATATTCTATAATTACTGCGCTGGTCGGTATAAATGTAAATAAAGTGCACTCCCGGCATAATGATATTATTATTTTTTCTTTGCATCCACCAAATGAGTTTAATGGCGTTTTATCCTTGCAGTTATTTCCTAATGGAGATTTTATTATTGATCGTTTCAACGAAATTTGTCTGGAAAACTTAATGAGAATTAGGGAGTGTCTAACATTAAATCTGTATACTGATGGTAGGTCTTCCATATGTGAGAGGCCGCCTATCTAGGTACCACTGTAATATCTATTTCTACCGACAATCAGCAGTGTAAATCCTCTATTGTGGATGAATTTGCATTAGATCCCTAACTGTCTAGCACTAGCGAAGTCGACCTGCTACTCAAGATACGAAATGATAGCTTACGATTATAGATTTTTACGTGTAAAATATCATTTTCATCATCAGCATCTTAGCAACGGGAAGTCCACTGCTGAACAAAGGCCTCCCCTAAGGAGAAATATACTTGAAGACAAATATTTACGTATGTCTTCTTATATCAATGACATTCATAAGCTTAGTGCATTGGAATCACAGATCAAATGAATATGATGTTGGCATACATCATTAAATCTTAAGTTAAGAATTTTAAATCTACAGATGAAAACTGACACTTTATTTGCCATTGGTAAAGTTATATCAGCCTACCTAGCAAACGGTCTTATAACCAAATTGGATGAAGTCACAAAACCCTTCAAAATATCACCAAAGGTCTAACACAGATGTTGATATAGATAACAAAACCATTTATCCATTACACTATAATACAACGCGTCAAAATTAGACCCTCGAACGCTTCGACAAATTGAACACCAATTACACCAACACCATTCTCAATATAAGATCTCTTTGAACTGAGGCACGTGGCGCTATTCTCAACTACGATATTACTTTTTTATTTGCCTATCCGTCCCCTGCAAATGTTGTCAACATGTTTCAATAGATCCTGCCAATTTTTATCACCATCTACATCGTCAGCGCCATTGGAAATTGCATCTATTGCTGTTGTATTAAGGTCGTCTGGTTTGTCACAGACGGTATTTTTAAATTTGTTGTCGTACGTGTTTTTCGTTTGCTCAAAGGATATTAGTGTTAAAGCAAAGTACTGTTTGATTGTAATGTTCTCGTTCTCATAGATTTTGTGTAGGATTTTGTTGTTTTTGAATTTCACGCTGCTCTACTTTATTTGTTATTGGGCTTGGATTATCAACCTATGTGTGGGGCATAGGGGATGCCATTATGAGACACTTTTATGTATGAAATACATTTTAATGTAAATGTCATCGATGTGCAGCACATGCTTGATTTCGCTTAAAAAATAAATAGCCTTTTTGGAATTTGTCTAACAGAATCAAAGTTCTTGTGTTGTTTTGTTAGCCAAGAATTAGTTATATTGTGCAATAATCAAATATAAAGACAGAAATAAAATATGTATTGCAAATCCTGGGTTGCGATGCATTCTTCAATCTTCTTCCAAATCAAATCTTACAACGGAGAATCTAAGATCAAACAATCACAATCTTAATCCCGGACATATAGCTTACTTAACACGGGTCGACCACTCAAGATCCAAAAAACAAGCTCGCACATCTCAATCAAATCCTTTGAACCGTCGCGTCGCGGCATTACGCGCAATTCCATTCTGAGAGATGTAAAAAAAAAACAAAAGGCACTTCATCAGAGGCAGCTATTTCATTAAGACTTTATCCCGAAGAGGGCGTGCCGACTTAAAAGAATAGTCTGCGAATTCCTCCCTGGTCGCCCACTTTTGTAATGAACAACGTCCATTTGACGGGGGCTGTCTTAAAATTCTTTTGTCTTTGCTCTATTTTTAACAGCGCCATTTTGTTTGCGCGGGAATTTTATCGGAATGTGTCGTGGGTGTTTGGAGATTTTTTTTTTTATCTTTTTTCATTTGCTTGGAAGTTTGTTGATATTTTTTACCAAATATCATAGCCGAACGTGTGCTTTTCAACGTTGCTGGTTTAGATTTCAACATTTCATTTTAAGTTTGGAAATATGTAGATATTAACTTAATATTGGGACAGGAAGTCTTGATGGTAATGAAAAGATTTTGAATAGAAGAAGCGATAGACCACCCCAGAAATAAATAGATTTTCTAAAGATGGCATGAAGCCTTTGAATTCTAGCTATTTCAAAATACTCTCAGTACAGTAAATCGACTCTGTATCAGCCCATATACATCACACTGCAGGGCACGGGCCTCCTCTACAATCGAGAGTACGATTGAGGGTGGTTAGGCCATATAGTCCACCACGCGCGTCTAGTGCGTGTTGACGTACTAAACATACCCCATACCACACATAACATATATCATTTAAAATTACTACCGAGACATTTTGGTAGCGAAATCTTTACTAGATCATCAGTTCGTCTAGCATCGACCAATATTCGTAATGATTATGAGTATCGATTCGTATTAATTTTCATTTGCACATACGGACGAATCTTCACACTGTATGTATCAGCCCATACATACATCCCATTGCTGGGCACGGGCCTCCTCTACAATAGACAGTGCGATTAAGAGTGGTAAGGTCATATAATACACCACGCTGGCGTAATTGACAGACTTAACATACCATAGAAATTCTTACAAATTGCTATGGGATAAAGTTGCCTCACGATGATTTTCTTCATCGTTATAGTGGGTTTAATTAAATTTAATTATCACATGAACTATTTAAGATCACAAAAATAACCATTTTATACAATGTAATAGCAATACCGCTTCTTGTTTAAACAAGACAAAACTTCACAACAGGTATTCCACATAACACGAAATACTAATTTTTAACCAAGAAAATCTGTCGATGCTGTTTAATTCTGGCCTTACACTCAAGATAACGTCTCGATATTTTCAATTTATCAAACGCTTATTTATTTTCCACACAAAATCAATGGTATATTCACAATAGCGCTCAGAACTGCGTTGGGAAAGCGGCCGGTTGCGCATTAATTATTCAATATAGCGGACAAATCACTTAACGGGTCGATATCTACAGCTTCCGATGCAGTACCATTGTGTCTGATGCATATACTGTGCTGTGTATAGTGCCTATTGTACGTCGGTTTGTTTTCGTATATAGACTGGGTATCTATAGCAGGAAAGAAAATGTTTAACTACATTTTTTAACTACTTGTTACTATAAAGGCCATACAGATTTTAACCGACTTCAAAAAAGGATATGGATTTAAGATAAATTATGTTTTTGTTTATGTATTTTTACCTATTGAAATAAAATTATTTACAGATTTTATCGCGAATTTAATCGAAACGTCGGGAAGTCAAAAATGTATAAATAAAACTAAATTCGCGATAAAAGCCGTAAATAATAGTTTTACTTCAATGTGTAACATTCGCGTGAATCTAATGAACCTATTTTTGTCTATTTTGTAATTTTAAATGTTATTAGAGATGTAGGATTTGAATGTTTGAAGAAAGATGAGTAGAATGAAATGATACATGAATGAAGGATATGGAACGTAGTTTGAGTGAAAGAGATGACTAATGAAAGTGTTTAAGAGCAAAAGAGTTACAGAATGAAAGATTAAGATATTGAAGTATGCAAAAACGGAAAAGTAGAGAACAGTCTGGACGACGATAGAAGACGTGAAGGACAAAAGACGTATGAAGTGAAGACGAGTTTTATTTAAGATGTAATATATAGGTACTGGTGACCAAGACCATCTTCGTTTCATTTGACCCGTAGCGGAACTATTCCCACATGGGTGACTGGGTGAGATTGCTACGATGGGGCGCGGCGCTTCGGGCTAGATTGCTACGGCAACAGCTACGGCATCTTGGGTAAAGCTGCTACGATGACTTAGGCGAGGCGAGCTACGGCGGCGTCTTGAGTGAGACCGCTACGGTGTTGTTATTGGCACAATATACACGACATTGAGCTAAGATGCCTAATGTTAGATATTTGCAAAAACCATTGTCTGCTATACAAAACCCATGGTATACCTATATATCCACGCCGGGACTGCGAAGAAAATGTAAGATTATGTTTTCTTAACTATATCAGGAATTTATTCGATTTTAATATTGTTTATCTTTAAAAAACTGCATACTTTGATAAAATTAAGGACTTCAAATATTACAACCTACATATTATATACTCGTATGTAGCCACGAGTCCAATATCCCACACCGCAATAAAAAATATAAGTGTAAATTACATTGTAACTTACAAAGGGGAAATTAGCATGAAAGAGAGAGATGGGCGATGTTGCTCTCTCTGTCTACCCCGCGAGTTCGGCGTGGTGTTATTAATAAAGTGAGCCATAAGTGGGCTGGATTGCAACGGTTACTTACAGACTAATAAATTATTCATGCCATTTGCAAATCTAATTTTTCGCCCTATAACAAACTTTTATTTTATTACTTTTTCATCAAGGATTCGAACCAGGTACTTGAGGTTTATGAGGGTATTGGCTTATCCGCAAACCGCAGAAAAAAGTTTGTGTACGTTGCTTTGTATCGCCTTAGAAATATAAAATTAGGTATATACATATATAACTTATATTTTTGGTGTTTTAAAATGAGACAATCAATTGCATGACCATTAACATGCATTGTAATCTGGATCAGCCCATATACGTCCCACTGCAGGGCACGGGCCTACTCTACAATCGAGAGTACGATTGAGAGTGGTTAGGCCATATAGTCTACCACGCTGGCCTAGTGCGGGTTGGCAGACTTACATACCATATAAATTCTTATGAATCGCTATGGTATGCAGGTTTCCTCACGATGTTTTCCTTCACCGTTTTAGTGCGTGGTGATTGACTATCAATACACACATGACTCCGAAAAGTCAGAGGTGTGCCCTGGGATTTGAACCCGCGACCACCGTGAACATGTTGGCAGCCGCGTCTGGTCCGTTTACCAACAGGTCACCACGCAAGTAACGATAAATTTTAGTTTATGATATGTACTTACATCTATTGTACTAGTACGTCTTCGATCAAATATACACTAGATACACAGTTCCCTATAAAAGTTCTGTTAAAAAGTGGCACCGATGCATGACATGAAAAAAAGTAAACAAAAAGATCACCTATTCCAAATATATTAACGCAAATTCCACCTTATTCCTGGAGCTTAAAGTAGCTTTTCACATAATATTGTCTAAAGTTCTGCGACGATTTAGAAGCAACGGTCGGTGCGTGACTGAAGGCGAAAGAGTGCTTAAGCACTCTTTTTTGGGGCCATTTTCTAAGCGCTCATGTTGTATCTAGTGTATATTTGATCGAAGTAGTACGTACAAAATTCTGTTTTCGTGGAATTTATTTTGTAAAGCTGACAACACAAACCTTTGGCGGCAGCTACGCGTTGATACAATTTTTCGAAGGGTATTATTGGTGTCTGAAGACGCTATTCTTCCTTCGTAAAATTTAATACCTGAAGTCTAACGTTCCTAGCGTCATTTTTTAAAGTTTTCGGCATTTTTCACTAGTTTAAAATAATGCAGGAAAAATAAATACATTGAGTAAACAACCAATGGCGGATATGTCAGCGACTGGCAGGTAGATTGACAATTCCAAATGACGTCTTTGTTTCCACTTTAGGCCACCAGGCCAGATAAGTTTGTGGCTCTATACACATGTTTAACGGCCGATGCCAATAATCAATCGAAAAAAATTAGATTGAAGTCAATCTGTTTTGTTGTCAATTGTTTTCTACTTTTCGATTGGTCTCCTGTCATGTTGCCATAGTTTATTCACTACTGAGGTTGATTATTGGCAATATAGTATCAGAAAAACGATTGAGCTGTCAATCTAAAACGGCAAATTTTGGATTGGGTTTGTTTATTGGCAGCGGCTGTTAATGTTTTTCAGAATCCAGCATCTCAAGAGATACGTCTGTAACAATTTAATATTTTAAGATAAATTAAAATACACAATTTGCATTATAATACGAACTTAATTTATAAAAACAGACATTAAATAGATTAACAATTGAAAGAAATCGTTTTTACTCATGATGCATGAAATATTTATTAAATAACATAATACTTTATAATTATTGTAATAACCCAGGTAGAAAAAATCTTTTTTAAATATCGTTTAAATTTTATTTAAATTAGTGCATATTTTTGCGTCTGTCGTTATATTAGGTCTGTTTCATAATAAAAAGTAAATACTAAAATATTTGCTCATACCTACGCAGTTTTATAGTTATCATTACCCATAAAGTAAAACGATTTATAATATTCTTATCCTATTCAAAAACCTACATGTTAAAACCAAAAATAAATTCAGTAGTAAAACAGCAGCTGAAACGTGTCGCCTCCCCCCTTCATCCCTAGACAATCGATCCACACTAGAGTCTCCGCATTGTCTTCCTTCTAAAGCCACATCCGCCCAATTGCGTGCACACAGTTCAAGCGGAGTGCAACTCGCCGATTCAATTTGAATCGGAGACAAGTGGGGCGTGGGGAGAGATGGGGGGGATACAGGGGGATGAGACGCGACTGACGACGCCGCGCTGATGGCCTAATCGTGTTCGATTCGCACCTGAGTATGATACGGTGCGGTGGGTAGTCTACTTGAGAATAAGACAGATAAAATGAATTGAAAGAAGAAATTGGAAATATGTATGTTTTGTTGGATCCTTGGCTAGTTATAAAAAAGGTTAAGAGAGCTAAATATAAATTATAGGATTTCCTCTGAATGTTTATACAAAATTGGAAATTGTTTTAGGATTAATACTCAGTTGGCAATGGGAATATAATTAGAATTGAAAGTAAATACAAACATGTTCTTTCTTTTTTCTTCAATCAATTTACTGAAAACATAAGTCTTTGCATAGACTACTCATAAAATATTTTGATAAGCTATTGCACATAATATATTCTTTTCACATAGGACAGGATATTAAAAAACTCATGGTTTTATTTCCGGACAGTCTGCGGTGCGTAACCAGGCTTCGTTTTTGTCCCAGCTATTATGTCTCTTTTCCCAATTTTATTAATTTTCAAAACCCATCCTTTAAGACATTAAAATATACCACTTTTTGGCATTTTTACAAAAAGACAAATAGGTATTAGGTAATTAAATAAAACAATATTTAAACGAAACAAACAGTGTTATATTGTTTATAAAATAAAAATAACTGTGTTTTTCACAAACCAATAAAAGTTAAGAACTTGTTTCCCAACAGTATTTTTTTAACTTTATAAAATAACAGATACTTTATAACAGTATTATGTTAAAGTTTTAAAGATTTAAATTGATATTATATTGCCTATCAACGTTTCAAAATGATACAACTCAAGAATAACCGTACATTTTGAGCAAAACTAAAAGCGACATACTATTTTTTTTCGTTAAAAATTTTTGTTTCAACTTTTCAAAGAGTGAAGACACAATCCAACCACATTTATCAACCACAAAAATCAAAAATTTTATTATGAAAATATTTAAAATAGAGCAACATCCATACCGTATCCACATCCGCCAGTTTCGCGATAAGACCGCAGTGTTCACCACTGTCACCTCGGCTCGCGGCCGCAAGTTTCGCCAACAACTGTAAGTTAAAGCGAATATCGAAAAGTGTTGCACTGTTACTTGCAACTTGTAGCTGAATATTTAAAGTCGTGTGGCTAAATCGGTTGAGAGATACTAGTACTAGTTGGCTGCATATTGAACTTTGAGATTAACATTTTAGAAAATAAGAAATATGTCTATGTTTTCTGTATCAGCCCATATGCCCATCTGACCCAATGCAGGACGCGCGCCTCGGTTGAAATACGCTTGCATATTAAACTTTGAGATTTACATTTTGGAAAATGAGAAATATGTCAACCCTTTCAGTATTAGACTACATACGTCCTACTACAGGGCACGGGCCTCCTCTACAATCAAGAGTATGATTGAGAGTGGTAAGACTAGTCTACGCTGGCCTAGTGCGGATTGGTATATCTACATACCTGAACTTAAATTCACTCTTTTTTCCCAGGTAATAGGCTTGAGGGGCAACCAGGACATCCACATTTCGCCTTGTGTGTTACGTACCACGACATAATAGGAAGCGAGCCTATCATCATATCAGGTACAAAATTCTAAATGATAATGAATACAAAAATCCAATATCACTTTGGCCAACCCGGGATTCGTTGGGACCCGCAGTACAACTGTGCCACCGAGGCAGTTCAAAGGATCTTGAAACTTGATGGGTGCAGATACTTATTGACTCCAGTTTAAAAACATAGGATATATTTCACGTGATAATTAATTAACATATTTTAACTCAACGTAACTGCGGCATTTTAGACTGCCCACTATTTTCCTTTGTGTTTGAAAGAGTATCGAATATATTTGAAATCCTTGGATATCCTAAGGAAGCACATTTTGTCGGGATAAAATGTAGCCTATGTTAATGCGTCCTAAATCCAAAATTAAGGGGTCCAATTAGCTCAATGCTAAATTTTAACAAAATTGGTCCAGCGGTTTGAGCGTGAAACGGTAACAAACACACAAACTTTCGCATTTATAATATTAGTAGGATAAATGAAATATTTTACTAAATCTTTTATAACAGTTTGTGAGTTTGTCATTATAATTTAAATAAGAGTATCATCCATTTTTAATTTATTTCTTTTATATAAAATTGCGGCCTAACACAAAATACACTACATAGTATAAAACAAAGTCGCTTTTTCTGTCCCTATGTCCCTTTGTATGCTTAAATCTTTAAAACTACGCAACGGATTTTGGTGCATTTTTTTTAATAGATAGAGTGATTCAAGAGAAAGGTTTATGTGTATAATACCTGCATATTATTGTAGAGAAATCTATATGCACCTGGGCGAAGCTGGGCCGGGCCGCTAGTATTATATTTATTTAGAAGACACGTGTTTCAGTGATAAGAGTGAATTATTTGAGTGCAACTACAAACTGAAACAGTGGTAGATAAAAGAATTTTTTTTTTTACATCAGAGCTCATATCAGTATTTTTCACATCTAATAATTTAAAAACTTGAACTATCATATTTTTTTATTGCAATGAATGGCGAGACGAGCATGCCGTTTGCCTTATGGTAGGCGATTTGACTGTTCATGGACAGTAGCAAAACAAAGTGTATGAAGCTAACGAGATTCGGTTTAATCCACATCGATAAAATCATTTTAAAACATTAAGCCGACTTTAAAATTGTGACAAAAAGAGAGAAGTAAAACTAATATTTTAATCATTTCTACTGGTGGTAGATCTCTCGTATGTAAGAGGCCGTTTGGATAGGTACCACCGCCATGTCTATTTTTCCTGCCAAACAGCTGTGGTCAAAAATTCGAAGGACATTGTAGCCAGAGTAACTACTGGACATATTGAGACTTAACATCTTATTTCTCATGGTGAGCGTAGTGGAATGCCAAGCATTGTTTTGTAATGCATGGTGTTGTTTGGTTTTGTCCTGTTCATTTAAAGCAGTCAGTCTTACCATTAGGCGAACGGTATGCTAGTCTTGCCATACAAAGTAATACAAAATTATAGATATTTTAGATTCATTAAAATAAAAGTTATATTTTTCTATTTTTACGAGTACTACAGTTTTGAAGTCGGTTTAATTTTTTTTTATCATTTTTATATTGAGTTTGACAAGATATTTATCAATTTATAATACTCGTTGCCTTGACGTTTTGTAGAATACGTTTTAATAATAATAAATATTGTACAAGTCATGATATGTATATTTATTAAGATACAAAGTAGCCTATTTGTCGCTGCACCTTAAAATATTTCCTTATAAAAGAAAACAGGTTTAACGTCTTCCGTTTTTGCTTGAAACAAGGACAAATTAACAAATTAAAATGCCGTAATATTAAAATGAAAAGAAAATTGTCGCTGACTAAGTTTCTTGTTTGTTTTTTGTGACAGCTGTTCCAAAGCAATTGTAGTAATCAACGATTTAAAAAATCGTACCATATTACTACTTTTTATGTAAACAATATTTTTGTATATGTATGTGGAATAGTCAAAAGATACGTCCTTATTTTTAAATTATAATTAAAATAAATATTTATACATCTACTTTATCTCATCCCACATTTTATACGAAAAAATAAATGACAAAAATGTGTTATTATACTTCGGAAACAAACCCAGGTACCTACAGTTCTAACGCGCACCACTAATAAACCAAAAATCTACCTATGGTTGAGCAAACTTAATAAGTAACATATACACGTCATTACTTTAATATTATTCCACATTATTTAATACATCTCATACAAAAAAACATCAGAAAACAAATTTACATTTCCCCATACAATCCGAAAACCACGCACCATTGCAATGCGAGCATTCAAAGAGCAAATTAAATTTTACCCTACCATATTATTTTCTTCGCAAAATTCATTATCCATTTACGGTTTCACAGGCAATTGTTTTAATCCGATAGCTGCCGCGGCCCGATGTGGAATGAAATAATTTAATAGCCCCCCTTCTCTCAGTCCCCACCCGGATCCAAGATGGCGGCGGGGCGGGGCCGGGGGTGGGGCGTGCCGCCTCATTTGAATTTCGAACGCGAGCTTTCCGAACGTGTGTTCGAACGGGTTTTCGGCCAATTAATTCGGGTATAATTCGGCTTGTGCATTGTCTGTGCGGGTCTTTATGACGACCGGTCTGTATAGAACGCTGTAGGGCTGTATTGGTGGTTAATTACATCTGAATGGCCGTGTTAATGTATTGGAATGGCTTTGTATCGGTTATGGCGATTAATAAAATAACACGCTTTTCATTACTTATAGTTTTTGACAAATGTCGTACCAATTAATTTTTAATAGGTCGATATCATAGTTTTAATCACACATCTTTATTTAATTCAATTATTATAAATAACAAATAAATTACTCCCTAAATAAGATTTATCAAGGTACAAATTTAATAAAATCCAGACCTAACAAAGACAAAATCCGAGCGAAACTCAACAACGCAAAAGGCAAAACTAATCTCTGTCACTCCGCAACAGATCAAATAACTGGAGATTTTTCCAACAAGAAGCTGGATCATAATGCCGGCCGGCAAACACTGTATTGTTGGAACTTTCACAATATTATGTAGAGTGGTGTAATGCCGTCACAAAGGCCTCACTCCCCACTCTGTAAATAACGCTTTGTTCTACGAAGCCAAATTTTGACAATCACTAGCTCACTCCCCTATAGCTATGTACACGGGACGCGGCCACAGACTAAAATGTAGATCGGATACTCATTAGAATCTTTACGTGAAAATTAGCTTTGGGTATTAAGAGAAGTTGTAAAATTGTTGCGGGATGATAATGAAAGTGCAGGATTAATAAGAACTAAATTGTGAGTGATTTTACTCCTGTTTATAGTTAAGCGTAACACTCGAGTGATCGATTCGTTTTGTCACTTTTGCAAAAAAAAATACAATAATTGGTGGCGAGACGAGCATGCCGTTCGCATGGTGGTAAGCGATAAGCTCATGGACAGTAGCAAATCCAATCAAAATCATGAATTCCAAATCGAATCACTCGCCATCCGGACACATCAGATGTTAAGTCTAATTAAATCGAGTATTTACTCAGGCTACAATGTCCTTCAAACAAGAATACGGCAGTGCATTTACACTGCTGTTTTTCTTCTCCTTATATGGATTGTTTAATTGAAATAATAACAGTTGCACTTTAAATAATTAGCATTCGTGGGCAATATTCCATGATATAACCGGTCCGTTGGTCGGTGTACTAGAAATTACTATCATGGTCTGATAAACAATTATAAAAACGAACTTCTAAACTAATATGGAAGGTGAAAATTTGAATATTGGTGTGTGAGTGTCTCACGCTTGTCTCTCAGAGACAAAACAACCTTACCCACAAACGCTCACCACTCTTATACCCAAACAACCTACTCTATGTAACTGCCTGTGTGTGCGTACAGGGGGACGGCGGGAGAGTGGGGAGAGCGCGGGCGCCCCCCAGTCCAATGTTGACAATTGATGGATATCTCTTGTCTTCAAAAGGCAGATTAATGTCCTGTCTCCCGATCAACAATGGATGCTTGAAGGATTAGACGTGGCGCGAGTGTTTTTATCCGAGTCTAGAGGAAATTCTGAGGGTTTGTGTCGGTTTGATGAAGTGTTTTTGGATTTGTGAAGGTATTTTGCGGTTTGGTGACTTGTTTTTGTATTATTTTAGGTACAGTAATGTAATGAATGGCCGTCAGATTGTCATACTTTATAATTGTAGTTGTAGGAAGGGTGTCTCTGGCTAAGAATGAAACTCCATCTCTTCGATTACAATATTATTCTCTGATTGTTTTACATCCATTTTAATACATTACACGATCAGACCACGCACCAACAAGACATAAATTAATCAAAAGATACTGTTTTTACATTTTTAAAAATAACTCATTCCATTTTCACATTTTAAATCTATTTCTTTTTAAACAAGCCACATTGAAGTTTGAAAGAGTATTTAATGTTATTGGTATAAAAATATAACCGTTTAGCAATAAAATGTCCACTACTCACACTATAATTCTAAAATATTCACAATAAAGTAACAAAATCATTACATTCGGCCGTCCTACTACGTGCAATCTCCTGATGCACGTTACACATTAAATACTTAAAGCTAAGTATATTACCCATAAACATGAAATGCTCTGTGTGTATAACTATAGCAACGACAAAGCCAATTTGTGATGACTAAGAATCATTACATTCGGCTACTGATAGTCTCAAATTGATTTGTCTTTGTCAGAACCATTGACTTATATTCTACCGATAGACGAGGCGCGCCATAGAAACTATTTGTCCCGTATTTGTCAAAAGCTCAGTAGCGACATCTAGTACGTTTACTTGAATATTACAAATTATGATCAAAGATTATTAGTTTACAATTCCGACAATCAGTCAATCAGTATACAATCAGTCTGACATTTATTATAATAAAATTTATGAATTTTTAACAAGCGTATAAATTTTTTCGAGACTACTAGACAGAAGGAATGGTACTACAAAAGTTTTCAAAAATGACTACCGCATTTGGAATATCAGAAATCTTTGTGTCGAAAATGAATTGAACAAATATAGGTATGTTCTCTTGGTAGCCACTTATATCCGTTCCAATAATTCTGGACAAATATTATAGAGATCTCCTTTTTTCGTAATCGACGCGTAAGAATATAAAACAATTTTAAATGATATTAGTCTTCAATAATAATCAATGGGTTCGAATAGTCAATTAAGTAATTCATATTAAGAAATGGGGTCTAAATACTATCCACAGGTTCAAAACATACATACAACACACATATTTTGTGTTATTAATTAACAACATATTATAATTAAAGTAAAATACTGACATCAATTTGCAACTACATTCTTCCTACATATTTGTATTTGTAATGTATTCGAACAGTTTATGCCTATTTGGTCGACTGATATGAATGTCCCTTGAATAATCTATATCTTATATAGTTCGTCTCTCTCACTCGCCGGACAATCTTTATGTGCGGAAATGAGACATACGATTAAGGAGCTCACCTTGTATTTTAACGAGCTCTAAAATAGATTTAATCCAATTATAAAAAATATATTTAATATCGGAATTATTCTACAATATTATATCACTTACGTTGTATTCTTTGATTACATTATAATTTCAGAAAATTTTGCTATCGGTTTGACGGGGAAACATCAAAATAAATTACATAAAAGTCTATACAAAGAAGCATACTGCTGCGTAGCTGTCACGCGGCAGACTGATTCGTGTGCGGTGCATGCACCGCACTTGGGTGGGACACTTTTTTTACAAAGAACGTCTTATCTAGTGTAACATTGATATCGATGATCAGAACTATATCATTACTGTCTAAAGAATCATTATGGTTATTCTGATCTGAAATATTGATATTAATCCAAGGTCGGACACGATCGACCATAACCACTCTTGTAACATGCTACCACATTAAGCACAACACGTTTTATCCCATTAATCTATAATTTTTAAAAGTAATTTAACAAAAGAAGGTAACTCAATCTGATACTTTTCGAAACGATAATCCAAAATCTAAGAAATAATATATTTTTGAACGTGATTTAATCGTTGCCTTAATTTTTGTATCTACGAGAGCTTTTAAAAACATGATCTTTTGATATCCATCCACGATAAGAATATAAGTATACTCCCGTTTTTGTTATTCACAAACTATGGGATACAATTGTCCCAATTATACTAGAAACATCATCTTTGTTGTAAGCACAATGAATACTATATCACGTCATACTTATTGACAAATTAACGCATCAACATGAGTCTGCAAACTCCAAGACCTTATTTTATAGCAAAAGAGAAATCGCTAACAAAGTGCTTCCACGTAGCTAACCGGGCTATTAAATTATTTCTAATGGAATTGCAATCAGTCACGTTTTTAAGTTGAAAACAGATACTTTTGGTAATTCAGTGACATTCTGACTAATGATCAAGGCTGACTTCATAAATTCGGTTTTAACAACAAGAACTTCAAGAATAGCCATTAATTCCTCTTACTTTCAACTAATAGTCCTCCTTTATCTTTCAATATAACATTCTTTAAATTTTTCAAACCCCCTAATACGTTAGTTACGTTACAATTTTACACAAATTCAGACTTTCTGCAACAGAAAATTGTATCTAAGTGCATTTGCTTCCAAAATCAATAAAGTCAGTCACAATAGTAAACATTAATTATTTCATAGAACTTGTTACTATTATTCCTCAGTGATTTGTGGTGTAAGCTATTAGTAAACTCACTCAATTCAGTCCGGGAAATTATGGGGTCTAAGTTGCAATTTTCTTGTCTTACTCCAACATTTTTGACACTTAAACAGCTTAGTAGGGATATTCTTTAGTGTAAAAGTTAAAACAAAATATGAAACTAGCATTAGAAGTAGATATATTATTATCAAACCGATTTGAAACTTTATCTTCACCTCGTCTTATATAGTATAGGTAACAGACTATTACGGAATGCTGAGAGTGAGAAAATTCAATAAATCTCCCGATTTATTAAACTATTGCTGGAGCACTACTAACAGAGTTATCTTGTTTACCATTGACAATACAGTTCATTTGACTTTGCATTGACTTATGACAGAAATTATCACGCACATTTTCATTAAAACTTACAAGTACAACAGATGAGCCAATATTTATTCAAGTAGCCGACCATAATTCTATTCGTTGGAAAATGATTTTCTGAATTTTATTTACTATTATTGACAGTTAAAACCTAACTGGGAGGGGCTTCTAACCGGTTCATTGCTAGGCCAAATAGTTTTTTATAGAACAAAATGTATGGTCAGCTTCTCATTCCATTCATATAAAGCACATTCCTTTACCTTTATAATCCAACACTCTAATTTTAGACTTACTAAATAAATTAAACTCCGGTATTACATTATTAAAATCAGCATTTCTAAAATTATGCGACTTTCGAATCATTAGGATGAATAAAGTTGAGCACCTTTTCAGTAGACTAGTCTTTTGATTCATTGGCCATTAATTCAGAAGACCAAACTTGTAGACGAAGAACAACTTAGATTGTTTCTGTTTTCGTTTTGATTGCTTCTTGGAACACACGGTCTTTACAACTCCCTTAGCGTTCGAGCGTTCGTGCTTTCTGTATTTGTTAATTAGTCCTGATGTCTTGATTCCACCATAATTGATGTCCCTCAAAATAAAAAATTGTATCAATCATTTCATATCTAGTCATTGATTTAATTTCAGTACATTTGGAGTATAATTATAAGGTACAGCACATTAACTGGTATTTCAATTTCATGCTTTAAAGGTATATTCTTCGCTCGAAGTATTTTACTTAATTTAATTTCATGATACTATACAATTTAGCGAAAATAATGGACTATTAAAAAGAAGAAAGTAATTTCATTTCATTTCATTAAATTAATTTCAAAGCGTAAGTCTTATATAATCGTATAATACATAATCGGTATTAATACACGTAATTACCTCAGTATACGTAGTTGTTATCGAAATCATATCTCGTCATACATAACCACTTAGAAGCACACATGGCTTCTACAGCATACATAGCTGCTTTCAATTCATTATCTAGGCATACATAGCCACTTAGCACACCTGGCTTCTACAGCATACATAGCTGCCATCGATACATCATCTCGGCACACATAGCCGTTCAAAAGCACACATAGCTTCTACAGCATACATAGCTGTTATTCATACATTATCTAGGCATTCATAGCCTCTCAAAAACATACATAGCTTCTACAGCATACATAGCTGCCATCGATACGTTATCTTGGCTTACGTAGCCGCTTAGAAACACACGTGGCTTCTACTGCATGCATAGCTGCTATCGACACACTTCACAGCAAATTCAGTCAACTTTCTGCAATCAAAGAATATTATTTCCAACACCGACTTGAATATATTCATCACAAATTAACAATGGTCTTCAATGATCTATGTGACTTGTGTGTATCTATTATATCGGCATACTTAACCGTTGAACCTATTTATTCTGCAACTTTGACCTTACATCACATTCTAAGAAAATAGCATTCAGTGGATTCTGTAGTGAAGATCTTACAAGATACCTATGGCTTTTAAAACATCCTGTTCACTAGAGTCGGAATAATGCAGCACTAGTTATCATAAAATAATTAAAACTTGCGAATATAATAAACGCCACGTATATTGCATAAATAATACATACATATTTACATGTGTGTATGCATTAATTGTAGAATGCCGAATAAGAATTGCTATTTCATTAAAACAACGATAATAAACTTTTACAGTTAGAATACCATTACAGACATATCGTGTCGCGCATGATCTCAAATGTAAACGTTCATACTGTAATAGTCACTATTTACGGTTAATATGTGTAACATTGTAGTAGAATACAATTATTATTTATCGGCTCGTTTGCTATACACCACGTCTTCACCCCGTTCCGTCCTCTACGTCTATGATCTATCTCATTCTATATCTATCTCATTCACCCTTGGTTCGCGTAGTTTATAGTTCGAGACGACAGATGCTAAGAGTATGAATTTATCAATACACTACACATACCTTGATGCATCTTCATAACTATAATCTTAATTACAAAAGTGGAATCTCCCAACCTTTTCCGGCACCACCTTAATGTCATCTCGTAAATGTATCATATAGTGGAATAGAGGACGTCTCTCTAATGCCACAAGTTCGTCGCATTTGCTGAAAATAAACCATACACCAGCAGCATAATCCATTCACAATTACTACATACATACTTATAGGTACTTTGAGAATAACTTCATGCCATTTTTAAAGTATAGAATTTACAAAAATTATAGCTCTTTTTAGCATATTTACAGTAGCAATGAAAATAGAAACCTATATCTAAATAAAACACATTCTGTCAGAAACCAAAAATTCTATCAATATAAACAATGTCATGTATGCAATTTTCCCTCAAAGAATTTAATTAAGTTAGCCTTTAAATTATTCACAAACCTTTGCTGGTTTATCCCACTTCTGAAATGTAATGAATGGCCGTCAGATTGTCATACTTTATAACTGTAGTTGTAGGAAGGGTGTCTCTGGCTAAGAATGAAACTCCATCTCTTCGATTACAATATTATTCTCTGATTGTTTTACATCCATTTTAATACATTACACGATCAGACCACGCACCAACAAGACATAAATTAATCAAAAGATACTGTTTTTACATTTTTAAAAATACCCCATTCCATTTTCACATTTTAAATCTATTTCTTTTTAAACAAGCCACATTGAAGTTTGAAAGAGTATTTAATGTTATTGGTATAAAAATATAACCGTTTAGCAATAAAATGTCCACTACTCACACTATAATTCTAAAATATTCACAATAAAGTAACAAAATCATTACAGTAATAAGTAATAAATGATGATAAATATAAAGTACTTGAAACACGTTTCACGACCGTCGGTTTTATTTATTTATCTTTGGGAAAAGTTCATTAAGTTTTTCATAACTAAAAGAAGGAAATTGTAGTACAAATTGTTTTACAAAAATAATTGATTGATTTGTCTCCAAGTACATTGTGTATTGACACCGAAAACCGAGTACGAGTACCAACCTAGTGGTAAAAATACCACTAAGTATAAATGTAAAAACATTTATTGTGAGTGTGACATGTATACATAATTTTTTTTTAAATTATTATTTAATTATATTATTGATAGCAGATACTACACTGTGCCTGATGGTCAACGTAATACAGCACCGTCTATAATATCGATCATCAACAAAGAGTTTTTCAGTCAGTCGACAAAGTTATGCCGGTCGACGGAACTGCTTCTTCACTACGACGGAAGGGCCCACGATTATAGGAAGGAGGGACGCATAGGAAGACAAATTGTTCCATAGGTTAACGGGCAGCAAATAAATAGATTCAAGTACCGTCGACTTTTTGCGATGCAGTGATTCTGCATTGACTAGAAGCGTGGAAGATACGGATGATCATATTGTTGTACTCGTAAAAATAAAGTATAACAAATAGATATTAAAAAATATATTAAACAAAGATAAACTTGAAGATCGGCGCATAGGTCAGTATACTAAAGAGTATTTTGATCACCGTTATTACAAATTCTATTACATTAATCATCATCATCATTTGAGCCACTTGAAGTCCACTGCTGAACATAGACCTCCTCCAATGATCTCCACATCGACCTGTTGGAAGCGGCCTGCATCCAGCGACTACTATTACATTATCCATACTAAAATTAATATTGCATTAATAATATTAATTTTAGTCTTTTTTATATCCACGTAGTTATGAAAAAATCTAGATGAAGCTATTTTAATGGCTATCTTATTAATGCTCCACATGTACTGATGGGCCTAATTAGTCCTTAGTTTTTAAATCAATGAAAAATGTGGAAATTTCTGATAATACGAATAGTATTCGAGGTACAAAATATTTTCCTAGGACGTATTGTTTTGTTCGCCAAGTATGATAGACAGGGGTCGAGCAGTTATATCTATAGCATGACTATTTTTGTACATACTTCTATTGCCCTACTTAATAATTTTTTATATAAACAAGTATCCTTTAATCGTGTAGATGAAAATCAATTGCAATAAATAATTATGTACATTAATAAAATCTCCATTCGGACAATAAAATTGCAAGAATACAAAGGAAAATTAAAACATTAAGTTCCAATATACATATTTAATAATATGTATGTGTATTTCTAATGAAATAAAGAAAATAAATAAAAAAATGTATGTGGTTTCATACATGTGCCCAAAGTAATGATTAATTTGCTTTTTGGATAACGTTACAGTAACTTTAATAGTACTGTTAGTTTATAAAATCACTGATATTTTTTAACAATTGCATAAGTCTTATTGTTGACTACTTATTTTAAGTTGCTAAATATTGTTATATTGATTGATTCTTGTGGTTGAAAGTCAGTTAAATCGACCGCGATTGATTTGCCGACGGAAAGCGGAACCAGGCATACACGTCTTCAAATGCAAGCAAACATAACAAGACACTGTTTAAAAATGTGATGTAATAAAGTCTAAAGTTATTCTTATAAGATGAGTCTGCTTACAGCTGATTCTATTCATAATTGTTGTTTTTTCCTAAACAAAATGAACCTCGGATAAAATAGAACGGGTAAAAATAAAAAATACCGATTGTTTTAAGATTTTTTTTCAATTATACAATAAAAATTTTTTCTTGACACAATTTCAATTTCAATTCGATAAAAATCTTCGTTCATTTAATAATTTACCTCTTAAGTGTCCCTCCCATAGCTCTGATTTTCTTCATTCCTCTTTCCATATCCAATCCATATTTCTTTGGAACGCGCTCCCTACGGAAGTTAGGACGTGCAGGATTCGTCTTGCATTTAAAGTGAAGGTTCGAGAACTGTTTCTAAAACAAATGGCAGAACAGTCAAATTAAGTTCTCGTTTCATTTATGTCATGTATATTTTATAGCTATATATTGTATTCATCTATATGTGTTATGTATGTATATATATATATATATATATATATATATGTTTGTGTATATGTATGTATATATGTATATGTATGTGTATATTTTGGTGTATAATCGTGTATATATTTTTTTCTGTATCTTCGAAACACCCTTTTAATCTCATCTCTGCATCTCCTAAAGGTTGACTGGTAGAAAATGCCGACGGCATTAAGTCCGCCTGTACATATTGTATAAAGTTTAAATAAATAAATAAATAAATTTCAACCAAAAAAAAAATATGATTTGGAATAAAACAAGATTTACGATTTTTTCTTATTTATCTTGATTTTTTTAAATCCCTACAAAATGCAGTTTCATTATTTGCTTTTTAATTGTTTTTTTGCTGTCGCGGTTATTTAACAAGTTATTCAAACAGTAAGGGCCATATAACCCATTGTTTTCATTGTTTGAAAAATCCGGTTACAGTCTCCACAAAAGCTTTGTAGTTTATGTGGAAACAGACCGGTCTATTAAGACTATTCTTGCTCAAGTCTTGGTTGTGATCTGACAGCATCTGACACCAAACTTTTTAAAATTACATTCTTCTCTTCAAATATAAGAAGTCCACTGCTGATCTCCACGTCGACTTATTGGCATCGGCCTACATAATTCTTAGATTAATAGAGTTTAGAACAAACAGGCAATTAAGACAACAGCAACTCCACCCAGAAAGGACAGTTAAGCAACAAACTGTGTTGGTCAAAACTTGAATTGATTTATGCAATATATTAAATTAATAATAATAACCTTGAAAATAGTTGCAATGATATTTGAAAACAATAATATTTCTTTAATTATTTACGCACCGACCCCATATCATCGACTGGTAGAGAATGCATCAGGCGTTACGTCCACCTATACATCATTTATATGAAGTGTAAATACATAAATAAAGAATAGTACATAAATTAATTAATACTCAGTAACTTATATACTAATTTCTTAGTAGCTTGACACTTATCTCACAAAATTATCATTCTTTAGAAGTTCAAAAACACTATAACCTAAAATCCTGACGAAAGACAACTCCAGACGATCTCAGAGCCGGACAAAGGGCCAAATCACGCGGGGGACAAGCGGACACGGCGACAACATTTATTAGTGGCCATATATGTAGGCTTGGACCCCCCACCCTGTACATTATTGACTCGTCCAATAAGCGTGCGATGGACGCTTGCCTTTTATCAGCTACTGGCTTCGTGAGGGTGGAGTTGGACTGTATTGTAAATGTATGTTAAATTGACTAGTCACTAGAGGGTACAAAACTAAATTTTTAATTTTAAAATTACCCTTATTCATAGGCAGTTTAAAAACCTATTTTAGCTATTGTATGTTTTTTCTGCTTCACTCAAACTGAATTCAAAAGGCGGTCGAAGGGGACATCCACCAACTCCAATGATCAATGAAACTTCTATGAAGGATATGAAAATACATTCTTGACTGCCTTAAAATTGTATAATATAATTATCATTTAGGTTTAGTCACTTTTTTTACCATCCGCTCCACGATGTCATATTTGTGTGGCCCACAAATATTTGTTTCAGATTTACCTGTTTGTGACACTGAGCAGTCTCTCGTAGTTATTAATCCCCAAAACACATTTCTCTCTGTGTGCAGTTAGGACTATGTATGTGACAATTTGTTGTATTTATTATTTTCATACGAAGTTGGCTAGTAGATCTGTTCAAGCTCCTGAACCATAAAGGAACCTTTCCTCACTTGTCTAGCATGAGCAGTTTTCAAATGAAGTCCATATCGTAATAAATCGTATTTCATTCTTTCTATATCAAGAGTAAAGCTAGTAGACCTTGAAAGCTCCTACAATATAAAAAAGAATGCATTCCCTACTTGTTTAGCACCAGCGGTCGTCTTACCCCGCAAATTCCGTCGCGTGATTAAATGAGCCGCCGGCCATCGCGTTATATTGCGTCGATGCCGCGCCAACGGCCCATTTACTGTATTACACGTTTTTGATAACGTTTACTTATGTATTTACACTTTTATGGCATTTGTATGGTAAAGCAGTAATATTAGAAGCGGTTTATCTAGAGGAAAATTCCTGAACAGCAGGTTTAAGGAGGTTTTTTTGATGAAAGTACGGTTGAAAGGAAATTAGTCTAATACGGAGTAATGGTTCTTTGGAATCTTTAGTAGGTATTCTAAGTTTTAAAACTCCAAAAGAGTATATTTAGTTTAGCTTTAAAAATGACCTGATGATTACAGCAATGCGCGCTGTGTAAAAATCACAAAAAGGAAATTATCACAGAAAGTTAAGAAGAAGAAGAAGAAACTTCTTTTAAAGTCTGTCGAGGTATTTTTACAACTAGTTCTTCTATATTATTTTACTAAACATTTTCATTCACAGTGTTTCTAAAGTTTCTTGCCCGTTCTTCTCTACCGCTTTCCAAACCAGGTGGTAGAACAAAAATTGACTGAATTTAAATAAATATATTCTCATTAATATTGTGTGAGTTAGAATTATTTGCTGCTTGCGCTAATGCTTCCATCTGCTATACGTACTTTGTGTTTATGTATTTCTTTCACAGCTCATGTAGATTAGATCTATGCTACTGATTCTTAAATAATTTAAAATAACAAATATTTATAAGTTTTATAATATCAGTTCATTTATTACAATGTTTAATAGCTGGGGACAGACTACTGTTATGACTATAGGTTTTTTTTCTCATATCAGTGTATATTTTATTTGAATTGCACTACATATACAGCCTACCCCCTCTTATCATCATGCTGTCAATTAAAAAGGAGGCTCGTGCCCTGCAGTGGGGCGTATATGGGCTGATACAGATACCGATACAAATGCTAATATTTAGACACTTTCATGCTGCGCTGGTATAAAAAGTCTTAACGAAATTTCCAAATCATTGCGGAGAAATATCTTAAATATGCTGATATCCTCACGACTACTGTCCTCCATCTCATAATGAGTAAAAGAA
The DNA here is from genome assembly GCA_023078785.2 of Hyles euphorbiae. NCBI lineage: Eukaryota > Metazoa > Arthropoda > Insecta > Lepidoptera > Sphingidae > Hyles > Hyles euphorbiae. Next base: position 13,280,568 of record CM041047.1, read on the forward strand.
GATCGACAAAGCTTAAAAAATATTGTAACCATAAATGTGTGCATGAACGGAGCGATCCCATGCCTCACTTTTAAAACACTTCGCACAATCATTACAATTATAACCCTTTCACAATTTCACAAAACAGCATTATTGTACGTCAAATATGTACACAAATTCACAAGGAAAGCAATTTACTCGGCTATCACAGCTCCTTACAAGGCGCAAAGGACAGGGTGGTCATTCCGACCCACCCGCCTTCCATTAACCCTCTAAATTCATTAGGTACGTTCCGATAGATTGCTTTTGGGAAAAAATATTTCTCCGGTCACTTCGGCCTTTGCAATCTACCGGGGAAAAACGTTTGTCTTTATTGCGTTTTGAAGATTAATCAGTATTGCAGGGTATGATTGAGAATGGAAAAAAATATTGCAATTTGTGATGTCAGTGACAGTCCATACCAGAAAAGATTTGATTCCTGGGCATTATACCTCTGACTTGTGGAAGTGATATGTCTAAGTATTTACTATTTAGTATTTATGAGTTGATTATTGCCAGTTAATGTTTTATCACTGCATCACCATTTCTTACCAAAATACTGTAAGTGACTTTGTGATTTTATACAGGGTATATCCAGACTGCGGGCGAGAACAAAGCCTTTATGTAGTTTAAGTGACTTCAAGCAAAAGGCAACTAAAAAAATATGCAAAAAAATCGTCTGTACACAAGAGGAATCGTTGATAAGTAGCCTACAGATGCTCTTTTGTTATAGATACATCTAAATTGTCTTACGATTTAGATGAAAAGGAAAAATGTTTTTTCACGTATTTTTTTTACTTACTTTAAGTTCAGAAAGCATTTTCAATTCAGATCATCTAGAATTTAGTTTTTTAGGTTTAGTCTCTTGTGTTTAGGACTTACGTAGCGTAAAAACATAATAAGTATACTTACAGCAACTTTGCCGTCGCATACTGATCAACTAATAAGGTTTGTGAACGCTCAAAAATCCTGCCTTTACTTTCTTTTTTTGTAAATTCTTATTTCACGGAATACCAGAACCATATAGTATTATTTAGTTATAATCATCATCGATCACATTTTGTAAATTTTCCGGACCTCTAAAAATACTTTTCCAAATAATTTTTGGTAGCAAATAAACCGATTCTCGAAATCTGTATGTGGATATGTCAACAGTGAAATTCATAAAAGCGATGTATTTATATGAGAGCAAACATGAGGACATCGAATGAACGGTGCCGCCTAAAGAACATTTTTCAGTGTAACAAAGCGAATATTGGAGAGCCCCCACAAAGGCCAAGCGACGCGCGCTGCCGTGCTAGTGATGGGGGCGTGATTTCGATTAAATTATAATATTTTTTTTATTTTTAGGGGACAGATAAAAAAGGTTGAAAGAAAAAGGTAAAGGTAGAAGAACTATGGATATAAGGACAATAAAGAGATCTTTGAAGAAGATATATTTTTGTTGGAACAGTTCTTTTGAGTGTGATGATAATGTTAAATTATGTTTTCTTCGTACAGCATCGGTAAGAGGGAAGCGAGTTTTTAGTGGCTGGGCTGGCAAGAGGTTGTGGTAGCTGGTAAAATCTTACCTAGGCATTTACAACAATGAAACACTCTTTTGAGAAATCTTTCAAAAGAGTGCTCTCTGTTGTTTATATTAGTGGTTCAACCCTGGTCTAACAATGGTCTGTTGCAAAATACATGTTTATTCTATTGCAACAAGTAGTCCTGCCAAAATTAACTAACCAACTTCAATTGCAACGATATCTAAAGCTCTTGACGTTTAAATTCTTACTTTTCTATTAAAAATACTAGTGATTATTTTATCGATAAACGTCGCATTTCGCGTCCCTAGCATCTGACTCAGCGCCCTAGCAAGTGCCCCATACTTACATACGTAGGAGTAATTGTTTGCAAGTACATTTTTCTTTGAGGTTACTCTCTATTAAACGCTTCAAGTTAAATAGGACGCAATGGCCCTAACCACAAAGGTGTACGGGATGAAAGAGCGGCTTAATTGTGCCTCAAATTATTACGAATTTGATACAATTTCAAAGGGCTGGAATTGTGTCCGAGTGACTTTGTAATGAGAGCGCGGATTTGTTAGTGAAGACACTACATAGCTTTGTTGTTGGGTTTTGAGACCACTGTTGGGAAATGCCCCATATGTATCTGCACACAGATCTTTATCAAAACATCATAAACCATTTTCGGAGAGTTTAAACCTTTGTGACTTCGTTTTATCAGGTCTTGTAGAATATCTATAAGACCCTAAAATGATGTCTTGGTAATTATGTATGTAAGGGTTACATTAAATATTTCCTCTTTACAGATAATTTATGAGAAAATACGGTGGTACTACCAATAACTTCATTATTCAAATGAGTCCTGAACAATTTTCAGGACAAGAAATATTTTTGGTGGCCTTCCTTAGGATTTGTTAAATAAAAATTTACAATATTTTTGTAGGAATTGTACTTAATCCAACTGAAAGATAGTCGGCCGAAATCGGTATCAAATGATAAAGCAGAAGTCAGAGTCAAACATACACCACACTTCTTTAATTTTTCATGACAATTGTGTAACAATAACTTACAACAAATAGATTAAATTCAAATTAAAGCAATAAATAATTGAATTATCTATTATACCTCCCATACTGCACCACGCTTTGGTAATAACAAAGTTTCTCATAGTAAAAAATCACATAATCCCATAAACTCGGTCTGAGCGCGTAGCCTCATGTAAATATTTATGCTTCGTCATGTGTTTGCCGCCACTGTGTGATGTTAGATACTTCGGCTTTACAAATTCGTCACTGTAAATCTTAGTTTGAAACATTTTTCTATAGGTGAGGAAAAAAAGGAACACGTGGTTTACCTGAAAGTGATTTCGGCAGTTATTACATAAAAACCATTAAATAAATCAGACGTTTTAATTGGCCTTATAATAATGGAAGATAGAAGTTGTCATTTGTGTAAAGTGCAGTAGTTATGCCTTTAGATACCCAAATGACTGAAAAGAAAATAACCGCAAAGTTGTTACATTATATCGGCTTACTGTAAGTTCTGCCAGTCTAGTTCATTTGAGGGTTCAGCATCATCATCATCATCAGCCCGTTGCAGTTCACTGATGGACATAGGCCTCTCCCAAGGTAGGCCACAGAGCCCGGTCTGCTGCTTTATGCATCCAGTCGCTGCCGGCCCTCTTGTGCAATTCGTAGCGCCATCTGACTAGAGGACGAGGTAAAAGATTTGGGGTTTACTCTACAAAAAGAAACATAGTTAAAAAAGGATTCTTATATACTTGGAAAATGAAAATTCCGTAATGTCCAAACCAGATGTTAGTGATATGCATGCTAATCTTTTGAATTTCTATCTGGTATTTAAATAGGCTTCCTCCCAATCGTTTCTTGCGCTGTAGCAACGCACTACCACATGATTTACAATTTGGCGAAATATTATATTTCACACTTCATATAATTTTACTGGTGGTAGGTTTCTCATATATAGGAGGCCATCTTGGTGGGTACCACCGCAATGCCTATTTCTCCCGCCAAACAGCAGTTGAAATGCACTGTTGTGTTTAATTTGTGAAGTGCTACATTTTAAATGAATATATAGGTATATCTCTTTGTCCATCTCTGTAGCCACAGGATAATCACTAAACATAGGCCTCATCTCAGGATCTCCACACCGACTTGTTAAAACCTCTGTCGGAGGTGGTAGCAGGGTACCCGGGGATTCTTCGTACCACCAATGCCTATTTCATATCCGCGTTTCATTTTTCCAAATCGCAACAGCAGGCACTGATGTCGAACCTTACTAATATAAATAATATTCAGTGCTCTTAAACAAATCCTGCTGCAAAAGCCCAGTCATAACTATAAACTAATAACTCTTTAATACTCAAACAAACAATTATAACTCATAAAACGTTGATTTATGCCATAACCGATCATTGTCCGTAATCCTTACTGCCATCTGTCGGCAGCTTAGAGCAAACATGGTTTTTGTACACGCTGTTTTAGATCATATTGTCATAACTTTAAGGGTGCAAATGCAAGCAAGTGCTTGGTTTTTGTGGGTGGTATAGATGAACGTATGAAATGGGGAACACGGGTGGTCACCAATTGCGATGACACCCGGTGTTTGAGCGGTAAAATGGTGCTTGTAATTTTAATATTGGATATAAAAATATGAAACTATTCCATTTCACAAAAAAAAATTACAACTTTGCGTTGAAAAATATTTGATGATTAATAAACTAATAATTACATTAAAATCGTATTGATACCATTTTTTCCGACATCTCCGTTTTTTCAACAATCAAACACATGAGAAATAAATATATTTGCCCAGGTTTCATGTTCATGACTGATGGCTGCTGCAGGATCCATTAAAATAGCTTCTGTTGTTAATACATATATATATTATTTTAAGGTGAGTTGATTTGTTTTTCAGCTCTACGCACTTGTACATAAATATATCCAAATACCATAATTATTAGACTCTAAATTCAGATAGCTAAACGTTTTAGCGATGGAAGCTTTTTAAAGTGCATATAGTATTAACCACTGTCCTGTCGGTCATTCAAAATGGCGAAAAAAATGGGAAATCGCGAATGTCCTTGACTGTCCACTTTTCAAAATGGCGGAAATCGCAAATTTTCTTAATTGTCGCAGGCGTTTTTTGCGCGTCACCGAGTCGACCTGCGATTACTTAAAGCCATATTTCTCGAGATTTTTGTATGAAGGATACCTAATGTTGAATAGTTTTCGGTATAACAATAAGATTTACTAGCTTCTGTATTATATTAATCATTAGTCATTTGAATATAATATATATTTTTTATGGGCGGTAAACTCGAAAAAAGTGATTTTTTTCGTTCGTTGTTTCTTGAATATATATTTATTTATTAAATACATATAGTTTTGCTTTAAAATGCTTTTATTAGTAAACAGTATATAAGAAATAAGGAAAAAAAAACAAAGTCATATTTCACATCAAATATATTTTCGAATCAATCATCGAATAAGGCAAAATTTCTTTGAAAAAATCGAATTCGTTGTCTAGACTAATATGGATATGGCTTCGTTCGAGTAATGAAATATATATTAATTTTAAAATAAAATTAATAATAACGTTTAATATACAGTAGAATAGAAAAAAATATGGAATAAGCCCCGCCTAATCATGCACAGAGGAACGCTGCAGGCGGGCCATAATGTGTGCGTCCGTACCTTGCACACCACACATAGGCGCCGAAACTTACTCTTGCTAGCGACAGTGGCCGGATATTCGGCCGAAAATCGGATACGGCTCGCGCCCGCTTTGGGGCACAGAGGGTAAACAACCCGATCTTCGTTTTCTGGTGAACATAGGCCTCCCTCAAGGATCTCCACAATGACCTGATGGAAGCGGCCTGCATCCAGCGACTTCCTGCAACCTTAGCTAGATCGTCCGTTTACCTTGAAATGAAATGAAAATGAAATGAAATGAAATGAAATGAAAATAATTTATTGAATCCATTAAAATGTTCAACATCATTTAGATTCAGTCATTTTTTTATCTACCACCCGGTTCGGAAAGCTGTTTTCACTAGAGAAGAACGGGCAAGAAACTCTAGTGTTGCTCTTTTCAAAACCAGTTTACAATGTAGTGAATTATTACAAAAATTTACAAGTTGGTTTAAATCAGGACAGTTTAATAATAATATGTTGAAAATTTACAGTAAATATTTTTGATATGAATATTATTATATTTCCATTACTATGGTTGAGTGAAGTCGCCCAGAACGAAGAATCAGTATACTCTTTTTCGCCAAAGCAGTGAATAATTGCGAGTCTTATGTAATCCATCAATCAATCCATTACAATGTAAGCAAATCGGATAGACCAGTCTACGCAAGCAGCACCCGTTCACGAGTATGACGCATGTGCCAGCCATCGGCCTCCTCAACCATGTTGCAGGGAAGTGACCGACCTGGCACACGACGCCACCGCAAGCACAGACCTTTTAGCGAGCATGACATACCCAATCACTTACATAGGAAAACAATGGCAAATTTGACAAGTTACTTAATTTAAATGGTAATTTATAGAGCACACCAAGACTTACGCTCCGAGATACTACACATTCATTTAATTTTATTCTATTCCCAAGCCTTGTTATCGTCTAAATATTCCGAAATTTTATAATATGCCTTATTGCATAATTTTTGCTTGATAATAGCTTTGAATTTTGTAATAGATAAGGCTTTAATATGACTGGGAACTTTGTTATAAAAGTGTATACAGTAACCCTTAAAAGATTTGCTTGTAGGCGGGCGTCCGACATTTCACTTGGCTGTACGTGGCCTCCACTCAAGACCCTTTCGGCTAAAACGGCCATTGGTTCTACGAGCTATATGCCCGGCCCACTGCCACTTCAACTTGCCAATCTTGTGGGCTATGTCGGTAACCTTTGTTCTCCTATGGATCTCCTTATTTCGATCTCGGAGGGTAACACCGAGCCTAGCCCTCTCCATGGCTCGTCGAGTGACTGAGTCTTTTAATGAGGCCCACAGTGAGAGGCCACGTCTCGGTGCCGTATTGCCGAGTTGGATTCGACGATTGACCTCTCACCCGAAGTTGGACCTGCCTAACCGGACCACTTGTCCTAAATGGACATATTCGTCTACAACTTCGAGAGTTGAGCCCCAACTCCAATGGGGGTGGGCACAACATGGATATTCGACAAGATCTTCGTTTTGTCCATGTTCATTTTAAGATCCACCTGTTGGGAGATTCGATTAAGGTCTTCGAGCATAGTGCTAAGGTCTTCCAGCGATTCTGCCAAGACTACAATATCGTCGGCAAATCGAAGGTGAGTTATATACTCGCCGTCGATATTGATGCCAAATCTTTTCCACTGCAAGAGCTTGAAGGCGTTTTCTAGTGCGGCAGTGAACGGCAGTGTTTCGGAAATGTGACATCCCCTGTCTTACGCCTCTATGTAGTAGAATCGCCTTCGTGCTTTGATCTTGTACTCCGGCCGACATAGTGGCGTTGTTGTATATACACCTCAACACTTCGATGTACTGATAGTCTATGTGGCACCGCTGAAGAGACTGTAGCACAGCCCAGGTCTCGATCGTATCGAAGGCTTTCTCATAGTCCACAAATGCTAAACAAAGCGGCAAGTGATATGCCTCGGGTTTTTGCATATATCATCAAACCTGCGTTCGAGATGATTTGTGATGACCCTCGAAAACAACTTATAGACATGGCTCAGGAGCGAAATGGGACTGTAGTTCTTCAGAAAAGTGTTATCACCCTTTTTGCAGAACAGAGGGCTGAACGCCAGAGGCATGGAGCAGGAGCGTGATTCTGGCGTTGAGCCTTCGAGGAGAACGAATTGAAGAGCCTCTGAAGGACTTTCAGTATCGGCGTTTCCCCCACTTTCAGAAGCTCTGAAGTGAATCCGTCCTCACCCGGCGTTTTTGTTTTTAAGTTGCTTGAGGGCTATCTCAATCTAACACAGGCTAATGTTCGGGATATCATCGCTAAAGTGTCGGATCAATTCGGCTCTCGGGTCTTCGGCCGAGCTAACAGTAGGTTCGGCAACCGAGGTGTAAAGCTGTCCGTAGAACCTCTCGATCTCTCTTAATACCTTTGCCCTTGTCGATAGTATGTGGCCATCGACCGTTTTCAGCCTAGACAACTGGCTTTGCCCAATAGACAAGTCTCTTGCAAACACTGGGGCTTCCGTTCCACTCAATTGATGTTCACAGTATTGTGAGCACGGATATTGTGTCGCAAGGACTTCTAGATCCCTCTATTGAACCGCCGATATACTTCGGCGTGATCAGAGGACTGCAGCGTCAAAGATCGAGGTTCGGCCTTGAGGTCAAGAGTGTGGATCGAGAGTTTTTGTGGTCTATCTCTACGGCGAGGTCTAAAATACTTAGATCCCACTATATGGACAGCTTCTACGAAACCGCTGTTTAACTCGTCCACTGCAAGGTTTTCTTTTAGACAATCAAAGCGATTTGTCAACTCGAGTTGAAAGCTCTCGGGGTTTTGGATATGGGCGCGAGTAGGTGTGTGTGAAGGTGTGGTGTGAAGAGGCACCTTATCAGGCCGGCATAATTGTTTCCATTGGCATGGGACTGCCGTCCGATTACTGGTGGTAGGTCTCTCATATGTGAGAGGCTGCCTGGGTGGGTACCACCGCAATGCCTATTTCTCCCGTCAAACAGTAGTTTAAATGCACTGTTGCGTTTCGGATTGAAGGACATTGTAGCCAGAGTAACTACTGGACATATTGAGACTTAACATCTTATGTCTCAGGATGGCGAGCGCAGTGGAATGCCAAGCATTGCTTTGTAAATCAAGGTGTTGTTTGGTTTTGCTTCTGTTCATGAGCGGTCGCAACGCTTACCATCAGGCGAACGGCATGCTCGTCTCGCCATTCACAGCAATAAAAAAAAAAAAAATTAAGATATCAAAGGGTAAGCGGGGATAGCGGAGCGAGGAGAGGGTATTGCATCATCTGATCTGGCGCTCGGTGCGCTCGCGCTAGTGCGGCGTAAAAGGTCAATGCGTATAGGTTAGGTTAGGTTAGGTTTGGGGTCCGCCCAGTGCCTGCTGCATCGTCCGCAGCGCATGGTGGCGCAGCGAATAATCAGGGGCTACCGCACGGTCTCGCACGAGGCGGCCTGCGTATTGGCCGGAACTCTTTTTTTTTTTTTTTTTTTTTTTTTTTAACGAGAGTAAAGCTCCTTTAGCCTTCCTTCCGACACTCGGGGGAGATCGGAAGGGGCGTGTCGGGGTCTCCGGCCTTCCAGCCTGTTATCAGGCTGGGTCCCTACCGAGATCTAAAAAGATCTTTTGCCGGCATACCGACTAAAACCTCTCGGTGGCCATCACGCGCGTTATGGGTGACAGGCGATGTGGACAGGCGAATGGCGCCCATTTAACTCGCCGTGTCACCCGGCGCACTGCCAAATATGGCTCCTCACATGTTGGGAGGGCGCAGATGCCCCCTCTTTCCCTACTTCGGACGCCCATGGTGAGATGGGCGTCCGCGACAGACACGAGGCCACACGTTCTGCCGCCCATCTCGGGGTCACTCCCGACGTGAGCACACAGCCCCCGCTGTGTGCTTAGCGACCCCGATGACCCCTTTTAGTCGCCTCTTACGACAGGCAGGGGATACCGTGGTGGAATTCTGGCGCCCCTTGACCACTGGGCGGGGCGCCGGGTCAGCCATTGTCATTCACCCGGCGCCTCCTTCTCGGTTGGCGGCGGCGGGTGGGATCGTTCCGCTCACGATCCCGCCCCGCGCTCTCCTTCTGTGAGATGATGATCTCACAGAAGGTAAGCATGGCCTGCCATGACCTCCTACTCTCAACCATGGAAGGAATCACGGCTGAGAGTGAGAGGTCCTCTCCGATGGCTGCTCGGAGAGCTGCGCGCTCCTCTTCCCAAGCTGAACACTCCGAGAGAGTGTGCTGGGCTGTGTCTTCCGGGCAGTTGTCACAATGGTGACACACGGCGGACTCTTCCCTTCCTGCCACCCGCCACAGGTATCTGCCGAAACAGCCATGCCCCGACAAAACCTGTGTCAGGCGGAACGTCATCTCGCCGTGGCGCCTGCCCAGCCACTGGTCTAGGACAGGACGCACTGCCGCGATGGTCCAAACACCAGCACTGGGATTGTTCAGCCTGGTGCGCCACTCCTCCACTGCAGCCGTGCGGAAGGAGGCCCGAACGGCCTCGACTTCTCTAAAGGCTGGTAGCTCCCCACGACGGGACGCCTCCTCCCGCCAGTGGTAGGCTGACGAGAGGGCTCTGGCGTCAATGTCCCAGGGAAGGAAACCAGCCAGTACGCAGGCCGCCTCATGGGAAATCGTGCGATAGCCCCTGACCATTCGCTGCGCCACCGCTCGCTGCGCTGGACGCAGGAGGAAAACACAGCGCCTGTCCAGGGACTCGGCCCAAACGGGGCAACCGTAAAGTGCCATGGATCGCACGACTCCCGCGTACAATCTTCGGCAGGGGATGCCGGGACCTTCGAGGTTGGGCAGCAGGCTTGACAACGCGCCTGCCGCCCGAACCAGCTTCGGCTTTAGCTGGGTGAAGTGGGCGCGGAAGTTCCACCGGCTGTCCAGCACGACTCCCAAGTACTTCATCGTGGAGCCGATGGAAATAGCCACGCCCTCAATCGCCAATTGGGCCCCTGCCGGTGGCCCCTTCCGAGGTCTGTGGAAGCAGATGGCCTCGGACTTATGGCGCCGGAACTCTGCCCTGGGTGCTGGACGCCAAGATCCTCTCGTCAGCTTTTTTCCAACGAGAGGAGGCGTCCGGGCGTGGGCAGAGGTTGGTCCCCAGGGAGGTCGAGGCCATGTTGGCCTCCCTCCGCAGGGCCGCTGTGGAGGAGTGGCGTTCCAGGCTGGAGAGCCCTAGTGCTGGTACGAGGACCGTCGCGGCAGTGCGACCTGTCCTCGAGCAGTGGCTGGACAGGCGCCACGGCGCGCCGACTTTCCGGCTGACGCAGGTGCTCACCGGGCACGGCTGCTTCGGTGCGTACCTGTGTCGCATAGCCGGAGCGGAGGAGTCCGCCGTGTGCCACCATTGTGGCAACTGCCGTGAGGACACGGCCCAGCACACGCTGGAGGAGTGCCCAGCCTGGGACGAGGAGCGCAGCGCTCTCACTGCGGTCGTTGGACGCGACCTCTCGCTGCCGGCCGTGGTCGCCGCCATGGTCGGCAGCCGGAGTTCGTGGCGAGCCATGCTCTCCTTCTGCGAACGTGTCATGTCGCAGAAGGAGAGCGCTGAGCGGGATCGGGAGCAGACCGATCCCGCTCGTCGCCACAGGAGACGTAGGAGGCGCCGGGACAACAACTAACCCGGCGCCGCAGAGGCCACACGGGGCCGCCGTCCCTACCTTGGCGGCCCCCGAGACGTGACGCAACACGCGTCATTTGCCGCGTCGCTAAGCGGCGGTGCACAAAGAGGCGGTCCTGGCGCGTCCGTTCATCGGTATCCCGGGGCCGTCTCTCAAGTGCACCGATGGTGGCCGACGCGGGGTTTTTAGTCGGTATTTCGGCGCGTATTGTGGTAGGGACCCGACCCAGCGGCCGCCCGTCCATATCCACGGGCGGCACAACATCTCGCTGGGCTCGGAAGGCGCCGGTGAGTCCGACACACCCTCGCCCCTTCGGGGGTGGGATGGTCCGTAAAGGGATTTACCCGCGAGAAAAAAAAAAAAAAAAAAAAAAAAATGGGGTCCGCCCAGTGGTCAAGGGGCGCCAGAATTCCACCACGGTATCCCCTGCCTGTCGTAAGAGGCGACTAAAAGGGGTCATCGGGGTCGCTAAGCACACAGCGGGGGCTGTGTGCTCACGTCGGGAGTGACCCCGAGATGGGCGGCAGAACGTGTGGCCTCGTGTCTGTCGCGGACGCCCATCTCACCATGGGCGTCCGAAGTAGGGAAAGAGGGGGCATCTGCGCCCTCCCAACATGTGAGGAGCCATATTTGGCAGTGCGCCGGGTGACACGGCGAGTTAAATGGGCGCCATTCGCCTGTCCACATCGCCTGTCACCCATAACGCGCGTGATGGCCACCGAGAGGTTTTAGTCGGTATGCCGGCAAAAGATCTTTTTAGATCTCGGTAGGGACCCAGCCTGATAACAGGCTGGAAGGCCGGAGACCCCGACACGCCCCTTCCGATCTCCCCCGAGTGTCGGAAGGAAGGCTAAAGGAGATATACTCTCGTTAAAAAAAAAAAAAAAAAAAAGGTTAGGTTTGGGGTCGCTAAGCACACAGCGGGGGCTGTGCGCTCATGTCAGGAGTGGCTCTGAGATGGGTGGCAGAACGTGTGGCCTCGTATCTGTCGCGGACGCTCATCTCACCATGGGCGTCCGAAGTAGGGAAAGTGGGGGCATCTGCGCCGCCCCAAGCTGGGAGGAGCCATATTTGGCAGTGCGCCGGGTGGCACGGCGAGTTAAATGGGCGCCATTCGCCTGTCCACATCGCCTGTCATCCATTAAGCGCGTGACGGCCACCGAGAGGTTTTAGTCGGTATGCCGGCAAAAGATCTTCTTAGATCTCGGTAGGGACCCAACCTGGACACAACATCTGTGCAGTGCGGACTACTGTCCCCGCGTCCCAGGCTGGAAGGCCGGAGACACCGACATGCCCTTTCCGGTCCACCCCCGAGTATGGGAAGGAAGGCTAAAGGAGCTTTCCTCTCATCAAAAAAAAAAAAGGTTCGGTTAGGTATCGTCGGAAGAGACCTCTCGCTGCCGGCCGTGGTCGTCGCCACGGTCAGCAGCCAGAGGTTGTGGCGAACAATGCTTTCCTTCTGCGAACACGTCATGTCGCAGAAGGAGAGCGCCGAGCGGGCGTCGCCACAGGAGACGTAGGAGCCGCCGGGACGCCAACTAACCAGGTGCCACAGAGGCCACATGGGGCCGCCGTCCCTACCTTGGCGGCCCCCGAGACGTGACACAACACGCGTCCAAAGTTGCGTCGCTAAATGCGGCAGTGGATGGAGAGGCAGTCCTGGCGCGTCTGTTGCACGGTATCCCAGGGTCGTCTCTGAAGTGCACCCGGTGGCTGACGCGGGGTTTTTAGTCGTTATGTCGGCGCGTATTGTGGTAGCGGCCGCCCGTCTACATCCACGGGCGGCACAACTTCTCACTGGGCTCCGAAGGCGTCGGTAAGTCCGACACACCCTCGCCCCATCGGGAGTGGGATGATCCGTAAAGGGATTTTCCCAGCGAGAAACAAAAATAAGTTAGGTTAAGTATTATAGAATTTAACGCTATGATTGTTACTTGTGATAAAAAATATTACCCTCATTTGAACAACGTGTTTTATTACAGAAACCATTATTCTTATACATTTTCTAAATAGCTTCGGAATTGTATACATTTCCTAGGAGCTGTATACAAATAAATAATAAAATAAAATAAATAACACCCCAACAGTCACATACATAGTCCTGACCCCACACTAAGATCGAGTCTTGTTTCGTGGATATCAGGAACTACGTGAGAGACTTTTCGGTCCCACAAACACCCAGACCCGAAAGAAATATTTGTGGGCCTCACAAACATTTCTCTCGGTGCGGGGATCGAACCCGTGGCCTCTCGTTTCACAGGCGGCGTCTAACCAACTGCGCCACGGAGGCTGTCATACAATTCCTAGACTTCATACATTTCCGGTAACATATAAATGTGTGTGTTAGTGCTAATCCTAAAACCCAATTGGTTAAAACAAGAAAGCTAAATGCACTGAAATCTATACATATAAATAAAATTGAAAATAAAAAAAAATGACCAACTACATATCGTTATATACACGATACCTATAACGAAAATTTATTTATTTTTATTTATTTTAAATCTTTATTGTACACATAAAAAAAAAAATTACAACATACAGAACCAAAAAAATATAAAAAGTACAAATGGCGGTCTTATCGCTTAAAGCAATTACTTACAGACAACCATGGGATGGATTTAAAAGAAGGAAAAAGAGAGGGCAGTGTAAAATAAATAATTAAAAGTGAGGAAACTAGATAATACTCATACTATCTAAACATAAAAATACACCAAAATAACATACATAATAAAAAGCATAAATACATACATATATAATACTACAAACATATATATATATGATCTTAGATTTTTTTGTCTGTCTGTCTGTTTGTTTATTCCCGCTAATCCCTGAAATAGCTGAACCGATTTTGACGGGACTGTTACTGTCAGGTAGCTAATACAGGGTATATCAAGACTGCTACCGAAAACGAAGCCGGGTGGTAGTTTTAGCAACTTCAGACACAATGCAACAGAAAGTTTCAAAAAAAAAGCGAAAATTTTTTTTTGTTATTTTTTTCCTATGACCATATTTGGGTGGTAAATACATTTTTTTCCTAAAATAATAGTGTATACCCTTTTATTTATAAATAATCTAAGGTATAAAAGTGTTTAAATTATTATTTTAGCAAAAACTATGGATTTACCACCCAAAAATGACGATATTTAAAAAATCATAAAAAATAATTGTCGCGTTTCTTTTCGAAATTTTTGGTTGCATTGTGTTTGTAGTCACTAAAACTACCACCCGGCTTCGTTTTCGGTAGCAGTCTTGAGATACCCGGTATAATAAGGAGTAACTTAGGCTACATTTATTTTAGAAAAATCCTTTTATTTTAGAAAAATAAAGTAATGTTGCAATGCCCAAGTGCTGTCCAGTAAGCAGCTCACGCGCATGCGCAATTTTTCAATAAACCTAATTAAAAAAAACTGAAAATTAATGATAATTAAAATAAAAATGCTAAAACAAAAAATAAAAATTCACAAACAAAAAATAAAAATGTAGAAACAAAAAAAAAACAACGAAATAAACTAATTAACTTTTTTGTTAAATTCCAAGCGGACGAAGTCGCAGGCACAGATAGTTATCAAATATATCAAATTCTAGATACACGTATGTGGGAATATCCATCATAATATATCGGTTCAAATTTTAACACAAAATGGCCGCCTGGTGACACGTACATTTTAACTTAAAAACACACCACACATCATGTATAACACTGAAATATGATAGATTACTTATTTTTCCATGATATTTTGTTCTTATCACGAACAATCCACCAGGTTTAATAATTTTATTTCAGAAATAAACAACAATTTCAAACTTCGCGGGTATTGTCGACTTCAATGACGTTTTATTAATTTTTTCACTATGGAACCCAATAACATCAAAATAATAAATATCTGTGTAACTATCGAGAATATAAACTTTGTATACCCTGGACGCCACCTTACGGCTTCCGGAAAAATGTGACAGTTGACGTACTTTTTATTTTCCCGGATTTTCCGGGCGCGCGACCGTCTTACGGTCGCCCGACAGGGGAGACTTTAAGTAAAATGTCATCCGGGAAGAGTATTGATTGAAAAATATACAAACGTCGTCTCTTGCCAATTCAAACAATTATATGGGCCTTGTTAAATTTCTTCTATTGATATATTTTAATTATTGTAGTACTTTAAAAAAAGACTTGTCAGTGCCATAACATATTTTAGTCCAAAACATGGGGACTAAAATGGCCAACTCCAAACTCCAAAACACTCAGCGTCATTTTATCACCCCACAATGGAGCTAACCGAGCACCGAATCCGCTATAATCTAATTCATTAAACACTTGCGCATAACAAGTGTCGCTTTAATCCGATCAGTTTTATTAAAACTATCGTGCGCGCTGCGGGATACAAGCCTTGTAAACTGTAAACACGTTTCGGTGTTCGGAACATTTGGTTGTTAGTCATTATTGTATGACTGCCTGTATAGATTGTGGAATATAGACATAAATACAGGATATATCAAGACTGCTACCGAAAACGAAGCCGGGTGGTTGTTTAAGCGATTTCAGACACAACGCAATAGAAAATTTTGCAAAAAAAAAGGCGACAATTTTTTTTTGAATTTTTTTCCTATGGCCATATTTGGGTGGTAAATACATTTTTTTCCTAAAATAATAGTTTATGACCTTTAATTTATAAATACTCCTAAAGTATAAAACAGTTGAAATTATTATTTTAGCAAAAACTATAGATTTACCACCCAAAAATATCGATATTTAAAAGATCATTAAAAATGAATGTCGCGTTTCTTTGTGAAATTTTTAGTTGCAATTGCTTTATAAACATCTTAGGTTGCAATGTGTTTGTAGTCACTAAAACTACTACTCGGCTTCGTTTTCGGTAGCAGTCTTGATATACCCGGTATACTAAATATTATAAGTGGGTTTTTTAATACCAACTCCTCCTACTAATTTAACTTTCTGATTGATTTCATTGCGGCTTAAAGACAAGTTAGACGATCCAAGAGACTCGTCGAGTTTTAATGCTCGGTGTTACAATGCGTGCAACTGTTGATCCTGGCTTACAGGAGTTACAGTAGTGGGTGTGAGGACGGGAGAGACTCCAGAAAAAAGAGGGCTTTGACTTAATAGTTAATAGGCATTATGTAAGTATCTTTTTATGGCAATGAAATGAGACCCACCACCTGAAGCATAGTTTCTATAGTTAAAGCTAAGTTTAGGATTTTTTTAGCAGGATTGATTTGACAAACAGGTCGTTCAACAGATAAACAGTCATGCCTGTCCATAAGCGAGATCAAGAATTAGAACCTATTTTTATAAAGCATTGGGAATAAGCAAGCTCGAAGAGGAAAATTTCCACTAATAATTATTATTCTAAATTTACAAAATCACCATCATTTTTTGTCAGAAATTAGTGAAGTTCTTAAGTTACTTACAAATAAACTGCATTATGTTGTCAGAAAATAAATCATATCTTAATATTATTGCAAAGCACTGCACTGCATATGTCCTCTTTAGATGATAACACCCACTTATACTGGCTACAGGTTTTAATGTACTTTTATAACTGACTGACGAGTCCACTTTGTTGGTTTACTTAAAAGTGCGCTTGTAGGTGAATGGATTTTATTGGAGTACCTACACAATATCATGGAGATTTTTATTTTTTTTACCGACCAGCGTTTTCTAGAGTCACATCATTGTCAAATCGAAGGAACGGAGACCGACGTGAAGCGACGCAACGCGACGGCTCAGTGTTCTCTAAGGTAAGAAGTCTATACTAATTGTGTGAATGTCATTATTATGCTAATCCTATCGGTTTTGAATTTTGTGTGAATTTGTTTTATTTATGCATAAACAGTAAACTATAAGTATAAGTATATAGTACAACACTTATCTACAGCCAAAGATAATTAATTATTGAACCAGTGATCATTTATTGTCAATTGTTTGTTAATAATATATTTCCCTTGTACATCTACCCAACTTATTTTAATTAATAAGACTACTGCTGTATTATTTCATTAATTTAGTCTGTATATGTGAAAACTTGTAATTAGCCTTCTATTTCTAAGCTCACATTATATTGTTACTAGCTGTAGGTAAGTTTTCCTACAAGTATAAAATAAAATAAAATAAAATAAATAATATGATTACTTTATTCTTTATAGCCAACTCGGAATCATATCAAACAGAAACACGTTATTAATATAGATGAAAGTTTTGTGCTTTTTTGTTTTTATTAACCTTCCATTAGAATAATTTTAATCTTTTATGTGTTCTGTTCTACAATATGTTTTATACTGTGCTGTCATGGATAAAATAGTTTCTTCCTTTCTTCTTTCTTTAATATGATGTATCTGTAAAGTGCTAAATTAAGCCTATATAATTTGGCAGTATCAAAAGTCATCATAATCTAGAGTCTAAACATAAAATATTTTAACTTCTTGGTGGTTTAACACTACTTTAAAACCATAACTCTCCTATCGTAACCCCAAACACCAATAATAATTTACATTTAGCGCTGCAATAAAATTATAATCGTATAAAATTTAGTAATATCACGCCCCAAACATCGGAGACAAGATGGGTCCCCTCCCGTCACCACAGATCATAAATTATGGTATTAAGAGATTCGCGGCATATTGAAATTTGTTTCGTACGGCATATGGTCTGACCATAGACATTATAGGTAGATTTATCATAAATTATTGTGGTCTATTGTTATCGATTGTATTGATTTGTGACAAGTAATTTTGATATTTGAATTTTGTTATCGTTTTAAATCAATAACAAATAAATAAGTACACCCAACGGTCACATGCATAATACTAATTCCACATAAAGATCAATTAAGTCTTGTATCGTGGATATCGGAAACTTTGAGAGCCTTTCTGTCTCACAAATACCCAGACCCGAGACAAATACTTGTGAGCCTCACAAACATTTGTCTCAGTGCGAGACTCAAACCAGCATCCTCTCGTTTCACAGCCGGCGTCTATCACAACTTTTAAGTTCTACCATTAGTGATTCAAGGTTCGATACCTCGGTAACTTTCATACACAAGTAGCTAACTATTAAGCATCTAAAAAGTACTTCTTAATTTTATGTCAATGTTATAAACATCATCCTTCCATATGATACTACATCCACTGCGACATTGGTGTGGTAAGTAACAGACAATGTAGTTCAGAGCACCTTGATATAATATTTCCAATAACAGTTCAATATGATCCATACAATATTTTCAGGTTTAATTACGATGTAATTTCTAAAATATATATAAATTCCTGCTAACATACTAATCAAGTACTTTTAAGTGTAAAATGTCTAAAACGCAACCTATGTGCAATTAAAACACATGTCCAAAAGTAAGTTTAAGTACCATACAAACTGGCCAATTCCCTTTAAAACCGCTTATTACCCCTTTACAGATAGATACGTGAATGCATCTATTAAATACAAAATAAACAATATTTATTCCGAATACAAATAATATTGGAAACTGACCCTTAGTAATGACTATTCATTTGATTTATGCGTTTACTGTGACTTAGCGTTTATTGCGGTCAGCGTGAGAACCCATTCGTTCGGAAACATTAAAATTTTAAGTTTGTAATGACTGTATTCAGAGCTACTAATCATGTGGATTCGGCTTTGGATTACTCCAGAAAGTGAGTATTGGAGTAGTTTTGTGCTCCAGACATCACCAGAGTAACTACTGGACACATTGAATCTTTACACCTTGTGCCTCACGATGGCGAGCGCAGTGGAATACCAAGCATTGCTTTGTAATTCAAGGTGATGTTTGGTTTCATTGCTGTTTATGAGCGGTCGTATCGCTACCATCAGGTGAACGGAATGCTCGTCTCACCATTCATTGCAATAAAAAACAAAAAGTAAATCTTCCTCTCTATTTGAAACGCAAGCTCTTCGAAATACATATGTATCCTACACATCCTTACGTACGGTGCCCAAATATGGTCTCTAACTGAGCGTCAGAAGTCTGAAATCAAGGGTTTTTAGACGAGCAATAAATACAACGCAGTTTGGTGGATGTGAAACGACAAGATTATGGTCTACAGGATGTCCCCTGATTGATTGACCAAACTCATATGCGAATGGGTGCCGCAAGACGGTTATAGGCGAAGAGGCAGACCCCAAAAGCGATGCCGGGATGATCTCTATAAGTATAAGAGAAACTGAATGCAAATTACTGTAGAGATAGAGAGATGTGGAAGTTTAGGGGTTGCCCAGCTGTGGAAAATTTTAAGCTAATTTGATCATTTCCAAGAAGGAGTAGGCAGAGGTGATGTCAGGACACCCACGTCTTGCTATGTGTGTTCCACGGAAAACGGACGAACAACGGATATACTACCGCCATATTGTGCCATCTGAAGATTCGAACCTGAGACCTTGGCTTTGCAATCATGCCGCAGTACAACTGCGCCACCGAGGCAGGGAATAATATCGGTACAATAATAATTATTTGTATATGGCCTATATGGCCTAACCACTCTCAATCGTACTTACGATTGTAGAGTAGGCCCGTGCCCTGCAGTGGGACGTATATGGGCTGATACAGAAATAATTATTTGTATATATTTATTTATGTGACTGAACATTAAAGTGTGCAATTATGGTGTATGTTCGCCATACTGCACTGCCTAGTGTGTGGAATATGGCCTAACCACTCTTAATCTACTACTCGGTTGGAAAGGACTGCTTTGAAGTGGATGATTATGAGGTGACGCCGTATATTTTGTATTATTTTCTATTGTTACCAAATTTGTTTCTTGTCAAAACACGACGAATAAATAATCACCTTATCAATCAATTTGGCTTTTTGTATTGTACAGTCAACAATAAGTTATTAGGCTTCGAATATCTCAGTTTTAATTTCACCTAGACTTCTGTCTTCTTACTTAGGTTATGACCTGACTAATTTAATTACAATTTAAAATATTTTAAGTGATGCATACATAAGATGTACATACATACATAAGATCATACATTATGTATCCCCGAAGAGGTAAGCAAAGGTTTTACTAGTAAAAAAGTAAGTCGATGGTACTAGTACCATCGACGTTTCGCCGAGCTGTGATGGCGACCATCCGCTTGCCAGTGAAATGTTTGGTCCCGGTCAACCTTAATAAGTTTTTTAAAAGACATAGTTTTTTAGAAAAATATTTAAAAAAAAAGTAAAATACCTAATAGTAAAAAAAATAGTAAAATAACTTCCTGATGCAGTGAGACGGGCACGAACATTGGTGTCCTTTAAGAAAATGGTTAAAGAACACTACCTGTCCCTTTAACTGCTACATTACGACTAATGTCGATCACTCGACAGTGATTGATTGTTTGTATATATGTATGTATTTGTATATATTATTATGATATCTGTGCACTTGTATGTGTATATATATTTTGTAATTATATTCGTATGTCACGTATTTTGCATGTATGATTTTACTTAATTTTTTTTTGTCTACTTTGTACACTATTGACTGCCCTCTCTTTTTTCCATCTCTTATTGTCCATCCCAAGGTAGTCGGTAAGAGATTGCCTCGAGCGATACGACCGCCTGTTGTAGTACCTACTATGTAATATAATGTTCTATTATTAAGTTAACTTAGTGTACAATAAAGGATTTAAATAAAAATAAATAAATAAATAAAATTCACATCAACGGATGTTGTAATTATTAGCTTTACCACGTTTTTTCATACTTTTCCTTGCATATCAAAGTAAGGCCAATCACCCCACACCAGTTTCTTGCCTAAATACCGCCGTATTCCCTAACATTTGGCCGACAAACGCGATAAAATCGCTGAGGCCAACTTTAAATGGCACAGAATCGAATAAAAAACATCGATATACAAATAATGTCGATTTAAACGCACCACTTGGGTTAAACAATAGAGTGTATTGGCGTCGACCGGGCAGGGCTCCGACACTCGACCATCTGTGAGATTTCGTACCGAACTCCACATCTTCATATTCTGATTATTAATTTCAATTGCAGCTTGAATACACTGCAAACATTTACAATTTCATTTAAGGGATTTTCGAGTGAAGTTTTTTTGTAACACTAATGCTTGTTTGAAGATTTTTGAGTTCTTTGTTTTCTAGATTATAAGGGAAACTATAGCTTTTTTATTTTTTGAATATAAATACATTTGTCCGAGTCTATAATTATAATCTACCAGCTGGTATTACATATAGATACAGTTGTAGTACCTTCCAAAAGCCATAGCCGAGGGTCGCGAATTTTCGGTCGTTAGACTTATTTTGCTAATGTGAACTGAACATAATAAGTAAAATAAGTACGAGTGCAGCTTTGTGTTATAATGTTATAATTTATTATTGTAATAAGCACTAAATAAATATTAAATAAAAGTAAAGGCTAAAGTGAAGTAGGTAATGTAAAGAAATTGGACATGGATGATTCTTTTTTTTGTCATTATTCGATTTATATACGGTGATAATTATTAGATTCATTTAACACAAGATTTGCGAAAAGTCAGTCGGCAGATAAGTGAATATGTACCATGGACATGTACCTACTGCTTTGGTATTAATATTTATTGCAAATTGCTTAACGATGTAGGTATTATTTAATACACTCATTTAATTTTATTTACAATTACTAATTCAGCGATAAGGGGATTATAAATTAAGGGACAACATTAATTATTCATACATTCTACTACAAATCTCAATATAGATATTTTGTTTTATAACTATTGCGTATAATAAATTATTTCCGTGTTATCACATAACTCACGACATCTATGGATTATTTAGAAAAGTGTACCTTATCAGTTTCAAATGACAAATACAATTTACTTTTAGCTTATTTGTATGAATTAAATTACGAAGATAAACTTTAAGAGTAATATGCAATATAAGTGATGGCATTTATGCGATTGGAGGCAATAAGTACATAATAAGTTGCAAAAATATTTTATTTGCCCACATTAAAACTTGACCGTTTTATTGTGTTGAAACACATTTCAGAACGACTAATGTTACGTCACCTTGTGACAGTGACATTGACATAACCCAATGTGGATACAAAATTTAGTTTTCCGGCAATCGCTGTTTAATTTAAACTGAAATCATGTTGAATTGACTATTTAATATACAGAACGCAACAAATTACACATTCAAAATGTGGCAAATGTTACAGAATCCGTCATGCCAATTGATGCGACAAAGGTAAAACTACCGTTCCATTAACATCTTTTTTCGCGTGTTTATCAAAAAGATTATTGATAAAAGTAACAATTATTTATATTTTTCAGATTACTGACATCGAAAACTAACGCATACTTTACAAATATTATCAAAAATAAGCCTTCAAATGTGGTAAAAAATTTCGTGACTGAAGTGAAGGTGTCTTCCGAAAAAAGTACAAAATCGGGTCTTTTACTACTCTGTAGTCCTTGGAAACTATGTGCTGGTGTCAGTTTAGGACTTGGAGCTCGGTATTTACTAGATAATGGCTATGTATACTGCAAAGCGGCGCAGCATTCGAGAGTTATACAAAGAAGGCCGAACTTGCAAGAGGACAGTGCAAAGTTCGATTGGGAAAAATTGTTTAGTTATTTGAAACCTCACAAGTGGCTGTTAGTTGCCGCTGTCGCTGTAAGTACTTATTGACAACTTAACTTATTGACAAAAGACTTATTTCATGTCAAAGTTACATTGTATTTTTATAAAAACGTGTTTCATTGCGAAATTTTTAGTTGCATTATGTCTGAAGTCATTAAAACTATCATTTGGCTTCGTTTTCGGTAGCAGTCTTGATATATCCTTTATATGAATTTAAATTCTTACATGGTCCTACATGACCCACTTTCAATTTGTAACCCATATATCGTCGGTGATATTATGAAACCGCGGAACTAACAGTGTTTAAAACCGCGTAAGGTAGGTGCAGTTAATTTTACAGGAACGAGGAAACACACATAATATTTACTAAACTACTTAAACTTTTAAATTGTCAAATTATAATATTCTTCTTGGTATTGTAGGCATTAGTTATGTTAAATATGTATTAATTAATTAGTAAATCGACTAAGCCCGCGAAATCTCGATTTTGCTAGTTTTGTAAATACGCGGTTTTAAACACTGTTAGTTCCGCCGTTTTAGAATATCACCGACGATATTATGATCTGTTGGCTAGTTAAGTCAATTAGCAAATTAATCAACATGTACAAGCACAAAATAATAAATATTATACCTGCTTTGCAGTGGTATTTATATTTTTTACTATGAAGTGTTTATTTTGTTCTTATGTTATTTATTCATAAGTGTTTCATTATTTTTTCAGTCAGCCTTAGCTGTGGCATTTCTCAATGTATACATTCCTGCTATGTTGGGAGTGGTGGTCAATGTATTGGCTGGTATGAGGAACAATGGAGGAGATTTTATTGAACAAATTAAGCTGCCTGCTTTGAAACTTATATCTCTGTATATTGGACAGGTAAAAGATTTACTTCCTAGTCATAATTTTAGATGAGTTTAGTGGAACTACTGGATTTTTTTGTTCTCTTTTTTCTTCTACTACCTGGTGTTATCCTGGCTGGTGCCTTTCTTTCGGCCAATTCTCCTCCATTTAGACCGAACCTTTCGTTGACGACTTTTAGCCAGCACTTCTTTGATCTACCCCTCTGTTGAGGCCTGGGAATATTAAGGCACAGGCACACATTGCCGACATACCTCTGTGGTTTCCTTCTGGATTTGTATTATGTAATAAACATGATGCTTAAACAAAAGCTACATTAGCAGCAGATTATACTGACAAACTACAACTATTCTAACCGTTCAACCTATGAATTTTTGACTGTAGTGTTAAACCCACAAACTATCCATTAGCGCAGCTTGGGGGTATTTTGAATGTAAATTACACTCTGAGCTATGTAGATATGTTTCACCTGAAAAAGTAATGTGTAGGTGAGCCACAGTTAATATTTAATGAGATATACTTTTTACGATTTAGATATACTAATGAGTAAAAGAAACAACATGTTAACTCATAAGCTACAAACTGATTTATTAATCAACTATTAGCAATTACCCACATTAGCATTAATAATTTTAACAAATATATGACATATCTTTCTTTCTTAAACTTAGGTTAGTTAATTACAATTATACATCATAACAATTTAACAATCATATAATCAAGATTCATTTGGTATGCCAATGATTTCATTCCACATTTCAGGAGGAGGAATATCTATCAGTGGTTCTGAATCTAAATCTATTTCTGGTGATCTACGGCTTGGTGCAGTATTTAGTTCTGCAGGTTGATTCTCTCTCCGTGACAACATTTCGTCCATATGCCTCCGTTGCAACTCACCATCTTCCGTCCTCACCATATATGAACTGGGACCTTCTACCACCTCTACTACAGCTTTTTTCCATTTCTCACCAGGCCCATACATTCGAATCAGTACTGGTTGATCAACTTTAAATGATCTCTTTGGTGAGCCTTGTGCTTCACTATCTAATTGAATGTCAGAGCGACTTGGTACAGCATCTGGATGTAAAATAGATATAGCTGTCCTAAATTTACGGCTATTCAACAATTCTGCAGAACTCTTACCAGTACTAGAACATGGCACTGTGCGAAGATAATATAACACTTTAGAAAGTTTCTCATTCCAAGACAAATTAGAATCTGACATCTTCTTTAATTTATTCTTAAAAGATTGTACAGCTCTTTCAATCTGACCATTTGTAGCAGGATGGTATGGTGGAGAATACAAATGCTGGATTCCATTCTTTTTTAAAAACATATTAAATTCACTTGAAATAAAAGTTTTTCAATTGTCAGAAACTATCGTATCTGGTAATCCCTGAGAGGCAAACATTTTTCTGAGAACATTTATCACTATGGTACTGTTCAGTGACGGAATTATCTCTGCTTCAAGCCATTTACTATAGCTGTCTATTAGCAACAGGAAGGTTTTGCCCTGAAAAGGGCCAGCAAAATCGATATGCAGTCTTTTCCATGGCTTATCAGACACTATCCATGACTGTGGAGTTTTAGGTGGATTATTCCTCACCATTTGGCAACATTCACATTCTGATACAACATTCTCTATCTGTTTATCCATTCCGACCCACCATACATATCCCCTCGCGTATGCTTTCGTTTGCTCTATTCCAGCATGTGGAGCATGTAATAATTTTAGCACTTCCTTTTGTAGCGATGCTGGAATTATGACTCTATTGCACCACAATAAACAATCTTTACTGTGTGAAAGAGCCGCTTTATGCAGATAAAATGGTTTCAAGATTGGATTATTAATATTTTTGCTACTTTATTCAAATTATCGTTAATTTACGTATGGAATTAAATTCTATATTTTTTTTCAAGTGAACTGGAATGGTTTTTACATGTCTTCAGTTGGGAGTACGGTATTTTTAAAGCAATTAGAATAAATAGCATAAATGACAACTGTCATAGCCGACTGTCAGCGTAAGGGTACATGTACCCTTGCAAATGTTCCAAATTATTTGGTCTAGATCCCCTCCAGTTGTATACCTCAATGAGTTTTTTTCAAAAAAAATTACAATTATATTTCTTTCTTCACATTTTATTACATTGGATATGATAATATTATTAATTCACGGGTATTAATGTCAAACAATTCGTCTTAAAGGTATTTTTAATATTTAATTTGCATCTATGCCGTTATCAATCCCATTCATTTCCTGTACGTGAGTAGTTCATACTAATGCATGACGTCTTAGCCAATCAAAATCGTTTACGATCACGTGGCGCGAACTCAAAATAAATTAAATTATTATTGTGGTTTTTAGACAAAATATACAATATTTTTAATGTATGATAATGAAATATGTTTAAAATTAAATTATTTACACGGATGGAAACAAATAAGTCAATATTTTTATATAGTCAAATAGCCTATTATAGGTTTTGTTGTTTTTAAAATCTATATAATAATGTAGCTTTATAAGTTATTAAAAATGTATGATTATATTGGGCTTTTATATTTCGTTTTACTTTATTCTGAAACATTAGGTAACAAATGTAACAAATATATGGAGTGTCGTATCTGCAGCAATGCCGACTTGATCTATAATATAATCCGCTCCAGTTGTAATACCTCAATGCAAAAACTCATTCGGACGATTGACTGATTGATTGATCTATGGATGATTTAAGAATGAGTGATATATGCGAACGAATCTGTGGAACGGATGTTTACGAACTAAACGCCACATTGTCAGACAGAGCGTTTTGACAGTGTAATTATTCAGTGCATTTTGTAAATTTATTTTTAAATGATATAGATATAGTAATTAAAAATAACCTTCATTTGTAAGGTCTATAGACCCCGCTTCATAATGTGGTATGGTTTTCAGAAATTAGTCAAATAGCCTATTGCAATATCATCCAAAAGACAAGCAACACCCTCCATATCTGCAAAAGCTGGCGCTGCATTTACACCAAATGCTAGTCGATTCATTTTCATTAATCCAATTGGCGTATTTAGTGTTAAAAGCATAGCTGTCTTATCATCTACTTTCAACTGAGTATAAGCCTGTTTCAAATCCAGCTTACTAAAAATACAACCACCGCTTAATTTAGCGAAAGCTTCAATGGATTTAGGCAGTGGAAATGAATCAACATTGATTGCTGCATTAACTGTTGCTCTATAGTCACCACATATACGCAGAGTACCATCTTCTTTCTTAACAATTCGCAATGGGGTCGCCCAATTGGAATAATTCACTGGAGTGAGGATACCCTGATTGACCATCTTATGCAACTCTTCATTAACTAATTGTTTCATTGGGAGTGGTATGGGTCGCGCTTTCATGAATCTCGGTACCGCATCAGCACGTACATGTAAGGACACTTGTGGACCTTTATACTCTCCAAGGCCATCAGCAAACAAGCCAGGAAAGTCAGAGACTAATTTCGATATCCGATCTTCAGACCAATTGAGACCAGCAATCTCAATATTCAGCATGTGAAACCAATTACGTCCCAAAAGACTTGGCCCATTGCCCGATACCACTATCAAATCACATTGGGCTTCTTTTCCACCCAATTTTACATGTACATTTATCAGACCAAGTACTTTTAATGCCTCCCGGGTCCATGTCACAAGTTTTATATTGGTGGACCTTAATGGGGGAGGAATGGACCATAGTTTCCTATAAGCACTTTTAGATATAATACTTCTTGATGCTCCAGAATCAATTTCCATGACTAATTTAGCACCATCTATGATAATGTCTGCTGTTATCGGTGGTTGATAAGTTTCAGAGCAGGCATATATTCCCATCATAGCTTCTTTATTCCATGTTGTCTTCTGACTACAGTTCTCCAGCTTAGATATCTCATTCAATCTTCCAGATCTTTTAGTACAAGCAGTTACAATGTATCCAAATTTCCTACAGTAGTAACATCGAGCTTTCATAAACTGACATTTTCCCCCGGCTTTATGTACACGTGCACAATGTTGGCACTCATTTGCTCGTATTTTACCAATCTCCATAGGTTCATTCATGTGATCTGGGGTTGGTTTGATATCAGTATTAGGATATAGATCAGGGAATGTAGCTTGGAAATAAAGGCACATCTGCAATGCTGACTCATAAGTGAGATTTTGAGTTTTTAATAATTCTCTTTTTAAGCGATCATCACATAATCCTAATACCAAACGGTCTCTCAGCTGACGTTTTAAATCATTAAAATTGCATGTAACACCCAGGGTATGTATCGCCGAAACAAAATCTTGCACGCTTTCGCCATGTAATTGTTGACGTTTGTGGAATTTTCCTGCTTGCAGTATTTCGTCAACCTTAGGCTCATAAAACTGATCTAAAATACGTAGAATTTCTTTAAATTCCACATCACTTGGCCGGTTTGGAATCAGAAGTGATGCAATCAATGAAAATGTCTGTTTTCCGCATTGAGACAAAAATACAGAACGTGCTTTGTCGATGTTGTCTTTGTTATAACCGGCGGCATCGAGAGCACACAATAATTGTTCTTTGTAATCACTCCACTTATCAGTTTTAGGGTTAAATTGTCCAGGAAATACTATGTTCGCAATTTTTGACGCCATTTTCCACACAATTACATTAATTTTCCCCAGTCGCCAATAAAAGAAACAACATGTTAACTCATAAGTTACAAACTGATTTATTAATCAACTATTAGCAATTACCCACATTAGCATTAATAATTTTAACAAATATATGACAATGAGATTTCGATCAAAAAATAATTGATTATGCTCTGGCTGGCTGCACTACACACACCTCATGGTAAGCGCAAATAATGTCCAGGAGAAGTATTTAATGACATCAGATGGCAGTCTCATGCTGTAGGCGTGCGGAGGTCGGGAACCCGGAGACGGGCACCAACGTTCCGTCGCGACTTCACTGGGCGAGAATCCGAGTCCTCAACTCGGGCGCCGGAGCCCAGCGTATGCACCCCCTGGTGCGTGTTCGGGCACTCTATTTGACGTCTAGCCTCTAGGAATGTCGCTCCGAAAGGTGCGGTTTTTCCCAGGTTTCTTCTGTTTCTTGAGGCTTCGAGTGTCTTCAGGTTTCTTCAGTTTCTTCCTCGGAGAGCTCCTCTGGATCCAGTAGAGCTCTCCAAGGAAGAAACTGAAGAAACCTGAAGACACTCGAAGCCTCAAGAAACAGAAGAAACCTGGGAAAAACCCTGAAGAAAGAAGCCCGAAGTACGAAGCGATCCGGACTGCGACGTTGCTTGCCGGCGTCACTACGATCAAGTACTCCGGGGCTACCATAGGGCGGGGCGTGGTCGATTCCGCGTATATTTTATATCGTGTGTATCATGACGTTGCCCGTCCTATACAAACCGCACCTTTCGGAGCGACATTCCTAGGGGCTAGACGTCAAATAGAGTGCCCGAACACGCACCAGGGGGTGCATACGCTGGGCTCCGGCGCCCGAGTTAAGGACTCGGATTCTCGCCCAGTGAAGTCGCGGCGGAACGTTGGTGCCCGTCTCCGGGTTCCCGACCTCCGCACGCCTACACATGCTATTTGATCCAATTATACCGGTCTGCTAAGATGTAGGACCCAGGATTATAGGGAGGAGGGAATACGCGTGACGGTAAACAATTCCATAGCTTGGTGGAGTCGCAGAAAAAATATTCGCAAATCTTTTAGTTTGTGTCGAGTTGGTTTGGATCATCAAGCTATAGCTTCTAAATATACTAAAGAGATAGAATAAGATTATTACAATCTTCAATCAGCTATTTTTTTTTATTTCAGGCTGCCTTTACCTTCTTCTATATCCATCTGTTATCACAAGTAGGTGAAAAAGTAGCGGCACAGATGAAGCAAGATTTGTTTATATCCATATTAAAACAGGATATGACATTCTTTGACCAGGAGAGGACAGGAGAACTTGTAAATAGGTAATCATGTTACTAAATTCATTTATTTTCATTACTATTTTGTATTTACAAATGTAGATTTTGAAAGGTCTAATATCAGTCAGATAACACTGGTCAACAAAATTTTGTAACAAGAAAGATGCTTGCTAATTTTAAATTACCTACCTATCCTCATTTTATTGCCATATTTATTTTGATTCCATCAGGTCTAGTTTTCGTGTTACAGCTACCACAAAATTAAAAATTAACCATTTTTGTTTCACTTTTCTCTTCAAATAGAATTTGTTTATTTGAAGAAAATAGTGTTTTGTTCTGTTTTTAGAGTTAAATGATTCTTAAATAATGTCAAGAAAGTGTAAAAATAATCCTGACAAGTTTTGTTACATTTGTGGTCACATTACTTTCAAAACTCAGCGAAGGAATTTGACACCAGAGACCAAAAAATAATTATGTTAAGAGAGACTGGCCTCAAAGGCAATCTCTTACTCCAGGACAAATAAATATTAAAAGCACAATATTGGTGCAGCCTGAGAATGTATTTTTACCAACATCACACATAAAGTTTGGGCTTATGAAAAATTTCGTGAAAGCAGCTTTTTTTATTTGAAAGAAAAAAATCCTAAGCTAAGTGAAGCAAAAATTAAAGGGCATGTTTGTTAGACCTCAAATCAGGTAATTGATGTAAAATAATATATTTAAAGAAAAGCTAAGTAATTTAGAAAAATCATCTTGGGAATGTTTCATAAAAGTAACTTCCAATTTGCTAGGAAATCACCAATCAAGTGACTATAAGCGTGCTATAAATGTACTATCGCGGAGCTTTTATCTACTTATAAGGCTTTGGGCTGTAATATGTCGTTGAAAATACATTTTCTTCATTCACATTTAGACTTCTTTCCTGAAAATTTGGGCGCCGTCAGCGGTGAACACGGTGAAAGATTCCATCAAGACATTTCTACCATAGAAAAACGATATCATGGCAAATGGAGCCCACGTATGTTAGCGGATTACTGTTGGACATTAAAACGAGACGTTCTTGAAGCAAAATACAGACGAAAATCATAAAAGTAAATTCATATTAATGTTGCAAAAAATTAAAATAACTTCTTTTTGTTGATAAAAATTCACAATTTCTAAAATGTTACAAAATGGAATTACAAAAAAACTATTCGTATTTAAAGCATTTTAACTTTATGTTTAGTATCCTTATCCTTGTCCTAAACATAACTAGACAAAAGTTTTCATGTTATATGCAAAAGTTGTTTTTTTGTTGACTAGTGTAATCACAAGCCGCAGACCATTCAAACAGATTCTCCAATAAATGGTTTGTTAACATAAAATATTTACCTGTTTGACAGTCTCCGTGGCGAAGGCCGTTAGACACCATCTGTGAAACGAGAGGCCGCGGGTTCGATC
The DNA here is from genome assembly GCA_023078785.2 of Hyles euphorbiae. NCBI lineage: Eukaryota > Metazoa > Arthropoda > Insecta > Lepidoptera > Sphingidae > Hyles > Hyles euphorbiae. Next base: position 13,311,298 of record CM041047.1, read on the forward strand.
CCGCACTGAGAGAAATATTTGTGCGACCTACAATTATTTATTTCGTTTCGTGGTTTCTGACGCACGTGTCTTGTGTTGTGACCCACGACACAAGACTCGATCTTAGTGTAGGGTTAGGACAATGTATGTGACTGTTGGGGGTTATATTTTATTAATTCATTATTTATTTTTAATGATAATAATTTATTATTTTTTTAACAGGCTTACAGTAGACGTTCAGGACTTCAAGAGTTCATTTAAGCAGACAATATCTGGGGGTCTAAGAGCAATGACACAAGTGAGTTTTTTTTTTTCTAATTTAAAGCGCCAGTTTCACTGGGAGTTTTTGTGTTTTTTGGTTTTATGTTGCCAGCCCGACATCACACACGAATGGACATTTTTATGACGTTTTGAGTGTCGCCGGGCAACTGAACACATGCCGCCAACATGTCGGCGTGCAACACGTGCTGGAACTTGTTGCTGAAATGATTTTTTACTAATAGGTAGTGTGACGGCGATCCGCCTCGCCTTTTGGGTGTAGTGCGCTTAATATTAACACGATGCAACGTATCTTTATATCCTTACGATAATCGTATCGTCGAGGCGAGAAACTCTCCTGGTGTGAATGGGCATTGGCCCATTACATAGTACTTTGGTACTACTGAAATTTGACACAAGTCATGTGCTGTTTCAGTAGTATACTTCCGCCTTTAGTGTTGAATAATCTATTTTTTAACTGTTATGTTATTTTTTCCAGGTGGTCGGTTCTGCAGTGAGCCTCCTAGTGATATCTCCTCATTTGACCGGCCTCACCATGATCTGCGTGCCTACAGTGGTTATTGGTGGTACATTCATTGGCTCTTTGTTGAGGAAATTGTCCAGGGAAGCCCAGACTCAGGTAAACTGGTAATAATTATTTTTTTGCTTGAATATTTATAAATATTATTTTAGATTTGTAATTACTGCCGTTATTTTTTCTGTGAATTTTTGGTAGGGAAATATAATTGGGTCCATTAGGATCCCGAGTTTGTGTCCTAACATTTAACAAATATTTTGAATCATGCCGTCTTCCGTATTGTCTTTGCATTTTTTTTTTTGTTATCACAACTTACGTTCTGTTGCCTTTGTGTAGACTGTATTTAAAGTCTACTTGATCCCATCTGCAATTTTTTTTAAAGAATTCCCCTTTTTCTCTTAAACATTCTAACAGAAGCTTGCATTAAATTTCCTATACCTAATTATCCTAATAATAATACATCACAGATAGAAAAAGCGACGCTAGTGGCGGAAGAAGCAATATCAAATATGCGAACGGTAAGAGCGTTCGCCGGGGAAGAGAGCGAAGCAGAGTTGTTCGGTCGGGAGTGTGAAGCCGCCGCGGAGCTTAGTATGGAACTCGGGCTGGGCATAGGGCTGTTCCAAGCTGGGACCAATCTGTTCTTAAATGGGTGAGTGTACGTTATACATACATGCATAAACTCACCTTTTTCTCACAAGGAGTAAGTAGAGGTGTCTGGACACCCCGTTTCGCCGTGAATGTTCCGTCCCACGATGTGATAGAGAGCCTATCGCCATATTTCATCTCTATTCTCTATCAGTCTCCTTTAATAGTAAATGAATAATATACTGGCGGCCCTGCCCGGCTCCGCCTGGGTTCAGATATGCTTTTTTTTAAATAAAATTTTTGGTCTAAAACATTTTAATGTTTTATTCCGGGTGACAAATTTGAAAAAAATTAAGTAAGTAGTATTAGGAGAATGCCCATTGTACTATGAAACTTAGAATCGGTGCTAAGATTGTTGTCCCTCTCTGAAATCTACTTTTTTGTGTAGACCATTAAGACCCTAGCCTGGAGTCGTTGGAGAATTCTCCTTTATATTTATATCTTGATGTATTATGTATGTGTTTGTTTATTGTTGTAATTAGTTATTTTCAAATATTGTATGCTTTCCTTTATATGGGAATTCTCCTTTATATAAAAAAATAATAATATGGTATTTCAGCATGGTTCTCGGCACGATGTTTCTGGGCGGCCACCTGATGTCGACAGGTCAGATGTCTGCGGGCGACGTGATGGCGTTCCTTGTGAACGCGCAGACGGTGCAGCGGTCGGTGGCGCAACTGTCGCTGCTGTTTGGCGCTGTCGTCAAGGGGGTCAGCGCGGGGGGAAGGGTTTTTGAGGTATAGTCATTTTTAATAATATATATAGGCGGTTCATCGCCTATACCAGGATCGACTAGAGCATCTCGCGTGGGCATTTGGGCGTTTGGAATGATTTCACAGCCAAATTACAAACCTAATATAATGTGAGGAACTATAGCGATTCGTCTGAGACGTGGTGCGCAGCTCATCAAACTCCTTATTTCACTTTTCTACTCCAAAGCATGACAGCGCTCCATCGATCAGACGCTCCTCTAGACTGACAACTGCCAATCTTGTTCCTACACAACTCAACAGTTGGCGTCAAGGATGCCAGCGCCTTCATATAATAATATTACAGTGATGTGCAAAAAGTAGGCTGGAAGGTTATTTTGCTATGTACTTCGAAAAGCGACTACCTCGGTGGCGTAGTTTTACTAAGAAACGATTACAAAGCTGATGTTTCGGGTGTGAATCCCGGGTTGGGTAAAGTGACGCCAGTTGAGCCCGATATGGCGATAGGCTCGCCACATATCACATCGTGGCACGGAACATACAAGGCGAAATGTGGGTGTCCCGCCGCCTCTGCCTACCCCTTCTGAGAAAAAGGCGTAAGTTTATGTATGTATGTACTTTGAAAATCTGTATTCGAGGACAAAAATACGCATATTTTCAAATGAATATTCAGGGTACGCCTGGCATTACTGTGTGGACTATTTTTTTTTAAGTAACAATTTTTTTTAATTTTTTTTTTATTGCAGTGAATGACGAGACGGGCAAGCCGTTCGCCTGATGGTAAGCGATACGACCGCTCATAAACAGTAGAAACATTCCACTGCGCTCGCCATCCTGAGACATAAGATGTTAAGTCTCAATATGTCCAGTAGTTGCTCTGGCTACAATGTCCTTCAATCCGAAACACAACAGTGCATTTAAGCAGTGTTGTTTCAATGTGTGTGGGAGAAATAGACATTGCGGTGGTACCTACCCAGATGGCCTCGCACATATGAGAGACCTACCACCAGTAAAAATTAGAATCATTGCAGTCATTGTATTGTGTCCGTCTAGTATCCAACGTGTTTTTTTTCTCAGTACATCAACAAGGAGCCAACAATGGATACATCAGGAAAGAAGATTATCAAGTACCACGAGTTCCACGGAGACATTGAGTTTAAGGATGTCACGTTTGCGTACCCAACCCGGCCAGAAGCAGTGAGTATTAAGATTCTTTATAAATTTACTTTTTTGGCCTACTTTTGGGCAAAGGCTCTATTGCTTCAATAGAACCTGTCTTCGACGATTTGGCTTGCTCTCTTGCCATTTTGGCTCGAATGCATGCTCGTCTTTCCATCGCATCTTTGGTTTTTCGCGTTTTCTCCGGCCATTCACGGGAATCTAGCTTGTATACAGCCTGGCCCAACAGTTTAGATACATTCCAGTCATGGGTCATGCCTTTTTTGCACTGAATGGCGAGACGAGCATGCTGTTTGCCTGATGGTAAGCGATACGACCGCTGATAAACAGTAACAAAACCAAATAAAATTTTTAATAAAAAAAATAAAAACCGACTTCAAAACAAAAAACCACTAAAAATAACAAAATAATAAGTACCACTGCAAAGCAAAAAAATTATATTTATTTCATGGAACTTGTGTTTGTTGAATAATTTGCTTAATGACTTGACTAGCCAACAAATCAAAATATATGCATAACACATTGAAGGCGGGTCGCCCAGTACCAAACATATAGATATTTAAATTAATATAAGGCATAGGTCCTACATGTTTGGTACTTGGCGGCCCGCCTTCAATGTGTTATGCATATATTTTGATTTGTTGGCTAGTCAAGTCATTAAGCAAATTATTCAACAAACACAAGTTCCATGAAATAAATATAATTTTTTTGCTTTGCAGTGGTACTTATTATTTTGTTATTTTTAGTGGTTTTTTGTTTTGAAGTCGGTTTTTATTTTTTTTATTAAAAATTTTAGTTATTTTTATCTTTTTAGTGTTGATAGGCATTTAAATGAAAAAGATTTGGTCCCCACAAGGAATATGTTCTTTCCGATGACAATGAAATCGCTAAAATCAGCTAAAAGCTGCCAAAGATATTGGAATATTCACATGTTTATAATTTTTTTCTCCCCCCCCCCCCTTCCCCCTCCCTTCGCCCCTACCCCTTTTTCCCTCAACCACTGTAGCCTTTTTTTTTTTTTTTTTTTTGTTGACGCGGGGAAACCGGATTACCGCTAACGCCCCACCTTGGGGGAGGGTGGAGCGATTATGTTGGGTTCACCGATAGGCATACCAACCAAAACCCCGCGTTGCCCTCTTCAGCGCAATTAGAACGGCCCCGGGAACCCGAAGCAAGAGCGCTCCAGCTTCTACCGGGACCATCCCTGCACAATGCCGCTCAATTTGCGGCACGTACCATAGGTATGTTGGAGGCTAGGAAGCCTCCTCATTTCCCGGCAACAGGCAATTGCTTCCTCCTCCTCCTGCTGCCGAACATCTCGAGGTCGCATTGTACGTGAGTACAATGGGCGCAACAACAGCCCCCCACTGCGCGCCCGCGACCTTCAGTTCCCCATTAGTCGCCTCCTACGACAGGCAGGGGATACCGTGGCGGGATTCTTGAAGCGCCCCCATACCACAGGGCGCGAGTCGCCGATCATACGTCACGTCGGCGTCTCCTACGTCTTCTTTGGCGGCGGGAAGGATCTGACCGCTCTCGATCCCTCTCGGCATTTTCCTTCTGCGAGATTACTTTCTCACAGAAGTTTGCCACCGCACGCCAAGACCTTGGACTGCCTACCATGGCCGAAACCACAGCCGGCAGAGAGAGATCGGTCCCAATAACTTCTGTGAGAGCGCTGCGTTCGCTATCCCAGGACGGACAAACCTCCAGCGTGTGCTGGGCCGTATCTTCTGGACCGTTGCCACAGTGGTGACAAACGGCCAATCTTTCGACGCCAACTATCCTACACAGGTACTCGGCAAAACTACCATGTCCTGTGAGCACCTGTGTGAGTCGGAACGTCGCCACGCCGTGGCGCCTGTCTAGCCATTGGTCAAAGACAGGGCGCACTGCTTCAACAGTCCTCAGACCCGCTGTTGGGTTGTCCAATCTAAGACGCCACTCCTCCACGGCGGCCCTGTGGAGGGAGGCACGCATTACCTCAACCTCTCTGGACACTGGTCTTTGTCCAAGTCTGAACGCCTCCTCACGCCAGTAAAACGTAGCCGAAAGGGCTTTGGCGTCCAGATCCCAGGGCAGATATCCAGCTAACACAGAAGCCGCCTCGAAGGAAACCGTGCGGTAGCCCCTGATGGCCCGCTGCGCCACTAATCTTTGGGGCTTACGTAGGAGAGTGACGCAACGGTCACTCAGGGACTCAGCCCATACCGGACTACCGTATAGAGCCATGGACCGCACGACTCCGGCATATAGCTTTCGGCAAAAGATGCCAGGACCCTCCAGGTTAGGCAGCAAGGTACTAAGTGCACCCGCTGCCCGGGACAGCTTTGTAGCTAATGCTTTGAAGTGGGCACGAAATGCCCACCGGCCATCAAGAATCAAGCCCAAGTATTTCATGGTGGAACCGATGGGCACCTGCACCCCATTCAAAACAATATAGGCACCAGCAGGTGGCCCTCTTCGAGGCCCATGAAAACAAAGAGCTTCAGTCTTTTCGAGTGCCACCCTTAAGCCAAGACGCTGTATGCGACTGACTATCTGGCCAGTGCCAGCCTCCGCTAAAGTCACAGCTTCCTGGAAAGTCCTGGCAGAAGCTGTTACTAAGGTGTCGTCAGCGTAGCAGGTTACGCTGACGCCCCAGAGATTGGTACCACGCAGCACCCAATCATACCCGATATTCCACAGCAGTGGGCCTAGAACTGAACCCTGTGGAACACCGCAGGTCATGGCTCGTCGGTGCCACCCATCAGCGCCCGGATACATCACGTCCCTATATGACAGGTACGAATGAACCAGACGTCTCAGATAGAGTGGCACCGCGTGGTACCGCAGTGCTTCATGTATGCAAGCCCAAGGCAGAGTGTTAAATGCATTGGCAATGTCAAGAGACACAGCCAAGACAACTTCGCCCCGGGCCACTGCTTCCTCCGCCAATGTCCTAACCCGCAGAATTGCGTGAACGGTGGAACGCTGCCTCCGGAAGCCAAACTGGTGATCGGACAGATTCGGGCCGACTGTGTCAAGATGCCCAACGAGGCGTGCATGGATAATCCGCTCGAAAAGTTTGCCAATCTCGTTGAGCAATACAATGGGTCGGTACGCCGAAGGCGATTCCGCGGGTCGTCCCTGTTTCTTGAGCAGGACGAGTTTCCCGGTTTTCCAGCGGGACGGGAAGACGCTCTGCTCCAGACAGGCGGAGAAAAGGCCGCAGAGTCTGGGACCAAGGTACTCCAGGGCCAGAACCCAGACTTTTCCAGGTATACCATCTAGCCCCGGAGCCTTGTTTTTACTCCGCAGCCGAAGCACTGCCACCCTCAGCTCCCCGGGTGAAACCTCTGGGATTTCCCTTGCCGAACTCGACAATGGCGCAGGCTCATGTGGCGCCATCGGTGGAGGAGTAGTATCCACTGTGGCTGGAAACAAAGTCGTGACCACTTCATCTAATAGTTCTGTTCGGAGACTCTGTGACAGCGGGGGTGCTGCTGGGCGAAGCTTGTTCATTGCCATGCGATAGGGTCGGCCCCATGGGTCACTATTTAGAGTCTCCAGGAACTCTTTTCTGGCCACGGCCTTTGCTCTTTTGATAGCTATCTGCAGCGCTCTCTTCGCCTCCTTGTAGAGACCATAGAGTTGCAGCTGTTGGTAATCATAGTCTTCCGATCTTAGCCGTCGCCGACGATGCCTGGTATACTGGCGGCGCCTTGCGACACACGAAGAGCGCAGCTGCGCTAGTTCTACCGACCACCAGTATACATGGCGCCGTGGCGGAATTCGTCGGACTCGGGGCATAGCTGCGTCGCAAATATCAGTCATTGCGACCTCAAACCATTCCGCCTCATGATCCACCACTACAGGCCCGGTTGGCACGGGAATCCATGACATTACCAAAGCGGCAACCTCTACAGTCTCTTTATTGATGCGTTTTAAAGCCCATCTTGGACCCTTAAATTGAATGAAGGCCGATTCCCTTCCAATCTGTACACGAGCGGGCGCGGAAACATCGAACCTAATATAACGATGGTCCGACAATGTTTCCACGTCCGTAAGAACCCTCCAGTTACTGATGCGCTGTGCCACAGCTGGACATGCGAAGGTTAGGTCAACAATGGAGCCACCATTGTATCGGACGCATGTATTTATCGACCCCCTATTCAATATAGATAGGCCTGCCGAGATCGCCCATTCCTCCAGTACTCTACCACGTGTATCTGTCGCCGGTGAGCCCCAGGCAACGGATTTAGCGTTGAAATCGCCGGCGACAATTACCGGGTGAGGTTGGCCTTGTACCACCAAAGCTCCCAGCTGCATGAGAAAATTCTCAAATTCAGCAAGGGGTCTGTTAGGAGAGAAATAGATGCCTATAACCCAGATGTCTCCCAGCAGCGCCGCGATGCATCCCTGACCCTTCGCTACTTTTTCGAAGGGTGGGGAGCCAGCGGCGCCCTGACTGTATATGGCTACTAAACCGTTGAGATCCCCCGCCCAACTATCGCATAAAGGGATATTATATGGCTCAGCGACCACGGCTATTTGCACTGACCAATACGCCATGCTCTCTGATAAAATATCTTGAGCACGACGACAGTGATTAACATTCGCCTGGAGGAATGTAAAATCCATTACGGGGCGATCTCCATGGCATCCATCTCTGCTGGCGGTGTGCATTCGGATTGCTGCTGGGCCGTGACCTCAGCGGTAACCGGTGTATCAACAATAATACGGCGAGGCAGGCGTCGGACGCTGCTGGAAGAAACAGGACATGCCTTCCCTCCGATTTGATGCACGGCGGGTCTCCCAACAGTGGCACAAAGAACGCAGTTCGGTACGGCTTTACATTGGCGCGCTTTGTGACCTGGCATGCTGCATCGATAACAAAGGTTGCTGCGATCGCTTCCACTCTCACACCGTTCCTTGACGTGCCCTATCTCTAGGCATCTATAGCACCTCAACGGTCGTGCCTCGAGCACGGTCACTTTAGCTGCAACCCATCCTACCAACAGTCGAGTCGCCCCTTTTACTTTTTGGGCTGCCTTTATTGGCATCTTAGCCCATACCGTACCTAGGCCAGACCGATCACAGCGGACTTCACCAACCTTTATTGATTCTGTGCTGCAATCACCAGCCTTTGCAAGAGCTGCCGCTACCAATTCCGGTGTTGCCGTACAATCCAGCCCCGAGATCCTCAATTCTGCGAATTTTATCGGACGAGAGATGCGGACATCCTCCGAACTGGCAAAACACTCTCTAAGCCGTTCGACAAGAGCATCAGCCCTCTCTTCGCTATTGGCCCCGGGCACTTCATACATATAAGCACCCGTGATCGCAACTTTAGGCTTGAGCCTAGTAATATTTAGGCCATTTAAGTCCACACTATGTTGGGTGTTGGTTAGCACTTTGGCGTAAGTAAGCCCCTTAGCTACCGCTGCCGGGGTTAAAGTTATAACGACCGCCGCGGACCGCGGCGGCCGGAGTTTTGGCTCACCCTTACGTGGTTGTTCCCGCCTACTAGAAACTGCATGCTGAGGCTTGCTTTTCTTTTTCTTTTTGCCCTTCACAATTGTCCAAGGTCCTTCCGTAGTCCTAGGGGCTACTGATTGTGAACTATGCACCCTGGGTGCAGATTGATCTGCATCTCTATTTTTGGGCATCGTGCTCGCTTCAATTAGGCTGTCCACCCTACGTGAAGACCCGGCGACAGGATCACTGACTACAGCGATAGTGCGCTGTATAGGCCTGACCACCCTTTTACTTTTTTCCTTATTCGCCTTTCCTGTACCTTCCGAAGACTTGAAGGAATTTGCAGCCCGAGTGGGAAGTTCCGGGAACTCCTTATCATTGGGTACGCCTTTGAATGTTCTAGCTTCATGAGCTAGAGGTGGCCTTTGAGTAGGTCCCATCATAGCTGCATCAATGCGAGCTGATAATCGGGCCTCAAGAAGCGCCATTGCCTCTTCTGTTGATCGACTACTCGACGCCGTCTCCAGTTGATCAAGGCGACGGCGGAGGGAGGCATTCTCCTCTGCCTGTTCCGCTTTTTCCTTCTCTAAGCGTGCACTTAGCTCTTGCCACTTTTTGGCTTCTGCCTCCAATCCAGATAATCCCTGGAATTCTGGTTGGTTGACATACGTAACAAGGGTGTCATAAACTTCGTTTAAAACCTTTTTAAATACGCCTTTGAGGTTTCCCGACTTGCTGGAAACCATCTTGATAAGATTACCAGCCTCTCTCAAGTCACCAGGGAGGATAACCCGCGGTCTTTCGACGCTGTCAGGTTGTGTACATGTCGAAGGAGGTGGGGATCTCATAAAGTAGCGAATTCGCTGTTCCGTTTCCTTTTCCGCCTGTGGACGGACAACCTCTTCTTTGTTCTTATTAGGGGGTTTCTGAGTAGCAGGAGACGCCCCGTATTTGCCAGATTGGCCACCTCGCCCACGGGAGGATAACCTAATGGCTTTCACCACTGGCTCAGCATCAGTATCACTATCATAAGATGACCGAGAGCGGTCAGTCGGGTACGGTGAAGCACTCCATAGTCGGCCTCCTCTAGTCTTCTTATGTCGCGATGACGAGCAGCTTTGGCCCGAATCACAGTCAAGCTCCATGTCCGTCGTCGGTCTTTCCACGGCCACTGTCTCAGAGGGCTGCATGCCCACTAAGCCATTTCCCACCTTCGTATTATCGGGCTTGTGCCCTCTACTCTCCGCCTGCTCGGACCCAACACTAGGTACCGCACCAGGCAATCTCTTCTTCGTTAAAATGGGTGTTTTAAATAAATTGTTCTCCATATTTAGTCCCACGAGTATGGGGGAAGTAAAAAGTCCACCCAGCCAGAGCCCCCTGTGGCTGGGTAAGCCTAGGTGTAACCCGCCTAGAGTGTCGGCTGGTACTCTGGCGGGGGGTCGCACTCGTGACCGAACTTCCCATCAGCCATGCATCTCCTCGCGGTGCGCCGCCGCTTGAGATTCGGGGTAATTTGTTATAGAGGTTTTCTCCCTCGCGGTCCGGGCAATTAAGCCAAGACCCTCGGTCCAATCGAGGCGCGAGACATGACCACTGACCCTCGTATGATTGGATTACGATGTACGACGGTGACAGTGGAAGAGTCTCTCCCATTGCCAGCTTGGCGGCAGAGCTAACGCCCACCCAGCCCGCCGATGCCTCCAGGATAAAAACTGAAGGCTGCCCGAAGTACGGGCACTCAAAACCGCGTGGTAACCGTCACACAAGAAAGCAACGACTACCAACCGGTCTCTGTTAGGATATTAGCCGTTGATCAATAAGACCGCCGTTGCCCAGGGTACACCACGTGGAGGTTTCCTAACATCGCACCCCAACCACTGTAGCCTAGCTTTTATACTGAACCCAATGCAAAAAGAACCGTTGAAATTCTATTAAATTTTGAGGAGTTCTACTCTCCAGGTCCGAACATGATAATCAGATCTTAATGTTGTGTTCCTGGGATCAACCTGTCAATACGTTCTTTCCAATGAAAAAGAAATCACTAAAATCAGTTATAAGCTGCTGAAGATATTAGAATTTACGTGTATTTTAATTTTATCATCCACCCCCCCTCACCCCCACCCCTTTTTCCCTCTCTCACTGTAATTTAACTTTTCTAATGAACGTAATGCAAAAAGAACCATTGCAATTCTCCTTAATTTTAAGGAGTTCCCCTCTCCAGATCCGAAGATATTCATCAGATCTTCACCATATTTTTATGGGACCAAACGACAAGCACCAGCTTTCAATTAAAGAAAGAATGATCGAAATCGGTTCACGCAGTACAGAGAAACGAGGTAACAAACATAAAAAAAAAAGCAACATACAGTCGAATTGAGAACCTCCTCCTTTTTTTGAAGTCGGTTAAAAAACACCTTGAAATACAAAGTAATGCTTGGGATTCCACTGCGCTCGCCAACCTGAGACATAAGATGTTAAGTCTCAATATGTCCAGTAGTTACTCTGGCTACAATATCCTTTTAACCGAAACACAACAGTGTATTTACACTGCTGGCGGGAAAATAGATATTGCGGTGGTACCTACCCAGGCGGCCTCTCACATATGAGAGACCTACCACCTTTTAAATGTGCATCGATACTCTATCGGAACCCTATTGCACTTATTACCAAGAACATTAATGTAATTTTGCCCTGGCAAAAGTCACTTGTGGTCTGTTGATAATGAACCTTATGTGAACTGCCAAAACTGTACTTTTATTTTAATGTATAGTTTTTCAGGCTATGGAGCTTAAACTTAGGCCTGTTTATATTTCAGACGGTACTAAGAAATTTCAACTTGAAGATACCAGCTGGTAAGACGGTGGCTATTGTGGGTACTTCTGGTAATGGAAAATCGACCATAGCTGCGTTGTTAGAGAGGTTAGTTTTATGTGCAGATACTGTTGTCATGGCTATGCCATGGCTCATTTTTAATACTAATTCATCAAAGTTATAACACCATGTTTTATTGTCAGTCTAGTTCAAATATTGTCCTGAATGGCGAGCGACAGGCAACTACAAACAAACTAACCTTTTGTGACGAATGACGAGCGGAATTGTATACAATTGTCTCCAGCCATACTCTATAGGCTATAATACAATTAAATAATATTTTTATTTATTTCTCTATAACTATAATTTAAACAAACTGTATATATTCCCCCAAGATTCTACGACGTGAACTCCGGTCAGGTAACGATAGATGGCGTTGACATCCGCGAGATGGACGACAAGTGGCTTCGCGGGAGGGCGCTGGGGCTCATCAGCCAGGAGCCGGTACTGTTCGCGTCCACAGTCAAAGAGAATATTAGATACGGCAAGCCTGAGGCTAGCGATGCTGAGGTGGGTGTGAATGTACCCTTGTTTCATAGTTAAGCGGAGATTATTTTTGAAAAAATCGATTATCCACTTTTGTCAGCTATGACTTGCATGAATGCAAGTGCCACATACTCAAAGGTAATCGACGTGGAGCGACTGTGCTGTCGCATTTGATTCGGTGAGTGAAATTGCTAGACGTCCAATACCCTTTTCTCTAATTTTCTAATTCTAACCTATAGTTCCTCATATTACCGCGTTCAAATAAACTCTTCAGCTTTATTGAATAGTGTAAATAAATATATATTTTTGGACATGTTTCAGGTAATGCAAGCAGCAATGACGGCCAACGCGCACGAATTCATACAATCGTTTCCTGATGGATACGACACCATGGTAGGGGAGAGGGGTATGTCGCTCAGCGGCGGACAGAAACAGAGGATCGCGATAGCACGCGCCATACTCAAGAACCCGCCAATTATCATACTCGATGAAGCTACTAGGTGAGTCATAAAACTGTATTGAAATAGTTCGGTCATTTTCCGCTAGATGTCACTGTATTCAAATTGGTATTAGGTAAAAATAATGTCTTGTAACAAATTGTTTAGAATAGTTATGTTTTAAAATTTAATTAACTATCTTGATTCTTATTTTATGAATTGAGTCATTCCAAGCTGCGATTGACTTTGGATGATATTAACATAATATGGTGTTCACTTTAAACCTATTGAACATGTTCTTACGCTACGTCGGGTAACTTTATACCAAATTTTAAAAAACACTGCTAGGTAGTTTTGTCAAAACTCACGATTTTAATTTGCAATCTTTTGATCAATCCGTATAGGTATGAGTCGTTTTACAGCTCAGGTAACTTAATGAACTGTACTAAAGTTCATCTCAGCGAGAAAAATAGTCGCGACCTTACGGTGTGACCAAAAAACGTGAAATTTAAAATCACCGGTTAACTTACCTCGGTTAGTACACAGTACAATGTGACCTAGGGCGGGACCTAGGAAACATGTGGGTTAAATTTTATACTTTACAACCGTCAAATCGTCACGCCTGTAGCTTATAGGGGTAGGCAGAGGGTATAGACCGCCACTTTGCTCGATCCTGACATAATACTTTAATTGACATAACATTTTCATCAACCTCTTCAGGCATTCTGGTCGGACATTATTTTATATTTCAAGATGACATTAATAATTATTTTTTATTTGAAAGATACATACATACGAACCAGTGGCGGTACTTCCATACAAGCCCAAAAGCACGGCTTGCCTTACTTAATACGCATATACTCAATCCTAAAGACAAATCAGTACTTTAAATAAAATATATTCCTTTAATGCAAAACGTCTATAATTTTTAAATTTACCGCGCCATAATGGACCCCGCGCCTGCGACGGAGCACCCGCGCCGCGCCCGGCAACTCGCCTAAGCGAGCGCCGCGGTCTAAAACTAATATAAAATTATTTCATTCAAAATCAACGCGTGACGCAATATCTTAAAAAGATGGAACACACCAAAGTATTATCTATCTTTTTCTTTCTCGTGTGCTTTTACCTGGCTTCTGGCGTATATTGCCCTCAGTCGCACCTCTGGGTGAAATGCTATTACCATGACACTACGTACCTATACATATAGCTATTTTTCTATGCAATTTGTACCAAGCAAAATGCCCGGCTTCGCGGAGTGAAGTTGTGCACTTGACATGTCATATTAAGATCCAAATTTATTGAAAAATATTTATGTTTTGCTACAAGTTATATTGGATAATATATAAAATAAATAGATATTTTTTGAGACCGTATTATGATGTTTTAAATATTTTTATTAATATATTAGAATTAAAATACTTAATTTGGAAATGTCCATAATTTAGGACCTGTGGCTAGCTTCACGCTTATTATTATGTCTTTCGAGCGGACGATTAACCAGTAACAACTGAACATGTACGTTTAGTTTTTGTTTCATTATAGTATTTTACGTTTATTATGTATAATAATGAGTGAAAATGTGTCTTGTGATGGTTTGAAGTGTGTGCAAGTGTTGATCGGCGAGGAAAAGGTGAATTCATTACATTTCGTAGACAAACAACTACTCGTATGTCGATGACGGTCGAAAACCTACGCCTGATTTGTTGTGTATTTCTCGAAAGTAGTGAAAACTATAGAATACAATTTTACAGATCAGTGCACATAACTACATAGATTGCTGGATGTTCTCATACTAATAAGTTATAGTGTCGGTGTTGTATATTTTTTTTCCAACGATGTACTTAAATTTTTGGAATTGTTCCGGCTATAGTGATTTAAATAATTTAACTGGTACTTTTATAGTAATTGACAAAAACATGTGAATGCATTAATATATTTTCGTAATTCCGGTAAACAGCGTATAGAAACCTCTTTATGCGTCATATACATAATATGTGGTGAGATTTCAAAACATTATGCTCGCGTAGACAGTAATCGTAGTGTTTTTCAGATATTCCTTAGCTTCCTTTCAGAGCTCATGATGAATCAAAAAATCACATGCATACACAAAAACATAACATGAATATATTAACAATAATTTGTGGCCGCGAAGTTAAACACGACGCCGTACTTGTGCTATTGTAGTGCCGTTTATTAATTTACAAAATAATTACAATATAAAGTTACGTATGCATGCATGCCCAAAAGTAATTTAACTTACACATTTGTTTTATTCATCTATTTAAAACTAATGATGGGCCCTTCAGTATTTTGGCAATATTAAATAGATGGCCGTGGAAATCGCGCCATCTATTAGATTTTTTCGAAACAACTTGTTGTAATAGATTTTTTCATAACGGTGATAAAGATAGTTATTATTTTATTGGTTTTTATCCTAATCTTATATAGATCGTGTGGTAGGTCTGGGACTGCCTCGATGGCGCAAAGTTGATGTCTCGGATTCGAATCTGGGGTCTATTTTTATTTAATTACATCGCATAGGCTCGCCCTCTATCGCATGATGAACACGTTCTTCTTTCTTAATACCATTTTGCTCTTGAACCAATACATATTGTTACTAAAAAAATATTGGGCTTGCCCTAGTCCACAACCCTAGGCACGCCACTGATACGAACATAAACTCACGCCTTTTTCACAGAAAGGGTAGGGAAACTTGCTACCCTAAGACGCCCATATTTCGCCTTGTAAGTTCCGTCCCACGAAGTGATAGCGGCTGATCCTATCGCCATATCGGGCACAAATTCCCGATTCCGGACTGATAATTAATTGAAAAATCCACTATCACTTCGCCCGACCCGAACCTTGGAACCCGAGACCTTAGCTTTGTAACCCTAGTACCGTTACTACGCCATCGAGGCAGTCGCTTTTCAATGTAAATAGCAAAATAACCTTCCAGCGCACTTTGTGCAAATTTTTGTCATATAACTTATTTGAAATATTTTTTTTAAATTCCAGTGCCTTAGACTCGGCGAGTGAGAAGGTGGTTCAGAAGGCTTTAGAGACGGCTGCTAAGGGTAGGACCGTGTTGGTGATCGCGCATAGACTGTCCACCATCATGAATGCTGACCTCATTGTGGTGCTCAACAAGGGAAAGATTGTCGAGGTATTGTCCTCTATTCTATTTTATATCATTTTTGTATCTTGTGGTAGGTCTCTCATATGTGAGAGGCCGCCTGGGTATGTATCACATATGGGTATGTGCCAAACAGCAGTGTAAATGCACTGTTGTATTTCGGATTGTAGGATATTGTAGCCAGAGTAACTACTATTGAGACTTAACATCTTATTTCTCAGGATGGCGAGTGTAGTGGAATGCCTAAGCATTACTCTGTAATTTAATTTGTTGTTTGGTGTTGCTACTGTTCATGAGCGGTCCTTCTGTTTACCATCAGGTGAACGACTGTCTTGTCTCGCCACACATAGCAATAAAAGAAATCGAGTTCTATTTGATACTGGGACTCAAATCGGATTATAGGGAGACCATAAAACAAAAACTGTTAAAATACATTAAGTCCTTTAACAAAACTATCTATTTCATTCCAGATGGGAACGCACGATCAACTGAAGAAGCAGAAAGGGTTCTACTGGAACCTCATCAAGCAACAGGACCAAGAGGCCGAATCAAGATGATCAACAACACAAAGTAGTACAATTGTAGAATAATATAAGCAATAAATTTTAACCCCCTTATTCATAAAAACCGCTAATTAACTACACAAAGGTTTTTATTTATTTATACACTTTATTGCACAAAAAAAAACAAATAAAATGAAAATCACAATCATAAAAGTACAATTGGCGGTCTTATCGCTCAAAGGCAATGTCTTACAGACAACTATGGCATGGATTTGATAAAAGGTTAATTAGTTAAATCATGTTAAGAGAGGAGATAAAACGTTCATTAAGTTTTGGTATTCATAATGTTTTTTGTACATATTTTGACAGTAATAGCCATTTCTATGCTTAAAATTGCCATTTTAAAGTTAATATGCTGTTAAGTAGCTGATTGATGATTTTGATGTCTCAGCTCATATTAACTGTATTTGAGAACTGCGTTAAGCTTTTATGAATATGGGGGATGAAAGTTTATCAATAGTAGTGAATTTATTTCTATGACGTGTTTATACGTCTTCACTGTGATTGGAATTATTTTCCGTCTAGCACACTATGACAGGCTATTAGAAAAAATATTAGGATGGTTTACGATATGTTAGTTTCTGTGGGTTTTACATATGGGGGGTAGACAAATACATGTTAGCAGATATTATAACTGAACCCTGATTTAATATTGCATTTGCAAAAAATGTGTGTCATGATTGTGGCAACTGTCCCAATATGAAATAACTTTGAACCCATAAATGATTATAAATTTAAAGAATCAAGTGAAAATAACACGATAAAGAAAAGTTAAACTTAAAAAAAAAAATACGATTTTATAATTTTGATAAATGCGTTCGAAATAATCGTAGTAAAGTTATTTCAGATTATATTTTTGAAAGTGGATGTGGTACAAAGTAACCCCCATTTACGGTTAATAAGACATTATGATCCATTTAAATACCTTCCGAATAACTAATCATTCCGAAATATTCAACTTTGACTATCCAATGGCAATTATAATGAATTGGTCAGTAGTCAGTATAATTTGATACATTGTTATGTCCAATTGTTAGTATAAACTTCAATTATATGTACACGATGATAACCAAATTTTTTAGGTAGCATAATATTTCAACAAACAATTAAATTGATTGCATTGGAATATTTGTTGGTTTGTTACATTTAGTACATAGGTACTTAGATTTAAGAGTAACTGAATTATTTATTTGCAAACTTGTTTATTTTGTACTGTAAATGTGTGATCAGTGAATATTTATTGTAAAGGGAATATAGTTAAGGAAATATGGAATCGTTTGTTGCGCTTGGCGATAATAAATTTTGTTAAACAATGTTGGGTTTTATTGATTATTCGGTCCTTATTAGTGTGTTGTGATTTGAAAAGCACAACAGAAAATAGAAAAAAATATATAAGGGCGATATTTGATAGAATACAAAAATTATAATAGTGTCTGAAAAAGACTGGAGGTTTCGCCTATTTTGCAACATTGTTGTTGCATGTCGCATATTAATGTAACTTAGGTTCATCGAGTAACATAAGTCCAATATTGCAACATTGTTGTTGCATGTCGCATATAAATGTAACTTAGGTTCATCGAGTAACATAAGTCCAATATTGCAACATTGTTGTTGCATGTCGCATATAAATTTAACTTAGGTTCATCGAGTAACATAAGTCCAATATTGCAACATTGTTGTTGCATGTCGCATATAAATGTAACTTAGGTTCATCGAGTAACATAAGTCTAATATTGCAACATTGTTGTTGCATGTCGCATATAAATGTAACTTAGGTTCATCGAGTAACATAAGTCCAATATTGCAACATTGTTGTTGCATGTCGCATATAAATGTAACTTAGGTTCATCGAGTAACATAAGTCCAATATTGCAACATTGTTGTTGCATGTCGCATATAAATGTAACTTAGGTTCATCGAGTAACATAAGTCCAATATTGCAACATTGTTGTTGCATGTCGCATATAAATGTAATTTAGGTTCATCGAGTAACATAAGTCCAATATTGCAACATTGTTGTTGCATGTCGCATATAAATGTAACTCAGGTTCATCGAGTAACACAAGTCCAATATTGCAACATTGTTGTTGCATGTCGCATATAAAATGTAACTTAGGTTCGTTGTGAACATAAGTCCAATATTGCAACTTTGTTGTTGCATGTCGCATACAAAATGTAATTTAGGTTCGTCGTGAACATAAGTCATATATTGCAACATTATTGTTGCATGTCGCATATAAAATGTAACTTAGGTTCGTCGAGTAACACAAGTCCAATATTGCAACTTTGTTGTTGCATGTCGCATATAAATGTAACTCAGGTTCATCGAGTAACACAAGTCCAATATTGCAACATTGTTGTTGCATGTCGCATATAAAATGTAACTTAGGTTCGTTGTGAACATAAGTCCAATATTGCAACTTTGTTGTTGCATGTCGCATACAAAATGTAATTTAGGTTCGTCGTGAACATAAGTCATATATTGCAACATTATTGTTGCATGTCGCATATAAAATGTAACTTAGGTTCGTCGAGTAACACAAGTCCAATATTGCAACTTTGTTGTTGCATGTCGCATATAAAATGTAACTTAGGTTCATCGAGTAACATAAGTCCAATATTGCAACATTGTTGTTGCATGTCGCATATAAATGTAACTCAGGTTCATCGAGTAACACAAGTCCAATATTGCAACATTGTTGTTGCATGTCGCATATAAAATGTAACTTAGGTTCGTCGAGTAACACAAGTCCAATATTGCAACTTTGTTGTTGCATGTCGCATATAAAATGTAACTTAGGTTCATCGAGTAACATAAGTCCAATATTGCAACATTGTTGTTGCATGTCGCATATAAATGTAACTCAGGTTCATCGAGTAACACAAGTCCAATATTGCAACATTGTTGTTGCATGTCGCATATAAATGTAACTTAGGTTCATCGAGTAACACAAGTCCAATATTGCAACATTGTTGTTGCATGTCGCATATAAATGTAACTCAGGTTCATCGAGTAACACAAGTCCAATATTGCAACATTGTTGTTGCATGTCGCATATAAATGTAACTCAGGTTCATCGAGTAACACAAGTCCAATATTGCAACATTGTTGTTGCATGTCGCATACAAAATGTAATTTAGGTTCGTCGTGAACATAAGTCATATATTGCAACATTGTTGTTGCATGTCGCATATAAAATGTAACTTAGGTTCGTCGAGTAACACAAGTCCAATATTGCAACTTTGTTGTTGCATGTCGCATATAAAATGTAACTTAGGTTCATCGAGTAACATAAGTCCAATATTGCAACATTGTTGTTGCATGTCGCATATAAATGTAACTCAGGTTCATCGAGTAA
This sequence comes from Hyles euphorbiae, assembly GCA_023078785.2. NCBI lineage: Eukaryota > Metazoa > Arthropoda > Insecta > Lepidoptera > Sphingidae > Hyles > Hyles euphorbiae. The sequence goes on from CM041047.1 coordinate 13,330,922, forward strand.
CACAAGTCCAATATTGCAACATTGTTGTTGCATGTCGCATATAAATGTAACTTAGGTTCATCGAGTAACACAAGTCCAATATTGCAACATTGTTGTTGCATGTCGCATATAAATGTAACTCAGGTTCATCGAGTAACACAAGTCCAATATTGCAACATTGTTGTTGCATGTCGCATATAAATGTAACTCAGGTTCATCGAGTAACACAAGTCCAATATTGCAACATTGTTGTTGCATGTCGCATACAAAATGTAATTTAGGTTCGTCGTGAACATAAGTCATATATTGCAACATTGTTGTTGCATGTCGCATATAAAATGTAACTTAGGTTCGTCGTGAACATAAGTCCAATATTGCAACTTTGTTGTTGCATGTCGCATATAAAATGTAACTTAGGTTTGGCATGTAGGTAATTCAAACCCTAGGGCGACAAAAAAAGGAGGGAGGTTTCGTTTTCTTTCGCCCTAACCATTTATATTCTCGTAGGCTACTTTTATGAAGTTTCATGTCTTTTCTATGTGAATTGCACACAATCTTTTTTTACAAGTACCTGACATTTTATTTTGGAACTAAAACGAATAAATGAAATGAAATCCAAGGAAATTTATTATTTATTTCATTACATGATCACCAAAATCATATTTACATAATTTTTCAAACACTGACTCGGAATTATTTACACGTGACTAATAATGTCTATCTACCAATTATTATTATATAATAATTTATATTTACAATAGATAACAAACTTTAGAATTAAACATCTTCCAATTCAAGTATACTCGTAGTTTACATGACTAAGAATTTTCTATTAACACTATGGTCTCACCATAGACAAGACAGATTTCCATATGATTGCGCGGGAATCTGGCACGCCTTTTAGCGAACTAGATAAATTAATTTAATTTAATATCTTTATATTTTTTACAGACAGTGTAAAAGAAAATAAAACGTTGTACCGACAAGAAAACTGTAAAGTTGTAAACATTATTCAGACATTAAATATTATTGTTCCAAATACATTATATTAAGTCACTCTTTACCTTTTTTTTATATATATATATTTTTTGTTATTACTCTCATTAGCTTTAATCCTTTTTTTTCTCATGTAAATTAGTAATAATCAGTAAATTATTATAAATAGCTAAGTTGTTTTAGAATGCTGTGTTCACTATTTTAGGACATGCATGTATTAAGTAATAGTAAGAGTGTTATTAGCGAGTTAGTGTGAAATTGTATTGTCTGATTTGTGAACCAAATAAAATAAAATAAAAAAATTATTTCAACAATTGAATAAGATTGCCAGAATAATAATTTATGTGAGAACAATTAAAATTATTTTGCTGTGGCTTTAATTTTACGATTAATTTATTTTATGATTAATTATTACACTGTCTGTAAAATTTGTTTATTTACTACTTAAATTCGAAATAATGTTAGCGTTCGAGAATGTACAATTTTTATGATTATCTTTGGTTAAATAAATTGGCGTTGTTAGAAATACAAGATAATTATACATAAATTAAACTTCCTGTTAATATTTCTAATTTGAAAGATTAATGTTCATAGTTATATTGTATGGATCACCTACAAAATGTTGGTACAAAAGAGAGATGGGGAGAATATTCCGATGACAATCACAGGAAAATCTTTCAATCCTTTCAATCTTTTGAGAATAGTGAAATCATTCGACTGTTCGCCTCATATATGTACAAGGTGATATTGACATATTATGGTATTTAATTTGAAACACATGTTTCTTAATCCCCTTAGGTACTATTGTGCCAAATTTGAATAAAAACTGCCTGATAGTTTTGTCAAAAATCGCGATTTTAGGTTTCAAGGCTTTTGATCAACCCCTATAGACACTGAGTTTTTTTGGTTCTGATTAGTCCTTAACCGAACTGAAGTTCATCTAAGCGGTGAAAATATTCTTATCTACATGAGAAGTCCAAAAATCGCAAAAACGAAAATCACGATTTATGACACAAAATCTTCTCATATTGCTTTCAAATTACATACAATGTCACCTGGGGTAATGAGAAACATGTGGGTTAAATTAAGTAACATGTGACAATATCACCCTGTATATGTTTAAAAGGTAATTGAATATTCCTATGGGCAGTATTTTGTAATAAAACTTGGTAATTCCTAACAGCGCCATAGAAAACTAATCCTCAACGAAGATAAATCGCACGTCACAAACAATAATTGAAATAAATGTGGCACAGATTTAACATCATACATACATCTGAACAGAGTAGGTACGTATGTACATATATAATTGACTTCATTTTGAAATCATTGATGGTATATTCAAACGCAACATATACGAAAATTATTGATACAAGTAGGTATAAAAAAGTTATAGTTATTACGCAAAAGACATATCTCCATTCCGTAAAAAGGTTTTATGCATTTTTTGCGAGTATTCTTGGCTGGGCCATTACACACGAAATATTTCAAAAGTATTGTCTAATATTAATTGATACTTCATAAACCTAGAAGTAAGAAGTCCAGACAGAAAAATAATTAACACAAAAAAACTATCTCTAGTATTAGATTACAATTCCGTGTTACTATTTTAAAAACATTGTCAACCTGAGTTGTCTTATCAAAAAGTCTCTTAAAAGTACTCTTGGATATTTTGATTTTTAACCTCCACATTATAACTTTGAAATACATTTATTATATCCCTATAACTAATTAAATAAATCTATAATACATTTTAATGAGATAAATATTGCCTAATTTATTACTAATCAGATTTTTTTATCTGTATAATTTGAATTTCGTCATGATAGAAAATATTGCCAGTACAGAAATTGCTGTGTTAGGGATGGCACACTTTAAAATTTAGAAGCTATACATTCTGAGTGCAATAATATTTAATAATTTTAAACCTCAGTTTGTATACTTTGAAAATTAAGAATCATTGCCGTCAGAATAATTGTGTGTTAACCAATCTATTCTATAAAAACATTATAATAAATTGAAAACCTACCATGAAATGCTCTTTGTAACACGCTTTAAACATGTGCAAGAAACAAGATTGACCTAACTTTTGATATAACATTTACTCCAATTCCGATTGCTAAATATCTTAAATGAATATTGTTGTTAAATGTCTTTCATGGTAGGTGTTCTTGAGCGGTTACAAATGGTGCGTCTACCGCCAGCGTCATCGTAGACCGAAGTGGATCATGACTGAGGCGAAAAGCAACAAGCAGGTCGCACTTGACGTGATGCCGTGGATGGCGCTAGTGTTCCTGCGCAGGATCGCCGCCATTTTGTTGCCTGAAACAATATGGCGGAGAATTAAGATCGTTTCATTCAAGTAGCTTAAGAAGTAAGGAGTAAAAAGTATATCTTGGGATACACTGCGATTGTGTGATACATAGGCAGCCTTTCATTGTATTCCAACTAGCTAAAAGACGATAATTTTATTTAACCACGCTTTACAGTTGGGTCAGGTCAATTCAGGTCATTTGTCATGTATATCTGGACGACATTGTAGCCAGAAACTGGAAATATTGAGACTTAACATCTTATGTCTCAGTATGGCAAGCGCAGTGGAATGCCAAGCATTCCTTTGTAATTGAAGGTATTGTTTGGTTTTGCCACTGTCCTTGAGCGGTCGTATACCATCAGGCGAATGGCACGCTCGCCTCGCCTTTTAATGCAGTGAAAAAAAGTCTATGGTACGGGACTTAGGGGTTAGGCAATAGCCTATACCATGTCTGTTGGTCGCCATTTGGTTACGTCCTTGATCCACTGATCATCGCTCGTCCTCGCCAAATGACCTGACCTACACTACAACTGGGTAAAATGCACTTACTGCTTACCGCCATAAACATGGGCTTGGTGTTGCCAGCGCAGCAAGTGTAGTTCCCGGAGTGAGCGAGGCTACTCAGTGAGCTTCAGAACCAAATCACAAGAGACAATAACACTTACTGCCTTCCGACACGAACACGTGTATAGAGGCGGGCTCGGTGTTGCTGGCGCTGCAGGTGTAGTTCCCAGAGTCTTTGAGCGTGGCTCCCCGGACTGTGAGTCTTGATTGTGTTCTAGCCCCGGGTTCAGTCTCCACAGTGATGCCGCCGCGTGTCGCGTCGTAGTTGATCATGCGGTCGTTGTGGTACCAGAACACGTATTGTGGCGGTGTTGGGCTCTGGAATGGAGAGAAATTTATTTTTAAATTTTTGGTAGATTTTTTGTGTGGTTTGTTGATGCTACTATATCTAGCAATTGTGCATAGTTTCTGGTTCCTTCTGTACAGATAAACAGCAAGCCTTTTTGAAGAATTTCCGTAGAAGCCTGGTGAAAGTTATCTTTGGCGGTCGAAATCTTAGTACTGTAATTCTTCTTCTTAATTCTTATCCTAGTTAAGCTTGTTACAGCTATATCGTCAATGATAATGCAGTCCTATTCGTATAGGTAACGATGACTATTTTATCGATTTGAATGCATGAATTTAAAGAAGAATTTTACTTCATATTTGTAACCGATATTTATATAAGCATTTTGGAAAATGAAATCTACTCGCAAGATTACTCGTCAGATACGTGAATACTTGTCTCTTTATAAAGAATATTGTCAAAATAAGTTTTCTACCAACATTTACAACCTTCGATTCCGACCCAAATCGTCGCCTAGACTTTTCAAATAAAAACTCAAGAATGCTAGTAAGCCAATAAAACATGAACCGTGACATTTATACGTTCCAGATTTTTGTTGTAAAACAAAGGATGGTCGTAAATACCGATCCTTGATCCACTCGTAACGTAACTTACTAATGTATGATATTTTTATTATAAATGACGTCTTTTTACGACGCGCCATGTGTAATAATCGTAAAAAATCACCCCTTTATTGCTTTATCGGAATGTTTTTACTAGTTTTAGTACGTCAATTGGCTACTTGTAGTTTTAAAACTTTCTGCTGTAATTACGTATGTACCATTATAATAATTACATACATAAAACTTTTTTTTAGATAATAAAGATTTTTCTCACATAATATAGAGGTAAATCAATACTACACCTGACTACTAATCAAGAAGCCGTATCGTAGTTTTAGTGACTACAGACACAATGCGTAAAAATTTTTTGAAAAAAAAAAAACAGACGAATTTTTTTCATTTATGTGTATATTCCTATTTGGTAAATATATCCTAATTTTCTAAAATAATAGTAGGTATTAATCTTTTAATTTTTAAAGACGCTATGGTACGCAAGGGTTTAAATTATTATTTTAGCCTAATCTATGGATTTACCACTCAAAAAGAATAATATTTAAAAAATCACAATAAATTTAGGCACTTCTTTGCGAAGTTTTTAGTTGTGTTTGTATGCACTAAAACTACCATCCGACATTTTTCGATAGCACTTTTATTTAATAAAAAAATAATACCCGACGATTTTAAACGCAGCAGATTTAAAATCTTTGTAAAATCGTTATACAGGGTGTCTATAAAATTATGAAACCAAATTATTACCTTCTCAACGATGCATATGAGGTGTATGACGCTGCCCAGATCCACGTGGTGTTCTCCAGAGCCGAGGATAAACGCTTCTGGCACCACGATCTGCAGACGCACGTAGTGGGACACGATGCCTGTTCTGGTAGACACCTGGAAGTAACAAAAATATTTTAGTATTATTGAGGGTAGGGGGAAGTTATTTAAAATGCCGGTCGCCCAATACCCCTTCCTGCTTCCCTCCTGATTTGATAGATCAGTAACACATCCACGATCCAAGTTTTATGAATGTTCGTTCATAGGCGGCAGTGATCACTTACCATCAGGTGACTAGTGTGCTTGTTACCCGGAGATTTGCATATATTTTTTTAGGAATTTTCCGTCATAGCAACAAAGCATTCGATGGCAAATAACGATATGCCGACGGATACCGAATTTAGTCTGTTTCAAATTATCTAAGAATACGCGATACACAACGTCGAGATTCACAGTAAAATATTATTTAACAGTTTGTATCAGTGTGGATTAAATTAGGTACATTTAAAGGAGTTCTTGCAATACCAAGTGGGATTTAGTTTTTGAAACCGCTGCCATGGGGTAACGTACGTTAACAATGCTAATGAAGAGGTAACATGCTGACGCCTTACAAGCCGAAAGAAAATATGTATAAATGACCTACAATGTAGTCTCCATTCAAAAACAACATTTTTTTTATGGATTTTATCGTGGATTTCGTTTAATAAAAAAAATAGAAATCTGCAATGTGCAATGTGCACGGTGTTATTTTTATATTTTCTCCCTTAACTCCGAAATAATATTGATTATTTGATTCCAATGTGATGTTACTATTACCTGTGTTATTCTATTAACTGATGTTCGTAAGAAACTATTAACTAATCTCAATTCACTCAAAATAAATACTGTAAACGATTCAAACTTGCGTGTAGCTAAGCAAACCTCTCATTATAGCCCGTATAATCCAAGGATGTATTCAAATAAAAACGCCCGTTTACGATTGGTTCCATACGCTAGGTTGACCATAAAACGGGAATGTAATCTTGAGTAATAAACTTCAATGAGTAATTATAAGCGTAAGGGCTTCGTGCTCCGAATAATCGTAAAAAAGTACAAACATACGTAGGCTAAATACTATACTTTTTTGTATAAAAAAGGTTTGAAGTTATTTCACGTTATTGTTAATATTTAGTGCGCACGGAATTGTTGGAGGCGTTTCTCGTAAAAATGTGTTGATATAATATTCTCAATAGATAAAAAAAGAAATACCACTTTTGAAAACATAATATATGGTCAAATGAATCTACCTATGTATATACACTGTAAGACATGTCTATTATGTACAAGATCTAATTTTTACCTCGTTGGCAGTGACCATTTATAGTTGAACTAGGCTTTGTATACCTAAAACTACGAGTCAAAACAAAATCAACAAAGACAACTTCAACAAAACATTTCTAACCCTTACATCACAATTTACCTGCACATACAAATCTTCAAAACTTATTTCCACGTAAGTCGCAACTCGACGCCTTTTCATTTATTAATACACAAAGGGGAGCCTGTCCCGGCATTAATAATTCAGCGACACTGTCTCGCCGAGAGCGTTTACTTGGTCCCCCTACATCGCACGATCTTTCGATACGAGAAATCATTTTCTTTATGCAAATAAGGCTCTACATACGATGCTGCCTTTTGTTCTAGAACATTTGGCTTTGAGGCTCGGCTCTTTGATTATTTAACGTGATGAGATGGTTTCGTAATGCTGGTTAATTCCGTTTATGTGTTTTTGTATTGCAGGAATGATTTTTGGATTGTTTGGAGGTTCAGTAACCTTTAACTCTGCACATTTTATTTTAATAAAGGAATGTATTTACTTTTGTTTGTTGCCTCGGGGGCGTGCTTGTACTATGGTACAATTACAAAGTTGAGGTCTCGGGTTCGAGTCCCGGGCCGAGCAAAGTGATATTGGATTTTTCTATTCATTATCAGCCTGAAGTCAGTTTGGGCCCGATATGGCAAGGCTCACCCTTATCACATACTAGGCGAAATGTGAGTGTCCTGGTAGAACCTGTCTACCCCTTTTGGGAAAAAGGCGTAAATTTATGTATGTATTTATATTTTCACTAAAGTTATTGGCATTAATATGGAGCTGAATATCATTATCACAGGATGATCTGTTTGCACTCAACGCAATCAAACAAATCACAGGATGATCTGTTAGCATCTTGGATACAATAAATCATTTGAAGTAATATTGTGGTGAAAAAAACATATATCTCAGAAGAAATTACAGCTCAGGTACATTATTAGCCTTATAAGTATATATACACATATACTTGTGATTGCAATTACTAGGCAAAGTTTCAGCCGCGTTACGTAACTATATTAAGTATTTTATTAAACGTTAGAACATACTTAGTTATGGAGGGCGACTAAACACTTGAGAAACACGGCAATACACGATTAACAAAATTAAACCTACTATTTTCCGCACAACTTAAAGCACACAACATAACAGCGTAAATATGACAACGAACGTAATCATAAAATATCTTGCACATAAAACCGCGCGTTCTAACATTCAATTTAGTGAGAGCATACGAAAATTCACGCACCTTCCAATACCAGAAAATTGTTTTCCAAAGCGTAAAATAAGAAAAAACTGCTGTCAAGTCATCGAACAAAATCCCAAATGCCTAACACGACCCGACTTTGTGTACCCTCGAAAAAAAATATGTAAGTAAACATACTACAAGGGTTTGAGAGGTGGAGCAATTTCTAAGGCGCCCCGACTATATTTTTTATCGACTTCACAATGAGACGGCGTTTTTATATTCCTTTGTATGTTCACGCTTTAGCCTTTGGGTTGGGGGACAGATATTAATATTTTGTAAGATTAATTGTCGGGGACATTTTGATTGTGAGGGATAAAATGCCTCCCTGAAGAAAATGTGGTAATGAATAATTAAAGATTATGTTGAGTGGTATGTATGTATTTTTGTGTTAAATCTGGGGGTAATCCCTAGACTAATTACAGTTATTACATACTCTAGTATGATGGTTCTCAATCTTTTAGGCATGAGGGACCATTTAACTAAATTTTAGTCTAGACATTGGCTCAGTTGGTTGACTGGTTTGGTTGTATGTTAATGCAGTACCGAAATGTAAATAAATGAGGGGTTTTAAATATATCCATAAGTAAAACATGTATGGAATTATTTTTAAGGATGGCTCAGCGGACACTAGGGATGTTTCATGAAGGACCACTGGCGGTCTCTGAAAATGGTTCCTTGTTGAATAGATATTGTAGCCAGAGTAACTACTGGACATATTGGGACTTAATACCTTATGTCTCAGGATGGCGAGCGCAGTGGAATGTCAAGTAATGGTTTGTTATTCATGGTGTTTTTTGCTTTTGCTACCATTCATGAGCGGTCGTATCGCTTACCATCAGGCGAACGACATCCTCGTCTCGCCATTTATTGCAACAAAAAGCTTTTAAAATAACCAAAGTAGGGAAATCGGATCAAATGAAATGCATAGTTCTTAGTTTAGAACTAAACCAATATTGTTTACAGAAGTAAATACAGCAACACACTTAATTCTATTAATAGCATAACTGGGTCGTTATGCGTACAAGCAAAAAATGACCCCAACATTTCAGCCCAAAAAATAATAATGAAATTCAGGTCGCCTTTTAATATTGCGAAATTGTTGGAGCCAAAATGAACGGTCATTGTCGGTGCGCCAAACGGGTACACGCAGTAATTAACGACCAATGAAAAAAATTAACGATTGCCCGGAATGTCTAAGACGCTTAATTTCAACCTAATTTATCTGAACTTCCCTTGGAAATTTATCGTGAAATTACTTTTAATAAGCTAAATGCGCAGTTTTTAATTAAGTTTAATTTTTATTAATTGTGATAAAGTGTTTAAAACTGCCCCATGCTAGGAAAGATTTTTATTATAATAGAATCTCGAAATGACGAGACGAGTAATAATGCCAATCGTAGGCGTCACACTTACCTATAAATAAGACGAATATTCCTCAGACCTTATTATGATTATTTCCTAATATTTTCTTACATGTGAGAGACTCGGTACCTACCACCACAATGTCTATTTCTCACGCTAAACAACAGTGTAAATGCACTCTTGTGTTCCGGTGTGAAGGAAATTGTAGCCAGAGTAAGAACTGGATATATTGAGATTTATCATCTTATGTCTCCGGATAGTAAGCGCAGTGGAATCCCAAGCATAGTTTTTTCTAATTTGTTGTATTGCTTGGTTTTCCAACTGTCTATGAGCGGCTGTATCGCTTACTGTCAGGCGATGACACTCTTCTCACCATACTTTGCAATAAAAGAACGTACTGCATGTAATACCTTGATCACCTGCTACAATATTATTCAAATCGGTACATTATATTGATTAAAATAATACTTAACTATTGAGGTTTGTTAGTGTTTACAATTTGACCAGTTTGGTCTAGAGGCGGTTTTAGATTTCGTAATTAGATATAATAAATTGTACTTGCTGTCGAACTAAGCCGTAATTATTAAGCTGGTACTCCTATTTCACTTTGATTGAGGGTAGACCTTACACTATACAGTATACTGGTCTAGTAGATTAGACTTTCCATAATATATTCTTGTAAACAATCGATTGTGCAAGCTTTCAAACTAGGCTATAATTTCAAAACCCGATACCTATTACACCAACCAATTCGCTCACAACGAAATATACATTAGTAATCTTCCCATTACAATCTATTTACGCCTGTAATAAACTTTGTAAACATACATATGTATACATTGTTACACGGAATGGCTCAAAACAATCAGAGTGGGACGTGACTCGACTGAAGCGAGTGGCCCACCTACAGATTTGCGGGCACAATATTACATACGGTAAACTTGTTTCACAAGATTCGGTTTCTTTGTAGTTTTGGGATAACTTTATTGTAATTATTGTCTTGTTTTACATTTTATGAAACTTTAAATCCTCAAAGATAATATAATAGAATACCAATAGGTAACTATTTCTTATTTATCGAATTTATTATGGATTTGATTTAATTGTTACATTTTTTAACTTCCGGACGACGTTTCGATTATTTTACATCGTTCATGTTTACGGGGCGGATGACAAAAGCAAAAATTCATAAAAGTTTTATTTCAGTACAAAATATATATTTTTGACGGATTAGATTCTATTATTTTAACAAATAAAAGCAAGACACAACTTCATCAAGATGTAATACCGCAGTTTTCAATATGGGAGTTCTTTTAGATTATAGCTAAAAGGAACGGACAAAGGTTCCGCTGGAGAGAAGAAAAAAATCGTTTCAGATTCATTACGATGATGGATATCACGGAGTTTTAGCTGGTAGAATTTCGACCCTATGGGCTTTCCAAATAAAAATTATGTACATTTACACAATTATTTCTAATACTCAACATTAACGTATATGTTGGCAAAAAAGATTCTTTAATGAGGGCGCTAAAATCGAATTTAGTATTGATATGGTAACTCGATATACTACGACGGAAAATGTTTAAGCACTTGTTATTTTTATGTATTGTTGTTAATACACTCTTTGTTTATTTTAAAAATATTTTTAAAATGTATTTAAATACCTACGTATAAAAATGTTTAACGTCCACAATGGGGTTTAGAATTGTGTTGTCATAATTGGTTTTCTGTAATGTCATGCCAATGTCACCGCACCGTTCTCTATTTTTCCAAGTTATAAATATGTAATTTGTGTTAAATAGAACTGCTACCTATGCGTCAAACATTGTATAGATTGTCTAGGATCTTTTGACTTTCGAATGCGTTGTCAATCAAAAATCAACATTTTGTTTCTCTATTGTTCCAATAACAGTTGATACAATAGTCAATTTGAGGATTCTATGTGAGCGTTTGTATTGTTACGTACTCTCAAAATTGGGGTAGAATTGAACCAACAAATTGGGGTAAGTACAAAAAAACGGGTCAGATCGTTGGCAACTTAATGCGTACTAATGTTATAAATCAGAACGCTATTTGGATATGTGGACATTAAAATACTTTCGTATGAATTCTTATGAGCATAAATATTAATGTTTATTATACCGATGCCAAATATTTAAATTATGGGCTTACGGATACCCCATTTTGAATTGTAATGACTGCTCCAGACATTTTAGTAAATGTCATTTAGTTATATTTTAACTCTAATTCTTGTTTAAGAAAATGGCTTCATATTTTTATTGCATAGAATGGTCAGACGAGCAAGCCATTTGCAGGAATAATCGATACGACCACTCATGGGCAAAAAAGGCAAACAAAACCATGAATTACAAAGCAATGCTTGGCATGCCACTGCGTTCGCCATTGTGAGACATACGATCTTAAGTCTCAATATATCCAGTAGCTACTCCCGTTACAATGTCCATTAAATCGGAACACAACAGTGCATTTACACTGCTGTTATGCGGGAGAAATAGACATTGAACTATGCAGACGACCTCATACATAAGAGAGACCTATATTTGTTCAAGTTTTATATCGTGATACTCCGTCATAATCAGACACGCCTAAAAATATTTGTGTCTTTGTAATAAGTTTCGCACAATTGACCTTAAAACATAAAGTTACTCAGGCAAATAAGATAATAATTTAAACCCTAAAATGTTTTATCTTCTTAATAAGGCATAGAATTTCCCCAGAGATGTTAGTAAAAACTTTTTCTATATAATTCACCCCAACATTTATGGACACCCTGGGGGGACGAGTCTTGCAAAATTATTTGATCAGTACACAAGTCTAGCTGGGGGCATACGTTGAATAATCTGAATTTATTTGCAGAACATGTATCTGAATCTTTAATGCTCGGTTGGAATGTATTTTGTTACGTAATGTGGCAAGCTTTGTTGGATAGAATATTTGTTATACGCATTGGCTGCGATATTTTTACAGGTACGGAATGGGGTAATTCAGTATTCTAGATTTACGATGTGCGCTATGTACTTTTTGGGAATCTCATTTTTTTATTTAAATATTTTTTATTTCTATCATTAGGTTTAGTTAATTTTTATTTTTATGTATTAAGTATACAATTAATCACATCATCTGTATATTAAAATTAAACAGAAATCAGTAAAAAGAAAAGAGTTAAATGCACGATTTTCCAAAGTAGGCGCAGCATGTACGGAGAGTAAATACAATAATACATTAGTTAAGTAAGTAAATTTGAATTATTATCTAATACTTGACAATGATATATATGAGGTAGAAAAAGACAGGTTTGGAATGTGAACTGCACGTTATCAAGCGTATTTCCTCACAAATACATTTTTCCTTCATGTTTTGATTGAATAAAGAGAATATTTGACCTTTCCTTTCTGTTAAAACAACAGTCGATGTTCCGCCTCCTTTGTCCCCTTTAAATAGCTCAAATAAAACAGTTCAATCAAAAATCATAGCCGTGTGAACATTTAATGAAATAAATCAAAAGTTGGTAATAACATTAATGAAACGCGAAACTTCTCAAACGGTACCTCCAAAGCGCCTTTTTAAACATTTATTTATTCATCGAATCGAATTTATTGAGGCCGAAACGTAATCCAGACGAAATCCAAAGTGAAAAATTTATTTAACGCCGAAATGAAACGGCGCCTTATGTTGCCAGTTTTCGTGGAAAATGGAATATTTTCTATATAATAATAACTCTCAACAGTCACATGCATAGTCCTGACCCCACACTAAGATCGAGTCTTGTGTAGTGGCTATCAGGAACTAGGAGAGACGTTTCGGTCTCACAAACACCCAGATGCGAAACCAATACGGTTGTTGTTTGTTTCGGTGCGGGGATAAAACCCGCGGCCTCTCGTTTCACGGGTGGCGTCTAACCGACTGCGCCACGGAGGCTGTCAATATCTATGCTATATCTATGTAAGAAGTGTTCGAGCGTTTTATTTGTCTCAATTTTGAATACGAGCGCGGATTGAGACGTCTTGATGTTAAATCAATAAGACTTTGGAATTGAGTTTGCATACACCAACTATGTAAATTGGGGTAAGTCAGTACGTAAGAGATTTTTGCTTTGCGAATTCTATTGGTTTGAGATAACTGAGAAGATTGTTGGATTAGGTACTGAAGAACCTTGCAATCTGGATTACTCCTTAATCCACTGAATACTGTCTTTAATACCTAAATCTTGAGTGAATTGAATGCAATATTTGTTTTATTTTGACTCGTGACTTGTATGTTAATTTAGAAAATATATTTGAAACATAAACAATTTTCGTTATAACATTTTATGTATAATAGCCACATTAGATAGAGAATATAAGGATATCTAGACAGAATTTTAATGAAGCTAAAAATTTGGTGATCTGTGAATGTTTTACGAGTGTGAACTGTGGGTCAAAATACTTTTTGATGCCTAAAAATCGGTCTCTTAGAATGAATATTTGATTTTATGGAAAAACAGTACAACACTCTGAAAAAATATATTAATTTTGAAATATCACATTATAATCTAGTACAGGGAATAACATGTGACCGCAAAAATATAATAATTGTTTGAAAATTACGGTAACATCGTTGTCATTTTTAGTAACGCAGTAGCTTTTCATACAAAATACTGTACCCCAAGCAGGAACATTTTGAAGTATCGTATGGTAATAGTATCGTGACAACGATTACTATACTATTACTACTCCATATCGGTAGCATGAATCGATTAACCATACTCTCGTGAACTCGATACTATTACGTTACGATAGTGACAGATAATCTAGGGTAATGAACGAATGTTATTGAATGATTCGTGCGGAATTGTCGTTCACTACGTGGGTAAATTAATTTATTATTATTATAAAATAACAAAAAAATATAAAACATGCATTAATGTCGCGTAGAAAGGTTATTGGAAATAAATTAATAAGCAAATACATATTTCTTGCTTTTATTCCGCAATATACAAAAAATGACTCCAATTAATTATGTGTTTAGATTTCCGAACGTAGCATTTTTTTATTTTATTAGTTGTCAAACAATTAATGCAAATTAATAACTCTCATATTATTTAAGTTATAGATAAAGATATGTACCTACATATGTTTTATAAAATCCTTCTACATTTTTAAGGAGGAGAGCTTTATGAAAGTATTCTCTATATTTTTGCTCGTTAAGTTCCTCGGCAATTATTTTCACATATTATATGGTCACACTTCTCTGCCCTAAGAGCTTGCTCGACTATACTCGACTACATTGACTTATAAGCTTATAAGTATAACATAAAATGATTAAGTAGGCACGCAAAACGAAAATCAAAGTTCCATGTAAATATTTTATTTATAAGTTTTTTTACAGTTTTAGGTTAGGTATGTTTTTAACTACAATAAATTCCAGACTTTCTATATCCTCATACTTGTTCGCAAGATTCCCAAGTTCGTTGCTCCGATTCCAAACAGTCCATAGTCTAAGAAATAACCTTCATATTTGAGTTAGGTATCACAATAATTATAACTTCATATCGCAGCATTGAATTTCATATAACTAGCGAAATACGGAGTAGATAATTACACACAATAACACTAAGGCATCGGGAAACACTAAGCATGACCGTAATTAACACATTTTTCCTTAATTCGATGTGTAGAAATACAAAAATATACTCTCGATAATGTTCTCACGGTAAAAATGTCGGTGACAAAACAATCGTATTTCTCGATAGTAAATCGGCGATACTATACGTCAAAAATTATTCCTGCTACCACTTTTCATACATTTGTATAGTAAAACTATCGTTATTACAATACTATAGTATCGTAAACGTTTCCTGCTGCCATAATTTAGTTCCAAATACGCTCACAATGGCGCTGTTCAAATTCCCATACAAAATTTTACTATTACGGACTGTACAGAGCAATTTCTCACAATATTTCCTTAAAAGACCTTTATCTTTAATATCTCTATAAAAATGTGAGTTGTGAACCTTATTAAAATGCCAATAAACATTTGTTACGTTAATCATTTCATACAATAAAGACTGATTTTGTTTGTGTCCCCAACATATAAAAAAATCGTAACTACCTTGCGTTACTATATGGAAATAAACCTAAAAGTGAGTGTATTACAACTTTTTGTACTTCATTCGGTTCGACATGTTTTAACTTATACAGCGAATCATAGCAACTGCACGGGGTGAGTACGCTAGTCGAATTAGCCGCTTCACAGTCGTCGAGGGAGGTGCGTGTATTTATTGCGTGGCCACTGAGTTACCGCTGTCGGAAGGTATGTAATGACAATATTTACATTATTATTATTGTTATGTACAGGTTGTCATGTATCGGTATTGTCAGTGTTAGAATATTTGCATTTTGTTATTTTCTTTAGTGATAATTTACAAAATAGTTAAATATTTACAACTGCGTAACTGCGTAACTGCTACACTGCGTTACTAGAAAAAGGAACGCAGTGGTTGTATGGGTAACGCACTGACTTTTTTAATGATTTTTTTTATGTTAATAATACGTTATTATAAGCTTCTACTCATATATTGTTTATCCTTTTCTCAGGAATAAGCTCCTGCCATAATGGCGCTAACGAACGCAGAAAAACAACGTCGTAATAGGCTCAAATTAAAGCTAGCCTCTGTTAAACACGCTGAAGCTAAAAAGAAACATATTGAAAGGTACCACGCAAATAAAAAAGTCTCAGTGATTAACTTAAATAACGAATATTAAATTTGTAAAAAAGTAACTCAGTTGTTTAATTTTTTGACACTTTGATATATTAATTCTTTAAAACTAACGTTGCAGAGGGTTGTATATTATAGACCATACTATAAATAATCTAAATCTGCATAAAAAATCAAAAAATGGAATACTTTAATTAATAACAAAAAAACAAAAATTTTATGCTCGGATTAGGCATCAAAAAGTATTTTGGCCCGAGTAACCTTATCGCAAAGATTCCGTATAACATAACGAAAATATAATTTTGACAACCTTATTAGTCTATACTACCAATAAAATATTGGGTTACCCCACTACAATTTTTTAATAACATTTAACAAATACACCCAACAATCACATATACTATATTCCTGACCCTATATTAAAATTAATTAGGTAAGTCTTTCGTCGTAGGTATTAGAAACTACGAGAGTCTTTTCGGTCTCACAAACACCCAACCCAAAAGAAATATTTGTGGCATCACAAACATTTCCTTCGGCGCGGGGATCTAGCCCGCGGCCTCTCGTTTCTGAGCCGGCATCTAACCAACTGCGCCACGGAGGTTTTTAAAAATTGAATACCATATTACCAGCATATTGGAATCAGAACTTGCAATACAATAAATACTAATTTACTGTTGCTTAAAGTATTTAATATAATTTTCAATTTTAATTTATACAAGTTTGATGTAACCTAAGTTTCCGAAGGCAGGGCGTTAACACATGTAGCACAATTCTAATTACAGCAGATATTATCTTTCACCTATTCAGCGATGCGACGTGCATTCTCGTTTAGTGTTTTATTGTTTTTGTTATGTATGTTCATTGTATGAGTATTTTTTTGTTAATCGAGTATGTCCTTTGTCTTGTGTGACAAATAAATGTGTCTTTCTTTCTTTCTTTTCTTTTCTATTATCATATGTGTGAATGTAAATATTGATACAAATAAAGATTTAATTATTATTATTTATAACATTATAGAAATTCTAGCCACATACCTGACATTCATACGTCCCATTGTCCCTTTTCTGAACAAATTTGATTTGTAAGGTCCAATCTTCCGACCCCTCGCCGTGTAGAACCTGAAATTATTGAATAAAATTTAATTATTTTTTATACTTAAAAGTTTTCTTTCAGGGCCCAACTTATAGGCTTAATTTAATTTGTGCTTTAGTAAAAGAACAGACCTTTTTCTCAACAAGAAAATTTATTTACTTAATTTAAATAATTATGATGTTATTAAGAGTTTTGTGAGTTGGAAGTAAGTTTTTTATTGAAGTAATTATCAATAAAGTTAATAAGGAGGCTATATATTATATCTAGATTACGCAGACTTATGGGCCTTCTCAAGATTATTTAAGCTTGACTTTTAATGTGAATTATGATTCATCTAAACATAAACATTTTCACTCATTTCATATTTTGTCACAAAACTACAAAATAGTTTACTGTATCAGCCTATATCCGTCCCACTGCAGGGCACAGGTCTCCTCCATAATCGAGAGTACAATTGAGAGTGGTTAGGCCATATAGTCCACTACGCTGGCCTAGTGCGGGTTGGTGGAATTTACATAGCATAGAAATACTTATAAATTCGCTATAGTATGCAAGGTAACGCGACGTTTTCCTTCACCGTTAAAGTGTGTGTGATTCACTGTCAATACACACATCTTTCCTCCTGGGATTAATGGGAAACCCGCGACCACCGTGAGCAAGTTGCCAGCCACGTTTACTCCGTTTATCAACAAGCCACCGCACACAAAATAATTTACTCGTTGTATTATCTATAAAAGTACTTACTATTAAAATATAAAGCGAAGCTAATGGTAATTAGAAGCTATAAAATCCATATTACCTGGAACCTCTCATCGTTTGTATACGTGAACTTCCCAGAGCTCAGGATATGCCAGTCACGTTTTCTGATCCAGGAAACTTGCTGCAAGCGAAAGACAGTTTAGTTGTAATTTCATTAAGCCGAAGTGAATGCTCAATGAGGTCTTAATTATTTATTGGAAACAAAGTGGAGATAACAAAGTGGGACGTTTAAATGGATATTTGAATGTCGGGCTATTTTGCTAGGAAATAAGGAGTTTGGGAGTCGATCCGGGCCAAAAATAAAATAAAGTAAAGTATTCTTCCGCTACTGGAAGTCCACTGCTAACCATTTGTCTCCTCTAAAGTTTATTCAGGATTTGAAAATATTTTTTGTTACAACTTGGTTTATTTAGGGTTCATTATCCCTACAGCATTATTGCATTGACATAAATATAATAATTCAAGTATTAAT
The DNA here is from genome assembly GCA_023078785.2 of Hyles euphorbiae. NCBI lineage: Eukaryota > Metazoa > Arthropoda > Insecta > Lepidoptera > Sphingidae > Hyles > Hyles euphorbiae. The sequence continues at coordinate 13,349,437 of CM041047.1, forward strand.
ATCGTCTTTTACAATCAATACATCTTCTTTTATTTTATATTAAATTCTCATATATCATTGTATTCTCAGACGCCATTCATTCAAGGTATATCAAGACTGCTACCGAAAAAGAAGCCAGGTGGTAGTTGATTGAAGTACGTTACAGTCAGAGTAACTACTTAGCATCTTATGTCTCAGGATGGCGAGTGCAGTGGAATGCCAAGTATGCTTTGTAATTCAAGGTGTTTTTTGGTTTAGCTGCTGTTCATGAGCGGTCGCTTACCATCAGGCGAACGGAATGCTCGTCTCGCCATTCATAGCAATAAAAAAAAGAGAATTCAAAACGTCATCTACAAATTCTCTTCGACACGATTCTTGCCATGGATCAAAAAGTCAGACTTCAATATCCACCTACTCAAAAAATCCTCAATATTGACTCACTTACCCCCCTCTCACTAAGATGTCCGACGAGGCAATGCAAGTAAGCAGTGCCCCCCAGCTGAGCCGTGACGTTGCTCACGGAGTTGTTTGCGGCGGCGTCAACAGCCGGCTGCACCCCGCTGCGCCAACCTCGGCTCCTTGACGCGCCGTGATGTCCTACACAAATATAAATGACTTGTTTGAGTTTGAGAGGTCTGATGGCACATGTTAGATTCTTCACGTGATAGTAAAAGACGTGACTGTTAAAACAATTGTTTTCGGTTATAGGAAGTCCAACCCTACGGAAGCATTGTTAAAATGACCTTTTATTGGAAATTATATGTTTTTATTCTAAAAGTAGACTTAAGTGCCCTGAAGAATATATTTTCTAGTAACAGGAGTATTAAACTTACTTATATCTCCAGTGGATGATGTGAAGAGCGGCAGCATGCAGAACACGGCTGCAGCTAGTTGTAAGCCCATACTGCCGGCCAGTCGCCATCTCATCTGAAACAATCGACACTTTCAATATGTGCACTACTGTCAAACTAAAACAATAAGTACCGTTTGACATTTCATACATTTCAAATCGAAACAACTTTGTACAGGCGTAACTCACACAATAATACATAAATAAATTACACCCAACAGTCTCACATATAGTTCTGACCCCACACTTAGATCGAGTCTTGTGTCGAGGGTATCAAGAACTACGAGAGAATTCTCGGTCTCACAAACACCCAGACCCGGAAGAAATATTTGTGGGCCGCACAAGAATTTTCTCTCGGTGCGGGGGTCAAACCCGAGGCCTCTCGTTTGATAGCCGGCGTCTAGTCATCTGCGCCACAGAGGCTATCGAATTTCAATAACATTTTCCATCAAACCACAACCCCTTGTAAAATTTGAAAGTATCAAACTACAAATTTTACCTATTAGTTAGATAATAAATTAGACTATTTCCAATTTCCAATTGTATAAAATAAGTATTTAATAAGAAATTTCTAGTCGTTTTTAGATTCAATTAAACACCACTACAATTCATACTTGTAGAAAGTAGAAATCTTTAACACAGTCAGTTTTATTAAATTCTTTTGGAACAAACGTCTTTGTTTTCATACCTAGTTTTTAATGAAAATGTCTATGGAAAGATCTTGAACTAGAGACGACTAACAAAGAGAATCCAATTCAACCTGCATACTTTTAAAACACTTCAATTTTGAGCGTTCAAAACTAGATCCTTCTTGTAATGAAATTCGCAGAGTAAAATACGTCTCATTAGAAAAATCAAACCACCTTGCAAGTTTTTAATAGTATAAATTTAATTTGAATTTAGAACATCAACATTATGATTTGAAAACCTTGTTCAAAAAATTCACTAATAAACGACATTTGATATATTCCTAAATATACACATTTTTCTGATAATTCTTCATTGAGGTATTATACTAGTGGACATTGGGAACAAAATCTGTGCGTATGGTGCGTGCACACGGGTAAACAGTGAAGCGAGAGGGAAGATATGTTACTTCGTAGGCGTGATAGAGACAGAAATAGAATGTAGGTACTCTTCAATTTGTAACAAAAATATTGTTTGCAGTGTCCCCTCTAGTATATTATCTCAATGTAATTCTTACAAAACATACCTTGCAAAATGCAAGGTGTTCCGATATTTCTAATCTAAAGTATAGTATTTCTATATGAAAATCTAAGACCACTAGAATATTTAACGTATATACGCCCAATTACTGGAACGCAACTTAAATATTACTTGCGCTTAACCACTTTAATCCTGATTAAATGTACTGGCTAAGCGGGCCGTGCGCTGTTAAGAACAACTTTATTTGAATGGCGTTCCAGTATTCGGGCATATAACCCTCAAATACGTACGACTTATTAAACCAAATAAGGTCGATATCGCAGGAGATCCAATCAAAATGCTATTGAATAAGAGTCGGCGAGCCGTTCACTTTGTTTACGCATCGGTTACTGCCTATCAATGTTACAATCGATCTCCATCCAATCTCGGCCGATCTACTGTCGGCGCGGAGCGTCTTCGGGTTCTAAATGTTGTTTTAATAAGATCTCAGTTTTTAGGTATTATCTCACCTTCAAGTGATGTAATGCTGAGATGGCACCCTTTTGAACAATGGAGAATTCTGTATGTCAGATACATACAGAATTCTGCGTGCGTGGTGGCCTGTTGGTTGAACTAGACGCGGCTGCCCACATGTTCACGGTGGGCGCGGGTTCGAATCCCAGGGCACACCGCTGACTTTTCGGAGTCATGTGTGTATTGATAGTCAATCACCACGCACTAAAACGGTGAAGGAAAACATCGTTAGGAAACCTGCATACCATAGCGATTTATAAGAATTTCTATGGTATGTAAGTTCGCCAACCCGCACTAGGCCAGCGTGGTGGACTAAATGGCCTAACCACACTCAAGCGTATTCTCGATTGTAGAGTAGGTCCGTGTCCTGCAGTGGGACGTAAATGGGCTGATACAGTGACAGTGACATAAATTCATACAGCTAATACAAGCGTGTCAAGTTATCTTGAAGGAATGAATATGATACAAAAATAACAAACATTACAAAAATACAGTCGAATTGAGAACCACCTCCATTTTTATGAAGTCGGTACCTACATATTATGTACGTAAAATAACGCCAATTACATCATCCCAGTTCGATCCAAGCATCGGCTTTAATGGCAGCAGCATAGACCCTTGTGCATTTGTGTTTCGGTTTGTGAAATATCATATGAATGATAGAGACTTATTTTATGGCTTGCGTGGTGATATACTCAGCCTATATCATATTTTGGATCAAAAATATGTTCTGCGAAGTATATACATAGACCCGTAAGTATAGTGCACACTGTCTATTTAGTGGTATAAGTTTTTATTACATCTGTGTTTTGTGTTTTTGTCATTGGTGTGTCTTTTATTTATTAAATAAATAAGGAAATAAAAATATATACTGCAGTGATCTCTGCCAACCCTCGCACCGATACGAACATAAACTTATGTATGTAAATTTATATACCTAATAAAACCATATTATAGTCACCGTTCACCCTGCCTCTTACACAACATGGAAAAAGCAACAACGACATCCCTGACGATATCTTTAACTAACTCCAAAATCAGTTTCCGGCCCATTTATCGTCGCCAATCAGTTGTGAGCGCAGGGACGGAGCGCCGCCCTTGTTATATTATAGATGGTTTACGATAGCGAAAAATAATAGAGGATAATATGGTATAGTGGAGTCTTCTATGATAGTCTGAGGTTTTATTTAGCACTTTTAGATTTTGAGTCTCTACCTTTTTTGTTTTATTTTAACACAAGAATGATAATACAATGTTTTTTGGTATTGCACAATTTTAAACTTAGTTGTTTGTGATTGTGAGAATCCATTCCATAGAAAAGAAAGATGAATAAGAAACTATTAATACCACTTAAGGTAAATGACATGTGTTTTGCGAAAATATATTACAATATACCTAATTACGATGCCTCGATGGCGTAGTTGTACTAGGGTACGTTTACAAAGCTGAGGTCTCGGTTTCGAATCCCGGGTTGGGCAAAGTGATGTTGGATTTTTCTATTCATTATCAGCCCAGAGACAAGAATTTGTGCCCGATATGGTGATAGGTTCAGCATCCATCACATTGTGGGACGGAACATGCAAGGCGAAATGTGGGTGTCGTGGCACCTCTGCCTACCACTTCTGGGAAAAAGGCGTGAGTTTATGTATGTATATATGTATGTACTATAGTATAGTGGAGTCTTCTATGGAATGTCTTCTATGGAATGAAATGGAAGGCCCTATCTTCTCACTTCTAGATCCGATTCCGACTCCGATTGCGTTTGTGAACATTTTCCACTAAGATAATTCAAAACCAAAATAATGTTTTTTAAATAAAATCTAATTTCTATCTTGCCAGTTGTTCAATGAATTTAATAAATATGGCAGGGTCGGGTTTTTGTTATTTTTTAGTATTTTATTTTACCACATAGCGGAAAAGTCGCTTTGTATTAATTTCATTCAAGTGTGGGATGAGGGCATGCAGTACAATAATACAGGGTATTTTAAGATTGCAACTGAAAACGAAGCCGGGTGGTAGTTTAGTATAGAGACTCCAGACTTAGGCTTCATTTTCGGCAGTAGTCTTGGTATACCCTGTATACTTAAATGGGTTCAAGTAGGAGAAAAAAAGATACTTCCAATAATATCAGTTTCATACACCAATACACTAAACCAGAAACAGAACAAAACATCTCACTTTGAAATATACATATTGTGACGCCACAATCCGTCCTCTGCGCGACTTTTGAAGAACAAATCAGAACTTTGATGAGTTCCGCGGGCTCTCGTCAATTTTCTCTTAGGAATAGAACAATATTTTGTCCCTACATTCTTAGTAAATGGCTTCATTCTACATACTGTTTGTATAATAGGGCTGGCATTTACTATTACCGGGAAATATTCCTGAGAAATTCTACCGGGAATTCCGGACTAAATTCCTTGAATCTTCGTTCTGGGATTGGATGTTGATTAATTTCTGCTATTAGTAACTATTACACTTTATTTATGTTTGCTTTTTACACGCTTTATAGCTTCACTTGTATGTTTGTTTGTTTGTATGTTTGTAACCGACTCCTTAAGACGCGATTTTGACCCACTTTAAACGGACAGATTTCATTCAAATTTTGCACACCTGTCAAAGACCGATGACAATACAATAATTCGATTAAAATATATGATTATCCTGATCAGATTCGCCAGGATTCATTATTCTTATAATTGATGACCATTGCTACTGACCACTAGATGGCGTATAGATGAACATAATTTGCTACTGACTAACAGATGGCGTGATAACGTCAATAATGAATGTTTGCACTATTCATCGCTAGATGGCGTTAACATTGTATTCTTCAAGTGTCAAATGTTACTACTGACCAACAGATGGCGTTATTGACTGGAAATACAGCCGTAGATGGATGTTTTTAGTCAAAACAATTAAATAATAGTTAAAAAACTAAAATACACGCTTTAATAAGATATACAGCTAAAAAAGTAAAAATAATTGATACTGAATTTAAGATAAGAAAATGGAGTAAAATACATATATTTTATTGTTACAAAGCGTGGGGTGTTTACAACAATTACTTATCCTCCTGCACCCCACGCTTTGTAACAATAAAATATATGTATTTTACTCCATTTTCTTATCTTAAATTCAGTATCAATTATTTTTACTTTTTTAGTTGTATATCTTATTAAAGCGTGTATTTTAGTTTTTTTAAATTAAGATTGAGTCCTCTTTTAATCGACCTTAAAAAAAGGAGATTATCAATTCGATGTTTATTTGTAATTTTGTCAGAATTCCACACTTTTCGGATATGTTGGTCTATATTAGCGTCTGAACACGTGTGTAAAATTTCATAAATGCGATGAAACATCTAATAAGTATCGTTTGTGAATATTATTAGAGAAACGTAGTCGAATAAAAAATGTAATTTGTCAAACCTTATTCATTTGTTTTATGTTATTTGATTTATAAACAAATAGCACAGGCGGACTTAATGCTAGAAGAAATCTTCTACAGTCTACCTTGGAGTGAAGCAGAAATGGAGCAAAGACGGAAAAACCTGTTTACATTGATTATTATATATATTCTGATTAAAAACAAGCGTCCACATATTCGCATCTTACATATCGGACGCATCGCGTAGTCATTTTTGGAAAGGAATTCATAGATTCGTGCGCTCCGTACGATGTGGCTCAGTGACACTCGTATGAATTCCGATACAGAGAATACTACGATCCATTTGATGCAATGCGTCCGATATTTATGATGCATAAATGTAGACACCTGAATAAAACCGGAAAAAATCCCGGACTAATCCCGGCGTGTCAACCCTACCATGGAGGCTATTTTGTGCGCTAAACAGAGTATAAAAGGGAATTGTCTCTGAAAATTTTGTTTAGATAGCGTATAACACTTTTATGGGAGGCGCGATGCTTTTTTACATGCCAGTCCCCGTTGGGAAACTTGAAAAATGCCATTTTCATAAGAATTACATTGTTATTGCTGGGTATTTATTTTGCTCGATTATCTTTTGTTATTCTTTTATTATTTATGGTAAGGGATAGTTTTACGGACAGTTTGTTTAGGTATTCGAAAGCTTTATCAGTTGGAGTGTTGTGTATACCGAGATTTTAAGTAAGTATATTTTAGGGCTGTAGATAGAATATTACGGAACATTTTTGTATATAAATTGATAATGATGTCAGTCTCTTAATTGAACTTAATTATAAACGACTTTTTTAACGATTGTAAAAGTTACATGTCAGCTATCTGTATCTATTGTGGGCTGACAGGCTTCATGTATCATAGTAATTCATTGCATGGAGTATTTTGTTAAATAGAAATACATAATTATGCTTTCTGTCGGCGCATCACATCACCATTAAATTAACCAATTATCAACAAACACGTATTATAACAAAATAAAAATATGTCCTTTGTTCCGCTTTACTAAAAACAACGAAACCCAAAAGCCAAGCTGTATCTTCATGGTATTTTGACATTACAGTCCTCATGACGCAATGACGGACTCCGTGGCGCAGTTGGTTAGACGCCGACTATGAAACGAGAGGCTGCGAGTTCGATCTGGGTCGGGTTTCGGGTCTGGGTGTTTGTGAGACCGAAAAGTCTCTCGTAGTTCCTGATACCCACACAACATTTATTTATTTGTTCTTTATAACAACCATATTGGAAAGAGAAACGTATCGAGACATTCAAGTTATTTATATTAACTGCAGATGGCAATCTAATCGCTCTAGATACATACAACCTTAACTAACTTACGGCCGATGCCAATAATCAATCGAAAAAATTTGATTGCAGCCAATCTGGATTGTTTTCTACTTTTAGATTTGTCATTTATCATGTTGCCATAGTTTTTTCACTACTGAGATTGATTATTGGCAATATAATATCAGAAAAAAGATTGAGTTGTCAATCTAAAACGGCAAATTTTGGATTGGGATTGTTTATTGGCAGCGGCTATTACTTGATCTTAACGTGGGGTCAGGACTATTTACATATGTCTGTGACTGTATTATTTATTTATTCATCTAGATTTTATGTAAAAACTATTTCTGTAATTCAACTAACTACGCCACCACTCAACCACGCAACCCAATTACGTAAACCACAAACCACACAAGATTCGGAGCATGCTTCATTTGAGGCACAATAGAAAATCATTGAAACAAATTACTATCGAACGCGGCCGATTACACTACAATTTATATGCAATTGGTTATGAAATCAACGGCCTATGATATTTTATTGCATAGGATGGTGAGACGAGTATGCCATTCGCCTGAAGGTAAGCGATACCGCTCATGTACAGTAGTCAAATCAAACACCGTGAATTACAAAGCACTGGGATTCCACTGCGCTCGCCAAACAGAGAATGCTGTGTTAATTCGCGTTTCACAGCTCTCACCAGCGTCACGAAGGCTGCTGAAATATACTCCATTTTAACCTGACCTACAAAGGACTAGCCCGCACTAGCCCCGCGTGGTTCATTATAATTATACTCTCACGCTAACCCATCTCCATCGTACTCTCCATTGTAGAGAAGACCCGTGCCCTACAATAAGACGTATATGGGCTGATACAGTGCCTGTAAAATAAATAATTTAATTAATCCATGTAGTTCTGATGTCACATTAGGATCCAACTCTTGGGCCTTGTGAATCAAAAACTACGAGAGGCTGTAAATCAATAAAAAGAAACTCTCGGTGCGAGGATCGAACCCACGACGACTCGTTTCCCAGCCGGCTTTCAAGTCCAACCAATTGCACCGCAGTTTCTTACTACCCAACAGTAGCAATAACATTTATGGAACGGGTAAACCGCTTATGTGGTTCTTACCTGTAGTACCTGAGTGTGTATTGCCGTCTATATACATTTTATATGTAGATTTTGTGGTTGTGTTGACTCTTTAAATAAGACAGGAATAGGAACAGAACATAATAAAAAGTAAGTGGTTTTAATCCTTCGACAATGTTCCTCACAAACTCGATTAAAATAGCAAACCCGTCCCATGTCGCTTTTTCGTGAAACCCTGGTCGATCAGACCCATTCCGAAATAAACACATAATCATATTTAAAGCATTCCAAATTTAAAAATTCACATACACGTACGATTCTTCTACTTTACCCTATGTATAGCTTGCTAGTAAAAAAGTATAGGAAGTGAAGCGAGCTAGTGACGTCATTAGGCGACCCGGCGCGCCCGGCGGTGAACGATTAGCCACGCTTTGATCACTCGGCGGCTGTCAACCGTGAAATAGTTCACTCGGTGTACCATCGGTCACTGTTTGGTCGTTTAGACCCATTATAAGGGTCATTCTATAGATGTTGTATATTTACCGCGCTGTAATTTTTCAAGAAGTAGGTTGAGATATATTTGAATATCAACCCTTAAATACTCACTCGGGTATCTATTGTACCATCGGCTAGTTTTTGGTCATTAAGACCCATTACATGAGTCATTCTTTACATTGTGTATTTAGGTCACTGAGATTTGTCTCGAGAGCGGGTCGTGAAGAGATTTTGTTATTGCGTTGTATTATTTCTATGAAAGTATAGCCTAGTCTAGACTGATAATATTCTAAGAATGCTCTCATTAGAAAATTGGCAAGATATTGGTTCTTTGCTCCCGAAAGTATAGCCTAAACAATCTTGGTATCATCAAAAATGAAAATTAAAAACTGACGTAGTCTCGCCTACATTTACAGAAACCACGCATTTATTATCAATGAATGTGATTACGATCCAAAACAAAAATGGGATCCAAACAAAAAAACTTGTAAAAACATCTTAAAAACGACCCTCTTTAATGTTACGTTAAAGAACGGGCCAAAACGTGTACTGAATTAATATTGTCCTCCGAATCACTCAAGGGCGAAATGTCTCGAGTCAAAAGGAATAAATAAGTTTAAGGGAAGGCACGTACGGAGGGCTCAGTAAACGGTCCTCGGATAGTCCAATGAGTTTGTATAACCGACGTCCTATTGAAAGATGCGAGCGATAGAAAATACAATGGGTTTCGGTGTTGAATATTCTATCAACTAAATGGTAGAATATCGGGCTTGCTCGTGATGTAGCACGTACAGTCAGCAACATAAGTCGCAACACACTTCACATTTTTTGATAACCCTTTTATAAATTAACATTTCTTATTACTAGTCTGTGTAGTCAGTAAATATAATCAAGTAAAGGCATCTTTGTCGAGAAGTACTATACAATATTAGAAATATTTATTATTTTGAAAGATAAGACCAGTCGAAATCTCGTAAATGTATAGCGACTTATGTTGCTGACTGTACATACATAAACCCAAGACTTTTTCTCAGAATGGTAAGTCCCGAAATACTTCCGCCTTATGTAGTGTCTGTCCCGTGTGAAAGCAAGCCCATCGCTATATCGGACAGAAATAAAAACCGTTGCTGAAACAGTATAAAAATATGAAATTTTATTATACTATATGCTGGGAGTGAAAAGGGGAATAATGCGGAAAAGCTTGGCTAATTTTGTCATTTTCATCATAAATGAGTTAGCTGTCCGCCATGTACACCGCATCTAGTCCTGGGCAACTAATATTACACTTTTCAAATCGAAAAGTATATGAAATTGTTGACCTAATTTAGTATTATAACTCGACTTCTTAGAATTCACATTATATTACATAAATTATGCAACCTAGTAGTACTTACATGTGTATTGTATAGGTACTATATCAGCCCTTATACGTCCCACTGCAGGGCACGGGCTTACTCTACAGTCAAGATTTAGACTGAGAGTGTTTAGGGCATATAGTCCACCACGCTGGCATAGTGTAGGTTGGCGGACTTTACACACCATAGAAACTTTACAAATCGCTATGGTATTGCGGTGCCTCACGATATTTTCCCTCACCATTATAGTGCGTGTTGTTTGACTATCTATACATACATTACTCCGAAAAGTCAGAGGAGTGCCGTGGGATTTGAATCCGCGACCACCGTAATCATGTTGGCAGCCGCGTCTGGTAAATTATTACATATGTATCCGTATCGCAGTCGGTTAGATGCCTTGTGTAAAACAAGAGGCTGTGGGTTTGATCCCCGCACCGAGAGAAATGTTTGTGCGGCCCACAAATACTTCTTTCGGGTCTGGGTGTTTGTGAGACCGAAAAGTCTCTTGTAGTTCCTGATGATTCCAGCACAAGACTCGATCTTAGTGTGGGGTCAGGACTATGTATGTGACTGTTGGGTGTTAATTATGTATCTATACTAATATTATAAAGCTGCAGAGTTTGTTTGTTTGTTTGTTTGAATGCGCTAATCTGGAACTACTGGTCCGATTTGAATGATTCTTTCAGTGTTGGGTAGAACATTTATCGAGGAAGGCTATAGGCTATATATCATCACGCAATGACCTATAAGAGGAAAGCAGTAGTGATATTTCTAGCAAATATGAGGAAATTTTGTTCGTTTTTCGTGGTCCGATTGGTCGATATTCTAAACTAATAGTCAGAATTAGACTTAGATTATCAGACCCGGGCGGAGCCGGGCCCGACCGCTAGTTTATAAATACTCGTAATTATATTATCCATGTTTCGTGAAATTCCTTGTTAATGCGTATGTTTTATTCTCGTTGGTTAAGTTGGCGAGTGTTTTTGGCACTCCCAGTCTGTATTTTATGCATTTGTACCGGAGAGGCTCGGCGTGCGCCAAAATTTTTAAGTAATTATCAAAAATATACCACGTGCATGTCTCTGAAGGGAATTCGTGAAAATAATTATTTGTTTTGAAGAATTATTTATTTAACAGACTTATTGTTTTATTTTTAACTTTTTATATTATTGATAGTAGATTATTAAGAAGGATCAATTTTCAGTCTAATTTGAAAAGTACGTTTATGCAATTTGTAAAGGTACAAAAGAATAATAATGCTCTTAAAAAAGATGGAACTAAAATTAAACAATATTATGTTATAACTATGTCCAATAACAAAATTATAAATCAGCAATACATTAAAATTTATTTTGACTTCACTTACAATGTAGTGTCACTTTTTCGAACTGAGAATAAAAATAAACAATTAAATTATTTAAATAACGTTATACTATCACCCTTACATCACGGGACATTTCCTTTAAATAACTACAACCAACAATTATCTACATAGTCTTAAAAAAATAACATACATAGTCCTGCCCCCACATTAAGATCAATTAAATCTTATGTCACGACTTTTCGGTCTTACGACCACTCACACTCAAAACAAATATTTGTGGGCCACACAACCTTTTTTCTCTGTGCGAGGATCGAACCCGTGGCCTCTTATTACACAGCTATTGTTATCACCTACTCATTTATGAATTTTCCGGAAAATAAACAAAACTTTTAACACCTTATTAAAAGAAATCCGATAAAAAATATAATACGCTCTAATTTCATCGTTCACAAATATCGCAATGAAAGGTAATGAAATAATATTCGTGTCGCATTTGTCACGCGGTTTAGTCACGCAGCCAATATGTAATATTTACTTTGTTTCCATACTTCGTTGCTTTTCTTCGGTCGGGATACATTATGGGGTGGGTGCCTTCAGTTTGTGCATTTAATGCGGAATTTGCGAGGTGATAGGTGGCGAGCCTGTCGCCATATCGGGCGCAAATTTCTGACTCTGGGCTGATAACGAATAGAAAAATTCGATATCACTTTACCCAACCCGGGATTCGAACCCGAGACGTCAGCTTTGTAGCCTTATCGTAGTACAACTACGCCACCGAGGCACTCAAAACATTCGTTAACTAAAACAGGTTTAAAGACTGTATTAATAATACCCATAGAGAACAGAAACTTTCCACAACGGCCTTCTTTAATAGCATTAAATAGGACACAAACCTACTGAAATAAGTGATACAAAGAACCTTTAGACAAATAGACAAAAAACTAAAGCAATCGATCTCGCCGGGGTTGCACATTTGTTCCGTGTTTACTAAGCGAAGGATTTACGAGCCGACGCCGACTTATATTTCGGCGCACGCGAACTTGTTATCGCAAGGGCTGTGTCTTTTGCTTCTGTTATTTTTTTTTAAATATGGCCTTAATTATAATACTTCGACGAATATCTTATTGGTAAATATTTTATTGGTCGTAGGTAGGTCTTTCATATGTGAGAGGCCGCCTGGGTAGGTACCACCGCAATGTCTATTTCTCTCTCCAAACAGCAGTGTAAATGCACTGTTGTGTTTCGGTTTGAAGGATATTGTAGGCACAGTAACTATTGGATATATTGAGACATACCATCTTATGTCTCAGGATGGCGAGCGCACTGATATGCCAAACATTGCTTTGTAATTCATAATGTTTGGTTTTGCTACTGTTCATAAGCAGTCGTATAGCTTACCATCAGGCGAATATAATGCTAGTCTTGCCGTTCAATCAAATAAAAAATAATAATGTGCTATTTTTACGGTAATCTTTTTCAAACTTTGAAACTGAAGGGCCAGTAAGTGTAAATTAAACAATTTATATTAACGTGGTCTATCCTTATTTTTTAAATCGATGGATAAACATTAAGCTTTACCAACTAAAGGGAATGTGCCCTAAATAGAACTATTAAGGAGGTGGCAGTGAAAATTGAAATGGAAACAGCAGGCTAGGCGTGCCGAATCGCGGACGAATCTGCATTACAAAAGGGGCTCAAAGGTTTCCAGGCACGTAGGATTCAGACATTTTTGCATAGCAATACGACACACTATGCTTATAATTGGGCTATTGAACAGCTTGCAGATCATTTGCAGTGGGGAATACGTGGGTTTATGTTGTGAAAATAAATATTACGTCTTTATTTTAGGTATATTAATAAACAGATATGCTATTATAGGCAACTGTTGTAAGGTGATTTTTTTTCTGTCCCAAGATGTGTTTCACTGGTAGGTCTCTCATATGTGAGAGGCCATCTGGGTAGGTACCACCGCAATGTCTATTTCTCCCGTGAAACAGCAGTGTAAATGCACTGTTGTGATCCGGATTGAAGGACATTGTAGCCAGAGTAACTACTGGACATATTGAGACTTAACATCTTATGTCTCAGGATGGCCAGCGCAGTGGAATGTTGCTACTGTTTATGAGCGGTCGTATCGCTTACCATCAGGCGAACAGCATGCTCGTCTCGCCATTCATTGCAATAAAAAAAATGTGAAGGAGAGTTTTATCGCTGGAAAATATATAGCCCCAGAATAATAACAAATTTTACATATTAAAATAAAATTTTACTCAACATTCTACTGTATTAATGTACTGTAAGCATTGACAAGTCATTGACAATTCAACCCTAATAAATTCGAATCAAAATAATAATAATGTACTGTGTGAAAATATTATTTTTTCTACAAACCCCCTCAATTTTGTATTCTATTTGCAAAGACTTATAAATGACCAAGACATATTTTCATTCCCATATTATTATGCAATGTAATTGTAAGTTATGCCTAAATTATAAAATAAAATAACTAACAGCATGAACTGAATTGGTACTTTTTATACGCGAATTACACAAAATATAAACTTAAGCCTGATTTGTTACTTTCTATTTATATTTTTCACATATAATACCACAAGAGCTTCAAAATTATCGGGTATTTCCCGATAGGTTCGTTGCAAACAAATGAAGGAGTCAAAACTTGACGACTTTATTTGTTTGCAGGGAACCTTGAGGGAAATGCCAGATAATTTTGAAGCTCGTGTGGTATTCGGGGGATTATTTTTCCGTCCCAAATTTTAATTTCAAACTCATTTTCATGCAAAATCTCAAATTTTCACAATTGCATTCAACCTGTCAGTTTGACGTGTGGTTAATTTGACTGGATCATGTTTTGTTTTTTATATATAGCAACTACCAGAGAAAATTTTCAAAAAATTATCAGTATAATACCATGTAGGTTGTACCACGTGACGTCGAATGGTGCAATTCTATTGGTCGATATTTGGGTCGGAAAAATAATCATTAGTATTTGTGCGTGCAGTAAACAAAATTTACTATCTGCTAGAACCCCATTAAGGTAAACAAAACACACCAATCACAATGAAAACGTGTCCAAAAATATTGAATATAAAACTGAGTATAAAGACCACTTGATAGGCAATCTGAGCCGACAAAGGTTCTGCCACTTTGATCACCGAAGCTTGCAGGTAAAGCCGTATATCCATTATAGAGGGCGCTGACTGCGGCCCAACTCCTTTGTGTGAGTCGATTAAATTTTTGTGTGTACTACTCCGCCACACGTCGCTCGAGATTGAATGTTATTTTTCCATTGGATTTTATTTTGGCGCAAATAATTTTGGGGGAAATATTGGCAACCTTGAGTTATCAGGGGTATTGATTATTTCCATTATTTGAGTTATTTTTTATTGGTTTAGGTTAAAAGCCTTTTTAATGTGATAGAGGGGATCTAGTCGACAAAATAAATATTGACTCTGATTAAAATATTTAGAAATGCGAAAACTTTGAAAGAAATATAAAGAGATCATAATATTTAAATATTCAGAATCAACTAATATTATGTGTCTGTATATTTATATTGTAATATTTGATACCTATGGGCTATCATCACATAAGATACGACACATAGTGATGTCAAGACAATGCGTAATTATTAGAAGAATTGACGACCACCGTGGCGCAGTTTGTTAGACGCCGGCTATGAAACTTAAGGCTGCAGGATCGATTTTCGCACCGAGACCAATATTTGTGTGATTCACAGGTATTTTTTTCAGGTCTGGGTATTTGTGAGACCGAAAAGTCTTAATTCCTGATACTCACGACACAAGGCTGGATCTTAGTCTCAAGACTATGTATGGGACTGTTAGGTGTTATTTATTTAATTAACTAACGCCCGAATACTCAAACGCGATTTAAATATTATGTTGCACTTAACTACGCAAATCCTGCTTAAATATACTGGCTAAATAATAAACAATGTAAAAGACAAAATATCTTTATATATCGATAAGCCTCGCGTAGTTCCTGGTACTTATTACACAAGACTCGATCTTATCGTGGTGTTAGCACTATGTATGACTGTTGGGTGTATTTATTTATTTATATAAAAAAGCATTGTAAACAACAAAAAATAAAAAAGCACTATGATTTTGTGAGGCCCTTTTCTGGATCATTAATTTTTGGGACCGCCTTCCGAGCGACGCGCCGTCCCATCCATAATATAATATACCGTGTGTAACTCCGAAATATACTATAATACGTGTATTATAAGCTCACAAAGAAAGGATGGTTTAGTTGGCAGGGATAACAGCTCACATAATACGTCCCATTAAAATAATTATTTGATCCGTAGCGCTTTACAGCTGGCTTCTCTAACTGTAAACGTCTTTATGCGAGGTTATTTACCTCTTTAGTTTTATCTCTTTATTTAATTATGTACACTTTATAGCAAAGAAAAAATATAAATACTACACTTTACACTTTGATCTTAAAAGGCCGAGAAGCGATAAAAAATAACGAAGCTCATAAACATATTGGCGGTCTTATCGTTCTAAGGTAATGTTTTACATACATATGTGGGGACACGAAATGTATAAACACAGACGTCAGGAAATCCCTACTAATATTATAAATGGCAATGTAATTTTGTTTGTTACGCTTTCACGCGAAAACTACTTAACCGATCATCTTGAAACTTTGTAGACATATTCTTGGAGGTACTAGAAGCAAAATAGGTTACTTTTTATTGTTTTTTTTATTTACGGAAGATAAAAATAAAAAAATGACAGTATTGACCATTTTGAATGGTGCATCCGCACTCGGGCGGACCCATTGAGGTGGCGGACCGCTATTTGTTACTATAAATATATGTAAGTTTCATATTATAATAAAGTCAGTTGGCAATTGAAACTGGTTTTCACTTCTTTCTTTAACACAACGCCACACAATCATGGGATGGATTTAAGAAAAGGATTAACATTCAGTTTTTTTAGTTCATATTTTTGTCACGCGCTTTGTCACAGTGGGAGTGGACAATAATTTATTTCAAAATCCTATTAATTCAACATTTTGATCGATTTCGTTGCGGCTTGAAGAATAGTTACACATTCCCGGAGTCTCATCTAGCTTCAATGCTGGGTGTTATTATAAAGCGTGTCCCTTTTGATCCTGGCTAAGCAACAGGAGTTACGTTTTGCGTTGAGTCTGTAAACTTCCTATTTTGGAGGCTGAAATTACTATTTTTGTTGTATTTTTTATTGAGATCGCACTGGATCGCAATTTTATCTGGCGGTATAAAAAGCGTTATCACTCTTTTTACACCGCCATAAAGAAAAATATTGTGAAGAACCTTATATACCTACTTAAAGTTCCTTACAAGAAAAATAATACGATGTGAAGAGGAGTTTAAATAATATCTTCTTATGCGTCGAGAACGCTTGTGATAAGCGATAAATAGTAGCCAGAGTAATTACTGGACATACTTATACTTAACATGGTACGTCTCAGGACTGCGAGTGCAGTGGAATGTCAAGCATTGCTTTGTAAGTCATGGTGTTATTTTTGGTTTTGCTACTGTCCTTGACCGATCGTTTCGCTTATCATCAGTTTAAGTGCATACTCATCTCGCCATTCAATGCTATTTTTTTTTTTGCAAATAGTCTTTCACAAGATTTTTGAATCGTCCTTTTCTGCTACCATAAATAAAAAACTATAAAAACACATATTTTTACCTATTATAATTGATAACAAATGGCAAATAAAATAATCAATGTTTTGTCTCTATTACGTGTATCGGTAGTGAAATTCACTAAATTGTTAAACGGTTTTAATGAAGTGCTTCGAAATAGCCAAATTTATCGGAAATGAGCCCGCGCTGTAATCGTTTTTGCTGTTACACTAAGCTTTGTACAGGCTCGTACTCAGCCATCATATTGGGGCATCTAAATTAATCGTTTTTCGATATTGTGCGTATCGAAACTGTTCTTTTTTTGTTTGACATTCTCTATTTTCATTATTATCAACTGAAGTTTTTGTATGCTCTATTTTTATTTTATTATGTTGCTGAATTGATTTAAAATAGCGCGACTATATGACTAACTATAATCATGATGACACGTTGAGGACTTAATTCCAAGCTTGGAACATAGAAACTAGTGGATTTAGATTTTAAGTTAAATCAAGGAAATGTCGTATAGATAAATGCCATTTGCAACAAATTTGTATTACTGTAAATCGTACATCAAAGTATAAAAAGTAGAAACTATCAATTATAATTTTAAGAAGAGATGAACATATGAATTTCTGCAGCATACTATTTTAATGCAGCTAAATAAAACTGACCACAGTGTACCATGGGCCCCTGGCACTGGATTCGAATTTACCCCTGTTCGAACTGTATTAATGCGCAATTTAACTTTTTGGAAGTACCCCCAAGCGCGAGTTAGATTTATAGGCACATCCATTCGTTTTTGTCTCAATGAAAAAACTTCATTAGCCCGTTCGGTTTCCGTTATTGACCTTTCCGAGTGGACTTTGATTGTTAATTTTGTTGTACAAAAATAAAAACGAGTATACGGTAAATAACTGATTTTGTGAATGGTAACATTCCATTTTATTTTTAAAATGAAGTGTACATGATGACAAGTCTGTATATTTGTGCTCTTCAAGCATAACTTACAGGGAATGTGATAATTCTATCGAATTATGAGTGTCTTTTTCTAATTAAATGAAGGCTGCAAAATTATTGAAACGTCGGGAAGTAAAAAATGTAAAATATAACCAAATGGTATCGGTTCGGTTTAAAGACATTTATTCTCATAAGAAATTTACATTTCACTTAAAATGAGATACAAAAAAAAAATATGTTAATAAATATTAAGTACAAACTAAGTTACTCACTGATACTCATAGTGTCAATATATAACTTTAATTTTTTCTTAAAACTATTCACACTCTCACTGTTTTTAATATTATTTGGTAATTTATTGAACAACATTGCCCCCTCATACATAATTGTCTTCTTTCCATAATTTGTCCTTGGCTTTATTACTTTAAGTTGGTATTTTTTCCTAAGATTCCATTTATTTTCTCGTATGTTTAATTGTATATTGGATTTAACGGTATTTGCGATAATTTTTTTAATTGAAATACATGTGTTATATTTATATAGTTGGTTTAAGTTAAATAATTTGGTTTTTTCATAAAGTTGTTTTGTTGGCGTACGGAAAGGATAATGGTACAATACTTTAATGATTTTATTTTGTGTTCTCTGCAATGGATTTAAATTACTTAATGCGGCAGACCCCCATATTTCAATCAAATATTCGAGATGTGATTTTACTAATGAATTGTATATAACTGTTCTTACTTTATGATGTATACAGTATGCTATTTTTCTCAATGCTCCCAGTAATGATGTTAACTTCGATCTAACAAGTTGGATGTGCGGATTCCACGTAAGTTTGTCATCTACAAGTAAGCCTAAGTATTTTTCCTGATGTGATCTTTTAATAATTTGGTTATTTATTTTGAGTGGTTCGAATTCTGGTATTTGTTTATTCTTTGCGGAAAAAATCATGTACGATGTTTTTGTCGTGTTAATTGTCAACAAGTTATGGAGCAACCATTCGTTTAATGCGTTGAGGTCTTTTTGTGCGTCAGTGATAATATCATGAATAGATCGATCGAAGTAAAACAGACAGGTATCGTCAGCATATAGCGTTAGATGTCCAGTCAATCCTATGTTATTTATGCTGTTGGCGTAAATTTAAAAAAGTAATGGACCTAACACAGATCCCTGTGGTATACCATAAGAAATATTTTGAGGGGAACTTTTATAATTATCGATTTTCACGACTTGCCGTCTATTTTGTAAATAAGACTTGAACAGGTTCAGAGCTGTGTTATTGATGCCTAAGTCGTTTAATTTTAAAATCAGCTTTTGGTGACTGACGGTGTCGAACGCTTTCTTTAAGTCGATAAATATACCCAATGCAATGTTTTTCTTGTCTATATGTGTAAAGAAATAACATTTCTTTAGTTCCTTGTTTATTATTGATAAAACAGGAATAGATTTCTTTAAGTATTAAAGAGATGGCGTTATGTGAGTACATGGACGTCACATCGCAATTTTAGCAACATTAATAAATAATTTTAAATATGGAAGCAGTCAAATACGAGTGTCAAATAAATAATTAGAGAAAGGAATCGACAAATTAATTATATTACTTTAAATGTCGTTTCATGATGCAATTCTGATAAATTGTATACGAATCCACAAATCAAATAAATGTGTTGCTCTGAAAACCAAAGATTTTATTTTAACATATGGTTACATAGATTATTGTATGACAAAATATTACAAATCATATTGTTATTTCAATTATAAACTATACCTGAAAACCAAAGAAACGACATTTAAAGTAATATAATTAATTTGTCGATTCCTTTCTCTAATTATTTATTTGAAACTCGTATTTGACTTCTTCCATATTTAAAATTATTTATTAATGTTGCTAAAATTGCGATGTGACGTCCATGTACTCACATAACGCCATCTCTTTAATACTTAAAGAAATCTATTTCTGTTTTATCAATAATAAACAAGGAATTAAAGAAATGTTATTTCTTTACATATGTAATTTTATTTTAGTGATTAAGTCAAGAGTGGCTGATCTTGTACTAGATTTCGGACAAAAACCATATTGCTGCTTGATTAAAAATTGTTTTTCTGTTAAGTAATTACTAAGCCGATCATATAAAATTCTTTCGAAGATTTTTGATAGTACAGGTAATACTGATATCGGTCTGTAATTATTAGGGTCGGTTTTGGATCCAGATTTATAAATAGGAGTCACTTTGGCTACCTTTAACGAGTCTGGAAATACACCTAATCTCAGGCATTCGTTTATTGAGTGGACTAGTTTTCCAACAATTAGATTTTTAAGGCATTTAATTGCTTTTGTGGATATTCCATCCAATCCAGTACTGGTGTTGGTATCAAGGTTGTCTATAATTTTGTTTGCGATGAAATCCGTAAATAATAGTTTCATCATCATCATCTCAGCCACAAGAAGTCCAATGCTGAACATAGGTCTCTCCCAAGGATCTCCACATCAACCTGTTGGAAGCAGCCTGCATTCAGCGACTTTCTGAAACTTTTGTCAAATTGAAGTGGCAGTATCCCGGGCACATGACGCGTAGATAGCCATTGGGGACGAAAAGATCTTGAATGGAGGCCACGTACAGGCAAGCGAAATAGCGGAATCCCGCCTACAAGGTGGACGGACGACCTGGCTAAAGTTTTATTTTAATAGAATTAATTCTTAAACCTCAGTGGTAAAGGATGCTAGTGAAACATATATAGGGCGATGTAGATATAGCGTTCTTAATTACCTCTTGCAGCTTAATAATGAGCTATTTTTACTATGGCAATAAGATCGTTGTTTTATTACAATACCAACTTATACTCACGCCTTTTATCAAGACGGGGTAGAGAGAGATCTACCATGTTTCAAATTGTGTGTTCAGTATTAAGATTACATTACTTAAAATACACTTCTCATAAGAAAAATCTTTTGTAAGGTTTATCACATACATGTATGTAGGAATATAAGTTAAATGTAATTTAATACTGAATAATATGAAGATTTCAAATCCCAATGTTGATATTCTAAATTCAAATTATACACATGTTTATGATAATTCTTATAAAACATAAACTGGCAAGGTATCTCGATTTTCCTGATGACAAGTACGTCTTTGTTATTTTGCTACCGCATTCTTACAAATGTGTCTTTTTGCCAACCACTCTCAATCGTACTCTCGTTTAGCATCCTGGCCCGTGCCCTGCATTGGGACGTTTATGGGCTGATAGAGAATTCTTACAAATATAAAATAAATTACAGGCAGTCCTGTACTTTACAACCTTACACTTAAATACTGCCTCGGTGGCGAGGATTTACTACGGTATGATTGCAAATCTGAGTCTCGGGTTCGAAGCCCTGGTCGGGTAGAGTAATATTGGATTTTCCATAAACCAGGAGTCAGGAATTTGCCTATCACATCACGGGACGGAACACAGAAGGCGAAACGTAGTTGTCCTGGTAGCATATTTCCCTACTCCCTTCTAGAAAAAGGCGTGAATTTATGTAGGTTCGACTTTAAAAGTTTTAAAACGTACCGTAGTAACTTTACAAATATACAAAATACTTTCAATAGAATATTTCTCTAGAGAAATAAGGTCTATTTGCAATATGCCAAAGAGCTCATCGTGGTTTTTTAAAATTCTAGCTTTATTTATCTCCCACATTATTATCAGCTGAAGATTACTCATAGCATAAAGGATAGGCATGTTCATATTTTATGAAGAAACGCTGGAATGACTGCTTGTGTGGTACAAATAACAAGATCTAGGCGAATTTTTCAATGGTAAATACACTTAATTATTACGGAGCCTTGAGTCTACACAATACCAAGGTTCTCTTCTTATTGCAATGAATGGCGAGACGAGCATGAGATTAACCTGATGATAAACTATGCGACAGCCCATGGACAGTAGAAAAACCAAATAACCCCATGGCTCACAAGGCAATGCTTCACATTCTACTGCGCTCACCGTCCTATGACATAAAATGTTGAGTCTCAATCTATCCAGTACTTAATATGGCTACAATGTCCTTCAAAATATGTCCTCGGTTTGTGTTGTTGTTTGTTCCAAAAGGTAAACCTTTGTAGTGTAGGTACCACTAAACAAACCCGGTTGGAAGATCTTACACATCTTAAAAATAATCATGGTGACCTCTTATTTTTAATGTGTTTCTTCATTGTTAAATGAAGCATTAATAAGTAACGATACCTTGAAATAGTTTTAAATAAACAAGGCGTTTTAAAATCGCTCTCGTTACCGCTTAAGCTTATCGCTCGTACCACCTGTATCCCATTGATTGAACTTAATAAATGGATACCGGGATAGCAAATAGGAAAAGACAGATAACATTCACGCTTTATTTACGAGGTATGTCTAGATAATACCATTTATTCCATTATTTATTAGTCCGGAGTTATCCGAATAAGATGTATTTACAGGAAAAATAAATATGCCATAATTTATGGATGAAAGATTAGGGCTTGGATGATTTGTTTACGTATGAATGTCCTTACGACGTATTTATTCAGACGTAGAATCAGACACACGAGAACACGTGCCAAACACATATTGCTGACACTTATATAAGCTGAAGGCTTTATTAATGAAAGGGGGGGTACAAACAATGCCACCTACATTTTGATCTGTTTATTTTCGTCCCAAACAGATATAGTAGTGAAGCCTATCGCCGTACCAGGTAAAATTGTAACGTGTATATCATTTTAAAAGCTCATAAATTATATTGCCTCAACTGTGGATTGAAGACCTCAATGATACTGACCAGTCATTGGATCAATAAGAAATAAATTGTGATTCTAAGTTGGTAAAAATATACAGGGTATATCAAGACTCCTACCGAAACCGTAGCCGGGTATGAGCTAAAAATTTCGCACACATTTTTTTGTGATTTTGTAAATATCATCGTGTTTGGGTGGTAAATTAATTGTTTTTGCTAAAATAATAATTTAAACTCTTGCATTTTTAAAAATAAAACACTTTTATTTTAGAAAAAAACTACGTATTTTCCACCCAAATACGACGATAGAAAAGAATTTCTGAAGTCACTAAAACTATAACCCGGCTTCGTTTTCAGTAGTTGTCTTCATATATCCTGTTTTATAAACACTTAGTTAAGGATATATTTGTCAACGTGTCCGATACAAAAAACATGGCTATTGTCCAGCCAAACATTTTGCCGATGGAAGCAATAAAAATCAAAGGAACGGATTTAAGACATTGCTTTTGTTTACTTGTTTTTATTTATTTTTGATCTTTTCGCCGACGCAAACAATGTTATGTATTGTTTGGTTTGTTTGTTGGGTTAGTTTCGTCGCCTTTATATTATAAATGAAATGTGAGGCAAGGGGATTTCGTGGTAGGTTTCTGAATAGTTTCGTGGAAATACGTTTACAAAATATATTGTTCCTTACTGTTTTGAAGTGATAGCTATGATTTACCTTATTGAAGCACTAAAGGGGCGGCATCTGGGCAAAAATAAAAAAGTGGGTATAATTTTTGTTTCTACCAAAGGTTATACTTTGAGACCGTCTTTTACCTTTGGGCTAGTGGGAAGTATTCTACAGGTTTTTCTTAATAGAAAACGAACTTTATGAAGGTAATTTATCCGGCAAACGAGTAAACAGGTACCCTGATGGTAAGTGGCATCTGCCGTCCATAAGCATTCACAACACTTGGATCATGAATTCGGGAGGAGAGCGAGAAGGAAAAAGGATGGAAAGAGAAAAGGGATATTGGGCATCTAGCAATCAAACTCACCGAGCGAAAGAAATCAAAGCCCCAGGCAAGCCTGTAAATTCGTAGTGAGTCACGACTGATAACAGCTTGGCCCGGTGGATCTATTTATTTAAAATATAAAGGATTTTTAATATTGCTATGATAATAAATTACGTAATAACTTTATACAGAAGGTCCCTTAAGCAAGGACTAAATAAATTAACCGACTTGGTATTACATAGATCTCAGTCCTTGCGATAGAAAAACTGAGCTGCGAGACTTGGTATTTCTTTACAGGATGTTTTTGTTGGGATCCCTTTTTTACTAGAACACATATAAAGCAGATATTTGCATCTCCTTCACCATCCATTCCGTATAGCTGAAATATATATTCCCTAATGGCGTCCCCATTAAAATAAATATTTCGGCGCTTATTGTGACGTTAATTTCGAATGAAGTGCTGAAATTACCGCTATCAAACTCGTTTTTACAATCAATGATACGTATTTTATTATCTGTGGACCTACGCGTTTTATTATTATCGTAGAAATATTTTTTATATATTGCTTTTGAAATTTATTTAATAGAGCACTTTTGGTGATTGTATAGTGTTTGTAGCTGTCCCGATACCTATCATTAGACATAAAGGAGTGATTAACCTATGCCGTGTTTCGGGCAGTGTTGTAAAAAAGCTCGAGTCGGCGCTTAAACGCTCGAGTCGACGCTCAAGCAGATTGCTCGTGCTCGAGTCGGGACTCGACTGAAGCGCTCGACGCTCGAGCAGTGGCTTGAGCGCTCGGCTCGAGCTTGAGAGCGCGCTTAGATTACATAGTTAGAGAAACTGTAAAAAAGATCTGTATCTGTATCAGCCCATATACGTCCCACTGCAAGGCACAGGCCTACTCTACAATCGAGAGTTCGATTGAGAGTGTTTAGGCCATATAGTCCACCACACTAGCCTAGTGCGGGTTGGCGGACTTACATACCATAGAATTTTTTATAAATCGCTATGGTATGCAGGTTTCCTCATGATGTTTTCCTTCACCGTTTTAGTGCATGGTGATTGACTATCAATACACACATGACTCCGAAAAGTCAGAGGTGTGCCCTGGGATTCGAACCTGCGACCACCGTAAAAAAGATAGTATAATTGAAATAAGACAATTTCAATTTTATTTTTAACGATATTTATATTATAATAGTAGAAAAATACTTATTTATTATTAGTATACAATATGTCATATGATCTACGCCATAAGGGCCAAATTACATTACAAGTGTGGTTTAGCTTTTTGTTTGTTTTTAGTTTTTGTGTTTTACTGGTGGTAAGTCTCTAATATGTGAGAGGCTGTTTTGGTGGGTACCACCGCAATGTCTATTTCTCCCGTCAAACAGCAGTTTAAATGCACTGTTGTGATTCGGATTGAAGGACATTGTAGTCAAAGTAACTACTGTACATATTGAGACTTAACATCTTGTGTCTCAGGATGGCGAGCGCAGTGGAATGCCAAGCATTGTTTTATAAATCAAGGTGTTGTTTGGTTTTGCTACTGATCATGAGCGGTCGCATCGCTTACCATCAGGTGGACGGCGTGCTCGTCTCGCCATTCAATGCAATAATATATAATAGTTAAAAAAAACTAAAATACACGCTTTAATAAGATATACAACTAAAAAAGTAAAAATAATTGATACTGAATTTAAGATAAGAAAATGGAGTAAAATACATATATTTTATTGTTACAAAGCGTGGGGTGTTTACAACAATTACTTATCCTCCTGCACCCCACGCTTTGTAACAATAAAATATATGTATTTTACTCCATTTTCTTATCTTAAATTCAGTATCAATTATTTTTACTTTTTTAGTTGTATATCTTATTAAAGCGTGTATTTTAGTTTTTTTTTTAACTATTATATAATTGTTTTGACTAAAAACATCCATCTACGGCTGTATTTCCAGTCAATAACGCCATCTGTTGGTCAGTAGTAACATTTGACACTTGAAGAATACAAGAAGCTTATACCCAAATGGAGATTGCATTCCGTATATAAAAGTGAAGCACAAAAATTTGACCTCGAATGACGTTGCGACTGATTGCTATCCTTTTCTTTCGAGTGACAATGAATGAAAATGACTTTTTGTTCATTCATTGTCACTCGAAAGAAAAAGATAGCAATCAGTGTGCTTCACTTTTATATACAGAATGCAATCTCCATTTGGGTATAAGCTTCTTGGAAGAATACAATGTTAACGCCATCTAGCGATGAATGTAGCAATGGTCATCAATTATAAGAATAATTAATCCTGGCGAATCTAATCAGGATAATTATATATTTTAATCGAATTATTGTATTGTCATCGGTCTTTGAGAGGTGTGCAAAATTTGAACGAAATCTGGCCGTTTAAAGTGGGTCAAAATCGCGCCCAAAGAAGTCGGTTACAAACAAACATACAAATATACAAACATACAAATATACAAACATACAAGTGAAGCTAATATAAAGCGTGTAAAAAAATAATAGCTGAAGTTTCTGTACAATTCCTGACTACCTACTGATTTTTCTTAGCAACTAAGTTAAATTAAATACCTACCTAAAATCATTACACATCTTTGCAACACTATAATTTTTTATAACCATGAGAAAAGTCACATACTGGCCTGTATATTTTCGTTACTAATGTATGTGCCCGCGACTTCGTCCGCGTGAAGTTTAACAAAAAAGTTAATTAGTTCTTTTAGTTATTTTTTAAATAAATGAAATTTTCTACAACAAATGTAGCCCAAGTTACTCCTTATTATATCAGCTACCTGACAAAAAAAGTCCCGTCAAAATCGGTCTAGCCATTTCAGAGATTAGCCGGAACAAACATACAGACTGACAGACGGACAGACAGACAGACAAAAAAAAATCTAAGGTCATTTTCGTTATAGGTATCGTGTATATAACGATATGTACTTGGACATTTTTATTTATTTTCACTTTACAAACAGACACTTCAATTTTATTTTTATGTATAGACTAGCTGTGCCCGCGACTTCGTCCGCGTGGAGTTTAACGAAAAAGTTAATTAGTTTTTTAAGTTATTTTTTTAAATAAATGAAATTTTCGAAAACACATGTAGCCTAAGTTACTCCTTATTATATCAGCTACCTGACAATAAAAGTCCCGTCAAAATCGGTCCAGCCATTTCAGAGATTAGCCGGAACAAACAGACAGAAAATAACTTTTCTAAAATAAATGTAGCCAAAGTTACTCCTTGTTATATCAGCTACCTGACAAAAAAAGTCCCGTCAAAATCGGTCCAGCCATTTCAGAGATTAGCCGGAACAAACAGACAGACAGACAAAAAAATTTAAATATCATTTTCGGCACAGGTATCGTGTATATAATGATATGTAGTAGGACATTTTTTTTTATTTTCACTCTTAAAACAGACACTTCAATTTTATTTATATGTATAGATAAGGCCAGCTTATACGACCAAAGTCAAAAGATAAGTAATACTCATCGTACCTACCGCCCCCCACAACTCCTAACATTTTTATTTATCATAATTTTTTCATCTATCCGTATTTAAAAACTACAACGCTTGAACGCTCGAGCGCATAACTCGAGCATGAAAGTCTAAACTCTCAACGCTCGCAAGCCTTAAACGCTCAAGCGTTTAACGCTCGAGTCTAAAACGCTCCAAAGCGTCGACTCAGCGCTCGACGCTCGACTCTCAGCGCTCATTTTTACAACACTAGTTTCGGGTTCAGTGAAATATATAAATTCAGTGGTTTTTATTACGATGATTAGTGAGATGAGCATGCCATTAGCCCGATGGCAAGCGGCACGACCGCTCATGGACAGTAGCAAAACTAAACAATACCAGGAATTATTAAGCAATGCTTGTTCCTCCACTGCGCTTACCATCCTGAGACATAAGGTATAAAATCTCAATATATCCAGTAGTTACTATGTATACAATGTCCTACAAATCTAAACACAATAGTGAATATTCGTATGGGTCACTGTAGACAGGTTTAATTACGGATTGATGAAAAGTCGGTAGTGATAGGCGAAGGGTTCATGCACCAGACAAATGTTTGTGTGATCAAATATTTGTTCCGGATCTGGGTGTTGACTGAAAAGTTTTTCGTACTTTGTGATTGCTACGATACACGACTTGTTACTAAGTGCGATGTCAGGGTTGTGTGTGATAGTTTGTGTATATATATTTTTATTTTTTGTAGCGGGTGTACAATACAGACACCTCGTATGATATTCGCTATATACAAATATTTTATAATGGGCAAATTATAATCAACTCCACCGTTTTTCTATGAGTAAGTGACATTGTTACTTATTGATTTTAACACCTTTAGTATTTCCTAGTAGAAGTAAACAGTACGCAATTATTTTCTAGTTTCTTTCCCATGAATAAATTAATCATCAATGTTTTCTTAACTTATTTTTAAATAAATTAAACACCCATTAGTATCTCCGGATTTAGAAAAGTATAACATTTTAAGCTGTTTATTTCTTCAAGGTGGATTTAAGTAAATTCCTTTCTTGGCAAGCCCACGCATTGTGAACCGCCTACCTGCAAAATTTCGAGTTTGTAAGCTTATAATTCCCTAAATTGGAAGGCTGCGTGGCTTAGTGGGCGAAATGCTTGTGAAACGAGAGTGCATGCTCAAGATAAATGCTTGTGTAATCAACAATTTGCTAGGGGCTTGGGTGTTATGGGACTGAAACCTTTTGCGGGTAATTGTTCTTCTTGATAGTGACTATCTGATGATAAGTCTATTGGAACCAAAGCAGAGCAAAATTAGAGACATTTTGCTCGCTCCCTCAGAGTATCTTGATATGTTGAGGAATGGGATATTAAATAAATAAATAAATACACCCAACAGTCACATACATAGTCCTGACTCCACACTAAGATCAAGTCTTGTGTCGTGGGTATCAGGAACTACGAGAGACTTTTCGATCTCACAAACACCCAGACCCGATAAAAATACCTGTGGTTCACACAAATAATTGTTTTCGTGCGGGAATCGAACCCGCGGCGTCTCGTTTCACCGCCGGCGTCTAACCAACTGCGCCACGGAGGCTGTCGAAGTTATATTATATTAGGAGAGTTCGCCTATTTTTTGTATAGAAATTAAATGTTTAAAAACAGAATTTCAAAACCTTATTTACTCCGACAATTCAGGGAGTTAGTTCAGACTTCCTAGAAACTGTCTTGGTTCGACTTTTCGCTCGCATAGCTTCTATACAAACTTTCATTCTCTATATGCCTTAGGGAATGAATTTTGAGAAACCATTACTTAGCAGTCTTCACGAGAAGAAACTTCCCAACAAATATTAATGTTTCTAAATCCACGTTTTGGTTACACATAATCAACTACCGATGTAATATATTATACAGGGTATATCAAGAGTCTTGATCATCATCAGTTTTGATTCAAGACTGCTATCGAAAACGAAGCTGGGTGGTAGTTTTAGTGACTTCAGACACAATGCAAATAATTTTGTGCAAAAAATTGTAACGATTTTTTTTTGTAATTTTTTCTATCTTCTTATTAGGGTGGAAAATACATAGTTTTTTCTTAAATAATAGTGTACACCCTATTATTTTGAAAGACGCTATGGTACAAAAGGCCTTATATTATTATTTTAGCAAAAACTATGGATTTACCACCCAAGCTCGACGATATTTAAAAAATAATAAACAAATATTGTCGCGTTTCTATACGAATTTTTTAGTTACATTGTATTTGTAGTCACTAAAACTAGCACTTGGCTTCGTTCTCGGTAACAGTCGATATACCCGGTATAGATAGAAAGATCTTCTTTGCTTGGTTAAATCGTTGGTTAAATTTTAACTTATATATTGACTAAAATGACGGTGTTATTTTATTAGCAATCGGATTCAAAGTGTCTTAATTTGTAGATTATTGAGTATTTTTCTAAGGTAAAGCAATTCAATGCATATCAATTTCCAGTTTTGAAAAATAAATTATATTAAGTGTTCGCGAATACAAATTGGACTCGCCCGCATCACATTTTGGAACTGTAATTAGATCGGTAAACTACTGTCATCTCTACCTACCCTTCAAAGATAGGCATATAGATAATATTGGAGTATGACAGCTTAAAACATCCCAGACATCAAAACCTTTTCACTTTCCGCGCTGTTTTTTACACCGCAATAAAACAGAAAAAACACAAAGATTTCGCACCAAGAATAGGATGTGTTTCTTTAGATGAAAAACAGTAAAAAATAAGGGCAATATATATTTTTCCAGCGTAATAAACGACGTCTGGTGGATGGCTTTAATAAACGCTGTAAAGATGAATATGTTCATCTTGCGTCAGACGTTCTGTGTATACTTTGATTTGTTTCTGAGACTTTTTTTGAGGATAT
The DNA here is from genome assembly GCA_023078785.2 of Hyles euphorbiae. Taxonomy (NCBI): domain Eukaryota; kingdom Metazoa; phylum Arthropoda; class Insecta; order Lepidoptera; family Sphingidae; genus Hyles; species Hyles euphorbiae. The sequence continues at coordinate 13,379,725 of CM041047.1, forward strand.
TTTGTCTGTATTTTTTGTTTAATTTTATAGTTTGTGTAATACTTTTGTCATAGTAGTGTAAATCTTTTAAGGGTTTATTATACTTTTATGGTCGGTTGTTTAATTGTTCTGCTGTGATGTCACATTCATCATCATAAGCCCTTTGCAGTCTATTACCAGTAATGGCACTCACAATCACTGCAGCCTTTGTCCAGACATAGATGGAACAGTGCATTTACATTGCTGTTTGGCAGGAGAAATACACATTCCGGTCATACCCACTCAGGCGGCCTCTTATATTTGCGATACCTACCACCAGGAAAAAATAATTATATTCTAATAAATTATTCTGTGATAATAATCTACTCGCTGTTGCAATTTTATCTTTAACTTGATCTCAAAGTTTGTTCATTGTACGATGCTAATGTAAAAGCTGATAGAGATTACACTTTGCATAAGCAAATGAGCGAGATTACAATGTTTTTAATGGAGAATATTCAATAGTAGTTTAATATTAAAGGTTTATTAACTACTCTCATTTTTAACCGACTTCAAAAAAAGGAGGAGGTTCTCAATTCGACTGTATGTTGCTTTTTTTTTTTTATGTTTGTTACCTCGTTTTATTTAATAAAAACGCACCGTTTTATCAAAAAAAAAATTATTACAATTAATGGCGCGACTCATGAACATTAGCAAAAGCAAACAACTTCTCAAATAACAAAGCAATGCTTGGCATTCCAACACGCTCGCCTTTCTGATACATAACTCTCAATATGTCTTGTTGTATATTATTATTATTTATCTATTTTATAATTATTATTCTTTAAGGTCCACTGCTGAAAGCGGGCCTCGCCTAATAATCTCTACATGGCCTTGTATCGAGCGATATTTTTTAAAATTCCGTTTGTCGATTACCTGCTGATGTGAATAAATATATGTTAGTATAGTCTTTATATTTGGCAGTCTCTTTTGCCTAGGTTTTAACATTCGAAAATTGAAAACATCATATATACATTCGTTTCGACACGACTCTTCCCAGAGTTTCAAAAATTCCGACTTCAATATCCACCCACTCAAACCATTTTCTCGGTAACCTGACATCTAACGTAAACATACCAAACATTCCTTTCAAACATACTGAATAAATACTGAAAATATAATAACATGTGACTCCATAAGATGCCTATCAAAATACACGCTTCGTCGTGAAATATCCGGTGGGCGGGTGAGGTCCGGTCAATTTTGTAAAAACATAAAATATATATTAAGATAGGGTTCCGTATAGATATTATTTTGGAGTGTTTGTATAGGCACAGTATAGGTTTGGAACAAGCTTATCTGATGTTCACTGAACCCTGCTTTTGAATTGATCCTGGGGGTACATTCCCGCGAGAATAAATAATAAAAAAATATATTAAAATCTTTCCTTAACGTAGGTAATTTTTTATTTTATTTATTCATGCAATCAAAGGCGTTTACAATTTGTATCTTATTCTACAAGTATTTACAATAAATAAGGCTAATAAAAGGTTTCCAATCCAATTTGCAAACATTTCACATAACAATTTATGCTTAGGCTAAGTAGTTTAACAATTGCAATTGAATACGGCTGTCTAAGTAACAATTGAAATTAAATACAGCTAATGTAGACTTGGATAGCCCTGTATTGTAAGCACAAGCTGTCATTTACATGTTGCAGTGCATAGATGCAATGGATCTTTATAGAAATATTTTTCATTCGTAATATTTTCAAACAATATGTTTTTCTTCTCTAGACTTAATTATTATACACCTGGCTTCGTCTCTCTGCACTACCTTAAGGTCGACTGGTATAAAATGTCATCAGGCATTAAGTCCACCTGTACTATTTTAAATTGTACAAAGTGTGAAAAAATAAAAACAAATAAATGATTGAAATGGTAAAAGAAGGAGTGAAATAAAGGATAAGGTAGGATAGTTGTTTCAGTATTTTATTAACTAAACGAAACAAAAATATTATTTTTCAAACAATTAATAAATTTATTTTATTAATACTAAGGCTGCATGTTAGGGCTGTTTATCGTGAGGCTCTGGGTTCTATTCTCAGGTAGAGTAAAATTTTTGTAGAGTATTTAAATGCCACTAGTGTTTTTGGAGAAAATAATACGTATGAACTTTATGTATGTACATACCAGTTAACACTATAATTCATATTACATTCCCGTTATTATCGATTTATATTCCGGGTAATATAAACATATTAAAATTATAAACAAAATTCTATATTTTTTGTTTATGCCAATTTATATTAATATTTTAGCTTAGGACCTTTACAGATTATAACAAGCGAAAATCCCTTAATCCAGAAAACAACAGACTGAACCCTAAAGATAACCCATCGTATCAACTTAACGCACGAACATGACGTTTTGGTAATCTAACTTTTTGCGCCATCAATCATCGCGCGTGGTACCGTGGTCACAGCAATTAAAATACCGACTGCCATATCGTCGCCTATATAACCCATTAAAGATATAATGATTTTACGATACATGAATAAATGAGTAGTTTTAAAGAAGGTACCTACTCAGGTAAGGTATCTACTCAGACGGCCTCTCACATAAGAAAGACCTACGACCAGTTACAACCATATTTTCTTTTTATTGAGCATGCCTGAACGCATGCATGAACGGCAAGTGAACCTGATGGTAAGCGATTCGACCGCTCATGAACAGTAGCAAAAACAAACAACACCTTGAATTACAAAGAAATGCTTGGCATTCCACTGCGCTCGCCATCCTGAGACATAATATGTTAAGTCTCAATATGTCCAGTAGTTACTCTGGCTACAATGTCCTTCAACCCGAAACACAACAGTGCATTTAAACTACTGCTTAGCGGGAGAAATAGACATTGCGGTGGTACCTACCCAGATGGACTCTCACATATGAGAGACCTACTACCGGTATTTGCGTCGCATTTTGCCTTGGAGCTCTATTACTATTATTGTTTTAATTGAAATGTCATTAATATTGGTTTATGCATATTTTGTGCACAGTTTATGCACAAGGTATGAAAGCTGCGTGTTTTGTTGAAGGAAAATTAAATAAATAAATACACCCAACAGTCACACACAGTCCTAACCCCACACTAAGATCGAGTCTTGTGTCGTGGGTATCAGGAACTACGAGAGACTTTTTCGGTCTCACACACACCCAGACCCGATACAAATATCTGTAGATATTTGTTTCGGTGCGGGGATCGAAACCGCAGCCTCTCGTTTCACAGCTGGCGTTAAACCAACTGCGACACGGCTGTCAAAAATTTGTTTAGCATACATAACATAAACTTTGCAAACAATATTTCTAGTTCCGAACGATTGAAAGTAATTTTTAATTTAACTTCTGGAAGTCTCACAGACATCATTCATGATAACAAGGACTGAGGTGTTAGTCATCCACATACTTGATAACGGAAAACATCACCCTCCTTCAGCAGTCGGGTAAAAATACATACCCGAAAATTCCCGTGAAATAGACGGTGTTTTTACTAGTTCCCGTGTTATCGTGACGTCGACGTGACGTTGACGATGACGTGTTCCGGGAGATACCGCGCTTCCGACACATTTTGTGCGGCGCGTAGGGATATTGATATACGAATGTGAATTGAGTGTCACTCTTAATTGGATATGGCAGAAATGTGTGTTTATTCTTTATAAGAGTACTCCGTTATTTGTACAAGAAGTCGTACATACTTTTATAAAGTAAAATAGCAATTATTTGGAACAAAACGATCAATTTTATAGTTTATATACAATTTTAATGAATTTTTCATAATGGGAAGGTATTTTTTCCTTTTCATTAATTACCTTTAGTTGAACTATATGCCTCCCTCAAGGATCTCAATTACAGCCATGAGCTCCTCGCGCGTTGTGTCCAGCCCACTCCCCCAGGAGATGGCCTATGTTCAGCAGTGGACTTCCTGTGGCCGAAGAGAGAGAACGAGAATTGAACTGTGGTTTCATACATTTCTTTCTAAATATATGTATCAATGAAATCTAACCATACCTTTGCATAGATTCAACATAATAAACATTTACAGACAGCAATTCAAAGCAACAAAACCCTGTATTTGGTAAATATTTAGCTTTTGTGGAGATCGAACCTTTGACCTTTCGTTTCATATTCACAGCACGAAACTTAAACGTCTGTAAAACTAGACTAATGGATTCTCCAGCCATTTTGAAGTTTCAACCTTCGTCAGTGTGTCTACATGGAGCGGCAAGCCTAACACCCAGGTTAATGATGTCGTTGACCCAAACCGCGAGTTTAAAATGCGTAACAATAATGCTAGGCGCTAGTTTGCCTTTTATATCAGATATTTTTAAATGCCTGACTTATCTTTAGTGGTGGCAGGTCTCTCATAGGTGACGACAGGCCGTCTGGGTAGGTACCACTGCAATGTCTATTTCTTCAGCCAAACAGCAGTGTGAATGCTGTTGTGTTTCGGTTTGGAGGACATTGTAGCCAGAGTAACTACTGGACATATTGAGACTTAACGTCTTATGTCTCAGGCGAACTCAGTGGAATGCCAAGCATTCTGTATCAGCCCATATACGTCCCACTGCAGGGCACGGGCCTCCTCTACAATCGAGAGTACGATTGAGAGTGGTTAGGCCATATAGTCCACCACGCTGGCCTAGTGCGGGTTGGCGGACTTACATACCATAGAATTTTTTTATAAATCGCTATGGTATGCAGGTTTCCTCACGATGTTTTCCTTCACCGTTTTAGTGCGTGGTGATTGACTATCAATACACACATGACTCCGAAAAGTCAGAGGTGTGCCCTGGGATTCGAACCCGCGACCACCGTGAACATGTTGGCAGCCGCGTCTACCAACAGGCCACCACGCACTTAATGCCAAGCATTGCTTTGTTGTTATTCGAGGTATAGCTTACCACCAGCGAATGGCAAGCTCATTAATTGCAATAAAAAAGGACTTTTCAGGAAAGGATAATTCATAATTTCTCATACGCTTCCCGTAGTAGCCGGGTGGACCTTAAAATAAGCAGCTAAATTAACCAAAAATACATAAGTACGTTTGAAAAAATTGTTATATCCCAGATTCGAATTCGCGACCCATAGTTTGGTGTTCTGTTTCTCATTGTCAAGGCTATCGCTCTTTCTACATTTGAATATAAATAAACTGTATTTACAATTTTGATCTCTGGTTTGATCACCCTTTCACTTCACCTTTTCATTCACCCAGAAGTTAAATCTTTATTCAGCATCAGAGTTCTTTCAAACACTTTTTAATATTCTTTTAAAAATTAATATCGTCATATTTGGTGTATTTTAATGTTTTTTTTTTGTCTGTGAAATTCACATTCCAGCTACAAAATTAACATTTCGAAGACTCAAAATTACATTTTACACGGGCTAATATTAACCACATAATACCAATAAATGCTAACCATTTTCAATTTACCCGTTGATTACAAATCGCCGATTAACCGTTAATATAACTATTTATCAAAACTAAAATTAAACCCTGATTATAATTATCTATTTCCCCCAACAATTTATTTAATTTGGCACAAACCGCAGGCCGTGCGCAATGGTTACAAGCACTGTATAATCGGTACAAGGGCGGCCAAAACTTAAATTTTATTTTGTTTCCGGTATTTTGGGGTGAATATAAATACGACATAAATGAGAATGTGACTCTGTTTGTTTGTGAAGCGCGCATAAACGTTGTGGCTGACACAAAGGATAAAGTGAACTTTTGATGCAGACAAAAAGATTTCGGAGGCAAAAAAAAGCATTTGATTTTTTTATGTTCTCGTTTGTCGAACGCTAAAACGTATAAAAAGTAGTTAAATAAATAAATACACCCAACGGTTACATAGTCCTGACCCCACACTTAGATCGAGTCTTGTATTGTAGGTACTTTTTTTTTTTTTTTTTTTTTGTTTTTTTTTTTTTGTTGACGCGGGGAAACCGGATTACCGCTAACGCCCCACCTTGGGGGAGGGTGGAGCGATTATGTTGGGTTCACCGATAGGCATACCAACCAAAACCCCGCGTTGCCCTCTTCAGCGCAATTAGAACGGCCCCGGGAACCCGAAGCAAGAGCGCTCCAGCTTCTACCGGGACCATCCCTGCACAATGCCGCTCAATTTGCGGCACGTACCATAAGTATGTTGGAGGCTAGGAAGCCTCCTCATTTCCCGGCAACAGGCAATTGCTTCCTCCTCCTCCTGCTGCCGAACATCTCGAGGTCGCATTGTACGTGAGTACAATGGGCGCAACAACAGCCCCCCACTGCGCGCCCGCGACCTTCACTTCCCCATTAGTCGCCTCCTACGACAGGCAGGGGATACCGTGGCGGGATTCTCGAAGCGTCCCCATACCACAGGGCGCTTGTATTGTAGGTACTAGGTATCAATAACTACGAGAGACTTCGGTCTGAACAACCCAGACCCGAAACAAATACAAAAATCACAAAAATATTGGTTTTATCGTGGGGATCGTACCTATAGCCTTTCGTTTCATAGCCAACGTCTAACCGATTGCGGTACAGAGGTTGTCAAAGTTAAAATATATCTAGATCTTTATATGGGTAAAAGATTTAAGGCTTTACTCAAAAACAGTTTTAAATCCTATTTTATATTTGATGCATAAAAATATACTGAATTCAAAAGTCTTTCAAAAGGGACACAATATTCGATAACTAAAATATGTTTTGAATTGTCTATGAATAAGATTGTAAAAGTGTAGTTAATAGATGATTATTTTTTAATAGCAGGCTTAGCCCGGTTAAAAGTATTACATGCACTATTAAGGAAACCCTAGAAACTCTACCGGTCTATTGTGCCCTCTGCGACCTATTGTTGAAGTCATTATCTCGGAATCCTTTACTCGGGTGCGAACAATTCCATAAAGATTCGTGGTATATATGTTATGGGCCAAGTGATTAATGCGGGCAGTATTCATAATGCCCGGGCATTATGAATATGGCTACATGTTGATCGGGCAATGTGATTAATAGGTGATTTTTTACATGGTGCGCTGCCGCATTGTCGCATCTGCGATAGATCTATAAATTAGAAAGGTTGATCTGCTTATGTTTAGTTGTTTTTTAACGTCCGAAACATTATCTTCAGAAGAAAATTAGTATACCCACTTTATGGATCAGTTAGGTCGACTGTGCCCCAAAACCGACTCGGAACACCCCGACTTCACGTAGTCTTTTGGTTAACGACCCTAGAGTGTATATAAAATGCCGGAGGCGCGGAGGGAGAGCAGCCCCCGCCCGCTGTAACGAAGGATAGGCAACCGTGCGAGCCGTAGCGGCTGAGGCTGGTCGCCGGAGGCGACCAGCAAGCCGAAGCTACGGAGGTGAGCATGGGTGCCTATCTTTTGTTACGCAAGGGCGAAGGGGCTGAACTTCCCGTAGCGCCGGAGACGATGCATAAGCTAATTTGTATTGACAACAAGTGTTTCAAGGGTTAGGTTGCTATAATAGATATTTCTCAGGAATGGTGCGTCACCTTTTCATGGGAGTGTTACCAGGGGAGGCGCAACACTCCCTCTCCCCCTCCACCCACCCCTTCGTGCTACTCTATTCTAAATTCTACCACTTCGGCTCATTGTTTTGATTTTAATTTGCTTTACATCACTCTGCCCAATAGGCACTTTGCATTATTCATAATGCCCGGGCATTATGAATAATGCTCGATTAATCACTTGGCCCATAACATATACATGGCATAATTCACATAAACTAATATATTTTTTATTTCGGAAACAACACGTGATAAAATCACTACACAGTATAAAACAATGTCGCTTTCTCTGTCACTATGTCCCTTTGTATGCTTAAATCTGTAAAACTAAGCAACGGATTTTGATGCAGAGTGATTTAAGAGGAAGGTTTATATGTATAATACGTACATATTATTGTATAGAAATCTATTTGTACCCGGGCGAAGCTGGGCCGGGCTGCTAGTATTACATACAGCTAACAACTATTAGAACATTGACAGCCTCCGTGGCGTAGTTGGTGAGACGTCGACTGAGAATGAGACTTTTAGGTTTTATTTATTTCTGTCTCAGCCTTCGTCCCACTGCAGGCCACGGCCGTTCTAGAGGTTAGGCCGTATATTCCACCACGTTGGCCTAGTGCTGGTTGGCTTTCATTAATTAATTTATTACTCGTATTTATTGTCTCTCATTAATGGATAGGTTTGTTAATCTTTGATGAATATCTAACTTTTGTTAACAATGAAGATTTTTGAAGTAATAATTCACTCAACAGTCTCATATGTAGTAGTGACCCCACACTAACATCGAGTCGTGTGTCGTGGGTATCAGGAAGTACGTGAGACTTTTCGGTCTCACAGACACCCAGACCCGAAACGAATACATGTGGGTCACACAAATATTTGCCTCGGTGCCTGCGGCCTCACGTTTACAGCTGGCGTCTAACCAACTGCGCCACGGAGGCTGTCGAGATCAGTATGAAATTACTTTTAAAAGTAATCTTACGGTATGATCATGCCCTGCAGTAAAACATATTAAAAGAATGAGATTACCTCAATGTATTGCGCTGACACACTTCTACCCTCCTCAAGAAAAATATTTAGGAACGGAATTAATTTCCTCTTACAACCACTTTCTTCAGTACAAAAAGAACGTAACTTTATACCCCGAGGCTTAAGTAATCTTTTGTTTGTACGAACATCATATCCGATTATTTTTTGGTCATCCGTTTCTTGCCTAAGGAAAGTTTGGATACAATCCCACTCGTGTTGCGGTTATGCGAGAGAGGGACAGAGGTATACGTCAGAAAAGGACAGGTGTAATGCTAAAAATATTAGTTTGCATTTCATTATGTTTAAGTGGAGTAATGTAAAGATTATTCTAGATTTAAATTACGTTTTTGAGATAAAAGAATCGGAGGTGCTATTAAGGCGTCGTGCTATTTCTTGAAATGCCGATCAATTTTTGTAACATTTTCCTTGTTCTTCAGACGAAACGATTTTTGTAAAACTTTTTATGCTTAATTGGAATTTCTTATCTGAATTAATTTTACTGTTTTGGTATATTTGCAAAAATCTTTTGATTTTTTAAGGAAAATTGTTATTTTATTCTATAATAACAAGAGTATTGTGTTGTTATATTGTTAAGCACTTAAATTGGTCACGATTTGCGGCTCCTATTTAAACTAATAAATAAATAATTGATAATCACATCACTACAAACATTCCCTTCCATGACTGCAGTATCCACTCCTACAGGCCATACTCTCCTTTCCCATTATATCCTCTACTCACAAACCCTATTTCCTTTCCCCCGCTGATGATGGGCAGCAGCGTCGTCAGCGCGAGTCCCCTCCTGCGCTCGCCAACCCGCCTGCCAAGCGTGGCGAGTATTGGCAAATACCCCTCAATGGCGACACAAATCACATCACCAGTACAAATTAAATCCAAGATTATTATTTTTAGTCTAAATCCTAGCCTTTTTCCATCCCTAATACTCGTAAAATGTAGATCGTCAAGTAATTTCATGCCTTAATCATCAAAATGTTAAGCTTGCGCTCAATGGCTCCGCATTACGGCCACTCGAAATTTTCCAATTGCCGCACTTCTCAGAACGCTATAGATATCGTAATTTCATAGACACGGACATTTTCATGAAAACATATTATATTGGCTTGCGATATATTGTTTGTTTTTACTTTACACGACTGCCCCGGTGGCGTAGTTGTACTACGGTACGGTTACAAAGCTGAGGTCTCGGGCTCGAATCCTGGGTTGGGCAAAGTGATATTGGATTTTTCTAATCAGTATCAGCCCAGAGTCAGGAAATTGTGCCCGATATGGCGATAGGCTCATTGTGGGACGGGACATACGAGGTGAAATGTGGGTGCCCTGGCACCTCTGCCTACCCCTTCTGGGAACAAGACGTGAGTTTATGTATGTATGTATGTATGTTTTACTTTACACTGGAATTATTATTGCTGGCGGCTTCGTCTGCGTGACAACGTCTTTCTGGGAAATCCCACTGCATATATATCAAATATGATCATAATATGATCAAAGTTAATCTAGAGCCTGTATCAGCCCATTTAAGTACCATTGCTGGGCACAGGCGTCCTGTAAAATCAAAATATCAAAGAAATTGTTATAAATCAATGGTATACAGTTGCCACGATGATTTCCTTCATCACTATAGTACGTGGTGGTTGATTCTCATCAATGCACTCATGACTCCAAAGTATCAGAGGTGTGCCCTGGAAGTTGGACCAGCAACCATACATATATGAGCATATTGGCAGCCGCTTTTGGTTCGTTACCAATAGGCTACCACGCACTTTAATAGCTACATAATCTATATCTATACAAATAAGCTGAAGAGTTTGTTTGTTTGTCACCTCTTATCTCAGGAACAACTAGTACGAATTGAAAAATTGATTTTATGTTGGATAGATCATTTATCGAGGAATACGATAGGCTATATATTATCATGCTATGACCTGTAGGAGGCAAGCATTAGTGAAAAATCTAGGTAGTTGGAGGAACTTTTATTCGTTTTTTGTAGTCTGATTGGTCTCAAAATCAATATCTGAGGGATCTTTTGCTCCGATATTATAAATTGATAGTTGGAATTGAACGTGTTGGCAGTTATTTGACAAGTGTATCTGCACCCGGGTGGAGCCGGGTCAGACCACTAGTCTCATATAAGAACCAAGAAACATATTAATATGATAAAATATAATAAGCTAAGAGGCAACAATAAAAGTTCGCTTATTAAAATTCCTTAATGTACATTCCTTTGCGAATATTAAAACATTCATGTGTTGACTAAGAGCTTTGTATGAAATAACTGAATCGCTCGCACACATAAGAATTTCTATGGTATGTAAAGTTCGCCAACTCGCACTAGGCAAGCGTGGTGGACTTTATGGCTTAACCCTTTGGATCGTACTTTCAATTGTATAGGAGAGTTGTGCCTTAGGAGGTACTTATATGGGCTTATAAGATACAGTAGTTTAGGGTCTGAAAGATCTCGAGTGGAGTGCTTGTATAATCCCTGGAAAGATCCCTTTGTCCCTAGAGGTAGAAAATTTGTGACTACGATGTTGGAAACTTCATCATACTGATCTATAGAAACTTTACAGCGTTGCTTTCGATCGGGCTGGTGTTAATTTGTTTGTCGTCGAAAGAGTATGAAAGACAGTAGTATACTGTATATACCATAATATATACCACAGTATTGGAATAATTTTGTCGGGACAGAATGAAGAAAGCCTCGCAGCGGTTCGAACGATAAAAATATACTGGTGGTAGGTCTCTCATATGTGAGAGGCCATCTGGGTAGGTACCACCGCAATGTCTATTTCTCCCGTGAAACAACACTGCGTAAATGCACTGTTGTGTTTCGGATTGAAGGATATTGTAGCCAGAGCAACTACTGGACATATTGAGACTTAACATCCTATGTCTCAGGATGGCGAGCGCAGTGGAATGTTGCTACTGTTTATGAGCGGTCGTATCGCTTACCATCAGGCGAACGGCTTGCTCGTCTCGCCATTAAATGCCATAAAAAAAAAATTCGCTATTAGTGGTCTGCCGAATTTAGGTTACGCGATGAAAGAATAGAACTAGAAAATTATTGTTTTCTGCCAGGACAGTGACTACAATATATTTGACTAATATTTTATTTATATATTTCCTAACTTGCCGATCGATACAGTTTCATCAGCCAACTTACATTTAGATATTACTCCAGTCTATTTAAAGTAGTACTCGTTATAGTTAGCATTGACTCAAGATGAATGAACAGATTTGTCCGTGGAAGACAGTGGTTTCACACGATAAGGGACAGCTTAGCTGTGGCGTTTCCGCGAGATTTCCGGATGCCCAAAACCCCTTTACTCTTTCCACCCTTAATCGTACCCCCTCCACTCCACTCCCGATTCCATGGGCCGACAACACATCGATAATCGCAACGTTGTGGATGTTCATGGGCGGCAGAGATCACTTACTGTCATGTAACCTGCTTTGCTCGTTTGCCAGAATTATTATTAAAAAAAGTCGAATCCAGAAAGCAACACTTGTACAGATCAATTTAGCAGACTTTCAACCATGTTTACCGCTGTTGCCATCCGGAGACGACCATCCCACAGCGGTAAAGATAACAAACAAGTTTACACTAAGACAGGCTTATAAATACAAAGTTTATTATTTATTACACTCGTATAAAAAGCGAGAAAATTTCTCATAAAATTTGAAAGTACACTTTACTCGCCCCCACTGGTGACATAACAAGGCGGGATCCGTCAACCGAAAAATTACCGTGTTGCTGTAATGCAAAGTTTTACCATGGGCTTCTTAGAGAAGGGAATTTTAATTTTGGAACAGTCTTTGATACATACATACATACATACATACATACATACATAAACTCACGCGTTGTTCCCAGAAGGGGTAGGCAGAGGTGCCAGGGCACCCACATTTCGCCTTTTTATGTTCCGTCCCACAATGTGATAGGTGGCGAGCCTATCGCCATATCGGGCACAAATTCCTGACTCTGGGCTGATACTGAATAGAAAAATCTTTGATACTCTTATACAACATCAGTATAATATCGCCAATTAATCACTACGCACTATAACGGTAAAGGAAACCATCGTGAGGAAACCTACTTACCGTAGAACTTTGTAAGAATTTCTATGATAAGTAAATTCCTCCAACTCGCACTAGGCCTGCGCCGAGCGTGGTGGACTATATGGCATAGCCATTCTCACTAGTATTCTCGATTGTAAAGGTAGCCCGTGCCCTGCTGTGGGATGTATATGGACTGATACAGATACAGATTGCCAAGTAAGGGATTTTTTTTTTGAGGAACGCTATGAAGCTACCCTTTTCGTACCCCGTAAGGCATCTTACGGGGTATGTCGGGGTAACTGGTCTTCAAGTCCGGTACGCTGCGGATAATCGGCCGAATTGGGTCCCTAACAAATCTTACACCAGCATACCAACAGAACCTCTGTGGTGCCACTGGGTACCTCAGGGTGAAAGCATCAGCAGCCTCAGCGTTTATCTCAATAAGTTAAGTATGTGGTGTCAAAATATTCAAACCAGGCTTAGGTTCTCGACGACTTCTATCAAAGGCACATTATAATTATTAAGATTAACGATAAATGGATCCAAGGAGTATTAAACTTCTATTTTAAATTCCCCAAATACTTTATGAAACCTTTTATCACCCGCTAAGTCCACTTAATTCACTCGAAAAAATACCAATTTCGTCTCGCATAAATTTAAAACACCAACACTAGACTCAGAAGAAAATTATCCCAAAGGAACTGAATAATACGTATCGTTTACGAAACAAATTCTTGTGTAATAAAGGAACGCCACTTAGAAAATTATCAAGGAAAACGAGGCTTAACACGGAAACACGTTTTTAAGCGAGTCCAAACTGTCAGCTTAAGCTTTTAATGATCCAATTTGCAGCGCGTTTTGTTGCTGTATAGCGCTATGTGTTGGGTCCACGGCGTTAGCGGGTTTGGTCCCGCTGCGTCCTATGCTTCAAAAAATATATGGGTGGCGAAGTATTAGCATCAAGGCGATGAAGTTGGTGAAACATTAAACTTTTATATACTTTACTGTTGAGAATGCGTGGGGGCCTGTTGGCAAACGGACCAAACGCGGCTGCCAACATGTTCCCAGGTCACCACTTAAGAAAACGGTGCAGGAAAACATCGTGAGGAAACCTGTATTCCATTGCAATTTATAAAAATGCTATGGTATGTAAGTCCGCCAACCCGCACTAGGCCAGCGTGGTGGACTATATGGCCTAACCACTCTCAATTGTGCTGTCGATTGTAGAGGAGGCCCGTGCCCTGCAGTGAAACGTATATGGACTGATACATACATACATACATAGTTTATTGTACTCCAAAATTACCTTGGCAGTATTTTTTAACTGCTGTTAAATGAGGTTGTAGAAGTATTTCATTTACAAACTTATTTATTTAACTTATATTAGTCATATATGTAGATTGCTTAATTTATCACATTATCTTAAGGTAAATGTAAATTAATTTAATAAGCGCCTCAAAATGGTTATCGATGTTACGACCACACTTTCACATTATGTCCATTATTATTTGAATGAATAATTTTTACGCGTGCACATTTCCCCATGTTACCTTCTTTACTGATACGCAATAAATCAACTCTAAATACACATGCAACTTCACATAGACAAATTGCAGAATAAAACGCTATAAAAAACTTATCCAAATCACTCGCTACAAATCACGTTTCATAGCCCCAAGCAGTGGATTATTCGGGCGTAGGTTCTTTCACGGCAAATTCGTTTATTGTTCTTTTTTTCTGCTACTTCTCTCAAAACTTAATCCGTACTGCCTCTGCACGGGTGCTTAACACAGCAGCGTTACGTCGCTTCTAAAATTAATTTTAATGAGGAGAAAAGTTGCCGGGCTTAGGAAAAAAATGGTGTATTATGCATGTAAAGTGAAAAGTTTTATATAGGCCGAGTTTTTGCGTACCGCCGCATACATGTGAGATTAAATATGAGGTTTACTTTAAGTTTAATTTTGTTTTTATTACTGAATGCTATTGCTTTAATCTGATATTAGTTATGTGGGGCAGGTATTTGTGTAAGAAACTTGAGTAACCTGATTTTAGTGTTGTGGGGTATATTATACTGGTATTTGTGTCCGAAATGGCAATAGATTTGTTTCCATATCTTTGTATATAAAGAACTGCGGGTGACATAGTGACACCTCTACCTACCCTTTCACGGATACTGGCGTGAGCTCTAGTTTTTTAACCGACTTCGAAAGAAGGAGGAGTTTCTCAATTTGACTGTATGTTTTTTTAATATACAACTAAGTCGTCAGAATACTAAATTCCGTATCCATATCAAAACCAAGCATCCTGCGTTGATAATAATAAAATCCAAAAATGAAAATAACTAACATTTTTTCATTGGCCAATTTGCACGTTATTATTAAATTACTTTAAACAGTTTGGTTAATAATCATCAGTATGAAATTTCATTTTAATTAGCGTAATTATCGTTCCAATTTCCACCATGTTAAACCCAAATGTAATATTAAACCACAGCGAAAAAGCGCCATTAAAAACCACCATTAATTTCACAGGCAAAGGTCTAAAGACTTTAATAAACAAATTTTAATTGGAGCCAATGGAATAGGCGGACATTTCACCTCGAGAAAAACTCGGCTGAAGGGCAAGTAATCATTCACGGAATATCGCTTTTGAAGTGCCACCTCTTTGTTCTAGAAGTATTCACAGAAATTTGTTATTTTTCCCCATTCTAAACTGAACGTTAGGAACAAAAGATCTCATTATTAATCTCTTATTCATTTGGATTTTTGCTCTGGACTTGACTTGTGAGATTTAGCTGGATTTTATAACTTTCTTTATTTTGTTACTGTCAGTCGTAAGCAATAATTTAAATAAGTTTTTAATTTATATTATCCTAAAATAAAATAATAAGTCAATGAATAAAGTAAGCCGGGCTCTCAGCTATGTGTGAGTTTTTTAGTTTGAAAAATGTTATATAACCTGCTTTCTACCTCACACCTGGGGAAACCATTAGTCTGATAAGCTTATAAAGGGAATATCAAAACTGCTACCAAAAAGGAAGCCGGGTTATAGTTTTAGTGACTACACAATGCAGATCAAAAAATTACAAATAAAATAAAGTATAATATTAGTTATGTTTGTATGGTAAATCCATAGTTTCCGCTAAAATAATAATTTAAGGCCTTGCGTACTACAGCATCTTTAAAAAAAGGGTTTAAGATATTATTTTTGGAAAAAACTATGGATTTACTACCCAAAAATGTCGACAGGAAAATTGTTACAAAATATCTTTTTGGTTTATTTGCAAAATGTTTAGTTCTATTGTGTCTGAAATGACTAAAACTACCACCTAGCTTCGTTTTCCATCACAGTCTGGATATAAGTGCCCTGTATATTTCGTATATCACATCTGTCTATTATTTCTATGGTACAAGCTAGATCTCATGTAATATTCATAATAGCCAATATACCTAGTAGCATGAAAGTGATATTCGTCCTCTCTATGTAATTATCGATCGTGTATCTAGCCTGTGATCTAGCCTTAGTACATCATATTCGATATAGGCCCCTACCATTGTTTATCGGTTTGTATTTTTAACTAATTGACGTACCTAAATGGTTCTATAAAACAGATCGTCTGATATCCGAATAATTTCGTATAATTAATTAAAACTCAAGGCATATGCAATATTCCAAACGAACCTATGATTATAAATCCATTGTATTCTCTACTAGCGGCCCGGCCCAGCTTCGCCCGGGTGCATGTAGATTTCTCTACAATAATATGCACGTATTATACACATAAACCTTCCTCTTGAATTATTCATATTTATAATAATATTATCATTAATACTCTTCGCAGCGTATGCGATGAAAGACATTTTATGGCTAATTTTTTTACACCTTCGGTTGGTTTTAATAGGAATTTCTAAAGATTTCTATAGTAATCTAGTACTAAATATAGCTTATGTTACTCAGTCATAATGTAGCTTTCTAATGAAAAAAGAATTATTGAAATCGGTCCAGTACTTTTTGAGTTTATTCGTTACATACAAAAATACAAATCTTTCCTCTTTATAATATTAGTGTAGATACCGATAGCTATTCCTTGCATAAGAATGGCAAACTAGCAGACAGATCACCTGATGGTAGGTGATCACTGTCACCCATGAAGATCGACATCGCTTGAATCATAAATGTGTTGCCGGCATATGAAATCGGGAAGGGAACGGGAAGAAAAATGATAGGAAGAGAAAAAAGTGGTATTGTGCATTCAGCTATCTCAGTCACCAAAATTACAATAAATATTGTAGTCTCCATACAAATCAAACTTAAAAAGAAAAAAAATTAAAAAGAAGAAATACAATTCACACAGATCAACAATTTCACGCTTTGTTCACAACAATAGCACCTACTTCTTGGTGTCGAGAACTACTGACCAGATCGACGAAGCGTGAACTGTTCGACTTGCAATGGTAGGGGATGAAATCTAATTCCTTTGAAGGATCGGTAATACGCGTACGAGTATTGGTACTTAGGCTTAATATTTTTTTAGTATATAAATTCTTATATTCTTGTTTATGTATCACATGGGAGTGATCTGTTTTATGTATAGAGGAATATTTTATATATTTGTTTTTGTTTGTATTCGTTTGTAAATGATAGGTGTTGTATAAATTAAGCGAGTATGGAACCTGGTCATTTGCAAGGAAAATAATACACACTGTTATTTTATTCGCCTTTACACTTATGCTAAGCACTATTACTATTTTCCCTAAAATAATTTCCTAAAGCGAACTCAAAGGAAATTGTATGGCTTTGGAAATTACTGGGGGAATATAATTTGATTTTAATATAATTTGAATATTGACAAGTCATGTTCCCTTGTAACGTCGTACACCGACAGAGGGAACTAATGCCCTTATTCTGATTGTTGACTGTATCTCTATATACAATGTACTCTGTGGGTTAGGCCATATAGTCCGCTGGCCTAGTATGGGTTGGTAGTTTTTACACAAATTCAATGATGGTAGGACTCTCATATGTGAGAGGCCGCCTGGGTAGGTACTACCGCAATGTCTATTTCTCCCGTCAAACAGCAGTGTAAATGCACTGTTGTATTTCGGCTTGAAGGATATTGTAGCAAAAGTAACTACTAGACATATTGAGACTTAACATCTTGTCTCAGGATGGCGAGCACAGTGGAATGCCGAGAATTGCATGGAATTCAAGGTGCTGTTTGCTTTTTTTTTTATTGCTGTGAATGGCGAGACGAGCATGCCGTTCACCTGATGGTAAGCGATGCGACTGCTCATGAACAGTAGCAAAACCAAACAACACCTTGAATTACAAAGCAATGCTTGGCATTCTACTGCGCTCGCCATCTTGAGACATAAGATGTATAGTCTCAATATGTCCAGTAGTTACTCTGGTTACAATATCCTGCAATCCGAAACACAACAGTGCATTTAAACTGTTGTGTGTGCTGTTTGGTTTTGCTACTGTTCGTGAACAGTTGTATCGCTTACCATCAAGAGAATAGCTCGTCTCGCTATTCATAGTAATAAAAAGCCCTCAATCATTTCATGTGCCATTGGTAATGCATTGTAAAAGTAGTTTTTATTCAGTAACTCCAACATTCTTAGTAAAACGGTATAGTTGTGCACGAGTTGAACGAAGTCCGTAAACTTAGTTACTCTAGTCCCCGGTAGATACTTCGGGGTTTGTTGATTCACTAGTTTGTAATTTTGAAGGGGAACTACTGAGTTTTTTCCTTGAAACGTTCGTATTAAGAATTTTAAAGGGACATCTGGGGATTGGAGTTATGCTGGGGCCAAAGAGTTGGAAGGTAATGTTTTTATGTAAAATTATACACTCCAATTGAGAAGTCCTTTTCCTAAAGTCGGTTGAAAATGTGAGGAGTATGGAATTTCGTTTAGGAATGGAGTGATTTAAACTAATGGCTTGATGTATTAATCTGAATAAGATAAAATAGTATCACTTTTTCGATTATTTCGGTGGTGCAGATGTACAACGGTCCGACGAAAACGCTGAAGACGAATCTTGGGTTGTGCAAAATATTACACTTTTCTATATCTAGATCGATATATCGAAACTGCAGCCGAAAACGATGCACAGAGTACATTTTACATACAAACGAAGTCGGGTGGTAGTTTTAGTGGTGGTACGGAAATATCATTGTGTTTGGGTGGTAAATATGTGACCACTTGTGCATTTTTGCTTTTTCTTTAATTATTTGAATTTTATGTATCTGTTGTAGAATAAAGTGTTAATAATAATAATAATAGTCTTTCTAAAATAATAATTTAAACCCTTGCATACTATTGTGACTCTAAAAATAAAAGGATACAAATTGTTATTTTAGGAAACACTATGTACCGCCCAAACACGATGATGTTTAATAAATTAAATTAGGGAACTCAAGGTTTTTTTTTTGTGAAATGTTTAGTTGCATTGTGTCTGAAGTCATAACAGCTATAACTATAGGTATACTACCCCGCATTTAGAATTACCTTTTTAAATACAAATTAATCCGGGCTTTACCCCGTACGTAATATCCAAAACCACAGGCGGTAAATAGTTCACACTTCCCTCATGTATATTGATTTACCTAAACTTCGCCTAATGGCCGCAGGGATTTTATTAAAAGCTTGCACCAGTGTTCTGTGGAAATAATTTGCATATTTTGGCCGTTAACCCTCGTTTCGTGTGCATTGATTTTATCTTAAATAAATCATTAAGGAAATTGCTAGGGTATACACGACCCGGGTCGATTGGATCCCGCGGGTACAAAGTAACGCGTACGGCCGCTTGGGACTGTGCGGGTTAAGTTGGGAATGGGAAAATATTTTGGCACGTTTTATGTTCGGAGTAACCCGTAAATATTTGAAGGAAGGCATTCATGTCAGGAAACGATAGTTTGTATCCCTTTATATCGTAATTCTTATTGATGTACACATATTTTGTAACTATTCATAATTTGACAGCGTCTGTAGCGCAGTTGGTTAGACGTCGGCTGTGAAACGAGTACCAAAACAAATATTTGTGTTAAGGTTTTGTTCTACAACCTCATTTATAGTCAGTTTAAAAATCTATTTTAACTATTGAATGTTTGGTCTTCTTCACTCATACTGTATTTAAAAGTCAGTGGAAAGAGACAAACATATGCTTACTAAAAGAGGTTTTAAGTGCTTTTGTAAGTTGCCGGTGATCCAATCCTCATTTTTCCTCCTTTGCTTTTCTTTCCTAAATCGTGAGATTGGCAACGCCTATCAAATAAGTAGTGTAGATTCTCATGAGCTTGCCATTCATTCTATCTGCGGTAGCTCTTAATTGGCTATCTTTTGTATACAATTTGAATAATATATTTTTGTTTGTTATTGATAGTGAGCCACCCAAATTAATTAAAATAAAATAAAATTAGCTAAAGCCTCCGATTATTTGCAAGATCTTGACGATGACAAAATGACACATTGAAAACACGGAAGAAGTCTTAACAAGTGTCAATTACGAATTAAAATGAACAGACCAAGAAGCGCTATTTATTGAAAATTTATCCAATACCAAAATCCAAAAGTCGATTATTAAAGAATTTGATTAATTAATTAAATTAAAAATTAAACTTCAAAATTACTTTTCAGTTTCACCGCGTCGAATCACTGCTCAAAGGGTTGTGATTATATTAAACTTGTCTAAAGTTTTATTTATTAATTATAAACTCATTAAATCTTTGTTTATAAAGTTTTGTTTGTATTTAAGACAAACGGCCTGATTAGTTTGATATTGACAGCTATTGGGGATTTTATCGAGGAGGGAAAATCTCTTTTTTATATATTTTTTTATTGATTTGGCGTATTCGAAAGTCTGGACTAGATAAAGAGACATAAGTGTGATAATGCTAAAATCTTCACCGGGGCCGTTTATTTTTTATTTTTTAGTAACAATCGCTTTCCACATAATTAAACAATAACATCATATCCAAATACATCAAGTCTGTCACGGTAGTGGCAATACTGCACAAATTTATTTTATTAAGGTACAGTATTTGCGACGGCTCTCAGCGACGTTGGGGTATCGACATTTTAATTATTGGAAACAAAACACCAATAAATATTGAAATAGTTACTATTATTACAAGGTGAATGTTTGTGAGTATTGATGGATGTGTCGATGTCTGGATGTATGGATGTTTGTTACCCTTTCGTACAAAAACGGCTTAACCGATTTTGATGAAATTTGGTATAGTGATAGTTGACACCTTGGATTAAAACATAGGCTACATTTTATCCCGAAAAATGTAGTGTTGCCGTGGGATGAGACTGGAATTCAATTATACACATTTGCTACTCTTTCAAACTTGAATGGTTGCCACGGCATAGGAAAGGACCGGATTGTATGCTTTTCGTCAGAACGGGATATAACTCGACGGGTAATATATTCTACAGTGTGCGAGAAATATAGTTAGTACGTGAAATATAATGATTATGTTGTTGATGTGGATTGGATTAAAAAACTGCTCCCGTGCGAAGCCGGGTCAGACCGCTAGTGAAAAATAAACAAAACAATAATTGTAAATGATTTAAGTGAATTGCCTCTAAAAAAGCTATCCTTTAAAAAGAGCCAATATCTGCCAAACATTTCCAACGTTTATCGTTGAAATATTCCGAACGAGCAGGCATCCAATTTGCGCAAAATTTAATGAAAAAAGCATTTGGTACGTTTAATTACGTATGCCAATAGCAAGCCGCTGATTCGGAACCGGCCAGTTTATAAAGAATATTTTTCGAAGTAATGGACTCAATAATTGGCTACTGATGTTATCAATTGAAATCCAATGGACAGTGAAATTGCTATGATAATTGTACGGCCACATGTTGTTAAACTCATTGATTGGCCTGCCTGTGTTAGTCAATGTCAGGGTTTTTTTTTTATAATGGCCTTGCATAGTGGCGGCATTACACCTGAGGGTAAGTGCCAATGCCGCCCAGGCAGAGTATCAAGCAGAGAAACAATTATGCCGGTCTGCTAAGGTGCCTCTTCACACCACGGCGGAAGGACCCAGGATTGTAGGAAGGAGGGAACACGTGAGACGGCAAACAATTCCACAGCCTGACGGTGCGGCACAAAAACGAATTCGAGAGCCGTTTGGTTCGCGCCGGGATGGTGTGGACCGTCAAGCTATGGCTTCGCAAGCCAGCACGCGTGGTTCTGGTTAGGAATGGAGAGGAGGGGATCAAGTTGAACAATTCTTCAGAGCACTCACCATGATACAGGCGGTAGAACACGCTTAGAGAGGCGACATCTCTCCGGAGTTGTAGCGACTCCAAGTTGCTCGTAACGTCTGCATCATTCACAATGCGGATGGCCCGCCGCTACAATCCATCCAAGGCATCGAGCAGGTACTGGGCGGATCCATCCCAGAGGTGCGAGCAGTACTCCATAATTAATTAGTTTACTAATCTCATCGATTTGTGGGCCTTTGCTTTTGACCTTTGGTCAGGTGAGTATTTGATTGAGACACCGGCTGTGATAAAAGAGGCTCGGGCTTGCTCTTCGCATCGAAATAATTGCGTGATCTGTGTATTTATTTTGAGTTATATCATCGGAAACAATAATATTTAACACGTTAATGTTGATGCACTGTTGTGTTCCAATTTAAACGAAATAGTAGCCAGAGTAACTACTAGACATAACGAGACGTAACACCGCATGTCTCAGGATGGCGGGCGCAGTGGGGTGCTAAGCATTGCTTTTTGCTGTTGTTTGGTTTTTCTACTGTTCATGAGCAATTGTGTCGCTTATGATCTGGCGAATGGCATTCTAGTCTCAATATTCAACAAGATAAAAAAATACTTTGGTATATATTCGTGGTATTATTGGAATTATGTTTGTTTATCCATTCACAATTATATCAACATCTAAATTTACTTATAAATAGCTTAATAGTATTATATTCGAAGGAATAATCCTTTCACGAACCCTAATACGTTAATGCGATTAGCAGACATCTAACCATTACTAGTACAAGAAAACAAAATGAAAGTCGTTTGTAAGCAATATCAGAACTTGGCAACATTTCCTTCCAAATGTTCTGGTTAGTAATATCATGATAATGAAGCTGGGATACCTCCAATTGTCTTAATAAGATGAAATTAACAGAAATTGTACGAAAAGTTGCTAAATTAGATTTTGTTACAAAAGTACCAGTTGTACCTAAATCTATAGGATAATGTTAGTTTTTACTTGTTTGATTGCTTAGTTTGTTAGTTCTGAATAATTTCAATAGATGGAGTTACGTGTTCAGTAAACGTTTAATTAAGGATTATAGAACTTTTGTTAGGCTGCCATTTTAACTTGATGTTTAATTTGGGATTCATTGTGTACTTTGTGTGCTTGTAATAAAATAAGAGCGCGGTGGCGTGTTATTGACGGACCAGACGCGGCTGGCAGCATATTCACGGTGGTCCCGGCTTCAAATTCCAGGGCACATGTTTGACTTTTCGAAGCCATGTGTGTAATATAGTCCATCACCACGCACCATAACGGTGAAGGAAGACATCGTAAGGAAAGTATATACCATATACCTTGACGAATATGTAAGGATTTATATGATATATAGAGTCCGCCAACCCGCACTAGGGCAGTGTGTCGGAGTATATAGCCCAATCCCGCTCAATCGTATTCTCGATGGTGGAGGAGGGCCGTGCCCTGCAGGATCTGGACGTATATGGACTGATACACATACAGCTAAAGTACGAGGCAATATACTACAATACATTTGTCAAATGAAGTGCGATTCAAATAAATTACCAAGGGGAATGGTTATTTATTTGGTAGTAATGTGGTAACTACTGAAATAATACTATTATTTACTGATTTTTATCGTGGATTCGATTTAATTTTGCCATTTTTAAGTTCCATAAATTTCGATTACGGCTTTCGTGGTCACGGTAAACTCGCGATAAAATCCGTAATTATAATTTGATGTCACTGTGTAACATTCACCAAAATATAAGAATCCACTATGGTAACTAGTTAAACATCATGTCTCCACTACATCAATCGATTTTGAAAATAAAAGAAATATTTGTCTTTGTTTTTGGATTTTAAATTAATCTCTAAAAGACCTTCGACATCACAAGGATTAGTTGTTTATTCAAAGCACCTTGATTAATCCATTAATTAAGAAAAGCCGGAGTGGAGTCTAAAGAGACAAAGGAGCCAAAAACCGATATGAAATTGCCATCAACATCATTTTCTTTGATATAGTGTTCTGATGAGCTCAGCCATGAACGAGCGTATCTTGATATCACTCACAATATTTTTGCAATGCTGTTGGAGATCTTTGTAAATTGTTGGAGATGTTTGACGACGGACGAGTCTGTCTATTCATGCTGTAATATTTTTGATTAAAATAAGTATTTTAACATTTCTCTATGTACGTTACGTTGTTTCGATAAAATCTAATAGATGGCGCGATCATAGGGGCGCGACTTCGTACATTAAAAATATTGAAAACAATTATTTCGATTCTAGCGCCACGTTCTGGCGAAAACGGAAAATTATCTTGTAATTAGTTTAAATCAAATTGAAGTGTGCCACTAAACCAAGAAATATGTATTGTATATTGATATTGTGAACTTTCTTGATATTAAAAACAATTTCAACGTGATATTGGCTAAAATTACAAGAGGTTACGAAAGAAACACACTTTGAAATATTGGAATAAAAATATGAAATTTCGCGAGTTTGCCTAGCGCGCCCTCTGATGGCGAAATCTCGTCGGATAATAAAAATAGTAGAGTTGCGCATCTATCTCTGTATGTAATTCTAATCTATGGGCGCGATTTTCACGGACATTTTATTCTTAATCCCAATATACTGAAAGGCCTATCATTCGTATCTAATTTAATGGTTGAGTCATATTTTATTTTCATTGACGACATTACGACTGAGTTGCACAAACTAACTTTGCGAATACCTTTGCCTTTGAAAAAGTCATCGCCATACACTTTATACGCCATACATTTTATTTGACCTCGTTAATGTATGGGATTGACATTTGGAAGGTCAAAGGTATTGGCAAAGTTAGTTTGTGCAACTGAGCCTTAGTAGGCACTTTTCTCTACAGGGCCTTGATCCTCCTATATTAGCACTTCCCGTGATTCAAATACTGACAGACTTATTTGTATTCGTGCGCCAAAATAATAATGAGCGATTGTTGTCATATCTAAATAGGATGCATGATGCTCTCACCTTATCTGTATATTGCTAAAATTAAAAAATATTTTTCAAACAATTGCAAAGAAATTACTTATGTGGGGTTTTACTAAGTAGAATATCACAGAATTGAATGAGTTTTCTGGTGTCTTTTGTGTAGTTAAGCGTTCACGACAGCATCTGTAACATCGCCAGCTATAGGACAAATGTCTGTGGGCTGAATCCATATGTAAGTGCGGGTTTAATAATTCTGAGTCTTTCTTCCCTAGTGTGAAGAAGGATCTTAGCAGCCCGGCATAATTGTATCGAATGGCATGGGGCTGCCGGCTGATGTCCTCTAATACTCTGCATTTACGGCATTAGTGCTAAATGCAGGTAAGCAATCAGGTGTGATGCAGTCATTGTATTCTCTTGTAGTATCTAGTAATTATCACAAGGCGAGCCTTGTACTAAGATCCAAGAATCTTAGTACTTGTATTAAGTCAAGGCTGTATTTGTTCTGAATATGATTGAGGATAGGCCTACCCCTAAATTACGTACGATAGAAATTCTTTATACACTTTATAATATGATACATTTGTAAGAATTATGTCAAAGTTTTCCATTGCCTCCCGTTAGACTCTGCTTCTCTGTGACTTCCATCTTCCTTGAAAATTGTGTGTTGAAATGAATCCGTAGTCATGTCTGGTACAATTTGTATGCTATGTAAAGCAATTATATGGTATATTAACACCATATAATGCGGTAAAAATCCATTACAGATAACAGTTTAAAATAAATTAAGCGCCAAACTTAAGGCCACGATAGTATCAACTTCTGGTATTTTCTAAGTCTTTTAGGCATCCAAGTTTTATGGGCTATTATGGACCGAATCAATGTGTAGCAATTTATAAGCGACTGGAAACTAACGGGAGCGGTACATTTACCTTAATATATTATTATTGTGTTTTAGAACGTTTTTTTCTTAATAAGAGTTTTTTAAATAAAAAATAAAAGAAAAAGAAAGAAACAAGAAGACAGTTCGTGTTACTGAGGGAGTTTTAAAGAAGAAACGGCGCAACGCTTCTTCTTTAAAGCTACAACACGTTCCGAAGCGGTGGTAGCAGAAAAGAACGATTCAAAAGATCTTGTGAAAGATTATTTGAATAGAGAATATATATGATATGATTTGATTTGATTTGTAGGTCCGAAGTGTTTTTAGCTTGTTGGTCGCAAATAATGTCTTTAAATGTTATTCTGGTTCAAAGAATATCTGGCATGCGTTCGCATCGAAAGGGTCTCGACGACGAACTATCTCATCTATTGACGTCAAATTAATTGTACTATGCTGATTCAGCCCACATGCGTCCCACTGGACTCCTCTATAATCGAAAGTACGATTGAGAGTTGCTAGGCTATATAGTTTTTCTATTACTCCTATCACCGTTTTCTATATATTCGTTACTTGCTAATTACTATACGGATTTCAAAAAACATATTCTTAAATAGGACACCAATAATAGAATGAAAAACTAGACACACTGCTTCCCTGTGATTTCGATCTTCTTTGAAAATTGTTTGTTAAAATGAATCCGTAATCATATCTGATACAATTTGTATGCTATTTAAAGCAATTAAAAAATAAATATGTTATAATAAAACCGACAAGTACACCGAACTAAATATAGTTTGCGTGATAAACTGACACGCGAATACATGTGGAGGCGATGAGTCAGGGGGAACAACATAATTTTATTGTACACAAATTAATATTATTTATTGAAAATTATGAAATTATATGTACATGAAGTCTTACACAAACAGTCTTTTCCACAGAAAGGATAGGCAAAGGTCCTACCAGGACACCCACATTTCAGAAAACACAACTTGTGTATATAATTAACTAATAAATAAATACAGATTATAAGGAAATTATGGTGATTAACTAATGGGTCAATAGTTTAAATGTATGTATGTTTGCAATGATAACATTGTTGTGCTTGCTCACAAAGGAAAGAACAAAGATTATTTTTTTAATTATAGACCTAATGCGGTTTGATGATATGTTTATTTACAATTAACTATTTACATAAGTTGTTTGGAAATCGGTATTATTTTTATATTGGTATACAATAGTATTTTTGCATGTCGTGTGCATGCCGTTCGCCTGATGTTAAGCGATACGAACGCTCATGAACACTAGCAAAACCAAACAACATCTATTAATTAGGCAATGCTTGACATTCCACTGCGTTCGCCATTTTTTTACATATTCAAAATGGTATTGTAAAAAAACCTTAAACCTATAGTAATGTATCAACAGAAAAATATTATACAACCAGTAGAACACAGACATCAATTAATTCTAATTAAAAGTAGAGACAAAGTAAAAGAAAACCTGACTTCTTCATACTTAATTAAAAGGGTTAAAACATCTCCAACTTTTTGAATTATATTGTATTGATAGTCAAGCACCACGTACTATATCGATGAAGGAAAACGTCATAAGGAAACATAGAATAGAAATATTCAAGATTTTTTATGGAATGTGAATTGCACCAACTCTACGCTACCGCAGATGATTATAGCCTAACTCCACCCAATCGAACTTTCGATAGTTTAAGTCACCGGTGGCTTTTAAAACGATATTATTATTTATTTATTTGATCCTTTATTGCAGTATATAGAAATGCTGTCAAGATATTAAACAATAAAAATAAAAGTACTAGTGGGCGACCTTATCACATTAGGTAATTTCTTACAGAAAACCATGGGATGGATATATTAACACGAGATAGAAAGGGCAGTCTAAGGCGTAAATCAACAATTAAAAAATCTACAATTAATAACTAAATATACAAACGAATATATTTATAATACATACATATACATAAACATATTTTATATCTATCTGGATAGGTACATAAGCTGGATTATTTCATCAATCTCTAAAGATTCTCAGTTAAGATTTACAATATTAAAAACAATTTATCCCCATGGAGTTTCTAACATAAATCCTGTTGGCTAACGTTGCGTTGATTTCGCCAATTTCCCCCTTAAGGCCGATTTGGCTGGGACTAGCCGACATTCCGTCGCAACAGCCCGTCTTAAATTTATGTTTCCTTTACACAAACGGATTATTTCTACCGTGCTTCGTTCTTATCTGTTTAGATTTTATTTCTGATTTATGCTCGTAATACTGCTTTTATGGTATAATAAGTATTATGCAAAGTTATTTTATTTAAAATATGTTCCTTTTTTATGGCTACGAATGGCGAGACGAGTTAGTATTTACTTGATGGTAAGCAACAGGAACGCTCCTGGACAGTAGCAAAACCAAAAAAACACTATGAATTACAAAGACAAATAGTTGGGACATAAGATGTCAAGTCTTCTATAAATCGGAACCCAACAATGTATTTAAATTGCTATTTGGATGGAAAGAGACATTACAGTGACACCATTCACCCAAATTGATCTAATCAGTCGCCATCACATCAAATCTAACATCAATTGAAACGCCATATCATCTCATGTAAATATTTGTTTCGACTATGGTGATAGTGTATTCTAATTTAATAATTGCTTTGACTCTAATGGAAAGGATGAGGTGATCTGATTTCATTACATTTAAAAGACCACTGAAAGTGTTGATATCAGGTACAAACAGCTTATAACATTCTTAACATGGCAACTACAGACACGAATCAACATAGATGACGAAAGGAAAAGGATCTGAAACAACGAGTCAGTGTTTTATCAGTGTGGTGTAAAAACAACAGTTTGGTTAACAAACTTTATGTTTACGCGAAACCTATTAAAAGCAAACAGCTACAACCCGTTGGACGCAAAATTATATTGCATTAAAAATAAATATGATAAAACTGATAGGTGTCTCTTAAAACCGTTCGAAACAGAAATGTTCGGATGTATCTCGCAACGGACAGATAACGGGCATCCGGTTTTCTAAATGTCATGGAGTAGGTGTTTAATGTAGTTTTTTTTATATATAATAATATATAAAATATATAAAATATATTATTATATAAAATATATTATTATATAAATTAATACACCCAACAATTATATACTTACTATCTCTTTGACATTGTAGAGCGCAACATAAATACTAATACCCCTCTTCGCTCCCCATTTTTTTCAACCCGCTCCCTGCTCTATTTGATGGGCCGGCATCATATTATGATGATCCATGGATTGTATTGTAAGCAATAAAAAAAAAAACATGATGCAATATATTTGTTCTCTTTGTACCTAAAACTACCTTTATCTCTCCTTTCATTTATCTCCACCCAAAGGTTGTCTGGAAGAAATTGCTTAGTGTAATTAGGCCGCCGATCGTACTAATTTTAAATTTATCATTTATGTTTTTTCTTGGTGTACAAAAAAGAATATAAATAAATAATAATATATCTTAACAGCATCCCTATCTGCCCCTTCATGGTAAAAGGACGTAATACGCACCCAAACTTCCGCTTCGCAAACTACAAAATATTTAGTATGAACGCATCTCTACTGTCTCTGTCCTACATGCAACTTAAAACAAAGCTTTATAACAATAAACCAACTAATGCAGAAAACTGTACTAGTTGCCATGAGTCCGTCATAAGTGAAAGAGCTCAAAGTACTTCTGTGATGCTTAATATGTGAATAGCTGGCGGCGGATCACGATGGAATCTCTATTGCTATGTGAGTTATTTATTTAACAAAGGCTTAATGAAGTGTAAAGTTTATTAATTGTATTTGAGACCACCCACCGAAGGTTGGACGGCATCATGAGTGATATACAGAATTAACAATTAGTAAGAAAAGGTGGAAACCTCTATATAAATAACGGGTCTTCCTTTTCGTAATTTTGTTAATATTTTTTTACACGTAACTCTTAAAAAAATGTTATCAAATCAAATCATAATTTATTCAAGAAAAGAAATTGCATAGAATGTTAGTGACACAATAACTGAACAATAATTTAACTAAAAAAAATAAACATTAAAAATAAGAAAAAAAAAAATATTAATAGAAAAAGTAAAATACGTGCACCTAGAATTTCAAAAAGTTAACTAATATTGAACCAAAGACAAATAAATGCGATTTAAAATATTTAAACTTCAATAATAATAATTATAAAGATTATTTGAATTTAATTATGATGTATGAACAAATTAAAAGTTGATAATTAAGTTTAATTAAGCTTTTCCAACTTCGTTTCAAAATATATTAAAATAACTAATACTTTCTCAATTACTAAATTAATGTAATCCAAAGGAGTAATTAAAAGTTACTATGGTATTTTGCTCTGATTTATACTCTAAAACAAAATCTACACTTTATTTAACGATAAATAAAGAATGAATAAATAAATAAGTAATTAATAAAGTATTCAAAATCTTGCAGTTATGAATTTTCTTTAATTATTGTTCTTGGCAGACATTTTTAACGAGATCAATTTTGTGCATGTGATTGTATGTTAACGGTCAGACATACCTATATTAAAATATGTTGCATTAAGTATTAATTTGGCAGCCCGACTACGACTGAAAACGTTTAAATACTTGTTTTTTTTATTTATGGTTATCAATAGTTTCTTTGTTTTTTTTTTAAATTACAAAACCCACTAAAACCTTACGAGAATATTTAGAAATACCTACGCATAAAATTGTTATTACCTTTTTTGTTAGTTACCTATACTTGTAATTGAAAACATACTGTGAAAAAAGAAATCCAAAACCGTCCAGTCCTTTCCGAGGCTATTCAGTGCAAACAATCATTTTTTCTCTCTTTATTATATTAGCTTAGGTATGGTGATAGTGTATATTTATGTCATAATTGCTTTGACGACATTGAGGTGTTATACCAGAGCGAACATCGGGAACAAAATCTCTGCATATGGTGCGGGCACACGGGTACACATTGAAGCGAGAGGGAAGATATGTTACTTTGTAGGCGTGACAAAGACAGAAATAGAATGTACCCTTCATTTTGTTACAAACATTCTGTTTGCAGTGTACTCTAGTATATTATCTCAATGTTTGACGGTAATGGAAAGTAGTTTTTATTTTATTGTATTGAATGATGAGACGAGGATGCCGTTCGCCCGGTAAGCAATACGACCGCTCATGATCAGAGACAAAACAAATTAATTGAATTACAAAGCAATGCTTGGCATCCCACTGCGCTCGCCATCCTGAGACATAAGATATTAAGTCTCAATATGTCCAGTAGTTACTCTGGCTACAATGTCCTTCACATACCAGTAAACCAGGAAATCTGGTAACCTCAGATGTGTCATCAAGAGTTTCAAAAGTATATTATGTCAATTCATCAGGATTAACTCCTAGATTAAAAGATCACCAAAAAAGTAGTATCAGGTACAAACAACTTAGAATATTCTTAACGCGTGATGGCTAATGAGGACTTTTTAGTCAGTATGCTGACGTCGGTATTGCTAGGACCTCAGCTCGGCCACAATATCCGCGGCCATAATTTGTACCGGGCTGGAAGGCCAGAGATACTAACAGATCCCTTTCGGCTTCCCCCGGGCACAAAAGAGGAGTTTAACAGATACTCTAGTAAAAAAAACGTAAACGAAGTCTGCAGGCTGTACGGGGTTGGATGTGCGTTGGTTTATTAATTATTATATCATTAATATGTTAACTACAAAGGAAGTTCATAACAGACTTTGAAGTGTTATCACCAATAACAATGATTTTAGTCATGGTCATATTATAAACAAGCTCAGATAAGTCGGGATTAAACGGGGAAGTATTGAATGTTAATATAATTTATATTTTATACAACAAACTCCGTGGCGCAGTCTGTACAACGAGATGATTTATACGTATTTGTTCCTGGTCTGGTTGTTTGAAAACCTCAATGTATCTGGTAGTTTCTAGTTCTGATAAAACGACAATCGATCTTAGTTTGGGAGCAGAACTAAGTATATGACTGTTTATTGGCCTACTGGGCCGGGAGAGTGTAAACCTATTTAGAGTGTTAACCTTTATAAGAAGAAGACTGATGATTGATTTATTATTATTATCATTTTCAGATTTGGCAATCGTGTCAGCCCTCACTGCGGCTGAAGCAAGCTACTGCAAGCTTACAACACAGCCTAGTTTCTGCGAACATACAATAACATGTACCAACCGGACTTCATCAGTCTCGATTCCTACTTGTAGAGGAAGCAACATTGTGAAATTTATCATTACAGGCTCAACCACTTCAACGCTAACTGCCAGTTTCTTCGGCGCTACAAATTTCGACTCAAAAGTACGAAGCATAATAGCAGTCAATAATAATTGGACAGTCATAGAATTAAGGACCTTTACATATTACAAAGAAGCTACTCTCATAGATCTATCCAAAAATAACGTGAAATTGATTAAGTCACTAGCATTTAAAGATATGAGTAAACTTGTTACTCTGAATTTGAGTTCCAATATTATAGAAGCATTTGACCCAAAAACATTCTATTTATCTGATATTTCGTCGCTAAATGTTGTAGTGCTCGACTTAACTTACAATAGATTGAGTCATCTGTCTATGGAGATGTCGGGACTGGCAAAATTGGAGAAGTTGTACCTGCAAGGCAATGTACTGCACAATTTGGAAAACGGTTGCTTCAGCAGTCTGAAATCACTAGAAATTTTAAATCTAGAACACAATTCGCTGTCAACCCTTAACAATACTATGAGAAATTTGACAAGTTTGACAGAATTGTATGTCAACAACAATTATTTGAGAGTATTTTCGAGTAACGATACAAGTGAAAAGACTAATTTACAAATTGTTAATGCATCACATAACGTTATTGGAGCAATGGAATCCGACATGTTCCGTAGTGCATTGAATTTAATTACAATAGATTTTAGTTTCAATAACATAAGTACTCCAATAGACGACCAAATGTTTGTTTCGAATTCGAAACTGAAGTACGTTGACTTTTATAATAACCACATTGAAGTGTTAGGTGTCAATGTTTTTGCGAATAACTCTGATATTAATTATGTTAATTTTGAGAAAAATAACTTGAATATTGCACTGACGGCAGATATGTTCGTAGGTATGAGAAATATCGTCACGTTGCAAATTACCAACCAAACTATTTCTAGTATTAAAGAAAGGGCTTTTGAAGAAATGTATAACTTGCAGTATTTGAATTTGACTAGAAACAGGATTAGTGACATTGCAAATTCAAGTTTCTTCAATGCTCCCATTAGTAAGTTAGATGTTTCCCATAACCAAATATCCACATTGGGTTTTCTAAAAGAATTGTCTAATCTGACTGAATTGTATCTAAATCATAATAATATAAGCGTTTTGTCGAGATTAACATTCTTTGCACAGACCAAACTGAAGATTCTAGATTTGTCCATGAATATGATTCTTACATTTGAAGAGCTGTCATTACCTCTAGTAGAGTTGCAATATTTGTATATAACAGGAAACCGCTTGACAGGAGCAATTCAAAAAAATATATTTAGTCCAGCGAAAATGTTACGATTTTTGGATATTAGTAATTTTAACATAAGCAGAATAGAAGCTATGGCTTTTGCGAATCTACCAAATCTAGCTAGACTCAATTTATCACACAACAATATTGATTATATAGACGCTAATAATTTTGTTGGACTTAACAATATGTTCAGTTTGGATATTTCAAACAATCGTTTAAAGCAATTAGTGTTCAATGGGAACGTTTTATCAAATTTAAAAGCTGTTTATTTGAATAACAATGAGCTAACGAACATATCCAGCATTTTCTCTGAGAGTTGCAAATTAATGTATTTAGATTTGTCGAACAATGGCATTCGTGACCTAACTGGTGTGGATGCCAAAATATTTCCAAACATAACAGTTTTACGGCTCTCTCATAACAACATTACAAACTTTAACAATCCTTACACAAACACGTTGACGTCTTTGATTGACTTGACCCTGTCTTCAAATAACCTCACTGACATCACATTGAAATATTTCAAAGAACTCATGACTTTAGACTTGAGTGACAATAGTTTGACGCGTATTAACAGTACATTCTTCGAAAATGTTGATTACATACAAGCCCTTGACTTGAGTCGCAACAATATTAGCGTTTTGCCTCCAGGAACATTTCAAAATATGAGGAATTTGAAACTGCTAAATTTATCCTCAAACAACCTTTCGCGATTGCGGTACGGCAGCCTCAAAGGGCTCCACAAGACCGAACTGCTCGATATATCGAGAAATAATTTACATTCCATTGAAGTTGATGTATTCCATGAATGTGTTAAATTAAACACCTTGATTCTTGATTACAATTTTTTGACGACATTAGATGTTGTGAGTTTGACTAACAATTATTTATTCAATTTAAAAACGTTAAGTATTGGAGGTAACCCGATATCGTGTCGAGAAGTGGTACTTCATTCGAAATCTGTTAGAGCCAATCAGGTAGAAGTTACTGCTGTTGATAAAGTGTATCACGAAGATAATGTTCATGGGATAAAATGTGGTAATGATACGTCAGATTCGGATGAAACTACTCCCGAACCTTCACCGATGTCGACAAGTGATTTAACTACTACAATTATTTTGCTTGCCATATTTGTGATGGTTATTCTATTGATAGCGACAGTAGTTTTTACTTATTTAAAAGTTTTTAGAAGTAAGGGTTTTCTAGTTATGAATGATAGGTCAGCAGCGGGATCTTTAGAAATGGACAGCACTGATTTATCCGATCGATCTTTGATTTAATATAAAATAGTTTGGAATTTTTAAAAATAATTGTAAGTTAAACTGCCTAAAAATCATAAAAACTGACTTATTATAATAAATACGGACGAATATCATGCAATTAACTTTAAAAGTATAAGTAACCATAAAAAGTATTCTGTATCAGCCCATATACGTCCCACTGCAGGGCACGGGCCTCCTCTACAATCGACAGTACGATTGAGAGTGGTTAGGCCATATAGTCCACCACGCTGGCCTAGTGCGGGTTGGCTATATAAAAAGTATTATCCACTGGATATTTTAGGCAATTTTTTATAACAAACTACAAAAAGGCGTAAGTAACTTTTTTATAAATTTTCCTCATATTTGGTGTTTTGAATTTGTTTGGTTGGTTTTATTTGTGATTGTGTTTCCTTTTTTGCCTAAATAAAGGTAAAATAATTGTAACAGGTTGATAAGCTTGTTTTTGAAAATATTATGTTGCAAGTAAAACTACATGTTGATGTAAATTTGGTTTCATATAATCTGTTAAACTATACTGTTGCCAACTTTCATATTGCACCTAAAAAGTAAATTAAATATGTCGAA
Organism: Hyles euphorbiae; assembly: GCA_023078785.2. NCBI lineage: Eukaryota > Metazoa > Arthropoda > Insecta > Lepidoptera > Sphingidae > Hyles > Hyles euphorbiae. Next base: position 13,414,877 of record CM041047.1, read on the forward strand.
TTTAATGGTTGTTACCAACTGATGACAATTCTATGTCCATGATACCAAAGTTTGTATAATATTTTCACAACGAATTAGTGTATTAAGATATTGTTTAAGAGTATTGTAAATAGAAAGAGCATTTAGTATTATTTGTCGACACATTAAGACTAATGATCTTGTTTTTGTTAATGATCAAAGCAACGCTTATTATGAAAATTAAACATATTCTTTTACGACTAAGACAAGACATAATTATTAATGTTAATATTTAATTCGAACAAAATAAGTCCTCATTGAATTAAAACCTTATTGTATTTTTAATTGTTTCATTTATTTATTATTTGTTTTGTCTAAAATTAATAATTCCAGTAAGCAATTTCAAGATCGGTGGAGAAAAAAAATAAGTATCAAAACGACAAATGTTCTTTATACAGGTACAACGTACGATCTTTCAACTTTTCTGCACCGCATTGAACCGGTAGCTAAAGAATAACTTTATTCTTTTTTTACTGCAATTAATAGGGAGATGAATACCTATGCTATTGGCCTGATGGTAAGCGATACGACCGCTCATGGTCTACTACTAACTAAACACTATAAATCACACAGCGATGCTTGGAATTTCACTGCGCGTGCCATCCTGAGACGTAAGGTAGTAAGTAAAGTCTCAACATATCCAGTAGTTACTTAGACTACAAAGTAATTCAAACCGGAATTCAACAGTGCATTATACAAAAATAAACAAAACAACAGACATAAATATCCCAATGTTCTTGTGGGGGTAGGCAGAAGTAAAATTGATTCTAATTACTGTTAGTCTAGTTTATTTCAGTCTCAAAGAAAAAACAAGCACAAATTGCAGTGTCAAACCGTTTATGTAATATTTTTGAAACAGTCTCACCCAATCCACTAAATTGATTGATGGGATTTGAGCGCAAGCCCTCATAGTTCACAGCCCATTTTTTTATTAAAATGAATTGCGAGACGAAAATGCCATTCGCCTGATGGAAAGCGTTACGACCGGTCATGGACAGTAGCAAAACCAAATAACACCATGAATCACGAAGCATCCAATCCTGAGACATAAGATGTTAAGTCTCAATATATCCAGTAGTTACTATGGCAACAACGTCCTTCGAACCGGAATGAGACAGTGCATTTACATCGCTGTTTGGTTGGAGAAATAGACATTGCGATGGTACCTACCCAGGTGGACTCTCACATATAAAAGACCTACCACCAGTGAGCACCTGTTAGGTATTTACCCCAAACAGCAGTGTAAATAGACTGTTACATACACGAAATCTATACTAGTAAGTACCAACAGTGCCTCCTATATACTACACTAGACTAATTTGTAGAGTGAGGCTTAAACCTTAATATATAGGGGCTAATATACATGAGACTAGAGCTCCCTACATAAATTCAAGATGATATGCACTGACATATCCAATTACTGGAACGCCATATATGTGTACTGCCATCTTGACTTTAGTACGATGTATGTAATATTCAAGGGCTCTAGTGCGTATTGGTTTCGTTGGTAAAGGACAGGACGCGGTTGCAAAAAATAATAGTTTAAAAAACAAAATATAATCGCTTTAATAAGAAATAATTGATAATGAGTTTAAGATTATAAAATGGAGTGAAATATATTCATTTTATGGTTAAAAAGCTAGGGTGCTTGAGTATAAGTAATTGATGTAAGCACCCCACAATTTGTGTTTGTTACTTCTTCACGCTCAAAGGGCTGGACCAATTTCGATAAAATTTTGTATAAAGGTACCTGGTACTCTTGATTAAGACAAAGGCTGCTTTGAATCCCAAAGTAACGTAGTATACCCGTGGGATAAGCAAAAAATGCAAATACTCTTTTAAACTCATAGGGATTGCATGCCTTGAGCCTTAAATCAGATTGAGACTGGAGATGATGGAGAAAAGCAGTTAAGACGGGAAACATTTTATATGTGTCTAATGTGGACTGGACTCAAAATGCATTTGCATCCGAGTAAAGGCGGGCCGGGACGCTAGTTATAACTTACTTTTAATTTCTTGACAGCCTTATATTCAGATTTTAAAAAAAAATCGTGACTTCGGAAACAGTTAAGACTCAGTCATTCATTAAAACTACACACACAAAGCTTACTCCAGCACCAGATCATAAAATATCATGCTATGACGTCAGTAACAGGCGATGAAAGCATAATGGCTCCTATTGCTTGTAATTTAAGATCCAATTTTGCGTACTCACATAAAATGTAATAAAAGGAGATATAAAGTTCGATTGGAACCTAATTCTTATATATTGGCGTACTACGGAAGGTTTCAGCTTGTTTCAATAAAAATAATGTACACTGCTAGTGACGTCATATGTTTGTATACTGTTCGGCTATATTGGTATAGGCCCATATACGTTCCATTGCAGTGCATGGTTCTCCCCAACAATCAAGACTACGGTTGAGATATTGATATATAGGGTGGTGTAATTATGATAATAATTATTACAGATATAATTAGATATTGGCGCCAAAACTATCTAAATTTTGTTAGAATATAATAAATTATTTATTATATTATTTGGACGAGCCACCTTATTGTTAATATTATTTTTGTTAAGAATATATATATAATAAATAAAACATAGTAAGCAAACAACATGTATTTAAACTGTAATCACAGATTTGTTTTTTACGTAGAGAACATTTTTTTTTTAATTTTTTTTTAATCTCAAGATATACCTGTCCATCCATCACTTATTAGTACATAAATAAACTATTAAATGTGGGACACTACTATTGAAAATGAAAATAATTTATTGAATTCATTAAAATGTCCAACATAACTTAGAATTTGTCTTATAATCTACCACCCGGTTCGGAAAGCGGTTTTAACTAGAGGAGAATGGGCAAGAAATATAGTGATTATTACAAAAGCTACAAGTTATTTAAATCATAGCAGTTCATTAATAATTTGTTATAGTTTACTAGCGATATCTTTTTTCTTTATCAGCCCATATACGTCCCACTGCAGGGCACGGGCCTACTCTACAATCGAGAGTGGGATTGTGAGTGGTTAGGCCATAATATAGTCCACCACGCTGGCCTAGTGCGGGTTGGCGGACTTACATACCATAGAAATTCTTAAAATCGCTATGGTAAGCAGGTTTCCTCACGATGTTTTCCTTCACCGTTTTAGTGCGTGGTGATTGACTATCAATACACACATGACTCCGAAAAGTCAGAGGTGTGCCCTGGGATTCGAACCCGCGACCACCGTGAACATTTAGGTAGCCGCGTCTAGTCCGTTTACCAACAGGCCACCACGCACTTGCGATATATTATATTTTAATTAGGAATACGTTACATTTACAGCCGCTGCCAATAAACAATCCCAATCCAAAATTTGCCGTTTGAGATTGACAGCTCAATCCTTTTTCTGATACTATGCCAATAATCAATCTCAGTAGTGAAAAAACTATGGAACATGGTAAATGACAAATCGAAAAGTAGAAAACAATCCAGATTGACTTCAATCTAATTTTTTCGATTGATTATTGGTATCGGCCGTTAATGAAGCGAAGTAAAGCGAGTGAAGCGATTTCGCCCAGAAGGAAGTATCAGTATACTCTATTTTACCAATGCAGTGAATAATTGCGAAAGCCTAAGTATTACCTACGCCCACCTTACCAAGGCTCCGAGTGCATATTATAAGCTGCAAAATTTAAATGCAAGGGCAATGTTTAATCATCTATTATAAGTTAGTAGTTCCAGCATTATTCTGGATTATAGCGAGCGCTCCAAATGTAAGTTGACAACTGTTACCGCCCGATAACAAACAGGAGGGGGTTAACATGCTCGAAGCCGGGGCTCTCAAAATTTACTCCAATATGCGGCTATCGACTATAACTGAGTTGGACGTTGCTTAACCAGCAACTTGCAAATGGAACTCCGCAACTTGTGTGTTTCGTAGTGTGCTTTTAGACGCCTATTTTATAGCTGCAAATATGTCCAATGCCCCAATTAAACCTATTAAAGATATAGGCATGGCGTTTCACGGAGGAGATATATATTGGCCTAATAGTAGCTAAAGAGAGAGAAATAATATTTTTAATGTAAAACTGAATAAAATAAAAATGTTTGATTGGTATGATTTGATTGGATTTGATTGGAAAAATGGTTTTGATTGAATGGCATAAACGGAAAAATCCATGGCTAAATCCATGGGCATGAGCGTCAACTTATTAAAATGATAAAATGTAATTGATTATTACGAGAATGAATAAATCAGGCCCCAATTATTCGAATGCTGTTTGTATCTTCAATCAATTATAGTCTATACTTCTTTGCTTTATAGAGCAGAGATTTGAGTTATTGCATATCCATGCTCTGAAACTACTTTAGTGATATTAATAATTCTTACACCAAGATAATCCTATATTCTCCTTGATGAACATAATCTAATGAATAAAAGATTTTCAAAAAAATGTGTTACTTTTTATTAAACCGATCTTTTCTACGATAAATTGGGAGATTTTTGTTAATTACGCTTGACTATTGGGTATTGCCAACCCGCACTAGGCCAGCATGGTGGACTATATGACCTAACCACTCTCAATCGTACTTTCTATTGTAGAGGAGGCCCGTGCCCTACAGTGGGACGCGTATATGGGCTGATACAGATTGGATATTGTCTAAGGATGGCCAACGCAGTTGAATGCCAGATATTGCTACTGTTTATGAGCGATCGGATTGCTTACATTCAGGCGAATGGCATATTCGTCTCGCCATTTTTAGAAACAAAAAAATCTTTCATTCTGTAATCCGGTTGCATACCTATTATTATTATTTCCAAAAAATACATTTCCTGCATATGAATGAATAGAATAGATTCTAAAATACACATTTTTCGTACTAAGTTGTGAATGAATAAAATCTTCGTCCAAAAACCCTAAAGCCGTTGACCATCTCGCAAACTTTGCAAATCAATCGAGCAGGAACTTCAATATATTAGAGCATTGACCTGTAGTTTGGCTATAATCCGAACAAATTCATCTGGATAAACCGAGCGAACAAATCGAGCGTGATGACGAATCTATAAATCCGTATTTGACCTTAAACTTTTTGAGATACGACCGGGCACGCGGCCAAGTGAAGACAGCTACGTGTTTTAGGTGGGATTGTAGGAATATTCAGTGTGGGGTTCGCGAAAAAGTTTGTAGGATTTGCAGAATGTTTAGCAAGTCGACAATGTGGGTGAAAAAGTTTTACGTGTCAGAGGAATTCGTCTATGAAATAGCTGTTGTGATTTACGTTGGTGGTTTTGTTTCTATCAGTGTTTAGCTACAGATTTCTTTTATTTTAATTTTTTATTGCATTGAGTGGAGGGGCGAGATTACCATTCGCCTGATGGTAAGCGATACGACAGCTCATGGACAGTAGAAAAACCAAATAACACCTTGAATTACAAAGGAATGTTTGGTATTCCACTGTGCTCGCTATCCTGGGACATAGTCTTAATATTAAGTACAGTAGGTACTCTGGCTACAAAGTCCTTCAAACCAAATCACAACAGTGCATTTAAACTGCTGTTTGACGGGAGAAATAGACATTGCGGTACCTATCCAGATGGCCTCTCAAATATGCGAGACCTACCACTAAATAATTATTGGTTACAGCTACCCAACAACTACATAAAACAAAGCACTATCGCATTGTGAGAGATCGGTCGGCTTATCGGCGTGCACATGACCGCGTTCGATAAATACGTTTTAATTTAGAATGATGTCCAGTTATGACAGACCGTAATTATCTGGCTATAGTTTAATACACGCGTAATGCACAAATAATGATTTTGGGAAACGCTGCAGCGGGCGAGTTAAATCATTTTAGTTTACTTTAACAAGCTTCGTATTTCAGTGAACTGGAAGATAATTAGCATTGTTGATGTAGGCTAGGGAATAACGAGTTGAAGTGGTGGTAGTAATATGTGCAATTTTGAATTTGATGTTTATATTTTAGCAGCAGTCATAGGTGTAGCTAAAAACCTGAGTGCTTCCGCCGTAGCATGAAGAAATAACTTTGCAGGCCGGCATAATTTTATCGCATGGCATGGGATCGCCATCAGAAATCATTCAATACTCTATTTAGATGGCATTGCGCCTATCATCAGGTCTAGTGCATGCACTATGGCATGCTAGATTTATATTGGATTCCTTTACTGAAACGTAATGCAGTGGTTTATCTTGGGATTCGAACCAAATACCGGCGTCTTAGCAGGTCGATTCGATTACCTTCAGGCCATCAGGTATTTATCAATACTCATGAATATTCAATAAAACGAAACAGCTTTATTACCTGGTGCAAATTTTAATCCGACCAAATTAATTCTATCAAAGTTTCTAATCTGTAACGAAGAAATCTCTGAATTGTTCTGAAATCCGAGGCCATTATTAAAATTTTAACGTGAGCAACATCGTCTACCCTAATTTCTGTGAGCCCCGCCAAAAGCCATAAGGGTGGGGCGTCACTGACAGCGAATATATAATTATACAATCTAATGTTGGTTATTGCTGAAATATTCTACATCTGATATATCTGTTGCTATTGAAGCGAGTTTTCTTGCTTGGGTCTTTGTTTTTAACCCACTTACTTTGCTAATAGATTAATGAATCAAACTAGCTTATTTTGTTGAAAAGCTAGCGGCAGATTTACTCAGTGAGTGAGATTGCCGGATGCCCAATACCCCTTTCCTCTTCCCACTCCTCTCTCGTTTTGATGTGCCGGCAACACTTTCACGATCCAAGCGTTATGGATTTTCATGGACGGAAGTGATCACTTACCATCAGGTGACCTGCTTGATCATTTGCAAGACCTACGCAAGAATAAAATAATTTAATTAAAAATTAAAAGACCGACTTCAATGTGCACTACAAAGTAATAAATAATATATATTTCATTGTGATAGTACACATTGATTAATTTTCTTATTGACTAGACTAGCCAACAAATCTTAAATACGTAGGTAATATTTTGAAGGCGGGTCGCCAAGTGCCAAACGAGAACAAATTCAAGTAATGTAACACAGTTGAATATTACCTACTTGTAGATGTATCGTTGGCGCTCAGTTAGGTCCATATGTAAACTAGAAATAAATTAATTTCACATATTGATCCTACGTGTACATTTGTTGAAATTTTAATAGAATTAATATGTGGAATATGTGTGATCTAATTTTAATGTATTGCATACGATCAAAGATACAGTGGTCAAGGGTTTCAACTCCAGGGTACACTATTGACTTATTGGAGTCACTTGCATATTTATATACAATTACTTTAACAGTGATAGGAATCATAGTGAGGAAAGTATAAGAAAGGGAAGGATTGTTAAGTTTGTATGTTTCCCTCTATTGTAGATAAGTCCGATGCTCAACAATTTTGATTAAGAGCTGATATATTAAGGACGGGCGATTTTTCTATTAGTTATCTGGATAGGGACTGGAATTTGCAACCGATATGACTATAGACTCTCGCCCCCAATTACACCGAGGGACAAAACACGCAAGGCGTAACGTGGGTGTCCTGGTTGATACCAGGAGAATCTCTGCATACCCCTTCTGGGAAAATGGCGTGAGTTTATATAGATTAAGACAAATTAATATTGTGTGTAAAATTGCGTGTTTTTCGCTAGGATGTTTTACACAAATTAAATTTAAGTGTAGGTCGTCGTGTTCGTCACTTGGCGACCCGCCTTCAAAATATTACCTACGTATTTAAGATTTGTTGGCTAGTCTAGTCAATAAGAAAATTAATCAATGTGTACTATCACAATGAAATATATATTATTTATTACTTTGTAGTGCACATTGAAGTCGGTCTTTTAATTTTTAATTAAATTATTTTATTTATTACTTTTTAGTTTTCATAAGCATTGTAATGATGCCAAAGGTAATCATATAATGAAAACTGGAATCAATGTATATAAAAAATGAACCATTGTGATCCTTTATAATTTCTAAAACGAAAATTAATATTTTATGATTTTTAAGGAAGCTACACTGCTCGTTTTTATGATAAAGAAAATACTAAAATCGGCTCAACCTGCTGGAGATATTGAGTACACTTATGCGTGGTAATCATTCGTTACCCCCTCACTTCTACACCTTCTTCACTTCCTATTTTTAATAAAACATATATACTTAACCTAATGGACGAAAAATCATTGCGTTTCTGCAAAGTTTTGTGGAGGTCTGCTCTCCAGATATGTACCTATTCATCAGATTGTCACCATATTTTATGTGACCAACATTATGTATAATTCGTGCCGAAGAAAAGTTATTTAAAATCATTTTTTATCGTCGCAGATATTTAGCATTTATATTTGTATATATCCCCCCCCTTCCCACGCCCCTTTCTACTTTCCCCTTTCCATCCACCCCTTGTAGTAATAAACTTAAACTGAACCTAATGTAAAAAGAATTATTGCTGTACTGTTCAATTTTGAGGAGTTCTGCCCTTCAGGTCTAAAGATATTCATCAGGTCTTCACAATACTTTTTTTGGTCTAACTTATCATACAATACTCTTTGACAAAAAAGTTATTTTTAAGTCGGTTAAGAACTGCCGGAGATATTGAGTATTAACAATTGTACCTATTTTCTACCCCCCTCGCCCCCCACCCCCACCCTTTACCTATTTTCACCCACCCTTTGTAATAATATACTTATACTTAATCTTACGCAAAAAGAATTATTGCTGGATCGTTTAATTTTGAGGAGTTCTGGTCAGCAGATCCTAAGATATTCATCAGGTCTTCACCAATTTTATATGGGACCAACCCTGTATATCATGCTTTCCGACAAAAAAGAAATTTTCAAAATCGGTTCACAATTGCCGGCGTAATCGCGTAACAAACATACAAAAAAAAAAAAAAATTCAGTCGAATTGATTACCTCCTCTTTTGAAGTCGGTCAAAAAAGTGGTGGAAATGAACTCTACTACGGTGACTCTTTTATATCTCTATTTGTATCAGCTCTTGTACGTCCCATTGCAGGGCACTGGCCTTTTATTACAATCGAGGGTACTAGTGAGAGGGGTTAGGCCATATAGTCCACCACGCTGGCGTACGGGTTGGTTGTAGATAATTTTTAATTTAATTATATATTGCTGTTAAACCGCCCGAACTAGAGCCACACTAGACTCAAGCCAAAGGCTATACTGGAGTACATTCATCAGCTTTAGATGCACAAGATACGCTGAAATTAGGCAAGTGTAACAAACTTGAAGATCTCGGATGGTTTTCGAAGTTTCTTCTCAAAGGGATCTCGGAGCGGGCAAATTTCTGCGGTCATGCCTCTGTGTTAGCGCTGTTGTAATCACAACTTGAAAGCCGAGTTCGGAATGCAGGTAACACAAAAATGGTACAATAAAAAGTTTCACAATAAGTTGAATGTATTCGATTGTAGATATGTTGATGTTTAACATAATAACATATCTTTTTAAATACGCACACACTTTTTTGTAATTTTCTTTTTGTTGGAAACAGTTAATGTTTTACACCCTCTTTTATTTTTTCTCATACGACTAATTCTAAAGTTGATATGGTTGCCTGGAAGAGATTGCTCATAACGATAAGACCGGCAATTATGCACTAATTTGTAAGGTCTCTTTGTACATTTGTTTTACTTTATTACGTGGTGTTCAATCAAGTGTTGTGTATTGTATTGTATTGATAACCGATAATGGAATTTTAATATTAAATAAATACAGCAGCTCACAAAAATTGTAAGAAATTAAATTAAGTAAAGTAAAAAATAAGTTTAGTAGAAATTTTGTTTGTTTGCTAATGAATCTAATTTATCTCCAAATGTTGTTTTTGAATTTATATATTTTTTTTTTTTTTACTAAAGTAAGCTATTGCCCACTACCACTCGCAATATTTGTTCAAAAATAATACTATTCGCTCATGAGCGTATATTAATTTTCGTTCGTATAACACTCATCAATAATTATGTTATCCGATGTTGGGTGTAATGAACCTTTTTTTTATATTTGCCATCATATCTACCAATTACCTACTTTACTAACTTTTAAAAATATTTCGGCGCTAATAATTTTTGTTAAAATTTACAATGTTTTTTACATTTTAATAAATGGTTTTGTCTCTTTTCGCTATTGAGGGAAGTGAAAAATACTGTATATCTAACTTCCTTTTTTTTAGATGGGACATAATCAAAGTTGGATCAAGTGGCCGCTTCCAACTGATTGTTTTGGAAAACTTTTGGACAGGCTACTTTTTTATATAGTTTGTGCTATATTGTCCTTTCTTTAGAATACAGTAGGAATGGGCCGGATCACGAGATAAACGTAGGTTTTGTTAATGTGTTTCGTTCGCTGAGTGTGATTTCATTTTAAGAGACCGGCATGTTATAGAATGGGTTCAGAGTTCAAGGCCATAATTGCTTACATCAGTTAAGGTGATTGCTTGTTTATCAGAGTAAATTTCAATGAGTTCTTATTGGCACTGTATTAAAAGTCCTTAGAATATCCTTGGTTTACGCCTACGTTAAGCAGTTCCTTACCTACGGCTGAACAGCAGGAGATAGAACAAGAAAGAGAGAAGGAAATGCGAAAAATACTTGAATTTATGCGCCTACTATTTCACTCTGTGTACCATCCAAAGGTCGACTGGTGGAGAATACCTCGGGCATTAAGTCCGCCTGTATACAACTATGTATATAAAGCATAAATAAAATAAAATAAAATAAAAAATACGTACTTATAAGCGGACAATAACAGTATTAGTCTATTTTTATGATTCGCGAAGACATATCCAAATAACATTCGGTAGTCAACGTACAGCGTGCTCGTTTCCGCGGATGATTGATGATCGCGGGTCCCCTGACTGTACGCTTTTTCCACAGATAACTTCATATCGCAACGTTTCCATCTGTTTTTGCACTTAAACGAGATTCTAATTTTCTTGTCTTGACATTTGTTTTTGCTGTAGCCGTTTTGAATTGTCTTTTAGCTTTCATTCTTGTGTCTTTAAGAATTCATGATATGTTTTGATTTAATTTAATGATTATTATGAATTAATGATTCTGATTCTTCTGTTCTGATTTAATGATTATTATTATGAAATGGCACTGCCTTGGTGGCGTAATTGTACCACGGTAGATTACAAAGCTGATGTTTGACTTGATGTCTCTGATACGAATCCCGAGTCGGGCAGATTGATATTGGATTTTTATATTTATTCAGATTCAGGTGTTGGTGTCCGCTAATTGCTATCGGCGATAGAGTCGTCCTCTATCACATCGTGAAACGGAACATACAAGGCGGTATGTGGGTGTCCTGGCTGCACCTATCTCTTTACCCCTTCTGGGTGAAAGGCGTGAGTTTATGTATGTATGTATGTATGAAAATATAGTCTCATAATATATATTATTCATTAACGTTTCGCTGCTTGCTGCTAGCAGCTTGAAATATCGAATGAATGTTTCGGTCGGGGTTTATACTCGTATCACAATGTGATGTCAATGCATTTGATCAATTATTAAGTGCAATGTAATCCATTTAAGTTTTTGTTTATATTATAGGAGGTAAACGAGCATGCGGTTCACCTGATGGTGACTATCGTCGCCTATAAACATTTCCAACATCATAGATATGTGTTAGCAGCCTATTTTTTAGCAGCGTGGTGGCCTGTTGGTAAACGGACTAGACGCGGCTGCCAACATGTTCTCGGTGGTCGCGGGTTCGAATCCCAGGGCACACCTCTGACTTTTCGGAGTCATGTGTGTATTGATAGTCAATCACCACGCACTAAAACGGTGAAGGAAAACATCGTGAGGAAACCTGCATACCATAGCGATTCATAAGAATTTCTATGGTATGTAAGTCCGCCAACCTGCACTAGGCCAGCGTGGTGGACTATATGGCCTAACCACTCTCAATCGTATTCGCTGGGTGCGCGACGACAGCGCCAACTAGCGGTTGCAACTACGGTGGCCTCCGAAATGTCAAATGCCCGGCTGCCATTACGACGAGTTATTTACAAACGAACAATTTTAATTAAATATTGTAATTTACATTTATTCCAATAAATATTCTAAATCTATATAAGGTAAGTCTTTTTTATTTTTCGTCTAGAATGGCACAATCAATAGATTTCGCTTAGTACATTACGGATTTTTCATGGCTGTCGTCATGAGAAGTAAGTAAAGAAATAAGCAAATTTCATCGAATAATGCATTTCATATAAATAGCAGACGATTATTTATGAGTGCTTGTGCTCTCAATAATCCATCCTTTTATGTATTTTCAGTTAAACATGGCCAAATTAATCATAAAAACTGGATTCCGACCAATCACACACGACATCATTTTCCAACCACAAACAACATTGAAAGGAAAACAATTAGTTTTAGCTCAACACGTGCAAGATGTGAAAGAAATTAAATATGAAGATGCTATGATCCACACCATTGAAGCACATTTTATTCGACAAACTTCAGTGACATCAACGCCATACAAAACATCCTTGAATGTTAGCAGTTGTTTACTGTTTTTGCAATTTTTGATGTAGTACGTAATATATTACACCATTAGTAGGTGTTAACGAAATAATTATTTTTTTACAGATTGATTCTAGCCGTCATATTACGAGTGCCAAATGTGATTGTGTGTACAATCAGAGCTGCAGGTGTAAACACATTGCGGTTCTGATATACTACATAAAATTGCCTGTGGAAATTTGTAGAATTTTTTATCACTATTTCTGCCATTGTTTTTGCAATTAACTACGCAGCAAGCTTCGTGACTCATCTTTATTTACTAAAAACGTAAATCTCGCTAGTAAAAAGTGACAGCGTCCGCCACCGATAGTTCCTTTTTTGGCCATGACGCGCGCTGCGATCGTTTCGTGGTTCCCCCACCTTATACTTCGCACCCAGCGAATTCTCGATTGTAGAGTAGGCCCGTGCCCTGCAGTGGGACGTATATGGGCTGATACAGATACAGACAGATGGTGACTATCGTCGCCTATAAACATTTTTAACATCATAGATATGTGGCAGCCTATTTTTTGAAGGTCGCCAGGAGGTATTTCTCTCAGAATCCTTGGGATTGGGATTGTGGAAATTGGGATTGTTGCTGTTGGCGATTGGTTCAATTGATACAATTACCAATTCGCGAGACATGCGTGTGTCACCATGATGGATTCTCCACCATCCCGTTTAAAAGATACGAATGTCCCTTATCACCAAATTATCTTGCTACTTTAATCACCGAACAAAACATACGTAAACGCAACACTGAAGGTATGGTTTTACGTCGATATTACGTAAAACATAATTTTAAACACCAAACCCAATTTTAAGTTGTTCTTATAATATTTTTCCTTCTTTTGATGCACAAAAATAATCGATCACAATATAACACATAAAGATAATATTTACTGAAACGATAAAAACTTGAAGCATTGTACAAACGCAAAACTCTAAAAGAATTCTTCAAAGGGAAAGACGATATTCCTTCAGAATAATGCAAAACTTTGTTCTAATTTTATACAAGTATTTCGCGAGCTATTGTTGTAAAACCGCAAACGGGAGCTGAAAGCTGAAGCCGAAAGTTGAAACCGAAGGCTAAACCCGAAAACCGAAGCCGAAACAGCATGTTCTTTGAGGAACAGCCGTCGCCGTCAATAGCAACTGATATTTTGTTACGACTGTTGAACGCAAGTGAGCTTGGCCCGATTCCAATACGCAAATAAAAAATCCTCAACCGGAATAACCATTAATTCACTAGGCTCTGGTAAGTTAAGCAATTTACCGAATTTTGGAGTTTTGTCTACAGTTATACAGAAGTAGAAGCACTACGGAATGAAATTTTCACGCCGTGATAGAATCGAAGTTAGACGTCTCCAACTGTGTTATCATGGTATTACCCAAAAAATATCCTGTACATGAATTATAATAAAACGCTTTCCAATAAATTATTTCGTGACCAGTCAATGATATTTCATAGTGATTGATATAAAATGAAATGTAATGTATTTTAAAATGCACTGTATTTGTTGGTCATGCATGCAATAAAAGAGCTGTTATGACAAGTCCATACACATAGTACTTAATCTCTATATACAAAATATTTCCTATAGTATTTTTTATTGTTGTGACAGTTGAATCTGTTTTTGTTTCTTTCTATATTAATTTCTTGATTGACACAAAGAACACTTGTTTGCTTGAAAGGTTCATAGCTTTGTCATAGTATATTACATTGTTGTGGTCTAAGGCCTTGATTTAATTTAAGTCAATCAGACTTTCATTTTTTATAAAATTTAGATTATTGACCTGTAGCTTAAATTAATTAGTAAATAATAAATAATTTTTATAGAGAATTGTAGGTGTATTCGCGGTTTTGAGTATTAAGTTAAATACACCTACACAATGGTCAGAATCCATTATAATCTTGCTCTATAAAAAAGGAAACCCTAACGACATTGGTAACTACAGGCCAATAAGCCTTCTACCAACTATTTATAAACTCTTCTCTTCCATAATTAACAGAAGAATATCAGAAACTTTAGAAAAGAGACAGCCAATAGAACAAGCTGGATTTCGTAAGGGATTTTCAACCATAGACCACATACACACTCTGGAACTTATTATTGAAAAATACCAAGAGAACCGAAGACCGCTCTACATAGCCTTCATAGATTACCAGAAAGCTTTTGACACAATTTCTCACACAAGTATATGGGAAGCTTTAAGTAAACAGGGAGTAGAAAATGAGTACATACAAGTAATAAAAAATATATACCACAACTGCGTCGGTAAAATCAAACTGGAATCAACTGGCCCCGAATTCACCATCAATAGAGGAGTAAGACAAGGAGACCCGCTATCTCCAAAGCTATTTATTGCCGTATTGGAATATATTATAAATAAATTAGACTGGAATAAATACGGCTTGTTTATCAAAGGAGAATATCTGAGTCACTTAAGGTTCGCGGATGACTTGGTACTTCTATCGGAAACCGGTGGCAACTTAGAGCGCATGATACAGTCATTACACGAAGCTAGCAGACAAGTCGGGTTGCAAATAAACTTGACAAAAACAAACACCATGACAAACAGCTATAAAAGAAACATCTTACTAGAAAACAAACCATTAAGGTACGTGGATCAATATATCTACTTGGGGAAACAGATAACATTGACCAGCAATAGCAACGAACTAGAGGTGGAGCGCAGAACAAGAATTACTTGGAATAAGTTCTGGAGTTACAAAGAAGTAATGAAAAGTAACATGCCAATAGAAGTGAAAAAGAAAATGATGGACACTTGCATTTTACCATGTCTTACATATGCTTGCCAAACGTGGAAATTCACAAATAACATCAAGAATAAAATAATAACGTGCCAAAGGGGAATGGAACGTAGCATGCTCAATATAAGAATAGCTCACAGAATCCGTCATACAAAGATAAGAAGCATAATCAAAACAATGGATGCGGTAAAATATGCTCAAAGATTGAAATTCAAGTGGGCTGGCCATGTAGCACGCCTTACAGATAAGAGATGGACATCTAAAGTAACCTCATGGGACGGCCCACAGGGCAAGCGGCGCGTCGGTAGACCATACATGCGATGGGAGGACGACATTAGAAAAATCGCCGGACCGCACTGGATTGATGTCGCCAGAGACAGAGACAAATGGAATTCATTGGAGGAGGCCTTCACCTGAGAGGGGTCCATGCTTGTAATGTAACTTCATTATGTAAATATTTTTTTTGTAAAGTGCATGGAATAAAAGGTTTTTTTTTATTTTTTTATTTATTTATTATAGAGAATTGTGAGATTTTTTTCACCCCGACTTTACTGTTCAAGCAATGATTCACCACAAGCACTCCATCACAATTTTATCTCGCCATCCTTATGTTTCACTTTCGCCAATTTGAATATCGAGCAGACCGTCCGTAGAACAATTAACCTACTTTTAAACAGCACTTGCTAGTTCTGTTCTGAAATTACATATTTTGCTAAATTTATTACTTTTGTTCCGTATGAATACTAAAATTAAAACTGGAATGGGGAAGATATGTTTCTGCTTTTATGTGGTAAAGTTCATGAGTGTTAGTTGGGATTGCGTGTTTTTGTTTTATAATAGAATGGCTGTAGGTAAATGGTGTAATAAAACTTTACGTATTACAGATCTAGGCCAAAACAGGTGTAATGAAACTACTAATATTACAGATCTAAGACAACCCGCATTGGACCAGCGTGGTGGACTAACCACCCTCAATCGTATTCGCGATCGTAGAGGAGGCCCGTGCCCTGCAGTCGGACGTGTATGGGCTGATACAATACAATATTACAACTCTATAAAGGTGGTCCATTTCATAAAAGCCCAACGTGAATTTATAGGCAACAACTTTACTGAGTTTTTTGGAAAGTAATGGTGCATCCACATCGCAGATATCTTTTGTGCGACAAAATTGTTCAGCAATGTTATCAAGTGTTACTACATGTTAGGCAACATTACTTAACATATACCAATCCTGCAATATGTACTAACAATAAATAACACTTTGTTATCAGATGTTGCTGAGTAACATTGTGGACCATTAGTTAGTTTAGATTGGTTTCAGATTTAGATTCTCTTTCAATAATATAATCTATAACTCTGTTTCAATTCCTTCATTAGTCGTTTTTTTACTTTAAGTGTATTTTTCTTTGTTTTCGTTTGCGTTTGATTTTTTTGTATCTAAATGTTGTGTACTCCTGTAATTGGTAGCAACTTGTAAAAAATAGTATTTATTTTGATAATTTGTATACTGTTGGACCTTAATCAAATATATAAACCGTTGCTCATCAAAAAGTAACTTCGGTGTGGAGCTACAAAAGGTTGACGAACTCGGCAATTTTTTTTCTCTTTGATTGCTTTACTCCTTGGATATTTACTACCCTCAAATGTATTTTTGTCTGAGAATTCATAGATGAGTAATATTGACCTTTCTATTCTTACTACCTTGGTCTTAGGTCACGGCCTTTCTACTCATGTGCCTCCAATTCCAAACAAAATTAACTATAACCGCCTCCGTCAGTTTTCCTGCTTATTGCCATAATCAAATAAATACACAACCCCACGAAATTCTCAAAACGGTAGACAAACACGAGGTACCATTAGTGACACAGCTCCCTTATCGGGGACAAAGTACAGCCCCTGGCAATTCATACAAGATATTTCACAAAAAAAAAAATACAAAAAGTTGGCTCAGTCGAATAGCCTTGTAGACAACAATAATCATATGATTGTAGTAATACACGCGATTTTGATCAATGATATTCCTTTGATGCTTCACATCATGAATTTGAATAGATGGCGCAAGTTTTTTACAATGCACGGCGAGACGAACATGTCATTTGTCTGATGGTAACCGTTACGATACCGATACGTGTGTGGTGGCCTGTTGGCAAACGGACTAGACGCGGCTGCTAACATGTTCTCGGTGGTCGCGGGTTCGAATCCCAGGGCACACCTCTGACTTTTCGGAGTCATGTGTATATACCACGCACTAAAACGGTGAAGGAAAACATATTGAGGAAACCTGCAGACCAGAGTGATTTATAGGAATTTTCTATGGTATGTAAGTCCGCCAATCCGCACTAGGCCAGCGTGGTGGACTGTATGGCCTAACCACTCTCAATCGTACTCTCGATTGTAGAGTAGGCCCGTGCCCTGCAGTGGGACGTATATGGGCTGATACAGAATCTATACGACGGTTCACGGATAGTACACCATGAATAACAAACGAGTACTTGGCTCAATGCGTTCGCCATTCTGAGACATAAGATGTCAAGTCTCAATATGTCCATTAGTTTCTCTGGCTACAATGTCCTTCAAACCGGAACACAGCAGTGCATTTACACTGGTGTTTGGCCGGAGATGTAGATATTCGGTACTTACGCAGGCAGCCTCTCACATACGCCATACCTTCCGTCAGTAAAATAGATGGTCGATGGATAATGGTAGGTAGATAAATAATAAATTTATTTTCTTTAAGTTAGTCTTCCAAGTTTTCTTTTGACATTGAAAGCGTATATATACTGGCACTGTCTTTTTATTTTCATATCTGTGGTCCTTGTGACATAAACACAATGTTTTATGATAAAGGGAAAGAAATATCATTTTGTACCCGTACGAAGGTTGCTCGGCTTTCCGTGCGTGGTGTTATTATAAGAAAAATGCTCTGTCCTATGAATTTAGTTTACAAAGTGAACAGTTTTGATATTTGACTGTTGTTATGGACTATTCTTTTTGGTGTTTATTCTGGTTTTACAAACATGACGTTATGTGTTTTATCGCTCGATAAAATAGCTTGTTTAGAGACGAAATTAAATAAATAACACTCAACAGACACATACATAGTCCCGACCCCACACTAAGATCGAGTCTTGTGTCGTGGGTATCAGGAACTATGAGAGACTTTTCGTTTAACAGGCGGCGCGGCGTCTAACCGACTGCGCCACAGAGGATGTAAAATTTGTTGTAGAGTATTTATACTTTTTCTTTCCACGTGGTCCATGTCAGGATCTACCTTCCGGCTCAATGTCCACCACGCCCGATGTTTGGTGTCCTCAATTGTAAGATCTCACAATTCGTAAATTTATTTGGTTGCGATATTATGCATTAGGTATACTGTGTGTGTTTTCTCATCATTAGTCAGGTTGTTGCTTTACCATATTATCCTGAGTAAATAAACGATTATCATTTAGTAAAATCAATTTAAATAACTTTTCTTTAATGGCAATATTCCGTAACTATTTTATTTAACTGCCATGCTGTATGCTCTTTTATAAGTGGTATTGCGATCAAATTCAGTAACCTTATTTAAATGAAATATTTCCAAATCCACGCTAAAAAATATAAACGTCGAGTAACATGAAGAAAAGTTTAGATTGCTCTTTCGAAACTACAAATGAAGATTGGGAACTTTTCAAATCCACGTATTGTTCGGGCCCGCGGCTGGGCCGTGCACATCTAAAATAATTCCTTTCCCCCTCAACAAACTTAATACAATTTGTCTGGACGGCAAATACCGAATTCTTTATAAGTTTACCAAGCCACCCTTCGAAAGTTCGCTCGGATGGACAGTTTTCCCTTTGATCTCGCGTGCTCGCCTAGCCGAGTTTTTTTATCAAGTTTTTCCATCTTATTTTTATTTAACTTTATCTCATTTATAATAATGTAAAAGAATATTTTAGTTTGGGATAAGACCGCTAAATCTCTAAGAGCTTTACCTTCAGGGACCATTAATAGATAAAACAATTTTGCTTATTTTTTTGTGTTACAAAGAGTGTTTAATTTTGTGAATGCTCCTGCTAAGCACAATAGCGCTGCAGACTGTAATATATTACGTCCTTGGAAAATTAACGAGTAGACTGCCTTTGTTATAGTTTAAGCACACAACACTTTAGTTGTAACGTTTATTTTACATTTCATATGTGAAAAATATGGTTATTATATTGCATTCGTTAATTTATCTGTCGTATTACACTACCTTGCATTTAAGGTAAAATTATTTTTTTATTTTAAAAATGAAAGTAAAATATTTACAAATGTAGACCTTGGTAGAATACATTATTTCCTGGTAAATTTATTGCATACATACATACTTTTTTCCATTATTTTCTGTTGCTTTATTTGCCGGCTCCTTACAAAATGAGAATAAATTGCTAAATATAGTAAATTGTTCAGGGACAAAATATTATCATAAATATTATTAATTAATAAATTCATACATAATTAAACATTACCACAATTTCAATTTCCGTCCCTAGGAAGAAATCAAACAGACAATATACAAACACAAGACGCAAAGTTGAAGCTATCTTAGTTCGGACTTCAACACAAACTGAAGTGATAAGAGAAAGTAAAGGAAAGTCACTCCTTATAGTCTAAGAGCCCGTGTCCAACTGACTTTCATCATTTTTTATAAATTAAAAGTTTGTCTCTCATGCCTCTAACGTAGGCATCATATGATCAGCTGTTATGAATTTCCGAACGTAGTAGCTTTGAAAGGAAACGAACTTTGGAACTATCGAAAGTATCTGAGTATCAATGAAATATTTGTCGATAGTTGCCTTAATAATATGTATAAAATTCAGTTTTTTTTTTATAACACTATCAAAATTACGTGTCATTAAACATTATTACATCCTGAAACTTTAACAAAATGTATTTTTGCCAGCATTGTATGATACCTATGTTAGAGGCATACGCAGACAAACTTTCAGCTTCTATAAAATGACGAAAGTCTAGCGTTCACGGGCTCTTTGTCTATAATTGTTTGTATTAGACAAAACGAATCAAAACTTCAATCAGTCCACTAATAGCCTCAACAGAACGAGAACTTTCCAGAAGGAATTATACTACATTTTGTATTTAAATTGAATGTCTTAATGCTTTAGATCTGGGATTAGTAAGGGTACCGAGAAAGCTATTTCTCCTGAACATTTCTGTTTTCTAATTGAATGTATTTCTGTTATTCTATATTTAGGTCCTGTAAATGTTTCTTGTTTGTCTTAAGTAAATAAGAGAGTCTACACGTGTACGTTTATTTCGTCTGGATGCTTAGCTGATAATTGGAAACAATTAAATGAAAATTCTACAGTTAAATGGATCAAATTTTTCGGAGTGGTACCACAGTACCACGTAAGTCTGACTTGAAGCAATTTTGTTATTATGTCTTTTATTTGAAAGAAAAATGAAAAAAAAAAACATTTATTTCAGTCAGTGGTTTTGAAAGATCGTCAATTTACCCTATACCTATTCTTTTATATATGGCCCATATGATCATCTTATTAGATTTTAGATGTCAAAATAAAATCACACGTATTCACTTTCTCACTAAACCTATATCGTTCTTTTTCTTCAGCCACAGAAGGTCCACTGAAAACAGACCTCCATAAAAGATTTTATATCCCCACAAAAATGGAACTAACACAAACATCAAACAAAACTCCTAATATAATATTTTGAACAAATAATCCGGGTATATTTAGGGCACTCTGGGTAAAGAGGGATCACCGGCGCAACTTTGTTACGGATTCAGGAGGATTTCGGAACTCTATTGTTGTTGTATTTTAGTCTTTTCAGATAGTGATGACGAATATGAGAAAGGTTAAGGACATAATTATAAATGACATAATTATAACTTAAACTATAAAATGCACCTTAGTATTTTATAGGATTATGTGTCTTGAAGTATTTATCATTACTTATTTATAAAGGCGGTGAAATGCGTCACTTTGCCCGGGTACAGATACTTTATGAGTACAGTCCACATAAATTCCATTTTGTTCTGTTCCAAAACTCAAGGCACGCAATCCTGAACTCTTAGAATTAGAAAGAGTGGCAGATGTATATTTGAATTCTTTACATTCCCACGGGGCTCACCTTTTTTTTGGATAAAAAGTAGAGTATACTTTAATCTGCGGGACTTGCCCTGATATTTTTCTGATATCTTTCACTATAATTGATCCAGACGTATGAGCGTGAACAAGTAACTCACACATAATATTTAGCCTTTACTAATAGAGGGAAAATGTGGAAGTAACATACGGGGTAAGCTAGTGTAGCATGTACACTAACCTACATACTGAGCAAATGTTCTATAAATAGGACAGTATTATGGCTGTTGAAAAATGTTGGGCATATAAGAATACAAATTTAAAAAAAAAAACTACTTTGATGATTTAATAATATACTGCTGGATGTTAAGTATACTGACAGACCAGAAATAATGGGACTTAAAATCTCATGTCTCAGGACGGCGGACGCATTTGAATGCCATGCATTCCTAGTTCATGGTGTGGCTTGATTTTGCTACTGTATATGGGCGTTCGTATCGCTTAATATGTGAATGGCATGCTCGTCTCGCTACTATGGTATTAAAAAGGGTAATCTTTATTTATTTATAGACTGTTACGACAGCTCATAAAATAAATATCTAAAAAAACGGTCTTTGAATATTTAAAAAAAGAATTTACCAAAACACGTTCATTTTATTTTTCAAACATAAAGAGGTTTTATTAATTTGCATATAAAATTTGACCTTTGAAAACACTCAGATAAGAAGCAGAAGTGATATTTGCCAAATACTTTTTGCTTTAAATTAAAAAAATAAAACGCTTTGGTATTTGCAAAAGGCCTTTCATACGATAAACCACTTAACCTATATTCCCTTTTAAATTTCAACCGCATTTTTAAGATCCAAATTTTCTGAAAATCAGATTAAAATCATTTACCTATTATACTCATATGGTTAAGTAATATATTTAATAGGGTTGTCCACTTTCATTTTTCAATAAATTATGACGTCATCCGAAATATGGCACAAAAATAACTAGCTATTCAGAATTAGGCAAGTTAGATACAAACATTTTATATCTGATAGTAAAGGTTATTGTCAAGTAACAGACAAAAATATGTCAAAAATCCCGTTTCAAGAATCAAATTCGCTGCCACTTTCGACCTAGCAATTAGCCCTAAGGCACTGACGTCGACCGAAAAAAACAAACTGTACCTTGTAAAGGATTTTTCCTTTAAGCGTTATGTCCCCTTCGGCGAAGTCTTTGCTATTATTTTTCCTTTAGTCCAACCACCGCATTTTCAAGTTTTATTTGTTTCTTTTTATTAAAAAGCTAATTGTCCTTTCAGTTTTTATTCAAGGACATGGAGAATAACATTTTTTGAAGTTGTTCTGAAAATTTTTGGAGAGACCTAAGTCTAGATTCTATAGATAGATAGTCTAGTAGATTTCACATTGTGACATAATTATATTTAGTTTGATTACCATTATGTTAGTCATTGTGCAGTCTCTTTGACCAGGGTCAGCCTTACTCTCGTTGACCTAATTTCCATTACACCAATCTACATGACTATGTACTCAAGACTTTGAGTGGTCAAAGTACATTAAACAGTTAGTCAGAACCTGCGTTCGATTAGATCCTACTTTGAAGCTATCGAGTGCTATAAAACTTCATAGCCAATTATTTATGAGACCTTATTGATCTAGTAGCGATGTGCGTATGTATTGGATGATTTGGAAACTGCCCAATACTGGTTTTGAGTTCCAGGTAAACTCACTTTATGATTTTCGGTTTCAACATTTTTCTACCACTCCGGGGATATAAATGTAGTATTCCATCCATCCATCAGCTATAGGAAGTCCACTGCTGCATAGGCTTCCCCAATGATTTTCACAGAGACTCTCTGTCTCTCTCTCAAATGTATTACATCGCAAATATCACCCAATTTAACTTTTGACGAAGCAAAAAATAAATGAATACACAACAAAAGCTTACAAATATTTATCGAACAAATTAAACAAAGAATTTCGCATTCGATCAAATCGCAAAATGATCCCGTGTGCTCATACGAGTTGGGTTTTTTGTCGCCGCGTTGGCTCGGTAAATTAAAACGCAGTGCCGAGTTGAAATTGTTAAAAGTTTTTATTACGAGCATCCATCGTGGAAATTTCGCTGCGAAATATTCCGCCAGACCTCATTTTATAATTTGACGAGTGTGAACTAAAAATTTTGCGCGCAACAACTAACTACGTGTGACCGGAATGACCCCGTATTTGGAAACATACGCTATTGTGTTACGTTTGGTGTTAAACAGTGGATAGAAGTGGTAGCCACGATGTAAGACTTGGACTGAAGATTAGGCTAGATTTACAAGGTGTTACCATTTTCTGACAAAACACCGAAGTAAATTACGAGATAAGAACTGCTGAACTCCCAAAAGCTGATGAATTTAAGTATTCACTCGTATAGCGGCTTCTGGACGTTAAAGTGTAAGCTGGATATCGTAAGCCACTTAAGTATGTTTCATTGCCGTTTTATTTTTTAAATTTCTGGTTGTTAATAGGTGCGTCAACTAGCAAGGTATCATCATTTGTCCATGGATGGAGTGTGGGTTCTGTATTAGCCATAACAAAGAATATATATATATGAACTCACGTCTATGCCCGATTGGGGTAAGTTAACTATGGAGCGCCAAGTGATACATGCATATATGTACATACATACATACCTGTTTCGCTTCATCTATTGTCATTAAACTTTTTTCATTGCTATAAATGGCGAGACGAGCATGTCGTTCACCTGAGGGTAAGCGATACCGCTCAAGGACGGCAGCAAAACCAAAACAATGCTTAGCATTCTACTGCCTTTACCATCCTGAGACATGAGATGTAAAGTCTCATTATGTCCAGTAAAATATTATAGCCAGAGTAACGGCTATAATATTTTCATACAAGCTAGTCGGTAAAAAATAAATCAACAGTGAAATGTGCTTTCGTATTTCCACTTTGTTTCTGAATTGTAATTTGTTTTTAATACCGACAAATCAAACCGGAATACGAATATAAAGTGCGGTATCTATATAGGTGAAACACGTTTCATTGTGAAAACGAAAGCGTTAATTATGAAAATAAATTCATTTTTAATTATATTCTTTCGTATAATATTTAGAAGTTTTCCAGCAGTCACGACAGTCTTAATCCAACATTTTAATAATAAACTCTCAAATTAACTTTTTTGCAGTAAATTATGGTGGAAAGGTATATTTTTGTTGTGATACGTTTTTAATGAACTGCTGTTTAAAATATAATTTTATAATTAATTATGCTTTCAGCTTTATTTTTGTTTCTTTTAATTGGGTATTCTGAAATATAAATGGAAATACATCATTTTATGTGCATTTAATTATGCATGGTTCAATGGATCGTTTTTACAATAAGTATGGCATGTCAAATCAAATCAAATCAAATCAAAATATTCTTTATTCAAATAGTCTTTCACAAGATCTTTTGAATCGTCCTTTTCTGCTACCACCGCTTCGGAACGTGTTGTAGCTGTGAAGAAGAAGCGGTGCAAGAAACTCCCTCAGCAACACGAACTGTCTTCTTTTTTCTTTCTTTTTCTTTTGTTTTTTTTTATATCGCCAATTACAATTACAATAACAATGGTTCATGTCATGTATTTTCAGTTTTATATAGTGGTGTCCAACAGTTAAATATGTTTGTGTAAGTTGCCGAAGTCTAGAATAAGGTTCAAGCAGAATTATATATTAGCCTCGTATATTTTAGAGCGGACGAAACCTCAGTTGTTACTAGTACTACCATAGTTCTTCTAATATATTTGTATGGGTAATAGAGTCTAATGCATAGCAATCACCGTAGGAGCTGAACATCCATTTTTTATGTTATACGGCCGATGCCAATAATCAATCGAAAAAATTTGATGGAAGTCAATCTAGATTGTTTTTTACTTTTCGATTGGTCTTTTGTCATGTTGCCATAGTTTTTTGACTACTGAGATTGATTATTGGCAATATGGTATCAGAAAAGATTGAGCTGTCAATCTAAAACGCCAAATTTTGGATTGGGATTGTTTATTGGCAGCGGCTGTTAGAGAGCAAACGCGAATACGATTCACCTGATGTTGAGTGATCACCGTCGCCCATGAACATTTGCATCATAGGGCATGGGGATGCGGATACCTTTAAGCCTTTAAGGAATACGCTACGCTATCCTGAGACATAAGATGTCAAGTTTCATAATATTCAGAGCTAGTAACTCTGGCTAGAATGTCTTTCAAAGTGGAACCTAGCAGTGCCTTTACACTACTGTTTGGCGAGAGAAATTGACATTGCAGCCTCTCACATGTAAGAGACATTAGTAAAAAGCAACACAACTGATGCAGGAAACCATGTGGTGGTATCTAACCAAATCTGGGAGATCTGTGACGGATGAATCTTTGCCTTAACGGCTCGAATAAAGCGTGATATAACCTTTGACTCAACAAATCAGAACTCAGAAATCAGACTCATAATAATGCGAGTCACATACGCGGCAGCAGCAAAATTACAACTCACTATATTCCTGCCCTCATAACGAGAGCGTAGCTTGACCGATTTCGAATAGATTTTTAATGAATGGAGCTCGGAAAGCGAGGCTAACACTGACTACTTTATTAAAAAACGTTAGGTGACAATATATTTTGTAATGGCACTACAAACACAATATTACACGTGATGCAGGGGATATAAAAAAGAGTATAGATTAAATTAGGCTGGCCTTTTTGGAAAAATGATATAAATATCCTGATCACTAAAGTTCATCCTTTGACGGATGAACTTTTCCCCAGTGCCGACGACGCAGTTTTTTTTTATTGCAATGATAAGACCATTCATTACTAAGCAATTCTTGGATTTCAAGACAAACTTCATGCGGGGCTAATTGTATTGTCGGTTTTGTCGAATATCAACACCTGATCAAAAGTTTCTTCTGTTTAAATTTCAATAAACCTAAAACGTATTAAAACAGTGTCCAGTATTTCAGAATAATCACTCTAATTTCAAGCCATCAGTCAAATTTCATACGGGCTAATTGTTTCCTCGAATATCAACGGTTGACCTAAGGCTTGATGGGCTCTCAGAAGTAAACTTGATATGTAGTTTGTCTACGAAACGTGATCGTTAATTACACCGACTGGGGCTACGGTCAAGGGCAGGACGATTAAGAAAGCCTTCGAACGAGCTTCGAGATTCATACATGCAACAGTCAGACATATTTCTATATGGTAGAAAATTATGAGAGAATTTGGGCTCACGTTACCTAGAACCGAAACGAGTACTTATGGGTTTCACAAATATTTTCCTTGGCGGGGATCGTACTCACGACCTTTAATCGTCGGATTCTCATCAGCGCCACGAATGATGATTTTTTTGCATTCATTTGCGATATGTATTTAATAGTATAAAACAATTGTCTTCTTATTCCGTCTACTTTTATCCAAACTTATCAGTATCAGCCCATATACGTCCCACTGCAGGGCAAGGGCCTCTTCCACAATCGAAAGTTCGATTGAGAATGGTTAGGCCCTATAATCCACCGCGCTGGCCTGGCGCGGTGGTGGACTGTACAAACCATAAAAATTCTGAAAAACTTCAATGTTTACCTTTTTTCCGTCACTATGTCTACCTTCACCATTGTAGTGCTTGGTGGATGACGATAAACATCAAAAACAATTACATAAAAAAATATTTCGATAGTTACATTTTCCAAGCTCTTAGATGACTGTTCATCCGCACTTAATCTCCATTCCAAATCACTTTACCCTAACATATATCTTGATATCTCATAATCGTCGTATTCTAAAGTTCTGGAGCTAAAGGTCAAGACTGTGTGTTTAAGTCGCACAAAAGGGGTTTTCATCGTTCTCTATTTGTGCTCTCATTTCGTGTGTTATACAAAACTAGACCTTAAAACAAGGAGGTAGGGTTTTAAATTGAGTGCACCAGGGTGAAGTACAGATAGTATAATAAAACGCAGAGTTGTAAACCGGGCGATACAATGAGCCCAATAGCTTCGTACCGTTTGAATATAAATTTAATGGGTGTGGTGTTGATGTTTGTGTTTGAATATATTATTTATAGGGGTATTGATGATAAAGGGTGTTTTATATGTTATCTATAGATCGTGTAAATTTGTGAGACCGAAAATTCTCTTTTAGTTCTCCATACCCAAACACAAGACGTGATATTGGTGTGTGGTCAGGGAATTTAAGTGAACCAACGTTAGGACGTTGAACGTCAACACATAAGATCATTTTTTTCATTTCTAAAAATGAATAGTATTCTTTATGAATCTAAACATTAAATGCGAACTTTATCTAAAGATATGAACAATTTAATTTCAAATTACAATAATTGTAATATTTGTTATCCTATTACCATACCTATGATCTAATTATATAATCTACCAATTTATAGTCCTATACTTTACGAAGGACTCTTAATAAAAAAACCGAATGATATACCAATTTTACGATTACCTTGTTTATATAAATCTTGAAAAGAGGACGATAAAGCATATACAAGGAGGATATAATAATATAGTATATCAATTGAATAGTCTAGGGCCCTTGTTACACCGTTCTGGGAGACGCACTTCTATCGCGAAGCCACGCACCTTGAAGAATTCAAGTGGTGTGATTTTATATTTTTCTTACGGTGTAATTGGATGGGTCTCCGCCGAGATTTTTGGTAAGATAGGCTTTAGAAAGGGCGAGTGATAGATTAATGCCCGAATACTGGAACGCCATTCAAATAATAAGTTGCTGTTAACAGCGCACGGCCCACTTAGCCAGTACATTTAATCGGGATTAACGTAGTTAAGCGCAAGTTATATTTAAATTTCGTTCCAGTGTTTGGGGGTAGGTTTATCAAATTAGAGGCTGTATTTATAACCAGCGCGTAGTATATGGTATACATTGCTTAAATTACGGATTTCAACCAACTTTTACCTTTTGTTGTTATCACTGTATTGAAAGTGGTTATGTAAAGAAAGTGCGTGGTGGCCTGTTGGCAAACGGACGAGACGCGACTGCCAACATATTCACGGTGGTCGCGGGTTCGAATCCCAGGGCACACCTCTGACTTTTCGGAGTCATGTGTGTATTGATAGTCAATCACCACGCATTAATACGGTGAAGGAAAATATCGTGTGGAAACCTGCATACCATAGCGATTTATAACATTTCTATGGTATGTAAGTCCACCAACCCGCACTAGGCCAGCGTGGTGGACTATATGGCCTAACCACCCTCAATCGTACTCTCGATTGTAGAGGAGGCCCGTGTCCTGCAGTGGGACGTATTTGGGCTGATAAAGAAAAATATGTAAAGAACAACATACATTACTAGAATTACGTATTTAATCTAATTTATACGTTTTTCAATACAGTGTATTGTAAACTGGTTTAAAAAGAGCAACAGCAACAGTCTTTGTGCGATTCGCGTCAGGTCTACACGTGTTTGTTTATGTCAATTTTTCCAATCGGTGAACTTGTTCTCATAGTTGTTTCGCACGATGAAAAGGAAAATGGCGGACGCAACAAAAAAAAAAATGTTATCGCGTGAATCATTGAGCGATGCACTTGGGGCTTGTTGGTAACGCGAGTAGTCAACGAGTGGTCAACTCACCGCACGCAGGTGGACGGCTTAAGACCGAAGCGGCTCGACCTACGGAGTTGGTGTAAGAGCGTATATCCTTAATGGAATTAGCGAGTATCCAATCCCTGTCTCGTTTATATTTTACTACCTAAAATATTATCTTTCCTAAAATCACGTAAGTCTGGCCTGACTAGATCTCTCTATAAAAATTCACAATATAAAGAATACTCACCGCGATAGTGGTAAGGGTCGGGTGCCGGGTGGCTTTAATGAGCTGTGACCTTAATCTGAACACTTGATATTATAATATCAGCATGCCCGAAATCGTGTTTTTTGATGTCCTGTTTCGCATTCTTGCTTATCAATGGTTCTCGGGATTTTTTTTATTGACACGAATGGCGAGACGATCTTGCCGTTCGTTGTTATGAATTCACTAGCTGTGCCCGCAACTTTGTCCGCGTGGAATTTTACAAAAACTTTATTGTTCTAAAATAAAGGATTATTTCAAAATAAATGTAGCCTTAGTTACTCCTTATTATATCAGCTACCTGACGGTAAAAGTCCCGTCGAAATCGGTCCAACCATTTCAGAGATTAGCCGGAACAAACAGGCAGAGAGACAGACGAAAAAAAATCTTAGATCATTTTCGTTATAGGTATCATGTATAACGATATGTAGTTGGACATTTTCTTTAATGTTCACTTTACAAACATACACTTCAATTTAATTTATATGTATAGATTACTATTAATGGCGAAACGAGGATGTCATTAACATGAAGGTAAGCGATACGACCGCTCATGAACAGTAGCAAAATCAAACAACGCCTTGAATTACAAAGCAATGCGTGGCATTCCACTGCGCTCGCCATCCTGACACATAAGATGTTAAGTCTCAATATGTCCAGTGGTACTCTGGCTACAATGTCCTTCAATCTGAAAAACAACATTGCATTTACGCTGCTGTTGGGTGGAATAAATAGACATAGTGGTGCTACCTATCCAGGCGACGTCTCACATATGAGAGACCTACCAATGACTGTGTGTGTGGTTTGGTGAGCGACTGACTAGGATCTTTCTCTATAACAGTTTATATAAAAATACTTACAGGGAAGCGATGCGATGCGGGTTGGATGTCGGGTGGCTTTAATGAGCTGTGACCTTAACTCGGAACACTCGATAATATTATATAATACCAGCATGGTAGAAAATGCGTATTTTTATATCCTTTTTGAACATGAATCTATATTATAAATTAATAAATAAGTAAAACACCCAACAGTCACATACATAGTCCTGACCCCCCCCCCCCCCCACCTTCGCCACGGCGGCTGTATAAATATATTCAAATTATAGTCTAATGGCGTATATGGTTATCTATTTCAGTGTGTTCTTTATCTAAACTGCACTGAATTTACGAATACGTATAGAATGCATTTATAGTCATTTTGTTTTACAAATATTAAATGCAGTAAATAACTATAGACTGCCCTCCACTTCCTAATTTAAATTGTTATATTGTTACGATTCATTGGTGTTAAAAATAATAAAATAAATAAATTTTATAAAACTCATACTAAGAACTTACAATGTATCTATGCTAGCTCTCGCTTATCAATAGATCTCGGGATACTAAAATTAATCATAAATAAAGCTCATTTTCTCGTGTAGTTCTGATAAATCAAGCCTACAACCGTACAGAATCTCTTGCCGATCACGCCATAATGAAATTGCACATACGTCAAACGTGTGACACAGATTTGTAGAAATGCTGACGACGCAACTCAACGATTTGAACTGACTGCGTGGCTATTGGACATATCTTGCAGTATTGTGAATGAATGGAAACACGAGAATAGGGTTTCTACGCTGTATTTCTTAGTATTAATTGAGTGGAAGACGGGAAGGAGGCTTTAGCTCTGCGATGGGATAATATTGGCCACATGAAAGTTACCAAGGTTTCATTTATTCTGTTTCGTATTTTAAAATTCGGAAATAATGGACATAATACATGAAGATAGGGTTTCAACTCTGTATTTATTTGTATTAACTGAATGGAAGACGAGAAGGGAGCTCTTAGTCCAGCGGTGGGATAATATAGTCTACAGTAAAATGATAAAAGGACATATAGTTAATCGGTTTTGTAATCTTAAAATTCGGAAAATATCGTGGTGATTGAGCAGGTAAGTTTAGGCTCCAATCGAGATTTTATGTAGGATAAGTGAATATTTATGATTTAATTATATAACCCTCCCAATATGATATTTTCGAACAAAATAAAGAAAAATACTGAAAGATTGTTTGCATCGAGTAAAAAATTAAAATAAAATACTTGATACATTTGACCCATTTTTGAATGAATAAATCTCGCAATCTGATATCTTTTTTTGAATTTACACTGTGATTTTTACTTGTAGCTTTATATTTTTTAATCCAGATATTAAGACTCGAAGCATAATATTGAAGTTCAGTCTCCATTTTCTATGTAACAAAAATTCTCCGTATTCAAAATAACGCACAAAGCGTGAAATTGCCTATGTAAATACACGTTCGTTACATAGTCAGGATTTCCAGAATTAAATTACAATGACGTCATGCGTGACGTAAGCATTGATTAAAGGTATCAAATTCACAGGTACTGTTTGCACAGCGTATTATTAATTAATACATACCTACCAATTTACGAACCACTGAGAAATCAATTGTATTGGTAATTATTATAAATTATATTTCATAACGACGAGCGTGTATGAAGAGATTAATGACAGTTGAAGAAACGAAAGCGATATGTATGGACCGTAGCACTTGGCGCTCAATAGTTTCTGCCTACTCCAATGGGACATAGGCGTGAGTTTATGTATGTATGTATATTTCATATATAATAGCCACATCCACACATAATAACAAGATTCACTATAAATAGTTAAGTATAAATAATAAATAAAACGGCTACCAAAAAATCAAAAGAAAATAATTTTATTTTTATACTAATTGTTAAAGAATAACAAACACTGGAGCTGCATGGATAAATGGATAAATACAATTAATTATTTCACAAGATAATAATATCACCAAAATCCTATTATGACCATTTAGTGTTTATTTTGCCTTATTGTGAATTATATTTTGTTGGACTATTGATTAACTCCTTTAAAATATTAATATCAACTTCAGGACAGAACTTCCTTTGAAACTATTAATATTTAATATGATAATCATTGTACGAATATAATTGATAATTCATTATATAATATCTCCTGATTTATCAACATACTAGCTGTCGGGCCCGGCTTCGCCCGGGTGCAGATAGTTTTTGAGTCCAATCCACATCAAGAACATATTATTTCGCGTGTCTACTAACTATATTTCCCGCGTGCCGTCGACTATATTTCCCGTCCGTATTGAATGCTGTTCAATCCTGTCCTCTCCTATCCCGTGCCAACTATTCGAATTTGAAAGAGTAGAAAATATGTATATTTGGTTTCCTGACTCATCCCACGGGAACACTATATTTTTCGGGATAAAAAGTAGTCTATGTGTTAATCCAGGGTGTCAGCTGTCACTATACCAAATTTCATCAAAATCTGTTGAGCCATTTTTTCATGAAAGAGTAACAAACATCCATACATACAAACTTTCACCTTTATAATATTAGTAAGGATTTACATAATTTTCAATGTCTTGGAAGTTCTTGTTTAATAATGTATTGATAGTTTACGTTTTCCGGTAAGAATAGTAAAAATGTTATAAAAGGTGATGGTAATGACAGGTGACATTCAGAATTGTAATTTTTACGCAGAAGTGCTGTCCAAATAGAAAAACACTGATCAATATTGAAATATAGTTTTATTATACCACGTAATATAATATTATAACTAATTATTTTGTAAATACAGAATATCGCACCCCCGATGCAACAATGTCACTTTTGCAAAAATGCCATTTTTCAGGAAAAACATTTGAAACTTTGACATAGTATAAAAATTTGATATTACAAGACATAGACAAGTTGAACAACTTCTATCAAAATATCAACTTTTAATTTACCGTTAAAAAAATTATGACCACGTAATATTATAATAATAATAATAATTTATCTAAAGATTTACAGTTTAAATCTAATATCGGACCAAATTATTTATTTTCTATTAATATATAATGCTTTATTGAACCGCTATAATTGTAAATATAAATAATTAAGAACAAAGAACAAAAAATTAATGAATGACAATGTCAAACTTCAATAAGTTATTTATTTTGCATATAAACTGTGACAATACACGAATTTTACAATACAAGAGATGATCACGAGAAAAGCCAGAGCAAGACAAAACGCACGCTCAAGACCTCCCAGCTCGTCGAGCTCCGCGTCGTGGGCGTCGGCTTCGGACGTGTTCGAGGTGACGCCGGACATCGACGTGTCGAGCCAACGCGACGAGCTGCAGTCGTCCCCGCCGCCACCAAGACCTGCGCGGCGAAGAGGACGACCCCCTCCAGCGGTGGGCTTGGGACCTGTGGGACCGAGTGTTCCGCCTACGGTCCCCGCTACCGGTGGAGTAGTGCGCCGCATGAGATGGACTCGTGAAATCAATGAGAATGTCATGCGGGCCTACTTTGGGGCAACAAAGGGAGGAATTAACCTCACTGCGTATCGTGCTAAAATGCTGTCTCTGTTTCAGGCTTTAGAACCAACGGTTGATGTATCATCCCAACGACTGTCGGATCAAGTGCGATTTATTCAGCGGCGTAAGTTGTTGGATGATGACACGCTTGAGCGGTTGCGCACAGACTTGTGTGTTGTCCAAGACGACAATATCTCGCCCGTCAGTGGAGATCAAGCAGCAGGCCCAACACCAACACCTGCTTCTGATTTCGAGCTGACGGACAATTTGGATGACAACGTAAGTCCCCAAGATAAACAGCATCTGAGAGGGGCTTTGGAACGTGCGATTTCGGAGTTTGTGTCCTTATCGGCGTCTTGTAGACCACGACTGCCGCGTTTGCCAACGCATAGAAGAAATTTGGCGCTGATGGGAGCTTTGGACTCCATGTTACCTACATACTTGGAGTCCAGTCGGGATCTTGTTGATACGCACTCGATCCTTTACTGCGCGGCCGTCGCAGCATGTCGAGTGGCCAATGTTCAATTCCCAAAAGAATATAGAGCTACTCGAGGTGTTGTGACTGTGCCTGCCTGGCAGCTTAGGATCGAGGACCGTATCAACAGGGCCCGAACTCTCATCGGCAAGCTAATTTCCTTCTCAGAAGGAAATAACAGACCGAGGATTATGCGTTTTGTGACGCAGGCTTTCTCGGGGACCAATATAAGTCCTCAGAATTATAGGCTTTGCGTCACAGAACGCATAGATTTCTATAAACAAAAAGTTTATGCGTGGGCAAACCGCATTCGTCGCTACAGGAGGCGATGGGATCGTTTCCAACAAAATCGTATGTTCCAAAGTGACCAAAAGAGGGTTTATAGATGTTGGGAGAATTCTTCTCAAGGTGTGGCGGATGGGCGGCTGCCTGGTGCTCACGAAATGCGTGAGTACTGGACGAATATCTGGTCGTCGCCTGTCTCTCACACTGAAGCCTCCTGGTTTAGTGTTGTAGATCGAGCTTGCGAGGCAATACCGACTATGGAGACCATTTTAATCAGTCTAGAAGATGTGCAAACTGCAATACGACGGACCCAAAACTGGAAGTCGCCGGGTCCGGACGGTCTGCACAACTTCTGGTTAAAATGGTTTCCAAGTTCGCATGTTCGATTGGCAGCACAGTTCCAGGATGCGCTTGAGGCGGAATCCCTCCCAGCATTTATGACAACAGGTGTCACTCACCTCCTCTTTAAGTCCGGTTGTACCACGGAACCAAAGAATTATAGACCCATTACATGCCTTCCAACTATTTATAAAATTTTGACCTCCATAATTAGATCCAAAATTACAAACCACATCACATCTAACCAAATTCTTTTTCCCGGCCAAACAGGTTGCATGAATGGGTCCCGTGGTACTAAGGAGCTCCTTCTCATTAACATGACCATTTGCCAACAGGCTCGTCACAACCGGAGGAATTTATCGGCTGCCTGGATAGATTATAAAAAGGCCTATGATTCGGTGCCCCATACGTGGCTCATGAGGGTGTTGAATTTGTATAAAATTAATACAAATTTGTGCAACTTTCTTGGGTCTTGTATGGGGCAGTGGACCACTGTCCTGAGATATCCAGGTAGTACTGCTCCTCCTGATTGCGATGAGCCGATTAAAATTAAGCGGGGTATATTCCAGGGCGACAGTCTGAGTCCACTGTGGTTTTGCATGGCCCTGAATCCCCTCAGCACTCTGTTGTTGGATTCAGGGTTAGGCTACCGTCTGCGGAGAGGGTCTGAGCCTATTTCTCACTTGCTCTACATGGATGACCTCAAGTTATTTGCATCAAAACAAACCGAATTGGTTGAGTTGTTAAAAATAACTGAAAGATTTAGCAATTCAATCAATATGGAGTTTGGTGTAAATAAATGTGCGGTTATCCATGTGAAGCGAGGGGAGGTTGCGGTCTCTGATGACATACAAGTCTCAGAGACTGTAAGACTCAGACCCCTCTCTGTGACGGAAACATACAAATATTTGGGTATGCCTGAGGCTCTAGGTATCATGGGTGCAGATGTAAAACAATCGTTGAAAGAGCGTTTCTTCAGCCGCCTGGCAAAAGTACTTAACAGTTTTTTGTCAGGTGGAAACAAGATTCGCGCTTTTAACGGTTGGGTTATGCCTGTACTCATGTACTCTTTTGGCATACTCAAATGGACTCAGACCGAATTGGACGCCCTGGATCGTAAAGTCCGAACCCTCCTGACTGCACATCGTATGCATCATCCACGTTCATCAGTGATGAGATTGTACATCCCGCGGAGATGTGGGGGCCGAGGCATTCTTAATGCTAAGGACTTGCATAATCGCGAGGTGTGCAATCTCAGGGATTATTTCCTTCACAGTGACGTGGATATGCATGGGGTTGTAGTTATGGTGGATAAAGGATTTACCCCGCTCTCTTTGGCGATTGAGAACTGGCGAAAACCTCTGGTGATGGGCATTAAGGATCGCGTGGACATATGGAAGAGCAAAGAGCTGCACGGTCGGTTCTATCGAGCCCTTCATGGGCCTGATGTGGACCGACTAGCGTCGGTGTCTTGGCTACGGTTCGGTAACCTCTTTGGGGAAACCGAGGGTTTTGTCTTTGCAATTATGGACGAAGTTATTAAGACGAACAACTATAGGAAATACATCCTGAAGGACGGTACGGTCGACATCTGTCGGGCATGCCACCGTCCTGGCGAGTCTATCAGGCATGTTATCTCCGGTTGTTCGTATCTTGCTAACGGCGAGTATTTGCATAGACATAACCTAGTAGCCAAGATCATACACCAGCAAATTGCCCTTCGATATGGACTTGTGACTCCTGAAGTGCCATATTACCAGTATGTGCCCCAACCAGTTCTCGAAAATGGTCATGCAACGCTGTATTGGGATCGATCTATTATCACAGACAGGACTATTCTAGCCAATAAGCCTGATATTGTGATAATAGATCGATTGGCGCGCCGGGCTATACTTGTTGACGTCACCATCCCGCATGACGATAACCTTGTTAAAGCTGAAAAAGACAAAATGTCTAAATATTTAGATTTGGCACACGAGGTTACCGACATGTGGGATGTCGACTCAACAATTATTGTCCCGATTGTCGTTTCTGCTCATGGGTTGATACCAAAGAGCCTCGACCAACATCTACAGAGGCTCTCAATCGGCTGTTGGGTCAGGAGTCAGATTCAGAAGGCAGTATTGCTTGACACGGCACGTATTGTGAGGCGGTTCCTCACTTTGGGCTCCTAACCACCGGTGGCTTGGGTCTCGAGCCTCGCCATCGTTGGATAACTTTTTATATTTTTATATGTATTTTGTATACTAATATTATATATATATAAAAATGTAAAAAAAAGAAATTTAAAATAAATGATAATAATAACACCCAACAGTCACATACATAGTCCTGACCCCACACTAAGATCGAGTCTTGTGTCGTGGGTATCAGGAACTACGAGAGACTTTTCGGTCTCACAAACACCCAGACCCGGAAGAAATATTTGTGGGCCGCACAAACATTTTTCTCGGTGCGGGGATCGAACACGCGGCCTCTCGTTTCATAGTCGGTGTCTAACCAACAACGCCACGGAGTCTGTCATTATCTTCATTTATTTCATTTCACTTCATCTTATTACTGAACATCGGTCTTTTCAAAATCGAAAGTTCGATTGAGAGGGCTTAGGCCATAATCTACTAAGCTGACCTTTTGCAGCCCGGATTTCATATACCAAAGGAATTTCAAATATCAGAGTTAAATATATTAATTTTTCCAACAATATTTAATTCGTATTGTATATTGGTTTTCAAAAGGCCAATATACTTAATAAGAGCATATCTTATTCCATTTAAATTCCTCATAATTTGAGATCATATTATGATCATTTAAATTATTTTGTCATGGTAGCTAAATAGCAACATCAATCCCGTTTTAAACTGTTGTAATAAAAAGCTTTTCTAATACAAAAGTTGCCTATATCAATTTATTTATTGACAGGTACGAAAATCCATTTACCGCTCTTTCCATAGAATTTCATTCCAATGGCCGCACTATTAAGGACAGGTAAAGCATTAACCTGAATAAATTATCGATTCCATTTGAATTATTAATTTAATTTAGATATTTTGAAATATTGAGGAAATTGTGTCTTTATTTACAAGATTTTGACCATAGCTGAGCTTCTGAGTAGAGTTGCTTATAAATTACGCGCGGCCCGGCCCAGCTTCGCCTGGGTACAAATAGATTTCTGTACAATTATATATACGTATTATACATATAAACCTTCCTCTTGAATCACTCTATCTATTAAAAAACCGCATCAAAATCCGTTGCGTACTTTTAAAGATTTAAGCATACTAAGAATCATAGGGACAGAGAAAGCGACTTTGTTTTATACTATGTAGTGATGAGCGGCCTGTACCGGCCACGTCGGGTGCAATGCATGGCCGAGGCAAAAGGTTTTGAACTAAGAAACGTATTATTTTCGCGTAGTAAATGTTTTATATACACGCATTCATATACACGTATATTTGTATAATATATCATTGACACGTATACTATTTGCTGTTTGCGTGCACACACACTGAAATATGAATAGGTGCGTAAATTGAAGAATACTAATAATTTTCTATTTGATTGTTATATCTAGATTGGATTGGACGAATAACTTGATCCCACAACATGAGGAATCCTGGTGTGGGGTCTAGTACTCATAATATTGCAAATTTATGTCGTAGCATTTCTCGTTGCCGAAATATCAATTTAAAACAACAAATTTATTTAACCTTGAATTTTATTTCAAATAAATAAATATCATTTATAACATATTTGTATAGCGGCAAGACAAACTTACTAAAATAAAATGACGATTTTGTAAATATCCAATCTAAATAGATGACAGATTCTTATCTCCTGACACGCTGACGTCGGTATCTGACACAATGTATAGAGGTTTTAATTAATGGACTATCGGATACAAAATAAAGAGATTTTGTAAAAATAACCTCACATCTATATTCGTAAAAAGGTAGATATGTCACTACCAACTACAAATGACTAAAACACTGATTTTCCAATTATTATTATTAACTTGTGGACGTTGGGCAACAAACAGCAAAATTAAAGTGGGACTAGGCAGGCCACGTCTGTCGCATGTCAGGAGAGTTGTGGGCTAAGACTGCTACTGAATGGGCTCCCCAAAACACCAAAAGACCACGTGGTAGGCCGCGTAGAAGGTGGACAGATGACCTAGATCATTTTAATAACAACTGGAGGATGAAAGCCTTGGATAGAGACGGGTGGAAGAAGGAAAGGGAGGCCTTTGCCCTGCATCGGTACAGTATAGGAAGGTTGTAGTCATCAGATGATACTGGACATTTCCACTTATTAACATAATAATAATCTACCCCAAATATGTCTCACTGCAGAGCACCGTCCTTATCAACAATCTAAAATTAAGTTAGTTTACATTAGGTGATACTCATGGGCAACTAATATAATATTGTTACTAAAGAAAACGGACACATCAACGCGCATCACGCCAGCGTGGTCGACTATATGGCTTAACCACTCTCAATCGTACTCTCGATTGTAGAAGAGGGCATAGACTGCTCTGCAGTGGAACGTATATGGGCTGACATAATACAAAAAGCGGGCACAAATTGTACTAATAGTATCCGATATGGATATCAAACCTAGGACCTCAAGATTCAACAGCCTGTACACGATACAACTAGGTACACCAATGATATATTCCAATATAAACTATCTACACTGGCAGGTCATTTTCGTAAAGCCGAAGACGTGAAATCACCTAATCCCGCCTGTGACCAGTGAGCTAGGTGCTAATACCAGCGCCTAGGGCTTAGCCGTGTCAACACTGACCTGCCTCAACGGTGTCAGCGTATGTCGGACTGAAATCCCGGGCAGTGACGACACAACATACAAGTAAATGTCAAGCCAAGCCAATGGTTAGAAGTTGACAAGATACGCCACTATAATAATTGGTGAACTATTTAAAAAAATGAATGGCGAGACGAGCATGCCGTTCGCCTGATGGTAAGCGATACGACCGCTCATGAACAGTAGCAAAACCAAAAATCACCTTGAATTACAAAGCAATATTTGGCACTCCACTACGCTCGCCATCCTGAGACATAAGATGTAAAGTCTCAAAATCTCAAATTGTTACTCTGGCTACAATGTCCTTCAATCCGAAACACAACAGTGTATATAAACTGTTCTTTGATGGGAGAAATAGACATTGCGATGGTAGTTACCCAGGTGGTCTCTCACGTAATATGAGAGAATACCACCAGTACCAGTCGACTCAAAATTATAAAATTCATTAATAGATTATGAAATTGACAGTCATTTGTTTTGAATAATAAATTGCCGAGTAACGATTGAAAATATTTTGACGTGTCTTATTCTTTATTCAATCCTAATTCGCTATGAAATAATGAGAGGGAATTTATGTTCAACAGTTTTTTCTTTAATATTCCACAACATAATTTAGGATCAAATCTTTTCAGCACCTTTACTCGTCTATTAAAATACAAAACCTTGAACTAAAATCTCTGACATTAGATTTAAAACTATTTTATTTCATTAAGAACTGACAGCTAGAACAAAGATAAAGTAAGCCAGTGTAACATTTTACTAACAGAAAATTAATTAAGCAATTTAATTAGTCTTGTCCCGTCCAAACCCTATGGCCTTAATATTTGAGAGCGAACTGCTTTAATATTAAGTCATGTTGTAAATTGTTGAAGCTAAAGTTCTAATGAAGTGCTTGGTGTCCTGTTGGTAATGGACTAGACGTGGCTGTCAACATGTTCACGATGGTCGCGGGTTAAAATCCCAGGGCACACATATGACTTTTAGGACTCATGTTTTTATTTATATTCAATCATTACGCAATATTATGGTGAAGGAAAACATCGTGAGGAAACCTACATATAAAAGCGATTTGTAAGAATTTCTATGGAATGATAGGTCCGCTAACCCGCACTAGGCCAGCGTGTTGGAATATATATAGAAACTTACTATAACACAACTTACTACTAACATACTTTTTCAATGAATCAATCAATAAATCATTTATTTACTTGTAATACATAGGCATTACATAGTTGGAATAATATTAAAGTAAGTGCTCTATGCTCAATTGGCATACAAGTATGATTACAAAAATATATTTTTTTTACAATAATTAAATATTCAACAAGCTGATAGTCATTAAAAATAAAATGGTCAATAATTATTCAAAATAACAGTTCCATATTATTTTCCCTCCCGCTCGCCTCCTAATTTGATGGACCGGCACCACATTTAATATCCAAGTGATTTTGATGTGTGTGGCAGTGACCACTTACCATCAAGTGATTAATTTGCTCATATACCGGAACTAAGCAAAAGAAATGACATCGTAATTCCCTTTAATTATTTTAAATCGAATTGTATGATTAATATAAACCTCAGCCCACAAACACACCTAAAAAACGAAAATATTCAATAAACCGTTCCTTCCATCTTGAAAATTCTCAAACCACACAATATTTCACGGTAATATTAAACGCAGACATTGGTCAGTATCAGAATACCCCATTACCCCATAAAGCGTTATCATTGACTTGCCTCCAAAGTTCTCTAGATACAAGTTGATATATGCGGGACCCAACACGGTTATCGCGTTTCTGATAAATTATGTCCGCCAGATTATGATATATGAGTCGGATAAGGTATAACAAACCGCTATCTATCTTGTTAACTAATAACCTTCCGTTGCTCACGGTAGTTAAGGCCCTGTGTGCGTAATTGGTATTCTATGATCCTTATTATTTTTACTGGTGGTAGGGCTCTCATATGTGACAGGCTACCTGGGTAGTTACCACCGTATTGGCTATTTCTCCTGATAAACAGTAGTGTGATGCACTGTTGTATTTTGCATTGAAGGATATTGTAGTCAGAGTAACTACTGGACATATTGAGACTTAACATCCTATGTCTCAGGATGGTGAGCGCAGTGGCTAAAGTGGCCAAGCTTTGCTTTGTAATTCAAGGTGTTTGGTTTTGCTACTGCTTATGAGCGGTTCTGTCGCTTACCATCATGCGAACGGCATGTTCGTCTAGCTATTCATTACAATAAAATAATAAAGCTAGCCGTTAGCAATAAGGCCGCCGTTTGTACGTACTTATGTTATAAGTTCCTTAGTTGTAAAATTATTTTATTAATTTTTGTGTACAATAAAGAATTATAAATAAATAAATAAATAATATGAGATTAAAATATTTCGTATCAGCTATACTTATAATTCTTTTAAATTCTGGCACGGCACAGTGACTGGCATGGCAAATGCCGTGCAGATAGTGCATCGAATTGCATCAGATAGTGGTCTCATGTCATTCGAAGCAATCATGCCAGGAAGCTAAAATGCGTCTTCAGGGTACAGCTATTTTGTTGGGTATTTTAGTGAGAGTCGTTTCAGTTTTGTATTGTTTGACAGATTTCAGTTTTTATAGGTTTTAGTTATTTTTCATCGTATATGTGTTTTGTACAGCTTGTATACATTGAGGGTCGGGTTCTGGTTACAAGGTTGAATAGTTTGCTTTAAGTGTGTTTTCCGTTCCAAAAATTTTATATGATAGACGTTGTGAAATCTCTGTCCACATAATTTACTTGTATATAATATATTTATAGAAAACAATTTCAATGTATTACGTATATATAAAAGATTGGGTTTAAAATAAATTAACTGACACACTTTCTCATTTAAAGTGCTTGTATTAATGATATTAATCACTGAAAGAAAAGCTTTCCAACGTGCATTGAAAATTTCGAGTGCATTAGCTGAGTTTCAAAACATTAAGCAAATTAGATCGAGCCGGGCGGTGGTGTTAGTTTGTGTGTTTTATTTACGTTTCAGCTTCGTGTTGAAATTAAATAGTTTTTTATAAACATCATGGAACCTCATTGCATATTCATTTAATAAACGTGGAATTATTCATAAACTCTGAACGTCTTGAGGGCATTTGGGATAATTTAAAGTGCTTGGGTGAATTCAATGGAAATAATTAAGGTATTATTTATATAAATGCATTTTAAAATTCTGCTTACTGCCATATTAAGAGACATTAAATATCAATTATCTCATTACTTAGTGAAGATTTTACGTGAATAATCTTTACTTACTAGGGAAAAATCTAATTACCAATAAACATATGTATATGAGTTTAGCCGTCATCTTAAGTTTAGAGTTCAGACGCTAAATAAAACAAGTTCATATATGCGTATGAGTTCGATCGAGAGCACTAGAGTCTTAAAATATACCTAAGTCTATTGTGGATTAGCGGAGTCAATTCATTCTTGAAAGATTTCTGCAGTATCCTTAGGACACACAGAAGATTTATTTCTAACAACTAAACTGAATTGGGTGGTAACAAATTGGAAAAGATCGCATTGAAAAACTCAATGACTTTATGATTACATTATTTACTATAATAAATTGTGTGTATTTTAACAAATATATTTTCATATTTTTATTGGAATTCACCGACTTTCTTGCCTCGGCATTTTGCATCCAATTTATCAACATACCAAAAAATAGTGTCATAATTTATAAAATCAGACATACAACACATTTCCAGCAAAGCGATCTCATTTAACGGAACACCTCAAAACTCCCCACATTAATTACCCCAAACGGGAGGAAAATGAAAAATGATTTCGCAATACATTTTGACGAGTGACAGCTACGTGTGAAACACAGTTCGTGTTTACTCGACGCGTCCGACGCGGTGGATCAAAACAGGTTTTTAATGGGGTAAATTAATTTTTCCTTACCCCTTGTCATGGAATGAAATATAATTTGATTTATTGACAACTTTTGATTAAAATACAATGTTAAGAATTGTATAATGAAATATCACAATTTAAACACGTATTTGCACAATTTATGTTGAATATTTTGTTTTTAAATACGGAATGCTTTTCTGTCCGTTTGTTGCTTTGTTTTATGCAGTTTATTTTGAAAGAATGCCTCGGTGGTGAAGTTGTACTACTGTTCGGTTACACCTGAGGTCTCTGTTTCTAAACCTCGGTCGGGCAAAGTGCTAGTGGTTTTTTCTATTGATTAATATTATCAACCCGGAGATAGGAATTTGGATATGGCGATACGCTCGCCCTCTATCATATTGTGGGACGAAACAAGCGAAATTGGGTGTCCTGGCAGCACCTCTACCTACCAGTGTGACCAAGTGCAGTCGTGAGATTATGTGATGTACGCATATAGTATATTTTTTTTCTGAATAACCATTTACCTCA
The DNA here is from genome assembly GCA_023078785.2 of Hyles euphorbiae. Classification (NCBI taxonomy): domain Eukaryota; kingdom Metazoa; phylum Arthropoda; class Insecta; order Lepidoptera; family Sphingidae; genus Hyles; species Hyles euphorbiae. The sequence continues at coordinate 13,458,856 of CM041047.1, forward strand.
GCCCACTAAAATGTTGCATACCATGATTGACCTATAAACGTAATCAGACAAAAAATACCAAGACGAACTACGAAGTCTAAATCAATTATTGGCCACCGACTTTTTGCTTAGCTTGATATTTTAATACCAAGATTTAAATGTGTCATTTAAGAAATTCTTCAACTAAGTGGCATCACTTCTGGACGTCGTCCAACGATATTTGTAGCATCATTGCCATATGCGTCAAATAGTTTTAAGACATTTGCAAGTTGATTGCTAAATCTTATAAGATATTCTGCAGATTTTAATGACTTACCATTTATTAAGATTAAATAATAGGTACACAAAAGTATATTAGTAATACATCAGTCTTGATCGGTCTGCATTATTTGAATGAACATGCTAGAATCAGTTTGACCTTATATTTGTCATTCTGCTTTCCGTCTATTCTTTTCTGACTACTGTCGTATTACCTTCATTGTTACTTCATCAAATTAGAATATATTTATATTCAAATTTTTAGATAGTATGACTTCTTGGTCCATATAAATAAATCTTCCTATATTCATCTCACGGTAAGGCACGAGCCTTTACGATTGTCAGGAATAAAGTCGTAAACAGTGTTTTAAATTCTCTTTGTCACTTTTGTCACGCTAGCTTAGCGGCTTTGCGGCCTTTGCCATAGATTGTATGTCCATAATAGTACTTGAAAGTATACCAAACGAAATGAATACACATTAAAAGCATAACAATTACACGACTGTAGCCAGATAGTTGAATGATGAATGGGGTCACTGCAGCTTATTACGTCCCATTATCCGCGGCAATGTTGTGACATCTAATTGTAACATGGAAACGTTATTGGTGTTGTTGAATTTTTTATAACATCGACGGACACTCGAAATACATTTGTGTGCCCGCATTGCGTCAGTCCACTAAAGTATTAATATGTAAGTGTATAATGCTGAATTACGTTGAGTAGTTATTATATGTTTCAGATTCCGTAGACTGCGTTCCGCTTCGACGTGTCCATTGTAAATGATCTCTAAGTCAAAACCAGGCTCTTTACCATCTGCTTGCGCCGAGTGCTGGAGTTTTTTTGGTCATATAGCGTCATAATGATGCAAGGAGGATTATGTTGAGTGAGAATAGCTGCTTATATTTAATGTTCCTACATACATGTACAACCTCACGCATTTTTCCCAGAAAGGGTGACAGGGGACACATTTCTTTTTATATGTTCTGTCCCGCTATTTGATAGGGGGCGAGCCTTTTGCCATATTGGGCACAAATTTCTGACCTTAGTTTTAATGCTGTTCGTGAGCGGTCGAATCGCTTACCATCAGGCGAATTGCATGCTTGTCTCACCATTCTTTGCAATAAAAAAATATAAGTTACTTATTCTATCGTGGATGCGTGTAAATAAGTACTTATCGTCGGTGATATTATGAAACCGCGGAACTAACAGTGTTTAAAACCGCGTAAGGTAGGTGCAGTGAATTTTACAGGAACGAAGAAACACACATAATATTTACTAAACTACATGACTTTCTATTGTTTAAACTTTTAAATTGTCAAATTATAATATTCTTCTTGGTATTGTAGGCATTAGTTATGTTAAATATGTATTAATTAATTAGTAAATCGACTAAGCCCGCGAAATCTCGATTTTGCTAGTTTTGTAAATACGCGGTTTTAAACACGGTTAGTTCCGCGGTTTTAGAATATCACCGACGTTATGTATTTGTGAATATATACTGTTGCCGAGCGAATTCAGCTGTAAAAGGCATTTGGTGTGAAATCCTGTTGTAACGTGTAACAAGCAATCGCACGTAAATCTGTATAAATAACGTATCCGGCTTGGCCTGAATACCTGCTGTAGGGTTGGGGTTCGAATACCAGCGGGGTAAATGAATACACCCAACATTTACATAGTCCTGATCCCACATTATGATACAAGTCTTTGTTAAGCGTATCAAATACTATGAGAGACTTTTCGGTATTAAAATCACCCAGACCTGAGACAAATATTTGTCGATCGCGCACACATCTATCTATCTGGAAATTTGCACTTACCACTAGATACAGTACAGTCATTGTTACGTGCCAGAATACAAAAAAAAATGTCACGGAACGGGGATCGAACCCGCGGCCTCTAGTTGTATAGCCGGCGTCTAACCAACTGCGCCACGGAAGCTGTATATATGTATCCAGGTATATGAAGATTGCTAGTCGCTGGTTGTATATTTTGTATGGTGTGAAATACTGTTGTAACGTGTAACAAGCTTTGGTACGTAAATCTGTATAAATAACGTATACGGCTTGGCCTGAATACCTGTTGTAAGGTTGGGGTTCGAATACTAGCGGGGAACATTACTGTTTATTATATCAGTTGTTGATACCTGTATAATATATTTGGAGGTAACTAGTAATACAGCAGTTATACTATACGACTGCCTTAGTGGCATAGTTGTACTGCAGTACGATAATAAAGCTAAGGTCTCGGGTTCGAATCAGCCCGAAGTCAGGAATTTATGCCGCCCGCCCCTTTCACATCGTGAGACCGAAAATATAAGGTGAAAATTGGGTGTCCTGGTTGCACCGCTGTCTACCCCTTCTAGGATATAGGAGTGAATATATATATGTTAGAGATCGCATAGGTCATTAGTTTTATTGGAATGGCAACACAGTCTGACTTGATTGACGTCTGGTAAGTTATCGGTTGCCCATGGCAACGTAAAAAATATCTGTCAGTAGAATCTGTCCGAGAAATAATAATTTTGGTTTTGTCCTAATTGTTTTTCTTGTCGGAACAGCGCCGAACGTGCGCACTGATAGATTATTATTAGAACCATCATGTCGGACGATAACGGCGGCTATTTAGGCAGCGATCCACTTAAATCTTGCCTATATATATATATATATATATTAAAATATGTTATGTATTTTATTCAGCACATTGAAATTTGTCCTCCATAAAATTGTGAATAGGTTACCACAGTCCCTTGTTAATTGACCTACATAATAATAGTTGTTACAGGTATAATAAAACCTGTGTGATAATAAGTAAAAGTATTGTTTTTCATTCTGGTTATTTATCGGTATCATTATAATGAAAACTTTAATTAAAATGTAAATTAAAAAGTTTAATAAACGGAAATGATATGATTTTCGTTGCATATAATTAACATTAAATTGAGTTTGTATGTATTAATTTAAATGAACCACTAGTTGCATATGTGTCTTTTTTTACAGTATATTTAATTCGAAACCTCTCTTGTTTTGCTTCTTTTCGTCCGCTCTACAAGTAAGGCAAATCCTGCATGTTTCTAGTTTAAACTTTTGTTTAATTAACGATATGACTAATATAAAAATTTATTTTCTCAATAAATTTATTAAATTATCTTCGTTTCTGATCACTTTATATCACTCTAGATACTATATAGTAAATACATACTTTATTATAAACATACACACACTATAACAGTAAAGAAAAACATCGTTAATTACAATGACCTAAATATTTTGTTACAATCGCTACAATTGGGCCCCACCTCAAGCTGGGACATTGCTGATCGAGGCACCAAATTGGAAAGCATTGATTCACGCCTGTTTGCCCTTAACTCCTGCAAATTGTTCCCAAAACAAAGCTACGTGTGTAAGGAAAATGAAATTCGTGTTCATGAACACTTCCTGTATCATTTCGTGTTATGTATTATCCCTAGTAATATACAGGTTGTATCAAGACTACCACTGAAAACGAAGCCGGGTGGTAGTTTTAGTTACTACTAACACAATGTTACATTTCGTAGAGAAATGTGACAATATTTTTTGTGATGTTTTAATTATCATCGTGTTATGTATGGTAAATTTATAGATTTTGCTAAAATTATATATTATTTAAATCCATGCGTGCCACAATATCCTTAAAACTAAAATGGGGGCAGACTATTATTATTAGAAAAAACGATGTATTTACCACCCAAAAACGAGGACAACAGAAAGTCCAAATAAATATCGTCGCTTTTTCTGCAATGTTTAAAATTGAATTCTGATGTTACTAAAACTACCACGCGGCTTCATTTTCGGTTATAGTCTTGATATACCCTGTATTTTATGAATTATGTGAATATTTTTGATTTCAGATTTGAGACATCAGGTCTTTCGACAAATTAACTGACAAAAACCGAATTTTACTCTTGTTTGCAATACAGTCTTTTCATCTGATGTTTCATACAATGCCGTTTGAAGTATTGATTTACATCAAAAGAATTCTAATTGTAATCGGAATCATCATGCCGGTAAATATAATTGCTTTTTTACGCTATACAAAAGGACCCCCGATGAAAGAATAAGGAAAACGGTGCTTCGGCAATTTTTTTGTTAAAAGTCATGTCCCGTCGACCTCTTATAATAATTACAAATAAACAGAATACCACCACTGATATTATTCACCACGCGCTAAAACAGCGAAGGAAAACATCGCGAAGAAACACGCATAGCATAGCGATTTGTATAAATTTCTATGGCATGTAAAGTCCGCCAACTCGCACTGGTCACTATGCTGAACTAGATGATCTAACCCATTGTGGTATTATACTAGAGCGGACATCGGGAACAAAATCTGTGCGTATGGTGCGTGCACAAGGGTACATATTGAAGCGAGAGGGAAGATATGTTACTTTGTAGGCGTGACAGAGACAGAAATAGAATGTACCCTTCATTTTGTTACAAACATTTTGTTTGCAGTGTCCCCTCTAGTATATTATCTCAATGATCTAACCAGTCTCAATCGTAATCTCGATTGTAGAGGAGGCTTGGGCCCTAGTAGTAGCAGGACGAATATGGGCTGATATAAATACTGGGTATATCAAGACTGCTACCGAAAGCGAAGCCGGGTGGTAGTTTTATGTGAGTATAAACACAATGCAACTAAAATTTTCGCAAAAAATGCGACTTTTTTTTTTTGTATGATTTTTAAATAACGCAATTTTGGGTGGTAAATCCATAGTTTTTGTTAAAATAATAATTTAAACTTTTTTCTACCTCAGAGTCCTTATAAATAAAAGGGGTATACACTATTACTTTAAGAAAAAAATGAATTTACCATCCAAATACGACCATAGGAAAAAAATAACAAAATAAAATCGTCGCTTTTTTTAACGTTTTCTGTTGCAATGTGTTTGAAGTCACTAAAACTACCACCCGGCTTCGTTTTCGGTACTAGTCTTGAGATACCCTGTATAGATACAAGAGCAGGTTTATTTTCTTATTTTTATATTCATTTCAATTGGCTTGCTTTTATCTATAATATCGTCCTGGAGTTAATGTTTCAGAAATAGCTGTGGTATTCGTACCACACTGATAAAACAAGTAGTTCTAGATTGTGAACTGTTAATTTTGTAGTTATTATTAATATTGCACTCCTGACTTTATTTAGGCCATTCATATCGAACGCTGCTGATTTTAGTTTATTTTAAGCTACCTTAACTGAAGTATAAATAAATAATTTCGATTGGTCGAATAAACTGTTATTTAGAAATTTATTTGCAACAACTGTAAAATTGTTATTTTTTATAAACCCATTTTTTTGTGATATTTCTCATTAATTTAGGAATGAATAATAATAAAAAAGAAAACACTTTAGTTTATTCTGAATAGGATCATTTGAAGTCACAGTAGCTAAAATAATATAAATATATTCACAAGCCGATAGATCGGATGCCTTCCACCGCAGCTACAAATTATAATGTGACACAAAGCTATCAAATACGGAAATTGTTTCAACCACTTTTAACAACCACAAAAAAAACCAGCATAATACAGCTAATTTCACCATCACATTTTTGAAGCGTCACTTCTACCAAACCTGTGACAATATTCCAAAAATTCTCGCACAAACTACCTCCAAATAATCTCAAAATAGGATGCTTTATCTTCCCGAAGCGCAGTCCCGAAGCCTCCTCGCTTTAAACCTCCCGTTTCGCGCCGAGTTGGCTGTCAGAATTTAAAATGACGAATGCCAGTGGACTTTTAACGTTGGAATGGCACCTTATTGAAAATTTGAATAACAAATTCGGCAACTACTGCCGTTCTGCTGTTTGTATTAAGTTTTAGTTCCCGCGAATTATTGTTGGTGAATTCCGTTTTATTTCGAGCAAGATTGTTCGGGGAATTTTGATGCATATATTTAATGTAAATTGTTGCATGTTTAATGTTGTTCTTTTGTATTTTATTTATTAGTTTCTGAGTTAGGAAATGTTGGTTGTAGTTGCTAAGAAGACATATAGTTTTAAAGTATATTTTTATATTTGTATATGTCACCATTATAATGAAAATTAACTACAAGTTTTTTTCATACTAAGTGTTAACTCAGTTTGCCTTGTATAACTTTTTTATTATTAATATTCTTAATGTTTTCGGATATTTCTAACATTGCTTTACCTATATATTTTTTTTGTTGCATTTTGTAAACGTAAATACGAGTATATAGTAATTATGAATCATGCATATTGCTTTATCACAAACAGTGCAAGTTGTGACCGCCTTCAAAGGGTGTTACTCTTAATTTATTTATTGTGTATTTTATTAGTCTAAGTTCTATTGTAACAACCACTGGCTATCCTAAATAAATAAAATAAAATAAAACAAGCTTAGTCTTAATCTGAAGGAAAATATTTTTCTTTACTTTGTACAAAAAATTACCTTAAGTAAGCTGACAATAGTAATAATATTATGTTTAAATTATTTCTTTGTTCTGAATATTCTTTGATGTTAATTAAAATATTAATTTTGTGTAACATGTGAAGGCTCCTATATTTTGATGTTATGAAAATTAAGTAACAATATACATGAAACTCTTTTTTTTTAATTATTCTTTAAATATAAAGACTGTATATTTTTTGACCCTTCATAACATTTTTACATGATATTTTCTTTGTTTTTATCAATTTGTGAAATTTTCAAACCTCATAAATTATATACAGCCTTCACTTTCAATTATATTCTATGATATAATGTTGTCTTTATAAAACACACTTACATGCCTACATACTGTACCAGTATATAAACAACCACATACGTACCGGGTATCTCAAGACTGCTACCGAAAACGAAGCCGGGTGGTAGTTTTAGTGACTACAAACACAATGCAACTAAAAATTTCGCAAAGAAACGCGACAGTTCTTTTTTATGATTTTTTAAATATCGTCATTTTTGGGTGGTAAATCTATAGTTTTTGCTAAAATTATAATTAAAACTCTTTTATACCTTAGATTATTTATAAATAAAAGGGCATACACTATTATTTTAGGAAAAAATGTATTTACCACCCAAATATGGTCATAGGAAAAAAATAACAAAAAAAAAAAAAAAATGACGCTTTTTTTTTGCAACATTTTCTGTTGCATTGTGTCTGAAGTCGCTTAAACTACCACCCGGCTTCGTTTTCGGTAGCAGTCTTGATATACCCGGTATATACATAAACTCATGCCTTTTTCCTTTTTCTACATTGCGCCTTGTCTGTTCCGTCTCACAATGTGTGTTTGTAAACACTTATGAGATAATGACTATATTATAATGACTAACAGGACTTTGTACATACTGGCTTATTTTGAATACGCCTACATCGCACACGAAAAAATTCGTAGTGCTATTTCCTTTTACTATTAAATTTCGTGGTAACCGATTATCAATACACACATTACACCAAAAGGTGGAAGATATCCTTGCACTCGATAAGGACTCGTAATCTGTTGGTAACAGACCAGACGTGGCTGCCATATTTTCAGGGTGGTCGCGGGTTCAAATCCTTCTGACTTTTCAGAGTCAAGTGTATCTTGATGCTCAGTCTCTCCGCACTGGAACGGTGAAGGAAAACATCATGAGGAAACCTATAGTGCATACCATAGCGATTTATAAGCATTTTGATGGCGTGTAAAGTCCGCCAACACGCACTAGACCAGCCTGGTGGACTATACGGCCTAGCCTCTCTCAATGTAAAATAAATTGTAGAGGAGACCTGTGTCCTGCAGTGAGACGTATGTATATAGGCTGATACGAGCAGTATGAATGCTCGACTGCCGTCTAGCCGTACACGTTTTATTCATTACCTACAACCCGCTTCAAGCAACTAATTTGCGGAAACCATATGTACTTGAATACGGGAACAACCTATTTATTTCCCTGGATATACACACACGATAAATTCTCTTGTTCTGCCCGCAACAGCTCTGTAAAAGCCAATGAGATATTTATTCTTTGTCTCGCTCTCTCTTTAGCTAAAGGGAATATATACTATCTCTTTCTTCAGCCAAAGAAAGTACTGAACATAAGATGCAGTCTCAAAATTCTCATAAAATATTATATGTATTTAGTTTAATTTTTAAACTGAGTCAATCACCTTCAAGCTGCTTGCAATTGATCGATATGGTAATCACATGTGGAGACCTATTTTCAGCCATGGACGTTCCATAGATAAAATAAGAGAAAGCTCAGCTTAGTTGGTTACCAAACGAATTAATAAATTAGTGGTTGGAGGTTTTAGCCCATGAGACAAGTCTGAGTTCTCAAAGTTTTTTGTGTATTAGAAAGTGTCAAATTCGATTTCCCTATCTAGAAAATGTATTCAAAGCCACACAATTAATAAATCCAAAAATTCTGCTAGAACAACGGGGCGACTAACATTAACTAATTGTTATAAATTAATAACAAACGAGCTATTTTAATCCCACAATATTATCTCTAGTTTGAATTGGATCCGCAAATAATATATTTATGTTAATACCGCGAGTAAATTTATTCGCAACGCTCTTTTACAGTTAAATTAAATACAGCATTAAATGTATCTTTTCAATTCAGAGTTTTTTTATTTTACAATAGCCACATAATATTTATGTACATATATATATGTATAACTAATCTGCATCTGTCTGTATCTGTATCAGCCCATACACGCCCCACTGCAGGGCACGGGCCTACTCTACAATCGAGAATACGATTGAGAGTGATTAGGCCATATAGTTCATGACGCTGAAGTGCCCTGAAGTGGGACGTATATGGGCTGATATAGATTTTCTTTGTATTTGTATACCGGGTATATCAAGAGTGCTACCGAAAACGATACCGGATGGTAGTTTTAGTAACTACAAACACAATGTATCTAAGAATTTCGCAAAGAAACGCGGCAATACTTTTTATTTATTGTTAAATATCATCGAGTTTGGGTGGTAAATCCATAGTTTTTGCTAAAATAATAATTTAAAACCTTGCATATTATAGTCCCTTTAAAAATAAATGAAAATAAAACTATTATTTCAGAAAAATCTATGTATTTACTACCCTAATACGGCGATAGAAAAAAAAGAATAAAAAAATCGTTACAATTTTTGCATAAAATTTAGTTGCATTGTATCTGAAGTCACTAAAACTATCATCCGGTTTTGTTTTCGGTAGCAGTCTTGATATGTATAAACTATGAGTGACTACCCTTTATATCTGAGTTAAGACTTCAGGACAATAGTACCACTTAATACAAACTACAAAATACGACTTTCATAGTGCAGTTGCAATTGATTTTTCGCAAATGCAGCCTTTTTTCATTGCTCTATTTAGCAGAATTGTAGTAAAAGTACTTAAATGCGCCTAGAATCTAGGTTAAAGATTCAACTTGGTGGAAATAAAAAATATATTCACTGTAACAGAGTAAGATCAAGCGTATCTTGGATTTTAAAACCTTTGCATTTTCTTTCGGACGGCGGGAATTAAGGCTTTGAAAGGAACGATTGAATTAAAAATGACATTTAAATTATTCTACAGTTCTTTAATTGGTGTCTTTGATATTTCTTATTGGTATGACAATTCATACCATGGCGAGTGTAATGCAATTCTAAATCTGCCCGTGAGAAATGTCAATTAGTTAATACTCTTATTATAATTTATCTAAACTATTGGCATGTGGCGAAATGTGGAACTACAATTCATATTTAATAAAATTTATATTTTATGTAATAAACAACAAGCATTTATATTTGTAATCTAATAGTATTAACATGACATATATAATGAAACTTAGAGTAATTACCTACTTATATAATGAAATATGAAGAGAGAAAAACTGTCCCCAATATTTTGACAACAGCATGACAGCAAGGCATTCAGACGCCAAAAGACCGTGGGAAATGTATATCTCTATTAGCCTGTTCATAATTTACACACTATGCACTCAAAATATACTTGCGTCTGTAATTCTGACGGATTTTATTCAATTATGTTCTCCGCCAACCTGCATGAGGCTAGCGTGGTGGACTATATGGCCTTGCCACTCTCAATCGTACTCAATGGTAGAGGAGGCCCGTGCCCTGCAATGGGACGTATATGGGCTGATATAGATTTAGACAGAAAACCAAGTCTATTTTCATCACTGTCTAGTTTTTACGTTTGCTATTATTTATTATATCTATCTGGCGTAAATATTTCATCCCCCTCTACACATTAACAGATGCATCTGCTAAATGGCACAAACATACGTAACGCATAGAGGAAGCCTCAGGAGGCATAGAAATAGCTGAAAAATTCAGACCACAATGACAGAACAAATTTCTCTAGATTCTGAACAGTTGATTTTGTAGTTTTTATTCATATATCTTGCACTGCTGACTGCATTTAGGGCATTCATGTTATGTTAAATATTGAAAACACAAAGATAGAAATGCATAAAATTACAAATCATTGTGAAAAATGGCTTTAAAAATGCCGAAACATTTCTTGTTTCGCGAAACACATTAATACGTCAGTTTTGCTTACTGTCAGCTCTGTTACATTCTGGCACTAGGACGGCGGGCAGTAATTTTTGTTTGTTGCCAAATTGAATCTGTTGGGAACTGTCGGCAGCTGTTTGTATAGTTAATTGTATAGTTAAGGAAAAAAGCAATGGGTTTTAGTATTTGTACTATAATATTGTTTAGATATATTCTGGAAATGGAAATACATATATTAAATATTGTATTTTAAATATCTTATTATATTATAGAAAAAAATGTATAAAGAATATCACATTTCTATCCTGTCGTTTGATAGTCTTCCTGGGAACTAATAGTACATTTAATTATTATTTAATACTCTATTGTAAACCAGATACATAAAAGTAAACAGAATTACATGAAAAGAAGAAAAAAAAATGCACAAGTGGCGGTCTTATTGCTTGAAACAATATCTGCCAGACAACCATGGGATGCATAAACGAGAACGAACAAAAGTTGAAACGAAGTAATTAATTATGGTCAGGTAAGGTTCTGGAGTGGAGGCCAAGTACAAGCAAGTTAAATTTCGAATGCCCAATGACAAGGTGGATGGACGACCTTACGGTCGCACGAAGTTGCTGGGGGCTGCATCCATCAGGTCAATATGGCAAATCCATGGGGGAGGCCTATGTTTAGCATTGGACTTCCCTCGGCTGAAGAGAGAGAGAAAATTATGTTCATATGGAAATATCACTTCTACCATATTTTTCCAACTACTCCTATTAATTTTACTTTCTGATTAATTTCGTTGCGGGTTAAAGACAAGTTAGACATTCCCGGAGACTCGCCGAGCTTCAATGCTCGGTGTCATTACATTGCGTGCCACTGTAGATCCTGGCTTACAGGAGTTGCAGTGGCGGGTGTGACGGAGGGACAGTCTCCTACTACCATATTTTACCTTCAGTACTGGCCTTCGAGGTTCTTTAGAATGGTCAACCTCTACGTAATAGGTCAATTATTATTACAAAAGAGTTCAATTTGAATTTAATTTCCGAAAAATATGCAACCGAGTTAATTTGCTAAATTCTTAAGATTGGTTAAAAAGCATTACTTATCGGCCATTGAATAACACCCAATTCGTTTGGGAACTTTTTAATTACAAGGGGTATTCGAATCGAAAAACTGATTGGTAGAAGTTGGAAAATTTCCAAAAGCGGCTTGTTCTTACATCACGTGTTACTGTAATTCCGATTACGTCACGAAGATTTGTTTCATACGTATTGTGTGGTTTGTGACATGTCTTGGGAGATATTGTGTAGTTGTATTGTTAGCATAGTATAAAATGAAGTCGCTTCCAATGTCTGTGCGCTTAAATATTTTAAAATTTTCAATTTATTTTTATAAAGTTTTCAGCAATAGATTGAAGAAAGAAGAAGATTTTATTATTGAAATTAATTTTAGTATTGAAAAGCCATAACTGCATTCGATTTGTTTTTAATCTTCGCAAGTTTGACCATATCTCTTCCTACCGATCGCAGTTAAAATGGCTTCCCATCCGCCAGCGCCGTTCGTTGCGTGCCCTCACTACCCTTTTTTCTATTCTAAAGTCTCCTTCCCCTCCTTCTTACCTGTCTCCCGAATTCATTTACCTCAGTGATACTCACTCTAGAAATCTGCGCTCGTCTAGCAATCTCCTTCTAAAATGTCCTCCTCATAGTTCTGACTTCCTTCACTCTTCCTTTACTATCCAATCCATTCTTCTCTGGAATGCACTCCCACTCGAAATCAGGTCGTGCACAACACGGCAGGCTTTCAAGATGAAGGTTCGGCAATTACTCCTCGCCGATGTAGCAGATTCTCACCACTAATGTAGGTATTTATTTATTTAGTTGTTTATGTATATATATATATATATATATATATATATATATATATATATATATATTTTTTTAAGGTATTTAGTGTATGTATGTGTAGGTATATGTATAATAATATTGGTAAATATTAATAATTTAATTGATATATATTCGTATAAATATTATTATTTATGTTTTATATATATATTTATTCTCTTCTCATTTATTTCGTTACAAATTAATATGCACCTGCTTCCGTCTCTCTGCACTACCTTAAGGTTGGCTGGTAGAAAATGCCCTTAGGCATTAAGTCCGCCTGTACTATTAATGTGTACAAAGTTTTTAAATAAATAAATAAATAAATAAAAGCCGAAACATTTGAAGAATTGTAATATGTAGTAACAATAATATTTTTGTGCGCTCAAATCGCAAACACTGAATAAACCTTACTAGATAGATTAAATTCAAAGAGTAAAACCCGGGCCAGACAGCTAGTTTTATACACAGTTTATATTAGTGCTTACAATACAGGGCTATCTTAGTTTATCCACCATTAATTATAAAATTGTTACCTATCCTAAGTAATTACCATATATAATTGTTGTAAAATTAGGTCACGAAATAAAATACACGATTTATTATTATTATTTTTATCCCACCTAATAATAATCATGTTTTTAGACATCATACGGTTATCCATTTTTCTAAACACATATTTATTTATGAGGACATCCATAACTAGATAGTTACAAATTTTACTTACATTTAAAAAGTGTCACAACTAAATGTATCACAAAACCCTGATTTGAACATGAAAGTCCATTAAAAGTGTAAACTCCGCCCAATCTTTCGGAGGCTCATTACGAGTCTTCGACTCAAAGTAAATAGAATAAAGTCGCGGAACGATATGTTTGCCGGCCCGAGCCCTTAATTAAGTGTACTTTAACACGTTAAACAAAAGGGCACCTCTAATTAGATCCTCAGCTGGCAGGATTTGACGTAAAAAACGTATTAAATTACTGAAAAATATAGCGACGCGGCGCTCACCCGCTGTCTATTGTCTGAGTGGCCTTTATCTCCCGGTTTTATGCTTCAATTTCCCTTTTTTCCGTTGGGATGAGTTCTGATATCAATCTGAGTCACGCGAATGTAAAGTTAATGACACGTGTTCGATACAGTTGTCTGTTTTGGAAACCCCTATTAAATGTTAGGCGAAGTGTGATTTGAATATGGTGTAGGGTTTATGGTATGATGTGGGGATATAGGAGGTTATTTTATTAATATGATGTCCAGGCTAATTGCTTACTAAGCTTCAGATGTATTAATTATAAAAGGAGAAATAGTATTGAGAATCTTTGATGCATTGAATGGCACTGTAATGCTCTCTCCATCGACACTAGATGATAAGTTTCTCCAGGCTACTGAAAAAGCGAGAATATCGAACATAGGACACTATTATTTCGCAACAATTTAAACCCTTGAGTAACTAAATCAATAAATACCTCGATTCCGGGTGTTATAACTAACAATTTCGTCAGAATTTTTGATATCAGATTGGAAGATTCTGCGGAAATATTTGTTATCACTATTTTGTATACTTTGCGATTAAAATTATTCCACGCCGCATCATCGGTTTTTATAATTCTTCTAAAAAAAGCGCTGACATAATTTAACATAATATTCCGCTCACTTATAATTAATAAACAATGTCACAGTTTCAAATCAATGTTATATTTAACAGTAAACCCAAACCAACCATTTGACGATTATTTTCGTTCTCATACAAAATACAGTTGCGAACTGCCAAATAACTAACCGTCGACTTCGCCACTATTTTATATTTCATAAACTTGTGTAACTCTCGGTTTTCTCACATAAGTTTGCCAACAAATCTGTTGGTCTCACAACTTGGACCACTAGCAAATAAATGCCATTGATCCGAAAAGTTAGAGCAACTTTTTATATTCGGCATCTGGGAGTTGCTTGAGAATAAAACGAATTATTGGATTTGCGCGCGCGTGATGTATTGTGTCGATTTAGTATTGTTTGGGACCTTAATTTACTTTGCTCTGGATCTTTTCAATGCCCGATTTGATGGTTGCAGAGGACTTATGAGTATAGTGTGAGGTGATTAGGTGGTAAGTGTGGATTTAGTGTTCCAATGGGAGCATCGACTGTGATCTGTTATTCTGAATACAGTATTATTTTAGCAGCAGGTCCCCCTCTAAAAGGATCCCTCGAGGCGGATAGACAAGCTGTAATTACTCTTGGGATGCGTTGTTGAGTGGCCTCTTCTCTCATTGAAATCGTCTTAAAATAAAAAAATACTTCCTTTTATTACCAATTATATTTACTTATCAACTTTTATAATAATTTGCTACTTACCCTGGACAAGCGTATTAACATTGTAGCACTGTTTGTTATAATTTGTTTTTAATAATGCAAGGTATAACGCCATGACCGCGCGCATGCAGAAACTCTGGCGCCGGGCGACTGCGGACCGCAGAGTTGCAATATGCATTGTTGCCTGTTGGTTTGCACGCCATAGTGCGATATGGAATGCGGGAGCGGGATGGGGCGCTGCGCTGTTGCATGGCCTTGTTGACGACTGCTCCGGTTGTTTTTGTTATATTTAATGTTTTAATTAATTTATAGTTTTTTTTGTTATTGTTTTGGTAAGGCTTTTTATATTTATTGTACAATTATATAAGGATATTTATTTAAGGTTTAGGTTAATGTTTAGTTTTTTATAATAGGCTTAAGTTTGCGTTAGCTTGCGTCTGCACGTCATCCAAGGTGATCACCGAAAATCAGCGTTGTGCTACGGCCTGCACCGCAGCGCAACTTAATTGCTGAGTGATCACCTACTTGTCACAGCCACGACGTGCGAAATTCTTCTTTATTTTTATTTTTTAAATAGACCTTTGTGTATCTGTTTTTGTACGTCGTTTTTAATGCTTGTGGCAAATAAAACTATTTTTCTTTCTTTCTTCTTTCTTTCTTTCTCTATCTGTTTTCAGCCACAGGAAATCCATTGCTAAACATAAGCCTCATCCAATTATCTCCACTATAAACTGTTAGAAGTTGCCTGTATCTAGCGACTTCTACGTCCAATTTAAGTTCAGTACATTACCAATTAGTTATGTCAATAACATCAACATAAGCTTCAATAAAAATAACTTCTGTTTTTATTCGAAAAATATCCTTATTTTCTGTTTACATTATAAATTACCTTCAACTCAATATTTGAGCTATCACAGGTCTTATAAAAACAAAATTTTGTTTAGTTTAATATCTTTGTAAATCATAAATTCAATTTACCACCTCCATACTCGTATTTCAAGGTATATTTCATTAACATTGCATGTTTCTTACTGAAGCTAATATAATAAATCATTAGAACGTGCAACAATACCGTTCCTTCATCACTCAGTTCCCCAGACCCCTGTATATGCAACTGAATATTTCGCTGCTTTAATTTGATAACGACATATCTCAAAAATGAACTTTTTTCAAGAGAGCAGTTTAAATAAATCAAAATAATTAATTATATATATATTTTATTTTAATAATGACACTCTTTGAAAGTTGCTTAAATCAACGTATAATCTATCAAAAATATGTGTTTTATTCACATAGTATTTTAGATTAATTTGTGTTTAATGGTAACATTATCATAAAAATACACATTTCATTATGTGCCACTATCAAATTAAAGCAGCGATTTGCGGTGCTTGTTTAGATTTAATTACAGGGCAACATTTACCATTCCAGCTGAGTTCATGTTGACGCTAAATTGAATTTCCTAATCTAGGAACACTGCGGGCTAGATCTAAAGCTATATTCAGAGGAACCTGTTAACCCGCAGACCCAGGTTTATACAACCCACTCTATAAATCTAGCGCCATTAACAAATGATTAATTCCGCAGTAATGTTTGCTTGGTTCCAGAGTGTGTTATTGTTGTAGAGAATGGCGCAATTATTTTAATATGCTAGGTTGTAATGTTGCGTTTTA
Organism: Hyles euphorbiae; assembly: GCA_023078785.2. Lineage (NCBI taxonomy): Eukaryota > Metazoa > Arthropoda > Insecta > Lepidoptera > Sphingidae > Hyles > Hyles euphorbiae. The sequence continues at coordinate 13,475,446 of CM041047.1, forward strand.
CTTATTTTTTAATTAAAGGTAAAAGTATTCTAAACACTACTAATTATTTTCTAAGTGTACATGCAACGTCAACATTGAATTGAACTAATATATTGTTCATACAAAGTTTGAATAGAAAGTAGCAATAATAGAATTGAAATGGATTTAAATGGTTATGAAATATATTGAAGTAAATTTTTGTACAAAATACTCATGATCTTTAGAAGGATATCTATCTATTAAGTATGTGATTATATTGATTCATCAAGGAATCGATCTATCAAAATTCAACTTTAATAGCAATCTGTAAAACTATTGAAACATACATCGAAAATTATACTGTCTCTCTTTCTCTTTCACTCTTCAGCTATGGAGTCCACTGCTTAAAATAGGCCACACCATTGATCGCCACATAGACGTGTTAGAAGCAACCTGCATCCAGCGACTTCCTGTGATCTTAACCCATTTGTCTGTCCACCATGTGGGTTGGCGTCCGAAACTTACGTGACTGATATTTTCTAAAAATGGGTACTTTAACTTTGTCTGAACCATTTCATTCCTCTGCACAGTCAGATCAGACAAATTTATGTATAGATATATTTTGTTCCAAACATTTTTGTAATATTAGTGCTCTAATAGTAATTCAACATGATGTGAGCGGAAAATAAACCTGTTTTGTAGTGTTTTTGTTTTCTGTTAACCATTTTGTTGAGTTGTAAAGATATTTATGAACAAAACGATATTCTCTATACGTTGGGTGGTATTTTTTTCCGAATTTTGTGAACAAACTAACTGTAGCTTATTTAATTGAACTGGATAATGATATGTTACATCCTAAATGTAGAACTCCTAGAGTTGACATTTATAGGGTATATGAAGACTGCGACCGAAAACGAACCGGGGTGGTAGTTTTAGTGACTACAAACATAATGCAAATAAAAATTTCGAAAAAAAGCACGAATATTTCTCTTGTTGTTTTAAATATTATTGTGTTTGGGTGGACTTAGTTTTCGGTTACAGTCTGTATACCCGAAATATTTTCATCAACGTCACCATCATTATGACTACAACAGTCCATCATAATATATTGAAACTTAAAGTTACATTCAAATTAATCCCTATACGATCCTTTTGTATTCACATTAAGTAATTTTAATGTTAGTGGTATTACAATTATGAATTATATATTTTTAATCACACCAAGCAGTGAAGCTTGGTTGTCTTTTGGAAAATCTAACTTTTCTTTAATCTTCAACGAAATCAATCACAAAGTTAAATTAGTAATAGTAAGAGTTGGAAATAAATTACTGTCGACTTCCCTCCGTAGCAAAGCGGGTTACAATAATATAGACTAAAGACGTAAATAGCTTCATATCAAGACTTTTAAAGCCAGAGAAACCAGTTGTAAAACAAGACGTAGAATGCCAATCTATACTAATATTATAAAGCTGAAGAGTTTGTTTGTTTGTTTGTTTGAACGCGCTAATCTCAGGAACCGCTGGTCCGATTTGAAAAATTCTTTCACTGTTGGATAGTACATTTATCGAGGAATGCTATAGTTTATATATCATCACGCTATGACCTATAGGAGGGAAGCAGTAGTGACATTTCTAGCAAATACGAGGAAATTTTATTCGTGGTCCGATTGGTCGATATTCTATATTGATAGTTGGAATAGAACATTTTGACCGCCATTTTGAAACGTGTATCTGCACCCGGGCGGAGCCGGGCCGGACCGCTAGTATTACATATAGAAAGTTCAATATGGAATACTACATACAGATAGCCTTCTCTCGTTAGTAGAAATTATTATTAGATGGGAGGTTCAATCTGAAACACGATATATTACTTCCTAAGATGGCCTATCCACCAATACCAAAAAGTAGTGTAAATCCACTCTTGTGTTCCTGTATGAAGGACTTTGTAGTTAGAATAACAATGCAGTGCAATGCAATATTTAATGATGGTAAGTCTCTCATATTTGAAAGGCCGCCTGGGTAGTTGCCTTTGCAATGTGTATTTCATTTATTGCAATAAAAAAATCACCACACATCCTGCATAGTCTACATCATATGCATAATAAACCGCCTTTTTCCGTCTCAAACCAAAATCCCTTTAAATATTCCACTTCTCATTTGAATCCTCTTCAAATGTAATCAACATAATGGAACTTAATTCACGCGGGAGAGAAACTTGTCTTGTAACTATTTCACGAATGTGTGTTTTAGATGTTCACGAAGCTGTGATTCGTGATTCACTTGCTGCAGTAATCTTCATGTTGATTATCTTCAAATGGACTTTGGAGTTATGCGAGGGATGTTTAGGGATATTTATAACCATAGCTGTTCGTGAGATTGTCTTTGCCGTTGATAAATGACGCCTTTTGTTGGACAAGACATGCAATGCTTTGTGTTTAAATGTAAAAATTTGGGACGTGTTTTCTGTTCTATTTAGAAATTGATGTCATGTTATGGTATGTTGTTTGATAATTAAATCTAAGTTTTTAAATAAAACAAATCATATAAACTCTTTTAAGGTTATATTGATGACACATTAATATATGAACGAATGTTTTATGCTGAATATTGTTGTATGGTTAACATTATTATAACCTTAGAATTCACGGTCGCACGTCATCCGTGTTTACGAGTAATGCGATGAAAATCATGGCGACTAATGAATAATACTACAAATAGTAAACATTGCATTACAATGGAGAATATTTTATCAAGAGTTTACTTGGCAAACTAACCGACAATTTTAAATAGACCTTCCGTTGCAAACTGTTAATACGTTTAATCGGGTCTTTAGTGTTGGTACTACTTCTAAAGGATTTTCGTCACGATATATATTATTTCCATCAGAGCAAACCATCAGTATAATGTTTAATTAAGTGGTAGTAAAACGTTATTTGATTTAGGGTTGTTTGTGTTTAAATAATTATAGATAATTATCATGGATTTCTCTTCGAAAATTGATTTAGGTATGTCCGTTTGATTTTTTTATTGAAATAAATGGTGAGTTTAGACACATTTTTTCAACTTCATTATCTCTTCCATAATTATCATCGCATAAAACATGCTTTAGATAGTGCTTTCTATTACAATAAATATGAATGTGAAATTATTTAAGCTACATATTAAGTAAATATATATGTATGTGTAATATAGGAAAGGATATAACATAGAAGATAGAAAATATACGAAAGGTGTTTCGTCTATTAAGTTTTAAAATTGGCACTGGAATAGTCACCTGGAGTACCACGTACCTGGAGTTCACCTAGGGTTTTCAACATTATACTTAAAATCCTAAGGAGAGAAAGCTTGGATAAGATTGATGAATTGATAAGAGAAATAACTTGTCGCACCTCCCGCACCGCAAGTTAAAAACCCTCATGGTAGTAATAACACTACTGCATATATTAAGCTAAAGCCAAAGCCCATACTAATCCATGAAATCAGTACAAACGTCGAAACACTAAAACCGTCCAAATCCAGCATTAACCTGGTTCCCGATATTTGACTAAAACAAAATCCTCGACACAATCCAACTCCATTCAATGCAAAAGGGGAAAAAGATAAAGAAAGCGTCACCGAGCGTATTTTGAGCGTATTGATAAAACTAGGCGCTGTTGCAATGGATACGGCAGTCGAGACAGCGCGAGCCATTTGGCTCAACGCTGGCTATTTTGTTTGCAAAACAAAGCCATGCGGTCTTATTGATGTTGTATTCGTTGCGCCAGTAATGGACGCTGGTTTTGTTTCAGTTTTTGTATGCGGTATTGATTCGTGGACTATTGTTTGAGGTGTGAATGCGTGGGCGAAAGTACCATCTGTTGTTCCAATTTGGTGAAAGGAAAAAAGATCGGCACAATTAAGGGTTTGTTCTGTACAAAGTAAACTACAATTAACGTGACATACTGTTTACGTACCAGACACTATTTTTAGTACCTATCTATTCTAAGTAGGATTACTATGGTATGTCTCTGAAAAAAATGTCGGTGGTAGCTGAGGTAATTTGCAAAGCCACAAATCTTAGCTTATTCGATACTGTCCTACTTTATAGTAGTATGAATAATGTTCTTAATTTACAAAACACAACCTTATTTAAAAAGTTAATCGATAGGGCCAGGCATTACTAACTAAGAAATAAATATTGTAAAAGATTAAAAAAATAGAAATATACGCATTACACAAAAAATCAACAGTTTATGATTTAACCGCTCTACGCTAATAGACAAAATTTATCAAGTTTGAAAAATGAACATTCCTTTAACGTTCTTTATTTCGTGGCTTGCCAATCTGTTCCAGAAGTTTCTCGAAAGCAATATGCATGATTTCATCTCGCACCTTCCAAATGTAGCCGTCTATCCGAGTCGATTCGATGCCAAGTTTTTCGGCTCTTACTTATACCAACTGCAAATAGGAAAATGCTTTTAATTCCTTTTTATTCTCTTTGTTTATCACTTTTTTACGACTTTGACCGGGAAAGAAAGTTAGTAATAATGAGATTACCTGTGATTTCGCGTTTTGATACTCGAAATTACTGCTTACGCAATGAAACTTTTTTGAGGCTAAGATAGTTTATAATAGGTAATAGATAGGCTAAGATAGTATGGGGTCTAGGTACTCCTAATTGTAGTTTTTGAGATATGGTCTCCATGTTATTTTTATTAACATAATTTTAACAAATGCTTTAATCGGATTTTAATTATAAAATTAACAATCACAAAGTTTGGTTGAATTGGTGCATTCATTGTAATATCAATATTTACGTATTATAAAGTCATTTTTTTGAAATAATTAAACTGAGCAAAATACTTCTTTAAACAGACTACAATCTACATGTTTCATACTAAAAAATATAACAACATGCAAACGTACATAAACTCACGCCTTTTCCCAAAAGAGGTAGGTAGAGGTACCAGGACACCATCATTTCACCTTATATGTACGATCGCCCATGGGCAGTAGCAAAACCAAACAACACCTTGAATTACAAGCAATGCTTGGTACTCCAGCTGTTAGTTCTCAATATATCCAGTAGTTACTCTGGCTATAATGTACTTCAAACCGAACACAACAGTGCATTTACAATGCTGTTTGGTGGGAAAAATAGACATTGCGGTGGTACGTACCCAGATGACCTCTCACATATGAGAGACCTACCATCAGTAAATGGGATGATTTTATGAGAAAAGATTTTACTAAAGACTTCGCTTTGCTGACGTACACACTACGTAAGTTTTGCTTAGAAATAACGCCTTTACAATAACAGACATAATAATCTCGGGACACAAGTCTGACGTCACGTTAGTGGAAGCTACCCACGCAATTGCCCCACCCCTCCTATTTCTACAAAAGACGCGCTGAAAAGGAACTTGGCGTAGTCGATAGTGTGTGTCGTAATCGATCGGACGTTTATTTTGCAGTTCGTACAATTTATTAGTGTAAAAGAAATGTATTAGGTACTACCTTTTATTTTTAAGTGTAAAGTTGGAACGTATTACAAGAAAACGGTGTTGAGGATCGATGGATAATTGTCGAAATTCGATACTTTTATTGGACGGAATAATACAATCGCGTACATAATAGCCAAGCTGCAGAGTGATGAAAAACATATGTTTGTTTCTATTGATCTCAAATAAGGGCTATTGATTAAGTTATGTTTAATTTTTCGACTTTATTTTTTAATTAATGTTATAAGAACTTTGAAATAAGACTATTATTTACGGATTTTATCGCGGATTTAGTTTAATTTTTACATTTTTTTAATTCCCGACGTTTCGATCACTTTACAGCTTTCGTGGTCACGGGGCGGACTGACTGTCCGCCCGTAAATAATAGTCTTATTTCAATGTGTAACATTCGCGTAAATCTAAGAAACCGTTATAAGAACTTATTATTTTATGTTGTTTTAAAATTGAAATAATTTTATTAAGTTATAGTAATAACATGTTAAAGAGAACATAATATTTATATCTTTTTTATTTTTGTAGTTCTAATGGCAATAAGTGTTTTATGTATTTTTTTCTCTCGCGTTTTTTAACTTTGATTTTTCTGTTTCTTAATATAAGTGCAAATACTGTATTTTTAGAGTTTATAGATACTGGCCTGGCTAAGTTTTAGAACTCCTGTTTAAAGAGCAAGTGTTGCTGTTCAAACTGCGTTTTAATAAATTTATTTTTATATCTGATTTATTTACAGACACAAACATGAGTCCAATGCAACAACTAAACGAGGTGTACAAATGCTGCAAGTTCGGCCAGTTTCATATAAAGTTACTGATCGTATCATTTTTCGGAACTGTCGCAAGTATCTTAGTCACAAACACTACTTCTTATCTGCTACCGAGCTCTGAATGTGACCTCAATATGAGTCTGCTTCAAAAAGGACTGTTAACTGCCATGCCTTTTTTGGGTGAGTTAATTTTGATTCAATTAGTTTTTAGTAAGAACATGAAGGAGATTTTTTTTCAGAGAATTTGCTAAAGATTAAAGACATCATAACAAGGAGAATGTCCAAATGTCTTTAGATCGCAGATATGTATATATATTGTCCTCAATTTAGAGTAGAAACAAACATTGGCAAAGAAATATGTAATTTTAGTATAGCCAATGATATTGGTATACAAATGTACAAGATCATTTTCAGTCAGTCAATTGCTAGATATAGACCTTTCCAGATATTTGCAAAACTAACTGTTGAAATTGGCCTGCATCCAGCGGCGTCCTGCAAAGTCGTCTGTCCATCTTGTGAAAGTCTAGAGCTTGGAAGTTTTACCAAGTTTTGCAAACTAAGAACTAAAATAGTTGATGAAATATTGCAGTTGACTTAAGCATTATCTTGCAGAGAATTGCGAACGATTAGGGATCATCTTAAGATAGAATATCACCATTTTCCGTAGACATATTTGAACAGAATTGCAGGGATAATCCCTAGATTTGCGACCGTACATTTTTTATTTATATTTATTGTAAAATTGCATAAAATAAAGAATATATAGGTAGAAACAGATGTTAAAATTATAATAGAAGAAATTACATGTTTAGCTAGTATCATAGCGTGTAAATTGTAATATTATTAAAACTTAACCTAGTAACATATTTGAATAATTATTTTTTACTATCAAATAAAAAGTATTTCATGCTATAAATAATATACTTAGCAAGACATTTATATATTCTTTAAAACACTGTATTTATATCCTTGAATATTTTCTCTTGTCATAAACGAATCATTATTTCTATATGCAAAGTTAACTTATTTTTCTTTTTTTAGGTATGATGGTTCCAGCAGTAATCGCTGGTTTCCTGACTGATACTTTTGGAAGAAAGTTCTTCCTGAAAATAGGATTTGCTGGAATTTTTGTGTTCACGCTTATATCTGGATCTAGTCAGACTTACGAAATGCTGGTAACATCGAAGTTCTTTGAAGGCTTATTGTAAGTTTTACCTGAAACAAATAAGTTAATTTTAAAGAATTTTATTTAAAGAATTTTATGAGTGTTTTGTAATATTTGTAATTTGAAGGGACCAAGTGAATGAATAGTTAAGTTGCCTATGCTTTTTGTTTATTGGCCGTCAATAATGTAAATAATTCAGTGGTTAATCCAACAATCTGGTATTGTTGACTGTTACCAATACCACTTTGAAGGTTTGGAATTGTTATAGATCTAAAACCCTTAATGACACATGGCCCCTATACTTTTTCCTATTGTAATTAATGGCGAGACGACTGATGGTAAACGATACGACTGCTCATGAATTGTAGGATGGCATTCCACTGCGCTCACCATCCTGAGACAAATGTTAAGTCTCAATTATGTCCAATGGTTACTTTGGCTACAATATACGTCAAACTGAAACAAACTACATTTACACTGGGGTTTGGTTTGAGAAATTAACATTGCGCTGGTACCCATACGGCCGCTCACATATGAGAGACCTACCACCAGTAAAAAGTATACTTAAATGTTAGAGGGGGCAAACGAAGAGAAAAGTGAGAATAGAGACTTTCCAAATGTCCTCTAAGTTTATTAAAATCTGTTGTTTGTTTCAATTATGCTGATTGGATACTTTTTGCATAAATACATCCAATTGTAATTTGTAATTGATATATATATCAATCCGCGTATGAATATTCAATTGGAGCCGCTTAATTGAATTTAGTTGAGTTAATTATTTGGGTAAATAAGCTGTTACATCTATCAATGTCAGATGGGATGGGGAAATCGATCGAACACACCCGTGCTATGTTCTTTTATCCCTAATATTGATGATGAACTGGTAGTCTGTCTGATATCCTGGCCAAAGTCAAGCTAGTGTTAATGTTGTGTTGAATCTTTCTTGAATTTTCTTTCTTTTTTTTATTGCAATAAATAGCGTGACCACCTTTTCATTTACTTGATGGTAAGCGATATGACCGCTCATCATTTACAATTATGTTATCATCATCCATCCATCAGCCAAAGGAAGTCCACTGCTGAACATAGGCCTTCCCCAATGATTTCCACAGAGACCTGTTGGAGGCAGCCTGCATCCAGCGACGTCCCGCGACCTTTACCAGGTCGTCGGACCATCGTGTGGGTGGACGTCCTACGCTGCGCTTTCCGCTACGCGGCCTCCATTCGAGCACTTTCCGACCCCATCGGTCATCAGATCTCCGCGCTATGTGCCCTGCCCATTGCCACTTCAACTTGCTAATCCTGTGGGCTGTGTCGGTTATTTTAGTTCTCTCACGGATCTCCTCATTTCTGATTCAATCTCGTAGGGAAACCCCGAGCATAGCCCTCTCCATAGCTTGTTGAGTTATGTTGAGTTATGTTGAATTATGTTAACCTGAAGAAAAAGACATTGCGGTGATGGTACCTTCCCAGGTGCTATCTTGCATGTGAGAAACAAGTGAAATACATTTAGAAATCAGAGGCAATACGAATATAGAATAATATAAGCTATCAACTAACTCATCAAATATTTTCTATGGATGGATCCATGGCTTCTTCTTTATTATAACAGACGAGTATTGCTCGAGGCTTCACTATATATTTTTCCGGGATAAAAATATCCCATAACCTTCATAAATCAAACACTTAAATTATTTTTCAATTCAAATCAGTAGTTCCTGAGATTTAATGACATTCCCGCCCTCACACCCACCACTGCAACTCCTGTAAGCCAGGATCATCAGTGGCACGCATTTTAATAACACCTAGCACAGAAGCTTTGCAAGTCTCCGGGAATGTCTAGCTTGTAAACCCGCGATGAAATTAGTCATGAACTTAATAGGAGAAGTTGGAAATATTTTGTCCACTTCCCTCCGTAGCAAAGCGCGTTCAAATAAAAAATCTACAGCAATAATTAATAAATATAAAATGTAGGGAAATCTAGATAATGTTACATATCGATTAAATGTTGAACTTATCTTATTAAGTTCATATGGCTGGGGAGTGTAGGCATTTAATATATTTATATATGGTTTTTTATAATGAGCCCAAAGTTTGGTTTGGTTTAGTTGCATCGATCTAGACTGAGCAACAGAGGTCGGGGGTTTGGTCTCAAAGAAAATTGTTGACCTGCAGTTATGTGTTTGTTAGTAGTAAAGAAGTAATAAAGTGTTTTGATTACTCACTCTATTGACAAAAGTAACATTGTTCGGTTTGCATGCTTTGAAGGCTTATACAGAAATACAAAGTCACGAAGACGCATCAAGCCAGGGTGATAGACCTTTGTGAATGTTAGTTAAGGTTGGTGCAGCGAAATGTCTCATGCCTGTTATTTATAATTTTTAAACTATGAAAACATATTTAAGACGAGAGCATAGATTCTTGGATAGATATTTATTTTTGATTGACTGTATTTATACAATCATGCAGTATTAATGGTTTTTTTAAATCTGCACATATTTATTATTCATCAAAATATCTTGACCATCGTTACTGAAGATAACGTAAACGAAGGAATTCTACTTGTAATTTACAATTTATAACTTCAGGGTCTGGTATGGTATCAGCCCTGAGATATTCATATATTATTCCAAGACGGTACGAGTGGTCGTCAATTTCCAACATGACCCATAAATTCGGTGGCACTGGACACAAAATTTAATAATATCCACATTCTCGCCCCAAGCTAGAATTTCTTGCTTTAGTCGACTAGAATAATAGACGTAAGTTTCGAGGGCAAAAACATTTTATGTTTGGATCTAGGTTTTGTGAAACTTTGTTTCCTTGGTCTGGTTTATGGGCGACTTTTAGGGAGCGCTGTAAAAACCATGCTCTACTATTTGGTTTCGTCAAAACAGGGTTTATTGTTTATTTTCCCACACAATACGATTACAAATAACAGCTAGAGAAAATTCACAATTATGTTCCAAAAAATCTTTTTCTAATTTTGGATCAATATCCCACATCGAAACTTTACATTCGAAATTACTAAAACTAAAACAAATAATTTTCCACAGTTTCGCTATGTCAGTAGGGGCACTGGTAACACTCACATCTGAATTCTGCCACAAGGATATCCGAGATCGAGTGATGCTGTGTCAATCATCCTTCGCGGCTGTTACACAGATCATAACCCCGGCTATGGCGTGGGGAATTTTGATGAGAGATTGGAGGTATAGTTTCTTCGATGAATATATCGGTAAGTTCTGATAATTTGCTAGCATGGAATGAAGAATTAAAAGACTACATAGATGATATATAGATTGGATAATATGTATTATAGAATTAGTATAATAAAATGGTGTAATTAACGACAGTTTTCAGGCTGTAGAACATCAGTATTAGGTACAAAGAAATGTACCTTTTTGTATTTTTTTCAATGTGTTTGAGAATGTAAGTATAATTATGATGCAAAAAAGTCCTGTTATATTATTTATTTACTTCATTTTGCGTATTATGAAGCCTACAAAATAAAATATTTTCTGGCTTTGCAGTTCAAGTGAATTTATGATTTTTATGTAAATATTAATTTACAGTTCTCAATACGTGGAATTTTTATCTCTACGCGATGTCACTCTGGTCGTTTGCCGCTTTTATAATGTACGCATATTTACCAGAAAGTCCGAAATTTTTAGTCACAAAAAAGAAATATTCGGAGGCAAGAGAAATAATTTTAAGAATGTACGTCGAAAATACTGGAAAGCCGAGTTCTACGTTTCCGGTAGGTTATGTTTTTATGTACTGAAAACGATGGTATTTTGTTTATCAAAGAGACAGTTATTTGCACAAACACCGTGTGAAAATAAACTAAAAAAATAACTCTCAAAATCCATTCTAAATTCGTTTTGAAAATAATGTAATTATGGTTCTTAAATTTTTTGCAAATTGTTTTCCGCCACAATTAGGATTTTTTAAAATGTTGAAAACTATTGAGCATCATCATGATCTTAGGAGGTCCAAGAACTGCCGAACATAAGTCAGAAGTGGCTTCAATTCAACTAGTACTGACTTTAAAATTTAAAAAAATAATAAAATCTCAATTTCTTGACACGTAAATCACTTGACAATATCTAATCCCATACGTCTAATCCCCAAATATTTTTCAAATTGGATGCATCCATTTCCAACTTCAATTTTTTTTATAAAAATAAATAAAAACAGACAAATGAACCAGCACTCCATTGATCAATTTATGTGACATCTGGTGAAAAATCCAGCATCCGAGGAGTGAAGCAATAAATCATCGGCTCAAAACAGACGCCCGCGTCCAAATATATTTTATCACAACAACCTCTGACTTGAATTAAATACGATGGCTTTGCCAGCAACCGGATTATACATGGACACTCTGTGATGGATAAGACAGCGTCAGGGTGTAAAATATTAAGTGAACAGTTTTAAATGATTCGCAGTAAATGTATTTGTATTGCTACATAAACTTTCCCATAAGCAAAGAAGTTAATGACTGAAGAAATAATTGAATAGCACTCAATTTATAAATTATTTAAGTAGGAACTTTAAAACTCGTCCTAATTCCTACTGTATTAAGCTACATATTGAATGGATAACGAACGATAACTCAAATTTGTTTGCAGTACAATGAATTATGGAAAAGCGAAGAGAAAGAGATCCAGCAGGATGACAAGCCAATGCAGACTACAACAAATAAAATTACTGACGGACTTCAAGACGCTAAAGTACTGATACGGACGCCTTTAGTGCTTTACTTAATTATGTTGAGCTTTATGAGTTTTTTATTGATGGGCAAGTAAGTAAAATAATTACAATAAATATTATTATAAATTGGATGCTATATATTCACTAATTACATAAATTATCAGCTATGTCACTGTTTAAGTTTGTGGTTAATTTTACTCCTACCTTTTATAACATAAATACTTGTGGCCTAAGCCTTTAAATTTATCACATTGGCCTAAATCGTATGTTAAACTTCCCTTTTATTTAATTCTAGCTGTGAACCTTTCGGTATTCCAGTTTTTGTTCATATCACAGTTCAGCTTTACTCAAAAACAAATATACTTTTGTTTGGATCGAAGCCACTGCTTCTCATTTCACTGCCGTATTTTTAACCGCATTCAACACAAAGGCAATATTATCTGTAATGAGTACAACCTGTTATGTGGCATTATTTGAATTTTATTTCATCAGTCCCAATATGATTTTAAATTCCATTTTAACATAGTACTTTTAATCCAAATTAACAATTCATTACCAAAAGGCCGCATGTAATCTGAATCGTTGAATTTTCCGAAAAATTTGCATAAACTGTAGCAGGGCGCAGATCTGCGTACCGAGTTATATCATTAATTATATACACCTGTTAATTGTTTATTCATTATAATTTACGGTCAGGTACAACGTGTTGCGGCTGTGGTTCCCGCAAATGTCCACTATCGTCGAACATTACGATATCACTGAAGCGGATTTATGCGTTTTGCTGGATCGCTACACAGCTGATCTGAGGATAAGGAATTCTACAGCCATTGATGAGTGTATTCCGGTGATTTTATTTAAATTTTTATTTAACAATACTTTATAATTGTATACTACACAAATTTTAGACATAAAATATATAAAACGTTTCTATCCAGAGTGACTGCAAAGGTAATAAATGTTGCAAGATAATGAACGTTGTTTTTAGATACAAGCCGTTTTCAATAGGTTTGAAATTCTTGATGAAGACCAATGTTAGCAGGAGTTTTTCAGAAGCCAAAGAGAGAGAGAGAGAGGAAGTGACTGTACTCTACCCTATGGATCCTACATATAATATACACTACAGGTTATTCTGGCCTAAATACGAGTTAACTGATTTTGATTCGTTTTAATGTTTTCATCCACCGGATGAATTGTCTATAAAAATAACGGAAGTCCTTAGATATGTTGCAGAAAACTTAGAGGCAGGTCTATACTTAGTAACTTTAGCCTTGGGCTGCCAACTAAACATATATTTTCTACATCATAACTTATATTATTTAAACACTAGCTGTCGGGCCCGGCTTCGCCCGGGTGCAGATAGTTTTTGAGTCCAATCCACATCAAGAACATATTATTTCGCGTGTCTACTAACTATATTTCCCGCGTGCCGTCGACTATATTTCCCGTCCGTATTGAATGCTGTTCAATCCTGTCCTCTCCTATCCCGTGCCAACTATTCGAATTTGAAAGAGTAGAAAATATGTATATTTGGTTTCCTGACTCATCCCACGGGAACACTATATTTTTCGGGATAAAAAGTAGTCTATGTATTAATCCAGGGTGTCAGCTGTCACTATACCAAATTTCATCAAAATCTGTTGAGCCATTTTTTCATGAAAGAGTAACAAACATCCATACATACAAACTTTCACCTTTATAATATTAGTAAGGATGGGGCTGACTGTAGATTTATTTCTTACAAAGGTTAATTGAATTAAAAGCGTTGTAACTAATACTGTAAATAGGAAAGATTTCATTTTTTGTTTGCATTGAATAGGCTCTAAAACAACTGGACCGATTTGAAAGGTTCTTTTACCATTAGAATCCTATGTTTTCCCTGAGGAACATAGGCCAAAGAATATTTTCAAAAAAATATAGCTTTGTACCCGGGTAGAGCTGGTCCAGGCCGCTAATCACTACATAGTATAAAACAAAGTCGCTTTCTCTGTCCCTATGTCCCTTTGTATGCTTAAAATCTTTAAAACTACGCAACGGATTTTGATGCGGTTTTTTTAATAGATAGAGTGATTCAAGAGGAAGGTTTATATGTATAATACTTACATATTATTGTACAGAAATCTATTTGTACCCGGGCGAAACTGGGCCGGGCCGCTAGTTATCCATAAATGTAAGCAGCCTACCTTCACCATTACTAAGCAGGAAATCCTTAGATAGCATCAGTATATCTCTTACTTATTCAACCGTTCGTTATTCCATTCATCAAGTCAATATTTTATTCATGTGAATCATTCGTTACATTCATTCGCCGTTTTATTCGGTTACTCATTATTTTTAACATATTTTCGACAGCGTTTCCGGAGTTTGTTCAGTCATTCATTTAAAATTGTATTAATAAATCATTTGTTAATTCATATGATTTATTGTTGGCTTTCGACTAGAGGTTTCTTGTCAGTTTTGATTTAAACATTATCATTTTGTGTTTTGTTACTGATTTTTATGTTTTATTTCAATGTTCTAAGGTGGTTTTATTTGTCTTTTTTGTTATGTAATTCTGCGAATTATCAAATATAATAATTTAAAACGGTTAATAGTATGCTCGGAGTGTCAGAAAGAAAAGTTAGGAAAATAAATAAATAATACAGCCAGAACAAAAATATCAGTCGTTCTGAATTTGCAATTATCCTGACTACTCGAAACCACATCTACGTAGACTAAACCCGAAACGCAAACCATATAATATGTCTCTACGGTACATTAATTACCATAATTATGTAGGTAGCTGATAGTGATGTAGGTAGAAATTATTCGAGTAAATAAGAATATTCCATTATAAATGAATAATGTTGTAAATTTATTTTCAGACAAAAAGCGGCACAGAAACCTACGTGAACAGCATGATCATAGGACTCGTGTGCATCCTCCCTTATTTTATCAGCGGAGCATTAGTCAATAAAGTTGGAAAGAAAGTTCTTTTAATAGTATCTAGTTCGATATGCGTAGCCGCCACTCTTGGGCTGCGGTGGGCCAGCTCAAAGGCAGCCGTTGTGGCTTTATTCTCGCTCGATATAGCTCTTTCTCAATGTATTAAAGGATTACTTCAAACGCAAACTGTTGGAACCTTTCCGACCGCTGTGAGGTGAGTCATCTTCTGTTTCTCAAAGGAGTTACGGTTTGTAGTGGCGATACATAATACACTTGGTAAGTGAAACAAGGTCAAGTATCTATTGATACGAGATGACTGTTCGTGGTTGACACAATTATGCTTGTATCCGGATATACACAGGAACCCAAAATGTGTTAAACTAAATGCGGTAATAGACAAACAAACATGGTGAGGCAGACCACCGGACAATGCAGTGTGGTCTGCAACAGACGAGAGGACAAATAGTAATTTCCTATCACATGGTTTGGGTGCCAGTGGTACGGATAATAATAATAAGAATTAGCTTAGACCTGTCAGCACAAAGCAAGCCGGTTCTACGGAACTGCGATAGACAATATAGTCCACCACGCTGGTCCACCAACATCAGTACTGTACCTATAAATGTACTGATATGCCGTTTTATTATATTTTCAGGACTCTAGCAATGTCAATAACTATGACGTCAGCGAGGACTGGCACGCTATTGGCTAATGTTATGTTCCCAATTCTACTTGAAACTGGATGTGTAATTGTGTTCTTTACTTTGGCCGGAATTATGGTTTGTAAGTATACATTCATTAACATACATTCATAACGTCTTTTTCCCAAAGGGTAGGCTGAGTTTACCAGAACAACCACGTTTCGCCTGGTGTATTCCGTCCCATGATGTGATAGGGGGCGAGCCTATCGCCAGTCGAATTCCTGACTCTGAGCTGATAAAGAATAAAAAAAACCGGGACCTTAGAGTTGTAAGCGTAGGTACCGTAGTACAACTATGGCACTGAGGCAGTCATTCATTACATCTTACGTTATATCGGAATATAACAAGTCTTGTATTATGTAACACTAAACTAATGAAGCAGCTGTGTGACTGTTTGTATTTAATATATTCGATATAGTTACTCTTTGATTTGTCCGTCTAATTGAAATTGTATTGATACAAATTGTTCCCGGAAATCAACACACATAGGTTTATATGAAATGCTTAATATTGACAATCATTTCCAATAATTTATTATACTTTTTTTTTTATCTTTGAGTCGGTATGCTTATAATTCTTTGCAATTTATTTCCGCGTGTCTCGTATTTGCTTTTCTTTGAGGTAACTGGCTTTTAAATTGTTCTTACGATTTCCTAGAAATTAATTACAATAATGAATATTTTATTGCAATTTTATTGAAATACGGAATACATGTTTATTTTGTGAATAATTTATTAAGAGTCTTTTTCATACATACTTATTACGGAGAAGTTAATTTATTTCTATGTTTTTGGCAAGTAATCATGTATTTTTATTAATACTTCAATAGGTTGAAAGTATTATTTACTCTGGTTTACATAGTAAATCGGTTTTATTTTTAATAATAGTTGTTCTTTTTCAGGTTTAACAATAATTTCATTTGCGCTACCAAGAACCAAAACAGATTGAAGAATATTTTTGCAGTCAGCCATGTTTTGTGTAATCCGTCAAGAATAATACCTAAGTTATTGAAATGTTCTAGACAATTATTTTTGTCTTAATTTTACTGTTTCAAATAAAATATATTTTGACAAGAAAACATCGCATTATTTACGCCTTTGTTTTCTCAAATGCTATGAATGGCGAGACGAGCTTGCCGTTTGCCTAATGGTAATCGACACGACCACTCATGGACAGTAGAAAACCAAAGAACACCATTCATTACAAAGCAAAGTCAGGCATTCCCCTGCGCTCGCCATACAGAGACATAAGGTGTTAAGTCTCAATATGTCCCGTAGTTATTCTGGCTACGATGTCCTTCAAATATTAATAATATAAAATTTATAATCCAACATGGTCGGTAATTTTGTGCATACACTTGATAAATGGGTATTAAACAGATACTTTGGTAGATAGTGATTATGTTGCCCACAAACATCTTATACGTTATTATCTTATTTTAGGTGCATTACAGCTCTTTCAGAATGAGAAAGTAAAAAAGTAATAGAAAGTTATGTAATAGTTTTTACATGTGTTAGAGAAAATTGTATTATAATTATATGGCTGAGAGGCAAACCCTGTCTGGCATTATATTATTATTATTATTGGCTATACGATCGTAGAAATTATTCAAGTTTAAAGTCTAGTAAGATGGCTGCTCGTTTCTAGGCTCGAATACCAGATGCAATAATCCACTCTGTATGATTGTTTTTGCTTTTATCTCTCATTGCTTCAAGCTCAAGTGCGTGGTGGCCTGTTGGTAAACGGACTAGACGCGACTGCCAACATGGTCACGGTGGTCGCGGGTTCAAATCCCAGGGCACACCTCTGACTTTTCGGAGTCATGTGTGTATTGATAGTCAATCACCACGCACTAAAACGGTGAAGGAAAACATAGTGAGGAAATCTGCATACCATAGCGATTTTTAAAATAATCTATGGTATGTAAGTCCGTCAACCCGCACTAGGCCAGCGTGGTGGACTACATGGCCTAACCACTCTCAATCGTACTGTCGATTGTAGAGTAGGCCAGTGCCCTGCAGTGGGACGTATATGGGCTGATACAGTACAGTACAGTACTTCACGCTCTCTATCAAACCAAACTTTTTCCCTTTTTTTCATTGCATCAAGGTTACAAGCAGGTGTAACAAGCATGTGGGTATGAATTCATGTGTGTATAAAAACATTACAGGAAATCAAGATATATCACGATTTGAAATAATTCATCTTTCTTTTTACATTTGAATCAGTATGATTCGTCAAAAAATAATGTTAGTACCTACGGAAATAAAAAATGAAAACAATTATTAAGGCCTAGTGTCACTTTTATTATTATGTGATATCTTTGTTGTTTCTCTGTGCAGTGCAAAAAAGGATTAAATCAATAACTTATTTATATATCCCATGATTTTAAATGTACCTAGATCATTATTTGTAGCGTAGAATTGATAGCACATTTGCTATTTCCTTTTATTGTTAACTATCATGGTCGCCGATAACAATATTTGACATCGCATCTTGCTAGGTAATCAGTAATTTCTATTTTAAATACAAATAAAAGAGTTTTAATAAAAGCACCTCAATTAGATTTTCACAAATAAAATTATTATAATTTTAATCAAACAGCGTTAAAATTATTTACATGAAATGAAATTGGAAAATAAATTTATGCGTAACTATAACTCCCAACCTTTTGTTTTAATAATAAATTCGTAGGCCGTACTCTTCAATAATTTATTTTTTTAACAAATATGCCTAAACGTCTTCTAAAAATATATTTATTCATTAAATTTTAAAGTTGTGTATATTAAAAATTGGCTAGAAACTAAATTACTGTCGAAAATGAATTTTTATATTTTAATTTTCTCTTATGATTTTAATCATATATTATAGTGTTTGTTCTTTGTAGAATCCTTAGGATTTCGCCCACCTTACTGGTCTAGACCGTCTTCAGATGATGAGCAGCAAGGTTAGTCCAAGAAAGAATAATATTACTAGCTGTACCCAAGGAATAAAACGTTTTTTATTTGGTTATGTATTATAAATATTTTTGTATTTTATATTATAACTAGTGGCCCGGCCCAGCTTCGCCCGGGTGGATATAGATTTCTCTAGAATAATATGCAATATTATACACATAAACCTTCCTTTTGAATCACTCTATCTATTTAAAAAAACCGCATCAAAATCCGTTGCGTAGTTTTAAAGATTAAGCATACAAAAGGACGTAGGGACACAGAAAGCAACTTTGTTTTATACTATGTAGTGATACGTAAATTTTGTCGTAGAATGATTAGGGTGAAGCCTCTTGGTATATTAAACTTTTGTTATTACAAGTCATGGCGAGACTACCTTGCCATTCTCCTGATGGTAAGCTATACGACCGCTTATGGACAGTAGCAAAACCAAATAACACCATGAATTATAAAGCAAGGCTTGGCATTCCACTGTGCTCGCCATTCTACACTGACTCTTGACACAATGGCTATTTGAGAGACTTTGGAGATATTTGTAGTTTCTTTGGTATCAACAAAAATAAAAAAAAAAACAAACCAATGGCAGGAAAAACAATTAGGATGTCGAGTCGAACTACAATACAAATTTCAACATATTACACATATTGATAGAACCATACGTTCACAAACAAAATATATGTTCGTGAAACAAACAATAAATTTTTCTCCTGACTTATATCCGCAATATGAGTTCAATGATTTCATCAGTTTAAACAATTTGGTCGTCATAAAACAACATGACGACATTTATTTACCGAAACGCGTAACATCTGAGGTGGCAAGGAAATAGTTACATCGAAATTTTATCACAAGTTTACATAGAGTAAATTAACAACCAGTATATCTTGACCCATCATTTTCACGCATTAAATATATGGGTATATTTGCAGACGTTCCTGTCGTTCTTTCTCCCTCTTATAATACTAGTGTGACAAGGAAGGTAGATATATTTTACTACCAATGGAAAAGGTTGAGTGAAATAGTTCCTAAACTCACAAGGGTCGATTTCATGTGGAATTTATGCCCCAAATTTTATGAGTGATTCTACGTAAATGACACTAATGTTTTAGTTTATAGTTACGAGATTACTAGGGTAAGGTCGTTTTCTGCCTGAATTTTCCATTCCAGTTTCAGAGTGCTCGTATTCTTGATTCACTGAATGTTTATGAGCTTCGACTGATTAATTAATGGTGCATACTCACACCCAGATAGTGGAGAATTGGTTTTATATCTTATAATATGTTATAAGTTAGTTTTTGTGCATAAATATCTGCAATATTTTCAAGCTGAAAATCAAGCTCAAATAGGGGTAAGCAGAGATACAAAATTTCTTCTTGCTGCATTTTTACAAGTTACTGTCTTCTCTTCGACCTTACTTATTTCTTTTCATGATTTTCCTTTAATGAACACTTTGTATTTTCAAATACACGCAGTAATTTTCTTTCATGAGTAAATACTCCAAACTAACGAACGATCTTCGCCGCAAACATTTACCTCACGATAAGATGACAGGGATCAAGATATTCTGGTTCTATAAGGCCTTGGTTTCATAATAGATAAATTAATTTCGTCACAACGCACTGATGAGTTTTATAAGTGCCTTAACAGCTGACATGATAAGTCCATATTTAGCATTGTGCAAAAAATTATTCGCAATCGATTTTAAATTAGTAACAAAATGAGTGACGTCAATTTACCAGCTTTGGCTGATGCTGGTGAGTAATATATTGATTTTTTATTTGTTTATTTTTGTATAATAAAATTATAAACCAAAGTGTTAAATTATATAATAATAGAGAAGTGGCATCAAATATTATAATTTATTTTTAAATCTATTTTTTTCTCGATGGATATACCTATATATTTGGATTAAAGATTCATTTCATATATAAACATTTCCAAACTAGTAGGTTATCTACTTATAGGTCGCCTGGGTAGGTACCACCGCCAATTCTATTCTATTTCTCCCGCCAAACACCAGTGCATATGTACCGTTGTGTTCCGGTACGACAGACATAGTAGCCAGAGTACACACACTGAACATAATCAGACTTAACATCTTATGTCTCGGGATGTCGATCACAGTGGAATGTCAAGCATTCCTTTTTAATACACGGTGTAGTTTGGTTTTGCTACTGTTCATGAATAGTGGTACAGCCACAGAATACTAACAGAAGTCAAGCTTGTGTATGTACTTCACTTTTGTTGCCACACTCACACTACGCTCGGCGTTCGCGCAAAAGGTTGAAACTCGCTCTTGCAGAGGTCTCGACTGGTTTCGAATATCATGTCGGTGAACGCTGTCTGTGTGTGCGTTGATTTAGCGCGCTTTGTATGAAGCTTGACTTTTGTTAGTTTAGTATTCGTCTCGCAATTTATAGCAATACAAAAAAAAAAAAAGATTGGTGAAAGCGGAAATAAAAGTAATATATAAAGTGGAGATCAATTGTTTCTGCTTACCTCTGTAAGGATAGATGTGAGATTTATATAAAAATGATCAAATAAGTGTGTTTGTGTTTTATCTACGCACGTAAGAATACATAATTAATTATGATAGACAAAATATTAGGTTTTCTTTTTCAATCACTGGTGGTAGGTCTCTCATATGTGCGAGGCCATCTGGGTAGGTACCACCGCAATGTCTATTTCTCCCGTGAAACAACACTGCTTAAATGCACTGTTGTGTTTCGGATTGAAGGACATTGTAGCCAGAGCAACTACTGGACATATTGAGACTTAACATCTTATGTCTCAGGATGGCGAGCGCAGTGGAATGTTTCTACTGTTTATGAGCGGTCGTATCGCCTACCATCAGGCGAACGGCTTGCTCGTCTCGCCATTCACTGCGATAAAAAAAAAAATCGGTATTGTTATATCTGGAAGGAAAGGAAGGCGGCCTTTGTCCAGCAGTGGGATACTAACGGCTTATAATAATTATTATTATACATCCAACCTCTCATCACTGGCCAGTTGGAACTTAAGCGAATGACTAAATTATGGTATGGGGAAAGAATAAAAAATATTTCCAACCACTTCATTCATTCCTGATAATTGTAAGGTAAACTATGTAATATTAAAATAGTTTATCTAATTTTTGGGTTTAATTTACTTATTAATTTAGAAGGCGTAGGCAGAGGTGCAAGGGCACCCACATTCCGCCTTGTACGTTCCGTCCCACGATGTGATAGGTGGCGAGCCTATCGCCATATCGGGTACAAATTCCTGACACTGGGCTGATCAGGAATAGAAAAATCCAATGTTGCTTTTCCCAACCCGGGATTCGAACGAGACCACAGTTTGTAGCCGTATCGTAGTGCAACTACGCCACCGAGGCAGTAGGTCGGGAGTACATTATACTCAGATAAAAAAAAAAAAACATTTTCCAAAAAAGTACAACTTCATAAAAAAAACCGAGGCCAAGATCAAAGATATAATATCATAACGTTAACTATTATGTAAAACAGCCCACAGAAAGCAAGTCTCATTCTAAACACGAGGGGAATTTTACAGTTGATATTAAGTTTTAGCACGGCCAAGTCTGAATTAGTATGTGAAACGCGAACTTCTGATTAAATAACGTATAATGTTATTCGGCCATGTTAGTGTTGTTAAAATTGTCACCAAAAGTCCCATTTTGCCGAAAAGTTACGACTCTTCGGCAAATAGGGTGAAAAGGGTTGTTTGTATATAAATAATGAGAGAAACAAATACAAGAATTTATGATTAGGTTGGAATTATTAATGTTCTTGAGTTGGCTTTTTGGTGGGGTTAAAGTGATTTTCAGTTTAATTTTTAGCTGTTAATATTTGATGAAGCGTGAGATTTATGAATGTTTTATTGACTGATGTAAAAAGGCTGACAAAGTTGTGTCTTTTAGTGGGAGGTAATCTTCCGACCGTAAAAAGCCCACATAGTCAGCATTTTGCTTACTTGTAGTTTAATCATTTTAATAATTATATATATTTGTAAGATGGTAAGGAAAATTACCCCTTTAGTACATATTTACTAAAACTAAAAAAAAACATTTGTTATACCAGCTTTTGTATTTGCAAATGGCAGGAACAGTGATACATTGTTAATGATGGCATACATACTGTACACAGTACCTCGGAATCTCTGACAAATGATTGCGTCTTGCAACACATCAGCCTTTAAGCCTGTAAAGCGCATACATTTCCCACATTGCCCGGACTAAGATGTAGGGCACGTAACCGTACTACGTGACCTAAAGACCCCCTCCCACCCTAAACAGGTCACGTACTATGGTGCGTTCCCTTAGCACGAATCATATAGTCATTACAGACTTTAGAATAATAAGGCACCGTCAAGTCAATTGCAGTGCCGTGAAATAATTATATTTTATTCGAGATTATTTGCTTCTGCTAAAACAGGTTACAGAAATACAGAGTATATTTTGAGTTAATTCAGAAATCATGACGTATCATGAAATTGCGATACAGTTTCATAAAAAAACATCTTATCACAGAAATAGGGTAGGTCATTCATATTCCGTATTATTTATGTTTCGACTGTTTACATCTGGATTTAATCTGACCAATATTAGATACAGATACTCTATTTAGAATTCATAACCCTACGTTCAATTTCATTGCATGTACTTGATCTAAATGTAGAAAAATCTTAATTAAATCAAGATTTTGGTACCCTAGCCGTGCCGCCTCATATCAAATTCTAATAACAACTCGTTATTCTAACTCAAGCCTGGCATAGACACTTCACCCGAAATTACTTGTGAATTATTAAGCAACAACCCCGTCCGAATTGCACTGCATTCTTGAGAGGATGGCGAATCGTTTCGGCTTGTGCCAATGTGCCGAAAGCCAAAAATCTTCGCAACACTAGCGTTTCATACTGAAACGACTTATCAGCCTAATACACCCTTGGAGATGTTATTAAAAATAAATTGCCTCATAATATATTCCGTAAAATCATATTACGTGTAATAGGCTTTCACACTCGAGTTTCTGAGATGGAAATGTGAAGGAAATCTTGATTGACATTTAAATAAAACAAAACAGATGGTATGTTTTAGTTGGTAAAGTATAAATTTACCATTATCTAGATTTTGTTCGAGGAGGCTCGCATTAATGCAGATTTTGTATATTAATTTCGGTTGCCAGAGGACCTAGAAAGCATTTATAAATATATAATGTTTTTTTTTTAAAGAGAGCCTTGGACTGGCATTTCATTTTGGATATAGCAAAATGTATTGATTGTTGATTAATTCGTTTGGGCGTGAAAGTATCTAGACAAACATTTATTTATTGATTTTGTTTATTGTTGATTTATTGTTAGATGCATATGTTACTGTTGAATCTGTATAAAAAAAGTAACTTTCATTAGGCGTTATTCATAGACGTTGTTACCATCTATTTAAGCTAAGGTACAAGAATTGCGATAGTAACTACAAAACATTTTTCAGTTTGTAAACGAAAAGTTTCACCCTGCCCCACCCACACCGAATCAACGTATATAAAATAAATATTGTATTATACAATATATACTTATGTGAATAAAAATAATATTACCTCACTGATATAATATTTACACAACTCTACTCTCGTTTGCTTTCGTGAAGATTATAACTGTCAAGAAAAATACTAACATCAATATTTTTTTGCCGAAAATTTTATTTACTTACTTCAAGGAAAAGTTACAAGAAGTGGAAGAATTTTTATGAGAAATAAAAAGAAAGAAAATTTATTTATCTTCCACAACTGTATACGATGTAGGTACATAATATTTGGTTGGTGACAAGTATCTTAAAACTAGATTTTGTACGTACTAAAATAATAATTATTATGCATGTCGGGCTGTAGATGTGATATGTGGATGACTGCTCAGCTTTATGTTGTACTGCGGCGTGAACCACAGTATAACGCTGGTTTTAAGTAGTCATCCGGGGTGATTTGCTGAATTACGTGCTATTTATAGGCATGATCGTCTCGCCAATATTTCAAAAATCATTATCTAATCTGACGCTACTAACAAACGACAAAATACATACAATATAACAATTATTTTACATAATATCACACCACAGCTCATTCTTATCATTATTTACACCGCCAGTATTTGAGACACCATATTAGTATAGATCCAACCTTATCTTAAATGAGTTGCATTGCGCACTAGGATATATTTTATTGCCATTTCCGTGACATTTTATCACAGGTGGCATAATATGTGAAAGTGTATTATATAAGATTTTTATAAAACAATCACTTTATTAATGAAATTTAAAAATATATACGTATTTTTTCATTTGATTTGATTCGATTTTTAGTCTGGATGCGAGGATCGAACCCGTGGCCCTCACGTTTCACAGCCTGCGTTTACCTAACTACGCCACGGAAGCTGTTAAGAAGGTTAAAGGTTGCAAAAAGTCGTTGCATGCAGACCGCTTCTATCAAGTAGCTAAAGCAATCACCGGAGAGGCCTATATTCAGAAGTGATCATTCAATAGCTAAACAGATAATTTAAAGTTAATTTTACTGCCTTGGTGGCGCAGTTATACCATGATATCATTATAACGTTGAGGTCCCGGGTTCGAATCCCGGGTTGGGCAAAGTTATATTGGATGTGTTTCTTCCCACCCGCAGTCAGGAACTTATACCCGATATAGGTAAGTTTGCCCGCTGTCACATCGTGGGAAAGAACATATAAGGCGAAACTTGGGTGTCTTGGTAGCACCTCTGCCTACCCCCTTTGGAAAAAGGCACGAGTTTATGTATTTTTATCAAGTAAATTTTATTAAAAACACTGCAAAATATATAACTATTCTGATGATTCAAGCCCGAAAGTCATCCGTGCAAGCAGCGGAATGGTCTTGGCTCTTAAGGGAGATTAAATATTAATATTTGCGGCGGTGCCCAAAGCCCCAGAGATCCGTCGGAAATTACACTGTTACCTCTTTCGCTTTCAAAATGCAATGCTGGGGAAACATTAAAATATTTTTTACTTCATTATGAATGCGAAGTTCTGGCGGAATGGCTTTCATAATGTACCTTGCTGATTTGTGTTGCGAATGCAAGGATGTTGGTGCTAGGTCATTTGTCATTGCCAACATAATTTTACTATTATCATATTGTGCTATGTTGTTTAGAGTTTCGAGGGTAGTATATTCGTGTTGTTTTTTATAGTTATAATTGTCGAGACAAGCTTGCAGTTTACTTGATGGTAAGTGATACGACCGCTCATGAGTAGTAGCAAAACCAAACAACACCTCGCATTACAAATCAATCCTCTCATATATGAGAGACCTACCACCAGTAACTAGGATAACTGTGTGACTTGTGACTTGGATAATACGGCTCCACAAATGTTTGAGCCAATAGTTCGGCTATTATATGTTTTTATTGCCTATGTAAGCAGATAAGCCCACAGTTCGTAAGATGTTAAGTTAAATATTGTTGGTGATGGTAAGATAAAAAAAGTATAAAGAAAGGTAAATATTGAAATGAAATAAATTAAAAAGAGTGCGTGTTGCCCTGTTGTTAAACGGAACAGACGCGTCTGCCAACACGTTCAAGTTGGTCACG
This sequence comes from Hyles euphorbiae, assembly GCA_023078785.2. Classification (NCBI taxonomy): domain Eukaryota; kingdom Metazoa; phylum Arthropoda; class Insecta; order Lepidoptera; family Sphingidae; genus Hyles; species Hyles euphorbiae. The sequence goes on from CM041047.1 coordinate 13,501,723, forward strand.
GGTTTTCTAAATTTTAAGTGACACTTCTGACTATTCGGGTTCGTGTGTGTATTGATAGTCAATCACCACGCATTAAAACCTGAAATCCCATTTAAAAGAATTTCTATGGTATGTAAAATCCGCCAACCCGCATTAGGCCATCGTGGTAGACTATATGACCTCACCACTCTTAACCGTACTTTCAATTGTAGGGGAGGCCCGTGCTCTGCAGTGGAACGTATACGGGCTGATACTAAAAAAAATTAAAAAGAGTAAATTTGGTTTTAAGTACGCCCGCGCAATACTTGCGTAATAATACCGATTGATATTATAATATTACAACATTCAAAAGGTATAAGCAACCAAATGATATTCAACTTAATTGCTTGAAGGCAGTCATAATCGATGTGAAATGTGGGTCTCAATGTGATTGGAAAGGTCAGGTGAGTCTAATAGATCTAGATTATAGGGTTAAAACTAATTACTCAATCGTTACCAATGCCGTGGCAGACCAAATCAGTTCGTATCCATCTTGATGGTTACCATTGTATCGTACACAAATGTGAAGTCCGCCACAATGACCCATAAAGAAAGTCGCGATCCGAGATCAACCTGTGTACGTCTAGTTTTGTATAGGCCAGCAAAATTGTGTCGACCAGTGAGAGATGTTCGTAGTTTTTCGGTACTTTACTCGGGCTGCACTCAAATTACTATTAGGTCATTTTGCCTTAGTAGTATACGACCTGGTTGCGTTCGAGTTCAATTGTTGTGAAAATGCTTTAAGGAATGAATTATGTAGGGAATGTTGAAAACTTTTACTCAGCAGTAGAATGGTGTAGAAATTCCAATTCTGTATTTTTATACAATAGGTCCGACAAACGATAAAACAGATCACCTGATGTTAAGTGATCACTGCCGCCCATGAAAATTCACAACGCTTGGATCGTATATGTGTTGCCGGCTCATCAAATTAGGAGGGAAAAAAGGAAAGGGGACTAATGGACTGATGGACATCCGACAAATTCTTTATCTAGGTAAAATTTGTTTTAATCGTCATTAAACGGTTTTGTTTGTTCTGAATACCCGTAGTCTAATGGACACAAAATGAAATAATTGTTCAATTTACAAACTTCCTAAAGGTAATTGTGCTTTGAATACTAATAATCCTAAACGATTATTGAGGCTACTCAGTGTGTTTAATCGTTGTAATTGCCGTATCATAACCGTATTTGTTTTGTTTGTTTACTGAGTAATTAAAGAAATTAAGGTTGGATAGTAGTGAGTATTAACTCCAGCTAATGCAATATTTGCATCCATCTGAATAGAGACCAACGTACATGGTGGTCAAGAAACTATCAAAGTGACCTATAATACGCGATAGGTTGAGATGGCAATCGGGGTTTGAGGAGTGGGGGGGGGACGCCCTGCGCATCCCATATCGCCCGCGCTCTCCCAGTCTTAGTGCTGCACAACTCCGATTCGACCGCGTTTATCGATTTCGATCTCGCTCACATTGTTCTATGTGTATTAACATAACCTGCGGTAGCTTTTAAAGCTAAAGAAAACAATAATTTATTCTCATACATTACATATCTTCCATGTGCACATGTGCACACATCGATCTGTTACAAATTGTACTTTGACGATTTGAGAATGGCAATAGCATGCCTGGACGTGACAAACCGAAGACAGGTTGAAATTGTGCATTTGGAGGAGGCCTATATCCATCAGTGGACAACTGTATAGGCTGATGATGATGATTTTTATTTAGACACAACCGGGCCGGCATAATTGTATCTACAGACCAGAGATATCGCGATGGAAGGTACAAGCCTGTTTAAAAATTATTGCTGCCGCGGTGGTGCAGTTCTACTATGCTACGACTACTACGCTAAGGTTAGGGGTTCAAATTCCGGGTCGACAGTGATATGGGATTTTTTTTCAGTATCTGTCTGGAGTCAAAAAATTGTGCCCGATATGGCGATAGGCTCAATCCCTATCAAATCGTAGGACAAAACACACAATGTGAAACGTAGGTGTCCTAGTAGCACCTCTGTCTAACCCTTCTGGTAAAAAGATGTGGGTTTATGTATATATAAATGTAAAACATACAATAAGTAATATTAATTAATTTAAGAAATATAGGCACAATTATCTTTATTTTAGAAAATCATAAACAGACAGAAGTTAAACCGATTTGAAAACTCACAAAATAGCCTCCCACCTAGAATCGACATTCCTCATATAATCCGACAGTTCGTCGAATTGTTGGAAACTACCGCCAACCAAGCTCTTCGCGAGTTTGAATTTCAGCGCTTGTTTCACAACATAAATATCTCTGTACATCTCCTTCCAGTCATTCCCACCACTATTGCATTCTGAAGAGTAATCTCGCTTATAAAGTCGACACCACAGGCATTCCTCCTTTGACACATTGTAAAGCCTTTTACAAGTCTCCGACAAATTCAAGACATCTCTTATGGGCAGACTTAGTAAAATTTGATGTAGTATGTCATCAGGCAAACCAGACAGGCTGCCGCTTGAGAATCTGTGATAGTTTAGCACACAACTCTTTAACGGCATTATGATTTTTTCCTTGAATGAATGGAACAGTTCGTTCAAATTTTCATAGTCCATCGGTATACCTATTTTTGAAGTTAAGATGTATCTGTTAACCCTGAAACACGTCGAATACACCGCTTCTTCTATTTGTGGAACCGTAGCATTAATTAAAACAATATCATTTAAAAAACAAGCTATAACTTTCAAACTGGTCGCTTCAAAGTCGGATAAAACGAACACAGCCTCGTAAACGTCGCTGCGTTTTCTTTGTGCTAAGATATTGTCTTGTATACTTATAGGGCTGCCTACTTCCTTGAGCAGTATGAAACTACTTTCTCTCATCACATGCAATAGAATGGCAAAGAACAGATCTCGCTTCAAGCGTTCCGGCTTGATCAAAGTTTCTATCAACGTGTTCAATGTTTGTTTCCATTGGAGCGTCGCTTCCTCGTTCAGGTCATGGTCTTTGTAGTTTATATCCATTGTCTACACCTTTTGTAAACGTTTCTATTATGATCTTTCGTGAATATTGGCCATTGAAACTCGCGGTTTAGTTTTCAAAGCGCTTTGTTGTGACAGCGTCTGTATGACGTTCGGTAATGTATGACCAATGTATGCTTTCATTTTACAGGCAACGTTAAATTGAATATCGAAGTAGGATGTATGTAATGAAATGGAGTAGAGGTAGCTGTATTGTATTCGATGAGTTTATTGTTTTGTGATCTATTTATGGTAGGGATGATGTACTCCAGAAATACTGGATTTTATTGTTATATTGAGATTGACGTGAAGCAATAATCGCGAAGTCGGTAATAAATTGATATGCAAAAGTGACGCAAAGCGTGGGCGTTATGGGCCAACAACATCGCAATATAAGAAACGTCGCGTCATTGATTTGAGGATATTTTTACTTATGAAAAACATTTAGTTAAGTAAATATATGGAAGTAATTATAGCTGTAAATGAGAATAGAATAATAAAAAGTCTGCAAAAAATACTGATAAAAATACAAAGACATGTACAATTACTTTCATAAATATGTGGGCATGAAGTAAGAAATGCTCCGACGTAATGCGACTCCATTACATTAGTTCAACTTTGTTACTAAATAATGAATAGATTGTACGATTTTGCGAAGGGCCTATTCTTATTATGATATTCTCAGAAATATGAAAATGTAAATAGAGCAATAAATGGTAGGAAAGCAGACTGTAAAGCCCCCAAACCCACCACTGTAACTCCTGTAAGTCAAGATCAAAAGTGGCACGCAATGTAATGACAACGAGCATTGAAGCTTGCCGAGTCTCCGGGAATGTCCGACTTGTCTTTAACCAGCAAGGAAATCAATCATAAAAATAAATTTATAGGAGTTGGAAATAATTTATTGTCCACTTTCCTCCGTGATGGGTGACAAAACAATGGCACGAAAGACAATAATATAAGGCAATGCTCACGGACCGGTACTAAATTGGGTGTAAGCGTGAATATAACCATGCCACCAAGCATGCCTGTCGCATAAAAGCGGCGAGCCAACGGATGTAGTGGCTAGTGACTGGTCACACAGATATTTGGTGCTTACATGAAGAACTATATATTGGATCAGTGTTGTTTATTTGCATACCTGGTTTAACAGTGGGTAATAGTGAAGCCACAGTCGAAATATTTAATCGTATTTTTAATAGTAAATCCCTCCTCTTGTAGTAGGCGTCAAGCTTGCCTATAACCAGGAGCGAAATTACTGTGATCTTATTATTAATAAGCTCTGAATGAAACCGTACTATGTTCCTTTTCCTAAGGCATTATGTAAGTCTTGCCACCGAGCCCAGTCAACACCATCTAAAACGTCCTTTGAACTGGTACACAATAATAATAATACACTAATCTTTGGTAGAATTATACTAAACAGTGATCATTTCTAATTAACTCTTACGTACAAGAGACTTACCCCCTTAGCTTAAGAAATGTTACTGGTGGAAAGTTCTCATATGCGAGAGGCCATCTGGGTAGGTACCGCCACAATGTATATTTCGCCCGCCCAATAAGTGTAAATGCAATGTTGTGTTAATAAGAATTAATATCTTACACAAACAAATTATTCTTATTCTACAATTAATGGTATTGTTTAGTTTTTCTACTCTCCACGAGCAGTCGTATTGCTTACCATCAGCCGAGTAAGATGCTCGTCTCGCCAATCACTGCGATGAAAAAAACTATTTGTATAATTAATCCACTATTTGTTTCAGATAGAAGCCATACCCTCAAAACACCGCTGCAGCAAATGGACCAGGCGTATAAAGCCTGTAAATTTGGTCTATTCCATGTCAAGTTGCTGACAATATCCTGCGTTGGGTTTGTAGCGGGTATCTCAGTGAGTGCCACCACAGCATACCTTCTACCGAGTGCTGAATGCGACTTGAACATGACGCTGGTGCAGAAAGGATTGCTGAACGCTATACCTTACTTGGGTAAGTTCTTTATTTCCAATTTGAATGTGATATTGGCAGTCTCAAAGATCAAAGCTGAGCCAAAGCTTAAGGGTCATAATTAGCTGGCTCTATGTCGTCATTTTTTTTTACTAAAAGATGTATTTGGGAAACATACAGAGCGATAAAATATGAGCAAGATACAGTTGATAGTAAATGATCCAGTGAAGTTTCCAAAATTAAGAGAAATATGAGAAGAAGGACCTGAACATGGTTGATCTAGAATCCCGAGTCCAAATAGTATAGGCTTGATGTTATTAAAGGTGTGAAAGGCAATATTCTTACCATTGAGTATGGCACAGTTCGGGTCAAGTAAGAATGATTGGGCAGGAAAGCGGACCATAGCACCGGTCACGATAAAATTCTTTATACACATATACATACAAGCATACACATCACGCCTTTTTCTCAGAAGAGTAGGCAGGGGTGCTACCGTCACAGGTGTTCCGTCAAATTCTTGATTCCAAGCTGATTATGGATAGAAATCAATTTCACTATGCTCGACCCAGGATTCAAACCCAAGACCTCAGTTTTGTAACCATACCGTGTTAAAACCGCGTCACCGATACAGTTTTATTGTATCAAATATTTATTATTGATTCTTAATAGCTGTTACTTGGGTATGTAATATTAATTCATAAAGACCGCTATAAGTTTCTTTTAACTGTTTCCAACTGATATTAAGTGTAATTACGGAAATAATTGTACTCCTTTCTCCATATCCAATGTCAAGGTTCTTAATTTTCAAAATGTATAAGTACGACTACATTTTTTTCCTGTAATTGTCATGGAATCAATAAAGCCTTGTAAGTACTGTACAATGTTACTTATAGATGCACTATTCTGCTTCATGACATCAGTATGTTTAATCTGAGGATTATGAGGATCTGAATTCGATTTTCATGTAAAGCATTCAACTTAATGTAAATTTGTGAATTTCTCGTATAAAAAAAATTATAATATTTTTTTCGAAGACGTTGACGTAAACTAGAAACTACTAAAATCATATCGCCACTTGTGTTATACCGAGTGTAGCCAGAGTGCACCTAAAAACATTTTAGTGACGGCAGACACAATGCAACTAAAAGGTCCCAAAAAAACCGTTGATTTTTTTTAACGTATCATATTTTATTTGGGTGGATTAATGCATCGAAATATTGCCAAATATTTTTTGAATCCTTGCATTGGTAAATGCGACTATTCAAGTTAATTATTTATTTTTTTAAAAATTATGTATTTATCAATTCAACTCGATTATAGGTTCAAAAAAACTTTTTTAATGAAATTTTAAAAACATTGTGTCTAAAGTAACTAAAAGTACCACCAGGCTTCGTTTTTAATTTCGTTTCAAATAGTATTTTGTTATAAGTGTGGGATATGGACAGGTGTAAATAATTACAGCCTAACTTTTAATAATAACGATTCGACGGACAATGAAACATAACAATTTCTCGCCAAATTAATGGAAACATCCGGAAAAAATAAGTGATCGTAAATACTGTTATCCGTATTCATAATATACGTTTTTAAAACTTATTTTAATTGTCAAATATTTTGTCCTTTTATAACAACTTTCCTCACGATGTTTTCCTTCATCGTTTTAGTGCGTGGTGATTGATTATCAATACACACATGACTCCGAAAAGTCAGAGGTGTGCCCTGGGATTCGAACCCGCGACCACCGTGAACATGTGGGCAGCCGCGTCTAGTCCGTTTACCAACAGGCCACCACGCACTTTGGTAAGTTAAGGTTAGGAAAACATCGTGAGGAAACCTGCATACCATAGCGATTTATAAGAATTTCTATGGTATGTAAGTCCGCCAACCCGCACTAGGCCAGCGTGGTGGACTATATGGCCTAACCACTCTCAATCGTACTCTCGAATGTAGAGTAGGACCGTGTCCTGCAGTGGGACGTATATGGGCTGATACAGAATAACAACTTTTGAATTCAGTTTGAGCAAAGAAGACAAAACATTCGATTATTCAAACTGTCTATGGATAGAACCTTGTTATTAGGTTTCTAATTAATAGGTACCTACATATCATTATTATTACAAGACCTTGTCTTTGTCTCTAAGGGGTGTTTTGTCCAATAACTTTTTAATTTATTTAATGACTGATGAATTTATGACATTTTATTATTACTTGTACAGCATAAAAACATATACTTCTATACTTATTAGTATATGTATTTGTAAAGAAACTTCGGTCATAAAAGGTACAAAGATGAAGTAAATATACCTATTCAATGCCGTCTGTAGCATATTATTGTTTCAAATTAATATTAGATCAAAGAACAACCTTTCAAAATTGTATCGAAATAAAAACAAGACTAACATTTAGTCACTGAAATCTAAATTTGTAACGTTTTTTTTTTTTTTTTTTTTTTATTGCCATGAATGACGAGACGAGCAAGCCGTTCGCCTGATGGTAAGCGATACGACCGCTCATAAACAGTAGCAACATTCCACTGCGCTCGTCATCCTGAGACATAAGATGTTAAGTCTCAATATGTCCAGTAGTTACTCTGGCTACAATGTCCTTCAATCCGAAACACAACAGTGCATTTACGCAGTGTTGTTTCACGGGAGAAATAGACATTGCGGTGGTACCTACCCAGATGGCCTCTCACATATGAGAGACCTACCACCAGTAAACGTCTAAAACAAAGCTCTTTAAAATACCGAAGCAGCGTCGAGTTGCGAATTTTTTATTAATGTTAGGCACGTTAAATCTTTTGCTAAAATATTAAAAGGAGCCTCCGAAAGCCCGGTCGAACCGTCGTTGGTAATTTAACTACTAAATGGACGATTAAATGGTTACTTTTAAGGTCCCAGTCATTTCGCTGAAGCAATCCAAAATAGGGAGATTCGGGAAAAGTTAATTTATTGTCTCCATTAAGTAATTATGCGTCTTTAATAATTCTTATGGAGTTGGTGTATCAGATCTTTCATTGTAGAATTTAATTTGCAATAAAATTGTGTTTGCAGTTCTATTTTTTAGTTATGGTTTCTGAATGTGAGATCTATAGTCAATCTACATTACATAATAGTAACTATTAAAATATCTAACGATGTATGGTTGTAAAACTGCTGAGATACAAGAATAAGTATTTTATTTTATCAGCTAATAATAGCAAAATATAATTTTTTGGACATATTAGAATGTTGTGTTTCGGATTGAAGGACATTGTAGCCAGAGAAACTACTGGGCATATTGAGACTTAGTATCTTAGGTCTCAGGATGGCGAGCGCAGTGGCATGAAAAGCATTGCTTTGTAATTCAAGGTGTTGTTTGTTTTTCCTACTGTTCATTAGCGGTCGTATCGCTTACCATCAAGCGAACTATTGCAATAAAGAATCTACTTTTATGAAATTCACTTATTTACTATACTAAATAACAAAGGTACCATTTAAGTTTCAAGTAAACCGACAAGACTGATCAAGCATCGATCGCCTGGTGTGTTGTCAGCATTTCTCCAAATCTGTGTCAGTCGATTGACGCCTATGCAAATTTGATTACGATCGGCAAGGGTGCAACCTCTTGTCCATGCTTGTGCGATATAACGTGAACCTAGTGCTATGGCTTCTTTGAAGTATGTTTGGAGAATTCAAAGGTTGTTGAGGGATATTTGATATGATCAATTGTTATTGATTGAGATGTATTAAGAATTATTATAGCTTGAATTCCAATACCTTCAATAATATACTTAGTAATATTATAAAGGTGAATATTTGTCAGTGTGGATGTTTGTTACTCTTTCACGCAAAAACGGCTCAATCAATTTTGATGAACACTATATTCAGGAATTCAAATATAAATAATTCCGCCGAGTTTTATTGCTCAGTATGATTTAAAAAAAAATCTATTTCTAACTGACGATTTTCATCCAATGTGTGAGAGATTGATGGTCTAATCAAGTTTAAGGAACTCACCGGATGCCACGTTACTAAGGATTTTTTTAACGAGGGTTACAAAAATAGAAAAGAAAAAAATATTTATTTCGTTTCACAAAACACAAGGTATAGTGGAGACCTTCTAGAAAGCATTAAATATTCTTATGGCAGGAAATTCAACTCTCAAACAGCAAATTTTATCATCGTACCAATAACATTGATGTGCAAAATAAACGTCTTATGTGATATGCTCAGCAAAAAAACATCGAATGCCTGAAGATAATGATCTATGAAATCCATCCAATGATACAACGTAACACACCAAACGTATAATCGTAAATATATCTCCTTTCCAGGTATGCTGCTCTCAACGGTAATCGCTGGGTTCCTAACAGACACATTTGGGAGAAAAATATTCATAATGCTTGGCTTTGGAGGCATGTTTTTGTTCAGTTTTATTGCCGGGTCCAGCCAAACGTATGCGGTTCTCATAACCGCTAAAACATTAGAAGGAATTCTGTGAGTATTTATTCATTACAAAGGTCTGCGGAGATTAGTTGTGTAATGGGCAAACGTTAGTAAATATTGCCTAGAATTTACGACAAATACGGGTCTCATTTGAGGCACAAACTGATGTAGCCTGTCCTTATTAGTCTGTACAGAATTGTTTGTTGAGTTAGTGGTGTTTGAGATTGTAGTTTTTTTATTACTGTGAATGGCGAGACGAGCTTGCCTTTTGCGTGATGGTAAGCGATTCCAAACAATACTATGAATTACAAAGCAATGCTTGTCTACGATCTTTTGGCGTTTGATGGAGTTGTTGTCATGCTGTTGTCAAAATGTTAGGAACAGTTTTTCTTACATTTTATTAAATTGTACATGTTAATAATATTACATTACGAGTATTCGTGGTTGTTGTTATATTATGAAAACATAATTATGTCAAAACATGCGTTTATTAGATAATTTTTAAAATTTAATTTGTAGTTCCAAATTTCGCCGCACGCCAATAGAAAATAGACGACTTTTATAATTAAATCGATGTCCTTTTTCAGCTTTGCAACGTCATTCAGTGCAGTGGTGACGTTGACGTCAGAGTTCTGCTACAAAGAGGTCAGAGACCGGGTGATGCTGTGCCAATCTTCTTTCGCAGCTGTGGCTCCAATAATCATTGCAGGGGTGGCCTGGTCCACCCTTACTCAGGATTGGAAGGCTACCTTCTTTGATGGATGGATAGGTGATTACTTATGCTCAGGCTATTTTATAAGAGAACCAAGATTAAGGTTGTATTTACTTATGTATATTTTGTTTCAGTTCTCAACACCTGGAACTTCTATTTATTCATAATGTCGCTGTGGTCTTTACTGGCTTTCATTCTCTACACGGTGTGCCTGCCAGAAAGCCCCAAATATTTGGTGTCCCAGAAGAAATACGACGAAGCGAGGGCCATACTTGTGCAGATATACAGAACTAATACACGGAAGCCTGCTGAGACTTACCCGGTAAACTATGAAAGTTTATTAAAGTTGTGTAAGTTTGGCAAAATGTTGGGCATGCTTTGATCCAAGGATTGGATCCAAACTTTGGAGCATTATTTAGATATGTAATAGAATGCAACGGCTGTATGCAAATTTTATAATTTTCATTGCATCATGAGATGCGGCGTATAATACTTTATTTGGTGATAAATAATATATTCTAGGCATGGGACTACCTGTAAGTATACCCAATAGATATATACTTTTGAGTTTAGTTATTAATAATAAATCAATTTATGGAATTTGATATCCTCCGTGGCGCTGTTGGTTAAACGTTGACGTTAACGTGTGACACGAGAGGCCGCAGGTTTAATCCTTGCACCGAAACGAATGTTTATAATATGATCTGTATGTATTTGTATAGGGTCAGGGTGTTTGTGAGACGAAAAAGTCTCTCGTTAAGTGTAGTTTTAATATTTAATTAAATTTTGATGCCACAATTATTTTGTTGGTCTCAAGTACAAGATTTTAAACTTGACTACGTACGTACGTAGTTATTTACTTCATCGAATTCAACTGGTCTTTGTTCGTCGAACTTGATAGACAAAAATCTTCATAAAGGTGAAGGTCATTTCAATTAGATGCGACATTTTTCCGAGCTTGTTTGTCTATCGTGAGTTCTTTTCCAATTACGCGTTCTTCAATTCCCAATAATAGATATTCTTGAAGCGTTTCTTAGGCCAAAACATCACACAAAGTAGACCAATCTGACTTTGTGATCCACAAGGCAACCTTTAAGAACAGTCACTCAATATTACTCGTGCTTCTACCCACAAATATATTTCCAAAGGAAATTATGTATCTGTATCAGCCCATATACGTCCCACTACAGGGCACGGGCCTCCTCTACTATTGAGAGTGGTTAGGCCATATAGTCCTAGGCTAGTCCTAGTTAGGTCATATAGTAGTAGCAAGTAAAGCAAATTAGTTTCTCAAAAAAACTAAGTAAAAAGTGTTAAACACCGATAAAAATCACAACATTCCCAATTGAAGGCCAATAAATAAATACGATACTGCAGGTCTTTGATAGAAACACCAATATCCTATGCAACTTAAACTGTTTTATTTGAATCATTCATTTTATTGGCCGTTTCCTTTCGATTTTGCTCGAGTAATGAAAAATTATTTTGCTCGCTATTTGATAGTTTATTGAACAAATTAAATGGGGAATTATTAAAGTATTTGTTAAGGAATTTCAGCAGAAATTTATTTTATAGGTAAACATTTGACATTAGTGGCATCTACAGTTTTTCATTCTTATTCGAAATCATTTTTAGAATTATTATATTGCAATTACTGGCGACACGAACTTATATTAAGCGATACAATCGCTCATGGACTTGTAGCAAAGCCAAATAATACCATTAATTACAAAGCAATTCTTGGTATTCCTGAGACAAGTCGAGAGGAGGTACTATGTTGAGTCTCAATATGCCCAGTGATTACTATAATATCCTTCAAACCGACACACAACAGTGCATTTACACTGCTGTTTGGCGAGAGAAATAAATTAGTGGTACCGGCCTCCAACATATGATACACATATGATACAATTTTATGGGGTAGCCCAAGGGAATAATTTCAATTCTGAAAACTGGATTTAAAAAAAAACGGGTATATTTTCATAACCTTAAGTTTAATAAACCTTTAATGAGACCATTTCATGTTACAGAACATTCGTAAAACTAACTTTTAAAATGAAATTCGTGTTTTCGTATTCTCGAAACGTACCGCGGTAATGTGAATAAATCGGGCAAGTTTATGCGCCCACTTAGGAATGTTCCTCGGAACATATTAGTGACTTGAAGACAAACGTGATATTTGATTAGGATTATGAATTTTCTACTTGTTGAGTAAATTAAGTTTACAGCAAATATTAATCTTGTTACCTGGTTGTAACTAATATAGTGGATATGCATCTCTTTGTTAATCATTTTATAGGATACTATAGGGATTTTAGTACAATAGGGATATTGTAAGGTTTTTGTATTGTATAAAAAATCCTGCTTTTGTGCCGACTGCCTCGGTAGCGTAGAAGTGGTAGTACGGTTATAAAGTTGAGGTCTCAGGTTCGAATCACAGGTCTGGCAAAGTGATATTGGATTTTTCTATTCATTATCAACCCGGAGTCAGGAATTTGTACCCGATATGGGGATAGGCTCGCCCCCTATCACATTATGGGACAGAACATACAAGGTATAATGTGGGTGTCCTGGCACCTGTGCCTACCCCTTTTGGGAATAAAGCCTGAGTTTATGTATGTATGTAAAATGCGCCAAATTGCATAAAGCCAGGGTGTAGGAATCTCAACCGTACTTTTACCTGCAGTGGGACGTATACTGATATAGATACAGACGTAGGACTGAAGGTCAGAAAAAAAAAACCTTGAATCAACGAAAATGCATGTTGAGGTTGATGAAAGTGGATGAAGTGAAAGTAATGTGTCAGGATATACCTATGAGATACCGACGTCACGATTATTTGTGTTTCACGTGATAGTAAGCAATCAATGTTATTTTTTTTTTTACATCTTTGGGATAATTAATAAATAAATCAGATTATGATAATAATGGATATTAGGATAATGGCATAATAAATTAATAAATATATTAATATATATGCACCAGCGGTGGAAAATGATTGCTCAAATTTAAATATCAATAGGCTAAGCCTGAAAGGAGATATAGTCCAAAAATTTGGTAAACTTTTATGACATGCTCATAGTCAATATTTGTCCTAAAATCGAACATGCGACTTTTCGTTGCTAAGCAAATATTCACTCACTGCACTGTAGAAAAGAGAATAAATATTATTGAAATATGCAATACAAAACAACCATCTGATTCTATTGTTTCAAACGATATTCTGCATTTCACAGTTCATCCGAACAAAACGGTTTCGCATTAGATTTATGAGGCAGAATCACAATATGTATTATTCAAATAATCTTTTACAAGTACTGTATCAATTTATAGTTCCATTGCTTCGGAATTTAAATGAATGAAGAAGTGGTATGAAGTTTCCGATCGATATTGGAATTGTTTTTCATAGTTCGGCTAAACATCGTCCATCATCTTGGGTTCATTTTCCATCGATTGGGTTACATAGTTAATAATTATTATAATAAAATATTTTTGGTCAGTCTACTACTTCTATATGGCTATAAAAAAAAAGAAAGAAAATCTGATCGTGTTGCTAAAGGAGTTCCTTGCGCCGTTTCTTCTTCACAGCTACAACACGTTTGGAAGCGGTGGTAGCAGAAATTAAAGATTCAAAAGATCTAGTGAAAGACTATTTGAATAAAGAATATTTTGCTTCTGACTCTTGATTTTATAAATATCGTCGCTGGTCAGGATTCGGTACCCGTCTTATGTATTTTGTTAAACGAGGCTTTCTTTCTCTATATAATATTTTTGGTCTTACCTAATTAGGAGGTCTTATCACACTTTGTCCCAATCATGCCAGTTGGGCTCACAATAATTGGGAGCATTATGGGAATGGGAAAATTATGAAGAAAGATATAACTTGTATAATGATTCGTTATTGTTATATTCCTTTTGTTTCAGTACATAAACATATGGAAAGACAAATCAAACCTACAAATCCCGGAGTTAGAAGAAGAAAATGTCAAGAGCATACGGCATCAGATAGTTGTGGGACTACATAACATCAAACCGATGTTCAGAAGGCCCTTAAGCATCCACCTACTATTGATCGGTTTAAGTAACTTTCTCATTATGGATATGTAAGTACTTATTGCTACTAGTTTAAAGTTTTATAACATATTAAAAAACAACCAGCCAACCTGATAGTAATCACTAATCAACTTCGGGTGCAGATGATTTTTAGTTTAGCTGTTTTTATAAAATATAATTATAATATAGGGGACAAATAAACTTACGGTTCAACTGATGGTCAGTGATAACCGCCTCCCAGGAACATCTGCAACACTATGCGGCATAGAAATTCGTTCCCGGTCTTTAAGGGTGTCCGCTGTGTTGTTTTCCAATATTGTCTTAATTAATAAAATTTCTGATTCTGAACAGTGACCTTATATGGTATTTAACTCATTTTTTTATTGTGCTAGCGCCTGTCCCACCTTCTTCATATTTTTTTTGATTCCACTCCACACCGTATACATGCCATTTTTCGTACAAACTCTTTAATATCAAACTTGACACTTAATTTTGTACTATGTAATGATTTATCAGTATATATCAAAATCAAGCATAAAATAATTTTGTAAATCTATTCACAATCAAACAATTTAGACACGTTTTAAATCTCGTACTTCCACACTTTCTTTACTCAAACAAAAGAAAAGGGACGCAAAACAAAAATAGTGACGACATTAGTCTTAATATACATTACAGTATACGAGTGTGAAAGAGACGGTATGATTTCCCCTCTGTTATAACCTACTTTCAATTGTTTTTACTGGAATGTTTTATTTTAATGGTATTGATGTTTAACGTATATAAAAACAAACAATGGATCATAATCAAATACCGTATTAGGTGCGTTCTAATTTCCTCGAAGCTTTTATTTATTTCTTCAGATTATGAGTATTTCGTATATATTTCTCTTATAGATTGTACACGCATTATATTACATTGCTCCGTGAAATACAAAAGGTATTGTCTTCACGACACGGTAGGTCAATAGACTCCCGCTCTTTCTCACCCCCTGAAAGAATTTAATTATCTATTATTGAATCAACGATAGCTTAGTTGATGGCAAACCGAATTGCTATGACGCCGTAGGTTCGGCAAAGAACATAGAAAATCGTTATTTAAAAGTTAATTACCACTCATTTATTTATTACAATTGGGTTCATGGAATGTAACATACAACGTTACTATCGTACCTACTTCAACCTCCCAATCCCATTCGTTTGAGTTTAAAAAAGTATCTATCCAATATACTTCAATTCCTTGCAAATCCCACAGGAACAGTCTTATTTTCGGGATAAAAAGTAGGCTATGTGTCGAACCAGGGTATCAGCTAACTTCATAACAAATTTCATAAAAATTTGTTCCGCAGGTTGATCCTATTAAAGGAATAAATAAAATTGTATGTTTGGTAACAAGGCAATGTAACGCAAAAAGAGTTAACATTAGCGGTCAATGACTCGTGTGGAGCCATAACATTTAATGTACATTGCGGGTTTACGAAGTATCAGATTACTAAAATGATAAGTGTTAAACGAATGAAAATTTAATTTAATTTTGTGTTAATGTTGTATTTTATTAAATGGTTCCGAATATCTGATTTTCATTATGGTGGCATAATTATATTGAAACGAGTGATAATAATTGACTGATATATGGAATTCTTCTTTCTTTCATATACACAAAATATAGTTATTAACTACAGACATATTTTGGTGAATTTTTAGCCAGATGTGAAATTAATTCGTGGATCACGTAGGCAATTAAATAGCTCTTATGACAAGTCAATACACAGTACTTAATCTCCGTATAAAAATATTTGCTAAGATATAATCAATTTAATCTATAAATGTAATATTAACAATAGTTTATTTTGTTCTAGAATAAGTTAAATAACATTGTGAGAGTTTATTAAACTCACTAACAACTAACTACCTACCACTAACTAACCAAACAAAAATGATTTTATTTATTATCGCGAATAACGTTTATATTTTATCGCGAATAACGTTTAATTTCACGTTATTACTGTTATTTTTTTACGCGGGGGACTATGGTGATAGTTTGATACAATAAAATCCGTAAAAAGAAACAATTTATTTATTTAAATGTGTAATATTCGCGGAAATAAGAAACCTGTAATAATTAAGCCAAGGTATTTTTGGCAATAAGGCTTTAACACATTCTATAAATAAATTTAGATGAGTATAGAAATAATAAATCCACATCCAAATATAGATCGGGAACACTTCTAAATATTCCTACGCTAATGACGCCTATGAATTGTTGGAGCAAAGCGTTTTAATGACGAATTCGGTAACAAGTATTGAACCGAGCGTAATTAAGACCCAGTTTTTAGAGCCATTTTGTAATGGGTATTATCCTCGAACTTCATAAATTGAATATTAAAGTGTTGTCTCTTAGAAGTTCCTTGGCGTGTTTACCGTGGTAGTAGCTGAAATATTTATTCTAAATCGGTTTAAAATGCCTATTTATAGATTGATTAATATTATTGTAAAGGCGTATTATTTTAGGTACCTTTACCTGATAATTTTTCAAATTAATATAGGAACATGTCAAATTTACCAACGGTCATCAGGTCAGGAATATTAAATAAACACAAACCATTCCACAGTTATTAAATTATTTATACCCTGCTCCTATCGTGTGGCTGCATTTACATTTCACTTTTAAATGCAGACGTCTAAAATCAGAAATAAAAATATAAGCCACGCGATTTTTACTAAACAAATTAGAACCCGTAAACATTTACATATTTGTCCAAATAATTATTGACAAATACAATTTGATCATGATTTTTAAGTGTTATACATAAGATACAATTTATTTAAATCTTTATTGTACACAAAATCAAACTAGATTATTGTACAATAACAATAATTGTATTGTATTGTATTGTATCAGCCCATATACGTCCCACTGCAGGGCACGGGCCTACTCTACAATCGAAAGTACGATTGAGATTGATAACAATTATAAAAAAATACAAAGATAAACACAATAAATATTAATATGATTTAATAAGGTTCAATTTATTCAATTTTCAGCTACAACATCTTAAGGCTATGGTTCCCACAGTTGTCAACTATAGCAGAACATTACAAACTGAATGGAGACCAGAACTTGTGCGATATGCTGGATTCCTACACAAGCAACCTGAAGGCTACTAGTCATAATACTACTTCAACAGTTTGTGTTCCTGTAAGTATTTTAATGATATAATTTAGCATGCTATACACTAAAGTCACTGACTGGGTTACACAGCCTGCTGTCACAATCCAGCGGCCTATAAATCTAGAATTATGTCGGCGACAATCGCCCGAACAAGTTGCTCGACTACATATTGGTGGCATGTACTCTACTCAGTTCCCGAAGACACTCAAAAACGTCATAAAAATGTTAACATCATGTCAAGCCGTCGACATGTTGCCAACAAAGTGTTTCGACTTGCAATGAGTGAAACAACCAATTAGCCCGCCATCAAAATGTTATCGATATGTGCCGGCGGGTCGGAGGCTTCGGTTTGTAGTGAGATTTTAGATGTCCTGGAACAGAAAGGGTGAAGTAATTTTGTACAGAATAATTATGTACCAACCATGCTCGCCAAAATCCAGTGGACTGGTATTATAAACTAAAGCAGACATCGTAAAGAACATCAGTGCGCACAATAAAAATACCAAACAAGACCGTGGAGCTCTGGGTTAATGAGAAGGGAGATACTATATCTCCCTAGGAATTAAAGAGAAAGATACATAATAAAAAATACGTGTGTCTCATTTTTGTCGCAATATTTTTGTTCTTAGTTTCCCTTTTAGTATAGTAGTGGTTTCGCATTTTCGATTGAAAGCACTTTTCTTCTAAAAACGTCAAGTATTAAGCTGGTTGCAGTCGGAGAGCAATAATAGATATTAATAATTATATTCTCTTTTCTGTCTACTTACATCTGGTGCAGATATATCCAATATAATAAAATAATCTCATTTTATCTGTCCCATAGAGTTTAAGACTTGAAAATATTGTTTATTCAATATGAAACCACAAGTATTTATAAGTGTAAGAGCTTAAAACCAGCCACTATCATCAAAAATACCAAAATCGCATCATATTGAAAAATATAAAACCAATACGAAACAGTTTTTTAAAAATGTAACACGTATTTTTATCGTAACGCGGTTAGTCCGGAATAATTTATAAAAGTTCCCAATACACTCGAATTAGGTCAAGCGGCTTAAGCCGTGGCGTGTGACGGACGCGCACCACCTCACCGTAACACATTAATATTTAAACCAATTTAGGTTAAAAAATCATTGCGATTTAACTATTTTCTCGAGCATCCGCTAATTGGAGGCCGGTAATCCTAATACTTCTTTTAATTCCCACTTTCAATTTAAATGCTGGCTATGAAAACTTTTCTCAGGTGTTCTGGAGTTTCATGAATGGAAATCATTATGGGTTAGATTACTCGTATCAACGGTGGGGTAGTTAGTAGAGATGGTTGAAACGAGAAGCCGGGGATCGATGGATGATAAAGATTCTGGGACGTCGCTTAACGCAGACTGGGTCATCAGAAACGGTCTCCGTTTAGCTAAACAAGAGATTCTAGGAGTCCTTAATATTTTTGATGATTATGATGAGAATTTTGTAGAATTAGAGTCAGATATTGAAAACAAATTGCTGCTTAATTTCGTAGTTAATCATGAAAAATTATTTCATCACATACCTATCAAAATCCACGATTGGTCACAGTCTATAGATCGCATTTTGTATAACTATCTACTATTTTCAGCTAGCAAACTATTACTTATTGTTAGCAATTCTATGATTAATTCTCTCTCTTATTTCAGAACCTCAGTGGAGATGAAACCTACATAAACAGCATGATCATCGGCTGTGCTTGTATCCCGCCTTATTTCATCACAGGAGTTTTAGTCAATAAGGTCGGGAAAAAGAACTTGCTGTTAGCAGCTGGGCTTATTTCTACAGCAGTTACTTTGGGCTTGAGGTGGGCCAACTCAAAGACGACCATGGTAGCATTGTTCTCGATAGACATCGCTATAACACAAGTTATGCTGAGTTTGAACCAGGCTTTTATCGTGCAGTACTTTCCTACAACTACCAGGTAAGAAAATCATACATACATTTCTACGTAACTGTCACGCCTGCTTACCATAGGGGTAGGCAGAAAACTATGGATCTCTACTACGCTCGATTTTGGAATACTACTTACGCTTCGTCCACTATGATAAACTGTGCACTCTAGTCGGTTCAGGGCACTTTTGTCCTTACTCATTCATTTTTTTATTGCTACAAATGGCAAGACGAGCAGGACATTTGCCTGGTGGTATACGAGACAACCGCTTATGAGCAGTAGCCAAAAGTAAACAACACCTTGAATTACAAAGCAGTGATTGGCACTCTACTATGTTCGGCATTCTGAGATAAAAGATGTTCAGTCTCAATAGACTACATTGGGGTGGTAGTTACTCAGGGGGTCTCTCACATATGACAGACCTTCCATTAGTATTTATTTATTCTTAAATGCATAAAAAACATTTACAGATACACTTTATAAATTTAAAAAACAGTACAGATGGTGGACTCATGATTAAGACCAAAATTAGTACAAAGAATTGTATACTTTTTACGTGGCGTGAAGAAGCATTTTATCAGCCTGATTTACTGTGTCGCAGAGAGATATTTTTTCACCTGCCACGGCAAAGTGAATGCATCGCACCTGATAAACACGATGCCGTCATGAAATATTTGCTGCAGCTAAAAACATATTATAAATAAATAAATGTCATCCAACAGTCACATACATACTCCTGATCATATACTAAGATCGAGTCTTGTGTTTTGCGTATCAGGAACTACGAGAGGCTTTTCGGTCACACAAACACCCAGACACGAAAGAAAGCATTCTGGGTTGCACGAATATTTTCGCGGTGCGGGGATCGATCCCGCGGCTTCTCGTTTCACAGGCGGCGTCTAACCGCCTGCACCACGGAAGCTGTCTATGTTATATGAGTAATTATGGTATATGAGTGGGCTAAGCAATGTTAACTTGTTGATTAATATTTCAAGTTAATTTACTTTGTATTATAACGTAACCCAAATTTAATTTATAAATTCAATTTTATTTGAATACTATTTAATTTGTTTTGATTTGGATACAAATTGCTACTATCTTTTTGTGTCTCGACCTATAAATTAAATCGCCTAGTATTTTCATTAAAATCTTTCACGATTTATTTGTAGGCTGTACAGTAAAGATACCTTCGCTCCAATAAATCACGATAATGTTGGAAAGTGGCACAATCACAGGCGTTCCGAGTATTTGAATCATTAAGCGGGTGCTAAATCAATATTAGGATACTCGAAAATTTCCTTTATTGTCTTTTGTTTGAATTATTTTTTTTTACTTTTATTTCGCTGGAATAGCAAACTGGCTGTCCTGATGTATAGTGTTGTTCTGATATAGTGGTCACCAATTTTATATCACTGTATTATTCTACGATGGTCAAAATTATGCCACTTAAATCGTATCTGGATAAGCAAAGGCAGAAGCTGAAATGCATTCTTGCTTCCTCTAAAGCATGATTGCAACGATTCTTTAAGATGGTTTTAATTCTGATAGATACGTATATTCAAGCATACAGCATGGTTTTAAAAAAAGCGAATAGCTTACCTAAGGGTAATTTCAAGGCTCTATTTAATTCCCAAAATGTCATTAGAGGAACGATTAAAGGAACATTGAGACGAATATTCTCACCCAAAATACAGACTAAAAACCTTGTACAAATTATTTTGGGCATTGAAAAAATGAAACAAATCTACTACATTTTTTAATATTTTATTATACAAAGAAAACTTTGATACTTCTGTTCAATAATATAATATTAAACCTTTTCCTCTGCATGCATTTATTTTTATAGATAAAAGTTTTCTTTTTAATCTTCTGAATGATTTCACAAAAATGATACAAAAGAATACAACAACCTTTGTGATATCCGAACGCGACATTACGTCTGCATTGTTTGGCATCAAAGAATTTCATTGGATTCGATTAATACAAAGTGTATTCTTTAAACTATGGCTCGTATTTAAATGTTTTCGACAATGAATAGTATTTTGGTACTAAAGAGTATTAACGTTAGTCGGCCTTATTGTTTTAAAATGGTGCGACGACCATGTCGACTTGATGGTAAGCATTATGACAACTCAAGGTCAGAAGGAAAATTAAACAACACCTTGAATTATAAAGCAAAGCTTGGCATTCCACTGCGCACCCAACCTTGAGACATGAGATGTTAAGTCTCAATATGTCCAGTAGTTATTCACAGATACACTTGTTATGATTGAGATTCCTCTTTTGGAATCAAGTGTTGTAGAAGGGTTGACTGGGGCGATGCCACAAAATATTGTTTCAAAGGAAAAGTACGTGAAGGTACACAGAATCTATATAAATACATTTATGAGCGTTTCCTATTCTCGTTGCATTTATTTATTTTCCTTTTTTTACACCTCTAACTAAATATAATGGTGTTGTTTGTCCATTGAATTTAAGTACTTCATTAATTTATTAAATCTATCCATAATAAAAACTTAACATCTTTTTATTTCAAGCACCAACTTCTACGATTACAAAAACTTAGGCACATCACACCGGCATAGTGCAAGATCCTACACTTTACTATTGTTTTACTTTAATATTGTTCAGTTATTTTGTTTCATTGCTATTTTAATTTATTGTTCAACTTTATTCGAGCTACCCTGATTATTTAAAAATATTTTTTATGTTTTTATTTATATTTAACTGTTATGTAAAGCTATGTTCAAGACTTAAAGTATATACACATAACCATTCAAATGTTTCATAAACCCGTTGTGACAAACAAACCGACAATAGAGGGCTATAGATAAAGACCGGCTTTGTCTTGAGAGAAGGTCGGCCGTTACCGATAAGATTATATCGAGCGGCCCGATTCAATATTACCATTTACCTTAATTAAATCGTTATATTGTACGTATGGAAAGGTAGTTTTATACATCTGAACTATGTTATGGGTAGATAAGTGCGGTTAATCGCTTCGTGGCCTCTAGCTAGCGGTCCGAAAACTGTTGTTAAAAAAATGGATACTCAGCAGACGCCTCAATTATTTTTTTCAATACAATTTGTTCAGGCAACTAGCAAACAGATTACCTGATTGTAAGTACTGCTACCTAGGAAAATCTCCACCCCCTGGATCATAAATATGTTGCCGGACCATAAATTCGGGAAAGGGGCGGGAAGAAACAGGATGGAAAGAGGAAAATGGTATTAACCATCTGGCAATCTCGGAATCAGTAGATAACTTTTCGGATGTATTGATTTGCCCACAATGCGTGTGAGGGCTATCGAGAGGTTTTTAGTCAGTATGCTGGCGTAGGAATTGCTAGGGATCCAGCTCGGCCACAATATCCGCGTTTGTACCGGATTGAAAGGCCAGAGACACTGACATACCCCTTTCGGCCTTGCCCGGGGTACCGAAAGGGAAACTTAATAGCTTTTCGTCTTAAAAAAGTAGATGAATTAATAATTTATATATTTATTACAAGACAATTTATTGTTGAGAGAAGAAACAAAAGTGGAACCTTTATATCTGCAACGAATGTATAATATATTACATGAAAAGACAAGCCGGACCAAGGTGGTTACTATATGATTCGAGGAATGTTCGGACGTCGCACGTAAAACTGTACTAATGTGCATACTCCACAAAATGTTTTGACTGATAGTAGGTCTCTCATATATGAGAGGCCACCTGTGTGGGTACAACCGTAATGTCTATTTCTCCCAAAAAACAACAGTTTAAATGCACTGTTATATTTCGGATTGAAGGAAATTGTAGCCAGAGTAACTACTGGACATATTGAGACTTTACATCTTATGTCTTAAGATGGCGAGCGCAGTGGAGTGCCAAGCATTGCTTTATAGTTCAAGGTGCTTTTGGTTTTGCTACTGTTCATGAGCGGTCGTATCGCTTACCATCAGATGAATGGCATGATCGTCTCGACATTCATAGCAATACACAAAATGTTCGAATGTATCGTGCACCGTAACGATTGACTAAGTTCGAGTGAAGGATAAGAATCATAGAGTAGTGGAACGTTTGATTATTCGAATTTCGTTTTGGGTTATAGAGTTAACCCCCAGACCAGCGTGGTATATTATGTCTAGTTCCTCTCAATCGTATTCTCGATTTTAGAGGAAGCCCATTTTGTGTAGATGTACATGGCTGGATTAATATGATCTCGATCTGGTATGGAGATGGGAGCTATTGTACGCTCGTCGTTCCAATAAAAAAAGGTAGAGTACTTTTCCAGACTAATGTAATGGTAATCAGCCTTTAAGACTAGTTTTAATGTTATTTGCGGAAAAGGTCTAATTGCTTTATTTTTATGCTTAGAGAATGTTATGGTAGCACACGGGAACTTGGATAACACAATATGAGATGTTTACTTAAGATTATTGTATGTAGGTTCCCTTACGATGTTTTCATTTACCGCTATACCAATGTATGACAATTTATAATATTTTGAGAGACTCTCTAAGGTACGTAAAGTCCTCCAACCCGCACTATGCTAGCGTGGTGGACTATAGGCCTAACCTCTCTCAATCGTTCTCTTGATTCTAGAGGAGGGTCATTACAGTAGAAGTTTACGGGCCGATACAGTGTGATATCAATATAACACCTATACAAAAAGCGGTTACTGTAAAAATTGTATAATAAAATAAACCAATGAATAAAACCCTTTAATCCTACAAATTGTATATCCCATAGGATATTGACTTTTATTACAAATTCTGCCCATTGAGGTGAATGTTATTTCGTTTTAAATCCAACGCAATCCGTAAATGGCTCATTTACATAGTCTATAACTTGGTCGATTTACAGCATGGAGTGTACGGGAATTAATAGGAGATAGACAAAGCACTTCTCCCGCATGCGTTTGGAACTAATACAATATCATATATACTTACTTTGCTCGCATATTGACAGTATGGAAAGTTGTATGGACGAATTGTTCCATGTAAATTTAGATTTTAGTGTCTTTATTATTGTGTTTCATTTGTATTGGGGTTAATAAATAATTAAATTAAAAAATATAGGTAAATGTAACTGTACCCGCATGGGGGCTGATAACAAAAATAGCGGAAAGAGAAATCGCAAGAATTTGCTGGATAAGGATAAAAAATCTTTGGGGGTGGCTAATGTACCTCTGTTCTCTTCTTGTGGCTGAAAAAAGAGAGAAAGTGATAAACAGAGATCTTCCACACCCCTCATGCGGGTGACATCGATCGATATATTATTTAGCTGTATAACACATAACATTTTATATCACAGGTCGCTAGGAATATCAGTAATTATGATGACGGGTCGTATCGGGACACTTGTGGGGAACATTGCCTTCCCTATTTTCCTCGACATGGGGTGCGTTATACCCTTCTTCACAATGACTGCTATGATGATTTGTGAGTATATTTTATTACTTAATAATACAGAGGGAGATACAGGCTATGTACTTTTTAACACTGAGTTCATGGGTTGAATAACTCTGTTAGATTTTAGTGCAATTTGGAATTTGTGCTTTAGGCAATATTTTCGTCTTATATTGATTCTGGGATGAAAAAAAATAAAAAAAAATAAGAAAACTATGGGTGGTACTAGTATAAATCTTGCGAACCCATCCCGAGATATAAGCTTATGATTTTATATGTGCAATGGATACACAAAGAGAGGAAGAAAAGAAAAGATCAGATAAAGATTTCTTAAATTACCATCGAACTTGTCCTACACAAAGTATTTTTTTAAATCGATATCCCATATAACTGAATGGACTAAAAATTTCTACTTCAGAAATCGATCAATAAAACAATTTTGCCCATAACATTTAGATAACAGATAGATTTATTAAAGTACCAATACCTCACAGAATATTGAGTGAAGCTTTTCTGTGCGTTGTATAGATTGCTCCCGCTCAACTATTTTCAAAGGATGCGTTGTATCTACGATCTTGGTAGAACATTTAGTATTCATGGGAGTCTTTGAACAGTTCTTGTTTCCTTGGTGATTGTTCGCTGTTCTTCTGTTTAGGGACTGGGAGATTTCAAAGAGTCAATATTTTATGGAAAAAGTATTTAAAGGGATATTTCAACTAAAGATTAAAAAATACACAATCATTTGATAGTAAAATTCCGACAGCTTTATTCATAAACAGTTTTAAAGTCTATATTAGTTATCGAATGTTTGTCTTCTTCGCTCAAATTGTATTCAAAAGTTGTTTGAAAGGGACAAAAAATTCGATAACTAAAATAGGTTTTAAAATATTTATTAATAAGGTCGTGAGAGTAAAGCAGTTCAAATACCTATCCCCCTCTCCCCCTGGTAGCGTCATAGGTTAATAAAGGACTTATAAATAAATACACCCAACAGTCACATACATTGTCCTGACCCCACACTAAGATCGAGTCTTGTGTCGGGGGTATCAGGAACTACGAGAGACTTCAGTCTCACTAACACCCAGACCCGAGGCGAATATTTGTGAGCGTCACAAACATTTTTCACGGTGCGGGGATCGAACCCGCAGCCTTCCGTTTCACAGTCGGTGTCTAACCAACTGCGCCACGGAGGCAAAGACTTTTTTCAATACAATTAAGATACAAAAGACAAATTTCTTAACTCATAATATAATTTAATGTCTTACCTTTAAATTATTGTACTTTGTCTTTGATTCCAAGGATTTTCCATCCATCAAATATCTTAATTTTCCTTTATAAATATTTTCCTTAGACTTTCCTTGTGATGTGAAAACATTTCCTGTTCGCCACTTATATATTTTCGTAATATAATATAAGTTGTCGAAGTTTATTTATTTCTTCCACGAAAATTAGAAAATTATTTGTTAATTCCATTTTACTTTGTTTTGAAATTCCTTTGATGTTTTGATTTTCCAGGTGTGACGTCAACCGCTTTGTTCCTGCCTAATGACTAGTGATTCCTTATTTATTGATTTTGTATAGCAATTATTTTTGTAATAAAATAATTTTGAAAATATTGTTTAGTTTTCCTTAGCCACTTAGGCCCTACTATTTCCTTAATGAATATTGTACAGGGTGGATCTAATAGCTTAAGCTGTATTCGCTATAACTGAAAATTATCCTAGGTAATTTTCACTTCAATACAATACCTTACTTTGTAAAATTAGTTTAAGAAATAACTTAATAAACAATTTATTATTTTCATATATTTTATTTATAAGGCATAAAAACGCATGATTTCATATTAAAAAGTGTAGAAATTTAATAAAGCTTTGATCAAACGAATTCTATAAAATATATTTTTAGATAACCTTTAAGTACGAGGCAAAAATAAAACTAATAATAATTTAAAACGCACTATTTGTCTAAGTCTAATATTATCTTACAAAAGTTGAACAAAATTTATTAGCCGACAAAGCGAACAAATATAATCTCTAAATGAAGTTAAAAGTTATTATATTATGTTTTGAAGGTTAAATGTGTGTTTGAAATTAATTATCGTTCATTTTGATAATAAAATACGATAAAACTTGTGGAAAATCAGTATTCTTGTCAAAAGTTATTTAAAGTCTACCAGCATATTATACTGTAGTACTTCGATCAAATAAATAAATAAATAACACCCAACAGTCACATAAATCGTCCTGACCCCACACTAAGATCGAGTCTTGTGTCGTGGGTATCAGGAACTACGAGAGATTTTTCGGTCTCACAAACACCCAGACCCGAAAGAAATATTTGTGGGCCGCACAAACATTTCTCTCGGTGCGGGAATCGAACCCGCGGCCTCTCGTTTCACAGGCGGCGTCTAACCAACTGCGCCACGGAGGCTGTCAAATATACACTAGATTATAAGTAATGGCCTAAAAAACGGCAAGAGAAATAAGAGCACAAATATGTGTGTGGCCTCATTGGATTTTATAATAGAATGGTCCAAAAACAAAATAAATCTTAATTTAAAGGAATAAGGTTTATTGTTACCTGAAGTTGATTATAATTTAAGACTTTTTGCTACATCTTGTAGTTCGAAATTCAAATGTATAAGTAAAAGCAACCTCGGTCACTTTTGGCGTGTGATTTTGTTCCTGAGCGTGTATCTAGTATATATTTGATCGAAGGTGGAGTATCATGTGTTGAGGCCTAAAACCTTCAAAGAACGCGTATGCTCTGTTATTATTTATGTTTTGATATACTGATGGATTATAAATATTGCAAATTTAATGAAAAGACACGGTACTCTTATTTCTACGAATGTTTTTGTTACCCAAATGGGGAAAAGACTGTATTTTTTGATAATTATGTCTTAATGTTATCTAACGCTTAGTGAAAGTTACAATAAGATTATGAAATAAAGCATGTATGAGTAAAAACCTCAGATGTAGCATAAAATGTTAATCTATACTAATATAATAAAGCTGAAGAGTTTGTTTGTATGTTTGTTTGAACGCGCTAATCTCAGGAACCGCTGCTATGATTTGATAAAATGACAGTGTTGTGTTAATTTATTGAGGAATGCTATAGGCTATACATCATGACCTATAGGAGGGAAGCAGTGACATTTCTAGCAAATACGAGGAAATTTATCCGTATTTTGTGGTCTGATTGGTCGATAATCTAAATTCATAGTAGGAATTAAACATTTTGGCCGCCGTTTTGAACCTTTTATCTGCACCCGGGCGGAGCCGGGCCCAACAGCTAGTAATAAATAAGAAATAAAACAATTCTAAATTTAAAAAATCGCAATTTTATTACAGCTCATATTTTTCAAATTTTTAATTATACAGTTTCATAAATCAATATAATATGTAAGTATGCATATTTTGTTTTTGTATTAATTTAATATTAAAGCAACATTTTAAAGTAACAATATACATATGTAAACAAAAACGTGAGAGGGACGAATGCAAGACGCATTTGAGTAAAAGTAGGAATGGAAGAAAAAAAAAGCACGATGTGAACATTAATGCATGTACTGAAATGTTACTTTTTGTAATTGATATAATTAAAAATCAAACCTCCGTACAAGTATATATGTTATGGGCGAAGTGATTAATGCGAGCAGTATTCATAATGCCCGGGCAGTATGAATATTGCCGAGTCATATCGGGCCAAGTGATTAATTACAATCTAAACTCACCTATTTATCACATTGCCCGGGCATTATGAATATGGCTACATGATGATCGGGCAATGGAATTTATAGGTGATTTTTTACGTGGTGTGCTGCCACATTGTCGCATATCCGATAGACCCATAAATTAGAAAGGTTGGATTGATCTGCTTATGTTTAGTTATGTTTTACGGTAATTCTCACAATTTGTGGAAATTGAGCAGATTTTTTGAATCAGGAAAGAATATCATGAAATTGTATTTTTATGCCTGATTCATATAGTATGGATGTATAATAATACAATAATGTGGTTTCCACATACATAACTTATGTAGTTTTTGAGAAAATTAAGTTTGAAAATACTGTTTAAAACGGTAATGAGAATGGCTGTTTACGGTAATGAAAGTATTGATGACGGTACTGAAATAAGCCACCGATTATTGATTAAATTTAATAATTTGCATTTTTAAAACTGAATTAAATAATAATAAAAGACCTTAAGTGACTAGTATTGTGTTTATTAATTGAAAAATAACAAAATATGTACTCAATACAATAATATGATTGAACAATTTAGTAACAAATGAAATTATGTTGAAAATAACAAAAGTTTCATTGACTTGCAT
Organism: Hyles euphorbiae; assembly: GCA_023078785.2. Taxonomy (NCBI): domain Eukaryota; kingdom Metazoa; phylum Arthropoda; class Insecta; order Lepidoptera; family Sphingidae; genus Hyles; species Hyles euphorbiae. The sequence goes on from CM041047.1 coordinate 13,530,694, forward strand.
ATATATGTGTATAAACTATTAGAAACATAAAATCAGACTTTAAGTACTTATCACTAGATAGTTTAAAACAAAGTCGCTTTCTCTGTCCCTATGTCCCTTTGTATGCTTAAATCTTTAAAACTACGCAACGGATTTTGATGCGGTTTTTTAATAGATATAGTGATTCAAGAGGAAGGTTTATATGTATAATACGTATATATTATTAAACAGAAATCTATTTGTACCCGGGCGAAACTGAGCCAAGCCGCTCTAGTACTATAATATAATATATAAAAAATATCAACTTTATTAAACATAATATGAGATATTCCAAAATACAGTCTTTGAATTAACTTAATGCTTTAATTATAGAATAATGTATTGCACCAATATCAATTGAGATCGTTTTTGGCGTGGCATCATGGCTTCAATTAATTTAATTTTTTTTTTATTTTCTTTTCATATATCATAATCTGTCCTTCTCTTTTTGTTGAACATATTTTTCAGGGTCTCTTTTTATTTCTGTATATATTTTTCTTTGATGTAGTTTAGCCTTTTCCATTTTTTCTTCGTTGTTGATCCCTTTTTTAGATTTTGCCATTGCTGAAATATTAATGAAACAACAATTTTATTAATTCTAGATAATGCGGAAGTCTCTAAATAAATATAAATAATTGTTAGAAATTAAAACAAAAGTAAATTATTTCAAAACAAATAAGTATTGATTTTTTTCTCATTACGTTCCGTACACTCTCATTACCGTCCGAAATAAAACTGAGAGGAATTCCTGGTAATGAGATAGAATGGAATGAGGATTGACACCCTTTTAATTTTTAATTAATTAACAATAAGTATTAAGTCTACTTAATATTGATAAAGTTATTTATGTACACATAAAAAATGAATAAAACAAATAATGCAGTAACTTAGTACAATATTTACCTGCTTATCACGTAGATGGTAAAGAGCACCCGCGCGTGGTAATCTTAAAAACTCGCGTAATATTGGCTTATAATTCATCAGATATTAGAATTACGTCCGATTTTGCCGACGGTGTCGGCACAGCTAATCGGCCACTAGCGTACAGTATAACTCATAGATTATTAAATAATAACTGAACTTAGTAATCGCATTGACAAAGTCAGCTGAGTAGAATGAGATATTTTTTTTGGTAAAAGTTTAAAAATCGGTGCAACTTCTAATAAACGACTATTGTATATGATTTATACTTAAATACTTCAAATATTATCTTCTCAGTAAAATATATTTTTTTCATAATTTATGAATACTGTTTTTAGAAGTTATTTAAAAATTATTAGGTCAACCCAAGGTTTGGACCGCTGAGGGTAGTGAGAATACGGGTATATTTTTATTTTTTCTTCAGTAATTACGTATTTTACTCCTAAAAAAATATAAGAGTAATAAATTAAGAGACCCAAAGAATAATATAAAAAAAAAATTATTCGAAAATTCACAAGGAAAGTATTTTTAAATCGTTCGGATTCACGATTTCCACGAATGAAGACAATTACCCTTTAACGACCGAAACATTATCTTCAGAAGAAAATTAGTGTACCCACTTTATGGATCAGTTAGGTCGACTGTGCCCCAAAACCGACTTGGAACACCCCGACTTCACGTAGTCTTTTGGGTACTGACCCTAGAGTGTATATAAAAAGCCGAAGCTGCGGAGGTGAGCATGGGTGTCTATCTTTTGTTACGCAAGGGCGAAGGGGCTGAACTTCCCGTAGCGCCGGAGACGATGCAGAAGCTAATTTGTATTGACAACAAGTGAAAAAGTTTGAAGGCTAGGTTGCTATAATAGATATTTCTCAAGAATAGTGAGTTACCTTTTCATGGGAGTGGTACCAGGGGAGGTGCGACACTCCACCTTCCCCTCCACTCCTCCCAACCCACCCCATCGTGCTGCCTTATTCTAAATTCTACCACTTCGGCTCATTGTTTTGATTTTGATTCGCTTTATATCACTCTGCCCAATAGGCACTTAGCATTATTCATAGTGCCCGGGCAATGTGATAAATTGATTGGTTATAATCACATTGCCCGCTCTTATTGGGCATTATTCATATTGCCCGGGCACTATGAATAATGCCGGATTAATCACTTGGCCCATAACATATATATAAATGCAGTTAAGTTTAGCTTTAGTTTGACTGGAGCGGTTTAGTATGCAAAACCGTTGGCTTAACCTCCTTTACGTGGCAGAGGGGATTCCGAGGCATCTCGTATAAATCAACATGATGCATCTCAGATTCATTTCAGTGGTGAAACATTTTATTCAAGATGACAAGCGGTGGGGATAATGGTGGTGACTTGAAACACATTTCCCTTCCTGTAACTTCTTGGAGCTTCTTGAGTATTAAATAATAAAACGGATAATTGTTATAATTATGATTGTTATTAATACAGGCGCGGCTTCCAACATGTTTACGGTGGTCGCGAGTTCGAATCCCAGCGTATCTGTGACTTTTCGGAGTCACGTGTGTGTTGATAGGTGGCCAACCCGCACTAGGCGATCATGGTAGACTATATTGCCTAACCACTCTCAATGGTACCCTCGATAGTAGAGATGGCCCGTGCCCTGCAGTGGGACGTATATGGGCTGACGCCGATATCGGTGAAGGAAAACATCGTGAGGAAACCATACCTTTGTATGAATGGTGAGAATTTTATGGTATGTAAGGTCCGCCAATCCGCATTAGGCTTGTTGGAATATATGACTTTACACCTCGCAATCGTACTTTCCATTGCAGAGGAGACTCGTGGCCTGTAGTGGAACATATTTGCCTGATGCAGTACAGTACACGATTTTTGGAGTACAATTAAAATTAATTTACAGTTGGTGAGACTGTGACAATATGGGAGAGAAGACCATAAATATAGTATAGTATAGTTCTTGATATAGTTAAAACGGTGAAGGAAAACATCGTGAGGAAACCTGCATACCATAGCGATTTATAAAAATTTCTATGGTATGTAAGTCCGCCAACCCGCACTAGGCCAGCGTGGTGGACTATATGGCCTAACCACTCTCAATCGTACTTTCGATTGTAGAGTAGGCCCGTGCCCTGCAGTGGGACGTATATGGGCTGATACAATAGTTCTTGATACAAATCATATTTATTTATTAAATAGTTCCGGAAAATGGGCCAACAAATCACTATCAAACAGTTGGTAGGTAAGATCACTGCCGCCCATGAACATTCTTACGCTTGGATCATAAATGTGTTGCCGGATCATCAAATCGGGAGGGTAGCGAGAACGAAAAGCGATGGGAAGAAGAAATGGATATTGGGCATTCGGCAATCACACAATCCATTGTATTTTCCGGACTATGTACTAGAATTTATATATCGATTAATTAAATCATCTCATACACCATGATGCGAGCCTCCTCTGCTATTAAGGATTCAGGCCAGTATTATTCCAAAATTGTTTTCAAATAGAATTAGAATACTTTACTGGTGGTAGGTCTCTCATATGTGAGAGGCTGCCTGGGTGGGTACCATCGCAATGTCTATTTCTCCCGTCAAACAGCAGTTTAAATGCACTGTTGTGTTTCGGATTGAAGGACATTGTAGTCAGAGTAACTACTGGATATATTGAGAATTAACATCTTTGGCAAGCGCAGTGGAATGCCAAGCATTGCTTTGTAATTCAAGGTGTTGTTTGGTTTTGCTACTGTTCATAAGCGGTCGCATCGCTTATCATCAGGTGAACGGCATGTTCGTCTCGCCATACAATGCAATAAAAAAATAGAAATTAAGACCTAGAACTGTCGTCACTTAAGCCGAAGGTTTCAACCTTAATTATCTGAATCTAGATCAGCGGCTGACACAGCCATTCAAAAATACGCTGTTTCGTAATATCGGTACAGTACGAGTTTTCAAGTTGCTATCGTTCTGAACATTTGCATAATGTCTTCTAAAATATGCATGCGGTTATGTGAAGACTCTTGTGTATAAATAGGAAGACCTTCAGAGAAACTTTTTCACGAATTTCTGAATCAAATATTTATTTATTTTATTAAAGTACTAGCGGCCCGTCCCAGCTTCGCCCGTGGACAAATAGATTTCTGTACAATAATATGTAAGTATAATATATATATATATATATATATAGTAAACCTTCCTCTTGAATTACTCTATCTATTAAAAAAACCGCATCAAAATCCGTTGTGTAGTTTTAATAATTTAAGCATACAAAGGGACATAGGGACAGAAAAAGCGACTTGGACTTGAAATCCTATGTAGTGATGATGATTTGGTAAGAAAAACGATTTTTGATTTTTTTGTTATTGTTAATAACAATAACCTTACGTACTACTTTTTTATTCAATATTTAACATAATCATCATTAGGTACTCCCAAGGTACGAGGTTTTTTTAATTGTTGATGGCATATTTCGAACAAGCTAGTTTTAACTTGGAATAGGGTCAACATTGATGCTTCCGTGCGCTTTATAAGTGAAGAAAAATAGCGTATAAAAATACGTATGATATTTCTGCTTCTGAATTTCAGATGATGATTGCCTTATTATTTGTTTGTAAGTTTTTTTAAATATCAAAACATGTTTCTATTTCCATTTTTTCAATTTTAACTTTAAAATAGCTTCCTTTCAAATGCGACAATTTGTAGTGCGACGCGGCAAACGATTGGTTCTCAAGTTAGACATACGTCGTGTCTCGAGGACCGCAAACTCTGGATATATCGGCACTCACATTCGCTAGCGAAACCTGTGCGGTGACATTGAGTGATGACGTCATCGCCCGCTATTCCAAACTTTAACAAGCGTGTTGAAATCTACGTATACAACGCGATTTGTATGTTATATAATATTGATGGTAAACATTAGTCTCGAGGAAATTTAAAGGGGTATTAAATTATCATTAAATTTGATTCCTTGATTTTTTTAAAGCAAGGGTTAAATAAAATGTACGAGTATCTTAAACGTTGCCTCAATAGCCTAGAAGTTGTTTGAAAATAGGAAATATATATATATATATAAATCTTAGACTTTCTAGTTTGGCACAAAATTCCCTTACCAACATATTTGCATGAAAAATAAATGTTACAAAAATAGGAGGAATGTTGATATTATTCTCATAACCGCTTTATGACCGCTCTTGGACAGTAGCACAACCAAAAAACAAACAACATCATAAATTACTAAGCAATGCTTGGCATTCATTTGCCCTCGCCTTCTTGACATATAAGATATTAGGTCTCAGTATATCCAGTAGTTACTCTGACTACAAAGTCCTCCAAACCGGAACATAATAGTTCATTTACACTGCTGTTTGGCGGGATAAATGGACATAAAAATGTTATAAAGAAAAAAACTGTGCTAAATTTAACATCTCATGAATATTCTAAAATCTTGCACACGCTTTCCCCATCATAATTCGAAACAAAAGCGAAATAATTATATTTTCACACAAATTACTTGACAACAACTTGAGTCCACGTCAATTTGCGTCTAAACGAAAGTTTTGGCTCACGGAGTGGACCACGTCGGCCCCAGTATTTATCAAAGCTGAAATTCAGTTTGAACAGTGCCTAACTTAGCTTTTGCATGTCAAGTGATAAACTAAGTTATGTCCCAAGTTTGGCTTTTGATGTACTAATCCGGCTATTTTTGTTTCTTATTTACTTTCGAGGTAAGTGTTTTTTATTCTGTATCAGCCCATATACGTCCCACTGCAGGGCACGGGCCTACTCTACAATCGAAACTACGATTGAGAGTGGTTAGGCCATATAGTCCACTACGCTGGCCTAGTGCGGGCTGGCAGACTCACATACCATAGAATTTTTTATAAATCGCTATGGTATGCACGTTTCCTCACGATGTTTTCCTTCACCGTTTTAGTGCGTGGTGATTGACTATCAATACACACATGACTCCGAAAAGTCAGAGGTGTGCCCTGGGATTCGAACCCGCGACCACCGTGAACATGTTGGCAGTCGCGTCTAGTCCGTTTACCAACAGGCCACCACGCACTTCAACGTGTTTTTTATATTGATTATAAATTCGTTTTAAATTATCTATATATTTTCTCCTGGCTACCTTTACTCGATAATTACATACGTTCGTTATGTGACTGTTATTTTAATTTTAAGAAGAATATTCCTAATATTTGTATTATTCTTTATGTGTGATTGACGGGTGGACCAAATTATAATCTATATAATGTTTTCCTTGCCTTATCACCACTTATATAAGTTGGTGTAAAATATTTTTAAACCGTGTTTCATTATAATATGTCTCGTAATTTACGGCAGGCTGCCTACCTGACAGTCTCCTTCGGGAATAGACCTTTTAATCTGTCACACTCGGCTAATTGGTTTTGTAGTTTTAACATACCTTCACAATTTGTATAGAGAATTCTCAGATATTTAGGTTTCCAACAATAGCAAAGTAACTTGGAAAAATAAATTATTTTTAATTTGTATTTGAATCCTGGACCTCTAAATCGCAACCTAGTTCTCACTTAATTGAACTAACTCTCTTTAAATATAAGTTAAAAATAATTCTAAGGACGACTCAGAACAAGGTCAGAGATACTATAATGTAAATAAATTGTGTATTACAGTCAGATTATATTTCTACTCATTAAAATTTAAGTACAAAAAAGGTAATTTAAATAAAACATTTACAATGAAAATTAAGCTTATAAATACCTTTTAATTAACAGACAGTAAGTTTCGTTAATTGAAAGCAATTATGTCTTGGAGTGTGATATATTTGCAACAATTAAACTAGTTTGGTAGGTATTCACTACTACACTTAATTTCACGTGAAACGCGGGTATGTTTCACGAGAATACATGGGTACATTGACCTTTCAATTACAGTACATAACCGTATTTTCCAAATACGCTGCAAAATATTCTTACTACGTCATAAAACAAAGAACGAAATTTTACAACGATATAATATCTTGCAAATGGACAGCAGTTACAATAGGATTACATTTAAAAGGAACAAGGACTTGTAAAAAGAAACAAGTACAGTACAAAGCTTTGACAGATCTCTTTGACGGCTGCTATGAGTGTAGAACATGTAGCGCATTGCTACGAGGCGTAGCGCTACTACGGCGTAGTAACTACGCGCGTAGTGCATATTGAAAGTTGTCGTATTTGCTTTGTTTCGGTTCCAACAAAATGTTTGCTGTATTTGCTTGCGGTCCCACATTTATCGCCGTCGGGCGACTAACTCGTTCTACGGAATACGGTTAAAGTTTTGATACCAAGCTTTTGTGGCATCGTAGGAAAGCTGGATTTTATCTGGTGATACATGAATACAAACGCTTTGGTGGCTCATTGTTGTTTTAATTATAGTGTTATATAAACTAAATATATGAGTTTTATTTGCAGTCATATTTATGCGTCAAGTTATAAATGAACTGTAAACTGAATTACAGTTTGCATAATACATGCACATACTCACGCCTATAATATTGTGTGGAAAATTCACTCCAAATTTACATATCTCACTATTATATTTTGACATAATATGGGACAAAGTTTCAAGCATAATATTAACTACATTTCTTTTTTTTATTGCAATGAATGGCGAGACGAGCATGCAGTTCGCCTGATGTTAAGCGATGCGACTGCTCATGAACAGTAGCAAAACCAAACAACATTTTGAATTACAATTACAAAGCAATGCTTGGCATTCCACTGCGCTCGCAACCTGAGACATAAGTTGTTAAGTCTCAATATGTCTAGTAGTTACTCTGGCTACAATGTCCTTCAATTCGAAACACAACAGTGCATTTAAACTGCTGTTTGACGGGAGAAATAGACATTGCGGTAGTACCCACCCAGGCAGCCTCTCATATATGAGAGACCTACCACCAGGAAACACTTCTGATACATGAAAATTAATGAAAATGAAAATAATTTATTGAATCCATTATAATGTTCAACATAATTTAGATTCAGTTATTTTTTGATATACCACCCGGTTCGGCAAGCGGTTTTCACTAGAGAAGAACGGGCAAGAAACTCTAGTGATCTCTCTCTCGTGTTCTTCCCAAACCCAGTTTACAATATTGTTTTAGTTGCAAAATTTACAAGTTGGTTCAAATTAGACAAGTTCATTAATAATTTGTTATAAATTTACAATAAATATTTTTAAAACGTTTATATTATAATTATCACCATAAAAATTTTCATCCAACATATCAAAGAACAGTGTTATCTAATAGAAAATGATCATGTTCATTAGCACCCATAACATATTATGATGGTAGGTGCGTCATCAAAGGATTTTTTGTCGTTTCATTCGGTGAGTTGCAATTTTTTCTTTGTATGTGTCTTAATACCTACTTAAGTGCGTGGTGGCCTATTTGTAAACGGACTAGACGCGACTGCCAACATGTTCACGGTGGTCGCGGGTTCGAATCCCAGGGCACACCTCTGACTTTTCGGAATCATGTGTGTATTGATAGTCAATCACCACGCACTAAAACGGTGAAGGAAAACATCGTGAGGAAACCTGCATACCATAGCGATTTATAAAAAATTATATGGTATGTAAGTCTGCCAACCCGCACTAGGCTAGCGTGGTGGACTATATGGCCTAACCACTCTCAATCGTACTTACGATTGTAGAGTAGGCCCGTGCCCTGCAGTGGGACGTATATGGGCTGATACGATACGATACGATACGAATACCTACTTGCATTGAAAGTCTATAATATGTTATGTGACGTAGTAGTATGTCAAGACGGTGGTTCTGGGTACAAAAGTTCATAGTTTCAATTCCCGTACGAAGATAAAACGATTTTATAACCCGCATATATTTAATTTTTGGTCTCTTGTGTGGCCAAAATTTTGTTTTGACACAAAAGGCACAAGAAAAATATCTTAATGTCGGGTTAGGACTACATGTGTCAATGTTTAGGTACACAATACAAAACAATAATCTTTATTGTAAACCAAATACAAGAAGAAACACAAAATCAAATACATTAATTACAAGATTTATGGTATTACAATGAGCGGCCTTATCGTTCAAAGCGAACTCTTTCAAATTTTCTATGAATAGTATCAGCTGTATTCCTTTATTATTACTTCCTTCCGTGTATTTCCCGTTTCCAAAGAGCGGTATGGATTTACTTGTGTTCCACTTTAAAGGATATTGAAGCTAGTTAAAAACTGGACATATACATATAAAACTTAACATCTTATGTCTCAGGATGGCGAGCGCGGTGGAATGCCAAAAACTTCTTTGTAATTCAAGGTGTTGTTTGGTTCTGCTACTGTTCATGAGCGTTCGTATCGCTTACCATCAGGCTTACGGAGTACTCCTCTGACCATTCAGTCTTTGTGCTGTACTCTATCAGCCCATATACGTCCCACTGCTGGGCACGGGCCTCTACAATCGAGAGTACGATTGAGAGTGGTAAAACCATAGTCCACCACGCTGACCTAGTGCGACTTGCCTACTAGTGAACTGAAAAAAAGTTTCATACTTATAATACCAAGTCGTAAAAAACTTCTAATATCACCGCAGTTAGCACAGTAAGCACTGCGGAGTACGTGAGATTCAAATCCAAGTATCTTATAACTGGTCCCGAGGCGTGCCAACTCGCTATACACTATATATAAATAACTTTACTGAAAAACTACTTACTCTGCCGGCGTGAAGTGCACTTAGGATGTGTTTAAGATTCTTTTTAATTTATGGTTGGTGTATTTATTTTTTATTAAATTTAAGATACTGCCTCGGTGGTAGAGTTTTAATATAGTACTATGACAAAGCTGAGGTCTAATGTTTGAATCCTGATTGAGTAAAGTGATTTTGGATTTTTCCATTCATTATGATGAGATCAGGAATTTGTGCCTGATATAGCGATAGGCTCGCCCTCTATCTTATGATGAGATGGAACAAACAATGCGAAATGTGGGTGTTCTAATAGCATTTTGCGTACACATTTTGTATGTAAATTATGTTTTTGATAGTTGAATGGTTTATACTTTCGAACTAATTGATTGTTGTTGAATAAATTTGAGACCTTTCGAAAAGATTATTAGCCAATATTATAAGATGCGCTTATATATTATTAAGGAGAACACACTATTATTTTTAACTCAATATTTTTTTAATGTCCACGTTTATACTCTTAACTCAAATCCACCGGAATATGTCATTTATATGTATATAACTTTCCAGAAAAACTATTAACTTTGCTGGCGTCAAGTGCACTTTGGTAGTGTAAAAGATTTATTTTTTATTTAAAGTGGGAACATTTTAGTAGAAGTGAGGTAGCAGACTTATTTATATTGCCTATGCGTCAGTATTTTAATTACATATTTATTTTGCATAGTTTATGAACAGAATATACTTTGGAAATTTTTATGGAAAGGTTTTAAATAGTTTGTGATGGATTTGTATACCAGTTCATTTAGCAGTAATTTCAAAATTAGTGATTTATCTAAAATTGTGAAAAAATAGTTTTGAGCTCAGAACAAATGACCTGAATACGGATTTTATACAGTACACAATTTATAAATAACTTTGCAACGGAAATACTGCTAAATTTGCTGGCGTGAAGATTCTAAGTGCACTTTGAACTTAAGATATTTTTTACTGTTTATAGTTGAAATATATATTTATATGAAACTATAGTGCTAGTGTAGTTTAAAATGAAAATATGTGGGTTAAACTAATAATTTAACCCACATGTTTTTATCATCCACGACATTGTACGAAATTAAAAAAAAAAAAAAAAACGATTTCAAAGTGTGATTTTTCGTTTTCACGATTTCTGGCTATTCTTACTTTCATTTATTAGTGAGTATTTTTACCTATTTGTTGAATTTTAGTTCGGTTCCAAAACTTATCTAAGTTGTTAAACGACTCCTACCTATAAGGAGTGATCAAAAGCCTTAAAAACTAAAGTGTACTTTTTATACTTGGTACAATATTACTTGGTTTAGTTATGAACATGTGCTTTAAATTAAATGCCATTAGTAAATATCATCCCGTATAGAGCATAAGGGTATAATAACCTTATCCAACTTAAAACCATTATAGTTACAGACATAAGACATAAACTTTGACGATAGAAATAACAGCAGTTAAATGCACCAGTTGTGAGCTAAAGTGATCCAAGTTAATTAGGCTTTCACAGAATGTCGCCCTTTCACTGTCTCCACTAAAACTTAAGTGCGCTATTTATTTAATTTTCCCTTTAATGTTGCTTAGTGTTATTGCGTATTTGATAGTCTTGTTATAATCCCGGTTTATCCCTGATAATCCCTATGTGAATATCGATTTTGTCTCTATTATTTTGGAGTTCATAACATAGCCACAACGGTTGGATTAATAAGATATTAAATGTACCAATTAAAGTTAGTTTTGGTCTCTATGGTGTAGTTGGTAAGACGGTGCCTGGGAAACGAGAGACCGTGGGTTCGATTCTCGCACCGAGACAAATGTTTGTGATGGCCACAAGTATAAAAATATTAAAATAATTGAAAGTTTCTATATTCAAATTGTCTGTAAATAGCTTACATTGTGCAACAAGATGCTGTGTGTTCTATTTCCACACTAAGCCTATAAGTTAGACCAAAAATAATTTGTTCTGGTTGGTGATCGAAAACCTTTTTTGGATATATAATCACATATACATATCGCAACCCCAATGCAACTCTGGCACTTGGCAAAGGATGGAAGGTTAAAAATAATCATACAGTAACAGTAAGTTAAAAATTGATTTTATAATATAAGCTATTATTCATCTAATCCATGTCTTCAATTATCATATTTTTAAAAGATGTAAAGTTTCAAATGCTTCTCCTTAAATGTTATTATTTGCATGAGACAGTTTCACGCCGAGGCCAGGGTGCGATATAATGTTATACGGGACTATAAATTGCGCGACAATTATAACTAATTCTTTGTTGGTGCAGAATTTAATTATTTTATTTTTTATACCTATAAACTCTAGCTGTTAAAGTAAACCAAAGAACTCATTAACACGCTCCATATAATATACATGTTCCCCACATCGTATTACAATCTAACGCGTTATTTTCCTTCTCAAAGACATTCGTTCGAGCCGAGATTCGCACATCCCTAAGGACCTCTTGACCTATTTGCTGCCTGTAATACCTAGAGCGTCCCGAGTCCCTTACCTTCCCGACGACGCGCGCTCTATGACGAGTGATAAGGGCCATGTATAGGAGATTACCTGAAATAGATCAAAAATGGGATTAATTCCTTTGTAATTTTAAATACATACATCGATAAATTCACGCCTTTTTCCCAGAAGGAGTAGGCAGAGGTGCCAAGACACGCACAATTCGCCTTGTATGTTCCGTCACACGATTTAATAGGTGGCGAGCCTATCAGGCACAAATTCCTGACTCTGGTCTGATAATGCTTTTTGCTAATTTTTACTTAGTAATATTTAACACTGGTATAATTATTTGTAGATTTTTTCTTAAAGTACATCGGGATTCGAAATGTATTGTTTTGAAAACTGCTGCCATAGCATTATTTCAAGTTATTTTTCACATCTGTGTATCTCTCTCTTTCTCCAGTCGCAGGAAGGCCATTGCTGAACATAGGCCTCTCCCAATGATCTCGAAATTGATCTGTTGGAAGTAGCCTGAATCCAGCGACTTATTTTTAGTTGTATCAGAATCGAGTACCGGAAATTTCGGGCCAGGACTCGAGACGAGAAAGATTATCGATTTTTCATATATTATGCCGAAATTATTCTCTGAAAAAAATGGGGTCTCAAAGTTAATATTACTAAAAACTATTACATATTCTTTGAGGAGTCTAAAGACGTATTTTATCTACTCAAACTTGTAGAATATTCATAGCTACGAATTTCGGTAATATAAAATATGTCATGAATAATTTTTAGATAAAATGCTGTAATTTTTTCGTTTATTTGGTAAAAACTGCTTCTGAAATCAAGAAAATTCTTGGTACATTGTATCAGATCCAAAATGAAAATGTTAATGAATTATTTCCGCATCCTAAATAATATAAACAAATCAATTCCGTTCGCAATGTATAAATACAACCTAATTTTGAGGCCCGATTTATAACAGCGAATATGAAATTCCAACAAATTGCTCGAAGCTAAGATATAGTTTAACTTTAAAAATAGAATTGAATCCGTGATGGTGTGGATTTTATTAGAGTCGATAAAATCAGGAGAAACAACAGCGGGCTTCAAGAAAATGTCATGTGCTTTTGACACCATGTTGTCATGGTTATGGGTACCATCATTTTGCTGGAGTTAGGTCACGATGGTAACCACAGGATAACTGGTGGAGAATCTTGTTTTGTTTTCTTGCATTGAATAGTGAAACGAGCATGCTTTTCACCTGATAGCTATCAAAACAACCGCCCATGGACAATGTCCTTCAAACCTAGCCAAGACAGGTATTTACATACATTTATTTATTTATTTATTTATTTATTTATACACTTTATTGCACAAAAAAATACAAATAAAATGAAAATCACAATGATAAAAGTACAATTGGCGGTCTTATCGCTCAAAGGCAATGTCTTACAGACAACCATGGGATGGATTTGATACAAGGATAATTACATTGTTATTTGGCGGAAGAAATAGACATTGTGGTAGTACCCACTCAGAGGGCCTCTCACACATGAAAAACCTGCCATCTGTAAAAGTGATCCACAGAAATGTGCTGACGCGTAGCTAAAGTATATTCGCAGATCCTTTGAATATTTGATTAAAAGTTCTAAGATTTATATATTTTTTTCTAATTTTAGTATTTGAGTGAACAAAAGAAACTATTATAGTAGCATCAACCATTACTTCAAGTTTTAATAACACTTTAGTGAAGCAAAATTAATAATTTATATCTCCAAATCGTGTGTAAATTTAACTCTCTTTTCAAATTCTGGTTGTAACCATACCTGCCAATTCATTCAGTTCATTACAAAACAAAAATGGCATGCCACTGCAACTAAACTAAGCTTCCAACTTCAATTTTGTTGAATAAATCAGTAAATCCAAGAAATTAACTGGCGCTGTCGAACATATTCCATTGCGTGCCGCCTACGAGTTTAATGCACGCGACGGCTAACTTGGGCGCCAATTGAAAATTATTTGAGCAATGTAAATAGTTACGAGGTTTGAGTGCATTTTAATATGGCTTATCTTGATTACAGGTTGGATGTTGAAACAAAACGTGGTTGATATCGGGAAAAGTGATTGTTGGGTGTATGTAGTTTAATAAAAAAAAATACACCCAACAATCACATACATGAACAGTATGCTCGTCTAGCCAATCACAGTAATAAAAAAAAAACATCATCTTGACCCTACACTAAGATTTAGTCTTGTGTCGTAGTTATCAGGAACTACGAGAGACATTTGGTTCTCAAAAACACCTAGATCCCAGACGAATACATAGATAATATCTTCACACATAAACACACCCAACAGTCACATACGTCCCGACTCCACACTAAGATCGAGTCTTGTGTCGTAACATGAACTACGAATGACTTTTTAGTCTCACAGAAACCCAGAACCGAGATAAATAATTATGGGCCACACTAATATTCGTCTCAGTGCGGGGATCGAAATTCCTAAACATTGAACCTCTAAAATGTCATACATTATTCAGATTCACATACCATCCTGGGAAATGCTATTAAATTAAATAGAAGTCGTAAACTAACAGCATTACTATTCTGTTATTCGACAATACGAACTGATTATACAATAATAGCTAACCAACATTTCATATCTTAGTTCTCGTGATATTACTGGATGTTGCGATGCGTACGTTGCTCCAGTTATACATGACTTCATCAATAGTTCTATTCTAGAATTGTAATATCGGCACGTCTCAGAACTTGCTCTGCTACATTTGCATGTATAATGTTCTATGTTTTTAATCGACTGCAAAAAAGGAAATTATCAATTCGATGTGTATGTATGTTATTTTGTCAGAATTACACAGTTTTTTTTATGGCAATCTATATCAGATTTCATATCTGGGGGCACGGCAGTGCCCCCTCCAAGTCGAGCTAAAAACCGGCACAGTCGTATCATCCTTTTCTCGAAGCAAGTAGCATTATGTATAAATTGTATGATACATTATGTTTTATGCGATGGCCAAGTCGATCTTTTTATTTACAACGTAAAGAATTTTGATATGATAATAACTTACAAAATAACTTTATACGGAACGTCCTTTAAGCAAGGACTAAATAAATTAATCACTCAACTTTTTGCGGTAGAAAAACTGAGCTGCGGGACTTAGAATTTTTTTACAGGATGTTGATGTTAGTATGTTTATCCACACATTTCAAGTCGGATATCAAATATTTTTTTCAACTAGATTCATATAGAGTTATTAAGGTGTTTTTTTTTAATTATTGCTTAGTGATATATGTGTGCGTTTGCGCGTGATTTTGGGCGTGTCTGTGTGGCGCAACATTACTACGGTATTATTGCAAAGCTGAGGTTTTGGGTTCATATTCCGGGTCATGCAAAGTGATTTGGGTTTTATGTATTCATTATCAGCCCCGACTTAGGAATTAGTGCCCGATATGGCGATAGACTCGCATCGTGGGATTGAAGACACAAAGCGAAATATGGGTGTTCTGCTCGCACTTCTGCCTATCTGTGTCTGTCTACGAAAAAGGCGTGAGTTTATGTATGCATGTAAGCGTGGTTTGTCAATACTCACATAAAATATATTTATCAAATAAAATATAGATAACTTGTCTGAATATAAAACACAGTTGGACAGTTTTATGAATACATCTGTCATTTTTAATATACTCATGTTTTATTTTACTCGACGAATACATTTTATTTGACGACTGAATATTTCACTCTTTGCTTATATATTTTTTCAGGTAACTTTTTTATTGCAAATATAATATTTTTCTCACAAAAACTTGTATTTATTACGATAACATTTTAACAAACGGGTCAGAGCTTCATCTGATGGTATCTGATTATGATAAAAAAAATACACCCAACAGTCACATACATAATGCCAACCCCAGACTAAGATCGAGTCTTGTATCGCGGGTATCAGAAACTACGAGAGACTTTTTTGGATCACAAACATCTAGTTCCAACAAAAATACCTATGGATCATATAAATATTTGTCTCGGTGCGGATCGAACCCGCGGCCTCACGTTTCACAGCCAGCGTCTTACCAACTGCGCCACGAAGGTTATCCGATCCTAAAATATTTGCAACTTTTATATGATGATAACCAATTCTTTAAAGCTAAATGGAAGGCCAATGTCAGCGTATTAATTATTAAGACATAGTTTCAAATATAATATTATTGCATATTAATATTTTTGTCATGTTTTTTTTTTTATATTTTCTTTTATTTATTTTTATTTGCACCTTCAATATATATTTATTTCTTTGCATCGTGTAATCGCCACTTAAACTCTCGTATTTGTAACATGAAACCAAATAATTAGATGGTCTAGTAATAACCCGTATCGTCTCAAGATTGATAGGCGATTAGTATCTTACAAAGTAATAATCATTTCTGACTTGGTCCTGAGACAGTAATGCATTGATGTCTATCTAGGGCTGGCGAGTCGCGTACCATATTGCTTTAAAAATGTTATTTTATTTAAAAATCCAGCACAAGTACAGACATGATCGTAGCCAGCCGTGGGATCAGGGTGGGGCAGCAGTCTAAAATCATAATATGTAATTAGCAAACTGATCCCACGGTCTTCCCCCGGTATTTTTATTCCTATAAAAAGGTTACATCCTTTATAATTCAAATTATCCTAAATGCTTTCTTATTGCTCACCTGCCTAGTACTTTACCTAGATAATTTATTTTTTTAGAGTTAGATACCTCGCAGGTCAAAGCTAGGGTGGGGCAAGCGCCCCACTCTGCCCCACCGTGGCTACGCCCATGAGTACAGAGATAGTATTTCAATGGTATTTTTATATTTTTTATAGCTTTGGGATATTTACTGTTGTAAGTTTTATTTATGTATTTTTGAAACGCTGAAGTCTCAGTTTCGATTTCCGGGTGCCTCGCGGCGTAGTTGTACCCTTGGTACGGTTACAAAGCTGAGATCTCGGGGTTGAATCCCGGGTTGTTTTCTATTGATTGTAAGCCCAGAGTCGGGACCGAAATTGCAAGGAGAAATGTGGATGTTCCGGATGCGCCGGATGTATGTTATTTTCTGAAGCTTTAGGTTATTGAAATACATGTTATTCAATAACTCATTTTGATATATGAAATAAAAAGGCATTGCATTGTGATTTAAAAAAAAGTTGATAGAGGCATAAAAAAAACACTACCTACTTCGGCATTAGATTAAAAACGATGCACATATTCATATAAAATTATTCCAAATTTCTTAAAACCAAGAATAAGGGTTAAATTCTATCAATATAAGTAAATACACTGTCCAAAAACATTCCCTGTCCAAATACACCGTCCGTCGCACGCGTCACTAACTCAATTCCTTAAAAATTCCCCGCATACCCGTCCGCATGGAAACAAGAATTCCACAAATGGAACATCTAGTCGAATACATGAATTTTGATACGACATATCTCATGGATACTGGAAATAGAATATTTTCGCAGCGTACACGGCTTAAAATTTGTAAGCGGTTTAAATGTTGGATTTTTGTATATTTTGTGTATTTTTTCAAATGTTTTGTAAAGATCATGGTGTGAATTTTCATCATTCAGTTTGAAACGCGTATGTTAATCTTCTTCTTAATTCGTGGCAATGGCTCAAATTATTGTTTCTACGGTGCAGGGGCAAATTTTGATGGCAAAAATAATGATATAACTCGCCTTGTAGAGCACTTTAAGTCAATAGAAATCTTTGTTAAATGTTAAAATACTTGTTTACAAAATTGTTCAATATAAAAAAGCTTGTAGGCCGTATCAATTACGTTAATAATATCGGCATTGAAATATAGGGCACGCTATGACGTCACCAAATTTGATCGTAAAAATATAATCTATTTTCCTCCCTCCCAAAGAAATTTAATCTATTTTTACCCCCTATTTCTATTTCTGTCTACTGTACTGTTAAATCTACTCCATCCAAAGGATGTCTGGAAGAGATCTGCCGTTAGTAATAAGGCCGCCACTTGTACAACCAGTAATTAATTTAAGTCTTTTATTAAAAAAGTAAAGCATTTTTCCTGGTATACAATATACTAATAATATTAATAATTATTATTTCATAATAATTATTAATATTATGAATGAAATAATAGGCCTCCCCCAAAGATCACTACATTGAACTGTTGGAAGTGGCCTGCATCCATCTTAGCATGTTTCCGGCATATGGAGATCCTTGTGGGAGGCCTATGCGAAGTAGTGGACTTCCTTTGTCTGAAGAAAGAGAGAGAGAATGAAATAATTAATACAAGTAAAAATTCCTCCTCCTAGTCTATTGACTTAACAGACATATCTTAATTTATACTATTAGAATTTCGTCCCAACAGTCAAAAATCTGTACAAAATCATTAAAACAAATGGTTTTCTGGAAGAAATCACGGTAAGCGATAAGACCACCAATTGTCACCTTTATTTAAACGTGTAGTCTTATATAATGATTTCTTAGGATTACGCGAATGTTACTCATTGAAATAAAACTATTATTTACGGATTTGATTTAATTTAATCGAATAAAGTAATCGAAACGTCGGGAAGTCAAAAATGTAAAAATGAAACCAAATCACTGGTGGTCTCTTATATGTGAGAGGCTGCCTGGGTGGGTACCACCGCAATGTCTATTTCTCCCGTCAAACAGCAGTTTCAATGCACTGTTGTGTTTCGGATTGAAGGACATTGTAGCCAGAGTAACTACTGGACATATTGAGACTTAACATCTTGTGTCTCAGGATGGCGAGCGCAGTGGAATGCCAAGCATTGCTTTGTAATTCAAGGTGTTGTTTGGTTTTGCTACTGTTCATGAGCGGTCGCATCGCTTACCATCAGGCGAACGGCATGCTCGTCTCGCCATTCAATGCAATAAAAAAAAAAAAAAAAATCCGCGATAAAATCCGTAAATAATAGTTTTATTTCAATGAGTAGTCTTATGTTTTGTCCTATTATTGTATGTGGTGTTCGATAAATAATGTGTTAATAAAAATAAATTATACGAACTTGGAACGGTAATATTCACAGAAATCACATTATCGACAAACCTTCAGAATTGTAGTCGAAATGCTGGTTAAAAATAGACGAGATGAAAACTGTATGAGCGTGGAGGCAGCCCTATCTTCGTAATTAGTATGTCAGGTGCACACCGCCTCCTAGTGGCTAAAATTATATTATTCCATTACATTGCTTGCTATTACATTGACATAAATTTGTTTATTCAGTGATGTTACGCAATGAATACAGTATAATACAATGTCGTGATTATTATCTTCATACAATGGTGAGAGTGGTCTATGAAAGATTGTCGCATTGGTTCGACCTAAGTATATCCAGTTTAATTCAGGCCAGCATTATTATGTACATTGGTGGTAGATGGTTATAACTGTATCTGTATCAGCCCATATACGTACCACTACAGGGCACAGACCTCCTCTACAATCAAGAGTACGATTGAGAGGGGTTAGGCCATATAGTCAACCACGCTCCGGTGTGGGTTGGTGGACTTCGCATACCATAGAATTTCTTATAAATCGGAATGGTTTGCAAGGATTCGATGTTTGCTTCACCATTATAGTACGTGGTGATTGACTATCTATATACACATGACTTCGAAAAGTCAAAGTGCCCTAGGATTTGAACCCGCGACTGCCATGAATATGCTGACAGCTGCATCTGGTTGTCACTATGCATATTCTATTCAAAATTTTACTTTATTGTGTCCATATCGTGCTCGTATGAAGAGTGAATGAATACTATAGTAGCTTGTTGACTGCCTCGGTGGCAAACTACTACTGTATGATTACAATGTTGAAGTCTTGGATTCAAATTCCGGGTCGGGCGAAGTGATTTTGTTTTTTCTATTTATTATACCTATCTATCAAGACTACTACCGAAAACGAAGCCGGGTGGTAGTTTAAGGGACTTCAGACACAATGAAATTTAAAAAATTGCAAAGTAGTGCGATGGTATTAAAAAAATGCAAAATAATCGACGAAATAGTGTACACTATTAAAGTATGTATGTATGTAACTGATGGGTGTATTAATGAGACATGTTGGATTATCAAGCATTTTAACGGTGAAGGAAAATGTCAAGAAATTTGTATACCGTAGAGATCCTAACAAGATTTTTCAAACATATGATGTGAAATCTGCTAACCCACTAGTGGAAATCCTCCGTACATGCCGACTCCAACCAGTTTCCGTTTTGTAATTTTGTCAGAAAATATATAGGAAATTAATTAACATATGAATATTATAAAAAAAAGTATAAATAAAAAAACAAAAATTTATGTAGACACTATCAAACATTACAAAACACATTTTTAAATACGAATTACGACGGTATGTACAAGCTTAAACTCTCCGACTTTAACTAACCGACTGCCTCGGTGGCGTAGTTGTACTACGGTACGGTTATAAAGCTAAGGTCTCGGGTTCGAATCCCGGGTTGGGCAAAGTGATATTGGATTTTTCTATTCAGTATCAGCCCAGAGCCAGGAATTTGTGCCCGATATGGCGACCGGCTCGCCACCTATCACATTGTGGGACGGAATATACAAGGCGAAATGTGGGTGCCCTCGCACCTCTGCCTACCCCTTCTGAGAACAATGCGTGAGTTTATGTATGTATGTATGTATGTATGTACAAGCTTAAAAACGTGTACATTATCGATCGATTCTTCCACAGGGAAAATACCAGACAGTAATACCATCAAATAAAAGTTTACTCCTATTATTACATTTGGTACGAAACATCAGCAATTATCTACGTGAGGAAACGTATTCTGTAAGACCTAATAGCAATGCCACGTAGAAATTTCACACGAATTTGTATGTGACTGTTTTCAGAAGCGAAAACTTTGTATTCAAATAGTCTTTGGAATCTTTTTGGAACAACTTAGAGACGTGTTATAGCTGTGAAGTAATTGCACCATTTTTTTGCAACACGCAATTTCTTCTTTTTTGTTTTTATGTGTAAGCGATTATTCTATTTTGAACTAGCATTAGTTCCAGGATATTGATATTTTAGTAAAACATTGATATCGCAGCCATTTTACAAATTGTTGATGCTATTGTGAATTAATGTTTGTTTTAAAGGACTTTACAATGCTAGTTAACAAACTAAATAATGTTAAAAATTAAACATTGGAGACATCCCTCATTTGCCCCTGTAAACGACTGCTCACGCATAGTAGAAAACTCAAGCAACACCGTGAATTACAAAGCAATGCTTGGTATACTTCTGCGTTCCATGCTCCATCCTGAGACATAAGATCCATTATCGAAAAAATGATTTGACTACACTATCCTTAAAACTGAAAGACAACAGTACATTAACATTGCTATTTTACAGGAGAAATAGACATTGTGGCGGTACCTACCCAGGCGGCATCTCATATATGAGAGACCTACCAAAACTCTTAGTGTAAAACCATTACGTACTAATAAATTAGCTCTGGACCGTTTCTGTATTACTACAACGATACTTACAGCCAAAGACGAATTGTATACAAAACCGCAATAAAATATAAAATATCACATAGAAGTTTAGTTCGCGACCTAAATAAAACTCTTAGTTCCTTGTTGGAGTGACTTTCGTTTGAAACTAAGCGGTGAGTGCGGACTGAAACTTCGACGTCACATTTGCTCAATATTTAAATGTAGATCTATCGCCTTTAAAATTGTGAATTCTGATCTTTAAGTAGCAATTTATACTGAGCAAAACTTGTGGCGCGTTGTGGCCTGTTTGTAACATACTGGACTTGGTATACATAAATAGTGATTTCAGCATCGCATCCCAAGGTAAATAAATAGATAGAAAAAATAGGAAAACATCTTGAGAAAATCTGCACAGGTACGTATGAACACACATAAACTCACGCCTTTTCCCAAGAGGGCCGAGCTGCTACTAGGACATCAGCGATTCGTCTTGTGTGTGTATATTATGTCCCATAATGTGAGAGGGCTTATCACCATATCGGACTCGAATTTCTAACTACGGGTCGATAAAAAAATTAAAAAATATATATCTTCTGGCGTGGCACGGGTTTCAACCCAAGACCTCAGCTTTACAATTATGCCTTAGTATAACTGTACCATTGAGGCTGTCTGGCATTGCATATCAATATCTACATAAGTCTTAAAGGACTTACGACTTTCACGAACCTTCAAATTCAGTTCATGGTTGTGTATAAGACATTCCCTTTGAGCGATAAGACCGCCAATAGTAATTTTATATAGGTATGTGATTTCGAATTATTGTATTTGTTTCTGTTTTCTATGCCCAACTAAGTGTTTATAAGTAAATAAATAACAAATATTTGAAAGGAAAAAATCACTTAATGTGATGTGGCCGCCAATTGCATATTTTTATTAGTTACATTTTGCTATTTCATGTAAAATGTACAATAAAGATTGTATAATAATAAATAAACCTTCTGTAAGACATTATATTAAGCGGTAGGACCGCCATTTTTACTTTATTGCTGTATATGTAATGTATAGTAAATAATATATAAATACACACTCAATACACTGAACTAAATTGGTGGACAAAAGCCTCAACTCCTTTAATTCATAGGGGATATCTAGTTTTTTTTTATTGCTGTTAATGGCGAGAAGAACATGCTGTTCGCCTGATGGGTAAGCGATGCGACCGCTCATAACATAAACAGTGCAAAATCAAACAACACCTTGAATTTCAAAGCAATGCTTGGAATTCCACTGCGCTCGTCATCCTGAGACATAAGATGTTAAGTCTCAATATGTCAAGTACTTACTCTGGCTACAATGTCCTTCAAACCGAAACACAACAATATTTTATATTCGTGCTCAATATTGCGATACAAATAGGCCGATGTAAACCAAAACTGTAACGAAGCACCACAGAATAATATTTGCTATAAAAGAAAATTAAAAGCCGATTCCCTAGTTCCTTTGGCTTTGACGTGGAATATTCTGGTCCCGTGATATTACATAGATTATTTCGCAGATAAACGGAGAGATAAGCGCGAAATATGCGACAGACCGAACTCATATCGGCGACTATAACTTGTTCGTGGGATCGGCTTGAAATATTTCTTGTAATTTGGATTTTTATTTCAACTATCTCAATGAAATAGCAGTGTATTTAGGCTGTGAGATTGACCTCAATTTCTAGCCTACGCAATTACTTTACTTTATAGGTATTGGAATTAAAAGATACGCCTAGGACTGTCAAACCGTCAAAGTCATAAGCCAAATATTTTTCGTAATAAATAATGAACACCAAACTCGCCAAAAAGCAGTATAGATACAAAGAAATTTTAGTAAAGTAACTACTGCGCGTAATACGACCTAATATTATCTTATATTATTATTATTATTATGTTTTAGGATCGCGAGTGGAATGCCAAATATTGTTTTATTATTCTTGGTGTTGTTTGGTTTTGCTATTGCCCATAAGCGATCGTATCGCTTACCAGTCTCACCAATCATTACAATGAAAAATTTATATATAGATGATGACCTCTCATATATGTATGAGAGACATACCACTAGTATTTTTTCCCCTATGAAATGAAAATAATTTATTGAATCCATTAAAATGTTCAACATCATTTAGATTCAGTCATTTTTTTATCTACCACCTGGTTCGGAAAGCTGTTTTCACTAGAGAAGAACGGGCAAGAAACTCTAGAACCTATTATATACAGTAACCTAAGAACACCTCCACCACGAAAAAATAATTCCCGAATTTACAGGCTCACAATAGCACGCCAAAACACACATATAGACAAAAAGAATACACAGTTGAGCGGGCAATACCAGGTCAGTTTTGACAAATCGTCCGATAGTTTGATTACGGCAAACAATAAAATCCCTAGCGGCGCAGTCGGTTGGCAAATAACGTGCTGTTTGACCCCTAATGCTGTGTACACAAGGTTCCGGGTTCGACGATTGTGTAATAGAGTTTTTGTTAGCTTCCTATGTTAGGTAACAGTCTGTTTTCTTTTTGCTGGCACGATTAAGTGAGTATACACCTTTAATTATTGGTGGCAAAATATTTACGCAAAAGTTATGTATTTGATTTTAAGTTGTGGCTTTGTGCGTGTTGTTGTTAAGACTGTCTGTGGCGCAGTTATGCTAAGTTGTGCAAAGCTGTGGTCTCGGGTTCGAATCCCGGGTCGCGCAGTCATATTAGATTTTCCTATTTATTATCAGCTCGGAGTCAGGAAATTGTACCCTATATGGCGATAAGCTCGCCCTCTACCAGATCGTGGGATGGAAAATACAAGGCGAAACGTGGGTCTCCTGCTTTCACCTCTTCCTACTTATTCTGGGAAAAAATACGTGAGTTTATTGAAAGTTGTGCTGATAATACGAACTATTTCTTTGTTTCTTGTCTTTCTATAAGCGCAATGCAGTCCTGGCAGAGTTTTCTGCTTACTGTTTGGTAGTTGCTAGCCAAGCGACAACATTTATCTCTTAAATTAATTACGTAATACACCGTATGCCTACCAAATGACGTATTTGTGGCCTCGTTTGCCCTATACCATTAGAACAACAAAATCCTTTACATCCTGGTATAAACACATCGCCAAATAAAATAAAAGAAATCGCATTGTTCCGTAATAGGTAATGAATCGGGAATTCTGATAAAACCGAGGCAAAAACTAAAGTTATGTGATTTACGAACAAAGGCGCGTTTACCTCACCGCTTGGGAACGGAGGCATGCAATCAATTCCGAATGAAATTGATTTAAGATTTATTTAAGGATTCCTTTGGTGGGGAACTTTAAATGAGATATTGTACGTACGAAAATAAAATATTATGTACGAACTGAGATGTAATAAAATACTTGTGAGATTCTGGAGCTTATCCTCGATTCGAAAATGGTTTCCAAACAAATTGTTTATTGGTGTGGAATTTCTATATTAGTTACCAACCTACATATTATTTTTAAAACCTCAGCATAATATTTGGCTATACTACTAACGAATTTATTTTCTCTTACTTTCCCACGTAGAGTAGAAAAGAAAAATAAAATATCCAAATATTAGTATGAGTATTATCTAGTTTCCTCACTTTTATTTATTTATTTTACACTGCTCTCTCTTTCTCCTTCTTTTAAATTTATCCCATGTTTGTCTGTAAGACATTGCTTTAAGCGATAAGACCACCATTTGTACTTTCAATTATTTTTTTTAGTTTCTGTATGTTGTATTTGTTTTTTATGTGTACAATAAAGATTTTAAATAAATAAATAAATAAATTAGTACAGCCTACAACTCTAAATTAAAAATAGTTTTTCTAGGGATCGCACACATTTTCCAAATCACCACGTTGCATTAAAAATAAATCGTTATGCCTATTGGCTGTCTGAAAATCCCTTGTTTAAGTAACATCTATGACACCGCTTTTCACTACCACGGACGCCGTAATTTATCGAGTAGGTCATGGATATTTGAGGTAGTAATAGTACAAACGAATTATTTACAAAACTGTGACAAAAAAAAATAGTTAAGTAATATTCCCGATTCGCTACTTTATATTGAAAAGGTTCAGCTACATAAGAACGAGTCTAAAAATATTTTCAGGGGTCACAAACATTTTCCAAATCATCAAACTGTATTGAAGAAATATCGATCATAAAAGGACCTTTTAAAAGTAAAAGTCTTTTTAAAAGTAATACCTTTTTAAAAGCAGTCTTTAGTTATTGAGGAGTACCTGCATCGGCTGATATCGCGGCCGGCTACACCTGAATGCCAGTACACTCGTTTGCCTTTCAATATGTGCCGGTCAGGACACGCTTATCAGCTTTTCCACTCCATTCCATTTTTAACTGACGCCACGATTTATCAGACTTTAAAAGTCATTTTTTGGACAGTTTTTATGTTCGGGTTTTGATATTTATGCTTTTTTTTATCAATGTTACGTGTTGTTCGGTGTTTTCATTTAGTTACATGTAAAACATGTTTATGCAGTTCATGTTATTGCTTTTTATCGTGCAGCCTAGGCGAACTAAGAACCTTGGGGCTTTAATTAAGATTTCCAAGTCGTGTAATTAGTGTTTATCAGTTTTTTAGCATCAACATTATTTTCGCGTCTCAGGGACTGGAATTTGTGACCGGCGCCTGTACCAGCGTATCCTACTGCAATCCTATTGGAAGGTATTAAAAAAAAAACAGTTGTGTTTTTTTGCACAAATTTTAGTTGTATTGTAATAATGTCTGTAATCACTAAAAATACCACCTGGCTTCATTTTCGGCCGCTCTCTTGATATGTCCTATATAAATAAAGGTCAAATTATGTATTAAATCCACCAAAAATGTGCATTGAAATAAAACTATTATTTACGGATTTTATCACGGATTTGGTTTAATTTTTACATTTTTGACTTCCCGACGTTTCGATCACTTTACTTTCGTGGTCACTCCGCCCCGTGACCGTAAATAATAGTTTAATTTCAACGAGTAACATTTGCGTAAACCTAAGGAATCAAAAATGTGTATGCCAGACTATCTACCGTCTCCTTTTATTACAATAAACCACAGACCGTATTCTTAGACGAACAACACAAAGTTTTTTTCCGATTAACACCTCGACTAGTGGGTTCACGGTCTCTCGCCTCTGTTGTACTTAGGAGCCAGCGGAAAATTCAATTGTAGCCAATCTATTCTACCACGAAGCCTAGACTTTGTTACAGTAAAGAAATATATCTGGGAGGGAGAGCTGGGCTATTGTTCTGGTTAGGTTGGTTACTTTTAGCATGAAAAATGAGGTTAATAACAAAATCAATTCGTCTGTTTTTTTTGTTTACGCATAAATTCACTGTTTCTGGGCTTTTGTATGTCTTATTTGGGGTGTTATTGGTAAGTAAATAAATAAATACACCTAATAGTCACATCAGTCAACAAACAAACAAATGATCAATTAAGTCTTGTGTCGCGGGTATCAGACACTACGTGAGACTTTTTCGGTCTCACAAACACCCAGACCCGAGACAAATACTTGTGGGCCTCACAAACACAGCCAGCGTCTAACCAACTGCGCCACAGAGGCTGTCACAACCAAATTGGTTTAGCTATAAATTAGCTTAGTATAATTCTATTCAGTTTAAGTATTTTTCAGGACAATGACCTCAATAAGAAAAATATTTTAGAGGTTACGCGGCCCTAACAGAGACAAGATTTTTATAAATATAGATAAGATCAAATAAAAAAAGTTTTCTAAAAGGCTTTTCACGTCAAATGCACGTCACACTAAAAGATACACTTCAGATAAAAACCCAATCTCTTATGATAGAGTTTCACAAAAGTCACCTTTGGTCAATTTTAAATGCATTTCACCTGTCGCAGATTAAATGAAAAAGCTCAATTTTATATATTTATTCGCTTTGATGTCACTGAATGTTATTTTCATTGTGTACGGGCATTTTTTCAATTTTCAATTATTTGTTTATTATTCAAGCAAATGAGCACAAAGCCGAGCACCTGATATAGATACATACATACATATCTTCACGCCTTTTTGCCAGAACGGTTAGCCAGAGGTTCTACCAGGACATACACATTTCGCCTTGTATGTTCCGTCCATGCGACGAGGGCGAGCCTGTCGCCATATCAGGCTCAAATTCATGACCCCGGGCTGATAAGGAATAGAAAAATCCAATATCACTTTGCACCTTCAAAAATTCCACCACCAGGTAAAAAATGATTCATTTTGATTCAAGTAGTCTCTCACCACGATATCAAAACCGTCACTTTACGTCAGACGTTGGTGTATTCCTTTACTATTACCGCAAGCCTTAATTAACTATGAATATGCAATTAACTTAGAAAAGTCAAAGGTGTGTGTCTCCTGAGCGCAAATGTTAATCATGATCACGGTGGTTTCACCTAGAACAAACGACAGCGAATTATAATCATCATCATCATCATCATCATCATATCAGCCACAGGAAGTCCACTGCTGAACATAGGCTTCCCCCAATGATATCCACAATGACCTGTTGGAAGCGGCCTGCATCAAGCGACTTCCTGCGACCTTAGTCAGATCGTCCGTCCACCTTGTAGGCGGGCGTCCGACACTTCGCTTGCCTGTACGTGGCCTCCACTCGAGAACCTTTCGGCCCCAACGACCATCGGTTCTACGAGCTATGTGCCCGGCGCACTGCCACTTCAACTTGCCAATCCTATGGGCTATGTCGGTAACCTTGGTTCTCCTACGGATCTCCTCATTTCTGATTCGATCTCGTAGGGAAACACCGAGCATAGCCCGCTCCATGGCTCGTTGAGTGACTTTGAGCCTTTTAATGAGGCCCACAGTGAGAGGCCACGTCTCGGTGCCGTATGTCATCACTGGTAACACACAACTATCGAAGACTTTCGATTTTAGGCACTGAGGTATTTTGGACGAGAAGACGTCGCGAAGTTTCCCGAACGCTGCCCAACCGAGTTGGATTCGCCGATTGACCTCTCTCTCGAAGTTGGACCTGCCTAACCGGACCACTTGTCCTAAATAGACATATTCGTCTACAACTTCGAGAGTCGAGCCCCCAACTCCAATGGGGGTGGGCACAACATCGATATTCGACATGATTTTCGTTTTATCTATGTTCATTTTAAGACCCACCTGTTGGGAAACTCGATTAAGGTCTTCGAGCATAGTGCTAAGGTCTTCCAGCGATTCTGCCAAGACTACAATATCGCCGGCAAATCGAAGGTGAGTAATATACTCGCCGTTGATGTTGATGCCGAATCCTCTCCACTGCAAGAGCTTGAAGGCATTTTCCAGCGCGGCAGTGAACAGTTTCGGAGACATGACATCTCCCTGTCTCACGCCTCTCTGTAGTGGAATAGCCTTCGTGCTCTGATCCTGTACTCGGACCGACATGGTGGCGTTGTTGTATATACACCTCAACACTTCGATTAACCGATAGTCTATGTGGCACCGCTGAAGAGACTGTAGCACAGCCCAGGTCTCGATCGAATCAAAGGCTTTCTCATAGTCCACAAACGCTAAACAAAGCGGCAAGTTATACTCCTCGGTTTTTTGTATAACCTGCCGTAGCGTATGAATATGGTCTATGGTACTAAAGCCTTTTCGGAAACCGGCTTGTTCGGGAGGCTGGAAGTCATCAAACCTGCCTTCGAGACGATTTGTGATGACCCTTGAAAACAACTTATAGACATGGCTCAGGAGCGAGATGAGAGTTTTTGTGGTCTATCTCTACGGCGAGGTCTAAAATACTTAGATCCCACCGTATGGACAGCTTCTACCAAACTGCTGTTTAACTCGTCCACTGCAAGGTTTTCTTTTAGACAATCAAAGCGATTTGTCAACTCGAGTTGAAAGCTCTCGGGGTTTTGGATATGGGCGCGAGTAGGTCGGAGCGTAGACTTCATCAAGCGGCGCCTTTCTAATTGGACGTTGATATTCAATGTGCCCCTAACCATTCGGTGATCACTACCGGTTTTCACCCTGTTGATCACAGAGACATCACTGAACATCCGTCTATTCGTCGTCAAGATGAAATCTATCTCATTTCTCGTAGAACCGTCAGGACTCAACCAGGTCCATTTCCTGTGAGGCGGCTTCTGGAAAAAAGAGTTCATCGCGAAGAGTCCCTCTTTTTCCAGAAAGTCGGCCAGCCTCTGACCCCTGTGGTTCCGTTGCCCATGTCCAAATTGCCCCACTTTCAACTCTGCATCGCTTCTCTTGCCCAACTTTGCGTTGAAGTCCCCCATAACAACATTGAAGTAGGTTTTGGAAGTATGTATGGCCCGACTAATGTCCTCATACATCTCCTCTACTTCTTCATCTGGGTGTGTCGAGGTCGGCGCGTATACCTGTATGACCTTCAACGAATATCTTTTGGATATTCTGAGTATAAGGTATACTACCCTGCTCGACACACTTTCGATGGATACGATGTTGTTGATGAGAGACCTGTGGACGAGAAATCCGACACCTCCTCGGGACTGTTGGTCGTCCCCCCGGTAGAAGAGCAGGTTACCAGACTTCAGGGTTATTGTATCCTCCCCGATTCTTCGGACTTCCGATAACCCCAGAATGTCCCAGTGTAACCCGCTCAATTCTTCTTCCAGTTCGACAATTTTCTCGTCTGTCCTCAAAGTGCGTATGTTGTGTGTTACCAGGGCCAGTCGTCGTCGGGGGTGGTAGCCGGGGCCAACCCGGGGATTCTTAGCACCCCCTGCCCCACCGTAACCATGGCTGCTACCATCGCCAGGAATAGTGGGGCTGCCGGGGACTGGGGGCCTGGTCAATTTTTGGGTCGACATTAGGGGGGTTATTGCCAATACTCGCCACGCTTGGCAGGCGGGTTGGCGAGCGCAGAATGGGACTCGCGCTCATGACGCTGCTGCCCATCATCAGCGGGGGAAAGGAAATAGGGTTTGTGAGTAGAGGATATAATGGGAAAGGAGAGTATGGCCTGTAGGAGTGGATACTGCAGTCATGGAAGGGAATATTTGTAGTGACTGCAGTAGCTCGGGGGGCCGAGGTCGCGTACTCGTAGCACCTATTCTAGGACAAGCCATGACCACTAGATAGGAGCACCCCTGACCGCAATTATAATCATAAGTTTGACTAACTTAACACCAGAGGGCGAAAAGGCAGGATGTCCAATACCCTTTTGTTTTTGGCATCTTTTTTTTCCCCTTCCCGATTTGATGAGCTGGCAAAATATTCAGGATCAAAGTGTTAAGAATGTTTATGGATGGCAGCGAGGTGACCTGTGTGCTTATTTGCCGGCCCTACATTGTAAAATTTAAAAAAAAATCATAGAGGTTATCAAAATAAATCAATAATCCAAATATACTAATGACTATCGACTTACATGACCCTTAATTATTAAATTGATCTTTCTAGAAACCAAACCCTTAGCTCTCACCTCTCGCCCTTCCTGTCGCCCGATAAGTCCCACCTCCACGAATACTGTACTATACTATATACATACATATATGTCTCATGTTTTATGTATGTTGTTATCTTATTCACGTGAGTTGCAAAGGCCCGACCATTTTCCTTTGAGATAAATATTTCTGTGTCCATGAAGGCAATATTTCTTGAGATTATTATGACGTGCCGTTCTGTGTCGGCTTACGTTTAAACGTGCCTAGGAAAGGTTTCCGTGACCCTTTTGAATGTTAAGTGCTTTGAAAATGTTATTGTCGAATGACTGATGACAGTAGATCAGCGATATGGTGGGAGAAATGAGATGAGATAAAAAGAGAGAGTACAAGAGTTTGTACAAAATAAGATATATCTAGTGTGCACTTGAATCATAAAATATCAGCAACCAGGCGAAGTTTGGAAGGGCTGTTAGTTTAAATATACTTACAACACACAAACGTAAACTAATACTTTTTTTCAGAAGGTACCAGGACAAAATATCGGACACAAAAAACTCCAGGCTGATAATTAATAGAAAAATCCAATATCACTTTGCCCGACCCGGGATTTGAACCCAACTACTCAGCTTTGCAATCGTGCCGTAGCACAACTACGCCATCGAGACCCCAGAATATATTTCTGCCAAACCATCTGCCAATCAATATATATTATTAAAGCAATTTGTTTCCAAAATAAAATCAAATTAAATAACACTCGGAGTGATTGAAAAAATAATAAAACCCACTTGACATGTCTAGACGTTCTATACAAATGCTATGAATAATGTATTAAATAAAAATGAGGTTGACAGTAATTTGCAATTAAAAATGGTTTTTAAACTTATTTCATAAGGAATTTTGTGTGTCGAGTAAAAAATATTATTTACTCAGTCTTTTTATTCACGTTTTGAAACCCATTTTATTAGTAAGAGTAAATTTATAAACAAATGAAAACTAATTAATAGACTAGTTGTCTTTTGGGTGGAAATTGGTTATTATTTTGATACATCTATTACCCTTATTAAACATACATAACAAAATAAGTTATATAATATTTATGTTAGTAATAAAATCGTACGCAAAACTTATTATATGAAACATTTTAGAAACATCACAACTAATTTTAAAATGCTATTAAAATTATTTGTTCTAGTTAATTTGTATTGTGTTTATTGAACACGTAATTATGACGTGAAAAAAATTCATGAACACACTTAGAATATCACAACATTTGTGCTCCAATTTAACATTTTATCCGTTACACATTTAAGGGCACGAATCAAAAACATCCGTATCATTAATATCCATCCGAAGTCAGCGCAAAATTGCTGCTTTTCACAAAAAAAGAATCCTCATAATAATCCGTCGACCTATTATTCTTCAGAAGAGCCTGATTTCGCGTAACAAGACAACTGCCTGCCAGAAATGACGAGCTTGTTTTCAAAAAAATATTTTTGTACGTACACACGTAGGCTCCCGAGGGAGAACACGGTATCTGGGACGCACGGCTTAACATCTGTCCAGAAAAAAATGTTTTCCCTTACGTTAGAAAATCCGGGACTAGCTTACTTTATTAAGTTGGCATGACGTTGATGCGATAGTACCTGTCTTTGCCTGCTTATCGTGAACGTTATGGGATATGAGATACGTGAAACAAGAACGAATGTAAAAAGAAAGTTTTAAATTTTTAATGGGAAAGCGGAATTTACATTTTTTAATCAAAGCTTACCTGGAGCGCAGGATGACGGGCGAAAATGTTAAAAAATAATTAATGTGTTTTAAGGTCAGTTGTTGAGATCGTATTTGAAGTTTTTTATACATTCTGTTTGGCGAATGAGCAAACAGGTCACCTGATGGTCAGTGATCACTGCCGCCCATGAACATGTACAATGGTCATAAAGATGTTACCAGCCCATCGAATCAGAAGGAGAGCAAGGAATAACAAAGGATTGGAAGAGGAGGTATTGGAAGCATCTGGCAATTTGGACTGGGCATAGTTGTGTCGACTTGAGAGAAATAACTCTGGACACTGGATGCTCTATCTAGATTACGTTGCACTTGAAATATGATGCAGTGCAGTGCAGGAGACATCTTTGCATCCCACACAATAGTATTCACCAAAAAATGGTAGCAAAATTTGTATATATCAACGGTTTTCTGTGAGATTCTGCACTCAAGACTCATATACAGGTTTTATTTTTATATGGATGCGACGTACCATAGCATTCCAATCCAACATTTTGTGAATTGTCTAGGCACATTAGTGAAGTTTCACGTACTGCATCCAAACATTTAAAGTTCATATCGTTTTTATGTAGTAACCCCCCAAGTGTCCAAAAATATTTTTTTTCAATCGAAGTTTCATTTAGAAAATAAGGTCATAATAAAATAAAAATATATATTTGGAATTAAGATTAAATACTGAGTGGCCTACTTAAATAAGTAATTGGAGTGCATTTACGCGCTTTACTATAATGATCAATTATAAAGGCAGATACTAGTACTTTGTCACTTAAAAGTAAGTCAAATCAATTCGAATAAAAATGGGACAACTTTGCGTGCATGAACAAAGGGAAGTCGAAGAACAAAACGATAAGTTAAAGTCAACATTCACTCCATAACACATCCTTCTACATGAAGAAAATATTCTCGAAGAAAGACCATCAAAAAATAATTCCCACACCCCGCACCAAAACGAAATTAATTCAAAGAAAAAAAAATCATAAGGATTTTATCACCAACGAATACAAATAAAGCCTTTTTACGAGATTCACCCAATTTGACATGCATTACCGTCGCCGAGTCTTTTTGCCTTAAAACCTTATAAATTATTCAACTTTATGTTCTATGCCATTTATTTTAAGGTTCGTATTTACTTATCCCCGGGCGTGAGCTGTCAAGTTAGGCTGCGTTTATATTGGCGAACAATGCTACAATTTGCGTGGATTTATTTGACTGAGATTTTTCTTTTTAAAATTTTATTTTTGCTTTGGAGCAAGTTTACTGCCTCTTTGTTACAAGTGATTTTAATCAATGCGCTTTACGATGGCGCTTTCTGGACTAAAATATATTTTTGTTTATTTGAAATTGTTTGAACTAATTTTTCTTTTAATTCTAGTGCGACGAAGGGAGTACTAAGTGATAGTAAGAGCAATGCAATCTTAATAAAATGAGAGGAAATAACTTATTACAATTAAAACAGCTTTAACATATTTTATCGTCGATTTTACTGAAAATTCGGAAAAATAGTTTTATTTCAACGAGTGTGTCTGTATAAGCCCATATACGTCCCACTGCAGGGCACAGGCCTAATCTACAATCGAGAGTACGATTGAGAGTGGTTTCAATGAGTAGCATTCGCGTAAATCTAAGAAACCATTACAATGTTACCTAGAAATACAGAAAGATAAAATATTTAGTGCTAGTACAGTAATAATAATAAAAAATAAAAATACATAGTATACCTACACAATAAATTAGAGTAATAAATGATAAATAATTACAAATATTCCGCCAGCAATGGAGCCCCTCATTCAGCTGTCTGCTGCAATACAGCACGGGAATACTGCAACACTAATCCATATCTATAGCACTAAAACAGTAGTAAAACATCGCGAGGAAACCTGCATACCATTGCGATTTGTATAAGCAATGGTATGTTAAGTCCATTCACCCGCACTAGACCAGCATGGTGGACGATATGGCTTAACCACTCTCAATCGTATTTTCGATTGTAGATTAGAACCACACCTTGCAGTGGAACGTATATGTCTATCGCTAACTCGTTTGATTAGTGAGAAATAACCTCATACTCATATTGGTTCTGTATCAGCCCATGTTCGTCCCACTGTAGGGCACGGGCCTCCTCTACAATCGAAAATACGAGTGAGAGTGGTTAGGCCATATAGTCCACCACGCTGGCCTAATGCGGGTTGGCGGACTTACATACCATAGAAATTTTATAAATCGCTATGGTATGCAGGTTTCCTCACGATGTTTTCCTTCACCGTTTTAGTGCGTGGTGATTGACTATCAATACACACATGACTTCGAAAAGTCAGAGGTGTGCCCTGGGATTCGAACCCGCGACCACCGTGAACATGTGGGCAGCCGCGTCTAGTCATATTGGTTATTGATATTGAATTCATTTTTTTTTATTGCTATGAATGGCGAGACGAGCATGCCGTTCGCCTAGTGGTAAGCGATACAACCGCTCATAAACATTAGCAAAACCAACAACATTTTGAATTACAAAGCTATGTTTGGCAATTCCACTGCGCTCGCCATCCTGAGACATAAGATGTTAAGTTTCAATATATCCATTAGTTACTCTGGCTACAATGTCCTTCAATCCGTAACACAACAGTGCATTTACACTGTTGTTTGGCGGGACAAGTCCCCACCCAGGCGGCCTTTCATATTCCCTAAACTGGATATACACAGCCTGACCTCAAAATCTCGACACACTTGCGTGGGGTGACTAAGAAATATTTTCCATCGTAATATACATTATGTTAATAATAACTAGCTGGATTTGTTTTTATAGTAACTGCATTGCAAGCGGACGTACTTGCCAAGTCATAGTTGAGACATATTAAACGGTGTAAATTATTCGTAACAGCAGACAAAAAGTCGCGTGTAAAACGATGAATTACGTTTGCGATAAACAGAACAGTAATAGGGTCACGTTTTTACCCTTTAGGTACGGAATCCTAAAAATGGTTGAAAAATAAATTATTCTTTTACTCATTCATTTCACCTATTATAGATAAGACGTGATTACACTTTGACAATATAAACTTCCTGTCACAAAAACATAATGAAAATAATCATTTTAAATAACATAATGTTACAATGATTCTTAAATTAAGCTGTATTTTGAAAAACCAGTTATATATAACCCCTGTGTCTCGTGGCATTTTAAACCTCACTTCATTTACACACTATTGTCGTGTAACCAACAAAAAACTATTTATTTGTTATCAGATAACTTTGAGCTACCTACATGCATAG
This sequence comes from Hyles euphorbiae, assembly GCA_023078785.2. Classification (NCBI taxonomy): domain Eukaryota; kingdom Metazoa; phylum Arthropoda; class Insecta; order Lepidoptera; family Sphingidae; genus Hyles; species Hyles euphorbiae. The sequence goes on from CM041047.1 coordinate 13,566,755, forward strand.
AAAATAATATCTACGCAAATGCATTTACATGGTTACATTTATAATACACACATACATGCCTGAAATTGAGTACTATTTAATTTTATATTTGTGTTTTGTTTAAGTTTTTAGTGTTCTTTATTTTGGTTATTTTGTCACTTTTCCCAATTGTTATTATATACATTTTTTTTACGTTTTAATTCAATTCAGATTAATGACTGCGCATCCGAACATCACTTGGTCCTCGCATTGAAAATCAGCGCTGCGGTACTGCTTATGCATTACCGAAGCATTTAGCTGAATGCGAGGTCCATTGTTGGCGCAGTGATAATTATTTTTAGTGTTTGTGTCTCCCTTGTGTTATCTGTTTTGTTTGTATTTCTATGTCACTGTCCAACAATAAATTCTTTATTCATTCTTTCTTTTTTTTTGGTTTTTAAATTTTATTACATTAATTTGATGCGTGTGGGAGCGTGAATGTGTATGTTTGTGTACTCGTGCATATCGGTGTAAGGTTAAAATGACTAATGATAGTAATATTTATGTACAAATAACTTATATGAACATTTATAAATTATCCACCGCAAATAATATTTTTCTACCACCTCAAAATGAATTAAACTTAAGCTTAGTACTACAAGTAACTCAATAACCTAAGTTTATTTAACTCTAGGTCGTAAAATATCTAGGGGCTTGCAAGCCCGTGGCTGCACGTGTGATTTCGCAAGACAGATGTGAACAAAGGCTTGTCTGCAAGCCGGCGCCTCGCATGTCGCCGGGGCTGTGTTTACTAGCTGTTCCTGAACAAGCCCCTATATGTCCTTGTATTTTTGTTTGGAACACGAATTTGTTAGTTTAGGAATCAATTATTTGTAGGTTATTCATATTGTAGGTATCGAACCTCAAATGATTAAGTGTGAAACTTTGCTCGATATTTATGAATGTTTATTTGATAATATTTGTGTGGATTGAAGGACATTGTAGCCAGAGTAACTATGGAACACAAGGAGACTTATCATTGTTTGTTTCCGCTACTTTGTAATTAATTAATTATGTATTTACCACCCAAATACGATGATATTTAAACCAACACAACCAAAAATTAAAGCACTTTTTGTGATTTTTTTAGGTGCATTGTGTTTATAGTCACTACAACTACCCAGCTCGGTTTTCAGTAGCAATTTTGATATACCATGTATACGACAAAGTATCTAGAATATTACGTCTGGCTCTGAAGATTTTATTCATCTCTCATGACGTCAGCTTGCACAGACAATGTATACTTGACGTCACTGAAACTTGTATAAACATAGCTCTGTGTTTTATAGCGAATCTTCAAAATGTAATATTTAAATTCCTTGAGATAAAGAGACAAAATTTCGACAGAACAACAAATTATATTCTAATTTTATTCTTCAATCAGAGATTGAAGGATAATATCGAGGTCTTATCATTACGAGTAAGACTTGTAGTGACTTGTCATAAGCGTTGTTTTATGGCCTATATTGCTCATAAACATATTTCATTTTAATTCATTAGGGTATATTAATGAATTTAATTCACGTCTTAATATACATTCATGACCTGAATGATGCTCATGGAGCTAGAATAGCTTAAATGACACAACATTTTATTTTAAAAAATTCTCCTTGAGGTCAAACCATAATACCAATTCATAAAAACCAATAACTTGCTATTACATTCAATCCATACCTATCCAATTCCATTCACAATAAAAATCACAAACAACAGCTATGTTTCTAATCAAAACAAAACTGTCATTGTTCAGTAAAACAAACACAATCTTACAGAAACACGACGCAACAAAAGTGCATCTCAGTTTAACTGGGCCAGCCGTCAACGTGACTCCGGCCTTAGACAATCCAGCCTGTCGCTGTAAGCCGGTGACGTTCAATAAATGATATTAACAACTACTGAAGAGGAAAAGGGAGATTTGACGTGGGTGTGACGGTGCGTGGCGTATGCTCGGTATTTGGCATCAGTAAAAAGATGGCTGAGTGGACGATTGTCGTGGGTGGAAGTCATTTTGGGTCAGTGATATCATGAACTCCTTAAGACGACGTCAATACTAAACTTGCATCGCGAAATTTTAACAGGTTCTGGGTTACCCTTTTGAAGATTTGAGACTACTAAGGGTGATGAACACCTAAAGAGGACGTAGATTCTAGGCTTCAATTTCCAAATGTTTTTTTTTTAGCTTAACCTAGTGACACGAGGCTGCTGGTCTAAAAGACCCAATTAATATGTAATGCCACTTGTTGTTAGAGTCTGTACAAACGAGAAAATAATGTTAACCTGGTAATTTTTATTAGTGATCTTCGAGATTTTGGAACAATTAGGTTCGTCCATTTGGCTGTGTCCAATACTGTATTTTTCAACGAGTGTAAATTCTGCTCTTTACCAATATTTTCTCTTCCAAGTTTTATGAAATTGCAGGACATCGTAGCCAGAGTAACTACTGGACATATTGAGATTTAACATCTTATGTCTCAGGATGGTGAGCGCAGTGGAATGCCAAGCATTGCTTTATAATTCAAGGTGTTATTTGGTTTTGCTACTGTTCATGAGCGGTCGTATCGCTTACCATCAGACGAACGGCATGCTCGTCCCGCCATTAATTGCAATAAAATAAAGATAAATAAATTACCTATGTTTAAAGATCTCCAGATTTCAGAATTACAGGTTACAAGAAGCGGTGATTCCATTCCATTTTATTTTTTAATTCATCTCTTATGTTACAAAAGATTGAAACGGCCTATTCACAATTTTCACAATTTTTTTTAATATAATTTTATGTTCTCCGAAGAGTCTATTGAAAGGACCCATTAGCATTACACGACGATATTTTTCTTTAGTACTTAATCTTAAAACGTTTTCATCAAAAAAACTTATTTTCTAACATGACATTTTTAAGTACGCAAGGGCACGTATTTGGATGAAAGTTATGGGCTCATAAATATTATACTATATTCGGACATAAACAGTTTTGTAGACAATTTAATTTTAATTAAAATGCTGAGGTCTCAGGTTCAAATCAAGTTCGGGCAAATTGATATTAGATTTTCTATTCATTATCATCCCGAAATCAGGAATTTGTGCCCGATATGGCGATATCGCCTCATATTACATAGTGGGACGGAATATTAACGTGAAACGTGGGTGTCCTGGTTGCTACCAGGGGAACCTCTGCCTACCACTTCTGGGAAAAAAGCGTAAGTTTATGTAATGTAATGTAAATGTAATGTAATTAGTAAAATAATATGAAGTAAATAGGTGCAGGTAGAGACTAATGGGTCGCCATAAAGTTCTTTAATGCTATTTGCGTAGTATTGGACATTTTGCAAATATTTAGTATCAAGGAAAGAATACTTAGTGATATAGCGTAATTTATCAATAAGTATACCTTTGTTGTAAAATAAAAGAGTTTGTAGTTCCCAAATAAGTTGTTGACTACGTAAAGTACTATAGTAATATGCTATTTAATAATTTATTTATTTATTTATAAATTCTTTATTGAACACCACATACAGTAATAAGGTAAAAAGAAAAAAATATGACAACACGTTTAAATAAAGGTGACAATTGGCGGTCTTATCGCTTAACGCGATTTCTTCCAGACAACCATTAGATGGATTAGGTTGAAGAAAAAAAAAGCTACAAAGAATAGGGTGGTCACAAAAAAGGTAAAAAAAAAAGAAAGAGAATATTAATCATAATTGAAAGTAATATGTACAAAATATGCGGAATTAAAATATACATATTCATTAAACATACATAGACTACATAAAATAAAAATATCGTATAATATACTACATAAACTACAATACAATATAAAATACTGATTTAGGGGAAACATGAAAGTAATAATAATTTTAAAGTGATAGATAATGTGCTCTAAGGAGCCTTTTGAAGATGGGGAGGGATTTGGCTAATCTAATAGACAATGGCAGTTCATTCCACAAGCGAGCAGCATGGACGGTAAACGATTTGCTAAGGAAAGTACTGCTATGCTCGGGAATCGCTAACACCAAATTCTCTGAGGATCTAAGAGATCTTGCATGTGTGCTGCTGAGGAAAGTAAAACGTTCTTTAAGGTAACGGGGAGTAGTGGAATGGAAAAGAATAGTATATAAGAGGAATAGGATACGAGTATTTCGGCGAAGGCGTATTGATAGCCACTTGAGCTTTTTACGAAATTCAGACACATGGTCATATTTGCGAAGTCCAAATATGAACCGGATACAAAAATTTTGAAGTCGCTCAAGTTTTTCAAACTGGGCTTCGGTGAGATCGAGATAGCTAGCATCAGCATAATCAAGGAGAGGAAAAAGAAGAGACTGAACAAGCGCAACTTTCGTGGGAATTGGCAAAAAGTTCCGTAGCCTTCTTAAAGATCCCGCTGCTGCAAATAATTTGCGGCTGAGTTCTTGCAGTTGGGGTCCCCAGGATAAGGTTTTGTCCAAAATTAAACCCAAGTTCTTAACTCTGTCACTATAAGGGATAATGCATCCATCAAATATCACGGTGGGTATGAGATTGGTATCAATCCTGGAAACCATCCTGGAGCTGCCAACAACAATGACTTGAGTTTTTGCCGGGTTGACTTTCAAGCCATGCATCTTACTCCAATCGTTTATACGTGCAAGATCTTTGTTGATTGCAGATATGGCCTCCGTCACCCTGTCAGCTGGTGCTTGGTAATATAGTTGTAGGTCGTCAGCATAGAGATGGTAGGAAGAAATAAGGTCGTTGGAGATAGAATTAATAAATAATGCGAAGAGCAAAGGAGATAAAACGCCGCCCTGAGGAACGCCAGCAGAATTATCGCACCACGAAGAAACTGCTTCTTCAATACGTATACGCTGCCGACGCCCCAACAGGTAACTACGAAACCAGTCAATTACCGTTGGAGATATGTTAATAGAGCAAAGAGTGCTGAGCAAGATATCAAAATCAACTGAGTTGAAGGCATTGCTGAAGTCTAGCAGAGCTAGAACTGTCAGCTTGCCATTCTCCAAAGCCGCTCTAATGTCGTCCGTAATATGTACCAAAGCAGTTGTAGTACTATGCCCGGGGCGAAATCCCGACTGAAAGGGATTAAGGAGATCATTAGTGGATAGGTAGAGAGAAAGCTGTTTATGGATAAGATTTTCGAACACTTTAGAGAGGAAAGGAAGGATGGAGATAGGACGATAGTCGGTGAAAGATGTAGGATTATGACGTTTAGGGAGGGGTATTACTTCAGCATCCTTCCAAGAGGATGGGAAGACGGAATTGGAAACGGAGAAATTGAAAATATGACAGAGGATAGGAAGGATTTCGTCCAGGATTGGTAGTAACATATTACGACTGATAAAGTCAGTACCAACTGCATTGGAGGAAATTGATAATATGCTCTTTTTAACATCACAATCAGTGAATTGACTTAAGACGAACTGAGAATAATCTGGGGTTGGAATATTTGAAAGACCTTTTATAGTTTTATATTTAGTGGCCCTATCGATATTGGGCGAGGCTGTGAAGTGTGAGTTTATTAAATTAATATTTAAATTACTAGAACCAGAATCAGGACGACAATTTCCAACTCCCATTGAACGAAGAAATTTCCAAACTTTTGCTGGATCACCATTTTCTACGGAACTATGAATCTGACGGCGTTGAGCATTCCTACACATCTTGTTGCTGAGATTGCGGAGAGTTACATATTTTTCCCAGTTACGAGTCAAGGGACGACGCTTGAATTTAGCTTTCGCCGCAGCTTTTTTCGCCTTAATTTCTTTAATTTCATCATTAAGCCAAGGCGAAGGATGGTGTTTTAACTTGACAGCACGAAGCGGAGCATGCACGTCGTAAAGCTTGATGATATTAGATGTAAAACGGTCAACCTTGTCATCAATACAGTTGGATGTAAGCAGAGGAACCCAGTCAATATTGCTGACATCCTTAAGAAGTTGTTCGGAGTTAATTCCACGAAAGCAACGTAGCATCCGAACCTTACATCTCCCTTTAGGTAAGCGAATCCTATAAGAGAGATAGATAAGATCGTGATAGGAGAAGGCGTCGGCAGAGCACTGTCCATGATTTTCAACAGAATGAATAGAGGAGACAAAAATAAGATCAAGCAAAGAAGGTACAGAATTAGGAAAATTGTGTGTAGCGTTTAGAGGAAGGACAGATAAGTTGCTAGAATTCACAATAGAATATAAAGAAGAAGAACGATGATTATTCTTAAGAAGGCATGTATTAAAGTCTCCCATGATTATAGTGTGACTGTACGATGGAGTGAGGTTAATAAGGATAGTTTCTAAAGAAGAGAAATAATCAATACGAAGAGAAGGACAATAGTAAACACCGAGAAGCACTTTAGAATGTTGGAGTTCAACTTCCAGGAACAAATGCTCACCACCATTTGAAGGTGGCGGCTGGGGTGACGTATGTACAACGGTGAAAGGAATGCCCAATTTTAAATAAATAGCTACCCTACCACCACCGCCAAAAACGCGATCGTTCCTGATAAGTTGAAAACCAGGGAGAGAGTAGGAGTTAGATGGAAGACATGGCTTAAGCCAAGATTCGGAGACAAGAATAGCGTGAAGATTCGCACAGTCAAAGCTAGCTAACATATCGGGGTAATGAGCCGGAATACTCTGAGCGTTAATATGCACAACATTAAAATTCCTAGGAACAACAGAGAAAATGGACATTAGGGAATCGTTAAGTGTAGGAGTACCTGTAATACTGTCACTGTCACTGCAAGCTGAGAAAAAATCATCAGAATCATTACTATCACACATATATAATAATTATATAAACAGATTGAAATGAATAATAAAGCAAAACGAAACAAACAAAATTAATACTAATAACAGTTATAACAATTAGCACCATCTGCCGGTTGTGTTTAGAATTAAAACTAAATAACACATTTAAATTAAAAATAATAATAATATAAAAACGAAACAAATTTACAATCATACTGGTGGTAACTGGCGGTAACTAGCAAACAATACAATAGATTAAGGAAAAATAAATGTAACAATAATTACTAAAAAGATAAATAATAAAAAAACGAAATTTAAATAAAAGGTAAAAAAAATGTTAAGACTATCGTAACAACACAACCCAAAAAGAAAAGTAATTCAAAATATCATATGTTACAAATGATAATCAAAAACTCGTGGAACATAGTATAGGTATAGAAAAAAAAAACAGCTGTCACTGACATCTTCACATAATTTGAAATTGACAACACAAAATGTAAACTAAAAGGTAGGTAGTTAAAATATAAATATTATTAAAATGTTACCCAACCAGTACCTACGCAACTGCAACCACAATATAACTGAGCTGTTATTTTTTATTGTTCACTGTGCGCTTGGACTTTGTAATTCTGGTCCTAGCTGCAGGTTTAGCACCCTCCATACCCTCAATGTTGTTGAGATCCTGAAGCGAGTGTACACGTATCCGCGCGCCATCTGGACCAGCAACGTACACACAGCCTTCCTGGGTCCAGCACCTTGCAACGCCGAATCTCTCCCGAGCCGACATGAACACATCATGACGAACTTTGGTCAAGAATTCCGACATGGTAATGCCGGAACCCTTCAGCTTCGTTTTTGCGTACCAGAGCTTGTCGCGGACCAACACATCTTGGAGCTTGAAAAGGATTGGCCGCGGCTTCTGTGTGTCAGTGGCTCGTCCCATTCTGTGGCACCGTTTAATACTCTGCGGTGAGAAGTCAGACAGCTTGAGATGGTCCTTGATAACATTGGATACCAGTACTGCTGTATTCTCTTTGTTAACTTCCTTCACACCATGAAGGAGTAATATTTTTCGGCGGCCCCTCATTTCCACGCTATCTACATTTCGCGCGAGTATCTGCACCTGCTGCTGAAGATTGCCAAGTGCCTCCGTGATGAAAGACCGGAACGAAGCAAAATCGACTGCCAAGTTTGATGTGGTGGATGAAGGACTTGGTGTTTAATAATAATTGAAAATATGTCTTTCCCCCCACAAAAATGCCAAATACCTCTCTGTGTTACCGTACGGATGTCAAAGTCAACTATGATTAATTGCCTTAATACCGAAAACTTTTTTCTCTTTTCCATTTCCAACCACGAGCTAAAATGCGAAAATTCGATCTAAAATTGCGGCTTTAGAAAAAAACAGTTCTTTCAGCCGGTATTATGGCAGGTTCTGAGATTTGATAGATTTTTTTTAATTATACCATATTTTGTAGATATACTTATACATATTATAGTTGCTCTTGACGCCTTTCGAGGTAGGCAGTGACTAAGACTATTTGGTGCATCATTTTGGCTTCATAAATTTGTATTATCTTGTTCATGAATTTGTGTTCCACACTTTTGACAGGTTAATTACATATATTACTGATTATTATTAACTTAACTCAAAACTGGTATCATGCACGTATTATCGTTGCCTTTACCAACACTTCTATATATACGAACTAATATTTATATATCATACAAATTATCAAATTAATTTACAAACAGATTACTTCATAAAATTAATTTACGATCAATGAATTGCTATTAAACATAAACAATAAACAATTTACACGAGAAATATTCAATACAGTCAATGAAAAAGCATGCATAATAATGAGTTAAATTGGATTGAATTTTATACAACGTCGGGCGCCATATTGTGGCCGCCATTTTAATTGCGAAAATCGTCGAGCACCCGTCGTGTCAAGTCTTGGGCATACTGAGTTTAAATATGTCATAAAATATACAATTTCGAAGTAAAAATGTGTTATTAAATTTGTATCTGCAATATTGGAATATTAAATTTTGATCGGTAATAAATTGAATGTGAAAATTTATTCTGGAGTTTGGAAAATTATTTTTAAATGGAAACGTTTTTATTTTTTATAGTGGCGATAGATTTGAGCGTGTTATGGACAAACTGATTTACTAAAGGTGGTACTAATCTAACTGTTATTTACTCTCTAGTATCTTGTCATGTGAGAGAATCTATGATGTCAATGTAATGAGAACCAGCAGACTGAATTCCATTGATACCAGACTAAATATTTCAATCATTGTGGCCAGAGCAACCATTAGCCATAATGACACTTAAAATCTCATATCTCAGGGTGGCGCTCGCAATGTATTGTTAAACATTGCTTCGAAATTCATGGTGTTGTTTGGTTTTTGGTCCACCCGCGGTTGTATGGCTTACAATCAGAAGAACGGCATACTTGTCTCGCCATTTATTACAATAAAATAACTTATCATATTATTTGCTTCATTGCGAGTTAAAAATAAATATCTAGTAACGCAAAGAGCCCATGTATGACCAGAGTATGATTGAGAGTAGTTAGGCAATATAGTCCACCAAGCTGGCCCAATGTGGGTTAGTAGACTTAGGTATGATAGAAATTCAGTATAAAATCCACCCAAAAATTACCCATAGTTGACATTAAAATCTTCTGAGCATCTTAAGACGGTTAAAGTCTTAAGCATTTTCACCTTTCAACATGAAACGCATATCTTACGTAAAATCCAATCCCCTACTACGAAATAGCTTCCATGTCACCTAAATTCACCTTTCAAAATTCCATCTACCTATTTTTTTAACCTTTATTGCGTAGCTTTCACCGATCTCGCCTCTATATGCGACGTCCTTTTGATGTATCCAATCGTCACACAGACCTCCGGATCGGCGGCGATTTGCCGCGTACGGAATATTGGCTTTATACCGAATGGTTTTTTAAACAGTTTTCTGTTGATTCGCAGATAGCGCGAATTTGTTACCCGATCCATTTGTCGATTGTTCTTTGTGAAAACAATGGAAGGTATTAATTTTATTTTATTGGGTATTTTTTTGTGCGATTTTGTGATTTTGGTGTGATTTTATGTCTTTTAATTTTTATGTAAGGTATCTTGTTTATAGAGAATGAAAAGAAACTCTTTTCGACTGAGAAAGGTGTTATTAGACATTGTTATTTTGTTCTATTTCAATGATCAGTTTCACATAATATGATAAAGAACATATCCTTACGAAAATAAATTAAAATAGAAACTTGAGGAATTGTATTTATTGGTTTATTTAAACTACGTCTCAAAAATGATAAAAAATATTTTCATAATCAACTACAATGCGGTCAAAAACTGTAAGTCAGCATTGGCAGTGTACCAGCGGCGTGCACAGGATTATGACACTGGGTATGCGGCGGAGTACTCGGTCACAAAAACTTTTTTTTTTATAGTTTTTTAGCATAGCTACAGCCACGCGACGGATCTCTAAGTCGGAAACCATGCCAACATAACAAGTCTTAGATGTACTACTATTCATGTCCATCTTCTACGGCAACGCAGACAAAACAGCGATCGATCGTCGCGGCGGAAGTAATTCTAAAAAGTAAAATAAAAAAACTCACCTAGTCGGCTTCAATTTTCACATATTCAAGGTTCCGGTTAGTTGAGATTACTATACCTATCCCGATGTAAATAAACGCAAGATTTCGGCCACCTCATTCATTCATTTGATAAACATACATTTTTAACACAAACCTCACAATCAAATAACATGTGAAAAAATAAATAAACACACTAGTAAAAGCAAATGACTACAATTAATATCGAAACTTAGTAATAAACTGTTAAATGTACACACTTTCAAATGTTCAAACATACTAGTATAAAATAGTAAACAACGCAAAAACATAAAAAAAGCAATATGGCCCCCGCGAAACACAAAACATTTCTATTTAAACAAATAAAACTTTACTAACCAAAAATGCATAATGTGCATAGGTGATTTATTAGATTCCCGCCTATTAATTTTACTAGGATTATAGGCAACGAACATTTACGATCACTCCCGACAACTGCCGAACTTCCGAGGCCTGCCGCAGGAGTCGCGGCTTTCAATATTCATGCGTGTGTGCGTTTGCGACTGTGCACGAACACCAAAATTACTACACACATGCAAACAAATGTCATGCGGGACGCGGCGGCATGACTTGGTTGATTAGGTACATTATTTTGCTTTGCAGCGCCGCTTGCTTTTCGCGTGGCAAACATAATGTATGCGTAATTGCAAAAAGGTGCTATTTATAAAATATTAGGCGTTTTTAAATTATTATATTTTGTTTATTCATTTATTTACTATAAATTAAAGTCATCTAAAACGTACGAACGTTATAATAAAATATCTGTGAATGGCAAGTAAAGCACTGCATTTCTGCCTACAAGGAGTGCACGCCCCTGCAGTGTACTCGCCTCTCGCATGAGCCAAAAATAACTAACTTATTATAGATAAGGAATATAGTGGTAAAGAATAAACAGAAATAAAGACACTGGTCCAAATGATTTATAAGTAAACATTAATATAATCATTTTTTAATGGTATGAATGGTGAGACTAGAAGCCTATTCGCCTGGTGGTAAGCGATACAACCGCTCATGGACAGTAGCAATGCTTAACATTCCACTGCGCTCGACATCCTGAGATATAAGATGTTAAGTCACAATATGTCCAGTAGTTACTCTGGCTACAATGTCGTTCAAAACGGAACACACAGTGTATTTACACTGCTGTTTGGTGGGAGAAATAGACATTGCGGTGGTACTTACCTAGGCGGTGTCTCAGTTCTGACAGACCTACCATCATTTAAAAAATAAAAATCTCGCACATTGAAATGCTTTTATAGAGAACCACAGCTCAATCAATAAGGTGATTTCATTCAGCAAACAGAGAAAGAAAAAAACATAGCATTCACCATTCCGCCCGCAAAAGTTTAAGCTCAAATGCAAATGGTTGAAATTATTTCCTCTCAATTAAGGAGTTCGGAGTTCCTACACAGTTTAATGTGGACACTTTTACATTTGTTCCGAGTAATGAGTCAAAAGAGACGGGCGAACGGAAAGTTTTACTCCTCAGAGTCCTTAGTAACCGTACTAATATTGTAAATGCGAAAGTGTTTGTTGGTTTGTCCTCCTTTCAAGATGTTACTGCGCAATAATTTTAAATTATTTTGGTGTGCAAATAGTTAATGAAAATTGGAGTGACATAGGCTACATTATATCTTGGAAGATGTTTAGATATGGGTGAGACGAGCATGCTGTTTGGATGATAGTAAGCGATACGACCACTCATGGATACTAGCAAAACCAAACACCATGAATTACAAAGCAATGCTTGGCATTCCACTGGGTTCGCATCCTGAGACATACGATGCTAAGCCTTCATATGTCCAGTGGTTGCTTTGCCTACAACGTCCTTTAAACTGGAGCACAACAGTGCAGTCATACTGATGTTTGGCGGGAGTAATAGACATTGCGGTGGTATCTACATAGGCGGGCTCCCACACATGAGAGACTTATCGCCACCAAATGAATAAATGCATAAAGAATGCAAGGAATCAGTAATATAGATCGGAACTTAAGTGTTGATCTTGCGTTGGTATGCAACGTACACAGAAATTGATGGTAAATTTTATGGCGTCCATACAAAAGATTTGTTTGTTAATGTGTCGTAATTGTCGTATAAATTTAATTTGAATCTATATAGAACATCATCATTAGGATTTAAAAAACTTATATTGTTCACTATTAAATGACAATTAACATACATATTCCTAAATATACATATTTTTCTGATAATAGTTACAAAACACAAACTTGCAAAGGTATTTCGATTTTTCTGAGAGAAATTTTGTTAATTAGCAGCTGAATATTCTCTTGACAAAGGCCATAATATCTTCAGAAAATCCGTCTCATGATGACCCTTTATAACAAAGCCCCTTCACACTCCACCTAGACGATCCAGCACATGCATTACGTCACCAATAGAGCTATAAAACCTCGGCCCACATTCTTCGGAATTACCAAGCCATAGTATAAACTCGATACAGCCAATATCGTTACCCAGTGTTCCTACTCTTTGTAACAGTAATGAAATATTTACGAAGCATTGATGTTAGAGTGAATTTTCCGACGCAATTCCCGGGCAATCGACGATGGTTATCTACTTTGAACATCCGTGTGTGTCGATTTTTAATCAGTGTTGATAAAAGTGTGTAGTATTACAGAATATATATATATATATATATATATATATATATATATATATATATATACAAAATATACATCCATGCATATACTCCCGGTTTTTCCAGAAGTAAAAGGTGCTACCAGGACACCAACGTTCCCATTGTGTTCCGTTCCACGATATAATAGGGTGCGGGCCTATATCGGGTACAAATTCCGGACTTCAGACTGATAATAGAAGAATCCAATTTCACTTTTCCCGACCAGGAATTCGAACCCGAGCCCACAACATTGTAATCGTACCGTAGTTTAAGAGCGCCTTAGATGCAGTATTTTATAAAAATAAGTAAGTGGAATAAATAGTTTTTATTCTTAAATGTAAAAAATAAATACATTATTTTTACACAATTATATTGTATCAGCAATGGCCTGCTCTTTTTAGCTTACATGTTTCGCCTTATTATTGTAGCGCTACGATATAATTCAGATAATACCGCAGTGCTGGTCTATCAATATTTTTAGTATAACAAAAAAAGTAGAAGTGCGTGATAGCCCAGTTAATAATTGCCACTGCTGAGGTATTGATCATAATCTTATTAATAAATAATTTGATTATTATACTTGTGACTGAGTAAAAACAACTATCACTTAGTTTTACAGTCGATAATATCACAAAATTTGCATGTCATTCAGAGCAATGTCTGCACTGCACTTGCTAGAAAACGCAATATCATCAAAACATACTTTTATTAAAGATGGACGATTAGATTAGTTTTTTAATCCCTATAATAAATAAATAGATATGCCCATACTACGTCTCAGGATAGCTAGCATAGTGAAATGTCAAGCGTTGCTTTGTAATTTGAGGCGTTGTTTGGTTTTGCTACTGTTTATAATCAGTCGTATCGCTTACCATCGGGCGAACGGCATGCTTATCTCGCCATTTTTGCAATACAAAAACAGTATTCACATTTATAGTTCTGATCCCACATTAACATCAATAAAGTCGTGTGTCGTGTGTATCAGAAACTAAGAGAGACTTTTCGTTCTCACAAACACCCAAACCCGAGACTAACATTAATTGTGGGCCTTACAAACATTTGTCTCAATGCGGTTTTTTCATCTGTTTAGCTTAAGCCGTGCCTAAACAAAAATACAACGCTAAATTAATTTAGCCAGACTTTTCAAACACAAGTTCATAACAGTAGTTAGCGGTGGGGCTAGCTCTTTGCTCTAGCACTGGGAGCCGAGTGCAGTCACATAAAACGGTTGTAACATTATTATTGCATTAGCCGTGCCTTTTGTTTCAGTTAAGTCTTTGTGAAGGAATAACAGAAACGTTGTTTGGTGCATCTGTCGTCAAGTGTATTTATGGTATATTTACTGCTAAGTTAGGTTGAAATTATAAAAATCATTTACTTTATTTTTTGTTACTCATAGGGCGTTATTGGATGATACTGGCGTAAGAATTAGACAATTAATAATGGGTACAAATATACGGTCTTGGAATAAAAACGGTTGTAGTCGACAATTAATAATGGGTACAAAAATGCTCTAATAATTGAAGGTTGTGGAAGTCTCTGAAAATATATGTTTGCTGTTGGAATTAGGATGAAATATGGTAGCTATATAGCTGTATATAGCATATATGGTAGCTATATATAGCATAATATAAAGGCAAGTAACGTGTCGTGCTTCACGTATATTCGAAACTACAAATATGAAAACTGCAACAATATGATCTGTTGGTAATAATATGAATATTTTATTCCGTGTATGGATCAAATCTATCCCTAATTTCTCAGCAAAGTATTAATAAACATGCTGTTGCTATTTTAAACAGCGAATATAATACTAGTATAATATTATATACACGTAATAATAGTATTATTTATTTGACCTTCATTTTTTTATGATAAACTTCTTTCTTTTTAACCGACTTCAAAAAAAGGAGGAGATTCTCAATTCGACTGTATGTTGCTTTTTTTTTTTATTGCTTTGAATGGCGAGACGAGCAAGCCGTTCGCCTGATGGTAAGCAATACGACCGCTCATGAACAGTAGCAACATTCCACTGCGCTCGCCATCCTGAGACATAAGATGTTGTCTCAATATGTCCAGTAGTTGCTCTGGCTACAATGTCCTTCAATCCAAAAGACAACAGTGCATTTAAGCAGTGTTGTTTCACGGGAGAAATAGACATTGCGGTGGTACCTACCCAGATGGCCTCTCACATATAGATATTTAAATTAATATAAGGCGTAGGTCCTACATGTTTGGTACTTGGCGGCCCGCCTTCAATGTGTTATGCATATATTTTGATTTGTTGGCTAGTCAAGTCATTAAGCAAATTATTCAACAAGCACAAGTTCCATGAAATAAATATTATTTTTTATTTGCTTTGCAGTGGTACATATTATTTTGTTATTTTTTGGTTTTTAGTGGTTTTTATTTTTCGTACCTTATTGTCATAATATTATCCCTGTATACTATTATGTTTATTGTGTACTATGAAGAATAAATAAATATATTAAAATAATTTATCTGATCATGAAGTATATAAAGCAGTTATATTGACCTTACATACATTAACGTCACGCCTATATCCTATAGGAGTAGGCAGAGAGAGAGATTATGGATCGCCAATTTACTCGCTGACACTACTTTCACCTCGATCACTTTCATAAGTCTTTGCTTGCATTCTCAGTGAAATTTACCTATACTTATAAATAAATCATACATGGCTATAAATATACACAATTTTAAAAACTTATATTTGCATTTCTCCTTTACAGACAATCTCAGATTTAGTAAAGCTGTCAGTATTTTGAAGAAATATTTGCACCTGCTTATGTTCAAAGAACAAAGAACATGTAGATGTGTTCTTTGACTTTAAATTCTGAAGTAAGTAATTCTATAAGTTCATGAACTCAAATCTAAGACGCTAGAACTGGAAAATAAAAGACCTTAAAGATTCATTACATTGACTTTAAATGGCAATATACATAAAGATATTACACTAAATTCTGTCTCGATACCGTTGTTGTACTGAATGATTATAAAGCTGAGGTCTCGGGTTTGGATTCTGGGTCGGGCAAAGAGATATTGAATTTTTCTCTTCATATAATCTACATAGAGCATGGAGTCAGGAATTTATCCCCAATATGGCGATAGGCTCGCCACCTATCACATTGAGGGACGGAACTCAACGTGGGGGTCCTGATTCCTATAAGCTGCTGCCTACCCTTTCTAGAAAAAAGACGTGAGTTTATATAATTGTACATAAGTATTAGAAAAAAGTAAATACTGCAAATGTAAGTACCAAAATATGATAGACTCAATACAATTTTTAATATACTCAGAGCTCTTAAAGAAATCTCATCAAATCGACATGCGTACAACAAAAAACTCACCAGGAAACTGTCGAATAAATCTCTTTTTTTTTTCTTCTAAAACTCGTAACAATTGAAACAAAAGTAAATTATGGCGGGCCAAGACCACCGGCCGGCCGGAATTATGAGAAATGGCTGAATTTCTTATTATATTATACATGGTGAAAGCCACCTCGCCGGGTTTCTGGGAAATGCTTTATTGTCTTTGAATTAGTTTTGAATTATTTTTATTAGTTTAAACCTAAATGAAGGGAAGTTTCATCGTCAATGTTTGTGCTTTATGAGCCTGTAATAAGGTCTGTTAGTCTAGACTTTAGATTTCAGGTTATATGAAAATATTTTCTTACTGTTGATGGTAATATCAGCCTTATTTTAGATTTCAAATGCTACCCCTTTCAGTTGGTCTTGCAAACAATATATTTAGCATCATTAAAGTCTAAAAGTTATACGAGTATAATCCCGACTTTACCAAGAAGTTTTTATACTGTGGTCAATTAAAAAGTACAACAAGATAACTTTTGACCTTGAGTACCGTTCAGAAAAGGGTATACATATTCGTTAAAATCAATACCACATACTTCTTTGGACTCATGTTATTCATGTCCGTTAATAATTTGCTGATCACAATCCCAATTCGTTCATTTCTTCCGATCGCCAAAACCATACTATTATTTTGAAGACATAACTTTAGATATTTGTTAAAACTCAGCAAAACCATATTTCCTTTACAATATTCTGCACGGCAGTTGCGCCAATATCGAAGTCGATCCGCGGCGCTCTATGACGTCACTTCCTTTGCCAATTGGCCGACTTCCTACGCAAATGGTATTATGTGTTACCGCTGACTTACACTTTATTCCATCAGAGTAACTCCGCTCTGTTTTATGCAATTTTCTCAATGTTGTCGGTAACGTTCCTTCTGGAATGTTCTCATGGAATGATTATTTACAGGAAAAGATCCCTAGTTTTTTTTTTGCTAAATACTAATCCGTACCCGGGTTTAACAATTATTTTAGTAAAAACTATGTATTTACCAACCAAATAAGACGATTTGAAAACAATAACGCAAAAAATCGTGGTTCTTTTTTGTATAATGTATAGTTGCATTGTGTCTGAAGTCACTAAAACTACCTCCAGGTTACATTTTATAGAGCAGGTTTGATATCCGGTAGATTCTTAAAATATTAATACGATAAAACGTCTAAAATTTTTCATTTCATAGGTCCGGTAAATGAGTAAACAAATCACCTGATGATAAGTGACCACAGCTCTGTAAAATCCACAACGCTTGGATCATTGATATGTTGCAAGTCTTTCTGATCGCTAGCAGTGTGAAAAATAAAAAGGATTGGGAGAGAAAAAATGTATTGTGTATCCGACAATCTCACTCACCGAATGGAAAGTGACGGCAAAGCTATGAATTTGTGCCCAATATGGCCATGATCTCACACTCTGCCATATCATGCGACGAAATACATAAGGCGGAACGTGGGTGATCTGGACCAACTCTGCTTACACCTTCTGGGAAAAGGCGTATGTTTATGTATGTATGATTGTAAGTATAATAGTTGCAAAATATTTGATTAGGGACTTCTCTTTGAAAAATGTCACGTTTTGACACTTGTGACCTTTTTTATACAATGGTTAGAAAGGTTGTCCAGACAGAAGCGAATATCCTGCCACCAGCTTATATATAGCTTATGTTCAGCACTGGACTTCCTGTGGCTTAAGAGTGAAATAGATGAAGAGATGGAGAGAGAGAGCTTTCATATAACTTTGGTTTAAATCAGTAAACTATTAGAGGACATCACTACGTGGTAAATATCACGAATACACTGATTATGAATAATTAACATAAATTTAAACAGCGCATTAACTAACACACATCTCGACAAAATTAGATTGCTTAACCTATTAATAATAATAATAGAGATCAAAAGGGGGTAGGGGATTAATAGATTTAAATAACTTATGGGAAGGACAAATAATAAAATTAAGAAATTTCTTTTACGAAAAAGGAAACACATGTAAAATTCATTTAGCAACAATAGAAACGGATAAAAATTATACACCTTTAAATTTAATTAATAAAACATCTCAATTTGCCACCCCAAGTGAAAATTTAAATAATAAGCTCGTAAAGTGGAGGAGTAAAGAATTGCACGGAAGACATATACGAGATCTGGAGCAACCACATATAGATATACAGGCCTCCAATAAATGGTTAAAATTTGGTTCTCTTTTCCCGGAAACTGAAGGTTTTATGGTGGCAATCCAAGATCAGGTTATTAATACTAGAAATTATAGAAAGTTTATTTTAAAAGACCCAACAATGCAAAATGATAAATGTAGAAAATGTCACCGTCTGCCTGAAACGATACAACATATTATCAGTGCCTGTTCCACCCTAACCCAAACCGATTACACTCACCGCCATAACCAGGTAGCGCATATTATACATCAAAAACTTGCCCTTAAACATAAACTGATTCGCGAAAAACCCGTACCTTACTATCAATATACCCCGATGCCTGTGTTGGAGAGCGTGAGCCACAGAATGTACTTTGACAGAGCTATATTAACAGATAAGACAATCCACAATAATAGACCGGATGTTACATTAATAGACAAAATTGGTAATATTGCATATTTAATAGACATTGCCGTACCGAATACGCATAATTTGCAAAAAACGATCACAGAAAAAATAAATAAATATACTGAACTTAAAGAAGAAATAATACGAATCTGGAAACTCAGCAAAGTATATATTGTGCCGCTCGTGCTCTCCAGCATAGGTGTCATACCGAAATGTCTTCATCATTACCTCAAAATAATAGATATGCCGGAAAACATTTATATAACCATACAGAAAGCTGCTATTCTGAATACATGTCGGATTGTAAGAAAATTTCTACAAGAAGACACAAATACTCCATCTCAACATGATTCGCACTTGGCCTAGGCCCGTGAGATTCATTATACCGAAATATGTGTATATTTCGAGAAAAAAATATATACCAAAATAATAATAATAACACCCAACAGTCACATACATAGTCCTGACCCCACACTAAGATCGAGTCTTGTGTCGTGGGTATCGGAAACTACGAGAGACTTTTCGGTCTCACAAACACCCAGACCCGGAAGAAATATTTGTGGGCCGCACAAACATTTCTCTCGGTGCGGGGATCGAACCCGCGGCCTCTCGTTTCACAGGCGGGGTCTAACCAACTGCGCCACGGAAACTGTCTATTAACTTGAGGATATAAATAAACTAAGGGAGGTTGAGTGGATTCTTAGAAACAATTTATTAAAAGATGTTTACACCGAATCGATTACGTAATTATGTAATGTACTTATGTACTTCGAGTGTACCGAATAAATAAAAAATATTAAATCGTTTGTAGTCGCTAATCGTTGGTTGGTCTCTCACACAGAGTACATTCATATGTGAGAGGCTAGGTGGCTACCACCGCATTGTCTATTTCTCCAGCCAAATAGCATGGATTTGCACTGTTGTGTATTGAGATTTAACATCTTATATCTCAGGAAGGCGAGTGCAGTAGAATGCCAAGTTTACTATCAGGCTAGTGGCATACCCGTCTCGCCTTACATATCAATAAACAAAAATAGAAAACTCTACATGTCAGTTGTCTGCTAAATAATCTACCAACATCAAGCAATTAAAACCGGGCAACCAAACGCCACTCAACTATACTCATTAAAAACAGAACTAAAAAGATCAGACACCACCTATTTGGGACACTTTCTGTCCAGCCCTAAGCTCTTTTCTAAAGGTCATCGTGCGAGGCTTTTAACTTTCCCCTTAATTAAAAAGGGACTGGAGTCCTTTGCGCGGCAAACTTAATGAAACTGCGGTTCAGACACTCTGGCGTTTTGTAATTTTTGACGCGTTTTGTTCGCTCTTGCATGCTGTTAGGGATCAAAATGGCTTGGCAGGAATTATTTAAGTGCTCCAAATTAAAAATGACGGGCTATGTATAGACGGCTTTAATCCGTGTGATTAAGCTGTCTTCTTATTTTTGCATATTGGCTGTGTGGACTATTTCAGCCATAAGTGTAATTGACGGGTCCATTTATTTTTCAGTTGGTATTAGCTTCATTTAGCTGAAAAATGTTTTTTATTTTATTTTATTTATGTTGCAGTCATTCTAAATAGATCGAATTATTGTTATGTATTTTATTGGCTCGTTGGTAGAAGTTTAACGCTCTATGTATAACAACAACGACAGCCTCAGTGGTGGAGTTAATTAGAAGTCGGCTATGAAACGTAAGGCCCCGGGTTCGATAACCGACTGAGTTTTTTTTGTGTGATCCACAAGTATTTGTTTCGGGTCTGAATGTTTGTGAGACTTAAAAGTGGCTTTCGTAGTTCCTGATACCCAAGACACAAGACACGATCTTAGTGTGGGGTCGACTATGTAAGTGATTGTGATGGATGTTTTATTTATTATAAGCAAAATCACAGGTACCATGTACTTTGACATTCTTCTAATTAAGAAACCGATGCTAAGCCCTAAAGCTATACAATATGCCAAAAAGCCATACAAAATGTATGCATTGTTACATCACTTCTATTACTAAGCCAACTAACCTAAAATCACGACAGCATTGTTATTTCAATAACAAGATTTTTGTATACACTCGATAGAAAACGAAAAATCCGTCGACTCCGCCAATAAAAACTTGTTAAGGTCCCGAATAAAAACATTTCCACTTTGGCTAAAACTAACTGGTTGCCAGTCCAACGAGTAAGAAAATAAAAAACCCGCCTTTTTCAGCCTAATTGATACTTCTTTTAAAAGAAAAGTACGAGCTGGCTGAGCGAATAGTTTTTAACAAAGTTTGCAATTGCTTACAATATAATTGTGCCAAAGTAACGCAAAGTTTAAGTAAATTTTTCACGTTTTTTATCGTTGGTAGTATGAGAACTTTATTTTTCATTTCTGGAAAGCGAGGTGATAGTGGGAATGGTTTAAAGTATTTTCTGTTTCAATAAATTCATTGAAAATATGCTTTTATTTCATAACCTTATTTTACCGACGTATTTGTGACAAACATGTTATTGGTTTTGGTTTCAAACTTAATGGAAACTGGAAATTAAATGCAGTTGAAAATATTATGGAAGGCTTCTGTTATGTTATTAATGTTAATGTTATGTTCTTTAAAATATTTTTCAAAACAATTATACCAACATGAATTAGACCGTAAAATTGGCTACAACGTCGCCAAGATTCTAATAGTACATAACTAACATAAAAATCAACAAAGAATTTATCGACACATATAATCCGACTAAACACATATGTATTTAAGACCTTGGGTCTATATTTAACCAAAAAATACTCCTATTTCATTACTACCACACAAATACATTGGTGAAAATATTTATCCAGCCAAAACGTCTATGTGCCGACATCACGAAAGCACAAGACAAGTAAATGATTTGTGCTGTACATTTCCTTCGTGCACGACACAATAAATCCTCTCTCTATAGTTATGAAATGAAAGGAGCGGCGCTCCACTTTAGTAGATGGCTCTTAAAATCCTTAACCCCGCGGAAGGGTCATGCAGATGTTTATAAGTACGTTTGGTACAAGATGAGATGCGTCTAAATATATTTTTCGAGATATATACAAAAAAAAATGGATTATGTTAGGAACTGTTGATGTAATAATTGTAATTAAGTTATAGTTTTACTAGTGGTAGGTCTCTCATATTTGAGGACCGCCTGGGTAGGTACCACAGCAATTTCTATTTCTCCCGCCAAATAGTAGTGAAAACGCACTGTTGTGTTCTGGTTTGAAGAATATTTGGTTCACTAGATATATTGAGACGATACTGACTCGATTGCTTTGTATTTCATGGTGTTGTTTAGTTTTGTTACTATCCATGAGCAGTGGTATCGCTTACCAACTAGTGAATGGCATATACAACTTGCCATTCATTGCAATAATAAATAATAGTTTTCCTTACCTAGTCGTTTAATATTTTTTATAGCGAGAGTCTGTCAAGAAGGTTGTTACCTGATGGTAAGTGGTTACCGCTGCCCATAAACATATAGGACATTTGTGTCTTAGATATGTCGCCAAACTCTTGAAATAGCAGGGTAAAAGGAAGGCAATGAGACGGGAGGAGGAAAGAAGATTTGGGCCTCCGGCAATTCTAATCATGGTTCAAATAACGACAGCGCAGTCATAGTTTTACGTCAATTTTTGTAATGTCGAAGATTGATGGTAACATTCTCGTAAAATAACACTATGATTGTCACCATATCTGTGCTCCAAATAATCATAAGACTAACAAAAATCGCTTACCGAATTCAGTCGACAATGTTCACTGATTGCACATTTTTCACGATGATCAAACCCATATTTCATCTTTTCACTTCAATGATATTCTAGATAGGAATAAATCCGAGTTAAACAAGAAAATGAATAATATATTTCGCTACTACATATTTGTTTTTTACAAATTTTCAACAAAAGAGATTATAACTTTTCTACGCGTTCGTTTCTCTACCACGCCAAGAATTCGCATCACATAAAAAGTGCCGATTCGAACATTCACAAAGGCTTTCTTAAAATAATTTCCGTTCGAGCGGATCGCCAAAAAAGATTTCGTCCGTCACTAAAGCTATAATATTACATTTCACGTAACACGCAGTTAGGGTTGCCAAAAAGAAAAATCACGAGATGAGAAAATATATTTTTATAACGCTGCTGTATTTTATTTAACATCAATTCGAAGTGGCAACGATTACCTGACATAAAGTGCATTGCAATGCGTGTACAGTATTCTCTTGCGCGATTACTATCTCTGTTTTATGTGATTATGATTCGCATTTATGCGTTTCAGATTTGAGTGTTTATGAGACCGAAAAGTCTCTCGTAGTTTCTGATACCCACGACACAAGACCAGATATTAGTGTGGGCTCGGGACTATGTATGTGACTGTTGGGATATTTGTTTATTTCATTACAGCAACGTGGTCGAAATGGAGATATTTTCTTATTATGTATTACGTAGGTTGATCCTATACGTGATTTCCTTAGGTCGGGCCGGAAGTAATTTTCTACACCGTATACGATGAACTCTGTAGGGGTTGACACGATATGTTACGACAAAACACAACACATTTCGCAATAATTGATTTTTAAAATTATAATTAATGTACACAACAGTACATTTACACTACTGTTTGGCGGGAGAAATATACACCGTGTTGGTACCTACCCAGGTGGCCTCTCGATGAGAGACCTATCACCAGTAATACAGTGCTTGATACAAAATCATATATAACAAATATCATATCAAAAATTCGATGGCCCTGGTAACACCGCCTTTGCCCTTAACCCAAATATTTTCTAGCCCTTTCTGCCCTAATGTCGGGGGGAGTGATTTATCTACTTTCAAGGTACATAATGTGGTAGTTGGAATAATCTGATACCGCGTTAGTGTGATGAAATTCATAGATTTTTTTGAGAGCGCCGCCTGGTACGGATTTAGTACGTCGTTTTGAAGGAAAAGTGTTAGTTGGCCGTCTGGATTTTCACGCCTCTTGTATTGTATTTCTAATATTAGATTTTAACGAACATTTTCAAAGACTTGTAATTATAGTACGACTTCTATTAGTTAATGAGTTGATTTTGAGATTCCTATACGAAGTGAAAATGTAATGTAATATAATGTAATATGGGCCATAATCGCCCACTATTGATCATAGGGCGGCTCTCTCCTTGAGCATTCTAATTTCTATTTGTAATCCGCCACGCTGGTTTGTGGGTTGACAGAAACCTCATCCCACAGAGATTCGTCTAAAAATCTGAATTATTTGCACATATTATGTATAATTTGTTTTGTCAAATAAATTAGTTGAAGAGGAATGGAATTCGTTGGTGAATGGTTATGTAAGCAACTAGTACTAGTAAATAAAATAATGTTTTTTTTTTTGAAACTATTCCCTATAGTATATTTAACTGAATAGATACGTCTAACCAAAACTTCACCATCCAAAAAATGTACTACATCCAACATATTTTCGCAACATATACTACAACCATTTAATCGCCAAAAAACTAAGAGATTAGGAACTATTAAATTTTTTACATCATCCCATAAATAAACTAAAAATCCAACGTAACTATGTATCCTACATTGAACATAACGTCAATTTTATACGACAATATTTGTTTTTATGGGCTTCCCTTTATGCGAGTCCTTTAATGGGCCCCAAGAGAGGGTTTATGGACCAACTTTTATTACTTATCTACATCCGATTGCTGAGCCACATTGATTTTGATAACGTTCGCGCTTGTTTATCTCTGGAAATTTACTGGCGTGTGTAGATAGTAAAATAATAAATACACCCAAGTCACATACTTAGTCCTGAGTCTACATTTCGATAAATTATGTTTTGTGTCGTGGGTATCAGGAACTATGATATAGTTTCCGGTCTCAAACACATCTAGATCCGAGAAAATACTTATGAGCCTCACAAAAATGTGTCTCGGTACTCCGGTACGGCCTCTCGTTTCGTAGCCTGTGTCTAACCAACTGCGCAGCGAAGGTTGTCAATTGGAAGTTGTATAACAAAAGTGATAGTCGAGACTGAAGCGGCAATTGTGTCGATTGCAAGACTAGTATAATATTATAAGTTACGAATAGTTATGTTATAATATAGCGGCGTATTGTAAAGTATATCTCGCCCACGTGTTTAGGCTTGAAAGATATTATATGCTGCTTCAATTAATAATAATGGTTAAGGTAGAAGGATGGGTAAGTCCGCCAACCAGCACTAGGCCAGCATGGTGGCAGTTCTCGATTGTAGAAGAGGTCTGTGCCCTGTAGAGAGACATATATGGGCTGATACAGGAAGTTTGAAAGGAAATACACTGGACGAGGGAAAAAAAATTGTGGCAGCGAAACATCCTGCAGTGGACCAGTATCAGTACCTTGAACAAGTGTTCTATCGGGCTAATGATAAAGGACAGGCCCACCTTCAACACTGATGAGGCACTCAAAGATGAAGATATAGTATTGTGACATGAAAACATAAGTATCCGCTGAATAGGATCTAGTGTATACTAATAATCTAATGCGTACTACAAATTGATTGAATTTCCCTAATTAGTAAAACCTCTAGCTTAAAAATAGACCGGACGAGTTTTTTTTAATCCAGAAACTAAACAACAGTTGACTGCTTATCCATATTTAAAGCGATGTAATTAGCGTGGATAGTAGAGACACAGCAGTTAAAATTTACAAATTTTGCTACATTTAGTCAGGTTTCAGGCTCGGGAATAAGTTCGTTCGTTTTATCCACAGGAAGTCTGCTGAACATAGGCCTTCCCCAATGATCTCCACATCGACCTATTGGAAGCGGCCTGCATCCAGCGACTTTTTGCAACCTTAACCAGGTCATTCATCCACCTTGTAGGCGAGAGTCTGATACTGCGCTTGCCTATACATTGGGAATAAGGATATAAAAGATTTATCGAAATCTACTCATTAGTCATAAATACAATGGGAATAAGGATGTAAAAGAATTAATTTAAAAAAAATGAATTAATTATAAATTAATTAAAATCTACTCATTAGCTGTCTATTTATGATACGAAGAACGCCTTTGATTTTTTATAATAAGTCTGGCAAACGACCAAACAGGTAAGGGATCACTGCTACCCATGAACATCCACAACCTCATTATCATAAATATGCTGCCAGCCCATCAACTTGAATGGGAGCGGAAAAGAAAATGGGATGGAAAGAGGAAAGGAATATTAGTTTTCTGGAAACTTCACTCGCCGAATGAAATGCGACAGCAATGTCGTCACCTCAAGTCAATTTCCTGAGAGACAGTGGTACCGTGTCGGACGAAACTACCCATTCAGGCTGAGTCATAACTGCAACGGCGTAGCTCTACCACTTTCAAAATTTTATGTTTTCCAAGTTAAGGGCATTCGAATTCATAATCTGAATAATTCACTAACAATAAATTATTACAGTAAATTCACTAATAATTCAATACAAAAGAATACGTAAACAATGAGCTTTGGAATTCATACATTTATTTGTTTATAATGCACCCGTTTAAAATTCACTATCTATCTCTTTTATATTTACAAATCCATCTATTTTATCCGATTGATATTATTTTAAATAAATAACTTACATGAATACATACGTAGTCATACCGTGTGCAACCCATAGGGATAAGCAGAGATTGGATACACACTTTCCCGTTCCTGATATATTACTTTTCTTCATCCACTTTCATTAATCACTTCATGCATTCACGTTGATTCAGGATACTTTTAGATCTAATCCTTATTAAGGGTATCACTAATTTGGATGTAGTAGGTTCGGCGAGGTTGACTCCTACCAATTCTTCCACTACACTCGCCTTGTATATTGATTTGGTTGTTCCTTTCATCACTCCTCTATACATGAATGAAACATCGTAACATTCCTTTCTCAGCATTCGTTATTACTTCCTCTTTCACTCCATAAGTTGTCATCGCCACTTCACGCTCTCTGTCATTCGAACATATAGTATGTACATAACACATAATGTTTTAAAAACAAGTGTCCTTAAGACTCATCCTAAGATTCAATCCTTCACTTACCACTATTGCCTTTCTAAAGTGAATCTTGCATTAATGACAGCGTTTTTTTTTTTTATTGCAATAAACGGCGAGACGAGCATATCATTCGCCTAATGGTAAGCGATAGGACTACTCATGGACAGTAAAACCAAACAACACCATGAATAAAAAAGCAATGCTTGGCATTCCACTGCCCTCGCTATCTTGAGACATAAGGTGTTCAGTCTCAATATTTCCAGTAGTTACTCTGGTTACAATGTCCTTCCAACCTGGAATATAACAGTGCATTTATTATGCAGTTTGGTGGGATAACAGACATAGCGGTGGTACCTACCTAGACGGCCTCTCATATACCAGAGTTCACAGAATCTACCAGCAGTAAACCACCAGTGAAGTGAAATGGACCATCTCTGCTAAAGAAAACATACATAATAGTTTACATACATACACATTAAATATACGTACAACAACGAAAACAAACACCATACTATACATGCTGTGATCAGCACCAGAGGAATCTTAGTAATAAAATCCATTGACCACTCAAAAGAGTGATTGGGAGCCGAAAATCTAATCGATCAAAAAGCAACGGATTTTTTATCAGTGATCTCATTTCTATACGATATTTGTGAGAGATTCATAGCTGACACATTTAAGTTAGGCTAGGAAATATTATTTAGGGACTAAATAGTACCTCTTCTCATAATATTACAACCTATTTTCAAATACACATTTATATATTAAAGTTGTAAGAATTTCATACATAAATGTAAGTATTACAATTTAATGCGTATTTTATGAATTTATGACAGCACATAAAGTAATAAAGTAACCCGAACTTAAACATTCATCAAAATATCAATAGAGGAACTATCGTGAAAAACTTTTTGATTTCCGTTGTCAACAAAAATAGTTTTTATGGATGTTCACTCCGAAACTCGAGGGCGATTTATTTATCTCTATATTAGTACTTGCATATTGCATGCTGGAATCAATTTTTATTTTTTATAAATTAAATTTGTAAATTGTATGTCAACAATTCTGTTCGATTCCGAATATGTACAGTCAGCAACATAAGTCGCTACATAGTCACGAGATTTGGAATTGTCTCATCATCCAAAATAATAATCATTTTCAATATCGTATGGCACTTCTCGCCATAGATGACTTTACTTGGTTATATTTTACGACTACAGAGTAGTAAGTACAAATTTTAATTAAAAAAAGAATTATAAAAAAATGTGAAGTGTTCAGCGATTTATGTTGCTGACTGTACGTAATATCTCTAGGTAGGTAGACAACTTTTTTTAAAGACTGGGGGAAAAACGCCAAATTATATGGGGGTTACTCTATAACTCAAAGTGAATTTCAAATGTTCGAACTTCCTAGCTAATAATGTACCAATTTACATATTATAGTAACCCCCAAGCCTAAAAATTCTTCATTAACTGTCATTATTGTCTTTACGGATAATAACCGACATTTACAAGATATACTCAAAGACCTTCTTATCTAGTCTCATTTAGAATATTTTTGCAAAATGTGTAATAAGTAGATACACTGCTGAGGTTCAAAATAATTAGACCTCTCTACAACAATTTCAGAAGAAATCAATGTTAGATAATTAGTATAGTTAAACCCTAGAACAGTGGCACGAAATCCTAATCGCAAAAAAGAAATGCCAATTTGGCAATGTCATTAGTAAGCTTTTCAGGATAAGTGTAAAAAAAGTTATTGGAGATAAAAGTCTTCTTTGTGACTTTATTTACTTTTCCTTCAAAGACAATTTCTACCTAATAAAACGAAATATAATTTATAGACAAAAGATTAGTAGCAGCGCTCGCTACGCCGTAGCACACGCTACGTAGGTACTACGCTCGTAGCAATTTCCCCTGACCTAATTTATTTCATCTCAAACAATTTGAAAGTTAATAAAGCCATTCTTTATGCCAAAAAAATGTCTTTTAATCCAACTTTTATTAGGTAGGTAATAAAAACGAAACCGTAGGATATTTTTCATGGAACCGCTAAGTAATAGGTAAGATCATGTGATTAATTGGGCACACATAAATTTGGATATCCCTAACTTAACAAGCGTCTGCTGCCCCACGCACACCCCCGTACAAGGGCTGTTTAATTATCGTTTCATTATTTAAAGAGCGAGTCGTCGATGCGGTATCGAATTACGCTTAGTCACGAATGGGGCTTTTTATATGGCAATTTTATGAGTTTTGTTTTATCGCACGAAGCTTTACACGTCGTTGTATAAATACGTGACACATTGAGTATTTGGTTGGCTTTCGATACAAAACGGATATAGTGTTATATTAGTAAAATGTTCAATTTGTATTTTATTGCAGCCGTTGAATGGTTGAATGGTTGCTTTATCCTAAAAGTACTTTGGACTGCCCTCTCTTTATTTTCCTTCTCTTATGTCCATCCCATAGTAGGCGGTATGAGATAGCATTGAGCGATACGAATGCCATTTGTGCTCTTGTGTTTAATATTAGTTTCATCCATCATCCATCCATCAGCCAAAGAAAGTCCACTGCTGAACATAGGCCTCCCCCAATGATTTCCACAAAGACCTGTTGGAGTTAATATTAGTTTAGTTTAAGATTTATTTGGTGTACAAAAAATAATTAATATAAATAAATAAATCAATAATAATGGTCCAGACTTAAAATAGTTGGGGATTGACCGTTTTAAATTTAATATTAAAACAGCACCTCACTTTGAATATTTTGCGTGAGATATATTTGGTGTAACTAGTACAAAGAAAAAGGATAAAATCCGATCTAATCACTGCGGGCGATCTCTTACAATCACAGTGTGGATATAAAAGAGAAGGAAAGTAAGGTGATATTACAGTTATCTAAAAGAGTATATTTACTCCATGAAATGATCATAGACATGCTGATTTATAAAATACATTGCTACTATACAACGGGTCTGAAAAAGTATCCATTATACGTGATGATAACTGCAGCTCAGATATATCTACCGACAAGTAATGGATACCTCTCTGTCTTACTCTCTTCAGCCACACCAAGTCCACTGCTGAACATACGCCTCCTCTAAATTGTGCCATTGCACCGTCTTCGGCTTGGTGAATCCAGCATCTGCCAGCAACCTTTTGCAAATTGTCACTCCACCTAGCTGGAGGGCGTCCTACACTACGCTTCCCAAGAATCTAGAAACGTGGTCTTCAGTCAAGAACAAGATTGTCCGAGCGGGATTTTCAGCATGTCAATTTTGAGCAATGTCTATAACTATGCTTGTCTGTCATAAAATCTCATTAAGGATTAGTGTATTCTTACACAGCAACTTTCTTTGAATTTTCTGTGTCAAGAACAATCATCATAACAACCCCATTCAGAATTTCCAAGTTTGAAATTACTGAACCTGAAACGGTACGTATAAATGTATTTTCAGTAGAAGTTTCAAAACATCTTGTCGCGTCTGTCTGCTGCGACTAATGATTACTTAAACTTTTTAGTTTCGCAAACAATATCTGAAATTTCTAGAAGCTTCTGGACTTGTATACGAGTATTACGAAATCTTTCCGAGCATTGTGAAATTAATTTTGTTAGTTTAAGCATTTACTGCCTCAGTGGCGTAGTTGTACTATAATACGGTTACAAAGCTGAGGTCTCGGGTTCGTATTCCAGGTTGGGAAAAGGGACATTGGATTTTTCTGTTCATTATAAGCTCGGAGTCAGGAATTTGTTTCTGATATGGCGATAGGCTTGCCCCCTATCACATCGTGGAACGGAACATACAACGCGAAATGTGGGTGTTCTGGCACTTTTAATTGCCAAAGTAACATAATTCTCATATTATAGTTGGTCCAATGGCAACACGACGTGGCTGTAAACTGTGAGGTTCTGGGTTCGTTTCTCATAAGGTCTCTCTACATTTTATGAGTTTTTTAGTTAAAAAAAAATCTGTAGGTTGAGGCTGGAATTTCCATCACTACAAATGGTAATAAAACCGCCTTTTATCCGTTTTATTTATATTTTTAATAAATATTCTACATTCAGTTTCCAATTAAGAACTACCAAATAATATTTGAAGCTTTGCATTTCAATTGGCCTACTTCTGTAAATTTTATAGTTCAAGATTATGGTGGATGCGTCTTAAGAATATCTTGTCTCTCGTGTGTCATCGCTTATCTCGTATGAGTAGAGGTCACATAATACCTATGACATTTATAAAGAGTATTGCTATTAGTTGAATGTGCCTGATATATGGCAGCTTCAGTAGCGCAGTTGGGTAGATGCCTCCTGTAATACGAGAGGCAGGGGTTCGATGCCCGGACAGAAACAAATATTCGTGTAATCCACAGGTATTTCGGGTCTGGGTGTTTATAAGACCGAAGTCTCTCGTAGTTCCTGATACCCACGACACAAGACTCGATCTTAGTGTGGAGTCAGAACTTTGTGTTTGACTGTTGGGTGTATTTATTTATATCCGAATAAGCTGCCTACCAATCACCAAATACAATATAATTAACGCAGAAACATAATAACCATATTCATATCTCAATTATATACCAAAATAACTTAACAACACATATAAAATTACGATCCGTATCAAACTAGACGTAACAGTCCATACAAGCCAATCAAATAACAAATTTTACTTGTATTAAGTCGTAACGCAAAATAAAAACATTTTTATTGTCCCGTATATGTTTATTCGTTTAATATAGGTAGGCTGCACGTTTCATTTGTTTTTATGATATTCCATTTATTATTTATGTTTATTAAGGGAAGCTGTAATAATACTGAAAATATAAGCAATGACTAATATAAATATGTTATTGTTCTGTTGTTTCATCGGCTTTGAGAGTTAACATTTTATTAAAATTTATAATTTGTGTTTTTATTTTTATCAAAAATAGACAATGTTTACGATGGATCAGTTTGCGGATGGGATTCATGAAATAGGGTCCGGAGGTTTGCATCTATACACACATATATATAGAAATTAAAATAGCACCTAATAGTCACATACATAGTCCTGACCCCGCAGTAAGATCGAGTCTTGTGTCGTGGGTATCAGGAACTACGAGAGGCTTTTCGATCTCACAAACACCCAGACCCGAAAGAAATGTTTGTCGGCCGCAATGACATTTCTCTCGGTGCGGGGATCGAACCCGCGGCCTCTCGTTTCACAGGCGGCGTCTTACCGACTGCACCATAAAAGCTGTAGGTTGATATTTCTGACTTTAAGTTACTTTGAAATAAGGCACATGTACAATGTACATTCATAGGAAATAATAGCTGTGATGGCAACATATCTCCAAAAGTATTTTAATACATGTGGAACCCACTAAACCGTACTAGACCAGGGTTAATTATGGCTTACAATCTTCTCAATCGTAGAGAAAACCTGTCATGTGTAAAGAGAAGTGTTACATAGTTTTAACACTAATAAAGTAGAGGCCGAATTCATCTGATCATATTTTTTTATATCATCATTGTAATTTTATTTTAACGTTATTATCCCCATTATCCGCCAACCCCCACTAGGCCAGCATGCTAGACTATATGGCCTAACCATCTTCACTCGAATTCTCCATTGTAGAGTATGCCGGTGCCCTGCAGTGGGACGCATATAGTCCGATACAGTACAGTACCCCATTATACAAATAATGAACATCATTATCACTATCTACAAGGTTTTAATCACGACTATAGAACCTCAGCTAAAGACACAACCCCACAGAAGTTAACATGCAACACCCAAAGAACTTAGCTGTGGAATTAAATGAATTTCCACTCGGACGAACTGCAAACAAACAAGTCTCTGTCCGCAGATAACATACTTTGCGCCACATTTAGTACTTCGGTGTAACTCAATCGTCGGCAACGCGTCGGATCCCTGTGCAACTTTTAATTTTGTTACTGGAACATGTATTATGTTTTTGAATTGCATTTTGTTGTTTACGTTACGTAATTGGATTGCAGTTGTGATGTGTTTTTGTTTTACATGGTTCCGAATGCTGTAGCAGGCAAGTTACAAGCCCTTCCAATCTATTCTCTTTCTATAATCGTTAACGCCTTGACGTAAGCGATAACGTTTCGTTTGCGCTAAACAAATTGCATCTTGGAAAGTATTTCGCACTTATAGAATTAGAGTGACCTAACTAAAAAAATCTTATTTTTTGTGTAACGTTCATTAAATATTTGTAACATAAGAAATATTGTACTTATGGAAGATACGTCTAAAAGGCCGATTTATACATATTTCTGCCTTTCATGCGTCAATAGGTCATTCTGTAATAACGGTTCGATAGGTCATTTTGAGCCAAAATATGATTAAAAGCCATTTTACTTTTATTTTTATTAGTTCACTCTAATTCTGAAGGTGCGATTTGTATTAGAGTTATTTTCCAACGTATGAACGTCAACTATTATAGAAAGAGAATAGATTGGAAGCGTTTGTAACTTGGCTAAGGGTACTGGTCTCTTAAGTGCACTACACACCTAAGCAACCAGCCCGGCGACACAGCCCACCGTCACAACCCGGCGGCCTATATGATAAGTAACATGTCGGTGACAAGCGCTCACATGTGTTGCCCGCACATGTTGGCGGCATGTGCTCTGCTCAGTTACCCGGCGACACTCAACAACGTCAAAAAAATGTTAATGTCAGTCAAGTCGCCGAGATGTTGCCACCCAAGTTTTTCGATTTACACTGTATGAAGCTACCGATTAGCCCGCCAACAAAATGTTGTCGACATGTGTCAGCTGGTCGACGGCTTCAATGTTTAGTGCGCTTAAGACGCTGTAATAATAACTAACTTTGACTATAACTTTAATTTTGATAAAGTCATCTCCATACGTATGTGACGTATTTGACGTTGCTAATGTATGGGATTGAAATTTACAAAGTCAAAGTTAGTTTGTACATTTGGCCCTCAAGTTTTGAAGACGACGTTTTATAAAGATTAACGATAATACACTATAATCGGCTCGATCTTACTGTGGGGTCAAGACTATGTATGTGACTGTTGTGTGTATTTATTTATTCAGAATTGGAGAGTCCCACTGAATTCAGTTTTAGCTTAATTGAACCATCATCTAGCCAGAATCCAGCTCAGTTTCATATAAATAGCTGTTTTTAAAGTGACAACACATAACATTAATTTAGTCATTAAGATTATCGAAGTTCCAAAAACCTTTATTTCACATAAAAGTCTAGCACTCTAAGACCTTCAAATGCTTTTAAGCCTCAATTACTACTTTCATTAGGTAAGCTAGTTGCTCCAATTTAAACTATAAAAATACTAATAGCCGTACGATAGTACATTATTCATAGTATTATAATTATAATTAAGCACACAATTCCGGCTACCACCCCCGACGACGACTGGCCCTGGTAACACACAACATACGCACTTTGAGGACAGACGAGAAGATTGTCGAACTGGAAGAAGAATTGAGCGGGTTACACTGGGATATTCTGGGGTTATCGGAAGTCCGAAGAATCGGGGAGGATACGATAACCCTGAAGTCTGGTAACCTGCTCTTCTACCGGGGGGACGACCAACAGTCTCGAGGAGGTGTCGGATTTCTCGTCCACAGGTCTCTCATCAACAACATCGTATCCATCGAAAGTGTGTCGAGCAGGGTAGTATACCTTATACTCAGAATATCTAAAAGATATTCGTTGAAGGTCATACAGGTATACGCGCCGACCTCGACACACCCAGATGAAGAAGTAGAGGAGATGTATGAGGACATAAGTCGGGCCATACATACTTCCAAAACCTACTTCAATGTTGTTATGGGGGACTTCAACGCAAAGTTGGGCAAGAGAAGCGATGCAGAGTTGAAAGTGGGGCAATTTGGACATGGGCAACGGAACCTCAGGGGTCAGAGGCTGGCCGACTTTCTGGAAAAAGAGGGACTCTTCGCGATGAACTCTTTTTTCCAGAAGCCGCCTCACAGGAAATGGACCTGGTTGAGCCCTGACGGTTCTACGAGAAATGAGATAGACTTCATCTTGACGACGAATAGACGGATGTTCAGTGATGTCTCTGTGATCAACAGGGTGAAAACCGGTAGTGATCACCGAATGGTTAGGGGCACATTGAATATCAACGTCCAATTAGAAAGGCGCCGCTTGATGAAGTCTACGCTCCGACCTACTCGCGCCCATATCCAAAACCCCGAGAGCTTTCAACTCGAGTTGACAAATCGCTTTGATTGTCTAAAAGAAAACCTTGCAGTGGACGAGTTAAACAGCGGTTTGGTAGAAGCTGTCCATACGGTGGGATCTAAGTATTTTAGACCTCGCCGTAGAGATAGACCACAAAAACTCTCGATCCAGACTCTTGACCTCATGGCCGAACGTCGATCTTTGACGCTGCAGTCATCCGTTGACGCCGAAGCATATCGGCGGCTCAATAGACGGATCTGGAAGTCCTTGCGACACGATGTCCGTGCTCACAATATTGTGAGCATTAAGGAGACAATTGAGCGGAACGGAGGCTCCAAAGTGTTTGCAAGAGACTTGTCTATTGGGCAAAGCCAGTTGTCTAGGCTGAAAACGGATGATGGCCGCGTGGTATCGACTAGGGCAGAGGTATTAAGAGAGATCGAGAGGTTCTACGGACAGCTTTACACCTCGGTTGCCGAACCTACTGTTAGCTCGGCCGAAGACCCGAGAGCCGAGTTAATCCGACACTTTAGCGATGATATCCCGGACATCAGCCTGTTTGAGATTGAGATGGCCCTCAAACAACTTAAAAACAACAAGGCGCCGGGTGAAGACGGAATCACTTCAGAGCTTCTGAAAGCGGGCGGAACGCCGGTACTGAAAGTCCTTCAGAGGCTCTTTAATTCCGTTCTCCTCGAGGGCTCAACGCCGGAGGCATGGAGCAGGAGCGTGGTGGTACTGTTCTTCAAAAAAGGTGATAACACTTTGCTGAAGAACTACAGGCCCATCTCGCTCCTGAGCCATGTCTATAAGTTGTTTTCAAGGGTCATCACAAATCGTCTCGAACGCAGGTTTGATGACTTCCAGCCTCCCGAACAAGCCGGTTTCCGAAAAGGCTTTAGTACCATAGACCACATCCATGCGCTTCGGCAAGTTATACAAAAAACCGAGGAGTATAACTTGCCGCTTTGTTTAGCGTTTGTGGACTATGAGAAAGCCTTTGATTCGATCGAGACCTGGGCTGTGCTACAGTCTCTTCAGCGGTGCCACATAGACTATCGGTACATCGAAGTGTTGAGGTGTATATACAACAACGCCACCATGTCGGTCCGAGTACAGGATCAGAGCACGAAGGCTATTCCACTACAGAGAGGCGTGAGACAGGGAGATGTCATATCTCCGAAACTGTTCACTGCCGCGCTGGAAAATGCCTTCAAGCTCTTGCAGTGGAAAGGATTCGGCATCAACATCAACGGCGAGTATATTACTCACCTTCGATTTGCCGACGATATTGTAGTCTTGGCAGAATCGCTGGAAGACCTTAGCACTATGCTCGAAGACCTTAATCGAGTTTCCCAACAGGTGGGTCTTAAAATTAACATGGATAAAACGAAGATCATGTCGAATATCCATGTTGTGCCCACCCCCATTGGAGTTGGGGGCTCGACTCTCGAAGTTGTAGACGAATATGTCTATTTAGGACAAGTGGTCCGGTTAGGCAGGTCCAACTTCGAGAGAGAGGTCAATCGGCGAATCCAACTCGGTTGGGCAGCGTTCGGGAAACTTCGCGACGTCTTCTCGTCCAAAATACCTCAGTGCTTAAAATCGAAAGTCTTCGATAGTTGTGTGTTACCAGTGATGACATACGGCACCGAGACGTGGCCTCTCACTGTGGGCCTCATTAAAAGGCTCAAAGTCACTCAACGAGCCATGGAGCGGGCTATGCTCGGTGTTTCCCTACGAGATCGAATCAGAAATGAGGAGATCCGTAGGAGAACCAAGGTTACCGACATAGCCCATAGGATTGGCAAGTTGAAGTGGCAATGGGCCGGGCACATAGCTCGTAGAACCGATGGCCGTTGGGGCCGAAAGGTTCTCGAGTGGAGGCCACGTACAGGCAAGCGAAGTGTCGGACGCCCGCCCACAAGGTGGACGGACGATCTGACTAAGGTCGCAGGAAGTCGCTGGATGCAGGCCGCTTCCAACAGGTCATTGTGGAGATCATTGGGGGAGGCCTATGTTCAGCAGTGGACTTCCTGTGGCTGATATGATGATGATGATGACACAATTCACTAAAAGATTAAGAAAATTATCACAAATCTTAACAGACCATTTTGATTGCATTAAAACTTTCAAGTACAATAATTGTTATTAAAATTTTAATCACAGTTTATTTCACAAATGAAACGTTATTTTAAATGGATTTTATAAAAACATTAATTACCTTCTGCAACTTTTGAGATAAGAGCTCAGGAGTTTTTTAAGTAGCGGACAAAACATGAGTTTTGCATTTGTTATAATGTGGGTCTTGGGAATTTTGGTTTCTTAAAAATAATGAGCTCGTTCCAAGGTTACACGAGGTTGGGGTTTGTTATAGAAGTAAAACATATTTAAGTGTTGTAAGTTCAGTAAGTTTGTCAGTCAAATACCTCAGTTCAATGATTGAAAATACAGAATGCAAGAATTAAAGAATGCAA
The DNA here is from genome assembly GCA_023078785.2 of Hyles euphorbiae. Lineage (NCBI taxonomy): Eukaryota > Metazoa > Arthropoda > Insecta > Lepidoptera > Sphingidae > Hyles > Hyles euphorbiae. The sequence goes on from CM041047.1 coordinate 13,604,446, forward strand.
GTGTTATTTTATTTTGTGTTCTTGTGTTGAATATTATAATATTTTATTCATATAAAATAAACGTCAAAATAATACTCATATTCTTATTTACGTCATTCTATTATTTACGTCAGTTTTATGCCATGACTCTGAAAATTATTGAGAATTTTCGGTTTCACAATATTCAGGCAATATTGCGCGTATTGTTTTAAACAAAAATAATAATTATCTTGGTATCCTATGCGAAAACTCTCATCTTTACGCAATTTTTACATACAGGATGACAAAAAACTCTGTCCGATCAATGAATGTTAGAAGGGACCATTAATGTGTTCTATTTAAAAGATCCGTTTAAATATAATTATCTTAAAAAAATAGGTCAACTCACACACTGATAACAAACGTGCGGTGTGATGTGTCACATTGTTGTTTTGTCAGAATTTAAATCCTTGCTGTATTATACGGTAATATTGATACTAAAATAACGTAAGTTACCTGTTCCATCCATATATATTTTTCGTATTTTTCATACTAAATTCAGACACCCAAATGCGCGTCTTATATCGAACAGGGTTTTTATCACAATGTATACACAGCCAAAGAAATAGAAGGTTATTGCTACCAATCAGCAAATCCTTTGTCTCATATTCACCTATCCAATAAAGTTTTAGAACGATTCGGCTGAGCAATCATCTCGCTTCAGAAAAATTCAGACACATGCATAATGCACCGCTCAATCAACGTCGTTTCTCAGTTATTTTGCATATTTAATGTGCAAACATTTAACTTGAAATTGATGCATTAGGTTTTTATAACCCCAAACAGTTTATAACTCTAATTTTGTGCGTGAAAAAATTACGTTTGATCAGTGTGATTGTGTTTTTTTTAATTAAATTTTGTTGCGAGACTAGTATGTCATTCGACTACTCATGGGCAGTAGCAATGCTTGGCTTACACTGCGCTTGCCATCCTGAGACATGAGATTTTAAGTCCCATTATGTCCAGAAGTTACTCTGCTATTTGGCGACAGAAATAGACGTTGCGGTGGTGCCTACCCAGGCAGCCTCTCTCATACGAGTGGGCTACAAGCAGTATAAACTTAATTTTGAAATTTATGATAGATACTAAAGCGATTGAAATGAAAGAGCGAGATGAAAAATGATAGGAGTAACTAGTCCTCTTTATATACAAAAAAATAATTATTCCTTTAGTATTCAACGCTTAAGATAAATACAATTCCTGCCCTTGTTCTTAAAAAATCTAAGTAATATTTTATTTCATAAAACATATTCTTGCACTTAATTTTTCTTGCACATCATTCATTTTTAAGATTATTAGCAGTTCTCTATCGAAGTCTGATATTTTATTATTTTAAGAAAGAAAAAAGACAGAATGATTTATTTAATGCACATCCGGAGAGAAATAGGATTAACACTTATGCCAAAATTTAAAGGTATTTTATTTAAAATAATAATAGTGAGTTATAATGACAAAAAATAATTGAAGTAATAACTATTATAGGCATATTATTCATTAAATATGTTTTAGTTCATAACATCCATTTCTGAATCACAATATCAAATCACGAATAATTTATCTATCTTAGAACAAATCATAGTAATTCAAAACGCATATCGGATTCCGTGTAATAATTTGAATGCAAGTCATTCCGGCTTAGTATTAACGGTAGGATGCTTGAGAGATTCCTTAATTGTCACGTAATTGAACTAAGTCCCACGGGAAGCAGTTTATAATCCTGGATAAAATATTCCAGTTGTAGATTAAACTTCGCTGTAGCTGTATCTGGAAAGTTTATACTATAACTCTGGTCCTAAGTAATAAAGTAGGATAATAGAGATTCACGCCTTCACTGGATGGGAATAAGCAGATATATTTCTATTGCGGATAAGTAGACTAATGGCTTTGCTGTTGGAACATTTCCCAATTTATATTGAATATTTTTAAGTGGATATATTCACGACTGTCTTGGTGGCAGATGTACTACGGTACGGTTACTAAGATGAGGGCTGGGCTTCGAATCCCGGATCGGGCAAAGTTATATTGGATTTTTCTATTTATTATCAATCCGGAGTCAGGTATTTGTGCCCGATATGTATATAGATTCGCCCCCTATCACATTGTGGGACCGAACATACATACATAAACTCACGTCTTTTTCCCAGAAGGAGTAGGCAGAGATACCAGGGCACCCACATTTCGCCTTGTATGTTTCGTCCCACGATGTGATAGGTGGCGAGCCTATCGCCATATCGGGCACAAATTCCTGACTCTGGGCTGATAATGAATAGAAAAATCCAATATCACATTGCCCAACCCGGGATTCGAACCCGAGACCTCAGGTTTCTAACCGTACCGTAGTACAACTACGCCACCGAGGCAGTCAGCAGGGATGGAACATACAAGGCGAAATGTGGGTGTTCTGACACCTCTGCCTACCCCTTCTTGGAAAAGGCGTGAGTTTATGTATGTATTAAAATATTTATAGGGAGCACATAAAAAAAAACAAAGTTTTTACCCAGAAGCAAGATAAAATAATAAGTTCATGATGAATAAATTTATTAATCTATTAAGAAAAAAACTAGCCTCAGAAATAAAATACATAAATAAATAGGTAATACGACATTGATATTCGGAGTTCAATTCAAAACCAATTTTAGATAAATATATAAAATCTATACGAAAGTTTATCCCCACCCAATTTTGATAATATTTTCGCTCACACCATTGGCGATATAAAGGTAGCTGTACATAGTGGTATCGACAAACCCATTCGCGGTTAAAAGCTTAGATAACTCAATAGACGGCACAATTTATATCAGAAAAAGGATGGACCTCCAACATGCGATCGGCTTTTTGTCCGACCCTCACATTAACTTAATGGGACTTTGTATTACCAATACAATTTTAATTATACGATATTTAATTAAATGGAGTTTTTTTTTTCTTATTTTATACATACATAGAGAAACTCACGCCTTTTTCCCAGAAGGGGTAGGCAGAGGTGCCAGGACACCCACATTTCGTCATGTATGTTCCGTCCCACGATGTGATATGCGAGCCTGTCGCCATATTGGGCACAAATTTCTGATAATGAACAGAAAATCCAATATCACTTTGTCCGATCCGGGGTTCGTACCCGTTACCTCAGCTTTGTAACCGTGTCGTGGTATTACTACGCCACCAAGACAATCTTATTTCAAAATTGAGGTAATCCCTTAAACTGACAATTGCATTGTATTGCAATTTTTGTAAGCTAAGATTAGTGGCTTACTAATGTAAGCCATACACACTACGGTCTACCGGAGAGGTCATCTGTGCAGGTATGCCTGCGCAGGTAGACCGAACATTGGTACCGTGTATGGGACGTTACGGTGTACCGGAGCGGTCTTCAGTTCTTTTTGCGACGGCATCGAATGATTACGAATGTTTCCTTGACGTCACTTACATTGCACGTTTAGCTGATAGCAACTTCACTACAAGAAAATACAATAAAATCTATCGACGCATTACGTAATAATTGTGAACAGAAGTTGTTGTAAACAATCATGGCGGCCCGCGGCGCAGACGCCACCCCAGAGCGATTGGTGACTGCGGGGTATGTAAGGTTTGCGCGAGGGGTGCTCCGTGCTAATGTCATGTAATGGTATAAGCATAGAATAAAAAGGATCGCAAATGTTTCAAGGGACGTTAATCGGCCATGCTAGAAAACAACTAACGCGACCTGCGCAGGCGACCGGAGCACAGGCACACACGCACTGGTACGCCCTACGGTGTCACTCGAAAGAATTGATTTTCGATCCTGCGCCGGTCGCCTGCACAGGCTCAAAAAACTGCACAGGTCTATTCCCACACACATTACAGTATACCTGCGCAGGCATACCTGCACAGGTGGACCTTTCCGATGGACCGTAGCATGTATGGCAGCCATAAGAATTGATACACAGTAGTATTGAATTAAGTGCGTTGTGGCCTGTTGGTAAACGGACTAGACGCGACTGCCAACATGTTCACGGTGGTCGCGGGTTCGAAACCCAGGGCACACCTCTGACTTTTCGGAGTCATGTGTGTATTGATAGTCAATCACCACGCACTAAAACGGTGAAGGAAAACATCGTGAGGAAACCTGCATACCATAGCGATTTATAAAATTTCTATGGTATGTAAGTCCGCCAACCCGCATTAGGCCAGCGTGGTGGACTATATGGCCTAACCACTCTCAATCGTACTTTCGATTGTAGAGGAGGCCCGTGCCCTGCAGTGGGACGTATATATGGGCTGATACAGAGTATTGAAACTAGGCGGAGGAATCAGAAACGAATAGGAGATGTTGGTTTGTGTCCCTGATGGTTGTCTCTCTCTTGAGCCATAGGAAGTCCACTACTAAACGAATTCTTCCCCAAGGATCTCAAAGAAGACTACTGACAATTTAGTAATTCAAGTATCCAATTGATGAATTATGAATAACGTAAATTAAAACAGTCAAAACATACTGTTATCTTCACAAATGACGTCATTTTTGACCCGATTTCCGATCAGAGATATCTCCAGCATATACCAGGCCCTCGAATGAAGATAAAATTGAACCCGTTAATAATTTAACAGACCTGTATTGACAGCGGCCCATTATTTAAAATAACTAAGTTTGAAAAGCTGTGGGTTGACGTTTACAAGTTGTTGGTAAATGTATTACGTTATTGAATAGGGGTTAAAGGCTTTGTTGATACGTTGGGTAGTTTAGGAGTACTGGGCATTGTATTTTGTGTTTATAAATATAAACGGTCAGTTAAATATCCCTGAGCGGCTGAGCCCACACTGAGCTCGAGTCTTGTGTCGTGGGAAGAAACTACGATATTGAGTATATATTAATTCTAAATAATTTATCTATTCTTTATAATATAATATCCCTCGAAAGGTTGTCGGTAAGAACTTGCCTAGGGCGATTAGTCCGCCAACTGTACTCTTTAATTAAATCTGAATAATATTGAATGCTTTTTTTGTTTGTTTTTGTGTGCAGTAAAGAATCAACAAAAATATGGTCAACACCCAAACCGGAAACAAATGTCTGTGAGTCATACAATCATTCTTCTTGGTGTGAGGATCAAACCCGCGTTATCGTTTCACAGCAAGCGTCTGACCAAATGGACCACGGAAGCAGTTTGAATATTATGAAGTTGAGTTTAAGGCCTAGTAAAGTGAGGAGGAAGGATGAAGGATGAAGGAATGATAGCTGGTGATTGAGCGCTATTAAAGAGTATAAAGATAATGCAGGAAATATTTATTAAAATTCAGTTAAATTCGAAAAGGCAGATTTGTTTTTGAAATAAACGTATATTTTAGCTTCTGTACCCTCCTAAAGACATTGTCCTGTTATACGAGTTTAATTCTCCATAAATTAACAAAAATCTCTCGTAATTCTACGCAGTAATGTTATGAAATAGCAAAAATCACTGAGACGAATTCTTTCTCTATATTTTTATACTATTGAATCGAAGCTAGACGGAGCGCTACAAACAATAAATTAAGCATTTGTGAAAAAATCTACGAACATTCTCGAAATAAAATGGATTTGTCATTCAACATCTGACATTTATACATATCAAATTCAAGTTTAAAAAATATATCAATCCTCTGACAAACGTTTTCTAATATTTATTTTTATGGAACTCTCATTTATTAAAAATGTTATTGCTCAATGAAGACCAAGTTTGAGTGACAGTGGGATGGGCATAGGTGACGTGAAATCTGATGGAACAAAAAACTTCTTAAGTAGACGAAGAAGCAATGTTATAAACCCTGTGAGACTGAAAAGTCTCTCATTAGTTTCTGATACCGAGAATTCCACTTGCTTGTCACTATGTCAGGCTTATGTGTGAGATATTTAGAAATCTTTGGGGAATTACTTTACCGATTTACTTCATGAGGAAATAGAAAGAAAGATTGAAAGACAAGTTTCTTCCACTGAATTCGGGTTCTACACGACCGTTTCATGACAGTTTTCTAATACTAAACTTGCCAATATTCTGTAGTTTATAAAACTAAGTTTGGTATTTTCTCGAACTTTCTATTAGTTCCGAGAAATGTTAGACTCGTTCGCTTATTAGACGCCCGACATCCAAGTGGTCTGCTTGCAAATCGCAACTTAATACCGAAGTGGATATTGTTTGCATCTAAGTTGGTTATTTTCATTTAATTAAGAGACTAGTATTTTTAGGTTAATGCTATACTCATATAGATACGAAATTAATTTTATTTGTGCTTTTCCAATAGTTGTGGTACTAAATTTAACTGGTAGGAGCACAGTAAAGTATTTATGTTACATACATAGATAAACTCACACCTTTTTCCCAGGAAGATAAGGTAGAGGTGCTACTAATGCACCAAAATTTCACTTTATATGATTCGTCCCATATGGTCCAAGATCCCAGGGCCCCCAGACGTTACTTATTTTCTCATAAAAAATATAAATGGGATAAAGTAGTGTTAGTACGTACTTTGAATGTGTGCATACCTGCTAGCTTGTGTCGACGGCCAATTCATAGGTACCAGGTGCTAAAGGTAGATAAATACAGTACTGATTTTTCTTAAATTCTCAGTGCTGATTTTTACATATGTTTTAGATAATTTTGTTAAAAATTAATAATAATTATTGCCAGACACTTTCCATCGGCGCTTATCCTTAACAGACGCTTTAAAGCTTCAAAAAAAAAAAAAACATATTTTTACTTATAATCTCACTCTTGATTTTTATATATGATACTTAGGGAACTATTTGAACACCCCTGGTCAGCAGCCAGACCAATTGGAGGGGTCAAACATCCCCCCAGACACACATAAAGTGTCGCTATGTGTATGAGCGAATGAAGAGTTCAGTCGCAAAAATGTGAAAAACTTTGATGCAAGTAACTTACCACCATGCAAAAGTGAGCTTTTACAGCAGTTTGGACGAGCTAATTACATCACTAGTCTCTGGAAGAATGCCCATTTTTTTTTATTGCTTTGAATGGCGATACGAGAATGCCGTTCGCCTGATGGTAAGCGATACGACCGCTCATGAACAGTAGTAGAACCAAACAACACCTTGAATTACAAAGCATTGCTTGGCATTCCACTGCGCTCGCCATCCTGAGACATAAGATGTAAAGTCTCAATATGTCCAGTAGTTCCTCTGGCTACAATATCCTTCAATCCGAAACAAAACAGTGCATTTAAACTGCTGTTTGACGAGAGAAATAAACATTGCGGTGGTACCCACCCAGGCAGCCTCTCACATATGAGAGACCTACCACCAGTAATATATGAAGAAAATTAGTATTTTTAGTTCTGACAATAATGGGACGTTGGAAGACAATAAATATCATTTTAACTGGTTCGATGGGGACCAATTGCCGAGCTTTGTCAGTGAATCGCTTCAAGAAGCATCAGGTATTATACTTTCTGGATCAGCCCATATACGTCCCACTGCAGGGCACGGGCCTACTCTACAATCGAGAGTACGATTGAGAGTGGTTAGGCCATATAGTCCACCACGCTGGCCTAGTGCGGGTTGGCATTATACTTTAACTTTGAATAATTGATATAACCGTGTAACTCTTTGATTCTTAATTATGTTATTTTTGTAACAGAAAATGAAAGTAATAAGGATGATAATGAAGATAGTCAATACCAACATTGGGTTGATGATGACTTATCAAACTTAGACGATGATGACAGTAAAGATCACGCTGAATTGCAAAATGTTCAAACTACAAATAATCCGAAAGAAGAAAGACATGTATAGCTTTGTGTAATTTTAAGATATATATTTATTGTCTTCCAACGTCCACCCATTATTGTCAGGACTAAAAATACTAATTTTCTTCCAGAGACTAGTGATGTAATTAGCTCGTCCAAACTGCTGTAAAAGCTCACTTTTGCATGGTGGTAAGTTACTTGCATCAAAGTTTTTCACATTTTTGCGATTGAACTCTTCATTTACGTCACAAACCATATAAGTGTTGATGAAGAGTTGGAGTCGGGCAGCATCTACGTCAATTATTCCGGCCACGTTGTACAGTTCACAAACAAATTTTTGTATAGTGTTAAACACATTTTGCTCTAGTTCTAAGTCACTAAATATCGCCGAGTTTCATAAATGCTATCTGGTACTCTGCATTTTTAATTAAGAAAGATATCGATAAATAGATATCTCTCTCACACTCAAGCGTACAAATAATGACCTCACGCTCATACACATAGCGACACTTTATGTGTGTCTGGGGGGATGTTTGACCCCTCCAATTGGTCTGGCTGCTGACCCCCCTGGTCAGCAGCTGTTTAAATAGTTCCCTAAGTATCATATATAAAAATCAAGAGTGAGATTATAAGTAAAAATATGTTATTTTTTTTGAAGCTTTAAAGCGTCTGTTAAGGATAAGCGCCGATGGAAAGTGTCTGGCAATAATTATTATTAATTTTTAACAAAATTATCTAAAACATATGTAAAAATCAGCACTGAGAATTGAAGAAAAATCAGTACTGTATTTATCTACCTTTAGCACCTGGTACCTATGAATTGGCCGTCGACACAAGCTAGCAGGTATGCACACACTCAAAGTACGTACTAACACTACTTTATCCCATTTATATTTTTTATGAGAAAATAAGTAACGTCTGGGGGGCCTGGGATCTTACTCTAATAATGTTATAAGAGGCGAGCCTATCACCACAACGGGCAAAATGATCACGGCTGCATGTAATGAATAGAAAAATTCAATATCACTTTGCGTAACCTGGGATTTGAACCCAAGACCGAACTGCCAAATCAAAGGGTATCAATCAAGGTATCGAACAATTAACTATCACTTTACTTTTTCTTCATGTACATTGTACAGTATTAGTTCATATACTTCCCACTGAATAGCACAGGGCTCATCTTCAATCGAAAGTCAAAGTTTAATTGAGAGGCGATTTTGTCCTGCTAGTTAAAAAATGAAGCTACGGGTCGATACATAAAGTAGTTTACATAAAGTTTATGTCTGTATAAGCGATCCCGAGTGGGACATGGGTTATTTATTACACCAAAATGTTAGGTTCCCATGGGATAGACGTCAAAATAACATTAACATGGGTTATACCACACCGCCCCCGTAGTTATGAAATAAACACGACATATGCGACATAGAAATTACATTTCTTCGTTGTTTTACGTTAATAAAATATAAAGTGCAAGGCTTATTTTTATTAGTAATTATGTGAAGACTAATAATAGTTTCATTAATGGACATTTAAACATAAAGACACATATGCTAGATTATTTTGTTTTGTATCATTAAATATCGCTGCTATTAGATCTATATTTGTATCAGCCCATATACGTCCCACTGCAGAGCACGGGTCTCCTCTACAACCGCGATTACGATTGAGCGGGAGCCATAAATAGTCGACCATAATATAGCCTAGTACGCGTTGGCTGATTTACTCGTACCATATAAATTCTTACAAATCGTTAGACAAGCTCTCTCTAATGTTTTCCTTCACCATTAAATGATCGAGTAAAATAAATTAAGTGCGAGCACCATTGTAGCGTTCAATAACATAAACATGACTAATTTATAATTACTAGTGGTCGCCTAGCGGTCGAAATTCGACCAAATCAAGAAGAGAAAAAGTTTTTACCTGTATGATGATGTTGTTATTCTGATAATTCGTGCACATTTAAATGTACGTATCTCTCAAAATTAGTTATATATCCTGAAGTATATGCAATTACTAAAATCGTAAACTACATTAATTGCTTTAAACCAGCAATAGCAAAATATATATTTTTCTGTACCTGAATGTTGTTATTGCAGATTGCTGCTACAGAACTTTCTTTATGCATATAATGAATGATAGCGCTCAGTATTTCACGTAGTATTCGTCAAATAAATCTTTTCTCTTTGATATTCAACAAAACCACAGTAAAAATTTTTTTCTGATTGACATTCAACTACATATTATGTCTATAATAAAGCAAAGAAACAATTTGTCCAAAGAGTATGTATACGTGTACAAATACTTGTGTATGCGTGTGTCAAATGCATGCTGGTTTATTTATTGATTTAATGTACTTTTTATGCATTATTATTAAAATCTTGTTTTATATTACATTTAATATTAGGCTTGATATTAATAATATTGCCTCATTTAAAATTAATATTCTCTTTTAATATTAATATTATTACCTCATTAGGCAAATAAAACCTTTTTTTTTGATATGTCTATGTCAGAAGAACAAAATGAAAAAGAAAAGAAACAATTTGACACCAGAGTATGTATACTTGTGTATGGATGTGTGTGTGAAATGCATGGCAGTGTGTATAATGTTTTATTTTTTTATTTAATGTACTTTATAAGCATTATTATTGAAAAATATTAGCATTCTCCACTTCTCCTACACATAAACTATAAGTGTGCCAAATTTTATGCTCCTGCGTCCGCGCAATTTTCGTAAAAAGGGATCCAAAGTTTTTGCATCACGTATTAATATATAGATTAATTAATTCAAATTTTCAAATGAAACCGAGTCTTAAAACCAGGCCAACGGCGACAATCGATTTGGAACCCAAAGTAGTTCAAACAATTACTGCAAGATGTCACTCTAACAAAGCGTGGTCTCTAAAAACTTCAATAACTGGTTTACACGAATCCGTACAGGGATAAGTTATATAAAGTTTGTTTCTTAAAGGCCATTTACTTTACAAGCTGTAAACTGTATACAACAGTGTCCCGAGTTTGTCTTTAAGATTCCTCTGGTGAGGTACTAAGACGGTTACAGAATAGCTTAGAAAGATCAAGAGGAATAGATGGACGGATGACATCATTAAATTTGAAGGAAAATTATGGATGAGACAAGCCCATTGTCCGTCTACTTTTGTGTTCTAGTTTGAAGAGCATTGTACCCAGAGTATCTAAATTTTTGTCTCATAATGGCGAGCGCAGTGGAATGCCACGCATTACCACTGTCCATGAGCAGCCATCAGGCGAAAGGCATGCTCATCTCACCATTCATAGTAATAAAAAAACAAGCTTTAAAATCATCATCATCGTTCTCATTTCCATGGAAAGTTACTTTTTAAACAGCAATTTGTTATCTGCATGCAGTGAGTTAAATACACGTTCATTTTTTCTACCATAACTTCATAATAAATTATTAATGCTATATATTACAATAATATCAATAATAACGTTGGGAAATAGCTGATGTCTCAAGCAGGTGTAATTAATTGTAGGCCACTACATCCCTATCAGTGCGGAAAACTTTTATCAAGATTCCGAGTTACCGCTGACAGGTGGAGTTAATTATGTCCTACCGTTTGTGATAGTGTTATTAGTATTGTTCTTTTTGTTTCTGTAATTTTTATACAGGGTATATCAAGACAGCTACCGAAAACGAAGCCCGGTGATAGTTTTAATGATTTTAAACACAATGCAACGAATTTTTTTGCAAAATAAGCTACCTTTTTTTTCTATTATCGTATTTCGTCATAATAGTGTTCACCCTTTTATTTTTAAAGACGCTATGCTATCTTAAATTTCATTAATTATTTAAATTATTAGGTTTGCAAAAACGAAACAAAACGACGATATTTAAAAAAAATATATCGCATTTCGTTGTGTAACATTAATATTCTTATTCATTCTAACGGCCTAATTAATACGTCATTTTAAAAGTATTTTAGTATCGAATGTTTTGTCCCTTACAAAAAACTGTTGAATGAAGAAGACAAAACATCCCATAAACCAGTTATAACCAGTCTTTGAATAAGCCCTTTAATCACTGATATTTAATTAAGTGGAAATTATGCGTGGATTGTTGGCTCCAATGAGTCAGAACAATATGGTAATTGATGCGTTAGTTGTAATGAGTATTGTTTAGCACACTAACTGTATAATGAATAACTGATTGTAACGACATATAATGCACTGGTGTTAATGCAGAATTATTTTCAATTGAATGTTGCAAGTCATCAATGAGCGCAATACAAAATATCTTAGTCACGCGCTTAGGCATAAAATATATAAACTGCTTGAATTAATAATGATGGGCAAGGCAGGGAGGAGACGCTGGACAAGGAGAAAAACGTAGATGCATTAATCCAGGAGTGGACTGGTATCAGCACCGTTGAACAACTATTCAATCTAGCTAATAACAAAGAAGGACACAAGAAGCTGGCGGCCAATCTTCAACACTGGAGAGGCACTCGAAGAAAAAGAAGAATACTGGTAGTAAGATATTAGGATTTGTTAGTATAGTGATCACCGTAGCATGTGTCCTTTTTGGACCCACTATCGAGTAAGATAATCACTTGCAGGGCGTAAATATTTAAATACCAGTTTTAGGCTCTCACGCAATCTCTATCACGGAAACGCCACAGAATAACAGTTGTTGATCAATCTGACACCTTTTTACTATAACTTACTCGTTAGATGAAAGGCTACCAGATTATCTGTAATGACTTGTATATTATTAAATTTTAACCATAAAATTACTATGCTAATTAGCTGGTGATTCGGTCAGTAACATACTATTAATGTAATCATAAGATAATGTTTACTTGACCGTCGTGAAATTGACACGTGGTGTTACGAGTGACTATAACTGACAATTAAAACTCGACGCTTTACTTGAGGATGGTGAACGAGACTCTTTCAAGATTATTTTATGATAAAGGCATAGCTTTGGTCATTGATGAATATATGGACAGGGCGGAATGCGCGTAAAGTGTTCCGACGTAAGTGATGCGCGCGCTCCAGTATATCTCTATAGTGGAGCTTTACTGAAGTCGTCGCTTGCAACGATTTTAAAAATGCTTGCTTGTATTATGACAAAAAGTTTAATAATAAGATAATATTTTTATCACCGTTTAGGCGAAATTAATGAAATTATTTCAATTAAATATCTATTTTTGCGCGATTTTCACGGTCATGTTTAAAACTCCAAATGTAAGGAAGGGCCTGTCCTTATTATTTAAATCAATTCCTTTGGTATAATTCCAAGAATATATCATGCAATTTTAGATGACAAAGTATTTCGCACAGACAAGTACAGATTAAAAATAAGAGTCGGAAATTCAAGCATATCTTGGATAAAGATTGCGCCAGCCCGCCTAATTGCTTCTTTACGCTTCGCTAAAATTTCCTTAATTTCTTTCAGTGGTTATTATTAAGTATATTGGTACTTAAGGACGCGTTGGATAAAATAGCTTTTACCAGATTACGGAAAAGATTTTTGTGGGTTTAATGTAAATGCATTATTTTAGGTTATTTTTATAATGTTGTAATATAGGTGTAATAAATGTGTAATGGCATAAATAAATTCTAACCAAGGTAATATGAAACATTACCGAAATAGAACAAAATATTATTACACCTCAAATAAACTACATTACAAAACTTTCTAAACAATACTTTATTACGAAACTTTGCTCTAAAAATAATATTACAACATTTTAAAGTGCGGCTTTCGTTGGGAAAATAGCTGAGCATTTTTAAAATCTCAAGTGGCAACCCCAGGCAATAATATTTGGTAAAATATCGCCGTGCTCTGGCAACACTATTCATCAGTCCGCCGCGTAATATTACATTTAATCTGCGAAACGCTCAAAGCCCAGAGGTAGTCGACTTTGAGAAAATCTTGGAATAGCTTAAATTTCTGCCCGCTTTGAAGGATCATTTCTGTTGAACCGCGGTGAGATTTCGCAAGAACGCGCTTTTTGACTTACAATTTTCAATTGATGTGGCTTTGCTTGTTTGATTCGGTGTATTTTGAGATAACTGGAGATAAGATAGATCAATAACATGCAGATTATGAAATAAAACTATTTTTACATTGGGGACCGTCTTGTTACCCCGAAATTTATACATTGTAGCCAGAGTAACTGGACATATTGAGACTTAACATATTACGTCTCAGGATGGCGAGCGTAGTGGATTTTTTGCGCTTTTTTAAATCCAAACAGCACCCCATTGATCATGCACCAAGCAAGCAAAAAGTCCTTCCTTTTGAAACAAAATAACTCCAAATCCACTCTCCGCGAACCATGCTTTAATTCATTGAAAATGAATGTAATCCGTGGAGCAACAGCGCTCGGTTAAAAGTATTAAAAGGTTAACCGGATTTTTCCAATTGTTAATTTGATCTGTAACATGAATTGAATCGTCGCTATTAATATTTTTCATTAAGCCAACAAGTTTTATAGAGGCACAGGCATTTTATTCCGTTGATTCAATTCTAATCGAAGTTCATTACGGGTGATTATACAAAAGTTGGGTAACTTTTGAGGATATTTTGTTTACTATAATAATTAAATCAAATTATAACAAATTCGGGTGCATATGATGACAAATCTAATGATTATATTGTTCCAAATCGGGCCAGTCACTTTTTTAAGTAAATTATGAGATATTTAAAATTTTCTGAATTTGACTGCCAGGGGACTGACGAGGCTAACATAGTACTGATAAAGTACACAATTTTCTAAGAATTATAATGAAATTTAATAAGAATTAGTACAAATCTCTTAGTTTTAATAATGGCACATGTCTTTTAAGTATTCAAATCACTTAGTAACAATTAAAAATAATTATAAAATTAAAATAAACGTAAATACCAATATCTTCGGCAGCTTTAACTGATTTCAGCGATTTCATTGTCATCGGAAAGAACATATTCCTTGTGGGACCAACTCTTCTTCATTGAAATGCCTATAAACACTAAAAATATACAAATAACTAAAATATTTTATAAAAAAATAAAAACCGACTTCAAAACAAAAACCACAAAAAATATTAAAATTATACGTACCACTGCAAAGCAAAAAATAATATTTATTTCATTGTACTTGTGCATGTTGATTAATTTGCTTAATGACTTGACTAGCCAACAAATCAAAATATATGCGTAACTTAATATTTTATTATTTTTTGGTTTTTAGTGGTTTTTTTGTTTTGAAGTAGGATTTTATTAAAAATTTTAGTTATTTCCTTAAGTACTGAAGTTTTTGTTTTTCTTTGTATTCCGCTAATTTAATGGGGCACTTTTAATTGTGGCCAAGCGAGCCTTTTCGGCTTCTCTTTTTCTTCCAATCTTCTTCCCTAGTCTAATTGCTTTTAGTGGGCCGTATTATATTCTAAACTGAAATATAAAATAGAAATGCTTATACACGGTAGCAATTAAGATAAAAGTGCTCTAAAACAACAACAAAAAGCAGTATTATGGAGACAATTCAATCCTCTAGCGCGATACCTGACAAAGGACTGACGCCAGCGGATTGACGAAAAAGACATAATTTGAGGTTATAATCAGAACTAATGTTTTTTTTGATAATTTTGAATATCAACAAAGTACATTTTAACAAATCATAGTTAATTATGTATAAATGATAATAAACCTCAGATTAACAAGAAAATAACGACCCACCACGGGACTGAAATTTTGACTGGCTTTGCATGTGTATAGAAGACAAACACAACCCAAGAACTCGTACAGTTATGGCGGCCGTCAAATTGTGCTGTCCGCAACTAACTTCATTACCAACATTAATACATAAACAGGGATTTGACCTTGACTCGGTGATATATGGCGAGAATTTCAAATTTAAAGAACACACAACGGACTGACGGATGAAAACAAACACAAAGTTTCTTATTTTTTTTTAAATAAATTGGAGAACATTGCATTATGAAAGTTGTAGTATATAATACTATGTTCATCACAGATTGTAGTAAATTAGTAAGATTTCTTAAATCAATGATAATGTTTAATAGATAGTCACTTGATTGTTGGTTTTCGGGATTGTGACATGCCAAAGGACTGACATTTTAAGTATTAATTTTGTTTTTTTATTAACTTGTATTTAAAATGAATAAGTGAAATTGGGTGACCATATAAAGGACTTTTCATTGTTTTAAAATAAGTTGTTATTTTAATAAAATATAATAAGACTTTGTATATATTGGCTGATGACAGCGAGTTACCCAATTTTTGTATATTCACCCTTACGTATTTATGTTTTTGAAATGTCTGTAAACCTTTGAATTTATAGGATTTTTATAATACAATTGATATAGGCATGCGTGGTGAACTATACGGCGTAACCCCTTTCAATCGTACTCTGAATTGTAGAGGAGACCCGTGGCCTGCCGTGGGGGATATACTGGCTGATACATATATAGATATAGATACTAATAAGTATCTGAAAAGATACTATAAATATACAAATTTATTTATCATTACTTATTAAAGTCACGGAATATAGTCGATCCGATACATCTTGTGATTTTTTTACCAAGCATGAAATCAATCTTAACAAAAATACAAATTCTATAATATTAAAAGCTATATTTTATTTTGTTGCTATCTGTTGTCTTAAGCTGAAGTCTTGATAGTGAGTAGGTATATAGTATGTAAATGCAATGCTATATCAGGAAAAAGTAACATTAAACTAGATATCTTTGAAAGGGTACGTTCAAAATCGTATGTTGAAGGTGTCGTTGAGATAACTTTATAAAATCTTATTTAAACAAAAAATTCTAAAACAGTTTTTTTTTTATATTACTGTAAATGGTCTATCAATAAAATGAACTTTAGCGTGAGTGAGTCCCAAAGGGCTGATTTATTAACCTACAACTGTCCTTGGTCCTTCGCGGTTGATATCGGAATGTCTGCGAGTCAACTGCGGTTCTGATTGATGTCCTAAACGAAATTCTAATGAAATAGACAATATATACCATTACATAGACAATATATATCTCTGCACCACCTTAAGATTGGGTGGTGGAAAATGCCCCTAGGAATTAAGTCCGCCTGTACTATTTATATGCATGCGATCAGTTGTTGCACTTATATGAATGTCTATACAAAGAATATTACGAACCGTTTGATTTCAAAACGTACGATGTGAATATGTAGAAGCCTGTATTCATATAACATTTTATTTGACATTAATCCTATAAAAATATATAAATATCTCAGTGCTACTCAGTGACCGATCACTGCCTCGGTGATCGGATTGTGGGACAAAACACATAATGCGAAACGTGTTGTCCTAGTAGCACCTCTACCTACACCTTCTGGGATTCAAACAATATTGATCTGTATAGATTACATAACATAAATGGGTCAAAACAAACAAAGATTTTTGGTTAATATTCAATATGTTATCGTCTTTTATATTCGTCTTTATTTCTTATTCACTTCAGTCGTCCTTCACGGCTTCTATCGTCTTCTAGACTCTTCTCCCTTATTCCGTCTTTTCTTACTTTCATTCTTTTCCGTCTTTTCATTAGTCATATCTTTTACTCACACCACGTTCCATACCATTCATTCGTCTAACGTTCCATTCTACTCATCATTCTTCATAAAACTCAAATACTATATGTATCAAAAAATATGTATCAAATACTATATATATCAAATAAATATAATGTCACATTTTGGAATCTCAAAATTCATTTACTATCACGAATCACGAGTCTTCTAGTGTGGGCTCAGGACTATGTATGTGACTGTTGGGCATTATTTATTTATGCACTTAACTGGGCAAGTGCTAGCGAAATCCCACATTTGAAATTCTTATTCAGAACTATACTATGCAGGTATCCTCACGATATTTCCTTTTTACGTGGAAGAGAGCGATAAATTATTTACGAAGACACACGTAACTTAGAAAAGTCAGTATATACACGTAATTTCTGTTGTAGTTTGGTTTGCTCTTAAGTTTTGCTTTAAGAACCTATTTCTGGATCATTTAACCATTTTATTTTAACTGTCTCTGATAATTGCCAGCATGATAAATCCAAATTTAATATCGTAAGTTTCATGTAAGACTACACAGTTAAAGATACCTCCTCTTTTTCTCACACTTATATAATAGGTATTAGTATATGTAGAAATTTGCATATTTTTTTTAAATATTAGGTCCACCAACTAGCGTATAGGTCACCTAATGTAAGTGAACTCTGCCACCCATGAACATTCACAACCCTTGGGTCATAGATATGTCGCCAACTCATCAAATCGGGAGGGGTAGGGAAAAGGATGAAAGAAAAGAGGAAACGAGTATTGGGTATCCAGCAATCTCACATACTGAAAGTAAAGCCGGTCGCTTCACGTTGATCTCTTGTAAGACAGTGGTACCGCCCCGGACAAGCCTGCCCATTCGTACTGAATCATGACTAACAACAGCGTGGCTCACTTTCAAATTTGCCTAATCAGCAACTTTCAAACACAAAAAGGCTCACTCGATTTTATTCGAACTCAATGAGATTTATTTTAAACATAGTACGCAACCCGAATCCAATTTTATTCGGCATTTAACTTTAAAAAGGCGTGGCGAAATTCCTTGTAATTCCAGTGTCGAGATAATCGACCACGGTTGTCGGTAGCTCTGTCGATAGATAGGCTTATCGACTCAACGCCCCTCCCTAAACCAAAACTCGATAAGATTTTATCGACATTTTTTAAGTTTCGGCAGCCGTTCTTGTAATGGAAATGTTCATTTCCTTTTCATGTTTATGAAATGAATTTTATGTTTTTATTTCGTAAAGTTTTATAGTGTTTTGTATAGAAAACTATTATACAGGGTATATCAAGACTGCTACCGAAAACGAAGCCGGGTGGTAGTTAAAGCGACTTCAGACACAATGCAATAGAAAAAGTTGCAAAAAAAAGCGTCAATTTTTTTTTTGTTATTTTTTTCCTATGATCATATTTGGGTGGTAAATACATTTTTTCCTAAAATAATAGTGTATACCCTTTTATTTATAAATAATCTAAGGTATAAAAGTGTTTAAATTATAATTTTAGCAAAAACTATGGATTTACCACCCAAAAATGACGATATTTAAAAAATCATAAAAAATCATTGTCGCGCTTCTTTGAGAAATTTTTAGTTGCGGTGTGTTTGTAGTCACTAAAACTACCACCCGGCTTCGTTTTCGGTAGCAGTCTTGAGATACCCGGTATATAAGGAGTTGTAGATGGTGAGGATAGATTAACCTACTTTTTGAAATTTGTGGGGAGGAAGTCCACTGCTGAACATACGTCTCCCCACGGAACTTCACTTCTGTTGGAATCGGCCTACATCCAGCAACTTCTTGCAACCTTAACTAGGTCATCCGTTCAATTGTAGGCGGGCGTACGAAACTGCACTTGCTTGTATGTGGCTTTCACTCCATAATCTTATATCTTTCTGATGGCAAGGTATTTGTACCCTTTGAGTATTGATAACAGTTGTCATATATATTTTGATGAAATTTTATATGACGGTAACTTATACTTTAGCTCAACATATATTATCCCGATAAAAAAAAATGTTCCAGTGAAATGAACAAGTAATTTAAATATTTATATTTGCTACTCTTCCAAACTCAAACGGATGCGATTGCGATAGAATATGAGTGCGTGGTGGCCTGTTGGTAAACGGACTAGACGCGGCTGCCCACATGTTCACGGTGGTCGCGGGTTCGAATCCCAGGGCACACCTTTGACTTTTCGGAGTCATGTGTGTATTGATAGTCAATCACCACGCACTAAAACGGTGAAGGAAAACATCGTGAGGAAACCTGCATACCATAGCCAATTTATAAAAATTTCTATGGTATGTAAGTCCGCCAACCCGCACTAGGCCAGCGTGGTGGACTATATGGCCTAACCACTCTCAATCGTACTGTCGATTGTAGAGTAGGCCCGTGCCCTGCAGTGGGACGTATATGAGCTGATACAAGAATGAGTGATATGGGATAGAAGAAGACAGGATTGTATGCATTGAGATCTTATAGAGTGAGATGGGAAAGCAAGTGATGTAACAGGACGGGACGGGAAATTCAGTATGAAGGTAAGTAGTTACATTGATTTTAAATATAAAAAAGTGATCAAAATAATATGAGTCTGACGTGAACTGGACTCAAAAGTGTTTCCACCCGGGCGAAGTAGGGGCGGACCACTAACTTATTGATAAAAGAAGCCACTCTACAGCAAGAAGACATCCGCAAACCACTCCCAAAAGGAAAATAATATTAGATTTCACTACATGTCATCTGTAAATCCTATTTTTCACAACCCTCATCTGTCGATGTGGGAACCGCAGAAACCCACAACGTTACTTCGCTAGACCTCGGAGCGGAATATTAAGTTACATACTATGTATACACGTGTTGTTAACCAAACGTTGCCTGTTATGGAGAACTAATGATCCCTCGGGTCTTGTGCACACATTGTCTTGCAAACTCTAGATTGAATTGAAACTAATTTAATATTAAGTTGTTATTTTTGAACAATTTTAAACAGCTGGAGGTTAGTAAGAGTAGAGAAGACTGTAAAAGTTTTTTTGCGAGGTTATTAACCTTTCTTGTTATTTTTTGTCACTTGCTTTACTACAGAGGGAAGTGGACAACACTATATTGCAAACTCCTTCAATTAATTTAACTTTCCGATTTATTTAACTACATACAAACACTAAGTAGAAGATTTAATTGACTCTCTTTAACATCTAGGGTTAAGGTAAAATAAACTTTATGTCTGAAGGATAAAGTCTACTTTCGTTCTCTTTAACCCTGATGCAAATTAATGATTTAATTAATAAATGCATTCACACCAAGTATAGAAACTTAAGTAATTATCGTAGCGTTCTAAGACGTGGGAATGCTTCCATCGATCTTCAGCCAGGTGTAATGTGTTGTGGCGCCGAGTACAAAGTCCCACGATTAAACACCCACGCCGAGTCTAATGTTTGTTACAAATATTTGTTTCGTGGCTGAATGTTGGATTATAAAATGGCTTTTAATTTCGTAACACATCACACTTGCAGTGGAATGTCAAGCATTGCCTTGTAAATCATTGTGTTGTTTGGTTTTCCTACTGTTCATGAGCGGTCATACCTATTACCACCTCGCCATTCATTGCTATAAAAAAAATATTAATCTGATTGGGGCCGGAATGTTCGTATGCACGCTAAGAATGGCCAACAACGTATACTATAGGTACTATGTAAGACCAACGCAAGTATCTTCTTTTAAGGTTTAGCCCAAGTATATCCAGGTTCAAGAAAGACTCACATATTTCTGAAAACCATTAATCATTATAAATAATAATCAATAGATAATCATTAGCATTTTTTATTGCAATAAATGGCGAAATTAGCGTGCCATTCGCCTGATGGTAAGCCATACGACCGCTCATTGACAGCAAAACAAAACGACACCTGAAATTACAAAGAAATGCTTGGCATTCCACTACGCTCGCCATCCTGAGACATAAGATGTTAAGTCTCAATATGACCAGTAGTTACTTTGGCTGCGATGTCCTGCAAACCAACCCAACAGTGAATTTAATCTGCTGTTTCTCGGGAGAAATAAGCATTGCGACAGTACATACCTAGGCGGCCTCTCAAATATGAGAGACCTACCACCAGTAGATATTCTATCTATACTTCACTGTGCTTATGATTTAATAAATAGCATTTATTTACTGTCTTAATCATTCGTGGATATTCTATACATACAAAACATATTAGGTATTTACTGTTAAGCAAGTATAAAAATTCTATATTATTAACTGGTTGTATTCCAGTAAGATCCACATGCAAATACTACGTTACAAACTCTACTAAACAAGAGCGTCGTAAAGATAGAGCTTACTCTACGTGAAAACGTGAAGCCATACCGTTTATTAAGGCAATATTCATGGTAGACAGCTTTCAAAGCCCCAGAATGGGGTAACCGCTTAAGGCGCTTTATCCAGACAGCTTCCATAGACGTAAGCTCGTCATTCATTACCGCGAATATCGTCGGTTATGCAACAAAGTCGTGTTTATTCAGACAGGTGTCAATTTATTTATTATTGCTCGGGTTATTGTTAGAGAAAACTATATGATTTAGTAAAATGTCAATAAAAAATTTAGAGAAATAAAAAAATTAAGACTAAGTTAGTAAACTGACTCTCTCGGTGGCGCAGTTGTACTACAGATCTATTTCAAAGATAAAATCTCGGATGCTAGATTTTTCTATTATTTTTATATACATGCCCAAAACGTCAGGAATGCCCACGATATGGTGATAGGGTTGCCCCGTATTATATCGTGGGACGAAAAAAAAGGCGTGAGTTTACTGACGAATCAATACGAATATTCTATCAATTTTAAGCCCTGTGTCATCTCATTTAACTAACGATTATAAAGCCGATCTTCATGTCTTTTTTATGAATCAGGTATCAGGTACCATCCCGTTTAAGCTTACGCACTTATTCTCTAGTTTCAATAACTTATAGCAAACTGTGAATACAACTTAAACCTAAACTTAGCTTAAAAAATAGACCCGACGAGCAAATCTTGTGTCATGGATATTCGTGAGAATTTCTATAGTATTTAAGGTCCTTCAACCCGCACTAGGCCAGCGTAGTAGATTATATAGTTTGAACTCTAACCCCCCTCAATCATTCTATCATATAGTCCCAAGTCCATGCTAAGATCGAATCTTGTGTCATGGGTATCAAGAACTACTAGAAGCTTTTCGGTGTCACAAACACCCAGACGCAAAAGAAATATGTTTTGGTTCACACAATTGTTTGTCTCGGTTCGGGAATCGAATCCAAATAAAAGCGATATGGAGTCTAACATCCGGCATTGGGCTACTTTGAATTTTAGCGTAAACTATTTCTACACAAATCATAATTTCGTTTCATTGCTGTGTGATAGAAGAAAAAATATTTCGTTTCGCATTTATAATATAAAATTTTTATTTTCGTAGCAAAAATAGTATTAAAGCCATCCGTAAAGTCACATCTGGCACTGATACCTTTTTGTCATATCCTTCCCAAAATATCCCCTAAAAATATCTACACGAAAAGCTTTTGCAAATATCGTTTGTGTCTATTTTTGAAGCTGACAATGGATTCATCGAATATGTTATTACCAAGCTAAAAATAAAAAAAAATATTTTTTTTTTTTTTATAAATGAAGCCATACAAACGATAAATTCCGTGTATGATGCTTTAGATGACTTGGTCAAGTTATACGATAACCAAAGAATTAAGTTTGCAATAATATGTACGGGTGGTAGGTCACTCATATAAGAGAGGCTACCTAACTGGGTAGCACCGCAATATCTATTCCTCCTGCCAAATAGCAGTGTAAATGCACTGTTGTGTTTCAGATTGAAGGACATTGTAGCCAGAGTAAATACTAGACATATTAAAACTTGACATCTTGTGTATCAGGATGGCCAAGCACTGCTTTATAATTCAAGGTATAAGGTACAAAATTATAGCAATGAATGACGAGACGAACATTCTATTCAGCTGATGGTAAGCGATACGACCTCTAATGAACAGTAGCAAAACCAAAATATTGTTTGTTTTATGAGTTTGCAATTTGCATTCATTGCAATAAAAAACCTGATAACTACTAAATTAGGACTACATTGAGTCTAGAAGATATCATAGGCAAACCCAACTACTATATGAAAATAGCCACAGAGTGTATTAAAAAATTATAGCTTTTACACAATAATCCGTAGGCGAACCAAGGTTACCGACATAGCCCATAAGATAGGCAAGTTGAAGTGGCAGTGGGCCGGGCACATAGCTCGTAGAACCGATAGCCGTTGGGGCCGAAAGGTTCTTGAGTGGAGGCCACGTACAAGCAAACGAAATGTCGGACGCCCGCCTACAAGGTGAACGGACGATCTGACTAAGGTTGCAGGAAGTCACTGGATGCAGGCTGCTTCCAACAGGTTATTGTGGAGATCTTTGGAGGAGACCTATGTTCAGCAGTGGACTTCCTGTCGCTGACATGATGATGATGATGATGACACAATAATATTATCATGACCGAGGTAGTGCCACACGCAATTACCATATTCATTGAATAATAGATACATTGAGACTATACAAGTCTACATAATATTTACCGTAGTTCAAGAAAATGGTAAAACCACATTGTTGTCAATCATCAGTATGAATGAGTATCACTATCTCAGTTGAAATCTGCGTGAAGCGTCAGCTTTGCTTTCACGTTTTGTTCGATGAGTGACATTGCCGGATGCCCAATACACTTTCCCTCTTTGACGGGCCGCCAACATATCAATAAACCAAGTGATGGGAATGTTCATGGGCGGCAGTGAATAATTACCATCAGATGACCTGTTCGGTCGTTTACGATCCAACGCAATGAAAAAATAAAGAAAAGTTTCACCAAGTCGTCTCAATGACCTCTCTTTTAAAAACTCTTCACTGGTGGTAGGTCTCTCATATGTGAGAGGCCATCTGGGTAGGTACCACCGCAATGTCTATTTCTCCCGTGAAACAACACTGCTTAAATGCACTGCTGTGTTTCGGATTGAAGGACATTGTAGCCAGAGCAACTACTGGACATATTGAGACTTAACATCTTATGTCTCAGGATGGCGAGCGCAGTGGAATGTTGCTACTGTTCATGAGCGGTCGTATCGCTTACCATCAGGCGAACGGCTTGCTCGTCTCGCCATTCAATGCATAAAAAAAAACTCTTTTTTTTACCATTTAATACGTAAATAATTGTCAACATTAATAAAACAAAAACCTAACTCACAGTAACTTTAGACTTGAATCTATTCAACGTTTATTTGCAAGTAAACGGCAAACAATAAATACACAATTGGATTAATAGCAATAGTAGCAAAAACTACGTCAGGTTTGCTAATCTATTATTAAGTTTCGATGTTTCTACGAAAGTATCAGGTAAATATCGTGAAGTCTAGACAAGGTCGGTCGAGCTAGCACTAAATAACTGAACGCAAATGAACGTCTCACGCGACACGCGATAAAATTATCTTTAATGAGTTTCAGTGAACTCAAAACTATGTAACAACATCTTTATTTTGTTAAACTTTGAATATTCATGCTAAGGAATGTTTTAGCGATTTATATCGTTATACCCATACCCATACCGTCATCAACGCAGTGAGCGCAGGAAGTGACCACCGAATCCTACGAGCTAGATTAGCCATCAACCTTAGACTCGAAAGACGGAAATTAGTCGAAACTGTGCAACAACCTGACGTTAACAAGCACACCGTGCTACACAAAGAATTATACCAGAATGTTCTAGCTCAGAAGCTTTCAGCGGGCGAGGATTGGGATGTACAAGATATAAATGACCAATTAGTAAAAGCTATTAACGAAACTGTTAAGGAACTAAGACCAAAGGGTAAATCTGGCCCCAACCTGCAATCTCAAGAGCTCAGCCAATTATTGGAAAAACGCAGAAAAGCTCTGATGGAACCTGACAACAAGAACATTAATAAACTAAACACCCAGATCAAACACCTGCTTCGGAAGTTACTCAGACAAAGGAGACACAAAATCATTCTCGAGACCATAGAGAAACACAAAGGGCCAAAAGTATTTAGGAAGTCTTTGAAAAGAGGAATTCAGCAGATTCATAGGCTTAAAACGGAGGAAGGAGTTCTAACAACAGACCGTGTAGAAATAAAGGAAGTTGTTCAACGCTTCTACTCCAAGTTGTACACGTCCCAAAAACAGCATACAAGGCACATAGATCGCAGAGCTCCACTTACAAAGCACCTCACTGAAGATCAGCCAGAGATTAGCTTATACGAAATCAAGGGTGCACTCAAACTTATGAAATTTGGAAAATCGCCTGGTGAGGACGGTATCACCAATGAAAGTTTGCAGCGTGGAGGTAGGCCTGTGCTGAAGCAACTGCAGCTTTTATTCAATAAAGTACTGTTTGATGGGGTTACGCCAAGCACCTGGAGGAATGCAATTGTCGTTCTGTTACACAAGAAAGGCGATACCAGTGAGCTATCAAATTATAGACCCATCTCATTACTCAGTCACATATATAAATTATTCACCAAGGTGATTACCCTTAGAGTAGCTAACAAATTAAATTCAGCCCAACCAGTAGAACAGGCAGGCTTTAGATCTGGCTTCTCGACTGTCGACCACATACATACCGTACGACAAGTGATAGAAAAGTGTACTGAATACAATAAGCCCCTAGTAGTAGCCTTTATAGACTACGAGAAGGCGTTTGATTCGGTGGAACATTGGGCTGTAGTACACTCTCTACAAAGATGTCAAGTGGATTCTAGATATATCGAGGCTATTAAAGCAATCTATAACAATGCTACTCTTCAAATCAAGCTGCACGAACTGACAGATCCGATACCTGTAAAAAGAGGAGTGAGACAAGGAGACACAATTTCACCCAAACTATTCACCTCATGTTTAGAGGATATATTTAAACTTCTCGACTGGTCTAATAGAGGTCTCAACATCAATGGGAAATACCTGTCTCACTTACGATTCGCGGATGACATTGTACTCTTTGCTGAAAACTTGGAGGACCTAACAACTATGACCGAAGAGCTCTATGACGTGTCTGTAATGGTGGGTTTAAAAATGAACATGAGCAAGACTAAAATTATGTGCAAAAACACCGATGCCAACCACATTATTGTACACGGTCACTCCCTAGAAGCAGTAGAGGAATATGTCTACTTGGGGCAAATAGTGAGTCTAGATAAGAACGGCCAGGAGAAAGAAATCCAACGCCGAATTCGGTTAGGATGGGGCGCGTTCAGCAAGCTTTCTGACGTCTTCGAAGGAGACATACCTATGAACCTAAAACGGAGAGCATTCAACCAATGTGTCCTCCCGGTAATGGTATATGGGGCCGAGACCTGGACGCTCAAAAAACAACTGTTGCACAAATTGCAAATAACTCAAAGAGCCATGGAGCGGGCTATGTTAGGTGTTTGTCTCCGAGACAGAGTCCGTAACACGGAAATACGGAGACGAACCGGACTCATAGACATTAGCCTAATTATAGCTCGACGAAAGTGGAAATGGGCGGGCCACATATGCCGCAGGAATGATGGCAGATGGACTAAATCAGTACTGGAATGGAGACCAAGAACCGGTTATAGAAACAGGGGCAGACCTTTGACGAGGTGGACCGACGACCTGGTTCACGTGGCGGGAAGAAACTGGATGAGGATTGCCCTAGACAGACCATCCTGGTGTGCATTGCAAGAGGCCTACACTCAGCATTGGGTGGATATATAGGCTGAAGAAGAAGAAGAAGAAGAATCGTTATACCCAATGTCATTTGGATTATTTGAAGCTGGTCTAGACGCGATTTTCAAGTGCAAGTGCTGTAGGAATTTGTTGCAGTTTTATTCATCCGGCAGAGAGATTTTGTTTTGTTCTGAAGATTTTTTTTTTATTACATCGAATGGCGAGACGAGCAAGCCGTTCGCCTGATGGTAAGCGATACGACCGCTCATAACAGTAGCAACATTCCACTGCGCTCGCCATCCTGAGACATAAGATGTTAAATCTCAATATGTCCAGTAGTTGCTCTGGCTACAACGTCCTTCAATCCAAAACACAATACTGCATTTAAGCAGTATGTATTGTTTCACGGGAGAAATAGACATTGCGGTGGTACCTACCCAGATGGCCTCTCACATATTATGAGAGACCTACCACCAGTTATCAAATAATCAATCGCAGACTAGTAATATTATTAGACCGATTTTACAATAGAATAGCACACGAGCGTGTAATTTCACCAATGGATAATGATTCATGATGACCGTCTATCATTAGCAATAAGCTGTAAATCCAAAATACATGTACAACAACGTTTGAAAATTAATGAAATTAAGTAATAGTTTTAAATAAAATGTTGTAATTCTAAAGTATTTAAATTAAACTATTACTTACAGATATAATCGCAGATTTGGTTTTATTTTATTTTTTTACTATCCCGACTTTTCGATTATTTTATAGCTTTCGTGGCCACGGGACGGACTGTCCGCTGATAAAATCCGTAAATTATAGTTTTACTTCAATTGTATAGAAGTTAGAGTAGTAATTCTTAATAATTAAATATTCAGACATTTTATATTACATTTTATATTTCGTTACTATTATTATTATTACCTTCACGTCATTATTTTGTCCTCAAAAATTCGTATTACTTATTCACAGGAGCGTAGGTGAAAAATTTGATACGCCCTCATGACTTATTAACGCAATAAAATGGGACACAGCTCACAAACTGTGACATATGTTAGTATCACAAGCTTGTCTCTGGTAAAATATTATTCTATGTATTTTATTTTAATATTTATTTACCTTGACTGTATCGATGGTGTAGATACTTTAGTATGTCTGACTTTACATATACACCTTTTAGTTTACCTACTATTTTTTTAATGTCCTTTCGTCTTGTCTTTCGTGGTGGCCTGTTGGTAAACGGACTAGACGCGACTGCCAACATGTTCACGGTGGTCGCGGGTTCGAATCCCAGGACACACCTCTGACTTTTTGGAGTCATGTGCGTATTGATAGTCAATCACCACGCACTGAAACGGTGAAGGAAAACATCGTGAGGAAACCTGCATACCATAGCGATTTATAAAATTTCTATGGTATGTAAGTCCGCCAACCCGCACTTAGCCAGCGTGGTGGACTATATGGCCTAACCACTCCCAATCGTACTTTCGATTGTAGAGGAGGCCCGTGCCCTGCAGTGGGACGTATATGGGCTGATAGTGAATTGTTCTCATTTTTATAATACAAATTTCACTCTGATGCACTATTTTTCTCAGTATTGTAAAAACACAGGGTATAAAGTAGAGAGGAGCAACAAAAAGTTATTATTTATGACAGCAAGTAATTAAATAGCACTTACTATTTAATGAACACGTATTAGTTACACGTGTATACTAAGTAATTTATTGTTTGTCATTACAGTGAAAATATATCATGATAAAACCTACATACCATATACATGTCCCTACGAATTTCAAAGGTATGTTTTTTTATTGCAAAGAATGGCGAGAGTAGCATGGCGTTCGTCTGATTGTAAGCATTACGACTGCTCATGAACAGTAGCAAAACCACACAACATCTTGAATTAGAAAGCAATTCTGGGCATTCCACTGCCCTCGCCATCCTGAGACATAAGATTTTAGGTATCAGTATGTCCAGTAGTTACTCTGGCTACAATTTCCATCAAAGCGTAACCCAACATTTCATTTACATTACTGTTTGGCATTAATATTACATGCATTAAAATAAACATTACTAAAATTGGCAAAGCAGTTATTTCGTTTTCCTTTACCGTTTCTAAAGATCTTTACCTGAATTGATATTGTAAGGCCTGACTGTCCTTTTATGACCGGCTTGATTCCAATATAACACTGTCTCGTAGAATATGGAAGAAAGAACAATTTTGTGGTTGATTTCCATTGGGAGATCTGATAACCCTAATTCCGAGAATATTGGAACGCTCCTACTAATTCCCTCATTCGTTTTTTCGCCAATTTTATGGTATTTATGCTATATTAAATTATCGTATTAATAAAATACCATCTTTCTTCTTGCATACCATCCTTCAACAATTATCATTTTCTATAAAAAGTCCTCATTTATTGATTGATTATTCAAAAAAATAAGAAAAAATCACCCCGATACCCGATCAACATTCACCTCCAAAGCAATTCCGAGACAAAAGGCAAAAATGACAAAGCAGCAAATGGCTTTAGAATATAAAGCAACTCTTAAGGACACAATGGATGCGGCATTCAAGTTTTAATAAGTTTTCAACATTCTGCAACAATTAATCTCTCAGTGCGGTGAATATGGAGACGTTAGATCTTAGTTTTGAAAGTTTAAGGTGCCGTGCTAATTTTATGTGTGACCCGACTTGGTGACCGTGGGTTATGTATTATAATGAATGCGGTGTATAAAGATATGCGCGAAAATAGTTGAATTATGAAATGCTAAATTTTGTTAAACGAGAGTAACTGGGCATATTGAAGCTTAACATTTTATGTCTCAGGATGGCGTGCGCAGTGGAATGCCAAGCATTGCTTTGTAATTTATAGTGTTGCATGGTTTTCCTACTGTCCAGGAGCAGTCGTCTCGCTTACCAACAGGCGAATGGCTTACTCGTCTCTCCAATAATTGCAATAGAAAAACCCGAGACAAAAATTTGAGGATATCCAACAGTGGATTCTTACAGGCTGATGGTGACTGCTTCTTAGATGATCCTTGTAAGCATTATGATTTAAAATATGTTTTTTGTTTATGTCTCTCAATCGTACTCTCGATTGTAGAGGAGGCCCGTGCCCTGCATTGGGACGTATATGGGCTGAAATAGATAAGTTCTTTTTTTGTAACCTAAGATATTTAATCTTATAATGCCCACCAAGAAGAAACTGTTCACAATATTCCAAGAAATAATTTTATTAGATTTTTCAAGAACTACTACCGTGCTTCTCCAGGAAATGACAATTGTGAGAAATATACGTCTAAATCAAATACAGACCAATAGGAAAAATATAACTTTAATAAGTAGAAATTATTTTATGATATTATTTTGTTCATAAAAAGACTGAATTTTACGTCAAATATTTGCCAAAAAACAATTTATTAAAATAAGATTTTATTGATGAAATTCAAATCTTATCTTTGAAAATTGAAATGCATACAAATTCGTTTACCGCCCGGGGCGGGGTAAAGATAGTTATTAGGAGGTTCTGAAATTACTTTGCAAACTGCAAAAGATGTTGCGATCGATGAAGTTTTTGTATTTCAATCTCCTCCGAACCGGGCTGTACTGAACATTTAATTAATTGGCTGTCACTTTGCTTGCTACGGTATAAAATATTTACTTGGTTCACGTGATTGACTTGTAAGTTGGAGCTCCAGGATATTAATCAGTCCAAAGATATAACTTCTGGGATATTAATTACCGTATTAAATTATCAATATATAGAGCTGAAGAGTTTGTTTGTTATCTCTAATCTCGGAAACTACTGGTTCGAATTGAAAAAAACATTTTTGTATTGGATAGGACATTTATCGAGGAATGCTATAGGCTCATCACGCTGTGACCTAGTAGCAGGAAGAAGGGAAGCAGTAGTGAGAAATCTAGCAAATACGAGGATTTTTTTCGTTTCTCGTGTTCCGATTGGTTTGTATATCAAAAGCTTTGGAAACATTTTGGCCATTATTTTGAAAAGTGTATGGGCTCGGCCCGGTTGCAGATACACTTTGGTTTTAAATATTCTATCGCTTATGTTTTATGTAGGATTATAATGGTGAATAATTTATTCAAATTAGTCCTTCAGTTTCAGACCTATTCAATTCAAACAATCAAATTTTTCCTCTTTATAATATTACATACATACATAATCTCACGCCTTATTCCCAGAAGGGGTAGGCAGAGGTGCCAGAACACCCACATTTCGCCATGTATGTTCCGTCCCACGATGTGATAGGTGGCGGGCCTATCGCCATATCGGGCACAAATTCCTGACTCTGGGCTGATACTGAATAGAAAAATCCAATATCACTTTGCCCAACCCGGGATTCGAACCCGAGACCTCAGCTTTGTAACCGTACCGTAGTACAACTACGCCACCGAGGCAGTCGTAATCGAGCAGTTATAATATTAGTTTAGATTTAAAAGTGAAATCTTACTATTACACCATTAATTACATTTTTACACCCTTGTGTATCCTCTTCTTATCACTACTATTATTTATGTATTATTTGGCTCAGAAAATAGTATGACTTCATGATTATTTGAGGTTTTCAAATACTTGCACAACATGTAACTTTAAGATCCAAACACACCAGAAAAGACGATAACTTCAGATTGTGTTTATGACACGATGTGCGCTGATTTATAAAAATGAACTTTCATGGCGGTTAAGCAAGGTGCTTTTTACGACTGCGCCTATAAAATAAGTAGGGTAACCTCACACATCATGGAACATATTCTCATAAATCCAAATTCATGCGCTTTTCTGAGAAAATTTCGTCTGAATAAGCTTGTTGCCGTATCTGCGAATTTTTATACTAACATGACTTAGTGATGATGTTTTTGTTGCTGTTAAGTGCATTGTAATGTGAAAATCTATCGGTGAAAGAGATGTTTTCATTCGTCGATAGATCACTATCAGCGGATCGGTAGGGTTTCACTGGTGGTAGGTCTCTCATATGTGAGAGGCCGCCTGGGTAGGTAACACCGCAATGTCTATTACTCCCGTCAAACAGCAGTGTAAATGCACTGTTGTGTTTTGGATTGAAGGACATATTGAGACTTAACATGCATAAAAGCCCAGTGTAATGCCAAGCATTGCTTTGAAATTCAAGGTGTTGTTAATTTTGCTATTGTTTATGAGCGGACGTCTCGCTTACCATCATGCCAATACCTCGCTCATCTTGCCAATCATAGCAATAAAATAAAGATCTAGTTACAGACATATACATACATATATGCATATAAATTAACCCTTTTTTCCCTAAAGAGATATACTATGAATAAGAAAGATTAGTTTTCCTCTATAGTAGAGAAAACGTGTGCCCAGCGATTGGTACGTATAATATTGAAACACTTCTCTATTTTGTACTATTATTACTATATTTTTATTTGGAAATATTCTTACAAGTTCGTTTTAAAATGAAAATACAATAATCAAAAACCAAAAACCACACTCCTCCATTTTTACATCAATCAAAATTAAAATAAAAAAGAATACATTCATTGCATTTGAAAAGTTAGACTGCCAGATATAAATATATGCTATTTATATAATTTAAGGTTGTAACAATATGAACTGGCATTATTTAAGCTATTTTAAATTATAATAGGATTTTAATTATTTACAGCCAGCTAGTATTACAGTCATTTACGATAATGTTAGGCAATAAAATTATACAACCAACCCAAACAGGGTTATACGGGTGATTAAAATAATAAACTTTATTTTTGTCCGAATCTTATTTATTAGGCGATTACGCTGTGTTATGTATTTCGTTTTAGATATTCATTGATTAATTTTAACATGTATATGTATTCAAAAAACATCATAGAAATTATTATATCTTTCTTTTTATCTCTTTCTTTCCTTCTTCAGCCAAAAGAAGTCCTCCCCCAAAGAAAAATAATAAAAAAATTTGATTGAATATGTTCATGACACAAACAAAAAAAAAACAATTTCTAATATGTCAGGATCAAGCAAAATGGCGGTCTATAGTCTCGGCCTACCCTTATGGAATTCAGCCGTGACGATTATGTATGTATGTAATTTCTACAGAATGTTAAGTCCACAACGCAGCAGTAGACCACTCAGACTGATTAGGGCCTAAACCTACTGAATCAAATTCTCAAGTGCTGAATAACGCTACGATCCACCCAAAAACAAAAAAATTACAACATAATATTTAAACCAAATGTATCATCAAATAATAATGTACAATTTTGACACAAAGCAAAAACTACACGACTTTTAAAACGTATATAAAATATTCATATAATCGTGTCAATCAAAAATTCCGTGTGACATTGTAAACCAGAATATATCATGCACGGTCCATAAAAACAGCGTATTATGCTGCTGATATTGAACATTTGATGTCCTTTGTGACACTGAGAAGGTAGGTGTGAAGGGGACTTTATTCAGATATAATACACCCAGTCACACAGTTCTGTGTCTCAGTAGGATGACCTCTTTAATATTTTGTTTTCTATATCAGCTCTTTTATCCACTGTAGGGCACGGGCCTACTCTACAATCCAGAATACGATTGAGAGGGGTTACCTATAACCACGATGGCTTAGTGCGGGGTTGACGTACTTTACACAAAATATGAGTTTTGAAAATTAACAATATAGAAGTTTTAGTGAGTGGTGATTGACTATCAATACACACATGACTCTAATCAGAACTGTGCCCCAATATTTAAGCCCGCGAACACTGGGAATATATTGGCAGTTGTATCTAATCGTACAGGTTACCACGTACATAATATATCTACCAAAATACTTGTGACATATAAAATTAACGTGCTTTTTTCTGAGAGGAAAACACAACCTTTCATTTCACAGCCAACTTCGTAACTAATTATTTTATAAACTACGACCAAAAACGAACCAAAACAAATATTTTTACCTCACAAATACGTAAATAGGAAAAAAAAGTAAATCTCTTTTTTTTAAGTTTAGTTACAATAATTGAAGGCTCTTATACTACCACCCGGCTTCATTTTCGGTCACAGTCTTGATATCTTCTGAATATTCGATATGTATGCAGTTACTAATATATCGTATTTTAGAAAACAAAACTGGTTATGTGTTTTGGTTTAAGAATGTATACATTAAGAACTGTTTATTTGTGTGATTTCATTATGTATTTGTCCTAAAATATTTCAATTCATGGCTTAAACAAAGCAATAGGAGCCTCATGTTATTTGAAGGGATTTGTGTTTCAACACGCGGGTGTATAGAACTTCCAGCAACGCCTAATTTAGGTGTTATTCATAATAGGATTATGAAGATCCCTGAGTTATGAATCTACCGGAATCCGATTGCAGATTATGTATGTAAGATAATAAATAACATCCAACAGTCACATATATAGTCCTGATCCCACACTAAGATCGAGTCTTGAGTCGAGGGTATCAGGAACTACCAGAGACTTTTCGGTCTCACAAACACCCACACCCGGAAGAAATATTTGTGGGCCGCACAAACATTTCTCTCGGTGCGGGGATTGAAGCCGCGGCCTCTCGTTTCACAAGCGGCGTCTAACCAACTGCGCTACGGAGGCTGTCATCATAAAACACTACCGTATACATAAACTCACGCTTTTTTCCTAGAGGTAAGCAAAGGTGTAACTAGAAAATCCACATTCGCCTTGTATGTCCCCAAGATGTAATAGGGGGCGAGCCCCAAATTCTTGACTCCGGACTGAAAAATCCAATGTCACTTTGCGTGACCCGGAATTCGAATACCAGACCCAGGTTTTTAAACATATAGTCGATCACCTGCGGCACCGAGACAGTCGATAAAATACTCTAACACATATGAATACACTCATGCTCTCGTGTTTCGGAGGTCGTAGGCAAGGTTATCATTAGTAGCACCCAAATTTTTACCAGGTTTACTGGCCCCCTTAGATGTGACAGTACTGTATACTGGATCCGCCCATATACGTCTCACTGCAGTATACGGACCTCCTCAACAATCGAGAGTATGATTGAGATTTGTTAGGCTATATAGTCCAGCACGCTGGCCTTGTGCGGGTTGTTAGACTTTACATACCGTAGAAAATCATTCAAATTGGTATGGTATACAGGTTTCCTCACGATGTTTTATTGTTGTGGGTATTAGGAACTACAAGATAACTTTTGATCTCATAGACACCCATACCCGAAACAAATTCCTTTGGATCACACAAATATGTGTATTTGTCTCAGTGCGGGGATCGAACTCGCGGCCTTACGTTTCACAGCTGGCATCTAACCAACTGCACCACAGAGGCCGTCTACTTGCTCAGAAATATTACTTGAATGTATGGCAATAGGCTTTTTAATTTCTATGACATTAAGAACGACAATAAGTGCCAGCGCAGATCGAAACGGCATGGCAAGGGATTTCATTTTTATTAATGGATACTGTTCGGGCATTTTTTATCATTTTATATGTGGGTAGGCTACAAAACTATGGACTCGGGAGGGGCGTTGCGCCGTCCGTCACTTCGGCACTCGGTCGGCCATAAGAAACATCTCAGCGTGTGATATTTTTAATATTTTTTACTGTAATCCTTAGGTGTGAAATCGAGGTTCCATGTGTTGGTGAATCATTAAGCAAACGGCAGTGGATGTCCAGGTTAGTGGTCTCCTCATATGACTTGATGTTAAATGTCTAAACTAAATACCGACCGCAACCACACCAGTTAATTGCGTAAACATATACTCAAACTTATCTGGTAGGAATACGACTTAAATTCGAATTATTTATGCCGTAGCATTAAAAGGCATTTCTCGATGGCCTTAAGCTTCACGAACTGTGGGTGGCGCCTACCGTCACCTCTACCTACTTCTTTAGAGGTAAAGGCAAATTATTTATCTATTTTCTATTGGTACCAAAGGCTCGAAAAAGTTCTTCGATAAAATATACACTAGATACAACATGAGCGCTTAAAAATTGGCACCAAAAAAGAGTGCTTTAAGCACTCTTTCGCTTTCAGTCACGCACCGACCGTTGCTTCTAAAACGTCGCAGAACTCTAGACAATATTATGTGAAAAGCTACTTTAAGCTCCAGGAATAAGGTGGAATTTGTGTTAATATATTTGGAATATGTGACCTTTTTGTTAACTTTTTTTGTTTTAATGCATCGGTGCCAATTTTTAACAGAACATTTACAGGGATCTGTGTATCTAGTGTATATTTGATCGAAGAAAAAGTCACATAAAAATACATAACCCTTTGACATTAAAAGTGATCTTAAGAACAGATTGGTAGTATTAATTTGTATCACACGTACTTTTCGTTTGATGTACATAGGTGCGTAGGATTTTCAAAAGGAATTAACCATTACACGCTTTGCTCGTGTGACAAAATAATTATCAAAGCATTCCAACACCAGGTTAAGTGTAATAAATTTAATGAAAATTCTAAACATGAACCTACCTATTGTTACCGTTATACTGAACTTAGGATCTTTCAAAAGGAGCTCAGGAAAGCTTATCATTATTGATTTACTTTCGATACAAACGAACCCTTCGTAAATAACACTTCATAATTCTCTTGACGTTATTGGCTTTCTATGTGGACTGTACCGAAAAATAGTGATATTTTTTGTAAATATTTGTTTGTTTGCTACATGTATAGACTTGTCTTACTTTTGGCAAAGCTAACAAAGGAACTAGAAAGAAATATATCAACTGGTGACAGGGTCTGTAAATCACTCAAAATTCAAAAGTCCAACTACTACAGACCTCAAGACACATAGTAAGCTCCTTCTGCGCAGATCGGATTGCAAAAACCAGCTAGCTTTTTAAATTAAATCAGTTGTAAAATAAGGGTCATTAAATTGTAACAGTCACTGAGCGGATGACTAAAATCTCAATCTAACCCGCGACAATGAAAGCGATAAATTAATTAAAATATCGGGAAGTTAAAAAACCAAAACTAAACTAAATCCGTGATAATATCCGTAAAAAGAGTTTAATTTAAATTATATCTACTAATTAAATGTTGAAATAATTTACTATCCTTATTTTTTTATACGAACGTGAACATTTTATAAACAAATCTAGACGTTTCTAAGAGCTCTCGACCCGAAGTAACTGACCCCAGATTTTTTAATATTAAAAGAAAACACAAAATATCTTTAGAAATGAATATGGATAAATAGCTCCAACCTACCACTTTAATTAAAAAATCTTTGAAGGCGTCCTACCGTAAGCAATTAATAAACTAAATTAGGTTTATTATAATTAATACCTTTGTGTATGTATGACTAATTATCTAGGTACTACATTTTAATTAGTATACAATTAAGAAGTCATATTAATACTATTTTTATAGTATACGGAGCAAACGAGTAGTCCTAATATTAAGTGATCACATCCACCCATGAAAATCTGCAACTATGCAGATGTTGATGGGTTGTACGTTGAAATATGTTGCCGGCATTTAAGATGGGAATACGAAATTTAATGAAAAATATATTTAAATTCTTCAATATAAAATGGCACGGGTTCAAAAACCGCATCGAAATATATTTGTACTATGATATTTCTAATTCAAGAAATCTCATTTGACATTTCATACTTTTATCATAAATAACTTTGTGAAGACGTAACTCACACAATTTCAATAAAACTTTCCGTAAAACCATAGAATTATGAAGCTATTCTTATTTTATTACAGGATTTACAATCCATAATAACTAAATTTAAATATAAATCCTTTAAATAAAGCAAAACAACCATTTTAAACAACATACTTTTTTACTAGACGTCATTACAAAGTCACGTCGTTAGGTCTTCCATGTGTAGAGTTGAGACTATGCAAACGGATTTGTATACGCATAATCGGTAAAAATATAGAAATAATCGAGCAATTTTAATCCAGTTGTTTTCTAATTTTAAAAAGTACTGAATTATCAGCTAATAACAAGCATACTATCACCGAACAACCATCAGTAAATAATGTAATAATAATTTTAATAAAAGGCAATAATTTAATAATTTAACAATAATTTTGTGTATGTGGTGGCCTGTTGGTAAACGGACTGCTGAGACGCGGCTGCCCACATGTTCACGGTGGTCGCGGGTTCGAATCTCAAGGCAGACCTCTGACTTTTCGAAGTCATGTGTGTATTGATAATCAGTCACCACGCACTAAAACGGTGAAGGAAAACATCGTGAGGAAACCTGCATACCATAGCGATTTATAAGAATTTCTATGGTATGTAAGTCCGCCAACCCGCACTAGGCCAGCGTGGTGGACTATATGGCCTAACCACTCTCAATCGTATCCTCGATTGTAGAGTAGGCCCGTGTCCTACAGTGGAGCGTATGTGGGCTGATACAGAACAATAATTATTCATTTAAACATGTAGCGATGGTACTTCAAAAACGTAGATAAAAATCGTGATGCGTCATCTTTTTCTATCCCACATCTAGTACTAATTGTGACAGCTTGGAATGCGCACGAATTATTAGTGAAAAATATATATGTACAAAGAATAAATATTGTAAGGAATGATAATATCGAACCGTTGGCGTCAAAATAAATTGGAAATTCCGAAAAAAATCGTGTCACAAAAAATTGCCATTTCGACTCAGTGGGCCGGGCCGCTAGTAATAAATAAATCATTGCTTTTGTTCCTTAATACTAAAGTGACTTATGCAATTGTGGATGTCTCATTAGGATAAAGATGTACATAAAAAAAAACGAAATAATGTAAACTAAAAATATAAACTGTAATCGATTAAGAAATACAAACAAATAGTATCGATATCTCGTTAATAATCGGATATTGTACTAACCGATTTATTTGACATCATCCCTATTTCACAATTTTGAGATATGTCAAATGGAACTTTTATAATTAGATAGATAGTAGCGGCGCGGCCCAGCTTTTCGCCCGGGTATAAATAGATTTCTGTGCAATAATATGTACGTATTATACATTATAAACCTTCCTCTTGAATCACTCTATCAATTAAAAAAACCGCATCAAAATCTATTGCGTAGTTTTAAAGATTTAAGCATACTAATGGACATAGGGACAGAGAAAGCGACTTTGTTTTATACTATGTAGTGATGACTAACAAGCACATTAAACAATACTTAGCACAATATAATCACAATATAAATACATACATAATTAAAAAAAAAACTGGCATTATTATTCTTAGTTCTGGTAATGATTCTTTGTAATTTACTGGTAGGTCTCTGATATGCGAGGGGCAACCTGGGTAGGTACCCCGCAATATCTATTTGTCCCGCCAAAAATCAATGTAAATGCACTGTTATATTTCGGATTGAAGGGCTTTGTAGCTAGAGTAATTACTGGACACATATTGAGTATTATGTCTCAGGATGGCGAGCGAAGGAGAATCAAGCATTACTTTGTAATTCAAGGTGTTTCGTTTTGCGACTACTTACGAGCGCTCGTATCGCTTACCATCAGGCAAACGGCATGGTCGTCTGCCATTAATTGCAATACAAAAATTTTGACACTTTTTGTCCTGAATATAAGCCTTTAGTCATATAACACTAGTATAAGCCGTAGACTCACGTGTCCAATGTCACACGCTTCGGATTGTCAACAAGGCAGAGGCTCGGAATCTATATTATTGTATGAATGACGTCATTGAGATCCGTATAGGATCACAAAGGTGTTTAGTAAGAGGATATGTACTTGCTATAGCTATATTTGTTATACCGGGTATATCAAGACTGCTACCGAAAACGAAACCGGGTGGTAGATTTAGTTAGTACAAACACAATACAACTAAAATTTTTGCAAAAAACCGACATTCTTTATGTTTTTTTTAAATATCATCATTTTTACCTTAGATTATTTATAAATAAAAAGGTATACACTATTATTTTAGGAAAAAATGTATTTACCACCCAAATATGGTCGTAGAAAAAAATATGTCTTTTTTGCAACTTTTTCTGTTGCATTGTGTCGCTTAAACTACCACCCGGCTTCGTTTTTGGTAGCAGTCTTGATATAACCTGTATATAAAATTAATAAATCAATATTCTTTTTTTTTATTTAGCATAATTTTTAACAATAAAATATCTAACAAAGTATTAGTTTCTAAGCCATAAAAATATCAACATTTAACAACGAAGAAAGCCTTATCGAAATATGATGAATAAGTATTTCTCTTACATAGCCGGACCCGCTCAGACCCTCCGAAACAAAATATCACATGAAAACAATACGAAAAGGTCACCGTATACCAAATTCAAGTGAAAAACATCACGAATGCCAATTAAATTTCAACGTGCCATCGTTGATTAGAATGTTTAATTGTTAGTTTAGGATCCGTACAATTACCATTTCATAGTGAAATTATAATGTTGTAAATATTCATGGTTTCCAATGTTGTCTTGGGCGGATATGAAGGCAATCGAATTTGCAATTGTTACCGTTTCTATTCATCGATTAATGTTTTGAGTAAAATTTAGTTATTTAGGAATAGATTTCCGGATATATATGAAGTATTGGTATGACAACATCCGTGGCGCAGGCGGTTAGACCCCGCCTGTGAAACGAGAAGCCGCGGGTTCGATCCCCGCACCGAGAGAAATGTTTGTGCGCCCCACAAATATATATTTCGGGTCTGGGTATTTGTGAGACCGAAAAGTCTCTCGTAGTTCCTGATACCCACGACACAAAACTCGATCTTAGTGTGTGACTATGTATGTGACTGTTGGGCATTATTTATTTATTTATTAATTGTTAGATAGGTACTTGTTATTACAGTAACATTATATATAGGGTATATCCAGACTGCGAGCGAAAATGAAGCCGGGTGGCAGTTTTAGTGTCTACAGACACAAAGCAACTTAAAAGGAGAATGTCCCTTTGAAACAGTATCGGTCTGAAGATTTTTGTGCCACAATGAAACCTAACTTTTTTGTGTACGGTAAAATATATATTTTCAATAAATATAAATATTATTGCGACCCAGGTCCGGAATTCTTGGAGAAATTAACTTAAAGTCCAATAAAAAAAAATTGTCTTCGGCTCTATGAACAAAATATAAAATGTGATGATAATGACTTTATTTTATAAAAATCTGGCGCCTGAGATAAAACAGGAAAACGTTTAAGGACAAACCATAAAATTCTATAATGAATTTTAAACAGTGTCGGTATCGGGATCGCCATATTTTTTATCAATACTATAAATGGGCATTTTCCTTTCGATGTTTTAAATCATAGTGTTTGGGTATACTTATTGCTAAAATAATAATTCCAGCCACAGAGTAAAAACTATTTCTATTTAAAAATTTACCCAAATCAGTAAGTAAACTAAGCGTAAAGATGTAACGACATACATACTCATTCACGTACACTCATAATTTTTACAATATCATTGCTATTAGTAATATTTCAACCCACGTGCTCATTACAGTATCTAATCGTAATTTCATATTGTAGGAGTATATTGGATCTATGTGGGTTGGAAGGATGAATTCCAAGTACTGGACAATATAGTCCAACAAGGATCGTTGACGCAACCGCATATTATTAGATTTACATACTCTAAAATTGATACTCCATATAGATTCTCCCTTGATCTAGTTTACTCAATTTCTCAACCCAATATCTTAAACACACTTAAAACAATCTAATTACAAAGATATTTTCAAAAGTTTAGATTAAATTGCATTTGAAAACAAAAGAGGTTTGAACTCACTTAAAAAAACAAAAAGCTATTTTCTTATTTCGAAAAAAGAACGTAACGCTTTCCATTATTTACGGCCAGTGTAAATGTAACCACAAAGGTCTAAGAGTAAAGTTCGCGTGCCTCTTCACCCTTACGGGGTCACACAAGTGCGAGTGAGATAGACTTTGTAGAGTGTTCAATAAGATCAGACTTAGCTAACTTAATCAATTAGGCTTTGATGGCCTTTCAATTAATTATCATAGTTACGTAATGAGGGCAATACGGCGGTTTAATGCGACGCACAGACATTGTTCGAAGGTAATCGGCTATATTGAAATTTGATGTGTGGAATGAATATTTGTAGTTCATTGACGCTCGAGAGTTTATTTAGGTCAAATAGTAGAGGTTAAACGTGTATTAAAAATTAATGGTTTAAATTTCAGAGCTCAGGTGTGTGCTCCTACATAAATAGCTAATGTTCAAATATTTTGATAAATTCTTAATTTTTTATGTCTTAGTTGTAAATTCATTTAAATATGTGATTAATAAATCAATAAATTGTAAATGTATATACTCAGCCATGCCGATTCAGGAGAGTCTTCGGGGCGCAAATATTTAAAAAGCCATTTAAGAAATGAAAAGATGCAGGCTCGGGATCGATTATATTACTCAAAAAAAAAATCGAGAGACAAAAAATCCATCCACCCATCCATCCATCCAGCCATACGCAGTCAACTCCCTTCCCTATCTTCCCTTAACTATACAACAGTCTATTGAAAAAAAATCATTTTAATAAATAATTATTTAGTGAAAGTAACTCCTAATCCCATCTCTTTTACTTTTCAGTTTATCACAAGATCAACTTTATATAACTTTACATTGTCTTTCTGTTAATTAATCGTAAAACGGCAGATATACAAGACTAAAAATTTCATTAAGTGAATATTTACAAGTCTACTTTGCTAAGTAATAAGTAACTTGATACTACAACTTAAACTTTTGATTATAATAAAATTTTTCAAATATAGGTTCAATCTAATCAGGCTGTGAGATTTAAATTAAAAGTTTAATTCTGAAGTATAAAAGAAAGTAAGAAAGACAGTGTTTTATTGGCACGCTTAAAACACAACACATACAGCACAAGTACAAAAGGAAAAAAAAACAAATAAAAGGAAACAACTGCAACAAAAAAGAAAAAATAGATTAAGTCAAGTTTTTTTTATTGGTATGAATGGTACAAAGAGCATGTCATTTGCCTAGTGGTAAACGATACGACCGCTCATGGATAGTAGCAAAACTAAACAAGACAAAACAAAACACACGAAATTACAAATGTGTCCAGATAGATTTATCAAGATCTGAAGCGAGGCATACTTAGTGGCATTCTGAGGAAGAACCTTAAACAATAACCACTATACGGTGGTCGCGGCTTCAAATTCCAGGGCACACCTCTGAATTTCAGATTGATGTGTTAATTGGTTCACTCGCCACTATACCGAAGAAAGAAAACATAGGGAGGAAACCTGCATACCAACGCGATTTTAAGAATTTATATTTCTAAAGTCCGCTAACCCGCACTAAGTCAGCGTGGTGAACTATATAACCTTGCCCCTCTAATCATAGTCTCCATTGTGAGCGGATTATACAGATTGCAGATTAAATAACAAAGTAAGACATAAAAACACTTTTCATCCACGTTGCTGAACGATTTGCCTTGCAACTTTATGACAAGCTGCTTGTCTGGCAACAGCTTCGAAAGTATGTCTTTTCAGTTTTTTTTTATTGCAATGAATGGCGAGACGAGCATGCCGTTCGCTTAATGGTAAGCAATACAGCCGCTCATGAACAGTAGCAAAACCAAACAACACCTTGAATTACAAAGCAATGCTTGGCATTCCACTGCGTTCGCCATCCTGAGACATAAGATGTAAAGTCTCAATATGTCCAGTAGCTACTCCGGCTACAATGCCCTTTAATCAGGAACACAACAGTGCATTTAAATTACTGTTTGGTGGGAGAAATAGACATTCAGATAAACCTTTACAGTTTTCTTCGTCATTAAACTCAGCTATAATAATAACCTATGAATACACGTAGCTTTGAAAGGGCAAAAGGGTCGATCCGAATACCCATAGATTGGTTGTTACTATTAAAATACCATAATATAACACGAGTATGTAATTAGTTCGGTTTGTATAACAATTTTCAGTCGTGTTATTGAAATTATTTGGGTCAAACATAGGTGAGACAATCAATCAAAAGTTTTTTTCAGTCAAGAATCATAAAGTCTATAATTACGAGTATTTATAATTACTATGCAAGAGGCCGCCTGGACAGGTACCATCGCAATGTGTATTTCCCTTAAAAAACCCAATGATATTGATAAAGAATCCATATAAAAATCATAGGTATTTCACCTTATACTTCAAAAAATATTATGGAACGCTGGAACTATATCTGTTAATATATTTTTTATTCAAAATAGAGTAGTGGTTTTTAGCCGGTGGTCCGCATTGCACCCACTGCACTTTCACGTCACTCTTAACACTGCCCATTGCCCTCCCCATAGCATTACCGTGTCGAGTAGTTTTGTCCCTTCGGAAGGCCTCCTCCACACAAAAACATCAAAGGGCGGGTTATCATATCAAATCGCGAGACCCTCCTCTTGCTTATCACCCCACATGATCACACACACCACCGTACAGTGATACAATTTAACATACAAATAAAACAAAGGAATAAAAAAAACGGTGTTCCAAAGATGATGGTGAAAGCATCCCAAGGGGTCTGTGAAGCCATCCTAAGGAAAGAAAAGAAAGAAGGAAAGAAAATAAATTTATTATTGACCTA
Organism: Hyles euphorbiae; assembly: GCA_023078785.2. NCBI lineage: Eukaryota > Metazoa > Arthropoda > Insecta > Lepidoptera > Sphingidae > Hyles > Hyles euphorbiae. Next base: position 13,649,053 of record CM041047.1, read on the forward strand.
CATTAAGATGAATAAAAATAAAATACAGCAAACTGTAAATAGTCTAGTTAATGCCACTTATTGTACGCTTATATTAACCTACACTACTACCAACAAGACTATTACTAAAGATCTAATAAAAAAGAATAAAACAAAAAGTATGAGATGGCCAATAAGGCCATTTTTAAGACAATTTCATGCATAATTAGTGGATATATAGCAAATACTTTATTTATTTACATTTAGGTACTGTATTAACATACAATCAAATCAGTCAACTAACTGGATGGTCAAGGCTACATAGAAATTAGTTAGAGTCCCAATAGGCAATAATGCATCGACAAATATCCAACAGAATGGCAAAAACTCAGGTATTGGCTCAATTGGGCTCAATTATGCACAAACACGGCACATTTGCGTGGGTTAATATGAAGAGTTTTCCTACACTATGTACACTGATCACTATTCAGGCGAATACGAATGTTATGCCACAATAATTTAAAAGTTGATTAGACAAACAAAAATGGCTGTCCCCCTACCCTCTTTAAATACACTTTCGTGCCTCGGTGTCTGTGATTCCGAAAAGTCTCTCGTAGTTCTTGATGTGGGGTCAACACTTTGTATGTGACTATTATATTTATTTACTTCCTTTTAAATACACCTAATAGTCACATACATAGTCCTGACCCCACTATAAGATCAATCAACTCTTGTGTCGTGGGTATCAGGAACTTTGAGAGCCTATTCGATCTCACCCTCACCCAGACTCGAGAAAACCACTGTTATTAGCTTTGCATGCAAAAAGATTAAAAAAGTCCATGCCATAACCTGAATATACAAAAATTGGGTAAAGTTACGCAAAAACTCATTTAAGTTTCCGTAAGGGACATAAAGGGCGTACGATATATTTAAGGGTAAATTTTTCCCTTTACCCTACAAAGAGCTGACGACCACATATTCTTATTAAGAATTCATGGTACATAGATATATTTGTACGAGGAAAAACATCGTCAAATAAATAGAAACGGTATCAATTTATCTGAGCATCGATGGAGTATTATTAATCGTTGCTATGGCAACCATGAGCGTTCGTACTCAACCTATACTTAGGTCGTTTCAAAGTGGGACCTAAGCCCTTAGCAGTTCCGAAAAGAGCATGCCGCTGATCGATATAGTATTTTGTTATTATAATGAATGATGAAACAAGCATGCCATTCGCCTGATGGTAAGTGATAAGACTGCTCTTGGACTATACCAAAACTAAACAGCACTATTAATTGCAAAGCAATGCTTGCATTCCACCGCGCCGGTCATCCCGAGCCATAAGAGGCTAGGTCTTAATATGTCCAGTAGTTACTCTACAATGTTCTTCAAACCGGAATACAACAGTACATTTACACTGTTTGGTGGGGAAAATAGGCATGACAGTAGTACATACCCATATCGCTTAATATGAGAGAATATTCAGATATTTCATAAACAAAAAAACAAGTATGCATTCAAAACGATGAAGTATGTATTGATATATATCGTAAGGAAACCTGTATACCATAGTGATTTATAAAAAAAATTATGGTATGTCTGTCATTCAACCCGCACTAGGCCAGCGTGGTGGACTATATGGGTAAGGCCACTCTCGATTGTAGAGGAGGCTTGTGACCTGCAGTTGGCCGTATATGGGCTGATACATTACTCAAAATCAATCGATTATCGGATCATGTGCTAATTTCTACGTATTTCTATCCATTAGTTGCTGTGGTATCAATTACGTTGCTTCTGAGTAATATAGCTTATTTGAACAAAGCATCCTATATTATTATCAGCTTTGGAATCATGTACCAAAGATGTAAAGGTAATTTAAGATGAAAAATTATATATCAAGACTACCGAACATGAAGCCGGGTGGTAGTTTCAGTGACTTCAGACACAATGCAATGAAACATTTCCCACCGAAAAGCGACTTTATTTTTGTGATTTTAAAATATAATTGGTATTGTGTTGTAAGTCCATAAATTTTGCTTAAATAATAATTTAAACCCTTGCAAACACTTATTTAAAATAAACAGGTTTATACTATTGTTTTAGAAAAAAACTGTGTATTTGCCACCCAAATGCGATGATATTTGAAAATTATTTTCGGTAGCATTCTTTATATAACCAGTATATTATAGTCGCCTTGTAACCAGTATATTATAGTGCGTGGTGGCCTGTTACGTGCGTGGTGGCCTGTTGGTAAACGGACTAGACGCGACTGCCAACATGTTCACGGTGGTCGCAGGTTCGAATCCCAGGGCACACCTCTGACTTTTCGGAGTCATGTGTGTATGATAGTCATTCACCACGCACTAAAACGGTGAAGGAAAACATCGTGAGGAAACCTGCATACCATAGCGATTTATAAAATTTCTATGGTATGTAAGTCCGCCAACCCGCACTAGGCCAGCGTGGTGGACTATATGGCCTAACCACTCTCAATCGTACTCTCGATTGTAGAGGAGGCCCGTGCCCTGCAGTGGGACGTATATGGGCTGATCCAGACAGATAGTCGCCTTATTAGTTTATTGATAGTTTTTGTCGCTACAAATCGTAAGATACTGCGTATATGGTCCCAGGTCGCCAAATTTTAAAAGTGATTATATTTTGGTCAGAACAATTCAAAAGGCCCTGCGGTTGGAATTTACGCTGAATATGACAACAGATCTTCCTTACTTATTTCTGTAGATAAGGCACAAGCTTCTATATAAATATAGGTTATGTATAACCTACGTTTGTATGTATGTTTAGTTAGGATAACTCTTATTTACTTTAACATAATATATCCATCCAAAGGTTGTCTGTCAGAAATCGCCTAGAGCGATTAGACCGCCATTTGTATTCTATATTTTCATAGCACATCTATGTTTTTTTTTGTTCTTGTGTGCAGAAAATAAATAAAAGATAAGTTAGTAGTTTTTGATACCCACGACACAAGACTTAATTGATCCTAATGTGGACTATGTTTGTGACTGTAGGGTGTATATAAGGTATTTATTTAAATTATACGTATGATCATATACGATCAAGAATTATCATATATAACGGATCATAAATTAGTACCGTTGTTTTCTTTTTTTTTTAATTTAGCACGACATATTATATTGTATTTTTTTTTGTGCAATAAAGTGTATAAATAAATAAATAAATAACTGCACTGCACCTGATGCTAAGCGCAAATGCCGTCCAGGCAGAGTATCAAATTGCATCAGTCGGCAGTCCTATGCCATTCGATACAATTATTCCGGCCTGCCTGTCAGTTTGGCTACAGTTCCTACCTCTGGTAATGGATTATATATTTAATAAATAAATAATAACATTCATATTATATTTATAAAATTATCTTAATATTATCTGTCTCAACCGTTTTAATCCAATTTATCTGAAGGTTGTCTGGAAGACATCGCATGTCGATAAGACGATTGTAACATGTGCTTTTAAGTGTCTTATAAAATTATTTTAATTGATATGGAGATTAGGATAATTATTAAGTTTAAACAACTAGCCCAGTATTGGAAAATTCGATGAATTGTCGTCAAACAAGTCAGTCATATTTAATAATATTAAATTCACTAAAATCACATGTTCCAACTTCCAATATATAATTCAAATCAATTCATTGAAATTATATACACAAAATAAAAAAAAAAAATGTTTTTCCACTTCCGCAGTTTTTAATAAACAGTTTTATTTTATTAAGTCATTTTATTATTAATTATCCCATCAAAAACATCCTGTAAAAAAATCCAAGTCTCGCAGCTCAGTTTTTCTACGGCAAAAAGTTGTGAGATCCATGTAATACCAAGTCGATTAATTTATTTAGTCCTTGATTAAGGGACGTTCTGTATAAAGTTATTACGTAAGTTATTATCATATCAATATTAAAAATTCTTTACGTTTTAAATAAATAGATAGACTTGGCCATCGCATGAAAACATAATGTATCGTACAATTTATGCATAATGCTACTGGCCAAGTCGATCTATTTATTTAAAACGTAAAGAATTTTTAATATTGATATGATAATAACTTACGTAATAACTTTATACAGAACGTCCCTTAATCAAGGACTAAATAAATTAATCGACTTGGTATTACATGGATCTCACAACTTTTTGCCGTAGAAAAACTGAGCTGCGAGACTTGGATTTTTTTACAGGATGTTTTTGATGGGATCTCACGTCTTTTTGTAGAGTTCTACTTTATTCCTTTTCGGTACTTTTTATTTCTAGAATATAAATAAATAAATAATAAATAACACCCAACAGTCACATACATAGTCCTGACCCCACACTAAGATCGAGTCTTGTGTCGTGGGTATCAGGAACTACGAGAGACTTTTCGGTCTCACAAACACCCAGACCCGGAAGAAATATTTGTGGGCCGCACAAACATTTCTCTCGGTGCGGGGATCGAACCCGCGGCCTCTCGTTTCACAGGCGGCGTCTAACCAACTGCGCCACGGAGGCTGTAATATATATAATGATTTTTCTTAAAGCCTCTGTCTTATGGTTTCTTCTTATTTTTGTAGGTATCAATTTATCACAAATATAGCAGATTTGATTATTAGTGTTCTTTTTTTCATGGTGATTGTTTTCGAGCTATTTAGTCTATTTATTTGCAAGGTTATCTTTGTCATGTTTTTCTAGAGGAATGTTGTACAGTTTAATGGGCTGAATACACCCTTTCCCTCTTTATACCCCCCTCCTGTTATGCCTCATATATAATATATATAGATACCAATCTACAACTATTATTCCATTATATACGGGTACAACGAATCATTAACTGCAAATGTATCTTTGTAATCCTATACATTTATATGAGATTACAAAGTTATTCACGCAGTTGGGGTATCTAGAAAACTAGACAGAAATTATGAAATGTTAGATTTTTCCCTTACTTTAGACACTAAACACTAATTATATTCTAAATTTGAAGGTTCTATGTCTGCTAGAAGTGCCTTAGACTTTTGATGATCGGTCAGTCAGTCAGTGAGTGACAAAATTGCGAAAGTTTGACAAGTTATAATTCTTAAACTACTGGTTCAAATTGAATGAAATTTTAAATATACCGTGTTTACATAATGCCTAATTAGTAACTGAAAATTCAGGCTTCTTGCTTTAACCACAACGAAGTTATGGGGGGTTGAAAATGGTCTGAATTGCTTCGAGAAAAGGATAGTACGGCTGTGCCGCTTTTTAGCTCGACTTGGAGGGGGCACTGCCGTGCCCCCAGATTTGATGCGTAATTTTAATCAAACGTAATTTTCATAAAAAAATATACAAATATTGCATCGATTCCACGCAACCATATACGTATAGTGCTAAATTTTAGCTAAAAGAAGAAAGCTTTGTATTCAAATCACATTTAAAATTCAAATAGTAGTCTAGAGAGCAACTAAATTCGGTATTGCATCTAAGAAATTTTATCTTTAAGCCTCCGTGGCACAGTTGGTACGACGCCGACTGGGAAACAAGGGGCCGCGGGTTCGATCCCAAATACTTGTCTCAAGTCAGGGTGTTGGTGAGACCAAAAAATATCTTGTATATTCACGCCAAAAAACTGGACAAAACAACAACAAAAAGTAGGGTGAACATTTTGCCGGGTCAACAATATGTATGGCTGTTAGGTGTATTCATTTATATATTTATTTTATACGCCTACGAATATAAATTTCAATTTGAAAATACACCTGGCACATTTGATTTAATTAACTTTACTAACTTATACCATCTTTCTACTAAATTCTCACTATTCATCAAAATATATTAAAGTCTAGATCCAATGATATTATACCGATGCCTTTTCACTACAAACTCATATTATTCGTCAAATTAAACTAAAGTCTCTTAGAATGGCTTTTCAAGTAAAAGTTATACAAAACAAACAACTCAAAAATTACAATACTATGAACGAAATAGTTTAATTAGTTTACTGTTATTTTAGTCGAGGTGTAATATAGTTGATGGATTAATTACTATTTACACAAAGTGTATAGATAGGTATATACCTATACATACTTATCTATGTACTATGTAGATATATGTATCTATATCTATATAGATACATAGTATATAGATAAGTATGTAACAAAGTAGATAAGTATATATTATATAATTACAGCAATCCTTACAACCGTTCTATGTACAGATGCCATCCAAGTATGCTTGGTTAAATTAAGTTTAATTTTCAACAACAAGAATCTTAATGTGTTTTTTTTTTTTTCATTGCATTGAATGGCGATACGAGCATGCCAATCATTCATGACGGTAAGCGATACGTCCGCTCATGAACACTAGCGAAACCAAACACCTTCAATAACAAAGAAATACTTGGAATTTCACTGCATTCGCAGAGGTATAGGATACTAAGTTCAAATATGTCCAGTAGTTACTCCAGTTGTGTATGTAATTCGTAAATACTAAACATATCCTCGACACAACGTTGTCATGTTTTGCTAGCCAAGTCAACACAGACATATTGCGTTGCGTAGTGCTTATGCTTCACGTTCAAGAGAGACTGGGCAAAATTATTTCAATGCATGCTGCAGTATAATTTGGGCAATGATTATACGATCCGACACCTACCATCCCAATCATTTTGGGAAAAATATGCTCGGAATTAAAAATCAGTATCAATTTAACATTAGTATTATATTTATCTGCCTCTCTTTCTTAAGCTGTAAGAAGTCGCTGTACATAGCCATCAATTTTTTTTTATTGCTATGAATGGCGAGACGAGCATGCTGTTTGCCTGATGGTAAGCGATACGACCGCTCATAAACAGTAGCAAAATTCCACTGCGCCATCCTGAGACATAAGATGTTAAGTCTCAATATATCCAGTAGTTACTCTGGCTACAATGTCCTTCACTCCGAAACAAAACAGTGCATTTACGCTGCTGTTTCACGGAAGAAATAAACACTGTGGTGGTACTTACCCAGATGGATTCTCACACATAAGAGACCTACCACCAGTGAGAATTCAATGAATAATTTTTATTTTCATTTCATAATACCAAATTTTAATCAAAATATTTTATATTCTATCCAGTATGGTGTAAGTACAGAGAAAATGCTTTTATTTAACCAATAAAACGGAGATGCTAATAACGTTTATGCCGTATAAAGACGCAGAATATTTGAATATAAATGACGTATTTTTACGACGATGTTATATTTAATATAATAAATATATTCAAGTTATTATGGAATATAAAGAAGGTAACAAACGTTTTTTGTATTGGAAAAAATCGTGAAAATAAGTAATGGACTCCCAAAATAATGGACTAAAGCTAAACCCCTCTTAAAGATAGAGACATCCCATCTCCAGCAGTGGGACATATATAGATAGATGGACTATGTATATTTATTCATAGATTGACAGATTTTATACCGAAAATGTTATAAACATAATTCTAATCTAAACCATAAGAACATTATTTTATTAAAAAAATATCTTAATAATCAACTATTATACAAAATAAGAGATCAAACAAAATCATAGATATACATTATACATATAACGAAAATATCCATGTTTCACATGAACGAGGCATGATGAAATGTATTCAAGCAATAAATTCAAATCACACGCTTTTGTGAACACCTCTCGAATATATACAAATATATGTAATCTATAGAAAAGTGGCAGAATATTTTTTGTGCCTTTGCGTAAAATTAATCCTAACCGGTCGGGAATACGAGCTGTAAAATAGATTTGAAATTAGAATGCCGTGTTCCAAATTCAATTCCTAATGTCAATTTTATCGTGTTTGTAATTAGAGTAATTGAATCGTGTAACAATTCGTTTTCGTTCAAAATTGAATTACGAATAGATACGGTTTGTTGCGTAATTTGGTAATAAATATGGTAATTAAAGGCTCGTGTTCATAGCTGATATCAAGGTTACATTTGATTGGTTTACGTCTGGAATATATTATTATTTTGAGAGAAAATATGAAAGCTTTGAAATAATCTCATGACATCTTCACGCTAAGATTCGGAACTTAAGATTCTCTACGCAAGGAATTTACATTTCAAACGTCTAACGCAAAATTACACCTCAATCAGACCCGCGGAAAATATTAAAGGGAACATTTTCGCGTCCGTAATTAACATGTCCATCAAACGATCAAAGTAATCGTACTTAACGTTACTTACCATTTTCGCTCACCATCAAACAGGCCGCACGTAGCACCACCGAATCACAACACACAACATTTGTAGTGCGTCACTCAAAACTCGTATCTCACCACAACATACAAACACACACAAACACCGTGTATTTTTTGGATTTTTTATTACAACACACCGTAGCGGGACGTAGACAACGATCGGCTACGGCTCCGTAACTGCCGCTACGGCGAGCCGAACGCGTCCGAAGTTTGCCGGAATCGGCCGAACGCGTTCGGGAGTCAGGGCGAATTTCGCTCAGTCTTTCATATTTTATATCGGTCGGGGAGAAGCGGAATTACGGAGTTTGCTCGTGTAGGTTTTTATAGCGTAACGGAACCGGCTGGCATTCTATTTTCAAAAGGTATTTTTTTCGAGTCGTCAGCGGAAACTGAACTTTTTAATTTTTTTCCACGCTTGATACAACCGTGGATTTAGTTGATTATTCTGCTATTAGCCCGTGTTGTATTGTCTCTTTATACCGATACTCAGGTGGTTGGTACGAATTGAAAGTTCCCTTCAAATGAAAGTTCTCCAAAGAGGCCACGAGAACCGATTCTAATCATTCAACGTCTGTCATCTATTCGTGTTTTTGACGAAGATATTTTTCCTTGAGTATTTTCTGAGAGATTTTTTTAAAGATTAGTTTCTATTATTGTTCAATTTCTGTAAAATTATTTTTTCTTTTATGCTATCTCTGGAAGGTAATCCTTGACGAAATATAATTTAATTTTTTTATGTATTATAAAATACTAATTTGTTATCTTACTTATCTACAAATTCATGCTCTTAAATTACATACTGTCGTTATTCAAATATCGTAGCCATAATTGAGTGGCTCTTGATTATTAAACTGTCAAGTAAAATATTTATTTTTACTAATTTATCTATATGCACTTTAATGCACAAAAAAAAAACAAATACAAAGAGAAATCACATACAAAAAAAAACCCAAGGCAATGTCTAACCGACAACCATAGGATGGATATAATAAAGGATAAAGAGAGGGTAGTTTAAAGTGTAAAATATAGAAGCTAACAAGAAAAAGTATACTAAAATATGTTTTATTTGTGCTGTACATTGAAGTATAATTAAATTGTTGATTTATTGCAGTTAGTCACACCTCAAATGATGAGCCAACTTGGTTCATTTCTTATTTATACATCAATTTCCCTTACATGCAGTCGGTGAACAGAGAATTTTCAACTATCAAATGAATAAACATTAAAATACTTGATTTCACTTTATCACCCATATCATATTGCCTTCCCAGTGTCTTATTGAGCTTCAATTCGCTCTGAACTCCGAAAGGAATTCAGAAAAAAATATATTAAAAAAGTTGAATGAGACGGAATCATTGATCGCTTAACTTTCGTTTGACACCACGCTGAGTCTTTACGTCATATGTGATTTTAATGGGGAGGGGGAGAGGGGTAAAAGGGGTGAGAGGGAGAGAGAAGGGGAGGTTGGTGACATTCGAGGCAATAATGCTTTCATTCAGTATGTCCTGGGATGAATTGCGTTGTTTAACGCGCCATTCAGGCATAATGACCCGCGATGCTGTTTTTCAGCTTTTTTCAGCTGCTGAATTTTGCTGTTATTTATAAGCCTGGTAAATGCGTAATATTGGTTTTAAATTTTCGCTTAAGTATTTGTGTGAAAGAACATTTGTTTGGGCATGAGACGGAGGAATGAGCTAAGTTCAGTTTGAATTTACATGTTTGAGAATTTGAAGAAACATTTGTGTTTATTAATTATTCATTCTCCTATGGCCTAACCTCTCTAAATCGTACTCGTGATTGTAGAGGGGGGATATGCCTTACAGTGGAACGTATATAGGCCGATACAATACAAAAATAAAATCAATATCCGGTGTAAGAAAATATTGTTAGTTAAATAATCTTCATATTTTTTTGTATTGGCACAACAAATCGCCTACAATATGCCAGATAATAAGTCTAGCCGATACAACCACAGGGAAATATGTCGGTCGAGACAATTACTCCTATATGGAATCGTATAAATACACAAAGTGACCCGAAAATAGGACATAGCTGCTTGAATAACTACGACAGATTTCTACCATTATATACAGCAATTACTATTCGGGCAAATATACACATTCTATATTACATATTCAACTAAGCTGCGACTCCTGTGTAATCACTGTATTGTAAACTTGTTTTGAAAAGAGCAACGCTAGAGTTTCTTGCCCGTTCTTCTCTGGCGAAAACAGCCTCGTGAACTGGGTGGTAGTGGAAAAAAGTGACTGAATCTAAATAATGTATAACATTTTAAAGATGAATCTTAAGTAAAAATTATTTTAATGTCGAATAAAACTAAACCTGTAAACAAAACGTTGAGAAATAAAAAAATGTAAAAATCATACCACATTCTCTATACACTCCATAAATATTCATTTATATTTCAATGTGGAACATTAGTTTTAACCCAAGAAACCATTATATTTTCATTTCATTACATTAAATATACCTACCACAAGTTTATGGCTCTGTAGCAGTAAGTAATCATAACTATTTAAATATTAATAAAACTGTAATCAAGTCCACGTTAAATAAAACAAAAAGCCAAAAAACAAAACTTGGAGCCTTATGAAACTTATATTAACCGATGCAAGACGCAACACAAACAGAAGAGTCCAGCATCCGAGACGCGAAGGACCTTTGTGAAACTTTTTGATACAAAACTATGAAAGAATTGCAAAGTCCCATTAAGAAATTGAATGTGCCATTGTTGTATTAAAGGAACGCGAGAAGCCTTTGCTGCGTCTTAATGCTGCTGTCATTAACTGTCCTGATGGGCATTTTAAGAAACAATGCTAGATATTGATACTCGAGATTTAATTAAACTTTCATGTTAGTTATCACATCAGATGACCATGTTAAAATGAATATGAGTGATATTTTTGTCATTCATTTACAAACTTACCTGAGCGATTCGAACCTTAGACCTTGGCATTGTATTTGTACATTAGTATACTAGCGAGGCAATATTACTACATGTATATATAAACATCATTATATAATACTATTTAATTAATAATCCCCCCAGCCGATTTCGATTATGGCAATCGATAATTTTTCTCCTTTGCTATTCTCTATGACATGCTCTAACATGACATAAATAGCCAATCTTGTATTGTACACATTGTGGACAAGTTAAACTATAATTAACTATATAACATTGAGGCCACAGCGAGCACGAAGATGTAAATCCTGCCAATCATAGTCAAGGCCCGTGCCCAACACGGACACTTAAACCTTGAATTCCATCAATTTAGGTAATAAATAACGAACATATTCCCGCTCATAAATTACACAAACGTCTTGTATACGCCAAGAAGACCTCCAAGAAATACAAAAATATATAATTAATTACTGCTCGGATATAATAAATTAATTTTGTGACATTCTCTCGTGCTAATTATAAGTATTTATAGGAGTTTATGTAAGATCACCGTCCATTTGTCGTCTCTTATTTCATGGAATTAATCTTGTTGTCTTAAAATATAAAGATCTTATTTTCAGGGCTGAATTTATATTTCGGATACTGTTGTTTGGAGCTAAGATGCATTGCTTTAAAGTACGATATAAGGATAAGTTTGCAATAATAAGTTATTTTTCTGATAGCGTTTCATATTTTTATAATCAAATGCTAAGAAGTGAATCACTGATGATCGTTCCACAAGTTAAATCTTTATTCGGGCATCTGAGTTAAATTAAACACTTTTTTAATTTATTATTATCATACGATTTTTTTTTTTGTGTTTTGTACGACTGTAAAATGGTACAAATAAATTATTCGTACCTTATTTGTGATTAGTTTTTGCCCGCTAATTCGTCTGCGTGATTAAATGTACTTTACAATATGTTTAAAATCGATATTAATACTCTAAACCTTAGTTCGCCCCCATTTCTGCCCTCAAATGGAGAAAAGCCTGAGACCACGAATGACCGAATAACGTTATTATTTATTTGTGATTTTCACGTCGTGTCCCATTATATTCCGCTCCATCCCGTCTCTTTCTCACTTATGGCATGTAATCTAGTCCCATCACATCTCTTTGAGTATAAAAAGGTTGAAAATATATCAGATTTCCTTCCTCATCAAAATAATATAAAGTAATAATAATTAAAAGGACTAAAACTAATCCACATATTGACGTAGAGATGCTATAACAGATAGAAGTACCATCGTGGCAATCGATTTTTTATCTTTTATGTTATTTTTGCAATAAAAATACAAATCATATATTTTCTGACCTGAAACTCAACCCGTACATCGTAACTTAATCGAAAACTCCACAAGACAAACAAGTCGACTTAATTACCACAAACTTCCTCACATGAATTTTAAAATCGTTAGCTGGGTAATGACTGCAATGAGAATAAATATGAAAAGTGTCGTATGCATGGCGATAAGGGCACATTAGCGTGGAAATGTGTGAAGTTGTAATGGAGTAATACACGCTCATAATGTGATGAGCTGACACTGCCTAATGTACATTTTTATTACTTTATATTGACTGTTATGAAATTCACTTTGAAGCGAAACACTAAATAAATTACAGTTGTAGGAAACGAGTTGTGAGAAAAGCCTCGGTGAGGTAATTAAATACCACAGTACAATTACAACGCTGAAGGCTCGGGCTTGAATCCCAGGTTTGGAACTTTTTCTATTTATTGTAAGCCTAGATTCGGGAATTCGTGCCGACATGGCAATAGGATCCCAAAAATTTCCTGGGACAGAAAACACCCGGGCGAAATTTGTGTGTCCAGGTAGCACATAGTACATGGTCCTCTGCGTACCCCTTCGGGGAAAATGTTGTTAAGTATATTATCTGCAAATATATTTAAAAATTAAGAGACGGAAGGAACCAATTTATTAAATACTAGGATTATCTAGAATGCCACTGAAAATGAAACAAGGTGGTAGTTATAGTGACTTCAAAAAATATTGTCCATTGCAAAATATTTTTTTAGTTCCTCCTGTGTCTGTAGTCACTAAAACTATAACCCGGCACAATTTTCGTTACCAGTCTGGATATATCTTGAATATAAAAATTTTTTTAAAGTTAAAATACTTAACATTTACTTAGAAGCATCACATATGAATGTCCCAGGCGCCTTTGTGTCACGAATGAAATCCAGGCAGACTGATTGAAATTTGTTCGGAGTCCGCCACAGCAGTATGTAGAATCAATTCCATCAATGAATATTTGTTTAATACCAACTAGTTTGTGACTGATCGTAATAATAAAACTTAGTCTGTAGTTGTGTTCATTACGGATGAGATAAATGTAATGAATGAATTAAATATACGTTTTATAGATTATTATACACGGTATATCAAGACTGCCGAAAACGAAGCCTGGTGGTAGTTTTAGTGACTACAGACTACGAAAAAAAAGCATTATGTTTAATCGATAGTTTGTAGTAAAATAATAATTCAATTATATAAACATCCACTTTATCTTAAGAGCGTTTATACCCTGCACGCGCTTTTTGGCTTAAAACAGGACTTTTCAAATGAGTTAATAGCCACCAATAAACAATTTCAAGGTAAAATAATTAGTACTAATTTTAGAAAAGGTTGTCATCTAGGGATTTTGGTGGAAAACATTATAGATTGATGGATAATTTGTGAGTACTATAAGGATTACTGAACACAAGTTTCGTTATTTAGGCTTTAAATGGCAATTTAGAAGCTTAAGATATCCGAAACCACTAAATATAAGATGAAAATAAAAATATTATCAGACTAATAAGACCCTTATGGAGGGATTTTGCTGAGAAAAATAATCTTTTTGTGTTTATTTCCTGAAAAATAAAAATTTAAACAATGCGAAATTATTCAGAAACTCTCGTCAAGAACATATTTTTTTTCACCAACTTATCGTACATATTTTTTTATAGCAATTGCATATTACAATAGAAGAACATCTTATCAATAAATTACCATTTTTATATTTCAACAAAATTAGTTTTCATGTGGTCTACAAATATTTTAAAAACCACTATAAAACACGCTGTCCGACGTGGCTCAAATCAGACCGCCGCAAGGCCTTCTAGAGGGAGGACGTATCGCTCGTTGCTCCGGCCTGGCTGCAGTCGATTATGCCGCGCGTAGTAAAAATAGCCACGCGCGGAATGCGATTACCACATCTTAGTACTTTGGTAGTAAAATATTTAATTATTTTTATTACCTACAATGATTTTGTAGTGAGTATAAATTATGTTTCAGGTAATATAATGGGATGTAATTCCGAGGCTAAATTATGTTATGTATTGTAATATAGAATTAAATATATTTCGTAATTGTAAGGGGTTGTAAGGCCCCTAACACTATTTATGTTTTCGAACACGAAATGATTAATAAAACGTCCGTAGTGTATACTGATTGAACACTGATTTGAATGCAACTTAACAATGTAATAATAACGAAAATATGATTAGTATCCAAAATTTGTATTATTCTTTGCTTGCATAGTAATATTTGTCTACTTATAATGCAAATAAAATATTTTTATGATATTATATTACAGTTAAATTTCAATTGAATATTTGAAGCGCACGGATCAAAGTTGTTTGAGCCGATTGTATAGCGAGCCGACGCGGCAGCTCCACGCACACAGCTTTGGTCGCTTATGTGTGCGTGAAATTAACGAACAAATACCTATAGTTGACTTTGCGCGCAAGGTGTATACGCTCTTAACTCTGTATTTTCCTAAGATTTCCGATAAGAAGATAGAGAATGCCTATGACATTAAGTATTGTTTATTCAAGATCGCAGGTATAGTCCTCGATTGCTGTTTTATGAGGTTAAATTTATTTGGTTTTTATAGGGTACTAGCGGCCTGGCCCAGCTTCGTCCGGGTACAAATAGATTTCTGTACAATAATATGTACGTTTTACCTATACACATAAACCTTCCTTTTGAATCACTCTATCTAATAAAGAAAACCGCATTAAAATCCGTGGCGTAGTTTTAAAGATTTAAGCATACAAAGGGACATAGAGACAGATAAAGTGACTTTGTTTTATACTATGTAGTAATAGTTAAGGTTTTAGAACTGATTGTTATTAGTCGAAAAATTTCAGCCTAAAAACTTTCATATATTGTTTTATGCCACAAAAATAATTCCAGTAGAAACCAAAAGATTCGCAAATTCTTTTTTGTGCACCACTGTCAAGCAATGGAATTATTTGCCGTCACGCGTGCTCCCTCCTTCCTATAACCCTGAGTTGTCTCGCCGTAGTGTGAAGAGGCTTCTTAGCAGGGCGGCATAATCGTAAAGAATATCATATCATCTCATCATCTTCAGTTCAAGACATTATTAAATTAATTTACCTAAACCACAAAGTCACCTGTTACACAATATCCAACAAGCTTCAATTACAATCTTGTTGTTTAATCCTTGTGTCTGTGTGTCACAGATAGGTTGATTAAAACTTGCAGTGTGTCGCACGGCAATGTCTCACCTCAAAGACTTCATTTCAATTCCCTCCTGAGTTTGTATGGATGTGTTACGTCATTCTTCCGACGTGTATTAGGTTCTGGGGAATATGTTGTATGGAGAAATTCTATTTCATTGTATCGGTTTATTGATAAATGTGTTGGCTAATGTAGAGTCTTATATTCGGAGGTATTTATTTCAGTTTCCATGGGAACTTTGGGTGGTATTTTGATTTGGAAATGGTCACGAATTGCACTTGTTTATATGGTTCTTAAGTGCGTGGTAGCCTGTTGGTAAACGGACTAGACGCGACTGTCAACATGTACACGGTGGTCACGGGTTCGAATCCCAGGGCACATCTCTGACTTTTCGGAGTTATGTGTGTATTGATAGTTAATCACCACGCACTAAAACGGTGAAGGAAAACATCGTAAGGAAACCTGCATACCATAGCGATTTATAAAATTTCTATGGTATGTAAGTCCGCCGACCCGCACTAGGCCAGCGTGGTGGACTATATTGCCTAACCACTCTCAATCGTTCTCTCGATTGTAGAGGAGGCCCGTGCCCTGCAGTGGGACGTATATGGGCTGATACAGAATATGGTACTTGGATTTTCGGACGCGCGTATAACAATTACCATACATAATGGTGAAAATTATGGTGACCTATAATTATTTCAAGTTTTTGGGACCATCGACAGTCTATTGCCTTATCACGTTAATATAAAAAGTCATGAGCGACGATGAAAAATGCACAATATTAAAATTGATATCTTCACTATAACACATAATACAATATATCGTGAAAGAAAGGTAAAATAATACATTGTATTTTTACATACATATGTAGATAAACTCACGCCTTTTTCCCATATGGGGTAGCTAGAGACTGCAATCAGACACCCACGTTTTACCTTGTATTTTTAGTCCCATTATATGAAATAGGGCGAACATATCGTGGTGTGTGACAAACGAATGTGAGTCAAAAGCTGACTCCGGGCTGACAATGAATAGAAAAACTCAATATAATTTTGCCCGACCCGGGATTCATACCCGAAACCACAGCTTTTCAAATAAACCATACTACAACTGCGCTTCTGAGGCGGTCATTACACTCAATCACAAATAAATAAATATCAAGAAATATTGTTAGAGAAAAATATACTTCTAAAATTAAATTTCTTTCATTATAGACGTAGAATAAACATTGATTCTACTTAGATTCAATTTAAGTTGTATTTGTTATGATTGAGAATAGAATATAGATTTAGAAATATTGTGAAACATAATCTTAATTGACTTATGTTTGTAAAATTTTCAGTTTTTATTACGTATGTATACCTGTATCTGTATCAGCCCATTTACGTCCCACTGCAGGGCACGGACCTACTCTACAATCGAGAATACGATTGAGAGTGGTTAGGCCATATAGTCCACCACGCTGGCCTAGTGCGGGTTGGCGGACTTACATACCATAGAAATTCTTATGAATCGCCATGGCATGCAGGTTTCGTCACGATGTTTTCCTTCACCGTTTTAGTTTTTTTTTTTTTTTTTTTATAATGGCCTGGCATAGTGGCGGCATTGCACCTGATGGAAAGGGCCAATGCCGCCCAGGCAGAGTATCCATTGGCATCGGACGGCAGTCCCATGCCAATGGAAACAATTATGCCGGCCTGCTTAGGTGCCTCTTCACACCACGGCGGAAGGACCCGGGATTGTAGGAAGGAGGGAACACGTGCGCCGGCAAACAATTCCACAGCCTGACGGTGCGGCACAGAAACGAATTTGAGAACCGTTTGGTTCGCGCCGGGATGGTGTGGACCGTCAAGCTATGGCTTCGCAAGCCAGCACGCGTGGTTCTGGTTAGGAATGGAGAGGAGGGGAGCAAGTTGAACAATTCCTCAGAGCACTCACCGTGATACAGGCGGTAGAACACGCTTAGAGAGGCGACATCTCTCCGGAGTTGTAGCGACTCCAAGTTGCTCGTAACGTCTGCATCATTCACAATGCGGATGGCCCGCCGCTGCAATCCATCCAAGGCATCGAGCAGGTACTGGGCGGATCCATCCCAGAGGTGCGAGCAGTACTCCATACCCGGCCGGACCTGCGCTTTATATAAGCGGCAAAGCTGACCGGGCGTGAAAAACCGACGCACTCTGTTCAGGACTCCAACCCTGCGTGATGTGGCAGATATTACGCCCTCGATGTGATTCCTTGGATTGAGATCACAGCGGATATCCACACCAAGGATACACAGGTCATTCCGCACTGAGAGGGGAGTACCCTGAAGAATGGGGAGGGGAGAGAACGGGAATTTTTTGCACGTGAACGCACACACCTGGGTTTTCCTGGCATTGAACTCAACCATATTCCTGGAACCCCATGTAGAAATGAGATCCAAGGTCCGGTTGAGCTCAATGACAAGATCTTCGCGTCCCTTCACAGTTTCGACACGGCAACCTGGAGACCCGCAGTGGTATCGCCCATGAACCGTGCTGTCATCTGCATAGCAATGAATGTTGCCAAGCGACAACATGTCATTGATATGCAGAATAAACAAGGTGGGCGACAGCACCGAGCCCTGAGGAACTCCGGCATTTACCGACATGAGCGCCGAAGCGTGTCCGTCTACGACTACACGTATTCTACGCCCATGCAGAAAGCCGGAAATCCACGAACACAGGTTGCCGGGTAGACCGTATGCCGGAAGCTTGGACAGAAGACCACGGTGCCAGACCCTATCAAACGCCTTGGCAATGTCGAGGCTCACAGCAAGAGCCTCGCCACGCCGGTCTATCGCCTCACCCCAGCGATGCAGGACAAACGCTAGAAGATCACCCGTCGATCGATTATGACGGAATCCGTATTGTCGGTCACTGATCAACGAGTGATCCTCCAGGTAGCGGACCAATTGAGCGTTTATGATCCGCTCCATGACCTTACACATCACTGAGGTGATAGCGATAGGGCGGTAATTGGTAGGGTCCGATCGATCACCCTTTTTGGGGATTGGTTGCACATTGGCCTCTCTCCAAGATTCCGGCACAACACCTGTGCGGTAGGACGCTCGGTAGAGGCGAGTCAGTGCTGGAGACAACTCAGCTGCACAAGCCCTTAAAACCACCGCTGGTATCCCATCCGGACCACTGGCTTTCCGCACATCGAGAGACCGTAACTCACGCCGCACATCACACTGCCTGATGCGAATATCTGCCATTGAGAAACCGCAATCAGGCAGCGTAGGCAGCGACTGGGAACCACGGTCTTCGAGGCGGGAATTAGCCGCAAAGAGATTTGCCAGCAAGGCAGCCTTCTCTTGCGGCTTGTGGGCCAGCGACCCTTCTGGGTACCTCAGCGGCGGCAACGCTGGACGACAGAAGTTAGATTGGACGGCCCTGGCCAACCTCCAATAAGCACGACTGCTAGTTGGGTGATCGGCCAACGCACGCCCAATCCTGCTAACGCGCTGGGCATCCGCCCTAACGTAGGCCTTCTTGCAGGCCTTGGAGGCACGGTTATAGGCTTCTTTGAGGGAACTGATATTGGGATCCTTCATGGCGCGACCCCTGATCCAAGCGCGATACGCCGCCTGTTTGTCACCGACAGCATCGGCGCATGCATGATTGAACCAGGAGCGTCCACGGCCCTTACTGGCGATCTCAGAGGAAGGAATGTAATATTCCATTCCAAGTCTGATCTCGTCAGCAATAGCGTTGGCACTCGCTGAGGGATCTTTACCCTCAAAGCAGCGCTGCCTCCAAGAGATGGATGCAAAATATTCCCGCATACCATCCCAATCTGCCGACGAGTAATGCCAGACCCTTCGCCTAACCTGCACGGGACGTGGAGGTGATGCGATCGGTACTGACGACCCAACCAGGCAGTGATCGGAAGTGCCCAGAGGCGCACTAACGGTCACATGATACCCGGCTGGGTGACTCGCCAGCAGAAGGTCCAGCAAAGAAGGCGCATGACTCGCCACATCCGGGATCCTGGTGGGCTGGTTCACCAGTTGTGTCAAGTCATGAGTCAGAGCGAATGCATGGGCAGCTCTGCCAGCATGATCAGTCTTGGAGGAGCCCAGCCACAGTTCGTGATGAGCATTGAAATCCCCCAAGACCACCATTTCGGCCGACGGGAACTGCGCCTGCGCGTCATCAGCCGCCTGGCTAAGATACCTGAACAGCCGAGTCGTCTCATCGTCCCCGTTGTGAGACCTGTAAAGGCACACGTAGATGCGGCTCAGGGAACCTAGATCCACGTGCACCCACAGAGCGGAGAAGGAGGGGTCCTCCATGCAGTGCAAACGGCGACAGCAGATGTCCGACCGAACATACAAGCATACCCCGGCTTTAGGCTTGAAGTTTACTTCAAGCGAATAACCGGGATACAACAGGTAAGAATTATCGGTCGGACAACGAATCTGCGTCTCCGTTAGGAAGAGCAAAGCAGGCCGGGCCGTCTCAAGATGGTGGTGGACGGCATTGAGGTTCGTATGGAGTCCGCGGATGTTAGTGAACTCCATAGTGAACGCGGTGGTGGGGTTAAGCACCGCTGAAGGACCTGCTCTGTTTAGTTGCGCTGTCATGGTAGAAAGGATGGGATTGGTGAAGAGGCAACGAGGATCTTAGGTTCGGGCACTAAGAAGGCCGAATGGGCACCGGCACGAAAGGGTCGGCAGGAAGCGAATTGATCCGCCGGACGGAAGGGCCCCCGTACCCTCCCGGGATGGGCCGCCGGGACCCCACTTCCGGTCACCAACCGGCACGACGTACCCACCCAAGATTATGCGCGGCATGGTGAGGCAGCCTCTCGAGGTGGTTAGCCTCGATTGGGCCCCTGTACTATACCGCGGGCGGCCAGCGGACAACCGTTTCTACGGGTCTCCCTGGCCGGCGGATCAACTCTCCTCCCTTCGACAGAGGACCGAAAATACCCACACGGTACAACCTCATGCGCGGACTTAAGATCCTCGAAGAAACCGGAAAACCACTGGCTGATCCCGGAACGCGATCCCCTTACGGAGATCACTATGGCGGTCTTTACGCCTCATGGACGGTGGTCGCTACCCGGGCGGACACATAAGTCCTACCACCACTATGTCACTCATTTGGCACTACCCAGGGGTCACGTGTAGGGTATCTAGAGTCAAAGCCTACGGACGCGAGTGACGTTAACCCCCGAGGGTTAACGTCACTCGCGTGCGTGGTGATTGACTATCAATACACACATGACTTCGAAAAGTCAGAGGTGTGCCCTGGGATTCGAACCCGCGACCACCGTGAACATGTTGGCAGTCGCGTCTAGTCCGTTTACCAACAGGCCACCACGCACTTATGTATACCTAATAAGTAAAATTAAAAATATCATGTATTTGCTATATATTGTATTTGCTGTGTATTTAAATATATATTTGCCTATCGCGGTGGTATTAATGTCCTACAATATGGTTATTAAATTGAGGTCTCGTGTTTGAATTAATTTTAAATTAATATTATTATAATATGATTTCTTTGTTGTTTCTCTTTACAGTACAAAATATAGTAAATTAAATAAATAGAATATTGACTAAAAATGCCAAAAGACGATTTAAAATATCACTATCAGTACTTTCAGACAATCTTACCTTTATTTTACAGTAAAAATTTCTTCCTCGGTACAGTTGTAAAGGGTTTACACTCGCCAATACTCTAAGCAATGTGTCTCAAAGCAATTCCACAACATATTTGCCTCGACGTTAGTTTAACGTTTTCTATGCCTTTGTGTCTTGAGTGTTTGAGATCAAACGAAATTACTTGCCATCTATCGTATCTATGTGTTACAGATCTGAGATCAACTTGTCTTTACAATGTATGAGCTGTTACTGTATTCAATATTGTTTTGAATTTAACTATGGGTTCTTTGGAAATCATGGAAGTGAATATTAATGAAATTGTTGTGATTTGAAAATAATTGAAAGGGAAAACGAAGAAGGAACGGTATAGTTGTATTAAATCTCATTATCTCGTAGGCTACTTTTAAGAAGTTTGATTTGTGATTTATATAGATCAATATTTAATTTTTGTCAGCCTTCGTGGCGCAGTTAGAGGCCGGCTGTGAAACGAGAGCCCGTGGGTTCGATCCCCGCACTGAGGGCCCTACTATATAAATCCGAAATTCGAATCTTCATGATGTTTTTCGTTTCAAAACTTACTCTGTAACACGAAATTCGAATCTTCGGATCGAAGAATGAATGGGGCCCTACTATATTCATCCAAAACGAAGTTCGAAACTTCGGATGATCGAAGTTTATATACGATACGAATGTACCTATATATATTTATGGTCGCTATTGACTTATGGTCGTAACCATAGACGACGACGTACGTTATACAAATCCGAAAATCTACAGAGTAGGTACATTCGTATCGTCACAAACTTCGTTCGTCCGAAGTTTCGAACTTCGTTTCGGATGAATATAGTAGTGCCCCAAAACAAATATTTGTGTCAAACGCAGGGGAATTTCGGGTCTGGGTGTTTCGGAGACCGAATAGTTTCTCGTAGTTCTTAATACCCACGAAAAAAGACTCGATCTTAGTTTGGGGCCAGTATTGTGTTTGTGACTGTTGGGTGTATTTATTTATTACTTTAAATCGGGTTGTTATTTACCAATGAAAAGTAATATGGTTTTTATTATCTAAATTCTGTTCCGGCTCTGAGTTATGAAGGCATTAGTTGAATTACTAGGTCAAGCACATAGCAATAAATGAGGATTTTATAATACGATGCTATAAACTTTATTCAATAATTTTACGTGATATATCAGTTAATATCAAGCAAAGACATTTTTTTATATATCAAATAAAGAATTTTACACACTCTATATTTTTTTGCCCCATTATTTATTTGTATGTATCAGCCCATATACGTGCCACTGCAGGGCATGGGCCTCCTCTACAATCGAGAGTACGATTGAGAGTGGTTAGGCCATATAGTCCACCACGCTGGCCTAGTGCGGGTCGGCGGACTTACATACCATAGAAATTTTATAAATCGCTATGGTATGCAGGTTTCCTCACGATGTTTTCCTTCACCGTTTTAGTGCGTGGTGATTGACTATCAATACACACATAACTCCGAAAAGTCAGAGGTGTGCCCTGGGATTCGAACCCGCGACCGCCGTGTACATGTTGGCAGTCGCGTCTAGTCCGTTTACCAACAGGCCACCACGCACATTATTTATTTATTTTACCTTAATTTAATACGAGACAGGTTACACCGTTTAAATTGTTTATATACGCATGTACCTATAAACTTAATATTATACAAATTGATTGGACAGCAAAAATTGTAACAATTTAAAAAATACCTCCCGAGAAAAGCCTACTTTACATAAAAGCATTGTAATACGAGCATTTTGCTCACCTGTCTACCCAGCAGTGTGTCTCAAGTGACATCAATTTTGTACCACTCAGATTTGATTACATCGCCGCACCTTTATGTAACAAATGTGACATTCGAGATCAACTAGGTATTTACTTGATGTTCATAGCGACGGTGTGTCACATCTATAAAATTATTTATAATTTTTTGTTTGATTTGATGGATGATTTACTTTGATCTGGATAATTCAGGAACCTTTTTGTAGTAGAAGTTAAGTCGTAACATAATAATCTGAGTCTTTTTATAATTAGATACTGTGTCACTGTATAGTATTTCGTGTGGATTTCAGAGTAGTGTGGGAGAAGACAAAATTGAAGTGAAGATGAAGATTTTATAATGTAGTAGCAAAATCAAACAGCACCTTGAATTGCAAAGTAATGCTTGGCATTCCACTGCACATGCCACCCTGAGACATAAGATAAGACTCAATATGCCTAATACTCTGGTAGCAATATCCATCACTTAAAACACAAAAGTGCAAAGGCCTCTCACATTTGAGAGACCATCTGTAAATGTTTTCTGTGAATTATCATTAATTATTTTCAAACTATTGTTATTATGAGTTCGTTCGTGTAGAAATGTAATTGAGGCTTAAAAATAAATAATTTATATCAGATAATATTCAATTATGTATGTCCCTTTAATCATAATTTTCTGCTGCATTATTGAGACAACAGTATGTCACAATGTGATTTACTTACGGTACCTTTGTATTACGAATGAAAGTGACTGAGATCAAACAAGACTTGCTCTGTCGCCAAGCAGCATCTGGAGTTTGCTGCCCGCTCACTGTTTAATAGACTTCTGAAGGACGTGAGAACTGTGAATTATATATATATATACAACTTTGATGCGACCGATGGGTATTAAATTATACTATGTATGCTATACGTCCTTGGTATTAATTCGGCATGGAAAAAAAATCAATAGTACCAAAAATGAGATTTTGTTTGTTTCAAACAAACTAAATAGCTTCCAAAAAAGAGTAAAACGCAACCATCCTGTGTAAATTAATTTCATTGACCTGTAGATACGAATAGATAACAAATTGGCAACGTCGCGCGCGGCGCCTGTTATTGTTGTGTACTTATTATTGTGTGACTTGTGTAAGAGCGGCAACAACGCGCAGATTTTAGTACGATTTATCGTTTTAAGGTGAATGACCATGCGTTACGCGTAATCAGCTGTTAGAAAAGCTACATCGTGTTCAAATGGGGCAAAAACTTAAAAAAATCATTTATGACTAAACTACTGCTCCTATTTAATAGATTTTTAGTACAGAGCTTCAAAATGGTACCTAGCATATGCAGTTTAAAGAAATGCCCATCGGTCGCATCAACGTTGTATATAGGGTATATCAAGACTGCTACCGAAAACGAAACCGGGTAGTTTTGGTGAGTACAAACACAATGCAACTAAAATTTTCGCAAAAAAACACGACAATTTTTTTGTCTTTTTTTTAAATATCGTGTTTTTTGGGCCGTAAATCCATAGTTTTTGCTAAAATAATAATTTAAATTCTTTTATACCTTAGAGTATTTATAAATAAAAGGTTATACACTATTTTTTTAGGAAAAAATGTAGTTACCACCCAAATATGGTCACAGGAAAAAAATAAAAATTCTCGCTTGCAACTTTTTCTGTTGCATTGTGTCTGAAGTCGCTTAAACTACCACCCGGATTCGTTTTCGGTTTGTTGTTTTTTTGTATTGCAAATGATGGCGAGGAGAGCATTCAGTTCGCCTGATGGTAAGCCTTACAACTGCCCGTAGGCTGCATTTACGCTGCTGTTTGGAGGGAGAAATATACATTGTAAACAATAGGCTTCTTATGAAGATATTATATTAAAAAACAATAGCGTTGCCAGGGTAACTACTACATTGTTTCAACTCGCTGCTAAGAACAAGACTCCTCAACAACCACGAATTCGATTGAAAGTGTTTAATCCTCATGAAGTAGATAAAGCATTTATATAGATCAACACCTGTAGTACTTGACTAGTCAGTACCCACGGCCACGCCTCAACCACAAAAGTTCTCTCTGAGCAACACTCGCAAATAATGTATAAAATTACACCAACAACATTTATAAGTTTTTAGAACACTTTCTTTTCTTTCAAGAAAAGTGGGTAAAAAGTTAGACAAAACTCAGTACTGCCTCATGTTTTATATATTGGAGAGACACAAAGAGTACGGACGACCTGGCTGAAGTTACAGGAAGTCGCTGGATGCAGGCGGCTTCCAACAGGTCGATGTGGAGATCCTTGGGGGAAGCCTATGTCTATGTCATGTATAGTCTCGCCATTTATTCCAATAAAAAAACTAACCGCCGCGGCCGCGATTTGTGTGTAAAAAACAGGTATGTTTCGGGTGTTTGTGACATCAAAACGTCTCTGCTAGTTCCTGATACCCGCGACGCAACTCGATCATAGTTTAGGGTCAGGACTATGTATGTGACTGATGAATGTATTTTATCCAAGCGGATATACTAAACACCAGTCCCCTACTAAGCAGAATAAAATGTTTATTATCCGTCATAACCCTGTGTCCTACACCGGATATAGGAGAAGCACTTACTTCGGCACTAATTGCACGGAATTATAAGTGTCCGGGGCGTTTAATTGAAATTGTGTTGTTCTTCCATTACGTCGCATAAATATTGTAAATAAAAATTTCAATTTGCGGCTTATGGGCACGTTCTTCGTATTGTTTAATGGTTCGTTCGGGTACGGGATAAGTAGGGTCTTAAGAGTGCTTAAAATTCGTATGAGTGGATTCTGGTTTGTCTTTGTTTTAATATTTTTTGTCACAATGCCAGAGGTAGGTGTATGGCGTTCGAGTATTCAGGCATAAGTGATCAACTAGATCGACAATAATAATTAAGCTTAACCACCTAAACAAAATAAAGAGGTAATGTTTAATGTTAGTTGTAAAATTGTTAATATGTTTCATGAGTAATGACTACTGATGGGATGTCAATGTGAAGATTTTTAGGAGAGGACTATGTCCATCAGTGGATTTTCTATGACATAAACTTGACTGGGAGAGAGACAGAGAAAATCTTATATGTAATATATAACAATAATGAAAATAAATGTAAAATAATATATAATTATAGAGATCGCCGGTATTTTCGTATTTGACTATACTTTTGAAACTAAATGCGAATAATTTCATAAATAAATTAAATTTTCAATATATATTTTCTCGAGTTTTCAGAACTAAGTTAACTTAATATCCGACTAAAAACACCGAGATAGCGTCTAAACAAAATCGCTGCAAAAACTCTTATAACCAAGTTACGTGCCGTTCAAACTTAAAAAGACCATAACCTTGGACTTTTCTATCGGGCCATGTTATTTCTATACCGTAAAGGACCCAGCCTCGGCATTAACTTTTCCAAATTATCCAAAGAAAATTTCACTCCCTTTCAAAATTAAAAGTAACTTGCTCGGCGAACGAGAGTTTCACCTATTTATATTAATTGAGTTTTTAAAATAGATTTTGCTGGGGATTTTGGGTCGTGATGTTTGGCTGTTTTTCTATCTTGTCCTTTAAACTTTGTGCTTAGAAACTTAGGCACAATAATGTGTCTAAGCGTGTTAGCAAATAGACGCTTTTCCAAATACATTTTAAGTGATTATGACCAAACACATTATCAAATCAGGGATATTTTAATTTATAGGACTACTTTGGTACATCGAAATAGGATAGCTGAAAGAAAAAAATGTGGAGAAAACTGCGTACCTTAAAATTCTATACAAGAATTTCGAACGTATTTTTATACAAAGGAAATCCCACAAGCAAATTGCAGCAGCAGTTTTGTGGGACAGTGCATTTATTGAACTGTTTTTATTAACCGACTTTAAAAAAAAGTAGGTTCTCAATTCGACTGTATGTTGTTTTGTAAACTTTTGTAATAACAAAATACCTCAGATGTATATCAATTCTACCAATTGCATGAACTCAGTGTGGCGAAATAGCCTGCTTCCGAAAAAGTTAAAGTCGGGCTTGCATCCGATTTTAACAATTGCATAAGTCGAATGCATTTGCAACATCGTTAAAGACATTGAAGGCTTATAGACTGCCTGCGCAATTGTAGTTTGAATCCCGAGTTGGGCGAAGTGATGTTTGATTTTTGTATTCATTATCATTTGTTAAGGAATTTCAGTTAGGAATTTGTGCTCTATATCACATCTTGGGACAGAATACATAAAGCAAATTGTGGGTGCCTTGGTAGTATCTTTGCCTACGCCGTCTTGGAAAAAGACGTGAGTTTATGTATGTATGTATAGGGCTGAAATTGTATAATATAGAAATTGATTTAAGGATATTCTTAGTCTCTAAGTACACCTTTATATCATTGAGAGGTAAGGTAACTGTTAATCAAACAATATTCAGTTTGCGACAGCCATTGATCGTAATAACAACCGATTTCCCAGAAAACTGAGCCAACTTCAAGTTTCGAATTAATTAAGAATATTGCGTTCGTGGAATTAAAACAAAAACAGTTTGGTCCCAAGTTTCGAGATAGGACGTAATGCATTACTATAATATAATTATTAATTTATATGAATATTTATTTGCACATAATACAGCATCCATGGTGCTGTTGAAACTATGAAACTAGACTCTGCAGGTTTGATCCCCGCACTGAAACAAACGTTTGTGAAATCAAGCGGTATTTGTTTTAGGTCTGGGTGTTGTTGAGAACAAAAATACTCTTGTAGTTTCTAATACCCACGATTCAAGACTCGACCTTGGTGTGGGGTTAGGACTAAGTATGTGAGTGTTGGGTGTTTTTTTTTTAAATTAGTTTTTTTAAATACCAGCCCATATGTTACTTCTGCTGGGTATGGATTTCCGAGAGTACGATTAGGAGAGGTTAGGCCATATGATCCACACGGTGACGTGGTACGAATTGGCGGAATCACACACCTTGGAATCGATGTTTGCTTTCAACGTTAAAGTGCCGATGATCGACTATCAATACATACATGCGTTCAAAAAGTCAGAAGTGTGGCGTATTTTAACAATATAATTATTTAATACCTAAAATAACCTTGCATCAAATTCAATAATATATTCAAACACTCCACCCAGTAATATCAATTACAAATACTACAAGCTACACTTCAATACAATTCAGTTCTAAACATTAAAAGAAAATAAAGGTATTAAAAGAAACGCCAGTCCGAACGGCGTTCTGTCTGGCCTTTTAATGTTATCTAATCTTTTGATTAAAATCTCATGAAAGCGTAAGGTTTTTTTACAATGCGATCGGATCGGATTGCTCTCCTTCCGGTGAAATTGTGCAGCGTGATTTAGAGTTCTCT
Organism: Hyles euphorbiae; assembly: GCA_023078785.2. Taxonomy (NCBI): domain Eukaryota; kingdom Metazoa; phylum Arthropoda; class Insecta; order Lepidoptera; family Sphingidae; genus Hyles; species Hyles euphorbiae. The sequence goes on from CM041047.1 coordinate 13,677,480, forward strand.
ATAAAATGACTGAGTACCACGCACTACGAAGGTGTAAGAAAAACATCGCGAGGAAACCTGAATGCCATTGGGATTCGGAGGAATTCCTGTGATGCGTAAAAGGCCGCCAACCCGCACTAGGCCAACGAGGTGGATTTTATGGCCTTACCTTTCTTACTCGAAGGCATATGCCCCGCAGTGGGACGTATATAGATTGATATATTTTTCATTTGATCATACAGTTCATTAAATTTTACTGCTATGTATAATAAATTAATATGCCTAAAGGTAAGAAGAGGGCGAACCAAATATAGATGAAATTATTAGTCGTTGTAAGACAAAATCAGTCACTTTAGTGATAGAGTAAGATCAAGTCGATGTGAAGATCGTTGGCGGAGACATGTGTTCAGCTTCCAGTATTCGTATGGTTCTCCAGTCTATTTTTTAAGTTAAACAAATATCCCAAAGACCTGTCAATTGTGAGGCAGCTTCGCTTATTTTCTATTTCTTCTTTCTTCTATTTCTTCCGCTAAACAGCATTGTAAATGCCCTGCTGTGTTTTGGTTTCAGAGACATTGTAACCATTGTAACTACTGGACATCATTATTGATACTTAACATCTGATGTCTCAGGAAGTCAAGCGCAGTGGAATGCTTCCTATTGCTTTGTAATCCAAGGTGTTGTTTGGTTTTGCTACTATTCCTGAGCGCTCATGTCGCTTACAATCAAGCGGACGGCAGGCTCGTCTCGCCATTCATTGAAATAAATCTTCATGTGGCTTAAGAGAAAGAGAAAGAAAACTCATCGTGAAGAAACCTGAAATCTTTACAAATAATTTGAAGTATTTTTATGGTTCTCCATTTCTCCAACTTGGCAGTTAAACAAATATCCCAAAGACTGGTCTATTTCGAGTCAGCTACGCGTTATTTAGTGATGGTACGGAACCCTCGGTGTTCAAGTCCGATTCACGCTTGGTCAGTTTTCTTTAATAGTGTTAGTTGAAGCATAAGTAGTTCAAGCATCTACTGCAAGATGTCGCTATATCAATTTGAAGTGTTTCTTTGTTGTATCGCTTTTGTTAGCTCGTCTTGTAGGTTGATTAACTTATTGTTCTAAGTATTAATACTTTTGTATTCAGACTTGATCAGCAACGAGGATATTTCATTCAACTTTTTCATAACAACTGAAGCAAAAAAATAATTATGACAGGCTTTAATATAGAGACTTGGAATTCTAATTATCATAGCGTAGAGTTCGAATAGATAACAAAAGATAAAAACAAACATAATGTAAATTAATTTGAAATTCTCCAAATAATATTCTTCTTCTTCTTGTAATGCCTCTCCAACTAGTGAAGGCTGGCAGTCAGCTCAGCATACTGTCCCTTGTGCAAGGCGAAATAGTTATGCGGCGCCCGCAATGCCTGTCCACTCTCTGATGTTTGGTAGCCATGACTTTTTCCTCCGACCTACTTTCCTTTTACCAGCTACTTTTCTCAATAGTGAACGATATAAATAAAAAAACTCAAATAGTACATATGCCTATATAGGTAAGAATTTATTGTAAAAATATCACCAACAACAACATACATATAATAATGAGTCTTATGATAAATAATCGTGTAAACAAAATTGTACTTTATCACCATGTTTATAAGAGGCGTTTTATAATCTACCATCTCCCAGAAGATTCTCAGGACGTTAGTATAAAATATAATGCTATACCGGAAGTGTTCTATAATTTTACTTACAACCTACTCAGCTACTTCCTTACATCATTGTCAGACAAAATATCCATTGTTTTAAGACAACGTAATATATGAATTTTTAAATAGTATAGGTGTTGTTACTTTATAGAAGGTGTAGTTTTGCTGGTAGGATATTTGTGTCCATAAAGTGAGAATTTTGGATTAAATCTATATAAGACTGAACTTGTTTATTTGTGAGGTGTTCAAATAATAAGCTTGTGTTGCTCTGTAAAACAACGATTTTTTTTATTTTTGTTAACAGAACAATCTGTACATATAACGAATTACACTAAAACATTAACACAAACCTGTAAAACAAAGAAACGACATTAAAAGTTTATTATTCCTCCTCCAACTATAATGATCTTTCAGTTTTTTTACCATTTAATTTGAATTACTTTATACGTTAGATGACAGATCACTTTTTCATTATTTTCCATTCTGCTACTTTATACAACAAGGAAATATGCTATATACAGCCTAAATTATAAAATACTGCAATGTATTTTCTTTACATCTATATAAATTCTATTTAGAAAAGACTTATATTATAATTGTCTTAACCGACATATTAAGTTGCGTAGTGGACTAAGGCTTAACTGCTGATGGTAAAGCGTGATGGACACCGAATTTTCCTGTAAAGGTCACTTCATTGTCATTCATGTAATCGGACTGGTGTGTATAATATTATGGTATTTGACTTCATTTTGAATGTATTCATTTAAAGGTATACATACCAAAATCTAGTAATCAAATAATTTTGTAAATCAATGTAATGAATTAAATAAGTTATTTTTTTTTAAATCTTGCGTGAGGAGTATAAGAAAAGGAATTCAAAACAAAACTAGTGACGTCACTAGTTTTAATACATATTACAGTGTGCGCGTGTGAAAGAGACCGTAAGATATCCCAACTACGGTCTTGCTCTATTTTACTATATTTGCCTCATCATCATTATTAAAAGCTACATTAGTACTGTTTTGACAAAAATGTTTTATTTGAATGGAATTTGTTTTTATACGCAAAGTAACAAATATGTCAATCATTTATAAATACCCTATTATTTCAACCGCTGAGTGATTACAATTGTTTGTTGGTTATTACTCTATTTGAAATACGTTTTATTATAAAATCGAATTAAATACTCGTATATAAGAAATTCCAATTCAATCCATTTGATTAAGGACCTCATCAACAAAACAAAAAACTAACTCGAAAAACGGTCCAACATTCATTAACCTTTAACTATCAATTTGTGCAAAGCTTTGCCAATTTACTACAAGTTAACCTATAAAAAACGTTTGGAAACAACTATCACATAGCCTTTTTATTTTTTAACGTACAAAATAGTTTTTGGCACGCACTGAATCAAATGTAATCTCCGTTAAAAAAGCGCTTGGCTTTCATCGGATTTTTCGGTTCATTGGTTCTCTATGGAATGTTTGCACCGACTTAATTTTATCTACTTTAATCCTAACGAGTTTAGTTGGGAAGCTAGTAGCTAGCTAGTGAAGGATTACATACATACATGCATAATCGTCACGCCTGTATTCCATAGGGGTAGGCAGAGACAATAAAATGCCACTTTGCTCAATCATAAGGAAGGTTTAAAATTGACAAATTATTTAAAAAATAGTCCACTTTAAGACACAAGTCCTGTTTCAGTATGAGTGACCATTTTCAGTCACACAACATTCAGACATACATTTATCTTGGTGCAGGTATACATTGGCTAAGAGCTTTCCCTCCGCGTTTTAATTAACAATAATAAAGTATAGTAAAGACTACCAACCCGCCCTAGGCCAGCGTGGTGGAATAAATGTATTTTTCTGAAAAGGTTGGCATCAAATATTTTTTCTTTATACGCAGAGGGGTTACAACATGATCTAAAACGGAGTTGGGATTTACGAACCTTGTAAATAAAACTGTATGAATGTTCCTAGGTACTCCACTAAATGTTCGAATCCACTATAGTGCGTTGTAACTGTAGAAACTCCTAGTGAATGAAAATATAGAGAGAAGTATTGATTCTTAGAATTCGGAAACTCATAGCTTACTTGGGACAAAGAACGTTCCAACATTCGAACTTGGTTTCCGGTTATAATATTGCGTATGATAAATACAGTACATTTAATAGAGAATCCAATCGAATAGATCTAAAATTATGCTAGCTCGAATCTGGTTACGCATTTCTGATTTCAGCCCTAGTACTCGTATGTACGGATATATAGGCTCATCTGTAAATTCGATACACATTCGTGAGTAACTACGATGAGATTTCCCCCATCGTGCACGATTGCCATTTGAGAAGATACAAAATGTTACCGGGGGAATAGACCTGATTCAACAGACTTCAAGTCTGTCTCTTAATGCTATATTTTTTCTTCTATTTTAATCATGCGATTAGGCCTTAAGACTACTAGCAAATTAGGTGTATTATTTTTGGCGGTATAAAACAATTAAGGCTGGTGCTGAATGCTGAACCGTTTATTTTCTGGATGATTGTTAATTTCGGTCAAAAAAGTCCTGACGCACATTAATCTGACGCGACGTAAAGTTTCCTATGTCCAGCCGTGGACTACAACGTTTTGTTTTTTTTGAAGTGAAAACTTCTTTAGCGGCGTTGAGCACTTTTCTGTAATGGGTATAAAATCTTAAACTCGCGTCAGGACACGTGACCTGATCGAAAAAGCGTAGGACGGCAATGACGTTTGCTTTATAAACATCTTAGTAGGACGGATGGAGAGTAGACAGCTATCCCCTCTCTACAGCGCGGCGAAAATGTATGCCTGGGCCTGTTTCGTTTTTTTTTTCAGTTTCACCCACTTTTTCCAAAATTGTCCCATAGCCCCCCCCCCCCCCCTCCCCTACCCCCACCCCGAAAATTTACCTCACCCCCCCCAATCCTATCTCGGCCAACATAGGTCGTAGACCCACCGAGTTTGGTATCCTCGGAACCGTCTTGGTGAGGGCTACAAATTGACCCCGCCAGAAATCCCAAATTACGCAAAAAATTAACCCCCCAAAAAAAAAAAAATTACCTCCAAAAAATTAATATAAGTTAGCCTCCCCACGAAACCTTCCTCCCCCCCTCCCTTACCCCCACCCCGAAAATTTACCTCACCCCCCCCCAATCCTATCTCGGCCAATATAGATCGTAGACCCACCGAGTTTGGTATCGTTGGAACCGGCTCGGTGAGCTCTACAGATTGGCCCCAACCAAATCCCCAAATTCCTCCCTCTCTCCCCTAAAATATTTGTCCAGGCATAACTCCGTCATTTCTTAAATTAAACCCCCCGTGTTTGGAGTCAGAGGAATCGTCTTGACGAGCTCGACAATCGAGAGCAGGCAAAATACGATTTTTCTTATTTTTACTATGGGATCAGGCTGGGGCAGCAGTCTAAAATTATATGTAATTTGCAATCTGTACCCACGGTCTTCCCCCGGTATTTTTGAAGTGAAAACTTTTTTAGCGGCGTTGAGCACTTTTTCTGTAATGGGTATAAAATCTTAAACTCGCGTCAGGACACGTGACCTGATCGAAAAAGCGTAAGACGGATGGAGAGTAGACAGCTGTCAGTTAGCTGTCAGTTTATGAAGCTTTGATGAATTGCCAATGATTTTGAGTGGAGATTTCAACATAAACTTCGCAGACGATAAAAATCAACTATTAATTGAATTTTTAAATAATGAATTTGGTTTAACTATGTCGAATGATCGCAATCTTAGCACAACGAAATACAAAACTACTATTGATGCGGTCTTTATTAGACATTTAAATAGGTTCGAATCAAAACTGTTCGTTTCTTACTTCAGCTACCATAAACCTATCGTATCAGTTTTAGAGATTGGCGATGATAGTTCTGGTAATGATGATGGTGAAAAAGTCGTTGAAATTATGGATGAAAGTTGATTTTTCGGAGAGATAAACTTTTTAATGTAAAATAATTGTAATAGTTTTAAAGTGTTAAATTTTTAATGTAATATAAATTGTCATGTTTGTGTACGATAGCACAATAAATGAATATTGTATTCTACCACATAAATGATAGTACTTTTATACTGATAAAGCAATTGGTGCAAAATTATTCCCTAACCATTCCAAAATATCAAACATGCTCAACGTTAATAATCAAGTTTTCACTTCTGCCGGCACTCCCGGAGTGCAACCCGTCTTTTTTTTTTTATATAATAGGGGCAAACGAGCTTGCGGTTCACCTGATGGTAAGTGATCATCGCCACATGAACATCTGCAACATCTTAGGACATGGAGATGCGTTGCCAGCCTTTAATTCGGTCGTATTTGTCCGGAAAAGTATCGTAATTATATCGTATTATTATTTTATTTTAATGCATTTTATTAATAATTTGTACACAAACAACTTATTATGCTAATACAAAAATAGTTACATCAACTTTACTACTTCAACTCCATCATGCTATAATAAGGCTTACGTTAATCGTATATTATTAATTACTTAAACTAAATTAATTAATATAATTGCCTCACACCCTTCTAATAAACAATATCAAAACACAATGCCCTAAGCCCTTAATAGTTTGAAATCCCTTGAGATTTGTTAACACTTGATAGCACTGTTTATCCTTTAGCTAATGTCAAACGGTAAGTTGAAGTCTAGTCTCGGTCTAGGTTACATTTAAGTTCTAGTAATTTTAAAGCTACCCTCGTCTTCATTAGCCGTCATTTGATATTTAAGACCTTCTTTAGCCTTTTTGGGTTGTGACTTTGGTGACCTTAATTAATTTTCTGATATCTTGGAATATAATTTTAAGATTCATTTTAGATTTTAGCAATTTGTACAAGACTTTGCATTTTGAAGCGGTTAAAAACTTGGAACTGTTAGTCATCTATATTATGAGGTATTTACATGGCTGATGAAAGTAGGTAATAATTAAAAAAGTGCGTCATGGCCTACTGGTAACGGAGCAGACGCAACTGCCAACATATTCACGGTGGTCGCGGGTTTAAATCCCAATGCACAAGTCTGACTTTTCAAAGTTATGTATGTCTTGATAATAAACAATTCCCACATATTATGACGGTGTAGGAAAACATCTTAAGAAAATCTTGAATCCTAGAGCAATTTCTAAGAATATCTATGGTATGTAAAGTCCTCCAATCCGTACAAGCGCGATTCTACATGACGTAACCCATTGATTGTAGAGGAAGCACGTGCCCTGCAGTGAGACGTATATGGGCTGATACATACAGAGCAATCAAAAGCTGACTTTATTTAAAACCACTATGGAAGAAATAGAATTGATGTTAAAGTTTCATGATAATATAATATGGAATTATTTCATATTCTGATCCGCCAACAACGACATCTTTAATTACCTAGCTAAAAAATAACGTATACACCTTTTTTGTATTGAAATGGATAGCAAAGTGAGAATTCGCCTGATGGTAAGCGAGACGACCTTTCATGGACAGTAGCAAAACCAAACAACATCATGAATCATGAAGCAATGCTTGACAAGTCCCAATATGTTTCAGTATTTACTCTGGCTACTATATCCAATGTACAATGTAATATGAATGATAGTTACTGCTTACTATTGTTTTTTTTTAAGTACGTGGTGTCCTGTTGGTAAACGGAGTAGACGGGACTGCTAACATGTTCACGGTGGTCGCAGGTTCGAATCCCAGAGCACACCTCTGACTTGTCGGTGTCATGTGTGTATTGATAGTCAATCGTCACGCACTATAACAGCGAAGGAAAACATTGTGAGGAAACCTTCATACCATAGCGATTTGTAAAAAAATCTATGGTATGTAAGTTCGCCAACCCGCACTAGGCCAGCGTGGTGGACTATATGGCCTAACCACTCTCAATCGTACTGTTGATTGTAGAGGAGACTATGCCCTGCAGTGGGACGTATATGGGCTGATACAGTATTGCTCGTTTACTTCCTTTGTACTATAAAATCTTTCTAAGCTTAATTGAACTTAAACAAGAACACAAACCACAAGTAAGACATGATAGAGCACGCAATCTCTTTCGCAAAAAATCGAAACTCCATATTTTATACTGATGACCTAATTAACACTGAAGAGCCGGCTCTACAGTTCAATTTCCGGTCAGGGTAAATATTTATTAAGACTCGTGTTTGGAGATTTACTTTTGTATATTTTACCAAGGTATGTAGGACTACTGTTGAATGTATTGACAATTCATTTGGTTCTAATATCCTGACAATTATGCAAATATTATATAAACAATATTATACAAACATTAATGAAAAGCAATAGGCTTTCGCCTTGGTACCGTATGTGACTGCATTCTTGTTGCCTTCTCAGCGCTCTACTCTTGTAGATAATTTCACGACAAACAATTTTTATACTGACCTCTATTGACCTTCCAGCAAAAATTCGCGAGATATTAACTATGAACTGATTTTCGTGACGTTTTGACCTTTGTAACTTTTTTAGTCGACACGATATCTATTTTGATTTTTAACATCTTCATTAGTGTTTGTGAACAAAAATTCAGCCCAACATTTCTCCTTGCTGGTAAGTCTCTCATAAATGAGAGAGGTCGTCTGGTCAGGTACGCAATGTCTATTACTTCCGCTAAACAGCAGTGTAAATGCACTGTGATATTTTGGTCTGAAAGATATTGTAGCTAGAGTAGCTGCTAGATATATTGTAGTGAAGTTGAAGTGGAATCCGAAGCATTTCTTTGTAATTCAAGGCGTTGTTTGGTTTTGCTACTGCTCACATCATTAATTACGATAGAAAAATAAATTCAAAAAACTAGGATTTTTTTTCTGCTAGTTGCGGTTACAAATACTTAAAAAAAAGTCCAGTCACTGACTAAATATTTTAAATTTTTTGTTTCATATTCGATTTTTTCTAATACTGTGAGTATCACTACATAGTATAAAACAAAGTCTCTTCCTCTGTCCCTATGTCCTTATGTGCCTTTGTATGCTCAAATCTTTAAAACTATGCAACGGATTTTGATGCGGTTTTTTTAATAGATAAAGTGATTGAAGAGGAAGGTTTATATGTATAATACGTACATATCATTGTACAGAAATCTATTTGTACCCGGGCAAAGCTGGGCCGGGCCGCTAGTATTTAATAAACATAACACCTCTTCGCTTCAACAAATGTTCCTCTGCTTATATTCCTTTTTCATCCATTATCTAATGTCAAGGTCACGTATATTTATGGACGCCTGCTATCACTTCCTATCAATATCACATTTTGCAATTCAATATTCATATCCATATTGATAGCGACCGCCGTATGTTCATGGAAGACCCGGTAATTACTGACGCAAATAGATCGCGTTTCAAATTCTGCTAGTGCATGACTAATAAAGCTATCGAATCTGAGACGTCGATGTCTCATATATGGATATAATATTAGGATTGACGTTCGCTTATTATTAGTTCCTTGTGTACGAGACAGCCGTGGCGTAGTTGGTTAGACGCTGGCTGTTAATCAAGAGGCAATGGGTTCCATCCCCGCATCGAAACAATTTTTTATGTGGTGTATTTATTATTATGGTCTCCATGGCGCAATCGGTTACACACCGTTTGTGAAACAAGAGGCCAAGGGTTCGATCTCTGCACCGAGACAAATGCTAATGAGACCTATAATTGTTTATCTCAAGTCTAGGTATTTGTGGGACCTAAAAGTATGTCATAGTTTTTGATATCCTCGTCACAACACTTAATTGATCTTAATGTGGTGTCAGAACTATATATGAGACGATTGTGTGTTTGTATTTACTAGTGGTAGGTCTCTCATATGGGTCGCCTGGGTGGGTACTATAGTAATGTCTATTTCTCCCGTCATACAACAATGTAAATGCACTTTTGTGCTTCGGTTTGAAGAATTGTTGCCAGAGGAACTCATTGACATATTGAGACTTAACATCTTATGTCTCAGGATTGAGAGAGCAGTAGAATGCCAAGCACTGCTTTGTAATTCAAGGTGCTCTTTGGTTGGTTGGTGCAGTCGTATAGCTTACCATGTAATGGCATGCTCGTCTCGCCATTCATAACAATAAAATATATATCACTACATATTATAAAACAAAGTCGCTTTCACTGTCCCTATGTCCCTTTGTATGCTTAAATCTTAAAAACTACGCAACGGATTTTGATACGGCTTTTTTAAATAGATATAGTGATTTAAGAGGAAAGTTTATGTGTATAATACGTGCATATTATTGTAGATAAATCTATATGCACCCGGGCGAAGCTGGGCTGGGCCGCTAGTATATTAATAAACGCTAAAACGACAGCTAAAAGACATGTTGCTAATAAGAAAAATACCACATAAGACGTGCTATACTGTTTATATTTTTATTCTTTTATAAAAGCAGAAAGAATAGAGTTTAACGATTTAAGTGTGGATGTAATGATATTGTTAAGAACAGTCCACGGTAATTAAATTGTTGGAATTTCAGCGAGTTCAGTGTACCGGATTTTATAGATATAGAAATGAAAATAACAAAGGAACTTTGGTTAATTAACGCTTGAAGACTGGTTCGGGAATAAAAAAAATAAAGTTGTGTAAAAATTATATTCCCTTCCTTTAATTAATTAAACGTAAAATTTTAATGTCCAATAAAGTTAAAAGATAAGAAAGATTACAAAATTTATTTCCGTTTATCATTTAATTACATTGATATGTAGTCGTAGTTGATCGAATGACTTTATTTTTTATCTGTATCTAAATAATCCCTTAAAGTTCCTGTTGCAGACCACTGGCTTCCTTTAGAATGCAAAATCCGATTAAGAAGATTTATGCCACATAAGTCCACCACGCTGGCCTGGTGCGGGTTTGAGGACCATAACATCCCATATAAATTGGTATGCAAGTTTCCTCAGAACGTTTTCCTTCATCAAACATGTTTCGATCAAGTATATATTAGATATACTTAGGATCCGGAACAAAATCACACGCCAAAAATAGCCGAGGTTGCTTATACTTATAAATTTTAAGTTAGAACTACGAGATATAGCAAAAAGTCTTAAATTATAATCAAATTTAGGTAACAATAAACCTTATTCCTTTAAATTAAGATTTATTTTGTTTTTCCATACTAAAATCAAATAAGACCTATCGCTAATTTGTGCTCTTATTTATCTTGCCGTATTTTAGGCCGCTAGTTATACCTGCAGTCTTTGACTTCTACATACATACACGTACGCTTTTTCTCCAGAAGGAATAGGCTGAGAACATTCAATTTTCACATAGTGTTACTCCAATTCCATGGCCCTATGTTATAGCAAGAACTAATTACTAACTAACTTTATTTCTCCCGTCTAACATCAATGTAAATGCACTGTTGTGTTTCGTATTGATGGACATTGTAACTGGACATATTGAGACTTAGCATCTTATGTCTCAGAATGGCAAGCGCAGTAGAATGCCAAGCATTGCTTTGTAATTGAAGGTGTTGTTTGGTTCTGCTACTGTTTATGAGCGGTCGTATTGATAACCATCTGGCGACCTGCATACTCGTCTCATCATTCGAACCAATAAAAAAAAACTTAACCGAAATATTATTAAAAATCCTCAGCAGTTTATTTAAAACTTGACCTATTACATAACAAAAATAACAGAACAAAGCATATGTTACCGTAAAGTGTGTTTGTCTCGCTCAGTTGTCGAGTAATTTATGCACATTACGTAGTTAATGTGGCCCCAGGCACTTGTTGATTTATGTTACTTGTTCGCTCAAGTTTAGCATTTATGGAGATGTTAATGTTAAAATTCATTAGCCCTGGAAGCAGTTTCACGACGCTGTTTAAAAAATTACATTACTCTGAATGTCTTGTTTTATACGTATTTTACGTATCCTTTAGAACTAGAGTGACCTAATTTAAAAAAAATGATTTTGGCTTTTAATCATATATTGTTTCAAAATGACCTATCACTAGTCGTAGGTCTCTCATATGTGAGAGGCTGCCTGGGTGGATACCACTGCAATATCTATTTCTCCCGTCAAACAGCAGTTTAAATGCACTGGTGTGTTTCGGATTGAAGGACATTGTAGCCAGAGTAACTACTGGACATATTGAGACTTAATATCTTTTGTCTCAGGATGGCGAGCGCAGTGGAGAGCCAAGCATTGCTTTGTGATTCAAGGTGTTGTTTGGTTTTGTTACTGTTCATGGGCGGTCGCATCGCTTACCATCAGGCTAACGGCATGCTCCTCTCGCCATTCACTGCAATAAAAAAAACCTGTCAACCCGTTTTTAGAGAAGGACCAAGTAACGCTTGAAAGGCAAGATGTATAAATCGGTCTCCTGGATGTATCTTCCATAAGTACAAAATTTCTTATATTACAAATCTCTAAGACATCATTGTCTTCATCATTTTTTCATTCACATAACATCATTTTTTTCAATGGCCAAAAAATTCAAATTTCAAATTCAAATTCAAAAACATTTTATTGTGAACATAGGTATAAATGGTGTTACATAATTTTTAGTTTGAACAGCTATGACCCGCCTTACTGGACTTACGAACTCTTCACTAATTGCCGATATCAGTGATATCTTCGAATGCACGCTGAGTGTATTTACAGAAGAGTCATTGTTTATAATTTGTTATGGTAAAAATAAATTTTAAGCTGAGAACACATGAGAATAGTAAAGGTTAGTCAACACGACTGTATTGGGACGTTGTAGCAGTTGCTAAGTGAATAAATAAAAAAATGGCATCATTAAACATAATACGCTGATAACATTTCTATTATTTTCAACGGTGAAGCTGTATAGATATAAAAATTGTTCCCGTAATACAGATAGCCTAGCAGCAGTATCACTCTTCAACATAATTTATCGTTATAAAAATATTTTTCGTAGCTTTATAAAAGTAGGACAAATCAATAAAATGCTATCGCTATTATATGCACTTAGTGGAGTGCAAAAGAGGCGATTATAATGGCTTTTTTTTGCATAGGTCTGGTAAACGAGCGAACAGGTCACCTGATGACAAGTGATCACTTCTTCTTCTTCTTCTTCTTCTACCTGGCATTATCCCGGCTGGTGTCAGGGTCCGCCTTCCGGCAAATTCTCCTCTATTTCGCCCGATTTTCGGCATCCTCAATAGTAATGCCATAGACCATAAATATCCATAACGCTTGGATTATGGATGCGTCGCCACCCATCAACTCTTTAAGGGAATAGAAAAAAGAACGGGAAGAAGAAAGGAGTACTGCGTGGCTCTACTACTTTTTGTATCTAAAAAAATATTTTAACATATTTTAAACGTTCTGTTATCGTCTGAGCACCCCTTATTGCAAAAGCCATTTAAAAAGGTCGTCCACACGTCAAACTCACACCAACAGTGTGTAATTTTATTGTTTTGCTTTGAATGCCCTATGGTGTTGCAGATGTCCATGGGCGGCGGTGTTCACTTACCATCAGGTGAACCGCATGATCGGTTGCCCCCTATAATATATAAAAAAAAAAAAGAATAGGCTTTGAAACTACTGGACGGTTTGAAAAATTCATTCATCATTAGAATCCTAAATAGTCATAGTCAACATAAGCGACAGAATATTATCAAAAAACTGTACCGCTAGTATCAAATATACAATCAAGAATCCAAAGAATGTCAATAATACCAGTAACTATTATGATTCCATCTAGCAAATCCATTACGTCGTAGAAACGTCGCGGACGATTAATGTTCAATGCAAAGCTTGTTACCGAAGTTGCTAGGCCCGGATAACCGGCCTAATAACCGCCCGGATAAAGGTTACTAGAGATAGGCCGATCGATATTATTTATAGGTATATATGCAGCCTCCGTGGCGCAGTTGTCTAGACGCCGGATGTGAAACGAGAGGCCGCGGGATCGTTCCTTGCAACAAATATTCGTTTGAACCACATATATTTCTTACGGGATTTGGTGTTTGTGAGACCGGTCTCTCGTAGTTCCTGATACCCACGACACAAGACTCGACCTTAGTGTGGGGTAAGGACTATGTATGTCACTGTTGGTTGTATTTATTTATTAGTTTCTTTATGTATAGGTTTGGGTTGAGTGTGTTTTGTTTTAATATACAAGGTGGACAAAAACTGTCCAGTCGATATAGTTTGTTATTACTGGGCATCATTAATGTGTTTTATTTAAAAGATTCGTTTTACATATGACCAAATATATTTATTATAATAAATTAAAAAATAGGGAAACTCACATTACATTGCTAACAACCGCGTTCGTAACGAGCAAAGTGCGATATGACGTAACAGAATTATCAGAATGTTTTTTGCTGTCAGGATTTAAGATTTGCTAGATTTTAAGGTAATATTGATACTAAAATGTGTATTCTCATCATCATCATCTCAGCCACAGGAAGTCTACTGATGAACATAGACTTCCCCCAAGGATTAGAATCTTAAAAATCTTGAAATTATAAAGAAGGAAGTAATTAGAAATTATGGAATCATATTTTTCAACCTCATAAATATTTACTAAGACCGTTTGTATACTAATCATTGATACCAACTATTGGCTATTATTCAGAATTCATATTAAAAAGTAAAATCTGTATGAACATGTATAACTTAGGTAGTTACTATTATAGTTATATTAGTAGTTGTAAACTGATGTAATTAAAATAAAAGATGCTGTCTGTTATATTATATCAACAATATTAATGAATATAAATATCTGATACAATGCGAATTTCCCATTTCATCTTGATAATCAGATATACACTGTTTCCGGGCCGTGAGATTCATAAAAAATGTAACAAATATCGATTTATACGCCCTCGTGTGAACATTACGTATTCTGTGTGAAATAATGTGTTAGAAATGGTATTAATGGGTCAAGGAGTAAGACATGTCTTCACTTTCTTCTTATCCTACTTGTATTGGCCTTACTACTCCTATTTCATCATAATGTTTCTTTTAAAGGAGAATACCCCTTTTCCTGTGAAACTTAGTATCGGACCAAATTTTTCATGTCTCAATGAAACATATCTTTTTTTGTATAGAAAAAAAATATATTTTCAATAAATATATATAACCATAATTGCGACTCAGGCCCGGATAATTATTTCTTTGTCTTCGGCTCTGTGAACAAAATGAAAAACGTGATGATAATTACTTTATTTAAATAAAAATCTGTCGCTCAAGATAAAACAGGAAAACGTTTAAGGACAAACCATGAAAATTGCTCAAATGAATTTTAATCAGTATCGGTATTGGGTTCAATAATATTTCTTAAAGATACTGTGAATGAGCATTCTCCTTTAGTGTCATGAAAACTGGTGGTTTTTATATTTCAATTCAGGATATTACTTTCCATTAAAAATTGTATTCTATAGGCCCGCTATGTGAGCAAACTAACAAACAGGTCATCAGATGATAAGCAGTTACCACGAATTAACAAACACGACGCTTGTATCATAGATGTGTCGGGATCGGGACGGGAGCGTCAAGGGAAAAGGATGGTAGGAGGTAAGGAGTAATAAGGATCCTCACTTACCAAATTTAATGTGACAGCATAGCTGTTTCTTCACGCTGATCTATTTTAATACAGTGGTATCACCCCGGACAAGGTTGTCCATTCATGCTGAGTCATGACTTTCAAAGCGTGGTATCAGTTTTTTTATAACTATGAATGGCGATACGGGCCTGCCATTCACCTTTTGGTAAGCGAAATCAATGATTGACATTCCCCTACGCTCGCCATCCTGAGACATAAGATTTTAAGTTTCAATATATCGAGTACTGTTTGTCTGTTTGGCTATGATTTCATTCAAACCGGAACACAACAGTACGTTTACTGTCTACTGTTTGACGGGAGCAATAGACATTGCGATGTACCTACCCCCAGGCGGATTCTCACATACAGGAGAACCACCACCAGTAAAAATCTAAGAATTTGAATCCCTTACCTCTTATTCTCAGGCTCTATATGTTTACATACATACATAAACTCACGCCTATATCCCAGAAGGGGTAGGCAGAGGTGCCAGGACACCCCAATTTCCCCTTGTATGTTCCGTCCCACAATGTGATAGATGGCGAGGCTATCGCCATATCGGGCACAAATATCTGACTCTGGGCTGATAATTAATAGAAAAAATCAATATCACTTTGCCCAGCTCGGGATTCGAACCCGAGACCTCAGCTTTGTAACTGTACCTTAGTACAACTACGCCACCGAGGCAGTTTATACGTCTAATATCTTGCAAATGTATTTCTACTCAAAACTAAACATCACAATATTTAAATGAAGCCTCCGAATTAGTCCTTCACTTTTAAATTACAAATACAGATACACAACACTTTATTGAACACAAAATAACATAAAATAATAATAATAATGGACTATATCAAATATCAATAACAAAAATAATAGAGATTCAATGTCACAACGTCCGATAACAATTTTCAACTCAACAAGCAGCCAAGAAACCACTGTCCAACTTATTAAGAAACATAAACAAATCCCAAGACAGGACAGTATTCAGATTATCATAAAGTGGCCAAATTAACGGGCAGTTAGTGAATTATTCATGACAAGTAGACTAACACTGCGATCGGTTTAATTGCGGTCTTCATTGGACCCCCCACAAATTTATGACGTTCGATCTATAATATATTAGCCGGATGGGCGCTCGTAATGGCTTCTCGGGAGGCTATCAATTTGTAATTAAGTTTGGGGGATAAAGAATGTAGTGCTAGGTCTTAAATACGGAGCAGGTTTTTCGTGCGAAATTTTGGGTGAAATACAGCAATTCATTTTATGCTAGAAGAAAATGTTACAAAAGGTATTGATAGAAAATTTAGGTCGAAGTATAATATCAAATACACTAAACGTAAGTTTAAAATCTTATTTTTATTTTATCATGTTACGTACATACTGGGTATCTCAAGACTGCTACCGAAAACGAAGCCGGGTGGCGGTCTTGATATACCCTCTATATCAAAACTATAGATATTATTATTTCACATATTCTGTATCAGCCCATATACGTCCCACTGCAGGGTACGGGCCTACTCTACAATCGTAAGTACGATTGAGATTGGTTAGGCCATATAGTCCACCTCGCTGGCCTAGTGCGGGTTGGCGGACTTACATACCATAGAATTTTTTATAAAATATTTTTTTTATTAATGTTTCTTTTATAATTTCTAATATGTTTTTAGATAACCATTGTAACACCCGCATGTTAGGCACCTTTGGATCACTATCATCGATAAATACGCAATTAATTATTATTTAAACATACATTATCGACTGCATCTGCAAACATTTCACATATTGTATTATTTATTTTTAAATTAAATTATAACATCCTGCTGCTCTTTGTACTGCTTTTCCCATCCCGTCTCTTTACATCCCGGCTTATCATCTTTCATTCTATCCCATGACTCAAGGCATTTAATCCTGTCCTCTACTGGTCTTTCCCATTCCTTTGTGTTTCAAAGATTTATAGATACATTAAATTTTTCCTGTTCATCCCAGGAAAATATAAAAAAATGGGATAAAAGTAGCCTGTGTGTTAATGTAACGTAAAAAATATTCTGCAGTTTCTGATATTAGCGTGCACAATAGAACATACAAAAATTTTAACAATCGTTATATTGGGTTCTGCCTTAGAGTAATTTGTATCTGTATCTGTATCAGCCCATATACGTCCCACTGCAGAACACGGGCCTCCTCTACGATCGAGAGTACGATTAAGAGTGGCTAGGCCACAAAATCCACTACGCTTAGAGTATTTAATTAATTACTAATATACGAGTACACTTTTATTCTTACATGCCAGGATAATGTTATGATATCCGCCAAATCGCACTACGCCACCGTATTGGATGGTCTAAGCCACCTCAATACAACTTTCAATTGTAAAGAAGTCCCCAGCTTATCAGTGCGCGTGAATGGGCTGACCTACTATTTCTGAACGTAAATAAAGATCTAATAAATTAAATAACTATCTAAAAAAAACACAGTATTTATAATATGTTTAAAAGTTGATTCAAATAAAAATAACATGGTTTTGCAATTTAATCAATTTGTGGGCATGTTGTTGTATTTGCGCAGCCGGTGATCCCGATAAATACATATATTGAATTAAACAAATTTGTTAAAACAAAATAATACTAATATTTGGAATTAAAACATTGCGGGCGGCATGTGGTATCATTAAAATATATTTTTGTATAATATACCGGGTATATCAAGAGTGCTACCGAAAACGAGGCCGGGTAGTTTTAGTGACTACAAACACAATACATTTGAAAATTTCTCAAAGAAACGCGAAATTTGTTTTTTAATATTTTTTAAATATCATCGATATTTAGCAAAAACTATGGATATACCATCCAAAAACGACGATATTTAAAAAATCATTAAAAATTAATGTCACGTTTCTTTGCGAAATTTTTAGTTGCATTGTGTTTGTAGTCACTAAAACTAACATCCGGTTCGTTTTCGGTAGCAGTCTTGATATACCCGGTATATATTGGAAGCCCGGCTATAAAGTGAACAGATGACCTGGTTAAGGTTGCAGAAAGTCGCTGGATGCAGGCTGCTTCGTACAGATCAATGTGGAGATCTTTGGGGGAGGCCTTTGTTCAGTAGAGGGCTTCCCGATATAATAGAAAGAGAGAGACTGTTTATTATAGTTTTTTTTTTCTTTTTGGACACCAAAATACACTTTTAATTGTTACTATTCTTAATACTTATCCGAGAGAGAACCTAAGTCGTAGATACAGCACATAGAATTAGCAAACTAAAATAGTAGTGGGCTGGCCACATTTGTCGAAGAACCAACAACCGCTAGAGCAGACGTGTTCTTGAGTGGAGACCGCGTCTTGGCAAGCGTATTGTAGGACGCCCACCGGCTAGGTGGAGTGACGATTTGCGAAAGGTCGCTGGCAGATGCTGGATGCGACAAACCGAAGACAGGTTAAAATGGCGCAACTTGGAGGAGGTCTATATCCAGCAGTGGACAACAGTTTAGGCTGATGATGATGATTATGATGATTCTTAATACGCATTGACTCGGCGCATATATTAATACACATCATTGGTGTTTCTTTTCACAAGGCTGTTATAAAATGGTATGCAGTAATAATGCGTGTCTTTCACCTGATTGTAAGCGAGACGACTGCTCATGCATACCAGCAAAACCAAAAAACAGCATGAATTATACAACAATGCTTGGCATTCCACTGCGCTCGCCATCCTGAGGCATAAGATGTTAAGTCGCAATATCTATACGTACATATAAATAAAATTGAAGTGTCTGTTTGTAAAGTTAAAATAAAAAAAATGTCCTACTACATATCGTTATATACACTAAACGATACGATACGTAGCAGATATAATAAGGAGTAACTTAGGCTACATTTATTTAACTCTTTTATTTTAGAATAATAAAGCAATGTTGCAATTCCAAAGTACTGTCCAGTACCGTGCGCTGCTCACATACTTTTCAATAAAGCTAATACAAAAAAAAAAAAACAGAAAATAAATGATAATTAAAATGAAAATGCAAACTTTTTTGTTAAATTCCACGCGGACGAAGTCGTGGGTACAGCTAGTGTTCAATAAATCTAGCTATAATATTCTTACAACCGGAACACAACAGTGAATTGACACTGCTGTTTGGCGAGAGAAATAGACTTTGCAGTAATACATGCTAGGCAGCCTCTCATATATGAGAGAACTTCCATCAATAAAAAGGCTTTGGCATTATCAAATGAAAAGAATTCGCACAAAAATAAATAATTCTACACAAGATGCGTTAATGGAACCCGCCTTACCTCCCGCATCCCTCAAATTAATCAATCTCTTTTTATTATACCATATAATGCATTCGAGAAAAAATCAACGCATGCACTTCCACGCAAACGAAAATGACTCTACATACGATAGAGATAGAGTCGATTTTCAATCCGTAAAATATTAGGTACTTGGAAAATCATCCGTCACAGGATGAGACGATGTCGCCCAGTGATCGAACGAAATAATCTACTAAAAGCATCGATCGGTAATGACCTGACGACTTGGGTTTTGTATTATTTATTTTATATTTTTAAGACGCATTTCCCGGCCGTATTTGGTTCGGATAATCCTGTGTGATGGATTTTAGTATAAAAGAATATCTTGGTAAGCTGTCGAGAAATAGCCCTGATAACTTCTACTACAAGGTATAAAGGTTACATTAATTTATAAGCCTATTTCAATATCCATCCAAAGGTTGCCTGGAAGAAATTACCTAGAGTGATAAGGCCGCCTCTTGTACTATTATTATTGTGTTGTTTCTTCACTGTATTTTAATTTTTATTTTATACAATAAAGTATTAAATGGATAAATAAAGGTTAATATTTAATAAAAATAAAATTAAATATATATATTATATTAAATTATATATTATTAGTAAAATTTATTTAAGGGTTAATAAAGGGTAATATGTAGCTATTTAATGAGTAAAACATACATATTTTATATATTTAAGTCTTAAATATTGTTGTACTAACACAAAATTAAAAATATATTACTTACTTACATAGATAATTTTATAAAATAAGCTTTCTTTAATCTACACGTTCATACTTTTGGCGGCTTATTTTTATTTCCACACAGTATAAATTAGCGAGACCTTACCCCTTTGCTGGATAGATTCACACCATACTAACAAAAACTTTCCAGCGATTTAATATATATAATACCAAAATACGACGAAACAAGGGTTAAAAAAAGACTTACTTTTCCAATGACCTTGAAGCATTAACTAAATAAAAACAAAAATAGTAATTTTATAAAACCAATTGCGATTCAAAAACGTAGGAATTTCTATCTAAATCATATTCAGTACTTCTAGCTTCATACATAATAATACACAAGATACATACGTACATACATAAACTCACGCCATTTTCCCAGAAGAGACAAGCAGAGGTGCCCTGACACCCACATTCTAGCTTATATGCTCCATCCCACTATGAGATAACGAGCCTATAGTCATATCGGGCACTAATCCTTGACTCTGGGCTGATAATGAATGGAAAAGTCTAATATAACTTTGCCTGACCCGAGATTGGAACCCGAGACCTCAGCTTTGTAACGGTACTGTAGTACAAATACGCCACCGAGGCAATCAGAGACTACGATATGTACAATAAAAATCGATTTATTCTAAAAAAGAACCTTATGTTAAATAACGCGCGTAAAATTCTAACTCCACCAAACTCTACATTACGTAACGGCTCTACCTAAAAATATCAGAGCTCCAAGTATGCGCTACACGAAAACGTAATTTAGCAAAACCGAAAAACTTCTACCGAGAAAATCTACGGAGAGTTAGCACAATCACGCCTGATGTTTTGAATTGTTAATTTTTTATCTCTTTTCGCGTGGGCGTCGTTTAATAATCGATGTCGAACTCTATCTGTTTTTGTAGACAAAATGGGAGAGTTTGATTAAAGCATTTTAAGTTGTTTACTGATTTTTGAATAGTTTCTGTATCAGCCCATATACTTCACACTGCAGGGCACGGGCCTCCTCTACAATCGAGAGTACGATTGAGAGTGGTTAGGCCATATAGTGCACCACGCTGGCCTAGTGCGGGTTGGCGGACTTACATACCATAGACATTTTATAAATCGCTATGGTATGCAGGTTTCCTCACGATGTTTTCCTTCACCGTTTTAGTGCGTGGTGATTGACTATCAATACACACATGACTCCGAAAAGTCAGAGGTGTGCCCTGGGATTCGAACCCGCGACCACCGTAAACATGTTGGCAGTCGCGTCTAGTCCATTTACCAACAGGCCACCACGCACTTTGAATACTTTATCCTTTGGGAATTTCGTGTAGGTATAAGGCCAACCCGCACTAGGCCAGCGTGGTGGACTATATGGCCTAATCACTCTCAATCGTATGCTCGATTCTAGAGGAGACCCGTGCCGTGCAGTGGGATATATATTATGGGCTGACACGATGCCATCGTTTCCAAATCTGTGGTGCCGGGTTCGAATTTCATGTCTAGCAAAATAATATTGGATTATTCTATTAATTATACGCCCGGGGTCATGAGTTTGTGCCCGATATGGCGATAGGCTCGCCTATCACATCAAGGGACGGAATACAAGGCGAAATATAGGTGTCCTGGGACCTTTGCCTACCCCTTCTGGAAAAAAGACGTGAGTAATTAATATAAAACCGTATTAACCATCTACATCAATGTTATACTAGATAAGAAGTTCTTTGTGAAAAATGTGTCCCACCTAGATGCGGTCCATACACAAATCAGTCAAAGACACGTAAGTGCGCTTTTGACCTTTTGGTCGCGAGAAAACTACACCCTGAAAGCGGTCTAGCGCTTCACGGTAATACTGTGTGGTTAGACGACCAAATATTCATCCCACGCTGCAGAAATTTAGTTTCAACTTTCAAAAAATCTAACGAGACATTTGTGTGGGATAGCTTCTCTTTACGTAGTAATATATATCAGTGGTACTAACAATCCTTCGGTCAAATATACACTAGATACACAGTTCCCTGTAAATGTTCTGTTAAAAAGTGGCACCGATGCATTGAAACAAAAAAAGTAAACAAAAAGACCACATATTCCAAATATATTAACACAAATTCCACCTTATTCCTGGAGCTTAAAGTAGCTTTTCACATAATATTGTCTAAAGTTCTGCGACGTTTTAGATGCATGTCGGTTCGTGACTGAAGGCGAAAGAGTGCTTAAAGCACTAATTAACTTTTTTCTAAGCGCTCATTTTGTATCTAGATTATATTTGATCGAAGTAACAATCCATAATTAAACAAAAGAACACCATCCAAATATTTCTACAATCAACTTATTACCAATTGCAATAATAATTGACAAATTTTACAGCTAGAGTAGCACAGCATAAATATCAGAACCGCATAATTGCCAGCAAAGAGTGCAAGGCGTGTATTTACGATACTATTTGGCAGCATTGGTAATATTATGCCGATGGTGGCATACGCTAACTGCCGGCGCTTTGCGGTCGACGCCAGAATCCGGATGATTTACCATTGGTATCGATGCTGTTTTAAAGATTTTGTAAATTTATGTTTTCATTTATCGAATTTAAATTTACATGTAAACTTTGGAACAATAACTAATAGGTATTGGGGCCGAAAGGTTCTGGAGTGGAGACCACGTGTAAGCAAGCGCAGTGTCGGACATGGTGTGTACATGGTGGCCTACATAGCCGTTAAGGTTGCAAAGTCGCTGGATGCAGGCCGCTTCCAACAGGTCGATGTGGAGATCATTGGGGGAGGCCTATGTTCAGCAGTGGAATTTCTATGGCTGAAACGAATGAACAAAGGAAGCTCTGGAACGTACGTGTTTCGATGTCAACGATTGCTATTACTTGTCCTTCCTTAAACAAGGCTTTAGGAGAGTAGTTTTACTGGTGATTTTATAGGTAGTAGGTACCGAGGCATATGTGAGAAGCCGCCTGGGTAGGTACCACTGCAAAGTTTATTTTTCTCACCCCACAGCAGTCTAACTGGACTTCTATGTTTCGGAGTGAAGGACATTATAGGCAGAGTAATTACTGGACATATTGAGACTTAGCATCTTATGTAAGAGGTAGTAAGATTTTGTGCTATAAGTAGACCCCTGACAGTGTTAAAGTCCTTGAACAGCGGTGAATGCTTACTACCAGGCTGTCTTCTGCCTGCAAAGACACTTAAAATTATATTTATGTATTGGTTTTAATGTTAACCACCCCTCAGTCAAACTGTTGTCAGTCAAAATCAACAGCAATATCAGTTAGACTCACAAAGTTGAGTTCACAAAAAGAAAGAGTTGAAAACACAGATATTTCAATATTGGTTTCGACGAAACGGTTGAAAAAGACATCCTGAAAAAACCTAGTACATACTGATCGTAATATAGAGATAATAATAAAAATAATTTAAATGCCTATACCGTGTGTGGAATGTGGCCTAAGCCATCACAATTAAACCTTCACTTGTGCAGGAATCTTATACCTAGAAGTAGTCTCAACAGTACAATTATGTGACATAATAAATAATTGCTCTATTATAATTATTTTTGCAAAAGGACATCGTTTAGCATCAATTTGTTTTTTAAATTATTACGTTATTCTTCACAAAGGAGCGAGAAACAGGCAAACGACGGGACGGTGAATTTTATTTTAAAATAGTAGTGTAATATTCGTTTTCGAATTTAAAACAGAAGGACATTAATTTGACTGCCATATTTCATGTTTTTATTTCACATTTAATATTTTTTTCAAATCTGTGTACGAAATTTGATGTACGTTGATCTACTGGTGGTAGGTCTCTCATATGTGAGAGGCTATCTGGGTAGGTACCACCGCAATGTCTATTTCTCCCGTGAAACAATACTGCGTAAATGCACTGTTGTGTTTTGGACTAAAGGACATTATAGCCAGAGTAACTACTGGAAATATTGAGACTTAACATCTTATGTCTCGGGATGACGAGCGCAGTGGAATGTTGTTACTGTTTATGAGCGGTCGTATCGCTTACCATCAGGCGAACGGCTTGCTCGTCTCGTCATTCAGTGCAATAAAAAAAGAGTATTTTTATTCTCCTCTCTAGAAGAAGTTTTTGAAATACAAAATACCCTTATTTTCAGATAATAGTGGTCGAATGTTTCTTTCTTTCTGTAAACAACCTATCTAAAATCATTAACACTTCATAATTACAGCTTTTTTCATAAACAGTTTTAAAACCCATTTTATGTTTTTTATTTCGAAGAATGGCGAGAAAAGCATGTCATTTGCTTATAGTAAGCGATATGACCGCTTGTAGACAGAAGCAAAACCCAAAACCCTATGAATTATAGAGCAATTGTTGGCATTCCACTGCGCTCGTCATACTGAGACGTATGATGTAAAGTCTGAATATGTCCAGTAGTTATTCTGGCTACAATGTTCTTCAACCCAGTTTGTTTTCGTCGCTCAGACTGTATATAAAAATAAACAAAAGTTTGAAAGGGGCAAAATATTCGATAATTAAAAAATGTTTTAAAATGATCTATAAATAGCGTTTGTATTTAAAACACCAATTCAATATCAACTTATCTATAAAAGAAGCTAAACTAATCAATATAAAATCCAAAAAGTAGTGAATAAGCTTGACTAACGCCGGGCGAAAACCAATTAATATAAATTGATATATTCAATAATATAATTTGAATATGAAAAGGATTAATCCGGGATTTGATCTTATTTTATCAGAATTGGCTAGTTTATTTACCTTACGAGGAATTAATTACTTGTTCATTTTCATTAAAACTTCAATTATTTTCCTTTTGTGTCTGAAATTGAATACAGCGACATTATTATACGGCTTTGATGGTAGGATTCTGTGTATTATTGGTTTTTATATTGTTTTTCAGAAAATTTGACAGGTGCTACTAGAACGCCCACATTTAGCCTTGTATCGGGCGCAAATTCCTTACTACTAGCTGAAAATGAATGGAAAAATCCAATATCACTTGGCCCGAAACTGGATTCTAACCCAAGACCTCAACTTACAGAGCGCAGTACAACAACGCTTCCGAGGCAGTATATTAATATATATACGCATTATTCCGTAGTTTCTGGAATGGCAAAAAAAATCGTGTCAGTGACACGTAAGCTTTGTTGCTTTGGTACGTATGTCCATTGTACAGTTTCGAGTAAGCTGTTATGAGAGTGTCAATCCGTGAGAGAAAATATTATTTCACAAGAAATCTATATAAATCCATGTATATTAATAACATAACATCTGATAGTATGTACTACCAGATGTTATGTTATACCTTTCCATAAAAAAATATTAACTACAAGATTTTATGTGATTTTGTATATTCATTGTTTGTTTTTTGGTTTTAAATAAAGCGGATTGTTGCTTCAATAAAATGAGACACCAAATTGAACTCACGGCAAGATATTATGTTCTGTGCAGAGAATTTATTAATTTACTATACTTCATTGTACAAAATCAAAAGAGAAAAGTACACAAAAATATGTTAACCTATAATTACAGTACAATTGGCGGACTTATCGCTGTCAGCAATGTCTTTCAGATAACCTTTGGATGGATTGGACTGAATAGAAGAAGAAAAAAGGAGGTAGACAAGTCAAGGAAGCAAAGTATCAGCAAATATTGTTTTTTAGTTCCATAACATTCCACTTGGGAACCAATATTTATAATTCACACTAATATTTGGTTTGGTGCACGAATGGAACCCGACATCTGTCATTTGAGACCAGGATACCATCCAACTGTCCAGAGGTTGTCCAATGATTGTTCCAAAATATTTTTATCTGTACAGAAATTAGTAGTCCAGCAAAACTAATAAAACTACAATAATTGTTTTAATGATCGAAATACGAAAAGGCTTTAGTATTGTTTTTCAATAAGTTGCGGCACACTTATTTCGATGTTAGATATTTTGTTTTCTATACCAAAAATCACTTTTGAATGCGTTTTTATACTAACTCAATAAATCAAATAAAACACAACTAACTAGTGTTTAAACAGTCAACACAATTAAGCATGCCTGCTCAGACCCGAATAAACACAAGCTTATTCCGAAATCAGACAATGCGACACTACCCTGAACCTTCCATTTTCGCATCTTCCATATATACAGGGTATATCAAGACTGCTACCGAAAATGAAGCCGGGTGGTAGTATAAGCAACTTCAGACACAATGCAACAGAAAATTTTCCAAAAAAAGCGATGATTCTTTTTTTGTTATTTTTTTCATATGGCCGTTTTTGCGTGGTTTTCCTAAAATAATAGTGTATACCCTTTTATTTATAAAGACTCTAAGGTATAAAAGTGTTAAAATTATTATTTTAGCTAAAACTATGGATTTACCACCAAAGGATTATGATATTGCTGATACGGAGATCCTTGGGTGAGGCTTATGTTTAGGCCTTCCTGTGGTTAAAGTGAGAGAGAAGGAGAGAGAGTTCTATTGGGTATCTTACAATCTCAAACACTAACATCTCGGAACCATCTCATTTCCTTTCATCGGCATTCCCGCTGAGTGCGGGAATACAAGAGGATTTTCCCAGGTGAAAAAGAAAAAGGTAGGATTATGATGATAGCAAAGCACATCAGAAACGCTCTTTATTCTCATCTCTTTTTTCAAATAACCATAGGAATATCAACGTTATTACCCAAGTGTACCCCCACCATTAGTGAGTGCCGTATATATTTGGCCCTCCCGATGCTAATTGAGTGCGGATCGAAACTCCTCCACGCTGAGGTTTCCCTCGGGACTTCGTTAGACGTCAGAGAGGTCCACACAACTTTGATCATTTGCAAGTTATGTTTGTGTATGATATTGTTTGCTTAAAATGTTCGTATATGTCGAAGGATTGAATTTTGATTAGTATTGTGGTGATTTATATTACTATTTTCAACAGCCTTAATCAGGCAATTTTTTTCATATTTAATATTTAATTTTTATAAGTTCTTCATGGAACACCACATACATAATTAATAAGACAAAAATAAAAAAATAGTTTAAACAAAGGTCATAATCTGCGGTCTTATCCCTTACTGCAATTTCTTCCATACAATCTTTAGATGAACTGGCCTGAAAATAAAGTCGGTTATGAGAAGAGACGGCGCGAATTGAATCCTCGCAGCAATACCAATGTTATAAGATACACAAATTCTGAATTCGGGTAAGGGTATGGTTCTCATCCCTACTACTGGATTACTTGATCTCTCAAAAATAATAAGTATCAACAAGAAATGTGTAAAGAGGTAAAATTACACGACATCAGATATGGAATCATACTCTGAAGTCAGCTCTATGTACAAATGTTGATTAATTTACCGTTTACTATTACAATAATAGACAACAATTACTTGTAATGAAGTTCCCCATTCACAGCACTTAATGCAATGTCAACTTTGCATCTGGATCAAAATAAATCTGTCTATATCTGCTGACCCTGCGTCGTGCAAGCTGAATTCAATCGCGCGACACTAACAAAATGTTTCAGGCATTAGGGTCAGTGGGTTAGCTCCATCGGTGCTCATAATTAAACAAAAAAAAAAAGAGTATAGATGTGTTTAGTTTAGCTCTATGGCCTTTATTTTACGTATATGTATATGTATTTATTTATGTATAAGTACTTTATTGTAAGCAACACAAATTAACAGATATATTTACACAAAGCGCCTATATATGTGTAACAAATGGCGGTCTTATCGCTGTTGGCAATTTCTTCTAGACAACCTGAATGTGAGACACAAAATAAATGCAAATTATATTCATAAACTTAGACGTGTGTCTAGCACAATAGTTTCCCCATATTAAACGAATGCCAGCAATATTATATTATGAAGGCAAACATATATGTAATCCGCGTTTGTACTAGCAGGTGGACGAACGACCTGGCTAAGATTGCAGTAAGTCGCTGAAGGCAGCTACTTCCAACAGGTCGATGTGGAGATCCTTGGGCGAGGCCTATGTTCAGCAGTGGACTTCCTGTGGCTGAAGAGAAATAAAGAGAGAAACATGTATTCAATAGTAGTGAGGGCCTAGACGTTTATCATAATACATTCAATGCTCGATTCAATTCGAGCTTCAGTGATCGGTGTCATTGCATTGCGTGCTACTGTTGATCCTGGCTTACAGGAGTTATAGTGGTGGGTGAGGGCGGGACAGTCTCCATAATATAATACATTTAGGAACAATGTCTTCAACCCTCATTCTCTTAACTATAAGTTAAACAGTGGTTATCGGGGCATATTTTTTTATCACTACCGTAGAATCATTAAGCGTAGAATACGAAGACAAATTTAATACTAAATTCTGAATCAGTAAAATAGAACCACCATTGAATTCAAAATAAATAATTTTAAACAAACCTTTAAAATATACTAAACATTTCATAAAAGCAATGAAGAACACGGCCAGATAATCAGAGAGTGTTTATTCAAACATTGACCTAATTGGGCAGCCATCTGACAGATACGAAGGGCATCAGCAAAAATTGGACGCCAAAAAAAAACTCCACAGGCCGTGCTCCAATAAAATGCAAGTGCTGAGAATGAAAAAACCAGAATCCGCCGTTACCATGAAAAAATATATAAAAATCAAAATATAACTCGGGGTGCTTTTATATGGCGCTGCTACGATTATTTTTACTGATGACATAAATATACTGCAGAAATTATTTATTTTTTTGTGTATTTTGGCTTGGATAGTGGATAGTCGTATTTGAGTGCATATGTTTATTTTTGGTAATATATATTTGGAATGACTAGTTCGATATTATAAGAATGTATTTATGCTAGTACAAAAAAGTGACAAAATTTACTCACATATTAGCAAATATAATGCAATGCAAAGAATGAATATCTGAAGGAGATGAGCGTAATACTGAAGTAATAACCAGTTCTTTAACCTATTGGCAAAGATAAAAACATCAGTAGAGTAGGAATCACAACTAAAATTTTTAAGTTTTAACAGTTCTGTACTACAGTAATTTTACCTTGACGTAAGTAACAACAAGCCTTTGTTTTACTATCTTTATTTAACTGTCGTTACCCAATCGCTATATCCAAAACTATTGAATCTATTTTCGGTATTAAATTTAACAAACAGATAGATTATTTTAGTTACCGCCTATAGCCATTTAGGTTCGATTTTGGAACGCCTCTCTAGACAATAAATCGAATCAATGGCTTTATTTAGAACGATCACAGAGGTGCGTGTTATTTTGAGACTTAAATACCATTGCTGTACATAACAGCATTATATTATATCGATTCAACTTACCGATTAGGGTTTACCTTTTTCTAAACTAAAATCTACGACAAAATATATAAAACTCAAAATCGATTATAGTGGTTTTATTTTATCGAACTTAATTGATTGCAATGTATCGTCAACAATTAATTAATTATTAAACCAATGTAAATAATCATTGTGGAGATCCTTGGGGGAGGCCTATGTTCAGCAGTGGACTTCCTGTGGCTGATATGATGATGATGAATGTAAATAAATTTAATTATACCGCATCTAGTACCGCAATAAGTGCAGTATTGAAGAGGTGTGATATAATTGCAAACTGTAATTGACTGGAGATTATTAATTATTCCGTTCTGCTTAAAACCTAATGAATATTGGCCCAATATACCAAGTGCATTACTCGTTCAAATAATTTACATTATTTGTTATATTAATAATGTAGGATTCAAAGTACGCCAGCAAAACATATAATTTAAACATACATAAACAACCACGACAAATATCGTGTCGGAGTCGTCACGTCGTCGTCCACTCTAAAACCACCATCTAACTGTATTCAATGTTATTTTCGAATACGAAGCGTGTTGAATGCAAACCTGCCAGTTTTCAAAAAGCGCACCGGTTGAATAGAACGCCGGTTGTAAAATATAAAAAGTAAAAATGAAATTCTTTTTTCAAATATTAAAAAATCGTTGCCCGCTTGCCAGTGTTTTTAAATGGGCTTTAGAAGGCATTCACAATGTACGATTTTATATTAGTTATTGTAGTTTTTGTCTGTGTCTGAGTTTATTTGGGAGTTGAATGACCTTATTCGAATATTGCAATTTAAATGATAATTTAAGAGGTGATCTAAAATGTATACTGTTGTCTTTTGATATACATTTTAATGTGGAGGTAATTAAACTTTAGCAATCAATTAAAACTATTATACAAATTGTTTCATTGTTCTCATGGCCAACATTTAAAGTAAAATTAGCTCGGGTTTGAATCCCGGGTCGGCCAAAAATATGTTGGATTTTCCTATTCCTAATCAATTCGGAGTCAGTTTGTGCCCGATATTGTGATATGCTCCTCCGTATCGTATCGTGGTATAGAACAGAACAGAAACCGAAATGGTTCTGGTAGCATCTCTATCTACCCTTCAAGGAAAAAGGTGCGAGTTATGTTACATCCCAACATGACACGAATGTTTGTAAGCCTCACCAACTTGTCTCAATACGGGCACCGAACCCACGGCTTCTCATTTCACTGCCAGCTTAACTAACTGCGCAAAAACTGTTATGCACATCCCTACGTATAGAGTAATAATAAATGCTATTTAAGTTTGGCAAACATGTTGGATCTACGTAGGCAAACTGTGGTGAGACATACATAATTAAATGAAGCAAATATTGCCAACCTCGGTACAGAGAATAGATAATACTAGCTCGGGATGGTTTGATCATTGAATTTAGTAAATATGCGAGTACGGATTACAATCCGGTCAAATCATTGTTTCATCGTATATCGTTACACTTGATTGTTGTAAAATGTTATTGTTAATTGACACATTATTTTTAGTTGTTCACATTAAAATATATAATAATATGTTGTTCTATATTTTTTATATTAATCTATACATATAAATAAAATTGAAGTGTCTGTTTGTAACGTGAAAATTTAAAAAAATGACCAACTACATATCGTTATATGCACGATACCTATAACGAAAATGATTTTAGAATGTTTGTTTGTTTGTCTATCTGTCTGTCTGTCTGTCTGTTTATTCCCGCTAATCTCTGAAATGGCTGGACCGATTTTGACGGGACTTTTACTGTTAGGTAGCTGATATAATAAGGAGTAACTGAGCCTACATTTATTTAAAAAAAATGTTTTATTTAAGAAAAAAAAAGTTTTTGTTAATT
Source organism: Hyles euphorbiae (assembly GCA_023078785.2). Lineage (NCBI taxonomy): Eukaryota > Metazoa > Arthropoda > Insecta > Lepidoptera > Sphingidae > Hyles > Hyles euphorbiae. The sequence goes on from CM041047.1 coordinate 13,708,892, forward strand.
TCCACACGGAAGAAATTGCAGGCACAGCTAGTAGTTTATAATATGTCGTATTTTTATTTGATTTCAATTATGATTTCAATCGTGGGATGCCTTCTCTACAAACGTCATCTTCGAATGGGTGTTGCGATCGTCAAGGGAAACACAGTGTTTGTGTCATTTAATTATTATTATTTTATTTAAATCTTAGAGATAAGATGCAACGTCTACAGATGCATATGTTGACGTGTAGATAAGACATGACAGTAAGCGATATGCCCGCTCATAGACAAATGCAAACCCAAACAACCACATTCCACTGCGCTCACCATCCTGAGAAATAAATAAATAACACCCAACAGTCACATACATAGTCCTGACCGCACACTAAGATTGAGTCTTGTGTCGTGGGTCAGGAACTACGAGAGACTTTTCGGTCTTACAAACACCCAGACTCGACGACAGATATAGGATGTTAATTCGCATCATGTTTAATAATTACTCTATCTATAATGTCCATCAAACTGGAACGCGACAATGTTTTATCACTGCTATTTGGCGGGATACATAGACAAAGCAGTGGTACCTACCCAGGTGGCCTTTAACATATGAAATACCTAGTGGTTAGTTTAGTTTCTCGTAACAATTTTTAAAATATTATTTCATGTTATATTTATTTCATATTTTAACAAATAATGTGGGTCAAATAAAAATGAATCGACCAACACTGTTAAAAATATTATTTTCCATTGATAATATTCTCTCGTATTTTTTCAACGAATGACAATACGACCAAAGTGCTTCCTTAGACCGGGGGAATTGTAGCCGCTTTGTACTTTACGATAAATGCACTTGTTAGGGGGGAGGTAGAGTACAGTACTTAATACTTAGGGTAGATGGGGATTAATAATTAAACTCTAAAATCTAATAACAAAAATTCGCTAAAAACTTCAGTTCTCCAGTAGTATTTTATTATAGCCCTAAAAGTAGTAATTTTTGGTATTTCTCATTGATACTGCTTGAACACATATATATATATATATATATTTTAAACATGAAATTTTAATATTATTTTACAAATTTTGTTATAAAGCACTTTAGAAAAGTCTTTATTTCAAACAAATAAGTCAAAAACGAAGTCGTATGATCTTGATTTGTCGGTACTGTTTAAATCTGTTTAATTTTTCACAAACGTACCAGGAAACCACTCACAGTGGAAGGATGCATGAATGAAATTTAATTATGAAAGTATGTTGCTGTCGGCTTGGAAAATTGGTATTTCTGGGAAAGGATTTTCGTGTTTATCCAGAAAATCTATTGGATAGAATTGTGGAAAACCCGTCATAGTGACGCACTCGAATTTTTCGTGTTTGTGTTTCAGTAACAACCACACAAGCAAATTTCTCCGAATTCAACCAGGCATCCTTGATTGTGTCGACATCTAAAATATAGCCTATCATAGTTTTTGAATTGCTCTATCTCCTTTATGACTTATTTCAATAAACTTGTTGCACCCCTGTCCACTCTTTCCTTACTACTCAATCAATCGAAATTTGTGCAAGCTTTTTACGATTGCAACTCAAATTAGGTCAGCGTGGTGGATTATTTGGCCTAAGCCTCCTCAATTGTACTCTTAACTATAGGAGACCCATGTACGACGTAGATTGTTTCTGATACAAACAAACAAACCAGTTTTCACATTGTATAGATGAATTTTACGAAACTGCTTTTTCACAGAACATCCTAATTACCCCTCAACCGCAGCACATACAAAGCACATATTTTAACAGAAGTCAAACAATCTACAACATGATTTTTTCCATTCCACTCCGGGCCCAGAAGTTATTTGATGTTTCCCAAACCGCTGGAATTCGTTAATAACCCCTCCCTCACTCTTCCCCCCCTCCCCCCAAGCTCAGGTGCGCCGTCGATGTTTATTTTTTAATGTTGGCACAATGGAAACTGGGGTTGTGTGCATGGGACTCTCAGTGAGATAAAGAGTTTAATTTTGGGATTAGCTTTTTATTATAATTGGCGTTTGCGAATTTTTAAATTAGGTCAATTGATACTCAGCGGCATTCAGAATTTTTGTTGGTTAAAAATAGAGCTTGAAGGATGTTGAAACACAGACTTGTATTATTTATGAAAGTTACTTAATTAAAGAATTTATAATTCAGGTACATTTATATTAAGTTACGTGAGGTGAATTTGTTTCCAAATTAATTACTTTTTGCATTCCAAATAAGTTGTGTCATAATTTACAGCCCGTTGCAGCCCACTGCTGCTGGAAATAGGACTCTGCCAAAGTTCGATAGAGAGCCTTGGTCTGCTGATTTATGCACACAATTGCTGCTCATTATGGCATGCTTGTAGCCAATTTATGGCAATAAATTGAGTTTATTTAGAAATTTCATTAAACCGCGAATCAAATGTATGACGAGCAATTTTCTAATAAGTGACAGGCTTATGTTTTAAAATATATAACAATAAGTGTTTACATGTCTAAAGTCCAGGGAACCAGATCCACTTAAACATTAAACTATTCAATATCAATTAGAATAGCTGAATCGTCACACAGTCTCAAGACGTACATAAATCATCATTACACGAACATTATGCGTGTCAATCACCCGACCAGTGTGGATGATCGATCATGGATATGACGGCTAACATTCTGTATGTATATCAGCCCAATACTACCCACTGCTGGGATTTTATTATTTTATTTGAATAAATGGCGAGGCAAGCGTGCCGTTCGCCTGATGGTAAGCGATACGAGCGCTCATAAACAGTAGCAAAACCAAACAATACCTTGAATTACAAAGCAATGCTTGGCAATCCACCGCGCTCGCCATCCTGAGACTTAAGATGTAAAGTCTCAATATGCCCAGTAGTTACTCTGGTTACTATGTCCTTCAATCTAAAACATATTAGTGCATTTAAACTGCTGTTTGGCGGGAGAAATAGACATTGCGGAAATACGTACCTAGGTGGCCTCTCACATACGAGTTTCTTACTGGGATGACGAAGTTACTATGCACCTGATAGAACATCAGTTCAATACAAATAAAGGCAACCGGCGAAAGAAGTTAATATCTCGCCAATCAATGAAAGTATGCCTGTTTGTTGGGATATATTATGTAAAATGATCCCTAAAACCCGACCCACTTATATGAATTTCATAGACTTCACGATAAATATTTTTGGAGAGAAACCCTTCACCCTTAAAGTCCTAATATAATTGATGATCAGATTATGTTCAAACCCTTTACCCTCAAAGTACTAATATAATAATTGGGATTATGTTTCTACATAATTATATAAATTACTTATTAAACTGTTACCAATTAGGTATAAAATGCACCCAAACCATTCGATGTCTACATCCGACATTTTTTTCAAAGCTACCTAGCTCACGCAAAAGGCCACAAAAAATGTTTATTATTCAAAATAACCACTACAATTTGAAAATTCGCAACCCGAATACAAACGAGGTGCTCATGCGACGTACTTTATCCAAAATAACGGTATCATCCGACACCTGGCTACGCTCCTTTATAGTCTCTAAATCACGTCTGCGGAAGGCTGCGAGTGATTTGAAATTTCATCAGGTACCGCGGTCGTAGCTTGGAGAAGCTCGCTTGGAACGTGACGTAAGCCGTGGAGCACATAGTTTGCTTTTATAATGAAAAAGACTGCATCACCCAATTGTGAGACATGCAATAAAACTGAAGATGTGCAACATCTTTTGCTGGAGTGTGTTAAGAACAAAAAAGAAATGGACGCCTTGTTTAAAAAATTTGACATGAACATTCTAAACGTTGGATTTATTCAAAATATTTTAGTATTACCTAAATCCGACATTGCCAAACAATTTTGTAACCTAGTTAACCTGTGTAATTAAATACTTTGTCTACTTATATTTTCATCCGACCTATTATCCATCTCTACTTATATTTATTTTTACTTTTAATGTATACCTTAATATTATTTAGCTCTTAAGACAACTATGTAGTGTACACTTGATAAAGTACAATGGGATTGGCGTATCCGTGTGGATAAAAACCCGTAACCAATAAAGAGAATATAGTTTGCTTTTATACTGTGTCTTTCGAATATTTCGGCTATTTTAGCTCAGCAATGTATGCTATAGGTGATAGAATTACGATTGCACCTTTTAGAATGGTAACCAAACTGTAGTCACCATGGATTGTTAATCTATAATGGATGAATAAACGCCCTGCTTCGGTTTTCCCTGAGCTCTTTGACCTCTCCTTCTTCAAGCTAGTTTTAAAGAGAATTCTCCCCTTAGTCTAGGTATGTTGTTGTGTTTACAATGCCCGCTTACTACCAGGCTTATTAACTTTTGCAGTTTTGTGATCCAATGATCAATCTGCAATGATTCTGACTCGTCGAAGTTATATGTGTATTGATAGTCAATCACTACGCTCTATACTGGTGAAGGAATATTATCTTATTTCATTGTTTTGTCACCCGCTTTGCATGGAGGGAAGTGGATAATAATTTATTTCCAACTCCTCCTATTAATTTAACTTTCTGATTGATTTCGTTGCGGGTTAAAGACAAGTTAGAAATTCCCGGAGTCTCACTGAGTTTCAATGCTCTGCGTAATCATAGCGATTTCTAAAAAAATCTACGTTATGTAAAGTCTACCAAAACGCACTAAGCCAGCGTGGCGGACTACATGGCCTAACCACATTCAAATCTCAATACTCTCATTTGCAGAGGAGACCCATGCAGTGGCGGCGTAAAGGGGGGGCGGGGGGGGCGGTCCGCCCCGGGTACCAAGCACCAGGGGGTGCCAAAGACACCCACAGAAAGCACACAAAATCTACCTGTATCCAGAAATAACTACCAACCCTTGTATCTAGCTATTTGTATAATACTAATTTTAAATATAATGTCTCATTCTCTAAAATAATGAATTCTAAAATTCGGTAGCTGGGCCTCGTAGCGGATAAATTTGAGATTATCCGCTTGCACGAGTCTAGGAGCCACTTGCAGGGGCCCACATCACAGTTGATGGCGTGGAGGTCTCTATCAGCTCCTTGTGAAGTATGTTAGAGTTGTCTTGTATAGTCGGTGGAATGTTCATGTCCTGCCATGAGCCTAAGATCGAAACTAGTCAAGGCAGCAGACGCATTATCTAGCCTAGGGCTTCCCAAACTAAGCGTCACGAAGCCCTGGGGCGTCGCAGCATTGTCCCAGGGGCGATCGAGTCGAGTGAGCCAAACTGGAGCCCCGTTTTGGGAAGCTTTGCTCAGAAAAGCAAGCACATTCTTCCCATTATCAGTTAACCAAAAGTAAAATAAAATTCTTTCTTTTCTAATTAAAATTAAGAGTTTTTCTGATAATAATCTATTATTAGGGGCTGGTCTGAGGGAATCGGGTTCAGCTTCGGGAGGTCCTGGTCTAACCAACTCAACTTTGAAGATTCTGGCACCCCTTACCAGAGGCTGTACGCGGGAGTTGTGCGATCGATGGCCTTTTACGGTTTCTTTCCGCTGTGTGCCATCATTGTGAAAAAACACACTCTTTCGGAGTGCCCACTCTGGGGTGACGAGCGCAGAATACTTCATGCAGCCGCCAGAGTAGACCTCTCGCTCGGTCGTGATGCCCTCGATGGTCGAGATTGGCAAGGCTTGGCAAGCAAAACTCTCGTTCCGCGAGATCGTGATCTCGCAGAAGAATAGCACGAGACGGGATCGCGAGGTGAACGATCCCGCTCACTGCCACCTGCACAAAAGGGTTGCCGGGCAATAATGACTGAACCGCTGCGGCGCCTCTCCCTGTCGTAGAGTATGAGAATTTCGCCACGGTATTACCTAACCGTCATAAGAGGCGACATTACGCTGGGCTTGGCATACTGTGCAGGGGGCGGTGCGCCCTTACCTACAGCAACTTGGATATATATGAGCGACAGGGCGCATGGCCTCATCTTTGACGTAGATGACCTAAACATCTTTAACTGGCGCCGCGTTTTGAAACAGTCGCACCCTTCAAAAGAAGAAATCCGGCATACGGTCTGCCCAGCAACCTGTGTTCGTGGATTTCCGGCTTTCTGCACGGGCGTAGAATACGTGTAGTCGTCGACGGACACGCTTCGGCGCTCATGTCGGTAAATGCCGGAGTTCCACAGGGCTCGGTGCTGTCCCCCGCCTTGTTTATTCTGCATATCAATGACATGTTGTCGCTTGGCAACATTCATTGCTATGCAGATGACAGCTCGGTCCATGGGCGATACCACTGCCGGCCTCCGGGTTGCCGAGTCGAAACTGTGAAGTGTCAGTGCGGAATGACCTGAGTATCCTTGGTGTGGATATCCGCTGTGATCTCAATCCAAGGAATCACATCGAGGGCGTAATAACTGCCACATCACGCAGGGTTGGAGTCCTGAACAGGGTGCGTCGGTTCTTCACGCCCGGTCAGCTTTATCGCTTGTATAAAGCGCAGGTCCGGCCGGGTATGGAGTACTGTTCGCACCTCTGGGATGGATCCGCCCAGTACCTGCTCGATGCCTTGGATGAATTGCAGCGGCGGGCCATCCGCATTGTGAATGATGCAGACGTTACGAGCAACTTAGAGTCGCTACAACTCCGGAGGGATGTCGCCTCTCTAAGCGTGTTCTACCGCCTGTATCACGGTGAATGCTCTGAGGAATTATTCAACTTGATCCCCTCCACTCCATTCCTAACCAGAACCACGCGTGCTGGCTTGCGAAGCCATAGCTTGATGGTCCATACCATCCCGGCGCGAACCAAACGGTTCTGAAATTCTTTTTTTGTGCCGCACCGTCAGGCTGTGGAATTGTTTGCCGTCTCACGTGTTCCCTCCTTCCTATAATCCTGGGTCTTTCAGCCATAGTGTGAAAAGGCATCTTAGCAGGCCGGCATAATTGTATCTATTGGCATGGGACTGCCGTCCGATGCCAATGGATACTCTGCCTGGGTGGCATTTGCGCTCACCATCAGGCGCAATGCGGCTATTATGCCGGGCAAGATTTAAAAAAAAAAACATCCAGTAATGATTTTCTATAGGACGCTGAGGCCATGCGCTTCTCGCCTTGTGATGTTTGGGGCGGCCCATAATGCGTGTGACGGTCATCCAAGGAATTTAGTCGGTATGCTAGCGGAGGTTTTGTGAGGGACCCGGCTCGGCCAAAACATCCCTAACGTGCCAGGCTGGAAGGCCAGTGACACTAACATACAGTTCCAGCCGCCTCCGTGCCACCCAAAGAAGAGCACAATAGCTTTCCTCCGATAAAAGTCAGATTTGATAAGTGCACGATCTCGAGTATCCGCTGTAGGCTTGTTTAGTATTGGGTGTTATGTTTATGTAGGGGTGCTCAATACAAAACCGCCCCGGGTGCCAACCTACCTTACGCCGCCACTGGACCCATGCCCTGCAGTGGGACATGTATGGGCTGATACAGTGCCAAAACCGACCAACATGAATTATATGATTTCATAAATATGAAGATTCTTGCTATGCTAGACGTAAAATTTCGGATCTATATTTTCTTTTCAAAATTATTCACGGCTGGATTGATTCTCCAGAACTGCTTTCTCTAGTTAATCTCAATACGATGTACAGAATACGTCAGCCAAAAATTTTCGCACTTCAAATATTTAAGAATAACACGTCGTATTTCAATCCCATTATTAGCCATTAGGATGTGTAGGTTATACAACGATTTGTCGGAAAAACATAAAATCCTCGATATTATGGATAATAGATCTAGTAGATTCAAGCGAGATATATCCAGATTGTGTACATTATAGTTTTAAGTTTAATATTTATTTTTACTCAATTTTTCTTTTATATATATTATTAATTTTATTTTATTTTGTACTTAATATTTACTAAGAGCGAGCGAGAGAGAGTTTTCTTTGTAAAAAATTATTTAAAGGAAAATAATCTGAACTATTTAAGCATAAGTTATAATTATTAGATTAGGACATAAGCTTGGGAATGCAATCTAGTTATTAACAATAATGATAAAATGCTTGTATTTGTGTCTGATTGTATTCTGTTTTATGTCTTATATAAATAAATAAATAAAAAATAAATATGCTTACAATGTCATATAAAATTTTGCCTTCAAATCGTTCTCACTACACAAGTAGGTACTTACAGTGCAAAAAATCCTCGAATTAAGCCACCAGCTCATTATGCCTCGTGTGCTCCAAACCTTACAATAGAACGCGTCTTGCAAACGACACCGGGACTTCCTCCAAACATTGTGTTTAACTCCAACTGTTTTCCACTTCATTTGCTACGTTTTTATGACGCGGGAATAAAGGGGAGTCTATAAAACGAATATTGTACGTAAACATGTTTTCGGGTTGTAAAATGATGGTAAATTCTTATTTACTGCGCTGATAACGTTTTATTGTCGATGTTGTATGCTCGCGGGTCTTAACATTTCAGTTTTAATTAAATTAAGGAATGACTTAATATTTTTAAACAATTGGCTGGAGGATCTGTCAGCAGAGCGTCTTGAAAATCGTCTCTCTCCACCCAAATACACAATTTTTTTCATTAGGTATAATGTATGATTCTAATGCTGAAGAATTTGTCATTTTTCAATATATTCAGAGTCTTTTCAATGCAAACAAATAGTTAATTTTTCCTCTATATAATATTTGTTCAAAAAACAATACTCTGATAGTTGGTTCTAGTATTGTATGAGACGTTAAAATGTTGTTCCTGAACATATAGGAGTCAGAATTTATAATCTGGGGGCGCGGCCGAGCCCCCTCCAAGTCGAGCTATAGGCCGTAACATTCTTTTCTCGAAGCAATTCAGACCATTTTCAACCCCCTATAACTTCGTTGTGGCTAAAGCATGAAGCCTGAATTTTCAGTTACTAAGCAGGCATTGTGTAAACACAGTATATTTAAAATTTTATTCAATTTGAACCAGTAGTTTAAGAATTGTAAGTAGTCAAACTTTCTTAATTTTGTCACTCACTGACTGACTGACCGATCATCAAAAGTCTAAGGCACTTCTAGCAGACATAGAACCTTCAAATTTAGAATATAATTAGTGTTTAGTGTCTAAAGTAAGGGAAAATTCAAACATTTCATAATTTGTGTCTAGTTTTCTAGATATACCAACTGCGTGAATAACTTTGTAATCCCATATAAATGTATAGGATTACAAAGTTACATTTGCAGTTAATGAATCATTGTACCCGTATATAATGGAATAATAGTTGTTGATAGATATCTATATATTTGAGGCATAACAGGAGGGGATATAGAGAGGGAAATGGTGTATTCAGCCCATGAAACTGTATAACATTCCTTTAGAAAAACATGACGAAAAAAAACTTGCAAATAAATAGACTAAATAGCTCGAAAATATCAATTACAATGAAAGAAAGAACATTAATAATCAAATCCGCTATATTTGTGATAAATTGATACCTAAAAAAATAAGAAAAATCCATAAGACAGAGGCTTTAAGAAAAATCGTTAGTGATATTCTAGAAGTAAGAAGTACCGAAAAGGAAAAAAGTAGGACTCTACAAAAAGACGTGAGATCCCATCAAAAACATCCTGTAAAAAAAAATCCAAGTCTCGCAGCTCAGGTTTTCTACCGCAAAAAGTTGTGAGATGCATGTAATACCAAGTCGATTAATTTATTTAGTCCTTAAGGGACCTTCTATATAAAGTTATTACGTTAGTTATTACCATATCAATATTAAAAATTCTTTACGTTTTAAATAAATAGATCGACTTGGCCAGCAGCATTATGTATAAATTGTACCTACGATACATTATGTTTTCATGCGATGGCCAAGTCGATCCATTTATTTAAAACGTAAAGAATGTTTAATATTGATATGGTAATAACTAACGTAATAACTTTATATAGAAGGTCCCTTAAGGACTAAATAAATTAATCGACTTGGTATTACATGCATCTCACAACTTTTTGCGGTAGAAAACCTGAGCTGCGAGACTTGGATTTTTTTTTACAGGATGTTTTTGATGGGATAATAATAATATTCTTTGTTGCACACTCTCATTTAAAAAACAGTACAAATTAAGTTCTCAAATGTCTGTAAATGTATTTAAAATAGCAAAATAATTGTTGCTTTCCCACAACGTTGCATTGCTTTAAATGTTATGACACATTATTAATGACCTGCTCTGATTTAAACCACTTGTAACTTTTGTAAAACCTGATTTTGAAAAGAGCAACACTAGAGTTTCTTGCCCGTTCTTCTCTAGTGAAAACCGCTTTCCGAACCGGGTGGTAGATAAAAAAAGTGGCTGAATCTAAATGATGTAGAACATCTAAATGGGTTCAATAAATTATTTTCATTTCAACAGACAGTTTTCCAATAAAAGGCATAAAAAAATTCCCGTTTACCCCAATCTTCCCATTCATACGTTTAAATAAAATATCTAAATCTGGCGTGCAATATTGCATATTATAACCGCGTAACTTCATTTTCAGCGAAATTTCCCCCAAGATTTCAGTATCCCGTGTAAAATCTATAGATCGTTAGGGATAAGGCTATATGTACGTCGTGCACGTGACTTGAGAAATCTCGCTCCAGCTTGAAGCGCTTTAGATTTTTACCTCTTGCTAAGTTTAGTACGAGATTTGATCATAGCATGTAACGTTTACAAAATGTTAGGAATATTTTGTAAAAGGAATTTTAGTAATAATTTCAAGCGTTTTGTAATGCTGTCTTACTGATTCTTTTAAGTTTGTCTAGACGAATATGCTGTACGCCTGATTTTATTGCGACATGATCATGGACAGTTGCAAAACCAAACACCATGAGTAACAAACCAATGCTTGATATTCCACAGCGCTCAAGTACTTTTTTTTTTCTTTCAAAACGATAAAAATGATTCTGTTTTATTATGTACGCGAATATAGATTTCTTAGAAATCCATAAATTGTCGAAGTTGGTGATATTTCTTTTTGAAAATAAAATTTCATTTCTGTTTTTATTAATTATACTATACATTTTATTTTTGTGTGCATCAAAGAAAATATTCAGTGGAGCCATTATTTGTTTGAATTCTAAAACTAGTGTTTCAGTCGAGTGGTGCGCACATGTTGTTTTACCCGCATCAAAGGTATTAGAGCAGTCCGAAGGAACATGTTAGCTGTTCAACGCCACAAACTTTTTAATCACTTTACGGTCGAGTAGTGATTAGCTCTAATTAAAATAAATCATGGGGATTAAAATTGAATTGAATTTATCTTTTCGTGTTATCGGGTTTAAGTGTAAAAGAGTTTATTTCTAATGCTCTGGATATATTAAATTTTAATATGTTAATCAAGATTCAATTTCTCTACTTTTCGGAGTCATATGTGTACTGATTGTCTATCACCATGAACTAAAAACCGTGAAGGAATTCATCGTAAGGAAACCTGCATACCATAGCAATTTGTACGAATTTCTATGGTATGTAAGTCCACCAACCCGCATTAGGCCAGCGTGGTGGACTATATAGCCTAACCACTCTCTATCGTGCTCCTGATTGTAGAGGAGGCCCATGCCCTGCATTGGGACGTATATAGGCTAACACAGTACAGGATTTCATTACTCAAGACCGCTTATCGTAGAACATAAATAAAATAATATTTGTGGATTAAAAGTTAATTTCTAATAGCGAGCAATGTTAATACATTTAATCTCTAAATAAAAGGTCCGTTTATCTGTCATAAAATAATTAATTTTAATCCGTAATAAATAATCAAATATACATTGTTCAAGTTTAGAACTACACTAGCAGCCTATCCAAGTTTCACCTGAGTCCAGATGTATTTTGATTCCATTCCACACTCGATACATTTTATTTTTAATATACATACATATAAACCTTTCCTTTGACAGCCTCCGTGGCGCAGTAGGTTGGACGCTGGCTGTGAAACAAGAGGCCGCGGGTTCGATTCTCGTACCGAAACAAATATTTGTGTGAACCACATGATTATTTTCGGGTCTGGATGTTAATGAGACCGAAGAGTCTCTCATAGTTTCTGATACCCACGACACAAAACTCAACACAAAAATCTTAGTGTGGGGTCAGGACTATGTACGTGACTGTTGGGTGTATTTGTTATTTATTTAAGTACTTATCTGTTAAAAAAAACGCATAAGAATGACAGATAGACTGGAAGCAAGTTTGTTTTATACTATGTACTGATTATTAAATACTATTATAATATAGAAAGCAAGCGTTAACAAATTAAATTTACATTATTTATGACAATAATTCCATGATCATCCATATATTAATCCATATATTATTATACAAATAAGGTAAGCCTATTCATATTTGAAGTCTATTTCACCCACCAAACAGTAGTGTAAATGCACTGTTGTGTTTCGGTTTGAAAAACACTGTAACCAGAATAACTGGACATATTGAGACTTGACATCTTATGTCTCAGGATGGTGAGCGCAGTGGAATGCCAAGCATTGCTTTGTAATTCAATGTGTTGTTTGGCTTTGCTACTGTTCATGAGCAATCGTATCGCTTACCATCAGATAAATGGCATACTGGTCTCGCCGTTCATTGCAATAAAAAACACCAAACAAGTAATCCCAAATCCTAATAAATCTTATTACCGTCCACCCTTATATTTCATATAACAAATCTTTCCTCAGCCTTTTAAAATAAAATGCCGTGTCACAATAAAGACTGATATATCTAAGGCACAATGGGCAAACAAATGGGGTACAACCTACGACCCAGTAGCCATTTGTACCCCATGCGTAGTCGCGGTCGCTCCGACCCATTTGAATGTGGACTGACGTAAATGTGAAACCAATACATTTAAATTGACTTTGAACAGGGGACGGAATCAGGGTTAATAAGGAATTGTGTGAAAAATAAGTTCAATAATAGAGACTATTGAGATTGAAGTGTGTTTTAATCAGCGTTGTGGATACTTCCACAGCATTATGCTGAACTCTAACCTTTTTATGACAGCACTGGAATATTGGCTGCGATCTATACAGACACACGTTATTAATATAGTTTCTAATTAGTTGTGTTATATTACTTGTTATTTGTTGTTTAACTTCAATAATCTTTAATCCAATATGTGTTCTGTCCTGCATTGTATTGTATACTGTGTTGTTATGAATAAAATAGTTCTTTCTTTCTTTTTACATAACTAATGTGTACTGTCATTTTATTTGTCACTTGCGGTCGGGCCCGGATTCGCCCGGGTGCGGATAGCTTTTCAATCCAATCCACAAAATATTATTTTTCGTACTACCTATATTTCCCGCGCACCGACGATTATATTTCCCGTCCCGTTATGTCCGGTTTTTGTCCCGTCTCATTAAGTCCCATCATGAAAAGCATACAATCCTGTCCTCTCCTGTCCGTCAGTGCCACCCATTCGAATTTGAAAGAGTGCCAAATATTGATATTTGAATTCCTGAATTATCCTACGGGAATTCTACATTTTTTCGGGATAAAAAGGTGCCTATATATTAATCTAGGGTGTCAGCTATCCCTATACCAAATTTCATCAAAATTGGTTGGACCGTTTTTGCGTGAAAGAGAACAAACATTCATACATCCTTCCATACTTACAAACTTCCACCTTCATAATATTAGTAACTAGCGGCCCGGCCCAGCTTCGCCCGGGTGCATATAGATTTCTCTACAATAATATGCACGTATTATACACATAAACCTTCCTCTTGAATCATTCTATCTATTAAAAAAAACTGCATCAAAATCCGTTGCGTATTTTTAAAGATTTAAGCATACAAAGGGACATAGGGACAGAAAAAGCGACTTTGTTTTATATTATGTAGTGAAGATGAAGGCAAATTTTATGAGGTGGAAACGTAATCGGCCTTCTCCATATTTAAATCATATTTTAATTTTCGAATGATTTGTCTCTTTCGAACGTCTTAAGAATTAAGTTTGAGCGAAGAAGATAAACATTCCATAGCTAAAATAGTTTTTAAAACTGTCGAAAAAGGCTGAATATCGTTCTCCAAGCTTAAGCCGTTTCTTGTTCAATTTTTCCTCTCCGTGGCGCAGTCACGTCGGCCATGAAACGAAAGGCTGTGGGTTCAATCCCCGCTCCGGAACAAATATTTACGGAAACAATAGTGATACCTACCCATATTAACTGTTTCGAGTCTGGGTGTTAGTAAGACTAAAAATTCTTTAGTTGTGTTTGATACCCACGGCACCTAAAGTCGATTTTAGTGTGAGGTTAGGACTATGTACGTCTATTATTACATTTTATTTTCTTTTTTGATTCCTAGGTTAAATTGATTAGTAAAGTTAATATTGTATCCTTGTAATATCATGCATTTTGTATTGACTGTGTGCAGTATGAGAATGCATTTGTACAATATTACACCCTTGACACCGATCCAAAGAACACAGTCGTTATTGAATATAACTTTTCTATCGTTTTCAGTTTGTTACACATATGAATACATTTTTATTCGGAACATAAAATATAAACTAACTACATTTACTTAAAAATAAAATAATTTAAAATACTGATGACAAACTTAAATCCCAATACAAGATATCATTTATTTTTAACTATCAGAATGAACCACGGACTGTTTTGATTCCTCAACATCCAGGCCCGTATTCTGCAAGGCACGGGCCTCCTCTACAGTCGAAAGTACGCTTGAGAGTGGTTAGGCCATATAGTCTATCACGCTGCCCTAGTGCGTGGTGGTTGACTATCCATACACGCATGACTCCGAAAAGTCTGATGTGTGCACTGGGATTCGAACCCGCGAACACCGTCTGGTCCATTTATCAACTTCCTCCACGTAATAAATAATACACATCCGCATATAAATGTATACAATAGTTCATCAATTAATATTTATATTATAGCAGTTCAAACCTGTGGCTTTTCATTTTATAGTCGGTTTCCTAACCTTACAACGGAGACTGTCGAATATATGTAAATAATATAAGAAATAAATTATATTTGTTCTCGTGTTCTTATTTTCATACAATTGGCAACGATACAAAGCGTTTCCCGCCGGTTGTCATTACGTATGTTATCTCAATATAAAACAATGTGACATGCCGTTTTATGTTCTGTTTGGAAGCTTACATTTTATTGCAAAATATATTCTTGGCAGCTTCTTTACGTTATTACTTTAAATATTTTGTAGCAAACATATAATATATATACGTGACTATTCTAATATTTTTAATGGACACTAAATTAAATTAAAATAGTCCTTTGTGTGTTTTTTGCATGGCAATTGCAATGTTCGTCTTAATACAATATCCTTCGAAAATTAATATTTATCCCTTGTTACTCGACACAATTATGCCGGCTTAATCGAAATTGTATTCAAGGGCTAAACCAAAAATGCGACACACTTATGTTTGTACTTTATGACCGTATACCATAGTCGGACGCCAACATAAAAATTTGACGGACGACCTGGTTTAGGTCGCCTGATGTTGCTGGATGCAGGACGCATTCAACAGGTCTATGTGACGATTGGGGAGTACTATGTTTAGCAGTAGACCTCCTGTGAATGAAAAGAGAGAGAGATATACCATAGTTGCTATCTGGTCGGATAATAATAATGTGGTACATTAGACCCCTTTTCTTTCCCTAAATCCGTGTCTGTGCTGCATATTGCGTCAACTGTTACATTTCATGTTACCCCATGTCCCTATTTATGTTACAGGTAAGTTAACATTACAGAACATTGCGAACCTTATTTAACCTTTCGTGCCTGAAATTTGAAACCCTTTCGACGAACTTGGAACTTGTACTTGTATGTACATAGTAATATGTTGTCAGTTATTTAATGAAAGCACTCTGATGATAATAACAATTTGTTATGAATTAGTAATAATTGTCTAAAATACGTAAACAAAAATCATGTTCCGAACCAAAACTGGAGTAAATTGGAGAACATAGATTGAAAATCAATTTTCTTTTAATTACACAGCGCTAGCAAGCGAGCAAACGTGCTCATCTGATGATAAGTGATCACTGCCGTCGATAAATAACAATAACGGTTGGATCATAGATTTGTTACCGGCCAAGTCATTCGGGAGGGGAGCGGGAAGAAAAAAGGATGGGTAAGGAAAGGGCAGCAAAGCTGTCGCTTCATGTCAATTCCCTGTGAGACAGTGTAACCGCCCCGGACGAGCCAGTTCATTAATGTTGAGTTTGACTGACAACAGCGTGGTTTTACCACATATTATATGCATCTAAGATTCAAGATAAAAAAATTAAAAGGCAAATTATGGAAAAATTGAGAATAGAGAAAGAGAGAT
Organism: Hyles euphorbiae; assembly: GCA_023078785.2. Classification (NCBI taxonomy): domain Eukaryota; kingdom Metazoa; phylum Arthropoda; class Insecta; order Lepidoptera; family Sphingidae; genus Hyles; species Hyles euphorbiae. The sequence goes on from CM041047.1 coordinate 13,725,172, forward strand.
GTCGTCAGCTTATTAATCGAAGAATTTGCTATAGCAGTCTTCTTATCATCGGTTTTATTGTGAGACTTAAAAACACATTCGAATCGACTGTCTGCGTGTGATAATGACAAACTTTTTGAATGCCAAAATTCGATTCTACCCACAGGAAACTTGACAAAAGACGAATGAGCGCAGTAAGGTAAATAAGAATATGTCGTTTGAAAAATATAAAACGTGATTTAAATAAACAAACGACTTATTCCTTACATTTTGTTTAAAAGAAAGGAGATTGAAAATTCTGTGCACACAAGTCACATTCTCGGGGGCGACGAATTTTTGCATATTTCAAATGACTTTCCATAAATACTTATGGGAATTCCAAATATTTTCTCGGTATTACGCAGTGACGTGGAACTAAAGTTGAGAAAACAACACAGATGATATATATTTTTTTACATGGTTTATATTGAAAATACAAAATATCATACTAATTTTTTGAGAGCATTGACGTCACACGATCGCTTGTAATAAGGCAAACTTTTCTGCAACATACTAAAAATTATGCAACGACCTTTTATATGAAATAAGGCCAGACAGAAGTTTTAATCACGTTCCTCACTGATATTCTACTTGACCGTAAAACAATCTGGGAATGTTTTGACACATACTGTGGAATTTTCGAACTTGTATACTTGTAGTCAATACATTAAAACAATTTGTGATTTAAACCTAAATTGTAATTATTACTACAGTACGCTGTGCTTTGTAAATTGGTTTTAAAAAGAGCAACGCTAGAGTTTCTTGCCCGTTCTTTTCTAGTAAAATCTGCTTTTCGAACCTGGTGATTGATCAAAAACTTGAAGCTATGTTATGTTGAAAATTTAGATGGCATAGTAGTTCTTGATACTTATCACACAAGACTTGATCTTAGTGTGGGGTCAGAACTTTGCATGTGACTGTTGGATGCATTTATTTTAATGAAATAAAACCCACAAAACTCATCAAGAATGTTTCATATTTCCAGCGCAACAAACAGCCGTGTTACGCCGGAATCACATCGCCGGCCGTTTTAACTCCTTGACCGGTTTATTTGCCGGCATCCGGGAATATCCCGCTTATCCGGTCAGCGCTGCATTTATAAAAGGCCCCGGACGGGTGACACAGTCAGATGAACTCTTAATCTCCGCTTAGAGTTCTGTATGAGGGCTTTATTATGCGGGAAAAATGCACCCTTATTAGTTGGACATGTTTTACGCTGTTTTTTGGTTTTGAATACTGAAGTTTTTTAGATTAGTGGTTAGTTACAGAGTGTAATGGATATATGAAGAGCAGTTTTAAGTTTGAATCGTACTTTAGTGAGATGTGAATGAGCTAAACGTATTATTAAACTGGTGGACACAGATGATACGTCTAATATTATGAGATATCACCCTTTTTCAGATAGTTTTAAAACCTATTTCAGATATTAAATATAATGTCTTCTTCTCTCAAACTGAATTCAAAAGTAGTTCGAAAGGGACAAAACATTTGATAGCTAAAGTAGGTTTTAAAACTGTCGATGAATAAGGTCGACTATATTCTAATCACTGCTATCGGTAAAAGATTTTTCCAAAGTAAAATAATATGGTGCAACCGCACATAATATAACCAGACTATGTAGATGTAATTACTATCACATTTACAATTGATCTTATAGATTTTTCTTATTTTCTTGATTCATATATTTTAATTCATTAAACAGAATCACACAGCTGTTACATTAATTGAATATTAGTCTAATATTTAAACACAAAGATTTAACACATACATAAATTAACAACAACAAATATACTAACCGCACAAATCGACGCCCCCTACAAGCCCCCTACTTAAACTATCGAAACTGAAAAGTGTCATTTTTGTTTTATTGCACCAATTATAAGTAGGTAGGTATAAAGATTTATAATTCTTTACAATATTATTGTATACACATATACCTTAAACTTTTTTTAATCGTATAAAATTCAAATTGCATAAATTGAACATAATAAAATATTTAATTTGCCATATACATTGTTATAGGTGTAAAGTAGCGAATTAGCAGTTTCGATAGTTTATGTAAGGACCTTCGAAATGTTCACATTACTTTAAACGTATAGACAATAACTTGGCTCAACCGCAAATATATCAACATCAGGGATACTCTCCTACATCATTACCTATCCAAGTTAACCCTAAAAATCCTGCTTTAACCCGTATTCGATTACCCCATAGGCATGCGTAAAATGTAAGTTTCAGTGTAACTCAGGCCTCTTTGAGCACTCAAACTAGTGAGTTCGGCTTGTGTTTCGCAAAGGAACTAGTTACACAGAATTGGACTTAACAAGGCCATAGCTGCGAGGCTGTGTAGATTATATGCGGAATGTTTCACGTAAATGCTTTGGGGTTGATAAAATGTGGGTTTTATGATAGATAGCATGATTTATTTCTTCCTAATGGGATATGTAGGTAAACTAGCTCTCCATTGTTCTATTCTTTTTATTCATATTTTCATCATACTATGTTTTTCGTTTATTTCCTTTCCCCTATTGAAAAAACATATTTTTTATGTTGAGATTTTTAAAATGTTTATTTCTACGTTTCACAATGCCAAATTTGCGACCCACCAGTCATCTACTTTTCTCAAAATATCGAAACTCAAGCAAAAAAAATTAAAATTGAATTCCCAACCTGAAATTTAAACCCTTAACAGATTAGAATTAACAAAATTAAAAATTTACACTACCTACAGCCGCTGCCAATAAACAATCCCAATCCAAAATTTGCCGTTTTAGATTGACAGCTCAATCTTTTTTCTGATACTATATTGCCAATAATCCAACTCAGTAGTGAAAAAACTATGGCAACATGACAAGAGACCAATCGAAAAGTAGAAAACAATCCAAATTGACTTCAATCTAATTTTTTCGATTGATTATTGGCATCGGCCGCTATATGAAACAAATTCAAATAGCACGGAAGTGGCGCTTGGCAAGGCGTATAATAATTATGTTCCGCAAACATTGATTAACATTTCAATGAGTCGAGTCGTTTTCTCAATAAACACCACTTAGTTACAGGGACTGTGCGAGACCATAGATTACATTTTAGCAAACTGACGGTGAACGCTTTGTTAGTGGAATAATGCTGCAAAATAATCATTAGTCTGTTTGACTTTGCTTGCTACGTGGGTCTAAGGTTACAACTCAGATTTTGGAAAAGCTTTTTACGCATACATTTTTTAAAAAGTGTAATTTTGTATGGTCCTGTTGCATTCGATGAAAGTAAAAGTCTATGGAAAGAGAAATTATTTAAGCAAAGTATTTTAAGAGTTAGAGATATAAATAGTTCTAGGTTGTTTTAATATTTTCGATTGTACTCTATTTTGATCCACACTAACATACTCATATATTTTGGGTGGTGAGAATTCGGATTTGCGGAATGCAAATATTATTTCGCCTTAACCTAGCAAATAGTAATGTTTCTTGTGTCTAAAACTTTCAGGATACTATACAATCATTTGTTGCAGTGCGGAAATAGATTGTTTTAAATTGCAATGTGTTGCGAGACGAGCATGCCGATCGCATGATGGTAAGCGATACGACCATGAACAGTAGCAACACCGAACAACACCGAATTACAACAACGAATTACAAAGCAATGCTTGGCCTTCCACTAGGCTCGCCATCCTGAGACATAAGATGTTAATACAGACCCTATAGTTTCCAATCAAATTTCATTCTCCCAAAACAACCTCGACCCATTAATTACAAAATATGACATCCGGCTTCATCGACTGAACCTAACACATTTTCTCAAAGCCTTTGAGATTTATCTATGAAAATGCATACAAAAGGAGCGCACTTGGTCTCATACATGATTAACTGACGACTAGCGAACGGCGGTAACAATTCGGATCGCTTTGGTAGCAATATTAAATGTGACCATTAGTCATGGACGCTTTTGCAGGATAATCCATTTCGCGCACCTATTACACAAAGAGTGAATATCGGAGAGGTGACAACGTATTTAAGAGGTTTATGGATATTTTTTAATTTGTCTTATATTTTTTGTCAAGTAAATCTTGAATCCAACGAATATTTAATCTAAGAGTATAAATGGTGGATGAGAATGATTCACGCGTGACAAATATGGTTTACCGGTAGGTTTCTTACATGTAAGAGGCCGCCTGGGTGGGTTCCATTGCAGTGTCTATTTCTCCCGCCAAATTGTAGTTTAAATGAGCTGTTGTGTTTCGGATTGAAGGTCATTGTAGCCAGAGCAACTACTGGACATATTGAGACTAAACATCTTTTGGCGAGTTAAACCCTACTTTAGATATTTTTGAGTTGTATTAATAAGTAAGGTGTAAATGTGAATGGTGAATATCTCATCTCCAAACAGCTCTTGGTGATAGAATATTCACCATTGGGTGTAGTAACAGTAGTAGTAGTAAGTAGCAATGATGGTGTAAATAGACCAACGTTGGAGTATCGTATATCGGGTTTAATTGCTGAAATCAGAGCGACCCTAAAAGTGCTTAAATAATATTTAGAGGAAATAGAAAGATTCCAAAATATAGGTGTGAAAGATGACCCATAGCAATAATCAGATGATTATTTAATACAGAACATTCGAGAAATAGCTATACCAGATTTATGACGTATGGACAACAGCAACAGCTTAAAAGCAATATAAAACAAACAAAGCGACAAGTTGCACGGCTCGTAAAAACGTCCTAACATTCACGGTGAAAATATATTTGTTCAGAATGACTGCAGCAACAAGTTGAACTAAAACTGTGCTTTATTGCTCAGAAATTTTTGATCATTGAATTCATATTTATATCTATAAACTTTCATTTTTAAATAATACACCCTACATATACATAGTTCTGATCCACACTAAAATTGAGTCCTGTGTCGTGGGTATTAGGAACTACGAGAGACTTTTTGGTCTTAAAAACACCCAGATTAAAAACAAACAAATTGTTAAAAATAAAATAATAAGCACTGTGGATATATTAACACTGATTTCTATCAGTAAAGTCTTTATAGCTAAAGAAAATTATGAAGAAAAAAAAACCAAATCCAAGAGTAAATATTAAATTCAATGTCGCCTCTACAAAATATTCACGTCAGACTCGCCCGCTCAGCGATTCGCGCTGTGACCACAAATTCGAACATTATCCCTGAGTGTAATGACAGTTTTGCATCTATGACGTAATGCGCTATGTTTACATTCTTCCTACCTTCCACCGGATCGGGATTAAAGCTTTGTGTTTTGAATTGCGAACGGTTGATTAGCCGTATGTAACGTTTATATGCAGTGTTTGTGATTGGTGATTTTGTACAGTTAGCGACATAAAGCTGAGCATATCTCAACTGTAAATGTTGTAGTAGTTTGTCCATTATTGTACTATCAGAAAATTTTAATATAAATGTCATTTGATGCCTATGTTAATTAAATAAAAATGTGAAATATAGTTTAACTATGATTGCATAATGAAGTAAAAAAGTTAAAAGTTAGTGTCTATGTACATCTACTTCCATCTTAATTTTTATAAGTGCTAAGAGGCTTACTCGTATGTGTTATAGGCGTATTTAGAATTATTTTTTTTGCTTTTGCTGTTCAGAAACATTTGTACCCTTACGGTGCTTTTGTGACCGACAATGCTCACCCACTTCAATAAAACCTGACAATACAATAAAAAACACAAGAAATATATGGTCATTTACAGGTTTTTTACACGTGTACAGACAGAATTTACTAATATTCTGTCTAATATTCGAAACAGTAAAATAGTATGTATTTAGTAAACTACTCTCCTATAAACCTGATAAAATCAAGATACCAAACCAATTACAAAACAAAAATACCAGTGAACGAACAAAACAGAATAATTAATACGAGCCCATTACTGGACTGGCGCGTTGCCGAGCCTGCTTGCCGCAAATGTGTATAAATTTAAATTATCTTTGTCTACGTTTAAGCTTAATTTTCTTGAAGCAACCGCTAGGAACTACCGATGCTATTACGGCTAAATGTAGCCTTTATGGGAGCTCGGCGAGCACTCGGCTTTAAACATACCGATTCTCTTCATTTTTTGCCATAAATATTTCGAAATTATGAATTGTATGCTCTTGCAGCTACTTCTTGGTAAATTGTTTACAGTTTAAGTGAGTTAAGATGCAGTCGGTATCACGGCTTTTCCTGTAGAAACCTCCTTTAACGTTGAGGATGTTTTTGATATCTTTTTAGTTGTTGAGGTTTTAAGCTCGTTTTTTATTCTCGTAACAACTGCATTGTACAATATGTTAAATAAAGTATCGCCCAATCAACTAACGATGTATTTATTTATTTATGTTTTATATCTAATATTGTATAAAAGTGAACTAAATACTTGAAGCATTCTCGAGTCTACCTTTAGATGGTGCAGAGAGAAAACAAAGTAGGCGTATAAATTAACAAAATATGGGTATGTTATGAAAGTTATAGTTATATATATTACAAATGAACTTAGAACCTATGCAATAAAAATCACATGGCCACGGTTTCTCCTCCACTTTCAAAAGATTGAAAACTATCTGGATCCATAACTAAGAATTGAATTGCTAAAAATAAGTAGTTCGATTTCATTATGATAAATGTAATAACTTCCAAGTCGGGTTTTTATAGTGACTCATAAATCTAGAATCGTTTGGATAAGACGTGACGTATCAAAATGGTTTTAAACTTTGGCCACTATTACGATGCTATTAGATAGACGAACGCTTCTACCTCCGTCAAGTACTGAAGGATTTAAAAAATGTTGATTTAATCGCCCGGTCCATTACGCCACGTTTAGACTGCTTTGACTACCTTTAGAAAATTTAGTTTAGAGAATCTAAAATCGTAATCGAATCGTATCGTATCGTATCGTATTGTAATCGTTTTGTGGCTTCGTTGACATAAAGCCTTGGAAAAAGATTGATGCAATATTATGAAGTGTCACACAATGAGACAAAACTGTTATAATACTGAGTGTATACAGGAGCTCCACAGACAAATGTTTTTAATTGTTTTTTTTTTTTTATAATTCTATATATTTCGCCTGCTTTGTTTATGGATAGATAAAACTTAATTGGTAGTCATTTTGGTACTAAATAAACTTACAACTAAACAAGTTCACCAACAGGATGGAACAACAAGAAAAATATTTACTAAATATAATTTTCTTGGTTTCGTTTACGTGTGTGTAATAACATAAGTTTTGTGTACTCCTTTAAGTGGCTTATGCATCAGAATGTGACTATAGTAAATAATGTCTTAGTTGTGATAGTGTATATACCGTTGGAGAACCTCAATTTGGTGCATGGCTAGAAATTTTGTCAAATGGTCTCTCATAGCTAAAAGTAAAGAACAACTGGTATAAAGTAAGTACAATAATTATTTGTCTCTGCTTCACTTTACCAAATGGTAGGCATTAGAAGATAATTATCCAAATATCCTGCTATTTACCAGACGGATCTGACTGATATTTATTCTATGTGGGCAACTGATTGTAACACATGGCCTTGAAAATGATGAGTGGTGGTAGCCACTTACCATTCGACGCCAAAAGCATTTCAGTTAAAAATACATATTAGTTTACAGTTTATATTTAAATAAAGAACGTTATATTTTAATCCATATTAATAACAAGAACAATGGAAAACTAACAGCCAACTCCGTCCAACGCGATAATACTTCAAGATAAACACGTAATTAGTTCCTTAACAACGAGATAGCGAACTCCATGGAAGGCAAGTCTAATAAGCAATTTGTTAAACAGCATAACGTTAATTACGTACGGTTATATTACAAGTGATTAATCATTGCGAAAGTTAATTAAAGCGAAACTTTCCACTAGGCGCGGCGCGTGTTACGAAAGTCTCTTACGTTTGCACTTACATACCTAGAATCTATGTACACTATAAAAATATGTATAAATGAACTTTGTACATACATAAACTTGTGCCTTTTTCTCAAAATAGGTAGGTGCAGGTGCTAATAGAACCCCCCCGTTTAGCTTTATGTGTTCCGTCCCACGATGTGATAGGAGGAGAGCTTAAATAATTAAAAATTACTAAGATTATCCCGGATTGGATATGCATTCCAATCCGCATTTTAATTTCTCTACGAAGGATCTTAAACAAGACGCAAATTAATAGCCAGCGGAAGTTGAAGTTGTATAAAAAATTCCGCTATAAAATTTCGCTTAAGTGTAGCTCTTGTAATTCAATTTTTCTATCAACATCGACGCTCCCTTGCAAGGAAATTGTTTAACTATGATTACAACACTGTAGATTTTATGTGTTACACTTTATTAAAAATATTGTTAATTTTATTTTTAATCATGCGGCTTTAATTACACGCTTATTGCGATCGTGGGTTCAAATTCAAGGGCACACCTCTCAATTTTTGGATTCATGTTTTGTATTGACTGTCAATGACCACGCACTACAAAACGAAGGAAAATATCGTGAGGAAATACACGGCGAAACGTGAGTATCCTGTTTGCACCTCTGCTTACCCCTTTTGGGAAAAGGCGTTTATGTATGTATGTACATATGTATTTGATGTTAAAAATGGTCAGTACAGTATTGTGAAAAGTTCGACTTAGAGATCTGCGAGATGTTTTAGTGTTTGAAAATCTAAATCACAGGTTATTTTTCACTAAATTCTTTAGTAATTTGCTACATTTGTGGAATATATATATTTCAGAATACTTAGAAGATAGTAAGGCTTGGGAATGAAACATAACACTCAGCCGTACAGTAAAATTATAAATTATTTATGAACTGCTCTGAATTACAAATCCTGTATAATCACTGTATTGTAAACTTATTTTGAAAAGAGCAACGCTAGAGTTTCTTGCCCGTTCTTCTCTGGCGAAAACAGCCTTGTGAACAGGGTGGTAGTGAAAAAAAAGTGACTGAATCTAAACAATGTATGACATTTTATGGATTCAATTTATGGATTCAATAAATATTTTCATTTCATTTCATTTCATTTCATTTCATATAAACAATTTTAATTTTATTTATTATGAGTGGCTAAGCTGTACTTCGAAGAATGTGAAATGTAATTGTGCACTCTTACCTTAGTGATGTCTGTTTTCATTCCCGAAGCAGCCGGGTGTAATCTGCCAAAGAAGATAAGATTTTTATTTTTAGTATTCCAATTGAAATTCACGGGAAAAAGCAATCTACTAACATAATATTATTATAAATAGACAAAAAAAAACTAAAGATGTTGTGTTCGATTGAAGTATATTTAAAAGTATTAAAATTAAGTCGGTGGAAACTTCCTTCAAATTTAAGGTATACCTATACTGGGTATCTCAAGACTGCTACCGAAAACGTAGCCGGGTGGTAGTTTTAGTGGCTACAAATACAATGCAGTTAAAAATTTCGCATAGAAACGCGACAATTATTTTTTATGTTTTTTTAAATATCGTTATTTTTGGGTGGTAAATCCATAGTTTTTGTTAAAATAATAATTTTAACTCTTTTATACCTTAGAGTATTTATAAATAAAAGGGTATACACTATTATTTTAGGAAAAAAAAATATTTACCACCCAAATATGGCCATAGGAAAAAAATTACAAAAAAAATTGTCGCTTTTTTTTTGCAACTTTTTCTGTTGCATTGTGTCTGAAGTCGCTTATACTACCACCCGGCTTCGTTTTCGGTAGCAGTCTTGATATACCCTGTATGTACTGACCGCCCGTGACCACGAAAGCTGTAAAGTAATTATGTAAATTAACCAAATCCACAACAAAATTAATAAAAAATAGTTTTATTTGAATAAAACACAAAACCAGAAACTCAACAATAGCTTAATTCATATTTTTACTAGATTTGCCGGTCTAGTCTCAACTTTTAACCCATAGTTTCCAACAGGGCTTAACGATAATCAACGCTTCATTTAACAATATTTGTTCTACTTAGATTTAATATCTTGTTATGCTAAGCTACGTTTCAAATATAACATTTTTTTATTGCTTTGATAGGCAAGACGAGCATGCCGTTCGCCTAGTGGTAAGTGATACAACCGCACATGAACAGTAGCAAAAACAGTGAGATCTCGATATCAATATGTCCAGTAGTTACTCTGGCTACAATATCCGTCAAATTGAAACACAACAGTGCATTTAAACTGCTGATCGGCGGGAGAAATAGACATTGCAGTGGTATCTACCCAGTTGGCCTCTCACGTATAAGAGACCTCTTGTCGTTCCCTCACTGCTGAGGATCGCGACCACGTACGATCTTTCTCCACTGGGCGCGGTCATGTGCAGTGTGGACCGCACGGTGCAAGCTGCCGCCGGCTATCTTCACTACTGCATCAAGCCATCGTGATGGTGCCCTTCCCCGAGCACGCCTACCTTCCAATTTGCCTAGCATTATCTGCCTCTCCAGACAGTGTTTTGGAGATCTTATAATATGTCCAAATAGCCTCAGTACTTTTTGTTGGTAGATTGTGGAGAGATATATAAGAGACCTACCACCAGTAAAATAATAATTACCCTTTGAAGAGCGGATTGAAAGCAAGGAGGATCGGGCATTCCACACTTTATGTCGAGTTAGCGCCACACTGAGCAATTATCGGCGACGTTCAGATTAGTTCCGATGAAAATTCCAATTAAATAAATTCACACTTGATTGCATTGAGTAACGAACATTAATTAACATTCTGTGGGAATATTTAAGAGACATTAAAATGTACGAAATCTTTTTAAATTTTGATGAAATTAATAAGGAAATTGAAAAGAACTTCTGTGTATATATATATCAGCCCATATACCTACTTCCCACTTCTGTGCACGGGCCTCCCCTACAATTGAGAGTACGATTGAGAATAGTAAGGCCATATAGTCTACCACGTTGGCCTAATTCAGGCTGACGGACGTTACATACCATAAAAATTCTTTCAATTTGCTACGGTATGCAGGTTTACTCACGATGGTTTCCTTTATCGTTATAGTGTGTGGTTATTGAGTATCAATACACTCATTTCTCCGAAAAGTCAAAGGTATATCCTGAGATTTGAGCCCACGACCGTGAGCATAATGGTCTGGTCAGTTCAACATGAGGTCACCACGTACTTCCATTTACTTTTTAATTTTTTTTCTAGGTATCTGATAGGAGAAAACCGTACATTGTCCTAGCTGCATTCGAAACTAAGGGACTGAAAAAATGTTGCTGTTTACAGAAAAAACAGATAAATTTTCAAAACCCTTAACATTGCCTAGTCGTTTTGAGCTAGCCTACATTCAAATGCATAAAATCAAAAATATCGATAATTATATTACACATTTCAACCATTCTTGACATCCCTATAAAAAGCCTTCCAAAATCCATTCCCTTTCTACTTAATTTTAATTACAAGAGCTGCAAGTTTGAACATTTCAATCAGCCTCTAAAAACCGCGTATTCACAGAACCCTTTCCAAATATCTCAATGTAAGGTTTGGATCGCGTCTAACAAATGACATGTCAGTACAGTCAGCAACATACGTCGCTGAACACTTCACATTTTTGATAATCTTTTTATGAATTCAAAATTTGTACGTACTACTCTGTAGTCGTAAAATATAACCAAGTAAAGTCATCTATGCTGAGAATTGCTATACGATATTGAAAATATTTATTATTTTGGGTGATAAGACAATTCCAAATCTCGTGAATGTGTAGCGACTTATGTTGCTGACTGTACATACAGAGCTGTTTGAAACGATCTCAGTAGCGCTAAGCACATTATTTTGTCTCCGCTTAATCGCCGCATGAATTGTCGTGTGTCTAATTGATGAGTGTGAAATAGCGTATTCGAATTAGATGTTCAATTTCCGTGTTCAGGTTTGTGTTGTTTCTATTCGTTGCTTTGATGAGGAAAATTGGTTTCTTGTTATTAAAGGTAATAAATGTATAGGGCAATTTAACTTTGATCTTTTTAGTAGGTGGTAGGTCTCTAACATGAGAGGCCGCCTGACTGGGTAATAATAATTAATTCACTTGGCATACTCCATTTGTTTATTTATTTATTTAGGTATTTTATTGAGGTTCTCCAACGGTATATATAAGTATATATGTACGTTATCACAACTAAGAAATTATTAACTACAGTTAAATTCTAATGCATAAACCACTTAAAGGAGTACACGACGCTTATGTTATTATACACACGTAAACAAAAACAAAAAAAAAATGTTTAATGAATACTTCAAACAAATCAACACACAAATCAAGGACTACGATTACACAATAGGACGAATTAACAAAAGAAGAAATAAATCAAATCGGGGTATCTGCACAATGTTTATTTCTCCCGCCAAACATCAGTATAAATGCACTGTTGTGTTTCTATTTGAAGGATTAATGTAGCCATAGTAACTACTGGACTATTGAGACTTAACATCTTATGTCTAAGGATGGCGAGCGCAGTGGAATGCCGAGCATTGCTTTGTAATTCAACGTGTTGTTTGGTTCTGCTACTGTTTATGAGCGGTCGTATCACTTACAATCACGCGAATGAAATTTTAGTCGGCAAGGTGATATTGGATTTTTCTATTGGATATCAGCCCGAAGTTAAAAATTAGTGCTCGATATGGCGAAAGGCCGACCCCTATCACATCGTGGGACGGAACATACAAGGCAAAATGTGGGTTCCCTGACACCTCTGCCGACCCTTCAGGGATAAAAGGCTTGAGTTTATGTATGTAGTATAAGAAATATAAAATGTATTTTGATATTTTGTTGAAGTAACGCCTATCGTTTTTAAAAGCCCTTATTTATGATACGTGTTTTTCACAATATTACTTTGTGGAGCGGAAAATCCTAAGCTCTATACGAAGGTCGAGCCATCTATTGTATAATATTACTGATCCATTCTAAAAGAAAAAAATAAGAGAGATACATTATAATATACCGTTTGTACTGGCTGCGTCAATGGGTCTGGGAAGCGAACAAACAAGACGTCTCATGAAAGTAAGTGATCACTGCCTACCATGCACATTCACAATGCTTGGATTTATAGATCAGACAGCCTCCGCGAGACAGTCGGTTAGACGCTGCCTGTGAAACGAAAGGCCACGGGTACGATCCCCACACAGAGATAAATGTGTGTGCAGCCGGCAATTATTTCTTTCGCGTGTGGATGTTTGTGAAACCAAAAAAACTCGTAGTTCCTGATACCTACGACACAAGAATCAATGTTAGTGTGGGGTCAGAAGTGCGTGGTGGCCTGTTGGTAAACGGACTAGACGCGGCTGCCAACATGTTCACGGTGGTCGCGGGTTCCAATCCCAGGGCACACCTCTGACTTGTCGGACTCATGTGTGTATTGATAGTCAATCACCACGCACTAAAATGGTGAAGGAAAACATCGTGAGGAAACCTGCATACCATAGCGATTTATAAGAATTTCTATGGTATGTAAGTCCGCCAACCCGCACTAGGCCAGCGTGGTGGACTATATGGCCTAACCACTCTCAATCGTACTTACGATTGTAGAGTAGGCCTGTGCCCTGCAGTGGGACGTATATGGGCTGATACAGATACAGACAGTGGGGTCAGGACTATATACGAGACTGTTGGGTGTTATTTATGTTTATTTATAGATCTGGTGCCGGCCCATCAAATCGAGAGGGGAAACAGGAAGAAAAAAGGAGCAGAAAGGCTACGCTACTAAGGCTACTAGGCGTACGGAAATTTACTGCAGTATTTATAGTATTATTGTTTCTAACAAAAAAAATACCGCTGTTTCAATATCTATCCCTTTCACTCCTACGCAGTTCGGCTATCTTCCTCTTGTTTTTTACGTATAGCTATGATGTGCCTATATTTATTTCGCTATGTTTGCTAAATACATCAAGGAAAGTAATATACTTAGAGATATGTTTATGAAGTGTACGGTAGCCAGTTGTTAAAGGACCAGACTAAACTGCCATTATGTTCAGTGGTCGCGGGTTCAAATCTCAGAGCACACTTATGATTTTTTAAGTCATTTGTGGATTGAAAATCGATCACCACGCACTAAAACGGTAAAGGAAAATTTCGTTAGGAAATGCATATCTTTGCGATTTTTATGAATTTCTATGGTAATTAAAGTCAGCCAATACGGACTAAACCAGCTTTTTGGACTCTATGGCCTAACCACTCTCAATCGTACTTTTGATTATGAAAAAGGCCCTTCAGTGTGACGTATAAGCTGATACAGATACAAAGAGAAATATATTTGTAAATCGCGCTAAGCTTCATATTCGGCAGCAAAAAAAAATCCAGAACATAATCCTTCTGTAGTCGAACATCTAAAATGGCGGAACACGTGACTTGGTAGGTATGACGAGCCATTTAGGAAAATTCTTTTTTCAGACGAAAGTACAAAGGGCGTGCTATATTCTAGGTAGTATTTCTCGAGAATATGTACCAAACACAATCATTGTTGTTGCTTGTATAAAACCAGTCGCACTTCAGAATTCCTGGAAATGCTTTGATTGTGCGTCTCTACAAGAGCGGCAAACGTGACAGGATTTTTAATTATCGACCTATTTCTGTGCCTTTGTACTTAGTCTTAGGTCTCCGAATCGGTTGTATACGTTAAAAATAATTGTTCAGCAAATTGTTTGTTTGAAAATCTAACATGAATCGTGTCTATATTTGACCATTGTCTCCACTTTGATACAGCTTATGCTAATTGTTAATGGTTATTGACAATGTATATCGTTATAATTAGTTTTTTTATTGCAGTGAATGGCGAGACGAGCATGCCGTTCGCCTTATGGTAAGCAATACGACCGCTCATGAACAGCAGCATAACCAAACATCACCTTGAATTACAAAGCAATGCTTGGCATTCCACTGCGCTCGCCATCCTGAGACATAAGATGTTAAGTCTCAATATGTCCAGTAGTTACTCTGGCTACAATGTCCTTCAATCCGAAACACAACAGTGCATTTAAACTGCTGTTTGACGGGAGAAATAGACATTGCGGTGGTACCCACGCAGGCAGCCTCTCACATATGAGAGACCTACCACCGGTTAAAACATGACATGTATAAATAAGTACGCAATAAAAACTAAAACATGCGCTCACATATACACATAATATGTACACACATACACACTGTAATTATCTTAAACAATACTGTACTGAATCAGCCCATATACGTCCCACTGCAGAGAACAAGTCTACTCTACAATCGAGACTATGATTGAGAGTGGTTAGGTCATATTATGGTCCACCCCGCTAGCCTAGTGTGGGTTGACGTACTTTACATACCATACAAATTCTTACAAATTCGTCGTTCATGTTGGCAGCCGCGTCTGGTCTGTTTACTAACAGGCCAACACGCACTTAAATAATAGTTAAGTGCTAAATACAGTACTGTCGTGTAGCCCACTTTAATACCCAATATATCAGATCATAATTACTCAAAAGAGAGATCATTAAACAATTTTCTTATTTTTAATGAAAAACATTACAATATATTAAAAAAAAGAAATAAGTTTTAATTAAATAGTCTAGACTTTTAAACATCGTAGTTTTGAAAACATCCGCTAACACATCGGGGAGTTTGAAAGGAAAATCTCACGTAATGTACGTAAAACATTCAGCTGCCAAGTTTGTGAAGCAAATACACTAATGTGTGTAGCTTCGTGTCGTATTTCTTAAATATGTGTTTAAACCAGGTAAAAGGAACTTTAGCTTATTTACATTCATGGTAAATTTGACAAACTTTGTAGCGCAGTTGGTTAGAATCCAGTTGTGAAACGAGAGGTTTTTGTGGCCCACAATAAAAAACCACAAAAAAACCACAAAAAATATTTGCATTAAATAGGCCTCTTACATTATGAGTGAAATTTGACGATGGTCATCCTTCCAAGTACCAAAATTCAACCTGAACAAAAATAACCGTGCAAATCCAATGAAGCGTATCTGTCAGGCTGACAAAGTTGAGTAAACACGCCATACGAACCGACACGGCTGCACGCGATAGAACACCCGTATAAATTATTCATAAAAAAATCTTGACTCGCGACGCGTGCGGGGTGACGTAACATCCTGTACCTGTGTCTAAAGGGTGTTAATGTTTCTGATGCTGGTTGAGATAGCTTTTTAATTTAGGTACTCAAATCTATAACTCATACCTCAGAAGGGCAGTAAGGTTGAGTCTTGGTCTGCTATCGCTGAATGGTTCATTGTGTTTTTAGGTTCTAAAATATAAATCCAAACGAAGCTACATTCTATTTAAAAGATATAAATAAATATAATTACCAAAATCGTATTGAATCTAAGTGATATTGAACACTTTAATGGATTCAATAAATTATTTTCATTTTATTTTTCCTTTACATTAGGAAAGGATAAATAATTAAAGTTCTGGACAACTAGTACTGTTTTTGACGAATCAAAAACTCAGCAAACTTAAATAATTTATTTCCCATGCTGATACTCGTATATTAATTAAAATATTAATACGCCGAAAATAAGTGGGGCAAAAGGGATGGCGTGGCGTGCTGGAGTGAGACGGAATACTGCGTAGTGGCCTCCAGTTTTTTTTTTATTGCTTTGAATGACGAACATGCCGTTCGGCTGTTGGTAAGATATACAACCGCTTATGAACAGTAGCAAAACCAAACAACATCTTCAATTACAACGCAATGCTTGGCGTTTCACCGCGCTCGCTATCCTGAGACATAAGATGTTTAGTCTTAATATGTACAGTTGTTATTCTTGCTACAATGTCCTTCAATTCGAAACACAACAGTGCATTTAAACTGATATTTGGCGGGAGAAATAGACATTGCGGTGGTACCTACCCAGGCGACCTATCACATATTATGAGACCTAGTTTTAAGATATTTTGTTACCACCTACCAAATAATTATGTACGTCGTATGTTGTGGAAAACAAATCAGTTTTCTTTCTTTCTATATAAAAGACAATTATAAAAGATCACATCAAATAAATAAAACACTTTATAGCTGTAGTATTCAAGAAAAACTTGGCGAACAAAAAGTAAATCTGGCGAAGTTGTGAGTCCCTTGGAATCCGGATTACGTAACGCGCGAAGGGTAAGTAGACTCGAGCGTATCAACATATGATGTTTGTACTATAGTAGCGTTGTCATGCGGTTTAACTTGGTATATCAAGTTAACTGGATAGTTTTATTGATTTATGACTATTGTTCATGAATATAATTTAGTGTAACTACAAATTGTTTTCTTGATTGGTTCGGAAGTTTTCGGCAGAGAAGATTAATAGAAATAATGAGACTTGACATCTTGTGTCTCAGAATGGCGAGAGCAGTGAAATGGGGAAGCGTTGCCATATAATTGAAGGCATTATTTGGTTTTGCGACTGTTCATGAGCGGTCGTAAGTCTTACCACCAAACGGGTGTTACGCTCTTCTCGCCATTCATTATAAAAAGAAGAAAACTAAGATTATTTTATACTCACACCAACACTACCGGCAATTTTATAAATATAGGAGCGGGGAAATTTGTTTTTACCGTTTACGAGAATTCTGGTACGTGCCTCCTATGGATTGGGAGTTAAAAATATAAAGGAGCGAACACGCTTCGCCCGTTTTTATTGTTATAAGCTTTTATGCCATTTAACCGGTACGCTGGAATTTTTGGAATAATTTCCTTTCGGATAAACTTGCTACTTCGCAATGTTGGATACGTTGGCTCCTTTCACATTTACATTAAATTTATACAGTAGGGAACATCCAAATTATTTTTGTATATTTACTAAGTAGACCCATCTGTATCAGACCACATACATTTCACTGCAGGCCATGGGTTTCCTCTACTTTAGATAAAAAGATTGAGAGGGTTTAATTAAAGTCCACGACGCTGGTCTAGTGGGGGTTGGCAAATTTTACATATCATAGAAATTCTTCCAAATTGCTATGGTATGCAGGTTTCCTCACGATATTTTCCTTACCGTTATAGTATGTGGTGATTGACTATCAATACACACATGACTTTGAAAAGTCAGAGTTGTGACCTGGGATTTAGATCCGTGACCACCCTACCTGAAAGGGCTCTATTTACTATACTAGGTTGTATGTTGTAATATAGTGGGTTGTTGTTGCAGGAACAGCCATGATGCTTGAATCATTGAGGTGTTTTCGGCTCATCACATTAGGAGGCAAACGGGAAGGAAAAATGATGGAAAGATGATTATGCAATTTGCCCAATAAAAGGAGTAGTGGGCAACTTGCACTTTGCTTACCATAAAGTTAACTGTATAATCTTTTTTGACGTTTATTTATTTATTTATACACTTTATTGCACACAAAAAAAAATACAAATAAAACGAAAATCACAATCATAAAAGTACAATTGGCGGTCTTATCGCTCAAAGGCAATGTCTTCCAGACAACCATGGGATGGATTTTATGAACGGATAAATAGAGGGCAGTCTTAAAGTGTAAAGAATAGGAGTTAAGAAGGAAAAATATAAGAAATACAAATAATTACTAATTAATAATAAAAATATACATACATCAATACATCCATATAACAAATATACATACATAAACATACACAAACATATATATATATATATATATATATATATATAATATATAAGAGCATCAGTACATATATACACATAGGAAAGTTGTCCACGTCAATTTGTAAATGTAGGAGAAAGGTAGTGATCCTTAACCATTTTTTTGAACGACGGCAGTGATTGTGCCCGTCTTACCACAACCGGTAGGGCGTTCCACAATCGGACAGCTACGTTTGCTACATTGCTACCCAAATATACTGTTGATTACCGAGATATGAATACAATATGAATATAATACAAATCCCTATAAAAACATTATATTACACAATCAACGTTTTTACCATATTCCTATTACTATAACCCACTATTACATTATTAACGGAGTAATAAACAGGAAATAGCAACCGCAAACGATTGACGATCGGTAGGCGCACTGATCCGGCTAAGACACGACATGGCAATTCATAGAAGGAGACGGCTATATACACGATCCAGGAGAGTGAAAAAGACAGGTAAAGTCAGTCAGCTCCGACTGTGAAGCGAGATAAATATCATATTATAGAAATGATTGAAGTGTATTGTTTGCTGAGAACGCTTTGTTTAATGTAATTGATTAGTATAATGCTGTTCAGGTAATTTCACGAGACTATTTGGTTCTACAGATGTCTTCATTGTATGTACGAGTATTGTGGCTGTCTTAATATGAAACAGAGCCAGGTTTAGTATAAGCTCAAGCCTTATCTTCAGTAGTAGGCAGAAGACAATAGTGCCACCCACAGTATCAAGAATTTTAGAGCATATTTTTGGCACAGGTTAGACGCTGGCTACGAAACTAGAAACCGCGGCTTCGAACTTCGACCCTCGCACCGAGACAAATGTTTGTAAGGTCCGCAGGTATTTCTCGGGTATTTGTGAGACCGAAACGTCTCTCATAGTTCCTGATACCCACGACACAAGACTTAATTGATCTTAGTGTGGGATCAGGACTATTAATGTGATTGTTGGGTGTATTTATTTCTGTAATTGCGGCACCATGCACAAAAATTCCGTCTTGAACTGCTCTTATGAGATTTTTAAAAGCAAACAACTCAGACAAAATGGATTGCCCCACTTACGGTTGCGTGCTGGAATCTCCCGGTTCACAGCTGCTACGAGGCCAGTAAGGTATTTAGTATAAAGTTTAATTCTCGAAATAACGAAAATATTTTGTATTTGTTTCTCTTCTTCTTGACTGCCTCGGTGGCGTAGTTGTATTAAGGTACGGTTACAAAGCTGAGGTCTCGGGTTCGAATCCCAGGTTGGGAGAAGTAATATTGAATTTTTCTATTCATTATCAGACCAGAGTCAGGAAGTTGTGCCCAATATGACGAGAGGCTCGCCACCTATCACATTGTGGGACGGAACATACAAGGTGAAATGTGGGTGTCCTGGCACCTCTGCCTACCCCTTCTGGGATATAGGCGTGAGTTTATGTATGTATGTATGTATGTATGTATGTATGTTTACTTCTTCTTGAGTGAAGATTCGAATGAGTTTAATTTCATTAGACCAGTGGACTCTTTACCAACCACTGTGGGTTACGTGGAGTTCCATTCTTCGCCCTAGAAAAATAGGTAGTCGTATAATATAATACATGTTACTAAAATAATAATTTCGTGGGAATTTCGAGTCTCGAAGCGATAAAGATATAATTTGTATCCCATAGTAACAAATTGATAAGTCCAATACGTCATAATCTTAATCCGATCTAGTAATTCTATGGCTGAAAAATAAATAATACAACCGACAGTCCCATATACCTGACTCCACATTAAGATCAATGAAGTCTTGTGTCGTGGGTATACGAAACTACAAGAATTTTCAGTCTCACAAATGCCTACAGACTGACTACCACATTAATACACCTACGGCATTATTCAAAACAGTTATGAAACCTATTTTAGGCATCGAAATGTTTTTTATATTTTTTTCTGTCTGTCTGTGACAAATAAATCAGTTTTCTTTCTTTCTTTTGTCTTTTTCGCACAAACTGAATTCAATAGACGTGAGAAAGGGACAAAATATTTCAAAACTAAAATAGTTTTAAAAACTGCCTGAACTATGCCGTTACTGTACAAGCCACATATATTACCAAAATAAATTTACCAAAATTAAAACCATATTATATAACAAACAATAACATAAGTTTTAAAATAAACTCAAATGCGACGCGACTGCAGAGACGAGCAGACTGCTCTCAAAGTTTCTCTTGCAGAATGTTACACGGCGTAAATAAGTTTGTTCGTATGTCGCGCAGTGGGTTATTGTACCGGGTATCAACCGAGGGAACACTAATGGTGTGCATTTAGTATTAGCAATAGCGGAAACGACGAAAAGCTATGGAGACGGCTATGCTCGGAGATTCCCTAAGAGATCAGGAACTAGGAAATCCTTTTTTATTGCTGTGATTAGCGATACGAGCTTGCCGTTCCTCAAGCACTCGCCAATCAACACGCACCATAACGTTGAAGGAAAAAATAGTGAGGAAACGTCCATACCATAGATTTAGATATAGATTAGACATTTGTAAAATTTATATGGTGTGTAAAGTCGGCCAACCCGCACTAGACCAGCGTAGTATATATGGCCTATATGGCCTAACTCCTCTCAATCGTACTCTCGATTGCAGAGAAAGCCCTTGCCCTGTATTGGGGCGGATTCGGGCCGACATAGATACAAATATTAGTGCTCAATATTATTATTCTCATTTGAAAAATAAGTTTATTTCGCTCGCAACTCGTTCGTTTTAAGATCTATAAGTTTTTATTCCTTCAAGTTTCTTGTTTTTTTGCACTTAACGCGTTTTTAATGAACATTGCGTTTAATTCGATTCTCAACTGGGAGTCATTTTATAGTTGTTTCGAAGAGTTCGCATCTAATATAACTCAAAAGAATTTCTATGGTATGTAAGTCCACCAACCCGCACTAGGCCAGCGTGGTGGACTATATGGTCTAACCACTCTCAATCGTATTCTCGATTGTAGAGTAGGCCCGTGCCCTGCAGTGGGACGTATATGGGCTGATACAGATAACTCAAAAGAAAAACTAGGTACTGTAGAACTAGTAACTGCTAACTTAGAAGTGCAATATTTTGGATTAAGGCTATATTTACTATTATTTCGAATTGCCACAAGAAAACGGAATTGAAAGAAGGGAAAGCGCACGTGAAAAAGTTCTCATTACTAGTTGTAGATCTCTCATCTCAAATATAAGGCCGCCTGGGTAGTCATTACCGCGATGTCTATTTATCCTGCGAAACAGCAGTGAAAATCCACTGGTGAGGTCCATTTGAAAGGATATTTTAGCCAGCGTAACTAATGGACATAAGTGCGTGGTGGCCTGCTGGTAAACGGACTAGACGCGGCTGCCCACATGTTCACGGTGGTCGCGGGTTTGAATCCCAGGGCACACCTTTGACTTTTCGGAGTCATGTGTGTACTGATAGTCAAACACCACGCACTAAAACAGTGAAGGAAAACATCGTGAGGAAACCTGCATACCATAGCGATTAATAAGAATTTCTATGGTATGTTAGTCCGCCAACCCGCACTAGGCCAGCGTAGTGGACTATATGGCCTAACCACTCTCAATCGTATTCTCGATTATAGAGTAGGCTCGTGCCCTGCAGTGGGACGTATATGGGCTGATACAATACAATACAATACTTCTTCTTCTTCTTCTACCTGGCGTTATCCCGGCCGGTGCCAAGGTCCGCCTTCCGGCAAATTCTCCTCCATTTCGCCTGATCTTTGGCATCCTCAATAGTAAGGCCATTGACCCTCATATCTTCCTTGACGACATCGAGCCAGCGCTTCTTGGGTCGCGCGGTCGAGGTCCGGGAATATTGAGGCTCAGGCACACATTACCGACGTACTCCTGCGGTTTCCTTTAATACAACACTATTGGACATAATAAGACTTAACATCTTATATCTCAGGATAGCTAGCTAGCTAGCTAGATTATTCATTGTTTAGTTTTACTGCTCTGTCCATAAGCGGTCGTATCGCTTACCATCAGGCGACAAGCAGGTTCGTCACGCCATTCTAAGAATGAATAAATATATAAATAACTACACCCAACAGTCACATGCGTGGTCCTGACCTCACACTAAGATTGAGTCTTGTGTCATGGATATCAGGAACTACGAGAGACTTTTCGGTCTCACTTTTCGGTCTCACAACAGTAAATGTAAATACGACATCACTTCTAAACATTATATAAAGTGTTCTCTGTTTCACGTTTAATTTTTATTTCATCATGAAAAAGGTAGTCGTTATTTGTGTTTAATTGTTTTACAATAACGTAGATAAATAAAACAATATATTAGCCTTTTCGTAACTTTCAGCATTTTTTCTCGAAGTCCTTTCCGTATATTTTCCGCTGTTTTGTACTTTGCCTAGCAGTATCGCAGCCATAACTACGATTCTTCTAGCAATTTAACCTTATTCTATTTAACTGATTAACTGATATTTGGTATATCTAAAAATGGTATGGCCACAAGGTCAGTCATAACTCAGCATCCTCGTCTGGGGCTGAACATTACCTCGCAGGAAA
Organism: Hyles euphorbiae; assembly: GCA_023078785.2. Classification (NCBI taxonomy): domain Eukaryota; kingdom Metazoa; phylum Arthropoda; class Insecta; order Lepidoptera; family Sphingidae; genus Hyles; species Hyles euphorbiae. The sequence continues at coordinate 13,748,313 of CM041047.1, forward strand.
TAGACGTTAAGTGGCAGCTTTCCTATGGCATTTCGTTCAGTGAATTTAATTGGGATAAAAAGAGACTGTGATTCCAATGGGTATAGGGTCTCTTCCCATCATTTTACCTTCCCGCTCCCCTCCTAATTTGATGGGCTCGCAACACGTCTATTATTTCCAACTCCTCATATTAATTTAACTGTCTGATTAATTTCGTTGCGGGTTAAAGACAAGTTAAGACATTCCCGGAGAATCGCCGAGCTTCAATGTTCGGTGTCATTACATTGCGTGCCACTGTTGATCCTGGCTTACAGGAGTTGCAGTGGTGGGTGTGAGGGCGGGACAGTCTCCACAACACATCCATGATTCAAGTGTTGTGAATATTCATGGGCGGCAGCGATTATTTACCATTAGACGACTGTTTTTTTTTTGTTTGTCTGAACTATGCAATAGAAAAAGAACATCAAATCGCCTAAGCATATGCAGCAAAGTCACAGCCTTACACCATCTCCTTAGCGACAAGTACCGACTTGGTGCAAATACATGATGCACTTTTGTAATTTAAACATCTTTACTGCGTCTACTGCAGGAATCAATCTTTCATAATACACTTAAGAACAAGTTTTCATGTTATAATGTGAGGAAAATTATCTGCATGAAAACATATCTTAGTAATATGTGTATTTATTTAATCCTTTTTGCTATACAAAGATACGTAAGAAACTAAAAAATGAAATTAATGGAACCATATTTTAAATTAATAGGACAGCCTCCGTGGCGCAGTTGGTAAGACGCCGCCTGTGAAAAGAGAGGCCGCGGGTTCGATCCCCACACCGAGAGAAAAGTTTGTGCGGCCCACAAATATTTCTTCCGGGTCTGGGTGTTTGTGAGACCGAAAAGTCTCTCGCAGTTCCTGATACCCACTGATCTTAGTGTGGGGTCAAGACTATGTATGTGACTGTTGGGTGTTATTTATTTATTTATTTATAACAGACCATAAAATATAACCATAAGATAGAGTGTCGGCCTCATCACTAGATATTTTTTACCAGGAACCATGGGATGGTATACTAACATACTAGGCTATTATATCAATTATATCAATATTGTGTAATATTTGACTGTCATGTCAAAGCCGTCACATCCTCATATCATAACAGTTAAATCATAGTCATTTATATGAAAATACAAGAGACTTTTTTAGTCTCACAGCCCAGACCATAAACAAGTATTTGCGAGTAATATAAATATTTGTCTTATTGGGGGATCGAACCAGCGACTTTTTCAAATTTCACAATTACGTGAGCCAACGAGCCTTCCACTTCTCATAAATCAAAATCAGAAAATCATGGTTTTGCAGCAAAAGTGTACTGTGTAGTGTTTGCCAAAGCAGTGGGCTTGGTTGATCATGTTAGGCATATTATTGTCATATGCTAAATTTAAGAAATATATGTTCCTGGAAAGTGCCTTGAAATTTATCTACACGCTTCTTATAACCGCACAAGCAAAACACAACTCAACCTCCATAAATCCAACAGTAGGTATATTAATAACAGATACTTTTTACAAATACACAGCGAAGCCACACAAAGACACCGCAGACGAGATGACAAGATGAAAGCGACCAGTTCACGCAATCACGACGTACGAACGCTGTAAATGCGACTTTCGACCTTATTAACAATAAATTGTAAACACATTACGCGCAGATTTCTCTGATAATCTTTGGCTGTTGCTAACGACTTACTCCATTAACGCCTTCCAGTTGTGATACAAGTTACGTGATTTAGCGATTTTTGGGTGTAACTATTTGGTAAGTGATAAGAAATAGCGATTACAGTATTTTCATGATAATCATACACATATTATTAATACGAAGTTTTGAAAATCTGTGTGTAATTTTTTGCTTCCTCGTCCCTTTTCTGCCATTTTTTACAGCAGAAGTACTAAAAATATCGCAAGTGTTTTCACAGTCACGAGATTTCCCAACGACTCTAAAGAAGCTGCGTGCAACTCTTGAATAATATTTATACTGAAGTTTATACAATCGGTTACTTTAGAGACTACGATTCAAAGCGACATCAAAATATATACTTGCGTGATTAAAACATTACTATTTGTGTTACAACTGACTGTTTTGGGGCTAAAAAGTTATTTGTACATATACAAATGTTTTCAGGTCTTTTATATTTTTGACTGCCTCGGTGGCGTAGTTGTACTAGGGAAAGGTTACAAAGCTAAGGTCTTCGGTTCGAATCCTGGGTTGGGCAAAGTTATATTGTTTTTTTCTATTCATTAGCAGCCCAGAGTCAGGAATTTGTGCCCGATATTGTGATGGACTCGCCACCTATCACATCGTGAGACTGAACATACAAGGCAAAATATGGGTGTCCTGGCACCTCTGCCTACCCCTTCTGGGAAAAAGTCGTGAGTTAATGTACGTATGATATTTTTGAATTATGTAATATTAAGTGTTAAATTTCCTCGTAGTTTTTGATTCCCACGACAAAAGGCTTAATTAACCTTAATGTGGGGTCAGGACTACTTATTTTTACTTATATAATCCGCCAGTACCAAAAATTTGAACCAAACATCGTATCCTCAGAAGACGAAACCCTAACGAGTTTTATAAACGCAGCCCTATTAGCACAATCGATTCAGAATTACAACTTGTTACAGTCAGTTGGAGCAATTAAAAACATATTTCTTTTAAACACCCCCAACTTTTTGCATTTTAAATTTTAATGCATAATGGTATACTAATTTCATTTTAAATGGTTTATTTTCTGAACTTCCTTATGGTTTTTTTTTATAGCTTTTAATGGCAAGACGAGCATAACATTCGCATGATGGTAAGCAATACGACCTCTCATGGACAGTAGCAATGCTTGGCATTCCAGTGCGCTCACCATCCTGAGACATAAGATGTTAAATCTTATTATATCCAGTAGTTATTCTGGCTACAATGTCCTACAATCCGGACCGCAATAGTGCGTTTCTACTTCAGTTGGGCGGGAGAAATAGACGTTGCTGTTGTACCTATCCAGCCTCTTACATATGAGAGACCTACTATCAGTAATTTTTATCATAATTATATGTCAAACTCACAGAACAGTTGAATATGGCGGCAGACTGATCCTACAGGACAAAAAATATATCATATAATTCTTGGTCGTTTCAAATATTTCTCTTAATTTATTTCTCAGCCGTTCTCAATAATCGTTCTATCTTTAACAAGAGATTTCATTAGATATTTACACGCATTTTATGTGTCAGTTAACAAAGATAGAGAGGTAAGGATATGGTGCATATATTTATTTATAGCTAGGTAAGGTAAATATGTATTTATATATTTATTTAATGAAGCGTACAATTGTACCGACACAGTAATGGTAGCTATTTTAACCTCTTGTTAAAGATAGATAGGATATAGAGAACGGCCGTAAAGGCAGGTATGCAAACTGTAACCAGTGATTTGAAGGCATTAAGAAACCTTACATTGCTGCACTTAAAACATAAATAAAATCATTCACTGATTTGTCATGTGTAATTGAGAATGTAAATTAAATATTAGTGTGGGATCACGAGTATTCATATATCTATGCATATAAGTATATTTATTATTATTAATTATATCACAATAAGCATTAAAATAGCGTAGCGGAAAGCGCAGCGTAGGACGTCCACTCACAAGATGGTCCGACGACCTGGTAAAGGTCGCGGGACGTCGCTGGATGCAGGCTGCCTTCAACAGGTCTCTGTGGAAATCATTGGGGGAGGCCTATGTTCAGCAGTGGACTTCCTTTGGCTGATGGATGGATGGATGGATGGATGAAGCACTAAAATATATATCTGGGTGCTATAGTCAATTTATCAGAGTGACGCACGCAGTAAAGTGCCACGTTGTTCTTAATACCAATAAATTCTGAGTGATTTTGGTCCTGGTTGTGGCCAGGCAAGACATGATTAGACACCAGTAGGGCAATCTGATGGTCTTATCATTCTAATTAGTTAAAAAACGGTTTGTAGTAGGTAAAATGATAAATTATTTATGGTATTTATAGTTCTATTGTTATACTGATGTAGTTTATAAATGACTTAAGTCCATAATAAAATGTTAATTATTTACCCCTTAGACTGCCCTATCATTCTCCTATTATTATATCCATCCCAAGTTTGCCTGGAAGAGATTGCCCAGTGCGATAAGGGCACCTTTTGTAGTTTTTAATCATGTCTTTTTTTAAAAATAAATATTAAGGGGGCAAACGAGCATGCGGTTCACCTGATGGTAAGTGAACACCGCTGCCCATGGACATCTGCAATGTTATTTACTTTATGTAACTTGTTTTGTGTATGGTATAAAAAAGGATAAATTATACGTAATAAAAAATAAATAAAGTCCATATTTATGTAGGTTGCTTTAGTATAGATTCCAAACTGAATTACCGAAAAGTTCATACTAATAAATATTTTGTTCGATGTTCTGTAACCCTTTTGGAACTTTGTCCTAGTTTTAGATAGGAATTTACTATCCCTTTAGTTTATTTGGGTCAAAGAGATTTGCGTATACGGTACTGGAAAATGAGCGAACTTATTTTCCGGGCCGGCAAAATGCAGAATACATAGGTGGCCATCACATTCGTCATTGCATTGGTGAAGATTTTTCGTACCTGGAAATTGAACCAAAGACTTCACGGTTCACAGCACATACATGCTATCACTACAGAGGGGTGATTTATTAAAATATTATTTCGTAGTATGCATAACATAATAAACTGGTGACGTATGAAAATAAAGAAGAATACATAGACTAAACCCGGAAAAGGCAAAAAGTATACACAGAAACATTCAACCCCCTTCCTTTAAAATAATAACTCATTAAACATAACTAACAATGGTCCGTAATTCATCTTAAAACCTAGTATCTAAATTGTTTATCTACTTACAAGCACCGTAGTCTTCCGGCCGCTACGACGCCTACGCCGTAGCAGCGTAGAGTTATATTTGAATTGGGAGATAAATAAAATTTATACCAAATTCATTGTTGTTAAAGTGCCTAATAGCCGTTTCCTTTGCGCAAAGGCTTTTGTTAGATTTATTAATTTAAGCCAAAGTATGCGGAACACCCATTTTGTATTCAAGTGGCGTGATTGATGGCCGTGTTAGAACGGTGAAATTAACATCATGTCTGCTATTGTTTTATAGTTCTTTTGTGTGTTTCTAGGTATTTAAAAGGCCTTTTTTAGGCTAACGGGAATTACCAAGTATATGAAAGTCATTTTCCGTTATGCTTAGGGCTTAAAGCTACTAACTACAACTACTTAAACTACTAACTACTGTGGTATAGAGCATTGATTATAATTTATCTTATATTCGATACAGTGCAGTGCGAATTGTGCTTAATATTTAATAATGATTTAATTTATACATATAAGATAATAAAAATAAACTTTGCATAGTACATCTATAGCCAAGGATTGTAAAAATATATATAAACACCATAAAACCCATGAAAGGCTAAAATACATATTTCAGAGGACATTCAACCCCGAGAAGGGGTTCGCGGTCCCACAGTAACACAACTTAAGAAAAATAATTATATTAACTAATGAATAACTCCCAACGCAAGTATGGGATAAGAAGAACAAACAATAAGTAACAAAAAGATTATTTACCCTTTGTTATCACGCAGACGCATAGCAGACCTTATTTATCTCTTTAAAATTGCAAATGGTACAATTGATTGTCCAGAATTACTGGGAAAGCTGGGCTTCGTAACCCGACATATATCGTTGCGAAAACCAAGTCTACTGCGCATACCCCCAGCACGTACAAGTTATAGGCAGAACTCCTTCACAATCCGTGCGTGTAAATCGTTTAATCAACTTGCCGATAAGCTGAACTTAGATTTATTTTTTACGAGTGTGTCTCAACTCAAATATCTTCTTTCTAATACATTTTTTTAACGTTTAATTACTATTACGATGCTTGTTTTATGTGTCTTTTTCCTACGTAAAGTGCTATATTTTAATTCTATTGTTCTTTGTATTTTACTCTGTATCTCATTAAGTTAAGACCTAGCCGACTGTTACGCTATTTAAGTACTAACATATTTGTGAAAACTTGTAAATGGCTTTATAAGTATACCTGTATTATCTTGATTTACTATAAGTTTGCTGTAAGTTTTCCGAATAAATAAAAATAAAATAAAATAAAATAAAACAACAAAATTAGCACCCCTTAACAGCCGGTCCAATATTCATTAGTGGTCAACTTGAAACAATAATCAAAATTCACTAATAATGTGTTTGCTTTGCAGCGACGCAGACAAGCTGATCGTAAATCGTCACCGAAATTCACATACATATTATATACAGAAACTCACACCTTTTTCCATGAAGGGGTAGGCAAAGATGTTGCTAGGACACCCACGTTTCGCCTTGTGTGTTCCGTCTCATGATGAGATAAGGGGCGAGCCTATATCTGATATTTGAAGGCATTTACTTGATTTTCATTATAATTTTATACAAATGTACTATGACATAACATTTTGATCTCCCAACAAAAACTTCTGATACAAATAAACGTGTTCTAGGTATTTTTATCGGCGCACTTATTACTAAATTCGCTGGTGGGAATGGCGGGATGTAATTGAGAATCCAAAGCAAACACGTGAACCGTTTAGGGATGGGACGAGGATAGTTCGCCATTACGAAATATTTAATCTGACCTAATTTTCATTTCTCTGTAATAAATTAACTGAATTTAATTTACGATTACTTAATTGAAACAGCCTATAAATGCCTTGGTCGCTCTTTATTTGGAATATTCAACATTAACGACTTTTCAACGCAATGAATTTGTCGTGCTAGATTACAAAGATTATTTTTTTATAGTCTTTGCAGGTAGATGCTAAGCTATCACCACAGCTCATGGACATTCACAGTGCGAGGGGTCCAGTCACTATCTACCGTGAGGAGAGTACTCTTATTAAGCCCCACTCTAAGAAGGACAAATCAAAGCACTCGGGAACACTGAATCACCACCGGACAGCGGGAACACCGAATTGGGGAGTATTTACAAGTTTATAAAGTATATAGTATATTTGTGTTTCGGATTGAAGGACATTGTAGCCAGAGTAACTACTGGACATATTGAGACTTAACATCTTATGTCTCAGGATGGCAAGCGCAGTGGAATGCCAAGCATTGCTTTGTAAATCAAGGTGTTGTTTGGCTTTGCTACTGTTCATGAGCGGTCGCATTTCACTACAATAATAAAAAAAATAACGCTTAATACAATTGAAAGCCTAAAATATGGCATTCGCGAAAACTGATCGTCACTTATTCTGTGAATATAAAGCTATGCTTAAATTCAAATTTAACAAAGGAAAACAAAGTCCTCACACAATATTTTGAGTTGAACTCACGGTCGATGAAGGCGCAACACTAACGGAAACTGCGGGGCCATTACAAAAATAAACGAAAAGGGTAGTGCCGCGTTCCGTTCGGTTTGAACAAAAGAAACATTTCGGAATCGCACCCCCGCACTAAGGGCAGTGGCATAGTTACACATTTACTTTTATAACATTAGTTTTAGTCTGATGTGAGTGTCCTGACACCTCTGCCTACCCCTTCTGGTAAAAATGCGTGTGTTTATGTATGTATGGAAGAATATAGTAACCGATAATAAGTCCAAGTGCAACCAGGACACCCACGTTTCGCCTTTTATGTTCCGTCCCACTATGTGATCGGGGAATGTGGGTGTATGGGATGTGATGAGATTGGTCTATATCGGGCACACATTCCAGACTCCGGGCTGATAATGAATTGAAAAATACAATATTAGAAAGAAAGAAAGCAATAAAACAAAAAAGAAAACAATATCACATTGCCCGACCCGGGATTCGAACTCAAACTCTGCAATCATATCGTAGTACGAGTACAACTGACTGCCTCGGCTGCGCACTTTAAGCTTAATTTGGACGATTATATATCGATTTTAAAGGAGTACGTTCAATATGGTCGACACTAATGTATTCTCACCATCCACAATAACCTAGCGTACATTTTTCTTTTTGAAAGATCCTAACAAAAAAACACGTCACACCACGAACCAGCACAAAATACGTCACAAGTTGACGGTATCATATTTCTTAGCACTTTCTTGAACAACTCTTATAACAGAGTAAAATTACCGAAATATATTGAATAAAATAAAAACACTTTTCAAAATGGCGGCAAAAATAATCAATTCCGACTATAAAAAAATATCGACCTATCCAATCCACGACCAACGAATATTATTTTTTTCATATTTAGTAGATTTTTTACTACCAGTTTCCTCCTATAAGTCATAGCGTGATGATATATTTGTAGCATTCTTCAATAAATGACCTATCCAACACAAACAAACAACTAAATTCAAACCAGTAGTTTCTGAGATTACAAGTAACAAACGAACAGACTCTTCAGCTTTTATATTAATATTAGATTATGTTCTTTTTTTCTCCTAAGGCATATTCCAGGCAATTAAGTTGGTCACTAATGTTATTCTTATTTATAAGTAGCTCAGAAGAAAAATGTTTTGATATCATAAAGCAGCGCTTTTATAAAAACAAAGACGTGTTTGCGTCGGAATTAAATTTAACCTACTTACACATTTTAGTAAAAAGCTTAAGTTTCTTTCACAAACTTTCCGAGCATATTGGACTATTTTAAGTTAAGTTACATAAAATTTTAACCCATATTGAAAAGAGTATTATAAAAGCGAACAATATGCTGATAAGAGTTCGAGTTTTTATGTAAAAGTTGAAATGAAATCATGAAAAAAATGGTAAATATAAAATGTTAGCACTACAGCTCATCCGGATTTTAAGATCTCATAATTACTTTGCATTAGGAGATAACACGCAATTTTTTAAATTGGCATATGCCTTATAGTAATATAGAGCCATGCAATTCTTGGTAATCATAAATTCCGACTGGTATTCCTTCTACTGATGAAAAAATATAAATATTAAGGACAGACAACAGTGCATGTACACAGCTGTTAAACGGGAAAAATATACATTACTTGGTACCTATCTAAGCGGCCTCTCAATATAGGAGTCCTACCACCAGTAGATAGTGATAGTGTGATAATTAATTACAATACTTATAACGGTGAAGGAAAACATCGAGAGGAAACATGGAGGCCATGGATCTGTATCGGCCGATACAGATAGAAATAGCAAAGGTGAACAAAACTGCTGCTGGTCTAAACATACATACATAAACTCACGCCTATATCCCAGAAGGGGTAGGCAGAGGTGCCAGGACACCCACATTTCGCCTTGTATGTTCCGTCCCATGATGTGATAAGTGGCGAGCCTATCGCCATATCCGGCACAAATTCCTGACTCTGGGCTGATAATGAATAGAAAAATCCAATATCACTTTGCCCAACTCGGGATTCGAACCCGAGACCTCAGCTTTGTAACCGTACCGGAGTACAACTACGCCGCCGAGGCAGTCGTCTGGTGATCTAAACATCATCGCTAAAAATATATTTTACATCAAGGATTCTTTTACATACAATCAGTGTGACACTATCCTAAAGTATGTAAATGTTGATAGTTAACGGAAACATATTCGCCATGTGTTTAGATTCTGAAGCGATGTTTACAACCGGATCCGCCCTACCCCTGAGAATCGCGCTATCTAGATTAGAAGCTGCCTTAATCCCGTATCTACCGAAATATTTTTTGGAAACGTAAAATTCTGTAGATTTTGTTATGAAAGTTCAAGAGAGGAGCATACGTTATAATGAAGATTATGGTCCTATATATTATAGAAAAATATTTATATTGAACTGCCATCCATTTAAAATATGAGATGATCAATTTACTGTGCTGTAATGTACTGTATCAGCCCATATACGTACCACTGCAGGGCACGGGCCTACTCTACAATCGAGAATACGATTAAGAGTGGTTAGACCATATAGTCCAACACCCTGGCTTAGTGCGGGCTGGCGGACTTTGCATACCATATAAATTCTTACTAATTCGCTATGTATGCAAGGTTTCCTTCACCGCTAAAGCTAGAGTTGAATAATTTTAACTGAGCGAGTTTAATTATTATCGATTGAACCCAATTCAAATTATCCTTTAACATTGTTCATTACACCCTTGAACTATATTACATAATAGCAACATGAATCAAATATCAGTATGACCTTAAAACCCAACAGCCATCACTCAAAGTAATATTTTAGTGCGCGGTTGCACTCAATCCATAGATAAAAAAAAATCTGATTTACTCCAACGATCCAGCATCGGTCCGGTGTATATCCAATTACTTTGTAGGCTTGCATTTCGAGTTTTTCACCACTCGATACTTGTTTTTAGGCTTTCGACCATCCGGTGTAACAACGGCGAATAAAATATCTATTTTACTGGGTTTGTAAAAATCGGTGCGTGGTTCACGCCGATCTTCGTGGATTGTGACGTCAAACTGCGGTTTAACCGAGGTTTTTTGTGCGGCTCGGCTATGCGATAAAATTCACCTAATGGTTAGTGCAGTTCAGCTCAGTGAGTCTATCAAACAGGACGAGATTTACATCTATCGCAGATCGAAAATATAGTTAGCAGTCTGCACGAAAGTCTAAAGTTCCAGTCTGTGTTTTGGATAGTTTTTTTGAAAAAGCAACTAATTTTACGAGAACTTTGAAACTCAAAATGATGCTCCAAGATGGCCAATACCCTTTTCCTCTCCCATATGTTTTCCTTCCCGTTACCTTCCAGATTTGATGAGTCGGAAACACACTTATGATTCAAACGCCTTGAATGGTCATGAAAGGCAGTAATCACTTACCATCAAGAGACCTTTTAGCTCTTACTTACTATAATATATAATAATTGTAATATTATATTATAGGCTTTGCATTTTCGAGTAAATTTTTATAAAGTCCAATATTTATCAACCGTATATTTTCGCAATGCACGAGAGTAAAATGTTCATAACTTTCAACGTGTGTGTCTCTAAAATAACGCTTTTAATGAAAATAATTTTAAAATTCAACCCCATTCCGTATTAAAGCGAAAAACTCCATATCTCTAGTAGTAATTAGAACTGCAGCCATTAGCAACAATTAAAATTCCAAAGTACTTTGCCGCACCAAACTTAAAACAAATGTAACGGGAGCCTCACTCAGTATAAGAGCTGGGGGTCAAGACCCCCTGAATCAGTAACTTTTTATTATTAGTAGTTATGTTGTCAGAATCAATTACCGTCTCACATTTTGTTCATCTGAGAAATAACAAAATAGTGGTACTTTAGATGCATATAAACAACTTGGTACAATATATTCATATTGATAGCTTATATATAGAAATATAAGACAACAGACGATGTACAAATGTACATCTGTTAATCAAAATATCTGTCATATATGTGATCTGTCATCAAAATATGTTAACAATCTGAATGATTTCATATATTTTTAAACTTCTTATAACAGAAAATACTTTCCTATAAGTAATTTAAACCTCTAGAATCATACCGAAGTAAGCAAAGTTAAAAAGTTACTAAGAAAACCTAACAGTTGATCTGAATTTAAATATATTTGATATCATGCCAAATAAAAAAATGGTATCAAAATAAATATTTTAACATCAATTTCATTATGTGAATTTCCAGATTCGTATATTTTTACATAAACTTAAGTCTGTTTTGTAAGATTAACAGAATTGCAAGAAGTGCACCATATTTTACATATTTTATTAGTGAAAACTTTACTGGATTCTGTAACACATTCCTCTGTTATTTACATGTCATACTTTCTGTTTGTTTCCAAAATAATAATACATAAATACTTCACTGTTTATCCCTCCCAGAAGTGAAAATTGTAAATTTAAAATATCCACACCAAGCTACAAATCCCACGACTCACAATCAATTATGCAGCCATTAGACAAACATTATTTTAGGTTCATTTAAAGAGTTTTAAATACGCCCCTGCGCTTGCCTCCGTATTTCCAGCAAAAGAATGTTACCTACATAATTAAATTCCGAGGCTTCTATCTAGCCGAACCCCTAATAACATTACCACTTTAAGCTGAGCCCTTACACCTCTCACCCTCTCTAAGACAAGTGGTATAGCTTTCATTAAAACTGGAGGGTCGAATTAAGCTGGACGTGGTTGATTTTCTTTAAAAAAAATATAAAAATAGCTTTCATTTCAATCTCAACAAGAGGTAGTAACCTTTTTACACTTAACTATGGATTGAAGAGGGTTTTTCAGATGAATTTTAATGAAATCTTGATTTTTTTGCGGTTCCACGAGGATAATATTTAAGTATTGTTTGCGAGGGTCTTGTTAAATTTGTTTGTCACCTTCCGTTTACGACTTCCACTTAATTTTTCGTTGATTTTTCCTGTAATTTATTATTATGATTCGGTGATTTAATAGGATGTCGATTGTGAAATCTTTGGTGTGATTGTAAGAATAGAACATTTTTGCAAATCTTTAATAAGAAAACCTTACTTTTATACGCAAATCATATTTCAATAATTAATAAAATGATTACAGAAATAACCTCAAAATAAGTCGAAAGCGTGACCATGAGGTTCTACTTCAACTTAAACTGTAAATGCAATATCTATGGAATTGTAAATATACTGTTGTGTTTCAAAGGCCAACCAGAATAACTACTGTATAAATTGAGACTTCTTACGACTTGATGATCTTATAACTCATGATGACGAGCGCAGCGTAAAACGAAGCATTGCTTTGTAATTAAAGTTATTTGGATTTGCTACTGTCCACGAGCGGTCGTATCGCTAACTTCAGCTACTTATATATCGCTAACTTATCAGCGCACAATAAAACTTATCATAACATAAAAATCATCGGTCACAGCCACCTATGCTTACATAATAACTCACAGTACTGCCATGCATATAACTGCAATGATATAGAAACAGTAACATCCCAAAAATACCTTGGACTAATATTTGATAATAGGCTTTCTTGGAATATGCATATAAATAGTGTATGTAATAAACTACGAGCCTTTTTGGCTATATTATACATTATAAGAAATAAGATTCCATACAAAACACTTCTATTACTCTACAAGGCTCCATAATATCTTATGGATTAAGCAGTTATGGGAGGACTTTTAAAACATACATACAAAACATACACACATTACAAGTAAGAATACTAAAAACAATAGTACCTAGGAATATAAAAAACATATCAAAATCAAGATAATCTACTGTTTAAATATTGTGGAGTACTGCCCATATCCGAGAAAATCAATCATGTTATACTTGCAGAAAACTACTTTGATAATAAATACACCACCGAAAATCAAACACAACACAAAATAATTACTAGAGCAGTGACTGCAAACAAGCTTAGGGTACCGCCTCACAATAATTTTTATGGTACAAGAACAAAAGATTATTTAATCCCTAAATTGATAAATGAACTACCTAAACTACTAAAAAAATCCTTAAATAAAAATAACTTAAAAGAAAAATTGAAACAATATTACTTGAATAGCTTTTAACAAGTGTAAATTAATACATATAAAGGTAAATCATATAAGATAGATAAAAGTAGTATAATTGTAATTTAAATTGTTATAATTTTTAGCTATTTTATATTTTTAATGTAAAAAAAAAAAACCTTGCTTGTTATTGTATTACATTTTATTTTGTCTGAGATGTGATTAATGCATCACATACAAACCACTATAGGTTTAAGTGATGTTTTATTGTTTATTTATGTGTAAATTCTTATACAGTCAAATAAAAAAAAAAAAAAACTTAAATGACATGCTTATCTTACCATTTAATGTAACAGTATCTTCTTCATTACAAAATACGTGAGATCCAATCCTCAAGAACTCCAACCAATTCTAAAGTAACTACTTCAGTTCGAAAATACAGTGCTCAGGATAAAATTATAACAGCTATCGGGGTCAGCCAAATCGAGCGGTAAATGTTGGCCTATTTCAGGTTGGTGTGAAATAATGCCTGGGAAATACATTCAAGTGTTCTTTAATCCACTATTGTAAGGAATATTTGATCTCAATGTTGAAATGATTTGGATGGATTGTAAGTTCTCGTCAGTTTTCTATAGGGTTTTGTAGTTTATTTTTGTAATGGATTAACCTAAATATGGGATGAACTGTATGTTGAATTTGTGAGACGTATTAGATACCTGAGGGCCTAGACCTGTGGTCTTCGTATATTTTTGAAACTTAACTACATGAATGAAGTGTGCTAAACAGATCCACGATATGTCCGTTGGTTTTAAAAATGATAAAAATAATAGGGGCACATACATAATTTCCCAATCCATAATTGCCATGGGCTGAAAGTGGATTCGGTAGTAATTAACCCATTATATAAATTAGAGATCAAAGAAGTGTGATGATAAACGTTTTTTTTGTTTAGAAGACTAGTTTCTCACGTAGAGGATAGTACAGGACAAACAGGCGACAGAAATACGGTTTTTAGCCGTGTAGTTAGTTGAGGATTAATAGAGCAAGATTCATGGTCAGTTGTTTAAAGAAGAAATGCATTTGTGCAGCATTGGGCTTACAATCGATGCTAATGATGAACATAATCTAAATAATACACAACAAAATTGCTCAAGCAGTTAGTTTTCCTAAATCTGTTTATTTAATAAATTTAATTAGCAAATTGTTAATTATATATCGTGGCTCAATATTTCGATAATAAGTTATTTTCTGTTTCTGATGTTTTGTTAACGGCGATAATTAGATCCAATTAATGTTTACGCTATATTTGGAACAACAACTTAAATTTAATTTTGCATTCAGTTAATTTATATTTAGATGGGTCGTGGCGTGATTGGTAGACCGATTTTAAATAACAAATTCGCTGTAACAGTTCGTTAGGTTAGGTTAGGTTGCTCGAGGAAAATTAGCACGTTAAATAAAAATAAAGCCAATAAGCTCCCTTCTTTAACCCAAAGGGGAAGGTTTATGTTGCTGGTCTTCCATCTGCGAATGTTTGCGGATATTGCGACCATTCTAAACCTTTAAAAAATCCAACACATTTTTTTTAATTGCTTTGAATGGCGAGGTAAGCATGCCGTCACCCGATGGTAAGCTATATGACCGCTTATGTAGAGTAGCAAAACTAAACAACACATTGAATAACGTTCACCATCCTGAGACATGAGATATCAAGTCTCAATATATCCAGTAGTTCCTCTGGCCACAATGTCCTTCAAACCGAAATACAACATTGCGTTCACACTATTGTGCGGCGACTGTTTTATTCCAACTAAAACCTCACGATGGATCGAACAGTCTAGGCCAAAAAGCAACCTTATTTTCATCTGGGTATCTGCCTAGCAAAACATAATTGCTAGCTTCTCAATTCTTAGAGCAGAGATGGATATTTCCACATTAGGATGCCGTTTGAAGAGTTATGGGCTTCCATGAGAGATACAAAGCCACGGTTCATATGATACGCTTTCATTGATAGATCGAACGGACGCATTCTTATAGACTGGTAAGAGAAAATGTCTGGTTGGCATAGATGGTAGGTCTAACATACAAACTACCTATTCATTTATTTGACAGCCTCCATGTCATGCTTAGTTAGAACCCAGCTTTAAAAGAAGACGCCACGGGTTCGATCCTTGCACCCGTATGTATTTGTTTCTGGTCTAGATGTTTGCGAGACCGAAGAGTTCCCATAGTCCCTGATACTCACGAAACAAGACTATCTTAGTGTGGGGTCGGAACTTTGTATGTTACCGTTGAGTGTATTTATTTAAACGTTGCCATACACATGCCATTCAATTTCGATTTGTATTAATTTTACATTTAAAACAATGATTATTATGTGGGACCAAATGCAAACAAAGCAGCGAAACACAAATGTGTATTATGTGAACAATTACAATACATTGTGGGAGCAGTACATCAATCCAATTTGCACTACATTTGATTTTGGTCACCGTGTTACAGTCTAGAGCTCACACTCATAAATTGTCGACGTTATTAATTTATATTATGGAGTTGTCTTTCTGTCTTATCTATCCTATGGTAGGTTGCCTAGAAGAGATAGCCTCGAGCGATAAGGACATTGTAATCTTTAACATTTTTATTTTTGTTTACTGGTGTACAATAAGTTTTTAAATTAAATTAAATGAAAATTGAATTCAGATGAAGTGTTACATTTTGATCGGAACACCAGTTAATCAAGAAGGGCATAAAACAAAAGTCGCAAAAAAACTTGACAGGTTGTAAACTTATTTTAGGAAATAAATCAGAATGGCAAACTTATTCTTAGAATATAATTAATATAAGTATGTTAAAACTAGTCCTTAGTATGCAAACCTTTCTTCCGTCTTCAAATTACGTTACATCATGAAAAAAAAAATGTTTTTACCAAACCATTAAATAAGCATACAGAATTTCACAAACTTCAAGGATCTAACGTTTATCCTCCAAACCACTACAATCAATCACACAAGATAACAATTCGATTCAAATCCTTCTATCTAAAACTCATCACTGCAATCGAATCGTATTACCATACTGGGTAATCTGTTCGGAAAACTCATTAGCTCAGGTTTCACATCATAGCGAACGGTTGCAAATCAAACAAAATTGAAATGACATATTTTAATTAAGTAAACTAATACAGCCGGATAATTACTTGCTTGCGTAAACTCTCGTTGAATGGTACGTACTCATAACTGTTTGTTTGTGTTATTTAATTTTTTGTGTTTTGGTAGATTGGATAAGACCAAGTTTGAATTTAAGGATCAGTGGGTTTTGTAAGTATGAGTGTATTGTTTGATGTTCTGTCTACAGAACCAAGCTGTATCTCTGATGATCTTCTTGAACTGTTTTGGTGTCGAAGAACATTTGGCTAGTCTAATGATAATACCATTCCCGAAAATCTATTTTTTTTTGTTTTTTAATGCTATGAATGGTGAGACGAGCATGCCATCCGTAGGTGGTAAGCGATACAACCGCTCATGGAGAGTAGCGAAACCATACAACACCATGAATTATAAAGCTTAAATTAATTAAATTATTAAATTTCCACTGCGCCATCCTGAGGGCTGATGTTACGTCTCACTATTTCTAAATCACTTAAAAAGACAATTCTTAAACATCTCCTTAATGCCCATCAAAATAATAATCAAGGTAACAGTTAGTATCAAACATTCAAATCGACGGTCCATTAAAGCAACAATTACTCATGTTACACTTCTACCAATAAACCATTTAAGGTACAGAATTCAACAAAGTAACACGAGAAGTCAGACTAACTCTCGAAGTTTGTAATTCAAGCATTTCGACACTATCGGGCAAATAGGTGGGGCGGGGAAGCTCTTAGATCCCCGGGGAACATTCACGAGACAAACTAATTCCTAATAGATTGAAACTCTATTAGAACAATTATATTTTTAATTAAATTCTTGCGGCCTTATTCAGTTTTAAAATTTTTAAGGTATCGAATATTTTGTCTCTTTCATTCAAATAGAATTCATAAGTCGCTGGAAAGAAATAAAACATTTGATGACTTAAGTAAGTTTCAAAACTATCTCTGAATAAGGTTGTTGCTGAATACAGACAGCATCGGAATACCGAGATCTATTGCGGAAGAGTAGGTATCCAATTTATCAACATATTAGTAGCAGCGTAGTCACTGGTTGTAGAGCCAGCATAGCTAATCAATAGCTCCTCTCTTTTTGTTCATTTTTAATACATAGGATAAAAATCTAGCAAAGGCTCACCTGATGTTAAGTGTTTACCTTCCTTAATTTACAACACAACAAAATAGGAGGGAAAGAGGAAGGAATAATCCATTATGTATACAGGATATACCGTCCATACACGCACCACTGCACTCCTGTAACAAGGCTCAGGCTTGAAAGTGATATACATTTTATTTATCAAGCACTGAATTTAGTGAGAATAGCCAAGCTGTCTTTACACAACATATCCATGATCCAGTGTCATGGATATTCAATGGCAGTGATCACTTATCAGGTGACTTGCTTGTTTACCAAACCAATGCTTTCAAAAAATCTCATATCGAAAGTCATATAATGAAACAAGTTGGACATACTTGGATCTTACACTCTGTTTTTAGACTCAAATACATATCTTGTGTTTAAACACATCAGACACTACGAGAGACTTCAGCGTGGTGTTGTGGTTTGCACCAGGTTATAACATTTAGGTGAGTGGACACTTATCGGTCACAAACTAGACCACCCATTTTTTTATATGATCCATATGTACATAACGTCCATGACTAGTAAATTATTTTCCTTTCTGTCTTTCTACTTGTCTGTCTCCTAAACACCCTCACCGAAATAAGCTATATATTTTACGTAGGTATGTAAAAAAGTAATCTAAATTCCGTAGAGTGCTGTTACAAAATTATCGACACGCAGATTCGTATCGATATCCCATACATCACAACGGGCACTAGTTGAAACCAATTAGCTAACTTCGGCCAGTGCTTACTATAGCATGAAATTTCGGCTGATTCAAACCACCGGACTCCGGTACGGTATAAATTGAAATGTATTGATGGATGGACTTATTTCAAGATATTCATTCACGCTGGGAATTATGGTAGCCGAAATGTTATTGATTTTCGTGCGTGATATTTGTTGGTTGAAAAATGAGCTAACTTTGAATTAATATGGCACTAAAAGATATTCAGGTTCCGATTTCAGTAATGGATGTAAAAACTGCTACAGCAAAAAATAGTTTTAAACCAAATATTTTATAAAGCTTATGTATTTTGAAATAATAAATAGAAAACTTATGTTTATACAATCTACAAAGCCAAAGCTAAAATCTGTAGAAATCGAATTGTATGCCTGATTTCCACAAATTAAGAACACCATATCGTCCAATATAAGAAAATACTAAAAGTTTTTCCAACACCTAGAATTAAATCGACACGAATGCTAAACCACAGCAAGTTTATGCATTCTAACAATAAACCAAAAATAAAAAATATATAACGACAAATCACACTACCGCGCAACAAGATATTTCGCCGCAATTGGATAAGTTTTTTATTAGTAGGAACACGGCAACCCGCACGTGCCGCTAAAAAGCTTGGGTTGCGCACGCCATGTATAAAGTAGAGAGCTAGGATTTTCACGCCAGATTGAAGTAAAGGCTCGGTACATGGATAGTCAATTTATGGAAGAGAAAGGAGAAAGACCATTTTACTATGAAATTAGTATCGGTGCAAAGACTTTTGCCCCTTTGAAACCTACTTATTTGTAAAGATAAAAATATACATTTTCAACAAATATAAACATAATTGAGACCTAGGTCCGGAGTTCTGAAATGAGCTTGAAATCCAAAAAAAAAATCGCCTCTGAATAAAATATAAAATGTGATGACAAATTCTTTATTTTATAAAAAAAAAAACTGTCTGACAAAACAGGAAAACATTTAGGAACAAACCATACAACAATCTATTGCGAATTTTAAGCACTATCGATATCAAGATCAACGATATTTTTCACCGATTCTTGAGTACACTATGAATTGGGATATATTCTCCTTTAATGTAAATATTCTAATAAAATAAATTTCTAATCTAAAATAAAGAGATGTACCTAATGGTAAATGCTAGACAATTCAAATAAAAACTATTAAAAAAGAAAGATACGTTCACTCTAGTTCATCCAAAAGCTGTCTGGAAGATATCGCCGACAGCGATAAGAGTTGTACTGTAAAGATGTTTGTTGTAGAATATTATTAATTTCTGGCATAGTTGAATAAGTCAGTTAAAAACATCTGCATACTCTAATTCGATTGCGATTTATGTAAGTATATAACAATAAGCGCAGTACGGTTACATTATTGGCACTGTATCTACCAATATTAGATTATATAGTATATACTGGGTATCTCAAGACTGCTACCGAAAACGAAGCCGGGTGGTAGTTTTAGTGACTACAAACACAATGCAACTAAAACTTTTGCAAAGAAACGCGACAATTATTTTTTATGATTTTTTAAATATCGTCATTTTTGGGTGGTAAATCCATAGTTTTTGCTAATAATAATTTTAAATCCTTTATACCTTAGATTATTTATAAATAAAAGGGTATACACTATTATTTTAGGAAAAAAATGTATTTACCACCCAAATATGTTCATAAGAAAAAAAAATAAAAAAAAAAATTGTCGCTTTTTTTTGCAACTTTTTCTGTTGCATTGTGTCTAAAGTCGCTTAAACTACCACCCGGCTTCGTTTTCGGTAGCAGTCTTGATATACCCTGTATAGTCCACCACCCTGGCCTAGTGCGTTTTGGCCGGCTTTATATACTATATATATTCTCACAAATCGCTATGGCATGCAAATTTCCTTACGATGTTTTCCTTCACTGTTATAGTACGATGGACTGACTTTTAATATACATATGGCTCCGAAAAGTTAGGAGTCGCTTACATTAATATAAGTTACCAGTAATTGAAAGAAAAGAAAATATGTTCAACAAATCATACTCCCACACAGAAATCTCTAACCACTTCTAGCATTCTCTAGATCTACAACAAGCATGGCTTTGTAGATGTAATAAGGTGCACATTGCACCTAGAAAGTATTTCTTTGAAAGCACTATGACAATACTGCTTTCCTTTGCATTGGTTGATAGAAAGCTTAGATTAAATTTGTTCCAATAAGCAACGCAATGCACTGAGGATTTTGTATTTATTTTTAAATGCAAATGCTTTTAGGTATATGTTGTGGAACTTTTGTATATTTTTGGGCTGATCGTATTTTTGTATTCTATTTCTGTGAATCGAGAGTCTGTTAAAGACAATACAGGACTTGATTGATCTTAATATCGGATCAGAGCTATGCGACTATTGTATTTGACACAGAATATAATTCGAGGACTGCCTCAGTGGCGTAGTGGTACTAAGGCACAATTACAAAGCTGAGGTCTCGGGTTCGAATCCCGAGTTGGGCAAAATGATATTGGATTTTTCGATTCTTTATCAGCCAAAGTCAGCAATTAGTGCCCGATATGGCGAAAGGCTCGTCAGCTATCACATTGTAAAATGGAACATATAAGGCCAAATGTGGGTGTCCTGGCACTTCTGCCAACAACTTCTGGGAAAAAGGCGCGAGTTATGTATATAGTATTATGTATATAGGTACTTTTTTTTTACACTTATTAATTCGGTAACTTTTCTCACAAACACATATTCTTCTTTACCTAATTCAGCTAAAAAGACCAAAAGATGAAGTAAGAAGAAGAAGAATAGAAGGTCTCACAAGCACACCTTACCTCAATCTGCTAAGGTAAAAAAAGCAGAAATAACCAATAGAAGAAACAAACAGCAGTTGCATAATCCCTAAACATAACAGAAGGTATAATTATAATGCACAGAACAATGGGAGCAAGTTTAAGACGGAACGTTGAGGTTTCAATTAAAACTTCACAATTTAGCAGAGTTCGGCGCCTACTTATAGGCAAAAGTTTAATACAAGCCCGCGAATTGAAATATTTTCCACCCTGAGGTAAATGATACTTTTTGTTAGTGTTTCATGTTCATTTATTAATTGCTTTTTCAAGTTTGTTTTTATGACCGTTTGTGAAACTATTTCAGTGGTATGCATTTCAATGAGGTAGTGTTTTCATACCGTGGATTATTTTAATTTTTCTTATGTAAATGAAGTGGAATGAATGAAATATTTATTTTTGTTTATGCTCATGTCCGATTGGAGAAGACTACTGTGTATAGATAATTCGTTAATTACTCAGCAAGTTTGTTGCTTTTCAATTTCAGTCTATCTATGTATATCTATGTATATTGACAGCCTCCGTGGCGCAGTTGGTTAGACGCTGCCTGTGAAACGAGAGGCCGCGGGTTCGATCCCCGCACCGAGAGAAATGTTTGTGCGGCCCACAAATATTTCTTCCGGGTCTGGGTGTTTGTGAGACCGAAAAGTCTCTCGTAGTTCCTGATACCCACGACACAAGACTCGATCTTAGTGTGGGGTCAGGACTATGTATGTGACTGTTGGGTGTTATTTATTTATTTATTTATTTATATACGGTTTCGGACATGTTGGCATAATCGGCAGCCGGCGAGAGACGACTCTCTCGACAGTATATAAGGTGAATTTATCAATTGGACATGGATAGCCAAATTCGAATCTATGAGGAAAAGCAAGAAATGCTGAGAAGTCACGACCCTGCTTTTAATGAAAACGAAAGTTCCTAGTGAGAAAAAATCCAATGATTCTCAAAAATGAAAACACAATTTATATTGTAATGATTGTATGCCATTCAATAATGCTATTGATAAGGACCAAACTATGGTGTGTAATGACATACGGCAAATAAAAGAAAAAGGACATTTGAAGCAAAATTATCTGTTTTCACCTTTCTTATTATGTTGAGAATGAATTTTTCATTTATTACTTTATATAAAATATATCATGGCATTTATCATCGAGAGCATTGTAGTTGCATTCTTGTATAAAAATAATAATATTTCGTCCAATATAGACTGTTGTAATTTTATTTGTGTTCTAGTCAGCAATTTGTATCGTCTAATTAAGTTCCACAGCCATACACTTATCAGTCAATTATCCAAAACTGAAATTAATCTGAAAAATTCCTAAACATGAGCAGAGGTGCATTATTTCTCGCCGAATGTAGGACGGAGGGGCGATAAAATTCAATAATGTATGCGGAAATCGAAGTGTCCGTATAAATCGTGACTGGGAATAAAAACCTCGGCACTTGGTGCCTAACGGCTACTTAACGTAATGTATTGCATCTTGCTAATAGCGTTTTATTCCTGGCCTTTCAAGAAGGGTTAGGTTGTAAACTAGTTTTCGGCTTAAGGCTGTTTGAAAGTCGATGTTGTTTGAGATTTGTGAAAGGTCAATGATCCGTCTATAGTAATATATATTATAGCTTACACATTTAAAGATCATAATATCGTCTATCAAGCCTAGCACTTCAAGTGTAAATATTTAAATTCTGAAATAAAACTATTTACGGATTTATCGCGTATTTGGTTTAAATATTACATTCGCGTAAATCTAACCATAATCTAATCTGACCATCATTATTTCACTTTTATTTCATACATTTTTGTGTTTCAAATTAGAAGATTTAATTAGTTCTACTATTCGCTATTAGTATATTAATTCATCTAAAATGTTTTATCAGATCGGTCTACATTCGCATGATGAATACCTTAATTTACAAAGATTGAAATAACTTTGCTTTGATTTAGTTTCTTTGCATTTCACCAATGCCTCTAACATTTTTCCTATTACTAAGATACATATATCTTTAGGAGAGATTGAACTCCGAGCCCTAATTTCACCACCTTCTCTTTCATTATCATCATCATCATCATCATCATCATAATCATCAACTCATTCGCGTCGACATAGGTCTCTCCATAGCACGGCACTGGACTCGATCTTCAGCCCATCGCCTCCAACCGCTGCCAGCCATCTTTTGAATATTGTCACTCCACCTGATTGGAGAGCGTGGTCTCCAATCGAGAATACGTCTACCACAACGGTTCTTCGACAAATCTCCGCTTACCACTACAAAACTACATACAATATGACCGCAACTGACCCGTCCAGTAACTAATCCGGACCGAACCTAAAGGTTCAAATTTATATTCAGCCGCAATAAGATATGAAAGACATGATAGTAATAAAAGCATTTCCATTACTCCGGGCGTTGGACGTCCACTGAACACAAAATTGGTTACGTGCCTTCCCGCGTTTGAGTTTGGGTTACCACGTTTTATTTTCAATCGTTTCGATACACTGTTCTGTTTTAAAATACTTTTATGTTTTTCTCATTTTGAATGTTTGGATGGATGAGAAATTCATGATGATTGGAAATCAAAAATATAATTGATGTATTTTGAATCCCGAAACTGATTTTGTCAATTACACTTCAAGATATTGTTACCGATTTGATTTAATTTAATAGTTTTGCCTAACATTGCTATGAAGAAAAGTAATACACATACTGGGTGGAATCGCTTATAGTCACGAAAAAAATTGTGCATGGCAAGTACATGACTTAGAACACTTTGGTATACTTATTTTAATTTTTTTTTGTTTTTGTTTATGTAGTGTAAAATTAATTTACTACTAGTAGTTACTAATTTAGAATAAGTTATTCATAAAACAACGTTGTTTAGAGAAGGATCACATAAATGAAAAAAAAAACTTCATAAATACACATCATTGTTACCCTACTTTATACAATATGAATTCGAGTAGAAACTTCTAAATCTAAGTAATAAAATCCTTTGATGAAGCCGCCCTCACCGCCGCGCCGCCGCAAGCGCAAGTACAAAGCGTGCCGCCGCGCCGCACCGCCCGCTCCCGCGCCGCCGACACGTTCCAGGGATCTTGCCACTTCCTCAGTCGTGCGAAATTCGGTACCGAGTGACGTTGTACGAAATTATTTTGGTTATTGGTTAGTTTCTTGCGGTGAAAATCAGTGATTACACGAACAGTGAGTATGTGGCAATGATGACATGCTATGTCCGATCCAATGAAAACTTCGGTCATGCAAGAAGGATGTATGCAGATCCAGAACATCTGCAGTCTTTACGTAGGAATGGTATCATGAATGATGAATCCACGAGTTCCCAGCACTATTTGAAAGACTTATCCGAGGCTACTCGATCATGGTAAGTTCAGACTTCCTAATCATGCAAGAAACCTTCCACAGGGAAGTCGTCTATTCTCGACTTTATTAAAACGTTTAAATAAAAACATATGCAGCTTTTTCTAAGATAGTAGGTACGTTATGAAAATAATAATGTAAATCTTAACAACTTACCAAGAACTACATTTACTTAAATGATCCTAACACACTAAAATTCTAAATAAATCAAAATGTTATGTGGTAATATTTAGAGTAAAAATACCGATAAATAGGCGCAAAGTAATAGTCTAGTCAACAAGTTCAAAAACGTGTTAAATAGACATAAAGCTCCTAAAAATATGTGCCATAGCTCATTTGATTCGGAATGACGTCTAGAAAAATGTTTTTTAAGGGTTTATTAGCACATAAAAAATTGCGATTGTTATTAACAAAATAAGAAAAAAAAAAAGGTATTTAGTTTTTAGTTAATAACTTTTAAAATAATGATATTTAAGGAATTTTGAAAAAAGAACCTGAAAGAGGAGAAAATTTCCAATAAAAAAGTCCTAACTCCCGGAACTCTATCTATATTATTTATAAAAAAAATTTAACGCTGAAAATAGGGCTCCGCGAGGGCGTTACGGCATAGGCTCGCCGTCTAAAAAGCCGGTATATCACCTAAAATATTTTTTTTTTAATATTAAATAACAATTTAAAAATTTGAATAAATTATAGTGTAATCTAGACACTTGAACGAAAAAAACCTCGGTGAAAATATATTTTTTTGTCGATTTTTCAAAAAGTAACACCATTGTTAATTAACTAATTTTTTTCCAATCTCTGTTTTTATAAATTACGGTATAAAAGTTTAAATAATTGGTCTATAAATTTTTCGCTTCGTGGAGCTCTTTTTGTTTAGGTACTTAATAAAGTTATGCAAAAAAAATTTATTAAAGTTAATTATTTTGTTAATTATAATTTTTTTAAACTAACTAAAAATGAAATTTCTAAAAAATGTTATCAAAAAAATTTTTTTTTGGTAATATATTATTATTGCTGTTTTCGCACCTGATATAGGTATTAATTAACATTGGAAAAAAAATTTTTACGTCATTTGTTAAGAAATTGTTTATAAAAAAATAGACTATTTTGGGATTTTTAATTATTATTTTTTTATTATCTTATAGCATAGGTGAAATGATGATTTTTAAAAAAAAAAATTTTTCTTAAATAATTTTTTTTATTGTTTATAATCGTTTTTTTTATATTTCAATTGTTTAAATAATTCGTTAAGAAATTATTTTACCCTTAAAAATCATCATTTACCCTTTTCAATGGAATAACAGAGAAATAATTTTTTTTTATAAATAATTTAATTGTTTATTAACTTAACAATTTGTTATAAACAAATAATATTAACCGTTATATTTTTTTTCGAAAACTTTAAAAAAATACAAAAACAACCATATTTAACAAAGTTAAGAAAAAAATTTTTTTTTATTTTTTACAAAAAAATTTTTGTATTTTTTACAAAAATTTTTTTTCTTAACTTTGTTATATATGGTTGTTTTTGTAATTTTTTAAAGATTTCGAAAAAAATATAACGGTTAATATTATTTGTTTATAACAAATTGTTAAGTTAATAAACAATTAAATTATTTATAAAAAAAAATTATTTCTCTGTTATTCCATTGAAAAGGGTAAATGATGATTTTTAAGGGTAAAATAATTTCTTAACTAATTATTTAAACAATTGAAATATAAAAAAAACGATTATAAACAATAAAAAAAATTATTTAAGAAAAATTTTTTTTTTAAAAATCATCATTTCACCTATGCTATAAGATAATAAAAAAATAATAATTAAAAATCCCAAAATAGTCTATTTTTTTATAAACAATTTCTTAACAAATGACGTAAAAATTTTTTTTCCAATGTTAATTAATACCTATATCAGGTGCGAAAACAGCAATAATAATATATTACCAAAAAATTTTTTTTTTGATAACATTTTTTAGAAATTTCATTTTTAGTTAGTTTAAAAAAATTATAATTAACAAAATAATTAACTTTAATAAATTTTTTTTGCATAACTTTATTAAGTACCTAAACAAAAAGAGCTCCACGAAGCGAAAAATTTATAGACCAATCATTTAAACTTTTATACCGTAATTTATAAAAACAGAGATTGGAAAAAAATTAGTTAATTAACAATGGTGTTACTTTTTGAAAAATCGACAAAAAAATATATTTTCACCGAGGTTTTTTTCGTTCAAGTGTCTAGATTACACTATAATTTATTCAAATTTTTAAATTGTTATTTAATATTAAAAAAAAATTATTTTAGGTGATATACCGGCTTTTTAGACGGCGAGCCTATGCCGTAACGCCCTCGCGGAGCCCTATTTTCAGCGTTAAATTTTTTTTATAAATAATATAGATAGAGTTCCGGGAGTTAGGACTTTTTTATTGGAAATTTTCTCCTCTTTCAGGTTCTTTTTTCAAAATTCCTTAAATATCATTATTTTAAAAGTTATTAACTAAAAACTAAATACCTTTTTTTTTTTTCTTATTTTGTTAATAACAATCGTAATTTTTTATGTGCTAATAAACCCTTAAAAAACATTTTTCTAGACGTCATTCCGAATCAAATGAGCTATGGCACATATTTTTAGGAGCTTTATGTCTATTTAACACGTTTTTGAACTTGTTGACTAGACTATAAGTTCAAGGTAGCTGCTCGATAGTCAGCTGTTGTGTGGCGTAACTCATACACGCGCGGGTCTGAGTATTGACATGTTGCACTTTTAAGTGTAGGGTGATTTAGATAATATGTGTTTTGGGGATATCTTGTACTGATATTGTTTATGGGGTATTTTTAGTTTTTAATGATAAATCTTGTATATAACGTTAATTTCACATACACAATACACTATTAAATTTTCCGGACGATAAGCGATTCCACCCAGTATGAAGATATAAAATCATATTTAAAAGTTAGATAGCAAATAGTTGAATTAGTTAATTATTATTTTTTTTATTTTAATTAAAATTATTAATCAAAATAAAAAAAAAACTATAGAGTTCATTAGATCAGACAAAAAAAAATATAAATGCATCAATACCCCAGGGAAGCGTCATAGGTTGTCTCTTATTTTTTATCTATATAAATGACCTACCCAAAATAATAGAAGGACCATGCGTTTTGTTTGCTGACGACATCTCTCTACTCGTTCCATGCCAAAATATAACAAACCTGAATCAAACCATACATTCCATATTAAATAAAACAGTAAGCTGGATGAATAACCATAACCTTGAAATAAACTTCTCAAAAACAAAACTAATGACATTCCATCCCCACCAAAAACCGAAATTAAACATAAATTTCGACTATAATGGTACACAATTAGAAATAGTAGATGAATTTAGCTTATTAGGAATTACAATAGATACACATATAAATTGGAAACCTCATCTAAACAAACTTAGAGCAAAAATATCAAAATTCTCATATGCTCTCCGAGAAATAAAGAAAACAACTAATATGCAAACAGCTTTGACCACCTATTACGCCTATGAAAGAAGAAAGAAAGAAGAAAGAAAACAGATTTATTTGTCACCACAATACAACACACATACACACACACTGAGACTACATACATTAACACAGAAAAAATGAAAACAATAAGTATATAAGTAACACATAGGTAATGTAAGACTGCGCGTCGCATTGTTGTGACACTTAGGTGACCACTCAGCTTAATGTCGCCCTGCGGTGTGAGCCACAGCGCAACGCTGATTTTCAGTGGTCACCCAGAGTGACATGTGAACGCTGGCCAACATACAATAAATCGTAATAAATATTGAGCTGGAACTTAAATAAAAAAATACGAAATCAAAATAGAACATGTAAAACTAACATTTACAAACACAAAAAAAAAACGAATCAAAGTTAAAAATAAAACAAAAGTGAGAAAAATAATAATTACAGTAATAAATTAAATGTATATAAAATGTATGTAAAAAAATAAAGACTCAGTGCCTACGCATGGCTCAGTTATGGCATAATTCTATGGGGAAATAGCACAGATTCACCAACCCTGTTTACACTACAGAAGAAACTGATTAGAATATTAGTAAACATACAACAGACTGACACTTGCAAACCACATTTCCAAGAACTTAAAATTCTAACCTTACCCAGTATATATATACTAGAAATATGTAAATTTGTCCGCAAACACCCTGATTTTTATACTAAAAGAGCCGATATACAAACTAAATACCCACTTAGCATTGACTTATATTCTACCGATAGACGAGGCGCGTCATAGAAACTATTTGTCCCGTATTTGTCAAAAGCTCAGTAGCGACATCGACTACGTTTACTTGAATACTACAAATTATGACCAAAGATTATTAGACAGACAAGACAGTTCATGTCAATAATAGCTATGCCTAAGATACTGCCTTAGTATAAATACGGTCATAGCAATAATATATTTATAATGTTTTTTTTTATTTACGTGAATAATTCATGTAAATGATGCAAATAAAATTAAATACTCGTACAAGTGTACAAGTCTGTCATACAGTCAATCAGTGTACAATCAGTCTGACATTTATCATAATAACATTTATGAATTTTTAACTAGCTGATAAACTTTTTTCGAGACTAATAGATAAAAGGAATGGTACACCAGAAGTTTATGAAAATGACTACCGCATTTGGAATATCTGAAATCTTCGTATCGAAAATGAATTGAACAAATATAGGTATGTTCTCATGGTAGCCACTTATATCCATTCCAATAATTCTGGAAAAATATTATAGAGATCTCCTTTTTTCGTAACCGACGCGTAAGAATATAAAACAATTTTAAATGATATAAGTCTTCAATAACAATGGGTTCGAATAGTCCATTAAGTAATTCATATTAAGAAATGGGGTCTAAATACTATCCACTGTTTCAAAACATACATACAACACACATATTTTGAGTTATTAATTAACAACATATGATTAAAATAAAATACTGAAATCAATTTGCAACTACATTCTACCAACATATTTGTATATGTAATGTATTCGAATAGTTTATGCCTATTTGGTCCTCTGATATGAATGTCCCTTGAATAATCTATATCTTATATAGTTCGTCTCTCTCAGTCGACGGGCAATTTTTATGCGCGGAAATTAGATATACGCTTAAGGAGCTCACCTTGTATTTTAACGAGCTCTAAAATACATTTATTCCATTAATAAATAAATGATCTGTATTACCGGCATTATTCTGCAATATTATATCACTTATGTTGTATTCTTTAATTATATTGTAACTTCAGAAAATTTCGCTGTCGGTTTGACGGGGAAAAGTCAAAATAAATTACTTATAAATATAAACAAAGAGGCGTACTATTGCGCGGCCGTCACGCGGCAGACTGATTCGTGTGCGGTGCATGCACCGCACTTGGGTGGGACACGTTTTTTACAAAGAACGTCTTATCTAGTGTAACATTGATATCGATGCCACTTAGACATAAAAATAGATTGAACCTACCAACTTCAAGACTCACTATGCGTTCTTCTAGCCCACTCGTAATGTCCATTAAAATATATAATAAACTGCCAGACTACATAAAAACGCAAGTAATGAAACATCCTTTAATAAACAATTAAAACAATTATTACTTACAAAAACTTACTACACAATATCAGAATACCTAAATGAAAAATAAATAGCTAACTTTAATAAATAAAAGACTGATTCTAATATATTATACTAATTAATTAACCTAAATACATAATGACTAAACTTGTGCAGAATAACAATAAAGTCAACATAATTACAAGATATCAACTATATTATAATATATTAATTACAATAATTATATAACAGCAAAACAGAAATATTTACCAAATAAAAATTAAAAAATATGTCATTAAAATAATGATTCTATTATATGTAAAAGTGCATGTTAAATACGAATATGTATGTCGGAAATAGATGATTCCTCAGCATTATTTCGGATTGCAGCACTAGCGCAATCTATTGAGAAGAGGTCGACATCTCTATTGTTTGTGAGGTCCATCGTTTACTTTAAATCCTTAATTTCTGTAACACTTGTATTTTAAACACTTATTTCAAACACTTAATTCAAACACTGATTTTAAACACTGCTTTAAACACTTAGTAGTTTTATAGAACTTTTCCATACGAAGGCGAATTACTGAATGCGCAGCTCAACAAAAGCCTTCTACAAGAAAATTCTGTAATCGCGCTGATTGGTCAACCAATCAAGCGCTCCGATTGGTTCAATATAAACAAAGTAAACTAAACACTTTAAAATAGCTATTCTAATGCAACATCTTATAATAAAATCTTAAATTACGCGTATGAGAGTTTACATAATTATTTATGAATATTGATAATCATTTTATAGTCAAGAAATTGTTTTACATCGAAAGGATGTCGCTCCCACATAATTGAGATGCGCGACATCTATACGATTGTAATGTGAAACTGAAGTAAAAGGAAATAACAATCAAGTATTAAAAGTTTAGGCCTTAAATAATCAATGGAAAATGTAATATGGTTAAAATTCATGTTTATCATTTTATTACGGTGATAAATCATTTTATAATCAAAAAGGAATAAAAAGGAAGTAGCTACATCATGGTTACAATGAGCGCCATCTGTAAACCTACATTTTAGAACTTGAATTACTTTAAATAAGAGGTAACATTACAAGCATAGAGCTTTACAGCTTGTAGATGATGTATAAATTTGTATAGTAAATAATTATGTTTAAAATAAGTAATAAAATCAATATTTATTATTTTGCGGCGACATGTACACTTATTATAAATTATAACGATTCGATATTCTAAATATATTAATACATAAAATTAATAATATGGCTTCCTCCTCTCTCCTAAATTGTTGCCGTGCCCAACAGGGTCCCCATTGTACCTTTTATTAAATGTTAACATCTTTATAAAATGTGGTGTGCAATAAACATATTGAGTATTGAGTATTGAGATGTATAAAATGGGTAATACTTTTAAGTTAATTCCATCTAAGTGTAGAATACTATAAGGCAGGAGAATAATCCTGGACTGAAAAAAATAATCTCTATAATCACTATACTTTTAGTATGTCAAGTAAGAAGCCAAATAGTAAGAAGGATATAAATAAAATTCTTCGCTACACCCATTCCGATATTTTGATCTATAAAATTTATTACAAATTTTTCAAGCAGCCAAGTGACACCACAAATCTCGGGACATTAACAGAAGTTCAAAGTAAATACCCGCACGCTGCCAACGAAAAACGTTGCTAAGAACTAAAACACCAGCTCGGCAGAACTGCAGACCACGTAACTGCAAAAGTCATTGTATCCCAAATGCATTTTGTTTGTCTATTGGAAAGTTATAAAGGCGGGCTATTGTTTCCACGCGAATGGAGCCCGCAGTGTATATTCCGCAAACGATAAGCACCGCTACCCAGTTAGATAACACAACGTAATATTCTATAAAATGTCGCTGTAGCATCCAAACATTTCAATTAAAACTTGATCTGCTCTTCAGGTTAGAGTGTCCATGTTGTACTAGGTTTGACGGAATTCACATTTTAAGAATTCTCAAGACCGTATTAAGATCAGTTTCATCAGAACACAGAATTATGGATTGATTATAAATACGAGTGTCATTAAGACAGTTTCTTAAGGTAAATGGTGGTATGTCTCGCATATGTAAGAGGCCGCCTAGGTAGGTACCACCGCAATGTCTTATTCTCCCGCCAGACAGCAGTACAAATGCACTATTGTGGTCCAGTTTGAACACCATTGTAGTCAGGGTAGCTACTGGAAATATTGAGACTTAACATTTAATGTTTCAGGGTGGCGAGCGCAGTAGTATGCTAAGCATTGCTTTGTAATTCATCATGTTTAGTTTTGCTTTAGTTCATGAGCAGTCATCTCGCTTTTGGTCAGACGAGTGGCATACTTTTCTCGCCATGAAATATATGAAAAAAAAAACATACCTTGATATAGCCCGATTCTGGCATATCACTAGCCTTGTACTAGCTTTATTTTCATCGGTTCAGGGTACTCTTGTAACTTTCTTAGCATAGGTTCTATACGACTAAGTTAGTCGTATAATGATGTAATAATTCATTCCAAGTTTCAAGATGGAAGCAATCTAACATTTTTTTAACCTGTATCAGAAGGGCGTTATCGAACCTTGAGAATTTATTAAAGGAAAAGGAGAAATATAGTCTTTGAAGATTTCAAGGTGCTCTCCAATTTAATTAAAAAAATATCTATTACTTCAGCTCCAATTTCTGTGAGACCGTTTCATCAGCAAAGCTAGTTATTACTTACTGCTCCTATTTTAAACTGTCTACAGCATTACACAACCAATTCCATCGTCCCAGTTATTATTTACGAATATGAAAAAGCCAGTGAGTTCGTGTACCTGGGATCGTTGATTATAGCCAAGTGTGCTATGTTTAACCTCGACAAGATCTGTAAGATCAGAGGTATTCGATGTACAACTAAAGTACGATTGGTTCGGGCGCTCGTCTTCTGTTTTCATATATGCTTTCGAGACGTGGACTATGAGACGACGCAACAGCAAGAAGATTGATGTCTTTGAGAGCTTAAAATCACCACAAACGCCTCACAATTAACGAGAAGTTATTATTAGTTAGTTATATAACTATACAGCACTCTCACTTAGGTCCATTGATCCAACTAAATTCAATTTAAAATTACACAAGACTTCAACATTCAAAAATGTAGCTTTAACATGAAGATTTTTAATTTGCCACGCACGATGTTCACCTTGGCTCAGTATTTGCTCGCCCCACATTCCTGGTTATCTTCGCGGCCAGATGCGAGCAAAATGTAAACAGTAGTGCTTTTTACGCAAATAGGACGTGCAAAATAGGCGAAATGCGTGGGGACAAATTGTAAGTTGGCGCGCTTGTTTTGTATGGAATTCTTTTGATGTCCGGGTGTTTTAATTCCGGGTTAGTTTTGATGGTAGGGATAAACAGACGCTCTTTAGTTAATGTTTGTCAAATGTTTAGACAAATATTTGTCGTTGTAATTTTGATACTCAATTCTTTGTGTTTACTACCAGGTAGATGTTCTGGTTTATGAATAAATACAATGATGTATAAAATACCTGGATGTTCCAGTATATTTACTATAACACTGTACTGCTCTATTCATTCTTATAACTTAACAACGCATCTACGACTTCTAAAGGAAACATTAATGTTATTTGACACTTTAGTAATCATTTTCAATCAGATATGTAATATTCATCACGCTTAGACATTATAATAACGCCAAAAGTCTCAAAATATTCTAGACCGTATTTTTAACTTCCCACTTCTATGGCTGTATCATCCTATATACGTCCCACTGCAGGGCACGTGCCTTCGCTGCAAACGAAAGTATTAGAAAGAGGTGTTCGGCGATACAGTCCACCACGCTAGCCTAGTGCGGGTTGGCAGACTTTACATACCATAGACATTCATACAAATCGCTATGGTATTTATTAAATCCTTGTTTGCACTATACAGAGTAATATCAAAGAAATCACATAATAATAATAATAGTACAAGTGGCGGCCTTATCACTCTAGGTAATTTCTTACAGGCAACCATAGGATGGATATTTAAGTAGTGGTATGGACGTTTCTCACTATATTTCCTTCACCGTTTTAGCGAGTGGTGATTGACTATCAATACACATGACTGCAAAAAGTCATAGCCCTAGAGTTTCACTTATGATAGACTCAGTTATTTTTTGGCTCAAAGTTACAATGCACTAAAACAATCACAAACATAAACCAGCCTACAACATTTACGTGAGTTTATAGAATCTCAGCAATGAATCTTGGAACCTTCTCAAAGGTTATATGGAGACCCTACCGATAGCCGTCTCGGTTAGAAGTAAGCCGCTGTATTTGATTCGATTTAGTGAGCGAATAACACTCAACTTATCTCCAAATGGATAGTTAAACAGTTTTTACATTTAGTTAGTAATGAGATTCTGTGAGATTAAAAGTATTTTAGTTAGGAATATTCCTGTTCATAATGTTATATATATTAATTATGTTTTATTTTGTTCTTGTGTTGATGCGAATGGTACTTTAGATTTGATAAAGATAAATGTACATATAAGCTAGCTATGCGTCGCCGTTTTACCTGCGTAGTTTCATGTAATGAGAGAAACGATTTATTCTTATACCTAACAGTTTATCCATCACACTGCTTTAATATATTTATGGAAAAAAGCTGAAAACATGATAAAATAATGTTTGATGTTCATACGATTTTCTGTATTGCATGCAAAATAAAATAATAAATGACTCACCCCCGAAGTCGAATTGTGTTGCTTGCGATCCGGGTGAAGGTTACTCGTGGAAGCCATGACGTAGTCCACAACTTTTGTTTTCACAATTAACACTTTTACATTTTTTTATTATAATTTCAAACAAGAGCTCTAATGATTTTATCACTGCATTCACAAATAACACTTTCACATTTTTTTAAAATGTAACATCGATCAAGAACACTTGTGATTTTATCACTGTTTACTACAAAGAACACCGCGGATAACCGACACAGTGAGAGGCTCAACAACGACCGACTTCGTCGGAGTCTCACTGACGACTGAACTAAATTACAGCACTGGAGGGTTTATATACCCTAAACCAGTCATAAAATCACATATACCCTCAACACATTTTTTATTTCTTGATTTAAAACATGAGTAGTTGATAAATTCTCCACAATTATCTTTTGTCAATAAGAACTACTTTTATTTTATACTACCGACCGGTTGTACTCAAAAATGTCGTCAGTATAGCTCAAAAATGTTTAGAGAGATGTTACAAATTTTAGAATAATAAGTGTGTATGTTTTTTAATTTTTATTTTTGTTCACAATTAACATAATAAAAATATTTATATAATGCATTGATGGAGACATGATTTCATAATATAAACAACGAGCATTTTCACACGTTATCTATAATATTAACAGGTCCAATATAATAAAACGTGAAAAGAGAAAAACTGTTCCTAATATTATGATAGCAGCATGACATAGACGCATTCAGACACCAAAAAATCGTAGACGATCAATAATGTGATAAGTTATAGCGGGCCCTGATATTCTTACATACATACATACATAAACTCACGCCATGTTCCCAGAAGGGGTAGGCAGAGGTGCCAGGGCACCCACATTTCGCCTTGTATGTTCCGTCCCACAATGTGATAGGTGGGAAGCCTATCGCCATATCGGGCACAAATTTCTGACTCTGGGCTGATACTGAATAGAAAAATCCAATATCACTTTGCCCAACCCGGGATTCGAACCCGAGACCTCAGCTTTGTAACCGTACCGTAGTACAACTACGCCACCGAGGCAGTCAAGTTTAAGTTAATATGGATTAATATGGATAGTTCAGAAATCAGACTTACAGTAAGTCCTTCTAGCTAAAACTTGCTAACAGCACAATTGAACCAACCAACTACCCTCCAAGTTCCCAACTTAATAGATTGAAAACAGCTCAATTATGAGCCACTAATCAATACTATCCGTATTAGCAATGTTCACGCCAGTTAATTCCGTACAATATCAAATAATCCGCTTAATTGTGTACAATCTGTAATTAAGACAGCGTTTTGATCGATTGTGGTATTTTGGTAATGCGGTCCGGTGCATTATTTGGCTTTAGGTCACTCTGTTTCATGATAATTAGTATTGCTATTTCATGCTTCAATATTAATAACTTACGGATTGCCTCGGTGGAGTAGTTGTAGCCATACGGTTACAACGCTGAGGTTTAGGATTCGAATCCCGGGTTGGGCAAAGTGATATTGGATTTTTCTATTCATTATCAGCCTTAAGTCAGAAATTTGTGCCTGATATGGCAATTGGCTCACCCCCTATCACATCGTTGGAAAAATTACACAAAGTGAAACGTAGGTGTCCTGGTTGCTACTAGGAAACCCTGTGCCTACCACTACTGGCAGTAAACTAAAGGCGTGATTTTATGTATGTATGTACAGCCGGTTTCCCAATAACCCTTTCCTTTTCATTCGATCCTTTGCTCTCCTCCCGATCTGAAAGATCGGCAACACATCCTTGATCTATGCGTTTTGTTTATGGGCAGCAATGATTACTATCACGTGACCTGTTTATTTGTTTACCAGGGTTGTGCAATAAAAAAAAACTTCTTCATTTTACGTATTGCGGATCATATATTTAGGTTCGGAATTTACCTTTAATTGTTTTTGGAGTGCTACATATTTGCTCCGATTTTGAGTTTATGTTAGGCTACTGTCACGAAGAAAACATCCTTACATACAGATCTACTGAAATCTCTATATATTAATTTCACTAATACATACTAGGCCAGCGTAGTCTATACTATTAGTATTATAAAGAAGAAAGATTTGATTGTTTGTTTGCATCTAATAGGCTCTAAAACTACTGAACCTATTTGAAAAACTCGTTCGCCATTGGAATCCTACAGTATCCTCGATGTACATATAAAATATCTTCAAAAAAAGGTATTTGTACTTAAAGTCTAGAATATCCTAAGCCTCTCAATCAAACTCCGTATTGTAGCGTCTCCTACTAAGCAGATAGCGTATGGACTAATATGCTTCCTCCCGTATTAACAGTGGTCGTATATGCGCTAATATGCTCTCAATCTATTCCTAATCCTATGTCCGGACCAGTAAACATATGTATAAATCAATAACAGCCTAAATGCATATAGATTAATCTTCAGTGTTTCATACGCTCGCATCTACTAATAGGATGCGACAAATTTAATTAATTGAAGTCTCATTTCTGGAAGCGTTCGTAATCTGACTGAGTATCCTCAATAAAAATATAATTTTGAAAGTTTGTATGTGTTGATGTATGGTTGTTTGTTACTCTTTTACACAAAAACGGTTCGACCGATTGTGATGGAATTTTGTATAGAGATAGATAGACATAAGCTACTTTTAATCCCAAAAAAAATTGTGTTTCTGAAGGATGAGTCAGTAATTCAAATACATATACACGTTTGCTACCTTATGAAATTCGAATGGATGGCACTATACACTGGATAGGGGATGACAGGTTTGCGTGCTTTTCGTCATGGAACAGAACTGGATATAACGGGACGGGACGGGAAAAGCAATATAGTCGACGACGCGACGGTTACATTGAGTTTAAGTATAACACGGTGCGCGAAATAATATGTTGTTGCTGTGGACTGGACTCAATAACCATCTGCACCCGGGTGAAGCTAGATCCGACTGCTAGTAAGATTATACGATGTTATCGTGACATCAATAGCATGTGTTTGGATATTTTTATTGCTTGAAGCCTGAAAAGCATTTAGTAAATTGGGATTAACATTTGTATCAATCGGAGAGTAAAACTTAAGCCATAGGCCAAAATATTAATAAGTTTCTTTTTATTGCAATAAATAGCGAGGCCAGCATGCCGTTCGCCTGATGGTAAACTATACAACCGCTCATAAATAGTAGGAAAACCAAACCACACCATAAACTACAAAGCAATGCTTGGCATTCTATTGCGCTCGCCATCCTGAGACGTAAGCTGAGCACGAATACTGACTCATAGAAGGTCGACATGAAGTGACAACTTCGCTGTCGTGTTTCGCTCGGTGAGTGAGATCGCTGGCCAATATCCCTTCCCTCTTCCCGTCCTTTATCCTTCCCGATCCCCTCTTGTTTTGATGGTCCAGCAATACACCCATGTTCTAAGTGTTATGGATGTTTATGGTCGGCTGTGATCATTGGCCCATTTGCCAGCCCTAGGCTGTATAACATGGTTTTTTGGTAAACACGAAAATTCGGGGAATTTTGCTACCTAAAATGTTTAACTTATAACTCGATGTTTACTCAAACTTATTTGAACAGTAAATTCAAAACCGATTTAACAATTTTCATTTCGAATTATGCTACAAAATTAAAATTCATTAGAGAAATTGGGTTCACTGAAAAAAATAGACGATGTTATTTCAAGGAGCTTTTTTACAACGAATATCAAGATTGCTACTTTGTTTTCGGAAGCAGTCTTAATATAGCCTGTGTGTATATAGAATAATTTTTGGTAGACTTAATATCACTATAACACATATTGTTCCCAGATCTCGCTAATATCAGATGATCCAAATCTTTTTACCTACTTTGTTACTCTGTATAATCTACTTTCCTACTTTGCTCACATCCTATTAAAGGATTTTCAGCTCGTCGCAGATATCGGTTCTAAGAAAACACTTTGGATTTACAATATCCAAAGAATTAATGTAATTCTAAGGCTTACCAAATGTATATCTATGCAAAAACTGAAATCTCCAACTACATCTTCTTATAAATTTTTTAAATAATATTTACCTAACAGTTTTCTATACAAGTTTTAACTCATTTTTGCTTGTAAATATTAAGTGAAGTATGTGCGATAATTGTTGCAGCACTCACATTAAAATCAAAATATTAATATTTTAGCCACTATCCTACTGTTAATGTTAATCCCACTCAAGAGAATAGGACTGCAACGTACGCTGCGTATATTTTGATACTGACAAAGATTCTTGCTTACTGGAATTTATCGTAATTAATCGGTAAGATAATATTTATTTTTGTAAAACCATGAACTTTAAAACGTTTAAGGATTTTGTTTATACAACTTTATTAAACATAAAGTTATTCTACCGCACTATAAGATCTGATCACAGCGCCATCTCTAATTCGTTTCCCACAATACGAGAACGCAAACCGAGCAATTAATTTGTATTCAAATGCGACACGAATACAGACGTACGCATCGACAGAAGATATCGGGACTAATGAATTGTATGGTATTGTCAACTTATCGACAAATGTGCGGTAAAACAAGAGTGTGATAGGCATACTAAATAGGTTATTTGACTCCTTTTCTTTAGACTGTAATTATCAAAACGTATCCATAGCTAAGGTCCAATAAACAAAGAAATTTATTAATCCATTCAGACTGCAACAAACTAGATTTTTTTTAAATCTTGTAGTGGGAGTAACAGAAAAGAAATGCAAAACAAAGATAGTGACGTTACTAGAGTTATTATACATTACAGTGTGCGCGTGTCAAAGAGACAGCAACATATCCTACCCCTACTCTGTAGTTTTAAATATTAATATTTGCCTTATGTCGTTACTTTTATACTTTTTTTGACAGCAAGGCTTTATTTTTAACATATTTGTAATAGTAAGCGAAATAATACCAAAAATCGATAATAGTCAAATACCCTATTTAAACAATCAACATAGGACCCGTTTTGTATAAATAAGGTTTGTTTATTCGAAATTGTTTGTTAGTAAAACCTATATTGGTAGTGAAATCTACGAATTCTGTTTTAATAAATCAGTATGTAATACATGTATGTTTTCGGAATTATGGAATATTGAAAATACATTTGTATTCTCCTAGACTTGATAACATAGTTAGTGAATTATTAAGTATTGTAAACTTGGGTGGTTGGCTATTTCAGCTTGTTCACGGTGGTCGTGAGTTCAAATTCCATACACCTTTGACTTTTCGGAGTCAGTGAGTTAATAATCAATCACCACGCAGTCTAATAGCGAAGAAAAACATCTTGAAAAAACCTGCATTCCATTACGTTTTGTAAACAATCTATGGTATGTAAAGTCTGCCAACCCTCACTAGGACAGGGTGGTGGCCTAACTCCTCTCAGTCGTACTCTCGCTAGAGGAAGCTCATGCCCAGCAGTGGGACATATATGGGCAGATACAAATACATTAATGTGTTCGATGGTCGCAGTGAATGCGATTTTTTTTTTGTTTTCTGATTATTTATCTTCGAGTTTAATTTGATGTTTTACAATTTATTTATTACAAGTGTTGTTTATTAAAGGTATAAATTGATATGTATATCAGTAGGTTGCCCTAGATTTTATTATTATAAAATGTTTAATAAACATGTCGTTGGTGTGCCTATTTTAATAAAATAAAATAAAATAAAATTAAAATATTCAAATATTCTACCACCACACAAATGCCTAACCTAATTATAATTTCAACAGTATATTTTCATTATATTTCGAACTAAAATACAAACTTCAACGTTATTAACTTTCTTTATTTACATTTTCGCCGGTCCATTACCTTTCTTTGTTCAGGCGATTTGTCTTTGTAATTCATTAAATCTTTATTGGCTTTTGTAAATTTGAGATATACAGTTACTAACTCATTAGCGCGATGATTGCATACCGTGAAAAATTTGGTTCGATTTAGTATTTGTTACCGTATTCAGATTAAGTTTTGTATAGTAGGTGTGACATACGTGTGGTATCTGAGACATTTCAGCCTCTTAAACAACTAGATCCGAAAAAAATAGAAGTGGTTCAAACAAAAAATGACTCGGTTTGGGGATCAAGGACACAGTTTCTTATCTTATAAACATATCAAAGATGAAAATATATTTTTTTCACAACCGCGGTACCAAATGTGCTAACAATTCCTATCGCTCGAAGTGAACGTATAATAACTATATATTACCATACCTAAGCGATATTAGAGACAATAAAATCCTTTTTTTGAAGTTGATTAAAATACATAATATTTTCACAACTACGGTGCTCAAAAACTACCTAACAATATCAATAAAACCCTACATAATAATATGCCTTACCTGAATTGAAAACTACGTAATAACTATGTCTTTACGATTTTGATAAAGCCTTACCAAATTCAACACAAATCAATCAAAAGCAGAAAACATTGAAACTTCGAAACAACCGTTCATTATCTTCGGCTGCAAACTAATTAATTTGAACATTCGCAAATCAACGAAAGATAAATTTTGAACGAATGTTGACGTTAGAATCTCCCAAAAGTTTCCATTACAATCTGTTTTTGTTAGAAACTTCTAAACGTATAATTATATATTTACAGTGTATTTTTCCAAGTCGAAAATTATTCACGCCCCAAACTCCGGGTATCTTAAATTTGACGATTGCCATTATTTCAAAAGTTACGCTGGGGAATTTTTGGCTATTAACAGTGTTTTTTATGCCTAAGTTTATTGGTTTTTGCGGTTGACTGATGTTGCTTCGGAATCAGCATTTGGGGTTACAAAGATAGCCAGTTTTATTTGACAAGATGGACTGAAAGCAATTGGAGAATTTTAATTAGCTTTAATATGCCACTAAGTTGAGTAGGTAATCAACTACTTACCTGATGATAAATGCTCGTTATTGTAGCCAGTTGAACCATTAGGCGTATTGGCCGTCCACCTAAAGGGAATAACTTTCCTAAAGGAAATAACTACCCTCAATTTTAAAACCTACAATTTTTGAATCTGAGGGCACAAGTCGAGCAAACTTTCTTAATTTTGTCACTCACTGACTGACTGACTGACCGATAATCCTAAGTCTAAGACACTTCTAGCAGACACAGAACCTTCAAATTTAGAATATAATTAGTGTTTAGTATCTAAATCAAGGAACAACTTAAACATTTCATAATTTCTATCTAGTTTTCTAGATACACCAACTGCGTAAATAACTTTTAATCCCATATAAATGTATAAGATTACAAAGTTTAATTCATCTATTTATTCAAAATGTAAAGGATTTTTCATATTGATATGGTAATAACTTACGTAATAACTTTATACAGAAGGTCCCTTAAACAAGGACTAAATAAATTAACCGACTTGGTATTACATGGATATCACAACATTTTGCGAAAGTAACATTAACAAAATTATAATATCTTACTATGTATTCCTGTTACTAATTACAATCCTTGACCTATTACGTACCTATTAATTTATAACCTTCCTTAATAGTAAGTTTAACAAATAAAAAAGAAAAATCCCAATCCAACTAGCGGTGCAAGAGATAACCGCGTACAAAATAACTCTCCAGCTTCATGTAAATTATAAACTGCACACAGCGGTTATACTAACCAAATAACCAACGTAATAATATTTACTTATTCATATAAAACCCAACAGGTTTTCTCAAAAGCTACTCTATTCCCATATAATCCAGCCAATTTCCCCATATTAGCTATTTTATCCACCGTCAACGTCTTAACATAAAATTACAGTTTAATTAGTTCGCGGCAGCTTTTGTCCTATTTCACAGCCTCCCGTGAGGCGGGATCTTGCTATCTAATTTTACATGAACATAGGTGACGAAAAATGTTACTTTACTCTACTGTAGGTTCATATGTTTGTGTTATTTGAATTTAAAATTGGAATTGTTTTAAAAACATATAAAGCCAATATAATGTTTATTATATATATTGTTTTTTGTTTTCTTTGTGGTATTTGGACCAATTACTGCGAGAGGTGATTCTCATGTGATATCTTTATGCAAATGTACATGCAATTATTTTACGTGTTCTTGTTTTTTGAACGATAGGTACACATTCTTATATTTATATTCTAGGGAAGTAGATAAAAGTATCCATAGCGGTAACAACATTGAGTAAATCATTTGAGGACTCGTCTGGGATATTCCTGACTGGAAAACTCACACTAAAGGAGTAGGCGCATCCCAGCCTATCGGCCAATAACGATGAGTAACATATCATTGAAAAGGCCTTTTCAAATGCTACTACTCCTTCTTTGGAAATATTGCCTATGGTTTGTATAAAAAAGATACGCCTGTATAAAGGTACCGCAAACATAACAAGTATCGACTACAGCCTAGTAAAAACAAGAAGCGGTACGTCGTTGGAAAGGTCTTTTAACTACAACTTTTTCTACAGCGATGTCCAATCACTATAGAAAATAAATATATCTGTTATGGGCCAAGTGATTAATTACAATCTAAACTCACCTATTTATCACATTGCCCGGGCATTATGAATATGGCTACATGATGATCGGGCAATGGGATTAATAGGTGATTTTTTACGTGGTGTGCTGCCGCATTGTCGCATCTCCGATAGACCCATAAATTAGAAAGGTTGAATTGATCTGCTTATGTTTAGTTATTTTTTACGACCGAAACATTATCGTCAGAAGAAAATTAGTGTACCCACTTTATGGATCAGTTAGGTCGACTGTGCCCCAAAACCGACTCGGAACACCCCGACTTCACGTAGTCTTTTGGGTACTGACCCTAGAGTGTATATTAAAAGCCGGAGGCGCCGGAGACGATACAGAAGCTAATTTGTATTGACAACAAGTGTTTTGAAGGCTAGGTTGCTATAATAGATATTTCTCAGGAATGGTGCATTATCTTTTCATGGGAGTGGTACCAGGGGAGGTGCGACACTCCACTCCTCCCAACCCACCCCATCGTGCTGCCTTATTCTAAATTCTACCACTTCGGCTCATTGTTTTGATTTTGATTCGCTTTATATCACTCTGCCCAATAGGCACTCAGCATTATTCATAATGCCCGGGCAATGTGATAAATTGATTGGTTATAATCACATTGCCCGCTCTTATTGGGCATTATTCATATAGCCCGGGCACTATGAAT
The DNA here is from genome assembly GCA_023078785.2 of Hyles euphorbiae. Classification (NCBI taxonomy): domain Eukaryota; kingdom Metazoa; phylum Arthropoda; class Insecta; order Lepidoptera; family Sphingidae; genus Hyles; species Hyles euphorbiae. The sequence goes on from CM041047.1 coordinate 13,792,530, forward strand.
AATGCCGGATTAATCACTTGGCCCATAACATATCCACATGTTAAGATAGACCAAAATCCAAATACTAATATGGAGTTCAGCCTATTGGTCAATAACGACTAGCAAGTCAATCGAGAACTCTCAGTATTTTCAACAACTTGTTTGACAAGAAATACCAATTCGCTGTATGAAAAAACAATTGATTAGTAGGCTGGAGTCCATTCATTTTTGCGCCTTCTCTCTTATTTTTCTTTATTTCTTTTACTTTATAGTCAACTATGTAGATATCGTTCTCAGGGCCAATACAGTTCAAACAACATGATCTTTAATGTATTTTACTGTACATATTAAGGAAAGGTAGGATTTAGAAACATCTTGTGGATAGAGTTAACAAGGCCAAGCTTGTTGTACAGAAGATTATGTTTCATTCCCTTAACGAGATTAATATTGCTATAATTGGCTTGTATTTAATCCAATGTAGTGTGGAGATAACTCAAGGCTACATACCCTTAAACTTAAGCGCCATCTACAGCTTTTTTATTTTGCCATCCTCCGTGGCGCAGTTGGTTAGATGCAGACTGTGAAACGAGATGTTGAGGGTTCGATCCCCGCACAGATACAAATGTTTGTATGGCCCTCAAATATTGGTTTGTGAGATGGTTAAGTCTCTCGTAGTTTTTGGTACCCACGATACAAGACTTAATTGATCTTAATGTAGGGTCAGAACTATGTATGTAATAAATAATTAAAAGATTTTTTCGTTGTTATTTTATTATAAAAATAAATGGCGTGCGTGTCAAGGCTACTAAGAATGCTAAATAACTGTTGACTAACAGCCGCTGCCAATAAACAATCCAATCAAATTTGCCGTTTAAGATTGACAGCTCAATCTTTTTTCTGATACTATATTGCCAATAATCAATCTCAGTAGTGCAAAAACTATGGCAACATGGTAAATGACAAATCGAAAAGTAGAAAACAATCCAGATTAACTTCAATCTAATTTTTTCGATTGATTATTGGCATCGGCCGTAAATGACGTGGTGTATTTAAGCTAAAACTTTGACTAAACAGTATATAAGCGAAAGTGGGGCGGGTTGATTAGGAAGGCGGTCCGGGATTAGCCGGAAAAACGTCCGAAAAAGTAAAATACTTGTAAAACAAGCAAGCGACTCACCTGGTGGTAAATGTGGATGCCCGTGAGAACCTGCAACAGAATGACAAATTTGACATTGATGAATTCCATTGATGAAAAAAGATACCTATTATATTATTACTTTTCTCCACTCACTTCAGCTGGTAGGTCTCTCATATGTTAGAGGCCATCTGGATAGGTACCACCGCAATGTCTATTTCTCCCGCCAAACAGCAGTGTAAATGCACTGTTGTGTTTCGATTTGGAGGAAATTGTAGTAAGAGTAACTACGGGACATATTGATGTTTAACATCGTATGTCTCAGGATGGCGAGCGGTTTAGGAGATACAGCGTAGTGACAGACAAACAGAAAGACAGTGCAGCGAAGGCTTCGTAATAGGGTTTTTCAGGTACGGAATCCTAAAAAACATATCCTAAAATATTACAACTTTAATATTTTATTTTTACCTTATTATACAAAGAAAACAACAAGCATTAATAAGATATGCGAAAAATTTTTTACATTTTTAGCGTAGGTGAAATTGTATAAGAAACGTATTAAAATATCTAAGGTGCCTGGCTAGGCTAAATAAGGCATATCTGTGAAATTTCATATTTAATGATTAAGATACCAGATTAAATGTATGGAATAATGTTCAAAATGTAGAAGTTTTTATTGTATTGAGGTCAAATGTATTTTTAGTGATGTAAAATTTCAGTCTAATTACTTAAAATCATAAATATTTATGTACTAAAAATACCTATCTTTTGCGACCTTAAGTAATTGACTTTAGTTACTTTGTTTTTAACCTATAAAACAACCTATTTCTAAACCTATATGTTCTCAAGGACCGTGAATTTATTTACCTACTATTCATTGGCGAGAACAGTTGATGCAGAGTTAATTGTTTAACCCCCAAATACTGGATTGCTACTCAGCCACCGGACTCATTTGATATGACGTTATTTTGAGGTTTCGTTAAATTTTGAAACGGAATACTGGATAGCCATTTAGCTCATAAATCGGTCTACTCAGCAAACATCCAGCTAAATTTCCACAGATTAACGAAAAGTTTGTTTTCAGTTACAATTTTTATTGTATAAATATAAACGTTCCATTTGACGCAATATTCTTCATACATGATTTCTCAAAATTGGAAATTTAACCCTTTATATTTAATATGAGGAATCATTGTAACGTTTTTACTTTTGTTACGATTATGTTTAAAGCTATATTATATATTGCCATGTTATTATTTTAAAAATCTGTTAATAAAATCATGTGGGTGAAAAAACTTATGTCCCTAATCCCTATATCCGAAGCGAGTTTATTAAAAATATTATGATGTTTGTTTATTTTATTTATTGTCATGTTGTAATTGCACTCGGTTTGAAAAATAGTTTTTCGAATATCTTTTCAATAAATAGGTATATAAAATACCAAACAACGGCTGCAGAACCACCTAAGTACCAAATGGAGAAGACTATGTAAATAAATACGATATGAGAAAGAAGCTGTGCTGGATATTATAAACAGGTAAGTATACACGTATTCCTCTAAGTTTTAACGAATTTATATGATAATTAACTATTTAATATATAATATGAATCGATTATTCACACATTTTAAATCATTATCATCATCTACAGCCTGTAGGATCCCACTGCTGGGTACCTATAGGCTTCTCTCATATTATGCCTCCTATATATTATCTTCTCCTCATATAGTAGTATTATGTAATAAATATGGAAAATAAAGTATGGTACAATGTGTATAACTATAAATAATCCTTTGTTTCAGGAGCTGGAGTGGAGTACATAAATATTCAATGTGTACCTATATAATAAGACCGTCCAAGAAATATGGCTCATATATATAGTGCCATGTATATCAGCTATAGACTAAATAAGAAAGCTCAACAAATATATATAAAAAATAAAAAGAGATATATAAAATTATGACATACTTTAACTTAAACACTTTTGCAGGTAACGCTATAGAAATCATGCATACAACAAATCATTTGGACAATACACAACCTTTTGAAATGAGTATGTAATATAAAAATATACAAAAAAGAATGAGACAAATTGTGTGAAGGAAGAAATATTTGCATCAGAAAACAGTGTTTTAAATCAAAGTTGAAGAATGTTATGAATTTTAATTAATATGTAATACATAAAATAAATTGTTTATTTCACCTATTTTCATTGTTAAAAAATGTCATATTATATATTTTCTATTGTAAATTTTTAATAGTACATTTATTAATTTAGTTTTAAATTAATGTTAAAATAATTGTTATTATTTTGTGTTTATAAAGGAATATAGATATAAATGTAAGACAGATCTAAAAAATGTAGATAATTAAAAAAATATAATATGTACTAATGATGTTATTAAAATAAATATACTACAATAAAACATAACTCATTTTTATTTGTATTCATTCCATGGTAATTCAATAAAATGCACTGTACGGTTTAAAATATGTATTTTATTATATTATTCCTTGTTGCAACATTTTCATTGGTTATACTATGTGGAGCTGGTGGAAATGATTCAGAAAGATCAATCTCCAATATATGATCATTCTGGGAACATGCTATATTATGTAACACAGCACATGCCTCTATAATAGTAAGCTAATTTTCAAAAACTTATAGCCCAACTTGCAGACAAGAAGATCTTTGTTGTAAAACCAAAGACCCTCTCCACTGGGTTTCTTGTTTTAGTATGGTCTTGATTGTAAGCTTCTTCAGTCTCCCCTTTCCAGAAATGCACATAAAGGAGAATCATTGAAATTTTTACTATCATGCACCGCTCCTGGCCATCGGCCTATAATGTTTCTTATCCTCAAGTTAGGGTCGCAGACTGCTTGCACATTTATAGAAAAATGGCCTTTTCTGTTTCTAAATGTTTCTGCTTGTGGTCCTCCTAAAAACAAGATAATAAAAATTAGAGCTCTAGCAAATATTCTTATTTCAAACTACAAATAATTTTATGTAAATTGAAAAAATATATTCATAAAATTGAATTCTTTATAGGAAACTACTATTGTAGTTGAACATTGTTCCAGTATATACTGAATAGCTACAATCAGTACAAATCATTGTATGATTAATTATATTATATTATATATTTAGTCTTACAACTATTTAGAGAGCTTGGTTATATGGGGTACAGTGGGCTGGGGAAGAGCCAATTACCTGCTAAATGTTTTGATTCCAACAAGCATATATATATATATAAATTATTGTGTAGAATGTTGTATGTGGCCATGCAATAATAAATGTATTTTCTTTCTTTCTTTCTAGAAATCATTTAGAGTGTGCCTTTATACTGTGCATAATATATTATTCTATTCTATGATTAATAATATATTATGTACAGTAAAAAGGGATACTCTAAATGATTACTACACAATATAAAATACGCTAGGCATTTTAGAAGCACATTTAGTTAAAATAGGATAAGAAAACATATATTTGTGTACATGTAAAAGCTTAATAGTTATGTATACATTATTATAAGTAGAAATTACCTGGAGATTTGATCCTTATATGTATGAAATTTATAACTTCAATCACTCCTGTGATCGCATAGAAATTATTCGCAATATGGCATTGTTGTTAATAGTTGGGAATTTTCATGCCACGATTTTGTAGTTTAACCGACTCTGCTGCAACTTTGTGATGTACAGTCGGCTGTTCCACATGAAATACATCTCCAATAATCTTCTGGTAACTGCCTGTCGTAGAATATCATAAAGCATGTAACAGTTGGTCGCAAGTTTTTATCAATCGACTTCTATTTGTAGTGGGTTCTATTTTGTCTCCAGCAAGGAACACAGATGCAGAACAGTTTCTTTCTTCAGGCGGAACCTCACTTTGTTTGAATGTTTTCTTCTTTGTATTTGTCAAAAGCATTGATTTTTTTCTTGATTGACTCGCCTTGATGAAGCTATATCGTCATCAGACAGCGATGAAACCGACGCGAGAGTCATTTTAGTAAATTTTATGTAGAATTTAATAAGTTAAGAGTGGTCGCAGGCGGCCTTAAGACGACGGCTGCTTAAAACTAGAAATTCTTAAAAATTTGACTGTTTGACAGCTGTCAAACTCTTAAGTTGCTTTCGAGAATACGAATCGGATGAATAATGCCCCATTAAATATTTAATTCTTAAGTGGTTTAATCGAAGTTATATTTAACTGGAATCAATTTAACAGGTCATTAGAGCTAGTTAACAGGAGTTAAAAGTTAATTGGCTTTCCAGTATTTGGGCATAAAAGGCGTTCTTAAAGATTTTGCATCAGTCAACTGAAATAGTGAAGTAACCTGCATATAGAGACGAAATAATATTTTGTCGTCAAGAGAATATTTTATCGCAAGAACTCGAAGTATGAACAGCTCTGGAGTGTTGTCACGGGGAGTATTTTTATCTAACGAGTCAATAATCGTAATCTTTAATATCTCACGTACCTATTTGTTGTTTGATTGTTAATTAGAATTTTAGTGTGAGCTATATAATAAATAAATATGAGGGAAACCGTCTCTAAAGGCCGCCAACCCGCACTAGGCCTGCGTCGTGGATTATGAGGCACCTTGCGAACTTTCGATTGAAAAGGAGACACGTGCCCTGCAGTGGAACGTATTTAGGCTGATACAGTATAGTAGTCTTTTTCAATATTTCTGAATACGCGAACCTTTTTCAGGTTGAAAACTTCTGACAAACTAAAAATTAAGATTTATGTATATTATGTTAGAATAGGGATCCTTTGAGTAAAGCCTTGCGATCCCATTAATCTCAGCCACAGATTTAAAAACACTACAGTATAATAACTGAAATAGTAATTAAATATCCAAGCAAACCCACAGGTACAGCGTAGTATAAACTGTCCCTGACACGTAGGAAGATATGCCTCGATAACGCCCGCCTCGCTTTCTGATAATAAAACCTACAGCCATTGTGTACAAGCAATACCATTATCACGGCAACACGGAAAATCCTTTACTCACAAATATTTATTACTTTATGTTGTAGTTTTGTTCGTGAAATGAATTGCTCCAGAACACTTTTGTTAAAAATGAACCATCTGTCAGTGTTCTTGGACCACCGGAATTGCTGTTTTCTTACTATAGTGTTGTCCACTATACCGGTTATATAGTTTTGGTTAAGAAGTATTTTTTGTCTCTAAATTGTTTATTTGAAAGACAGAAAGAAAATTGGTTTTATTACTAGTGGTAGAAAGTTTTGTTTTACAGCCTAAACGATGCAATGAGCTAAAATCGCCTATAAACATGAGAAAACAGGATAATTGGCTTTTCCATCAGCCTTTTATTCTCCACTGCTGGACATAGATCTCCTCCAAATTGCGCCAATTCACTCTTTCTTCGGCTTGTCGCATCCAGCATCTGCCAACGTCTTTTCGCAAACCGTCACTCCACCTAGCCAGAGGGCATCCTACAAATTGTCAGTATGGTAATCAGTATTACTTTCGGGTCTAGGTGTTTGTGAGACCGAAAAGGCTCTCGTAGTTCCTGATACCCACGACACAAGACTCGATCTTAGTGTGGGGTCAGGACTATGCCTGTGACTGTTGGGTGTTATTTATTATTTATCCTTTATACCACACATAAAACCAATTACATTAAAGAAATAATATAACAAAAAAGTACAAAAGGTAGTTTTATCGGCATGGGCAATTTCTTACAGGCAACCTTGGGATGGATATAATAAATAGGAGAAAGAGGGTGGCCGTCTTAATAAAAATTCATATTAGGATGTAGCATTTGCAAAACAAAACCCAGACGCAATAACACAATTGAACTTTTAATATTTACATATACAATTGCAAAAACAACGCTATTTATCAACTCTAAGCTTTAAAACTAAATACAGGCTTTTAGTTCCAGACGTGACGGCATTCAGGCATAAAAATGTATAGGCAAGTACACTCCCAGGCCACAAAAGCAGCCCGCAGCGAACCAGTCAGCCAACGTAAAGTGAACTTCCAAACGTAATTTCTCCCGCTAATAGGTAAACAAGGCGAATTTTGAAGCGAGGTCACGACACCACAATGTAGCATAATAAAATTGTTACAGATGGATTAACCGTTTCTTTGTATGTACATACACATATATTATAATCACTCATGCCTTCTTCCCAGAGGGGGTAAGCAGAGGTGCCATTAGGACACCCATTTTTCACCTTATATGTTCCATCCCAAGATCAAGATGTCAACGTTGTAATTGTACCTTAATGTAAGCGTTGTATCATAGTCATAGAAAAAGCAATACTCATTCTTTAAGGCAGAATAAACAAACAAATCAACGATATATTTATTTAAAACACTGCACCTTATTGTAGCCACAATGCTCTCCAGACAGAGAATCGAATGGCATCTTGCGGCGGTCCTATGCAGTCCCGGGCAGAGATAGTTCTTCAAGCTACGTCAGAAGGAGCCAGGATTATAGGAAGAAAAACGTGTGACGCCAAATTATTCTACAGTTTGACAGTGTAGCACAAAAATGAATGAAACGAACTTTTTGGTTCCGGGAGATATGGTTTTCTCAGGAAGCATTTATTCTATAGATTCTAAATATCAATAGGATAGTCTAAAGCTAAGTTAAGCTAAATACGAAAGGTGCAAAGGTTGCTAAGTATTTCTTTCCTTACGAAATAATTTAACATAAATCTGCGACGACATACTATTTCACTCTTACTTCTACTTACTATTATTCTGTCAAATATTTGTGAACACTTGTAAATGGCCATCTATTTCTTATAATTTTTATTTTGTATCTTATGTAAGCTGTTGGTTTTGCAATAAATATAAATAAATAAATAGTACCCAAACTGAGTACTCTCTAATCGCGTTTTATTATGTCTCGCGGCCACGAAACACGCTTCGTCGGGTAATTAGTTTGTCGGGGGAATTCTGCGGACATTTTTAGAACAGCGCGTTTGGTAATGCGCTGAAATGCGTTTTATGTGTCTATGTTGTAAACGGACTTGAGGTAACTTCGCAAAGATCCACTTATAATTTTTGAACTTAAACTTGAACTCTTAAGAATTGTAATGTGAGAGAGATGACGGGATACAAATCCGAGATAATTTATAGGATTATTTATTGTTAGCGATTATTTATTGTACTATTAAAACGCGTGGTAATTAACTACCAATACTCATATGACAACAAAAAATCCACTGGACCAGAATAGGCCAGCATGCGGGACCTAACCCCTTTCAAACGAACTCAAAATCAAAGTGAGCCGTTTATTAGTTAATACACTACTCGTGTTTCCGAAATATATAATTTGCATGACCGAAATATATAATCTATTAGATTAATTAATGATTAACCCTGCCCTACAAAGGGATAGTTTTTCTATTTTGTGGTTATAGATGCAGATACAAAACAAAATTATTAAGTTGGTAGTCAACACAAATATTTGTTACTTATTATATTACTGACGTAGGACGTTTATTTGAGCTTATCAAACATATAATATTGCAGAAGCCCTAATAATAATAGCTATTATAGATAATAGAATAATATGTAAGAAGGAAATACGATTTATTTGTCACCGACACAACGTACAGAACATGGATAATATAAAAAACAAATCAAGATATCAAGAAATGTCTCCAAGACATGCCTAAAAACTGACTACAAAGTATTCAATTAAAAGTTGGATATAATATTATAAAAGTGAATATTGAATCGTGGCCAATCTTTTATTTCTACAGGGGTTGCATGAAACAAGCAATAAGAACAAGAGAAACAAGCAAAGATCAATATCGGTATCCTTTGTGATAAAAAACTGTATCTGTATCTGTATCAGCCCATATACGTCCCACTGCAGGGCACGGGCCTACTCTACAATCGAGAATACGATTGAGAGTGGTTAGGCCCATATAGTCCACCACGCTGGCCTAGTGCGGGTTGGCGGACTTACATACCATAGAAATTTCTATAAATCGCTATGGTATGCAGGTTTCCTCACGATGTTTTCCTTCACCGTAAAACGGTGATAAAAACAATATTTCGGAAACAAATCAAAATGTGTGAACACTGAATCTATTCGGTAAATTCGGCAAGTCTAGCATCGGGGATATAGCTCAGTGGTAGAGCAATCGACTGCAGATCGATAGGTCCCCGGTTCAAATCCGGGTGTCCCCTTTAATCATCACACTGCAGTGTGTTTATTTATTTTTTTCATTAATATAATTGACCAAGTAAAATATATATTTCTTTTTTACGTTAACTGCCCTTAACTTTTTTAATCTGTAAAATAAATTTTAGTTTCATAATAGGGTGATGCTTTTTGGGATTTCTTTGGGAAATGACATATTTTTTTGATATGTAACATTTTATTTTTTGTTTATAGCCCAATATGGCAATCACAATGGCTATCACATTGTGGGACGGAACATACATGCCTGAATATAGGTGTCCGGGCATCTCTGCCTACCCCTTCTGGGAAAAAAGCGTGGGTTTATGTATGAAATTTTGGTTTATTTGGAGTATCAAACGACTGTAACACTTTATATTAAAATGGAAAACTTAGTATTCATTCATACTGGCAAAATTGTTTAATGTGTTATTTTATGTCTTAAATTTTATGATATCGATTTAGTTGAGTATTACTCATATTAAAATCAAATAAAATACAAATGTTTAAAATAATAAAATGGAAAAAACGAAAAAAATAAGAGGGTTACTGGAGTAGAGGGACGACAAAATTAGACTTTGGCGGGGGGAATTGCAAGAGGAATGGAAAATTCGTGCCCTTAAATGCTATAAGCGAGTGAGTTTTTTTATTGCAATAAATGTCGAGACTAGCATACGTTCGCCTGATTTTAAACGATACTACAATTTATGGATAGTAGCAAGACTAAACAACACCATGAATAACAAAGTAATGCTTGGCATTAAACTGCGCTCGACATCCTGAGACATACGATGTTAAGACTCTATACATCCAGTAGTTACTGTGGCTACAATACCCTTTGTCACTAAACCTGTAATTAACTTATAACTAGCCCTACCTGGATTATGAACCGCGGACCTCAAATTGCAAACCAATCCACAAGACTAATGAGGAAACATTTTATACAGTCCTTGATGCCGGAATACATTTTTCGTACATTTTTGATCTTGTATCAAATTGAGATGACAAAGAAACCAATATACATCGTAATTTAATATTTCAAACACTGCTGCACATTTTCTGCCCAGCCGCGGAGGCAAAATGGGTCCTGTTTTATTTCATTAGATTATGTACTTTATGTCCGAAGTTTACAGTTTATGATCCAGTGTAATGAAATTAAGTAAGACTTAGATATAAGGGAAAATGTATGGCAATTTTTTGTGCAAAATTCATTCATTATTTATTGCGTTTTGCATAGTATCTTACAATATTCTGTATCTGTATTAGCCCATATACGTCCCACTGCGGGGTACAAAACTCCTCTGCGATCGATAGTACGGTTAATACTGGTTAGGCCATATAGCCCACGCTGGCCTGATGCGTGGTGGCAGATATTACATACCATAGAAATTCTTACAAATCGCCATGGTATGCAGGTTTTCTCGATATGTCTTCCTTCACCGTTATCTTACAATATTATGACGTGCAAAAATTATTGTTATTATTTAAGTACTCGCGGTAGAATTTACTGAAAATCATCATCATCATGACGATGAGTTACTTTTATTTACATTTTTTTTTCAGTTTATTGTCAGTTATTTTTTTTGTTCTTTTTTAGTTTATTTTTTTAATTTTTTTTTTATTAGAACTTACTGAAAATGATTGCATCATATCATAGTTATTGAATTAGGACGCAGTTTGACGACGGGAAAGCTGAGTATGACTCGCTTCCCGAAAGCCATGTGGGAGCGGCAATATTTTATGCATTTACATCACTATAAGCTCTTAGCACATTTCATCAATTGAACCTCCCATTTAATATCACTCTCGTTAAAAAAACATGGATAAGAAGAGGTTAAACGGAGAGGTTAAAAACATTTAATGGCTCAAGAACAAGAATAATATATTTAATGCACATACGAGTATTAATTGGTCACATCCAGCAAAACTAAGCTCGAAACGCAAGAATTAAATTTACTCGAAGACAGGATTTCCTACGTGCACCGGCGTCATGCTTTGATGCATGCTGAATGCTGATACAGTGCCACATTATTCCCTGCTGGTATTCGGGACGGTTGTCAGGATGCAATTTAAAGAATTTACTTAAATACCACTTATGTTACAGATGTTTAGATTTTGTTGATATTTGAAATGTTTTTTTCCATATTAAGACGTAATCACTTTTAATTATGTGTAGTTATTATTTCGTTAGAATATTATTGTCCACGCCTTTTTTGATCAAGGAAAGCTGTTAAGGTTTCTTTCTGGTACTTAAAAAGAAGTCATACACACAGGGAATGAAGCTATTCCTAGATATAAAGGACACTCATGGGCATCTCATAAAATATATTTTATCTACTTGGGAATCAACCACATAATTTCACGATCAAGGGCCATGACGATGTGTCCTGTCAGCGACAAAGTCGTTTTAATAAATTAAATATCAGATATTAGAACACACACATTACGGTCTTGCAGTCAAACAAATTGCATATAGAATAAATTCAGGCCTTTTTATCAGGAGTTAAGTAGGCAGAGGTGCCTTGTGCGTTCTGTCAAACGATGTGATACGGTGCAAAACTTTTTTTTTTATTGTAGGGGGCAAACGATCATGCTGTTCGCCTGATGGTATGTGATCACCGCCGCCCATATAAATATGCAACACCGTAGGGCATGGAGATTCATTGCCGGCCTATCTATTACCACATCGGGCACAAATTTTTGATTCCCAGTTTATGAATAGAATATTACAATATCACTTTCCCGAGCCGGACCCGAACCTGAGACCTCGTCGTTGTAATCGATACGTACTACAAATGCGCTACAGAGGCAGTTAAACAAGTTACTTTATATTTTATGAAGAACTTATGTTATCTGCATCTACATACTTAGACCAGCATACAAAGGATAAAAATAAAATATTTAAAAAACAGAGCACTAGAAAATCCTTTGCAGAATATTCATGCTGTTTCAAGATCCACAACAGCCTTAGAAATTTAGTGAAGGTTTGTAAATGTCTATCCTCAGTGTATAAAAAAATGAAATAAAACAATTACTTACGGATTTTATCGCGGATTTGGTTTAATATTCTATCTTACTAATATAACTTCCCGACGTTTTCATTACTTTACAGTTTTCGTGGTCACGGGACAGACTGGACTCACTAGTAAAAATAATAGTTTTATTTCAATGTGTATTATTTTTGTTAGTAGTAATACCAAACTAGGTATTCTTACTGAAGAATATAACCGCGGATAAAAAGTAAGAACAAGCAACTAAGCAGAAGTTACTAAAGCAATAAAATATCAATGCTATATAATAAATAATCAACTAAATTAATGAACTATTGTGTGCCAAAATGGCGGGTCATAGCTGTATTAAAAAAACAAAATACCACAATAAAATATTTCGAATATTGAATTTTTAAAATATGTATAGTAAGGGGAAAAAATTGTCAGTCTCCGTGGCGTATATTTAATTTTTGTTCTTTTATTGTGTTATTTTGTTAATTAGTGTAATTATACCAATCAGCGACCGTATTAAATTAATTAAATAAAAAAATTAATGAATGGCTAAAAGTAAACATAAGTACCATTCAATCTGCCCAATTACCTCTATAAATGTTGATGCTTAAATTCACTCCATCATTTATAATACCTTAATCTCAAACCACAGAGACCTGTTGGAGGCAGGAGGTCTCTGTGGAAATCATTGGGGGAGGCCTATGTTCAGCATTGGACTTCCTTTGGCTGATGGATGGATGAATCTCAAACCAACTACAATACAACAGAATACGTTAAAGCAAGTCAAGCTCAAAACAAGTCAAATCCACGAAAAGCTTTTCGCAAAACCACTCGAGAAAATGGATACCTGGTTACCAAGGGAACAAAGGGTACACTATCTTTGAAACATTATGCTTTTCGTATGCGCTACGGTGTATCGCAGATTCAATGAACGAAAGTTACTGGTGGTAGGTCTCTCATATGTGAGAGGCTGCCTGGGTGGGTACCACCGCAATGTCTATTTCTCCCGTCAAACAGCAGTTTAAATGCACTGTTGTGTTTCGGATTGAAGGACATTGTAGCCAGAGTAACTACTGGACATATTGAGACTTAACATCTTATGTCTCAGGATGGCGAGCGCAGTGGAATGCCAAGCATTGCTTTGTAATTCAAGGTGTTGTCTGGTTTTGCTACTGTTCATGAGCGGTCGCATCGCTTACCATCAGGCGAACGGCATGCTCGTCTCGCCATTCACTGCAATAAAAAAAAAAAAAATTTTTTCAGGAATTGAATTAAAATAGATATCCTGTTTTTGTCTTAGCGCAGCGAGATTCCTACAATGTTTGGTATCTAATATAAAGTATGTAGAGTTTCTTTTTTTAATCATTTCTGGAGCAAAATAAATAAACTGAAGCACCTGGTGATTTTTTGGTACCTAAGGTCGCGGCTGCTAACAAGTTCACTGTGGTCGCGGGTACAAATCCCAGGGCGTACCTCTGACTTTTTGGAGTCATGTGTGTAATGATATAACGGCGAAGGAAAACATCGTCAGGTAACCTGCATACTACGGCGATTTAGGTATAAGAATTTCTATGGTATGTAAATTCCGAGTATCTGTACTAAGCAAGCGTGATAGACTACACGGCCTAACTAGTCTCAATCGTTCCCTTGATTGTAGAGGAGGCCCGTGCCCAGTAGGACGTAAATATGGACACACATATAGACTTTATAAATTTGAGCCATTACATAAGAACTTAAGAATTTGGAAAAAAAGAGTCTGTATTTAATTATTAAGGCGTTAAGATCGAATTGAATATTAATATGGCAACCCAATATACTACGACGTTAAGTGTTTAGATTTTCATTTTAATTCATTTTAGATAATAGACTCTTTGTTTATTTTATATCACAAAACAAACATGAACCGTATAAATATAAATAGATATACCTACACATAAAATTATTTATGACATTTTTGAGAGTGTTTTCATAATTGTTTTTTTTTAATACCAATTGTCACCGCATCGTAATCTTTTTTGCCAAGTTATACATATCATTATAAAATAAAGAATCGACCAAATGAAACTGCCCATTCATTGGAAATAGTCTCTCTAACATTAAATATTTTCAAAAATAGAGAATGAACATAAAAAAATATGGCACACGGCCCAATTGCCCAAACGGTAACAAACGTCCCAACCCTTTGATCGGAAAATATAAAATATATATTCATTTGACCCGAAAAAATCTAATATCAAAATGCAATAGATTTTGCGTACAAAAGAGGTCACCGAAATTACAAGCGCTCAGTCAAGTTCATTGTTTGATCTCCGCAAACAGAATAAAAAAAATCTCATGTTTGCAGAATCCCTTATCGCAGCGCGGCAGAACACAAACATTGGGCAGAAAAGAAAATAAATTAGATATAGGCTGCTTGGCACGGTTAATTAAACTCAAAGATTTATGAAAATTTTGGATTACCTTGTAAAGTGACCATTCAGCAATTTATAATTTCTAAAGGTTTTGTTTAATCCGCTTGCAAAGGCATTTTAATCCAATGTTTCCGTATAAGAGTTATATAATATTATGTGGGTAGATTTTTATTTGTTTTTTCGTTAATTGTTTTAATTTTTTAAAATATTTCCAAGTAAGAGACAACTTAGAGTAAGAAGTAAAGGTCTCAAAATTGAATCGAGTTCCGAAGTTGTAGTCTTTTGTAGTCATATTTTATTTTTGCTTTTAATTTAATAATAGAAAACATCATGAAAAATCTTTCAAATCAGAAAGTTTCCATGAAGATTTTTGATAGTTTAAGTCCGCCATCTTTAATTACGCAACGTGGTGGAGTACCATTTTAACTCTTAAAATATTATTTAAACATTATAGCAGTCGAAAATTTGAATTTTCAAATTGACTTATAACTAACTCCGTCACTCGACTTAACTCATTACATCACACCAAAAACCAACAGCCAAAAATCCGCTCCCAACACCTCTGAAATTTGTATGCGTCGAGCTTGCTGCGTTGATTTAAAAAACGTGATGCCCCAAAAAGGGATTGTTAAAGTGATGACAATAAAAAGTGTTCAGCCTAAAACACAAAAGCTGAGAGCCAGTCATACGCGAAACGGAACCGGCGTGCGTACGACTGAACGTGGAGGGTTTTGTAATTGTGTAGACGGGCGTACGGTACCCTGCAAACAATAGGGTTCCACTAGATTACGTCTAAGCCGTACGTGTTGGGAATCTGCGCCTTCCACAAGGGAAGGTAACTGAAGATTATGGTGCAGGTGGTCTAAGGTGGGCGATAAACTTGTATAAAACAATATTCAATATCAACGATGCAATGTAATCATTTATATTCAAACCAATAATCTCATGTGTCTTCATTTCTTGGAGGATATGTCTTTTTTTTATTAGATAAGAGAAAGACGGCATGTCTCAAGTTGGCATGCATGAGACGGATGGAATGTATTGGTAATTATATCTAGCAGGATATATAAAAAGAGTATCAGTTTATCAAAGGCAAAACAAAAGATAAAATTTGTAGAATATCGCTTGATGTTTGCTTGCAACAGGTCGCGGCAGAAATACTCTGAAAAGCCTGAGTATGATCAGCAGTAGATTTCCCGTGACTGTTTATAGAAGATGGTTTGCTTTATCTTTAGTTTTTTCAGTGAGATTGGTGCAGATCCAGATCAAATCAAATCAAAATATTCTTTATTCAAATAGTCTTTCACAAGATCTCTTGAATCGTTCTTTTCTGCTACCACCGCTTCGGAACGTGTTGTAGCTGTGAAGAAGAAGCGGCGCAAGAAACTCCCTCAGCAACATGAACTGTCAGCAGCAGTTATCACCTCCCTTCTCCTATGTTATGGATAGCTAATGTGATCTTTGGATACCAAGCTGTACATTTCTAAGGCGTTGGGTGAATTAAATGAATTTTGTTTACATCTGACGTTCTTTGTTCAGGACCCTCAGGACTATAAATTTCCTTACCATGATTTCCTTCACCGTTATAGTGAGAGATGATTTAAAAGAATAATTCACGTAATTTCGAAGAGTCTTGGGTGGCCAATGATCCTGTTCTAATTCTACAAAAATAACTGTTAATACCTAATAAGTCTTCAATATTCATTTACAAACCCATGTTGAATATTGAATTCGAGTAAACACCCATAAATCATAATTTTCGGGACGTCGCTCACCTGTCATCAATTATTCAAGGGGCTTTTTGTTTCCCTTCAACAATAATGTTGTTTGCATCTGCTGGTGTTTTTTCAAGGATTATTTTTTAATATTAATATTATCCATAAAGTAGGTTTATGAAGGAGATATTGGTGAGTTTAACAACTATTTGGCATTTTACGGAAATCAAACCTGCAGGATTTCGTTTTAGAGTCAGCTTTGTAACTAAATATACTCCAAAGGTTTGAGACAGTCCATAGATTTATTTCCTACAATGATATGGATATTAAGAAGAAGAGATAAGATTATTGGCAATAGCTGAAAGGAATACCTTACAGCACATCGTTGTTTTCAAAACTGAACTGCCATAAGTTCCCAACCTCATATCGTGATTAAAAACACACGCCAATTTGCGTTGGAGGCGATTCATAAAAAAGGCAATATTTTCAGCCCATCCAGCGTTATTACAACGGGCAAATAAACATGCCGGGTCATCCAATGAGGATTCTGCGGAATGCGTCATAAATTTCTTTTGGGGTTTAAAAAACATCAACACATTTTTTTCAACAAAAGTCCCAATTTCGCGCTGGTGCGTTTCGTCTTTTGTATCGCATGTTTCAATCCAAAAGAACGTAATTCAGAAATTTTATGACGCCAATATCTGCCTTATTTCTACACGTGTAAGAGTTGTTATATCTTGAAGTATTGGAGATGTAACAGCGTTTTGGAGTGTGATGGTCGGTGTAACAGATAAAGAAAGTTTTACGCATAATTTTCGAGTTTCAAGGTCCAGGGATTTAAGTGATACGTAAGGAATGCCGGCTGATTGTTCTCTTTACTGCTACCATTTTATATTTAACGTGAGACAGGGATTTTATTTATACGTAGGTTTTTTCTTTAATTTGCTAAAAACGTAATTAAATATTTCATCACCCATCTCGGGAGAAGCAACGTCTAGGTTTTTTATTCTGGCACAGTGGCGAAATTGCACCTGATGGTAAGTACAAATGTCACAATAGAGTATTTATTTATTTATACTTTAATGCACATACAAAAAAAAATACAAAAAGAAATCATATAGAAAATTAAAAGTACAATTGTATCTGTATCAGCCCATATACGTCCCACTGCAGGGCACGGGCCTACTCTACAATCGAGAATACGATTGAGAGTGGTTAGGCCATATAGTCCACCACGCTGGCCTAGTGCGGGTTGGCAGACTTACATACCATAGAAATTCTTATGAATCGCTATGGCATGCAGGTTTCCTCACGATGTTTTCCTTCACCGTTTTAGTGCGTGGTGATTGACTATCAATACACACATGACTCCGAAAAGTCAGAGGTGTGCCCTGGGATTCGAACCCGCGACCACCGTGAACATGTTGGCAGCCACGTCTAGTCCGTTTACCAACAGGCCACCACGCACTTATAAAAGTACAATTGGCAAAGGCAATATCAATTCAAATAAATAATCATTTAAGTAAAAATAATTTTGATTCCTAATTCTATTTGCAGTTTTATTAAACGACTTTTATTACAAAACATGTCAACGTTTAGCTTTTAAAAAACAATAACCATAATAAACTGCAACTTTTTCGTTGCAATAAAATATGATATATTGCTCAAAAATAATACACGAATACTTTCGGAGCCATGTATGTTTGCCTCGATTTGTTATAATAGTTCTCTCTAGAAATCGTGCCTCTATTGCGTTAGACTTGGGGATAAATTTCTAAAGATTCAAAAATATATATTTAGGGTCCAAATTATTGTTAAATATTATACGCGAAGGTAGAGATAGATGTTAAATTAATACAACTGAACTAAATAAAGATCGCATGGAGTCGTTGAATGCAGGCCGGTTCCCATATGTCGATGTTTTCGGGGTGGTAGGATTCCTTAAGATTGTTTGGTCATGTAAAGAGGATGAATGAAAAGACACCAGGATGGAAGGAAGATGTTGAGAGTCGACCTCATCGAACTTACAGCAACCAAATCAGTCACACCCTAAACAAGGCTAGGGTAAAAATAACCTGATCCGAGAACAATGCATGAAGTGGTTAATGACAATGAGAAACTAATTTGGATCAAGCAGAGTGGCGATTCATAACCTCAGCCAACCCATATTGAATGCAGATTTTAGAGTTATGTACTTATGTATGTAAGTATCTGGGATATTGGAACCCGCTCATATAACACCCCAATGCATACTAGTTACAGACTCTTCATAGTAGTCCATGTAAAGGTTCCTTCAATGTTTTAGTGAGTGGTGATTGACAAGCAACACACAAGTGTCTCCATTAAGTCAGTAGTATGCCCTAGGATTTGATTCCTTGTAACTTTACATTGTATAAAATGTATTCTTGGTAGACATTTTACTGGGCAATTTTAATTATTAAGTAAGTTGATGTCCAGCCCTGAACAGGAAATGATCAAATTAAATAGCTAAATAAATAATAATTCGTCTTAAACAGTACTGTAGAAAGCCGCATGCTGCTATACCACAATAAGCATGAGACTACATTATGAAGATTCTTCTCAATCACGACCAAAATGTTTGAGAACAGAATCTATTAGATAATTACGCCTTCATAGCTATCGGGGATATAGCTCAGTGGCAGAGCAATCGACTGCAGATCGATAGGTCCCCGGTTCAAATCCGGGTGTCCCCTTCAATAGCCATCCAATTATTCATTTTTATCGTAATTTTTTGCAAAATAGATTTTGAATTAAATTTATTTTTAATGTTAAATTTTAATGTAAGGAGTTTAGGTCTAGATTCGAATAGAATGACTGAATCGCAATGTGTATTGTCCAAAAAAAGGCCATAAAAATCTAAACTCACTCAATTAAATACAGGTACAAATACAAATTTTGAAAAGAGCAACACTAGAGTTTCTTGCCCGTTCTTCTCTAGTGAAAACAGCTTTCCGAACCGGGTGGTAGATAAAAAAATGACTGAATCTAAATGATGTTGAACATTTTAATAGATTCAATAAATTATTTTCATTCATTTCATTCTTTCATACACTTAACTGAATTTATAAACAGAACATAAAAATGTACGGCAGAAAAAATAATGAAACACAAATGTCTATATTAAAAAATACATCATATAACTACCGGCTCGCGAAGGGAACACCCGGTTTTGAACCGGGGACCTTTCGATCTGCAGTCGATTGCTCTGCCACTGAGCTATATCCCCGATGCTAGATTTGACGAATTTAACGTATACACGTAGAATCGGTGTTAGTACATTTGTGTATTTCTTATTTAAATTATATTTTGATAAATGATTATTGTTATTGCTATTCTATTATTTAAATCTTAAATCCACAGGTTGGATTACCGCATAGACAAAAAAAATTGTGCGCTTCACAATTTCCTTCCACAAACCTGCATATTCCAGAATTTTCTATAAGAATTAAGTAAATAATAAATAACCAAATAAATAACACCCAACAGTCGCATACATTGTCCTGACCCCACACTAAGATCGAGTCTTGTGTCGTGGGTATCAGGAACTACGAGAGACTTTTCGGTCTCACAAACACCCAGACCCGGAAGAAAAATTTGTGGGCCGCACAAACATTTCTCTCGGTGCGGGGATCGAACCCGCAGCCTCTCGTTTCACAGGCGGCGTCTAACCAACTGCGCCACGGAGGCTGTCAAATTTCAAAGATATGCAAAGTGTAACAAATTGCATTAGACCAACTAAATCCTAATCAATCCGTATCAAGATCTACCAACACGTTTAATTTCTACCAATATAATTGTGTAATTACAAAACTAATATCAAATCTAAACAGCGTTAATTATTCACATTGCGATATTTAATTAAGGTAATTAATATATTACAAACGGCAAATATGGATTAGTTAGCAATATGTTTGCTATCAGAATGTGTTCACTATGTATAGGTATGTAGTTAATTAGTATAGGTCGATAAGGCCCGCATGCGTGGTGCGGGAAATTAAATAAAACCAACAGGTTTTGATTTACTTTGACTAAAGGTCAAAGGTCAGAGGTGAGGTAGTACTTGAATCTGTGGTCACTGAGAACATTTTGGCAGACGTCTGGCACGTTACCAATACGCCAATATGTACATAAGGTGAGGAAGCGATTTCAAAGATTTTTTTAAGGTATGTGAAGACCGCCAATCCACTCTTTGCCAGCGTGATAGACTATAGTTATTACGGTGTAACCTCTTTCGGTTTGGCGATAATTCGCTCACTATCACATCGTGGGATGGAACATTCAAGGCGAAATGTGAGTGTCCTGGTTGCACCTATGTGCAACCAGGACAGGAGGTATGTATTTGTATAGACAGTGTATATCAAGACTGCTACTGAAAACGAAGCCGGGTGGTAGTTTAAGTGACTACAAACACAATGTAACCGAAAATTTCGCAAAGAAACGCGACAAATTTTTAATATGTATTATTTTTTAAATATCGTCGAGTTTGGGTGGTAAATCCATAGTTTTTGCTAAAATAGTAATTGAAAGCCTTGCGTATTATAGCATGTTTAATAATAAAAGGGTGTACACTATTATTAAGAAAAAACTATGTATTTACCACCCTAATACGACGATAGAAAAAAATAACCAAAAAAAAATTCCTCGCAGTTTTTTGCACAAAGTTTAGTTACATTGTGTCTGAAGTCACTAAAACTACCACCCAGCTTCGTTTTCGGTAGCAGTCTTGATAGACCCGGTATGATATATTATTATTTTATATACCTTAGAATGCCCGCTCATTTTTCCTATTTCAATATCCATCCAAAGGTTGCCTGGAAAAAATTACCTAGAGTGGTAAGGCCGCCTCTTTTACTATTATTATTGTATTGTTTCATCACTGTATTTTTATTTTGTGCAATAAAGGATTAAATAAATAAATAATATCTTAGTTAGCAGAGTGTGTATCGATTTTTTAAAGATAATATAAAACATAATATTGTAAATACAGTTTATAATGCAGACGAAGTTGCGGGCAAAAGCTAGTTGCAAAATTTGTTAGTAGTATGAAAAACCAATAAGCCTGGCCTTCATGGGGTTCGTTAAAATGGTGTGAAGCTAATTTATTTTATTTCTTCTTGTTCTTCTTTTACTACGTTGTATGAAAACTAAACTTGTTCGATAAATTCGTCAAGTCTAGCATCGGGGATATAGCTCAGTGGTAGAGCAATCGACTGCAGATCGATAGGTCCCCGGTTCAAATCCGGGTGTCCCCTTCGCGAGCCGGTAGTTACATGATTTTTATTATTATTTTTTAATATAGAAATATTGTGTTTCATTATTTTTTCTGTCGTTCATTTTCATGTTCTGTTTGTAAATACAGTTTATATATTTAATTGAGTGACTTTAGATTTTTATGGCCTTTTTTTGGACAATACACATTGCGATTCAGTCATTCTATTCGAATCTAGACCTAAACTCCTTACACTTAATTTAACAATAAAAATAAATTCAATTCAAAATCTATTTTGCAAAAAAAGTACGATAAAATTAAATAATTGGATGGCTAGTGAAGGGGACACCCGGATTTGAACCGGGGACCTATCGATCTGCAGTCGATTGCTCTGCCACTGAGCAATATCCCCGATGGCTATGAAGGCGTATTTATCTAATAGATTCTGTTCTCAAACATTTTGGTAGAGATTAATAAGAATCTTTATAATGTAGTCTCATGCTTATTGTGGTATAAAGCATGCGACTTTCTACAGCACTGTTTAAGACGAATTATAATTTATTTAGCTATTTAATTTGATCTTTTCTGTTCTGGGCTTGACATCAACTTACTTAATAATTGAAATTATTCAGTAATTATCTACCAAAAATACATTTTCTACAATGTAAAGTTACAAGGAATCAAATCCTAGGGCTTACTGGCTACTAACTTTCGGAGTCACGCGTGTATTAATAGTCAATCACCACGTACTCAAAGATTTTTACATCTCGAAACGGAATTAGGTGTATAGAAGGGCACTGTAATACTGCTAGAAAAAATAATCAAAAGAACGTAGCACAGTCTACAACGTCTACGAAATAGCTACAATGTTCGCTTACGTTGCGTCGCTACGTCTTTCGTAGCAGTTCTGTAAACTAGCAAATGACGGACAGCCATATCGATAACAGCGACGAGACAAATTATTATTGTGTGATTTACGAACGTTTATTTCAGGCCTGGGTGTCTTGGTAGAACAAAATCCCTCTTAGTTTTGTTATACCCATGGCATAATGTACTTGTCTTATGATTGGGCGAAAAATATTTATATATCTTTAGCGTATATTTTAGTAATTATTGTAACTATTTCGTGCAATTCGTAAATTCATTAAAATCGCTAAATGGAAGCTGCTTCCATTAGATAACTCTGTTCATCATGGAGGAGAATCATGACCAGCAAAAGACGTATCGCAACTCAAAAATATATCAAAAATTTAAAGTAAAGAAGGATTTTACTTTTTCTCTCTGTGTGTGTCTCTCATCATCTTCAGCCACAAGAAGTCCACTGTTACACAAAGGCCTCCCCCAAAGATCTCCATATCGATCTGTGGGAAACGGCTAACATTCAGCGACCCCCTGCAAACTTAACCAAGTCCGTCCATATTGTAGGCGGGCGTCCATCACTGCGCTTACCTGTTTTTTTTTTTTTTTGGTTAGGTGTTTGACTATAATCTCACCTGATGGAAAGTGTCGATATAGTCTACGTTGTTACACGCCTACCTAGAAGGTGCCTATTCACTCTAGCCTTAAAGATACCCAAGTCACAATTTTCTGGAAACACTGATCGTGGTAATGCATTCCATTCCTTTGCCGTACGCATGATGAAGGAGGACGCAAATCGTTTCGTGCGTTTAAATTAGTATGAGCATCTTGAATTCCGAAACTAGACTCTGTATCATCCCATATGCGTCCCAAAGTACGGCCACCTCTACAATCAAAAGTACGATTGAGAGTGGTTAGGCCATATAGTCCACCACATTGGCCTAATGAAAGTTGGTGGGCTTTACATATCATAAAAAAAATCTTGTAAATCGCTATGGTATATTGATTTCCTTACTATGTTTCAACAGATTTTAGTAGATAATATTATTTCCTACTTCTAATTAATTTTAAATTTGTATTTATTATATATTTATATATGTATATGTTTGTAGTATTATATATGTATGTATTTATGCTTTTTATTATGTATGGTATGTATGTTATTTTGGTGTATTTTTATGTTTAGATTATATATATAGATAATATGAGTTTTATCTAGTTTTCTCACTTTTAATTATTTATTTTACACTGCCCTCTCTTTTTCCTTCTTTTAAATCCATCCCATGGTTGTCTGTAAGACATTGCTTTAAGCGATAAGACCGCCATTTGTACTTTTTATATTTTTTTTTGTTTCTGTATGCTGTATTTTTTTTTTATGTGTACAATAAAGATTTAAAATAAATAAATAAAATAAATGTTTCCTTCACCGTTTTAGTGCGTAGTGATTGACTATCAATACTAAACTAGACTCGACCTTAGTATTTTAAAAGTTTAAACTGTATTGGGCTTCTTTTGCCCTTTTGTTTTAGAATGGGGGATACACTAAATAAAAATATAAAAATCACTACATAGTATAAAACAAAGTCGCTTTCTCTGTCCCTATGTCCCTTTGTATGCTTAAGTCTTTAAAACTACGCAACGGATTTTGATGCGGTTTTTTTTAATAGATAGAGTGATTCAAGAGGAAGGTTTATATGTATAATACGTATATATTATTGTACAGAAATCTATTTGTACGCAAGCGAAGCTGGGCCGAGCCTCTAGTGCATAATAAAAATTCATACCTAAGTCATATAGAAAGCATGTTCTCAAACAATATAGTGCAAAAAAGTCTCTATCTTAATAGTTCGCGTCCTGAATCTATTTTCTTGAGAAATAAACTTCTAGATAATACTGTGAGGCTGAAGTTTTTTTTATCTCGTTAGTTCCTGTTACTTTTGTAGTTTATTCACTTAGTTTTTCCACTTGCTCGTCTTTCTTATGGCGTTTCTTTGCGGATAAAAAGGTATATTTATTTGTCTAATTGTTATGGATATGCAATTTCTTATGCATTACAGCCATGCTTTTGATTAAGTTGTTAATTTTTTTCTTCGTATTCTCTTCAGCGACACAAAATCTACTGCAGAACATAGGCCTCTCCGGGGAATTTAATTTTACGAATGTTTTTTTTAATTACATCTATTTGCATCTTATAAATATTACACAGTCTACTAAGAATGTAAATCCACACTGAGACTTATATTTGTTTCTAGTTCAAATAATTTACAATGACAAAGCTTTGAAAATGTTATCCACGTACTATTTAACTTAATATAAACAATATGTTTACTTAAGTGGTTAAATAACCCCTCAAAGACTCTGGTTCGTTTCTCAAAAAATATATATAAACTTGCGATCCATTAACATTATCATATTTGCGGCCAATTTAAATATACAAAGTTGATCCCGAATAGCACGAAAAATTATAACATTAAACGCTTCGGTTCACCCGAAAATCGCGAATACATTTCGTACGAAACTTTTACGAATTCTCATTTTTTAATCTGGCAACAAAACGGGCACAGATAACGCTCAAGCGGTTCGGCCGGCCAATACGGCCCGCCATGAATAGGATTGCCAGAGCGAAATTTTTGCCGGCACGATGTTGGAAACGCACCGTTTTCGTCAATAAAATGTTTTCGCTTCATGTTTATTGTGCTGGATATTTAAAATTTTCCAAACTGTTGTTTTCGTTCGCATCAGTATTTTTCGTATTGGAGGCTTTTTAATTTTTCTTTTGTATTTTCTATGTTATTTTAGATATTTTACAAGTCGTTTTTACAGGATTTAGAATAACCTTAAAAGATAAATTAGGTCAAAGATAGACAAAACACCGATAATTTCTTGACAAAGAATGAATAGCAGTAAGTATTAGAATAAATAATAAAGGAATGTTGTAATATGATATAATGAGATGGGAAACAATATCGTGTTAAATTTGTCACCTAACTTAAAGTTACCTTTCTGCCTAAAAGATCTTATTCTGTACTGTACAATCTAGAGTCGAACTGAGAGAGGTTAGGTTAGTCTCCCACGCTGGTCTAATATAAAATGGTGGACTTTAAATACCATATAAATTCTTACCAATCTCCAAGGTATGCAAATTTACCCACGTTGTTTTTCTTTACCATAACAAAGTGCGTGGTGATTGACTTACCAATACACGTTTGACTCCGAAAAGTCAGAGGTGTACATTTTCCAAATTGCAAATGGCGATCTTTTCGCTCTGGGCAATTTAAGCGCTGTCGAAAGTGTTTCTAAAGGATTTAAGATTTTTATATACAAAACTAATAAAAACGAATATCTAATCAATGATAAATATTACGTTTGCACGCCTATGAATAAATTGAACAAAATAATTTAGCGATAGAAACGGAACAAATAATAGCTTCAGAATTAAAAAAGAAATGTGAATCGGCAAATAACTAAAAAAAAAAAATTTAGTCCAACCGAGAAAAACACAGGGGACACCCGGATTTGAACCGGGGACCTATCGATCTGCAGTCGATTGCTCTGCCACTGAGCTAAATCCCCGATGATGTACGTGACGTATTTATTGTATATGATCAATGTTCGTTCATACAACCAAATATAAATATTTTTTGTGTTAATGGAAGGGTTAAGTATACCACTCTCAATCGTACTGTCGAATGTAGAGGAGGCCCGTGCCCTGCAGTGGGACGTATTTGGGCTGATACAGATACAGATATTAGGTATAGTCGCCGAAACTACTGGAATTGTATGAGGTTGGATTCAACATCGTCAATAATAATTATCACCTACAGAAGACCTCAGTTGGCTGTTAGGTCAAGAATCAGATACAGACAGTATTGCTTATACGTCACTTGCTGTTCCTTACTTTAAGGTCTTAATCAGCAGGGGCTTGGGGCCCGAGCCTCGCATTGTTGGATACCTTTTTAATATTTTTATAATATGTATGTCTTGGTTGACTTGACTGCCTCGGTAGCGTAGTTGTACCACGGTACGGTTACAAAGCTGAGGTCTCGGGTTCGAATCCCGGGTTGGGCAGAGT
Organism: Hyles euphorbiae; assembly: GCA_023078785.2. NCBI lineage: Eukaryota > Metazoa > Arthropoda > Insecta > Lepidoptera > Sphingidae > Hyles > Hyles euphorbiae. The sequence continues at coordinate 13,819,111 of CM041047.1, forward strand.
GATATTGGATTTTCCTATTCAGTATCAGCCCAGTGTCAGGAATTTGTGCCTGATATCACATTGTGGGACGGAGCATACAAGGCGAAATGTGGGTGCCCTGGCACCTCTGCCTACCCCTTCTGGGAACAAGGCGTGAGTTTATGTATGTATGTCTTGGTTCTGTGACCAAAATAAGATTCAAAATAAAGAAAACATTTACATTGTACATTGCTGAATGATGGGCCTTCCTAAACGATAAAAATAGCGATTGCAAAACTAAAATCATCAATACGGACATATTGAATCATAATTAATAATTATTATTAATACATCTATCAAACACAGCTAGTCTTGAGTAAAGAAAAAAAAAGTCAAAGCACTCACGGAACAATAATTGAATGTTTGTACAATTATTCAAGAAAATCATTGATGTTTAAACAGTTGTTTTGGACTGAAGATGAGTTTTATTGGGAAGTTCGTAATGGTAAACAAACAGGTAAATATTTGTATTTTTCTTAATACTGGGTCGTTGTCATTTTAACTACATTGCAATTTACACTTCTGAAATGAAGCCAAATTAAGGCATGTTCTTATCAAATCCAATGTTAGTATTTATTGGTAGTAAATTATAATAATGCTAGTTGATTCGAAAAAATCCTTATAATGAAAGCTTCTTTGGCGCAATTGGTTAGACGCCCACTGAGACAAATATTTATGTAATCGACACTAGACTACAGGCCCGTGGCAAAAAGCGATGGGTCAAATGGACACCCCCCGGACCGCTGAAGAGGAGTGGGTTGCAACCGCCGATTTTTTTCCTATCCGCATGGTTTTTGTACGGCGTTGCGGAATAATGGCTAAGAAGAGGTATTGCAACAGTATGGAACCGATGCCGTTTAAAATCAAATGACCAAATTTACCGACAAATTTGCCGGAATATCTAACGTTCTTCCGACTTTGTGACGCACTATTTTTGTACGGCACTACGTGTTCTCTTATTATTTTTCATGGATCTATCGATGGTAGGAATGCCGTACAAAAATAAATGACCAAAATGAACCCCTCTCCTTTGTGCTTTTGAAGTCTCATCAGTGCAGATGAGACAAGTGTGACGGCATAGTGCCGTCACTTGTAAGAATATTATTATTTTATGCCCATGTATCTTACTAAATAGGTCTCCTGGTGGTTCATTTGACCCATCGCTTTTTGCCATGGGCTTGTAGTCTACACGTATTCGTTTCTGGTCTGGATATTTGTGAGAGTGAAAAGTATATGATACCCGCTAAACATGACTTAGTATCTTAATGTGGAGTCAGGACTATGTATGTTACTGTTTGGTGTATTTATTAACTTTTTTATCCTTCCAATTTTTTTTATTGCTCTGAAACGAAATGAGCACGTGGTTTGCCTGATGGTAAGCGATACGACCGCTCATAAATAGTAGCAAAAGCTAACAACACCATGAATTACAAAATAATGATCGGCATTCCACTGCGCTCGCCATCCTGAGAAATAAAATGTTATGATGGTGATTATGATAATTTGAATAAAAAAATGCTACTTGGCGAAAATATTTTGATCTCACGCCGGAACTTTCTAGTCTATCTTCAAGCAAATATTTATGTATCCACCAAACTAACCTAAACATATTCTGGAAAGTTCCTTCAAGTTTATTGTGCTACTAAATTGCAGCGTCTAACCTTAAAGCGATATACGAACAGAATACATTAGGGAAGACTCTGCTACGAGTTAGTTGACGTAGCTTCGAATACACGCCTCCCGCCGCATACTAAGTGCACATGTGGAAAGTGTTTACTTCCCGCATTAAGGTAATGAGATTAATGCAAATTTTCTGCAGGTATTCTGGGTATGATAAGGAAGCTATAGAGAGAGGTATAGCGGGCTCGCAATGCAGCTAGCATGAATCTCTGTGGATTGACGGAGTGGCCAAACCAGAATAGCGTTGTCAAATGATAAGTTGATGTATTAAAAAGGTGCCTCGGTGGTGGAGTTGTTACGGTATGATTGCAAAACTAAGGTCTCGGATTCGAATCCCGGGTCAGGCAAATATGATTTTTCTATTGAATGTCAGCCTGGAGTTAGAATTAGTGCCCGGTTTGGTGATAGGCTCACATATCACATCGTGAGACGGAACATACAAGGCGAAACGTGGGTGCCCTGCCCTGGTAGCAGCACCTATTCATGTCTCTTTTGGGAAAAAGGGTGAGTTCTTATCAACGAATTCTACAGCCAAGCTGTCGCTTCACATTGATCCCTTTCAGATACTGGTACCACCCTGGACGAACCTGTTCAGTCATACAATTAAAGTTTCGCTTATCTCTATTAAATGCTGAGCTATCAAATTGTATTACTCCTTTATCACATAAATAAAGTTGCCAAAGAAAGCCAAGAAAAGCATAACATACATTAATCACTCAAGCCCAAACGTTCGGCCACAATAAACTTTCATTTTGCACGTTATTAACCGTAGAATGAAAACATCGAGCGGCGATACTTGATTTAGTGTTATTGAGCTGTCATTCGCCGACCCTGGGGGCCGGTGCGACCGCGCCGAACAATAGTCGATTAACGGGTTAACATTGGATATAAGCGACCGCGTGCATTCTGATGCAGCTTGTAAAATGTATAATAAAGAGCAACCCTGCTTGAGGGAATTTGTACGTCCTGAAATTGGCTGGAAATTTTATTTGGGATTTATTTTGAATATGGGTCAACAGTACCCAGAATCGAAGAAAATGTTTGCAGGTATGAACATAGAAGCTAAAATAGTACAAAAGGATGATTCAAATTTATGATCTCTCTAGTATACTTGTAGTATCGCCCTAGCTCTATTGAATAAAGATTTTACTGGTGGTAGGTCTCTCATATGAGAGAGGCCAAATGGTACCACCGCAATGTCTATTTCTCCCGTGAAACAACACTGCTTAATGCACTGTTGTGTTTCGGATTGAAGGACATTGTAGCTAGAGCAACTACTGGAGATATTGAGACTTACATCTTATGTCTCAGGATGGCGAGCGCAGTGGAATGTTTCTACTGTTTATGAGCGGTCGTATCGCTTACCATCAGGCGAACGGCTTGCTCGTCTCGCCATTCACAGCAAAAAAAATGATGCTAAATTATTAGCGTGATTTTTTATGCGAAATTATTAATATTATTTATTAATTAAATATAAAACAAGCAAACAAGCAATCATGTCACCTAATGGTATGTGATCACTGCCCTTCATAAACATGCACTTAGCTTGGATCATATATATGTTGTCAGTCCATCAAACTGGGAGAGGAGCGGGAAGGAAAATGGATAAGAAGAGAAAAGGTGTGTTACATTCACCTCACTGGGCTTGTGTTAATAATATTTCAACAAAAATATCTAACTTCTGAAATGAAATGAAATGAAAGTAATTTATTGAATCCAATTAAATGTTCAACATAATTTAAATTCAGTAATTTTTTTATCTACCACCCGGTTCGGAAAGCGGTTTTCAATAGAGAAGAACGGGCAAGAAACTCTAGTGTTGCTCTTTTCAAAACCAGTTAAATCAGCATTTAAGAAAATCCATGTTATTCTATTCAAGAAAAGTTCACGGTAATGTTTGTAATCGATCTTGAAAGTAATAACTTCTGAGTGATATGACGAGTGAATGACCTGCATTTTGTGTATATCGCATGATAATATCCTCGTAAGGCCTAACATAAATTTAGGACGGTATAAAGGTACTGATAATGGTTGCAAGTGGTTGCACCCCAGAACTTTAAACTATTTAAAATTGTTTGAACGAAATTATTTTTACTCTATTATTTTTTGTGGTATTTCTCAGACCTAAAATGTTTTTGGCTATCATTCCGGAGTCAGGAATTTGTGCCCGATATGGCGATAAGCTCGCCTCTCATCACATATGGGGACGAAACATACAAATCAAAATGTGGCACTGACACTTCTGCCTACTCCTTCTGAGAAAAAGGTGTCAGTTTATGTATGTGAAGTTTATGTTTATGTTTATTTACGTATATGAACTGAATTTATATTCCAAATATGTTAACAGTAAGATTAACCAATTTGTCTGAATTTATACGGAATTTGTTAAAAGTATGTGAGGGTAATTTCTTTTATTTCTTCTTTATCTAAATGAAAACTAAATGTATTCGACAAATTCACCAAGTCTAACATCGGGGATATAGCTCAGTGGCAGAGCAATCGACTGCAGATCGATAGGTCCCCGGTTCAAATCCGGGTGTCCCCTGTTTGTGCCAGTCGTTTAGTTTTTTGCCGTTTATCTATACTAATATTATAAAGCTAAAGAGTTTTTTTGAACGCGCTAACCTTAGAAACCACTGGTCCGATTTGAAAAATTCTTTCAGTTTTGGATAGTACACATTTTGTCGAGGAATGCTATAGGCTACATATCACCACGCCATGACCTATAGGAGGGAAGCAGTAGTAACATTTCTAGCAAATACGAGGAAATTTTATTCGTTTTTCGTGGTCCTATTACTAGATATTCTTTTATAGTCGGAATTGCACATTTTGACCCCCATTTTGAAACTTATATCTGCTTCTGGGTGGAGCCGGGCCCGACCGCTACTGATTATATAAATTAAAAATCAAGATACAATCAAGCTACAATCAACACAACACAATTGGGTCAACCAATCAAAGACTGCCATATGTCGTTGAATAGTCAATGCATTGTCACATTACCGTGCCCGTATAATTACCTTTCCAGAATTACAATTCAGCATAAGCTTGAAAGCGTCGTAAATGGAAATCGATCAGCAGCTGGGCAATGTTCACCGCACGCCGATTATCCCGTCAGCGAATACAATCATTAGTGAATTACATCGCGTCATTGCTTTAGTTGTATGCAAATCGGTTTGAATCTGTCGGTTTGTAAAAAAATGACTATCTTCCTTCCAAACAACATTTTTGGTTTCAAAACAACAGTCTCATTTATAAATGACTTTTTTTTTCAATTGCCAATAGGGTTGTGTCCAAGATTTGGTTTTTAGCAGTATTTACGAGTAATGGCGCATAAAAAGTATCGAAAATACATGAATTTAAAAACAGCAACAAAATTTGATGTAAAATTACTGAGATATCAATATTTTAAATAGTTAGGTGGAGACACTCATGTCTCCTTCGCACGCACCTTAAATATGGAACGTACGATGCACTATAAGGAAGATGCCGTCACGCTGAGCATATTTCATCCTTTTCTATTACTCCTACCACCAATTTGTTACTTGCTTAGTACTTAACAGATTTTAGAAATCCTTTCTAATTAAAATTATGCATTACGTAACCTTTCTTAACGTAATTTATAAATAATAATAAATAAATTTGATACAGGACTACATAGTGTAGGACGCCTTCCAACCAGGTGGAGTGATGATATCCGAAAAAAGGCTGGTAGCGGTTGGTAGACGTTGGGCTGAAGATCGAGCCCAGTGGCGTGTCATAAGAGAGGTCTATGTCCAGCAGTAGACGTGAATAGGCTGATGATGATGAAATATGACACTAGCTTAAGCCTAAAATAAGGTAATTGTTGCTCTAAGGTTGGTTAAGGTCGCAGAAATTTGCTGGACGTAGGTCTCTTTCAACAGATTCATTTTTCGATCTAAGGGAGAAGCGTATATTCAGCAAACTTATTGTAGATGTAGATACAGAGAAAGGATTGCACTAAAAGATGATTTAAAAAATGATTTGCAATGTATTACTAGTAGTATGTCTTTCATATGTGATAGGCTGGGTATGTACCACCGCAATGTCTGTTTCTCCCGCCGCTTACCAGGCAGTTATTTTTAACAATTTGACACAATATGAGAACATAATAAGGTTTGAATTTAATACGATAATATGTCAATGTCAACCCTCCAAATGAAATAAAATATACAGCCATATAGACACATTTCTAACTCCAAACAAAATAAAGGCAGAGCTTGAGCCACATTTTCTGTAAATAAATTACTATGGAATTAAATATTCCCGTTTGTGGTTGCACGATGCACCGCGTCCCTCGAGAGTGGTGGATCCAATTCATTATTCGTCTGACTCTTTGTAATGGCATATTTCATAAAATGGCGTTAAATTAAATAACCTCTGCATTTGAAGGTTGTAAAAAGGTTAGGATTTATTCATGTCTAAATCAAACCTTTATATTTTCGGTGCTTTCGACCTTTTGTGGTGAAGTTTGTTAGCTCTTTGGATGAGAATTTGTATTATTTTCTCCAAGTCTTACATTTTGTTTTTGTTTAATTAGTTAAGTAAATTAATTGCAAAGTTTTATTGTTATATCATTAGATATTTTAGAAATATTATCACCATAATGCATTCAGAATCTGTATCAGATCAAATACGGTCACAGTCTTTTCTACAATTGAGAGTACGTTTAATTTTGATGATTCTTAATGCGGGTTGGCAGATGTTACAATTCGTATAGATTTTACTATCGCTATCGCTGTTAGTTTTCATCACTACTGCCCATGAGCAGCTAAAATAGCTGACAAAATCAATGTGCAATGGTCTTACAAAATTTCGTTGACCACTCATAGAACACATTGATAATGCTTTATCACACGTTCATAGATCGGATAGTTTTTGTCAACTTTATTAATTGCTATGTATGGCGTGCCAACCATGCCATTCGCCTGATGGTAAGCGACACGACTGCTCATGAATAGTAGCAAAACCAAACAGCACTATGAATTACAAAGCAATGCTTGACATGCCACTACGCTCACATATGTTAAGTCTCAATATGTCCTGTGACTGGATTATAAGGCCTCACCACTTTCAATCGTACTCTCGATTGTAGAGTATGCCCGTGCCCTGCAAAGGGACGTATGTACTATATATGGGCTGATACAGATACAAAATATGTCCTGTAGTTACTCTGGCTACAATGTATTTCAATCCGAAACACAATAGTGAATTTACACTGTTGTTTCACGGGAGAAATAGACATTGTGGTGGTACCTACCCAGATGGCCTTTCACGTATGAGAGATCTACCAGGTGTTGTTTTACCTTTTTACCACACTAAGCTAGTGTGTAAGAGATTGCCTCATTAAACTCGCCCGTATATAATGTAATAAATAAGCTTAAAGAAATAAACAAGTAATGTCAAAGAACTGCGGCAAGTTATGAGTCACGTCTCCATATGCGTGCAAGGCAAATTAACAGATCTCATCAGAAAACTCAATTAAAAACAAGTTAGACGCGCCTGGAGACACGGTGCAGCAGTCATTCTAACACGTCATAAGTTTTTGAAACTAGCTCCGCGATTATATTAAAACTATCGCAAAGGAAATGTAAAGGTGCATTTTAAAATAACTGCAGGGAATGTGGAAATGTACTTATTTTCCAATATTCATTATAATATGTTTACGTTTATCTATCAGACCTTTTTTCTTTTCCACTAAAATAAAGTAGGCATCTTACTCAATAGTTCTTCTAAAGAGATGAATGTGTGTTTACGAATGATTTGATTCTGTCACGTCAGTAAATAATCTAGTGTTGTCTATGAGAAACACAGATGAGAAATGACAATAAATGGAACTGGCGACTTAAAATGCTGCCTAAAATTAAAACTACGCAGAAACATAAGTTCCAAATCTTAATGCTATTCTTGTATGTACCTTTACAAAAAGGCAATATTAGAAATCCCAACAACGATCACGTCACGTCAATTAACAACCTCAAAATCAACAAATTCAAACTATGCTTTAATAAAACTCTTTCCTTAAACAAACTTCATAAAAGCAGGTGGAGTACGGGCACCGAATTACAGAGCCATATAACCCTAAATCAGACTATATGAGGCAATTTTAAAAATTTCGCATCGTCGTATAGAAAACTACACGGACATTCTCGCAGATAATAAATAGTATAATAAACAAGATTAACGATGCATAAGGAGGCACGTTTCGAGGACAGTGATGTAGATGCACATGGACCGTATGGCTGCTATTACACCGCGGCGAATGTGCTTGATTAATTTTATCTGTGTGGACATTAGTTCGGGCAGTTAACGCATTGTTGTGTGAATGGTGCTGGTTTTTATGTATTTTATTTGGTTTTTATCATGTGGGCTTATGTATTAGTAATAAATACTCCGATTGTTTATTTAAAGTGCGCTTAAATATATATGTAAGCAAGAAAATGTGAAATATTGATTAATTTATATCCATATGTTTACAAAATGGTTAATAAACTAATTTAGAATCTCAATTACAGAGTAATAGATTCGTAAATTAACAGTTAGTAGGTTATTTCGTGTTTAAAGTTCATTAACAAAGACCTGAATCTATCAAACATTTCAAAATCAACTTAATTAAAAATACCACCGTCCACATTATTTTAAATATAACTTATACACTTTTTTTAAATATAACTTATACACTTTTACCCTACGGGACATAGGTCGTGTTGCATTAAAATTCTCTCTCAAAGGGCTGTCCCGTGCAAATGCACACACATTTGAATGACACAAAGATTCCCCAGACAACTTAGACAATGTTTTGCGACTCAAATTACTTTCGCCACGTTTGACTTAGTTTTACCGAGATATTACATTAGAAAGAGGGCGAAAATAATCATAATTATGAGATAAATGAATTTGAAACGTGTTTTTATAGAATTATATTCTACAAAAACACGTTGTAGTGATAAATTTAAAATCACTTTGACATCAGCAGCGATAGCCAATGGTTCAAAATTTAGTAGGTAAAACTTTTAAGGGAATATTCATTATTTAGCCTCCGAGACGCAGTTATACATCGGCTCTGAAACGAGAGACCGCGATTTCGATTCCCGCACCGAGATAAATATTTGTTTGATCTGCAATCTATTAAGTAGTGTAGTGTTGATATGTTAAGTATTTGTTCCGGGTGTTTGTGAGAGCGAAAATATCTCGTAGTTTTTGATACCCACGACACGAGACTATCTTGGTTTGAGGTCAAGATTATGCTTGTGACTGGTAACCAATAGTCATATAGGTACTCTTAAATTTATAGATGCTTTATGGAAATCTGATTTAAATTATTGAGCATTAAAAGTAGATATATTACAGCATGAAAATTCTATTAAAATATTGAAAAATTACCTGGTTTTTTTTTACTTGCTTTCTAAAATGAATGTATCTGATGACAAGTATAATATTATCCATGGAATTCAGTATTTTAATCTTTCGTCAATTTTTTTTTCCAATAACGTCAAAAAATTTAATTTCCAGGCATAAATACAACATATTCATTACTTCTTACCTATATACCTTTTAACATCCCTCATAGCTCCAAAAATAACCAAATAAACACGGAAGATTTTTACATAAAATAACTACATATCCTACGTGATTTTACGGAGATATTCTTATTTGAGATCCAAGGCTCTAGGGGTTGCACGTGTGTAGCTTGTAAACTGCGACACCGTATTCTCGTTTCATCATGGAAACTTGCGAAAAAAACCTTTTCCCATTTTACTTTAAATTAACCTTTGGGGCTTTGTTCTGGACGTTATTTTTGGAAAGTACAGTGGTATTCTCTTTTTATGTGTTAAAGTGTTGCTATTGTTATAACGTTTATATTTAGTTATGATGTATTTTTGCCTATAAATATTTCTTTGTTGTCTGGGTGTTTGTGAGACCGAAAAGTCTCTCGTAGTAACTGATACCCACGACACAAGACTCGATCTTAGTTTGAGGCTAGGACTATGTATGTGACTGTTGGGTGTTATTTATTTATTTATATGTTACTTTACGATATTGTCAATCTCATAGGAATTAAAGACATCGAACTATTATTTTTGTACTGTATTGTATTAGCCAATATACATACGTCCCATTGCAAGGCACTGGCTTTGTACAGTTGAGAGTACGACTGAGAGAGGTTAGGCTATATAGTCAACCAAGCTGCCCTAGTGCGAGTTTGCGGACTTTAAATAATATAAAAATTCTCATGATGTTTATTTTCACCGTCATATTGCGGGATGATTGACTTTGACACACACATAAGCCGGAAAAAAAGTGTGTCCTAGGATTTCAACCCACGACTACCGTGAACATGTTGGCAGCCGCGTCTGGTTAATTACCAATATATGTGACCAATATACCACCACGAACTATGTGCATGATGAAAAAATACTTGCTGTTACTAATTGTATGATTAATGGTTACAATAATTAGTCTTCGTGCAAGAATTGTATTTGCGACCTCGCATTTCGGAAGTGGCCATGTCCACTTACAATAATGTGCTTCTTGTATCATGTTACAGTTTAATAATCTTGGTTTAATAACTCAAAGCTCCAATCATATTTTTTCCTATACCTCACCAAACAAACTTGCGAAGAAAAGATGAAAATCACACACACATTACATCACATACACATTTTAAGTTAAACTGCATGACAAGAAGTACGTTTTGCATGCAGTCGGCATCATCCTAAAAATACAACACTTTAAATTTTCATCAAGCATCAAGTCATACCAATACATTTCAAAAAATCACTCAATCCCTGGCCACTCGGATACTCGTTATTTTTTAATGCCGTGCGGTGTGAAGGCGGCCGGCGGTAGCTACATCGCGCATGCCCACTATGCATTCGGCTTAACTTCAAATATTTATACTGGCTCGCTGCTTGCTTTTAAGCAATAAAATTTACATTTTTACAAACAGCGGGGGCTTTTTACTGTTTCCACGTAAGCATTTCGGTTTAAGCGATTTCCGTAATGTAAGGAAATTGTGTGTGAACAATAAATGAGGAAATAGAATCTAATGGTATTGTTTAATCGAAAAAAGGTGCGCGGTGCGATTTTTTTGTACGGGCACGATAAAAATCTACATTCCACTAGAAGGTAAGTATGGTCCAAATAATATATTCGTAAAAGAAAGGTGTTTGCTGAAGATTGGACAAGGGTATCATTCTGGAGAGCGACCAAATAGACCCAATAGATTCTAGTGGGCTATGCATGAATGGATTGATCTACTCTAAACTAGTGACCTACACTGTACGCAACAGTGGTGGAAATTCGAGTTTAGTAAAAGTAGTACCCGGTTTATAGCAGACCATTTCTTTAATGCAATGCATTGCTGGACGAGCTTGCCTTCCGCCTGATGGTAAGCGATACAGTGTTGCAAATGTGATTTTAGTCAGGTTAGTATCCTTTTAATAACTGACCGGACTTTTTTAATAAATTTTGGGACCAGCTTTTCAAACGCCTGTTGGTGAGCGATACGACCGCTCATGGACAGGAGTAAAAACAAATAACATATAAATTACAAAGCATTGCTATTCCACTATATAAGTTCTAAGTAAACCTAAGCAAAGATATAAATATTACTTATGAAAAATAAATGTTTCTTTCTTCTTTCAATGTAACCGAGCATAAGATAAAGTGTATTTGGAATATTTTGTTGCACATTAATTGCAAATAAAATGTTCAGTCTTGAATTTTTGTGCGCTCGACCGAGCCAAGTAATTTAATTTTTATTTACAGAAAATTTATTGTTTTAAACTCAATTCAAAGCATATTAAGCCACCCAAAGGTAATTCCAAAAACCGCTTCCCATCCACGCTTAATCTCCAAAATCCACAATTAAGACGAACAATCAGCAAAATATGAACAACAGTAATTCTATTTGAAATTATAACTGGAACAACGCCAATCCGGACTTTATAACCGGTGGGATAGATCCGGGATTAAAGTGTGCCAGGAAAATCCCAGTACGCTTACACATTGTATCCGATGAATAAATTAAATCAGTTAATGCTCATTCTAATTTGTTGCCGGTAAATATTTATGATTGGGTCAAAATAGTACAGTCTGAATGAGTTATATTCATGATATCGCAAGGGACGGGCAGAGGTGTATTGAGTACGCCTATTATTAAGACAATATGCGAGATGTGTTTAGTCTCTACCTGATCAACTTCTAAGTTAAGGTCTTACTTTACTCATTTCATTAAATAAAAATAATTAAAATATAATACTTAATATTCAAAGTGGAAATGCTTGGGGGAGGCCTATGTTTAGCAATGGAGTGCCTTTGGCTGATAGATGGAATACTTAATACATAAAATATTACTTTACACAAATTATGATGTTCTAGTTATCTCATCTCATAAGCTAGTTTTCACATACAGTTTTCCTACCGTGAAAGCGACAAATAAATTAATTATATATACCCAAATAACTTCTTAGTCAAAGTTGTACGTCTTCGTATGGAAACTTTTGTTTACTTCATATCTCCTCTGCCTATAAAATTAGGCAGAGACTAATGTAATTAGACTTGAGAGAAAAGAGAACGCGACAGACAAAGAAACAAAGAATGACAAAAGGAAAGGCGTAGATAACTTTGAAAAATTAATTATTATTTGATCACTACTTTAAACAAACGCATAAGCAATGTGAAGGCAAAACAAATTCATCAAAATACGAAATAGCTCTGATGTACAACGCAATGAGATTCATAAATATGTATAAACCTATTGGAGAATATTGGCGGGATGCAGGAGCGAAGCGAGGACCAAGTAGGGGCACTGGACCCATTGAACTTACAAAGAGTTCCCAAAATTAATATTAATAAGATTGTTTTATAAACATAAAATATTCCATTGATTAGCTTAATACTGGACCCATTCAACTTACAAAGAGTATCCGCAAAATTAATATTAACACATCAGTTTTATAAACAGAAAATATTTCATTATTTCACATAATACATTCTTTCTTTTTAGCAAGCTAATCAATTATCATTCTGTATCAGCCCATATACGTCTCACTGCAGGGCACGGGCCTCCTCTACAATCGAAAGTACGATTGAGAGTGGTTAGGCCATATAGTCCACCACGCTGGCCTAATGCGGGTTGGCGGACTTACATACCATAGAAATTCTATAAATCGCTATGGTATGCAGGTATTCCTCACGATGTTTTCCTTCACCGTTTTAGTGCGTGGTGATTGACTATCAATACACACATGACTCCGAAAAGTCAGAGGTGTGCCCTGGGATTGGAACACGCGACCACCGTGAACATGTTGGCAGTCGCGTCTAGTCCGTTTACCAACAGGCCACCACGCACTTCATCATTGGAATTAACAAAAAAATACCTAACTTTAGACACGAAAACTTGTTTTCTTACCTTTGTATCACAATTTCAAACCCAAGAGAATTCCATCACTTCCATTTGGCGTTTATCTGATTCGGAAATTATGACTAACAATATTAATCAGGTACTGCCTCTGTAACGTCGTTGTGTACGGTTACAAAGCTGAGGTTTAAGGTTCAAATCCCAGGTCGTGCTCGGGAATCTAATATTTATAATATAATATAACCTTATATTAGATTTTTCTATGCATTATCATTCCGGACTCAGGAATAAGTGCCCGATATGGCAATAGGCTCGCCCCTCGTTGGATGGAACATACAAGGTGAAATGTGGGTGTCCTGGTTGCACTCTGCTTACCCCCTCTAGGAAAAAGGCGTGTGTATGTATAATTAATATATACATAAGGCTTTTCATGATTTTTTTAAATCAATTTTTTTATAATAAAAGTATTGTCCATACTGGCTTGCGATATATATTTTTAAGCACAGACTCATATAATAGTTATCACTTTACTTTTTTTCTCCTTACTTACTTTTCCTTCTGTAGTTTATGTAATGTAATTAGTTCGCTCATTAGGTAGTTGATAAAAGCCCCACTTTAATCCCCCAATTCCGGTACTGAGCGCTAGCAATATTCAAATGCATTCGATTGACTTCGATATTAGGAAACGCTGGATATTGCCTTAGCTATGACAGTTGATATGTCTCAAATCCCTCGCTAGGGGGTTGTATAAACCCCAAATTTAATACCCTTTAGCATCAGAGTAAAACAATCTACCGGATAGCCAAACTGGGAACGGATTGATTAAATGAAGGTTATGAAACCAATAAGCCGAAGATATTTGTGATTTTTTGAAGTTATTTGTATTCTACGTGAATATTAATATAATTGATGAAGAAAAATAGCGTGAGAAAGGGTCTAATAAAAGAAATTCGAAAAGTATGAAATTTTTAAAATGTCTATGTTTCCCGCCAAACAGCAGTGTAAATGCACTGTTGTGTTTAGGTTTAAAGGGCATTGTAGAGTTACTATTGAACATATTGAGACTTAGACTTATGTTTCTGGAAAGCGAGCGCAGTGGTTTGCCAAGCATTATTTGTAATTCATATTTTGTTTTGTTACATGAGCGGTAGTATTAGGTGGAATAGTAAGTACGTCTCGCCATTCAGCGCAATAAAAAAAAACACTAGACTAGTGGTCTAAAGTTTTAATCTAAACAACTATCTACATTTTTTAAGAACCACTCTGTCTTCGATTATCTTACTCAAAAATTGGATCAAGTACATTCCAGGTTCATCCAGAATATTGCTCTAAACTAGATATGACCTTAATTAGTTAATAGGTGCTTCTCAAACATGTTACGAAACAAAAACAAAACAAACATACTTAAACAGAAAATTTACACAATTAAACTTGCGAAACTTTACAACTTGGGATCTCTGAAGCGGGTAAATTATTTATCACACGATGTTTTGTTTCTTGAATTTCAGTTAAAAAAAAAGAGGTTAATTACTCGCGCTTAATGAGTTATACCGACTTTCAAAGACAGTTTTAGATCCATCGTATTTCATCAAAGCTAGATTAGATTTTTGTGGTACCAGATAATATTATTTTGTATGATTCTTATTAAGTGTATCATCATATCAGCCACAGGAAGTCCACTGCTGAACATAGGCCTCCCCCAAAGATCTCCACAATGACCTGTTGGAAGCGGCCTGCATGCAGCGACTTCCTGCAACCTTAGTCAGATCGTCCGTCCACCTTGTAGGCGGGCGTCCGACATTTCGCTTGCCTATGGCCTCCACTCAAGAACCTTTCGGCCCTAACGGCCGTCGGTTCTACGAGCTTTGTGCTTATTAAGTGTAATTAGCCATTAATTATTGTTTAAATTTTCTCTCATTTTAATATTGTTTTTATTGTTGTTTATTAATATGTTTACCTTATTATATTTTTTTATGTATTTGTATAAAATTAGTTTCCTGTTATTCTTCTGTGAAAATGTCAAAACTAATAATCGTTATGTTTACCAGTAAAAATACATATATACAGTAGAATTTTTTAAGTAATTGTAAGCATAATGTTAGTGTTGCATAATAAATAAATTAAATTAAAATTAAGAATAAGGATTTATTTCCTCCTAGTGTTGCTCCACTGCCTCGATTTATGAGAGGTCGTATCGTTTACCATCAGACGAACGACTTGCTCGTCTCGCCATTCATTGCAATAAAAATAAATAAGTTTGAATAGCGATAGTACTTAACCTACCACGTAAGCGACAGTATTATGCAGGGCTTAATATTCTCTCTGACATAATGAAACATCGGAGCAAGACAATAGCCAAAAAGTACATATTACATACTGAGATACATAGAACCGTCAATTCAAGGCGCCCTCTGGCGTTAAGTAAGAAAACAATCTAGCACGCTTAAGGGAAGAAATAGATATATAAATATAAAATATTAAAATACACACACATACATACAATACACCATTTACATAAATATAGGTAGGTATAGATAGCGCGCGAGTTGAATGCAGTCGGGGCCTGAGGTGCGGAGCGGGAGCGTTTCTCCCCGCCGTCCGCACGCTTCACCTCGCACGCCTGCAATTTAGTGATGTGCTGTCCTAGCTAATTGTACGCTTACCCTGTTATCGTGTTAATAATCAATTTGCAATCCGTGTTATTAGTTTTATTGTTTTTAATCATTCATAATGACTGATCCGATTCCATCAAGTTCTGTAACAAAAAAAACCGTTCATCGCCAAGCACGAGAAATGGTGAATGGTATTTTCTTTAAACAATGCTTTTTTGCAATTTTTTTATAATTTGTTTTATTTTATTTTGATGTATAAAATCATCACTTATTAAAAATGTGTGATAATTATTACCTAGTTTTTTTAATTATGTTAATCTAGTGTGAAATTTAAGTTAAAACGATGTTAAAATTTATCAACATACTTATTGTGGTCATAAATAATTAGGTCACAGCACTACCTTTCCTAAGCTCTGCATTCAACTCGCGCGCTATCTATATATACCTTCCTAACTTTTACTAAAGAGGCGAATGGACAAAATATTTCTCAGCTAGGCTCTAGTTACATACATACATACACAAACTCACGCCTATATCCCAGAAGGGGTAGGCAGAGGTGCCAGGGCACCCACATTTCGCCTTGTATGTTCCGTCCCACAATGTGATAGGTGGCGAGCCTATCGCCATATCGGGCACAAATTCCTGACTCTGAGCTGATAATGAATAAAAGAATCCAATATCACATTGCCCAACCCGGGATTCGAACCCGATACCTCAGCTTTGTAACCGTACCTTAGTACAACTACGCGACCGAGGCAGGCTCTAGTTTAATTACTATTTAAAAAAATCAATTACCTACCTATGTTTCGATAAATTATTTCTATGCATACATAAAAACCACGAGATAAAATCAACGTTTCAATGAATAACCTATTAATTACCTCGAGTGAAGTTTGTTCAAGCTTCATACATATTCTAAGAATACGGAAATAATGAAGCGAATGTTTAATTAAATCAAATGTATTGCGTAATAGGAATTTTCTGTTAACGGATCTTACATTTGATCCCCTTTATATGCAGAATGTTTTAGACACCACCTATTTTTATACTCTCTATATTAGCATAATTTGTATGTATGGGAAGAAAGGCAAGAAAAAACAAAAGCTTTTCCTTGCAACAAGCTTACATTAAAAACTTTTTACATTCAATGAACAGATAAACAGAACAAACCACAGATCAATAATTAAAAGTATTATGGAAATATAAAAAATAAAGTTTGTATTAAAAAATTAAATATAAAACAATCAAAAATATTCCTTTCATTAAAATAGTGATAGAAAAAAATATGGAAAAAATCACATACTTTTTCCGTCTAATTTACATTACTTTTAGTAAGTAATGCCTTGATGAAGTGAACTGGCAAAATTATAATCGTGAGCCTTAAGGTCACACATCTTTGACCTTCCGGAGTTGTTTGAAGTCAATTATCACGTACTTTAACTGTGTAGTAAAACGTCTTGAACTTTGTATGTCGTAGAGGCCTTTAAAAGGATGTTAATAACATGTGAAGTCAGCCAAACTACATAATAATCATTACATAGTATAAAACGAAGTCGCTTTCTCTGTCCCTATGTCCCTTTGTATGCTTAAATCTTTAAAACTACGCAACGGATTTTGATGCGGTTTTAATAGATAGAGTGATTCAAGAGGAACGTTTATGTGTTTAATAGCTGAGCCGGGCCGCTAGTATTCTATATTTTGGACTGTGGCCTTACCCCCCTCGACCGTGGAGGAACAGTCTGTGGTAGGGATAGGCTGTTTATAAGTAAATTGATTTATTGATTGCTGTTTTTTTTAATTGTAATGAATGCCGAAACAACCGTGCCATTCGTCTGATGGTAAGCGATACGACCGCTCATGAACAATGGCTAAACAAACAACATCATGAAGTACAAAGCAATGCTGGGCATTCCATTCCTCTCGTCACAATGAGGAAAAGGATGTTAGGTCTCAATTTGTTCAATTACTCTGGCTACAATATCCTTCATACCTGAACGCAGCAGTTGATACACAGCTGTTTGGCGTGAAAAATAGACATTGCTTTATTAAGTTATTTTTGATCCTATGATAGTGAATTTATCCTACCCTTTTACAACAATTTTTATCATTTTATTTTAGGTGTAAAATAACACATTAAAAAACAAGTTAAAATAAACACTATTGTATACAAAGCTTAGCGTTGGACACGGGAAATTGCCAAAAACATTCAATGTACACATGCATTTTTTTGATAGCATTGTTGCTGGCGAAACCTGTCAACGGGCTTTGCATGTGAAAAATTGTGTGCTCAATTTGTATAGACATGGTGTACGCGAAACTAAGCGGTTCCGACACTCCAATGTGTTGGATATATTTGTATGTTTTTTGCAAATTTAATTAATTTTGTTTGTACTTGGTATTATACAATAGAAGATATACACAGAAAAACATCTGAAGAGCCATTGTATATTAATATTGTCGTCTTAATTGTAGAGAAAGTCAATCAACTGTCAATATTATAATTATGAAAGACTAATTCTTTAAAATATATGTATATATTTACTGGTGGTAGGTGTCTCATATGTGAGAAGCCGCCTGGTTAGGTATGAACCACCGCAACATCTATTTCTCCCACCAAACAGTAGTCTAAACGCACTGTTGTGTTTCGATTAGAAGGCTATTGTAGCCAGAGTAACTACTGGACCAATTGAGACTTAATATTTTATGTCTCGGGATGGCGAATGCTAAGCATTGCTTTGCAAGTCTACGTGTTGTTTGGTTTTGCTAATGCTCATGAGCAGTCGTATCGCTTACCATCAGGCGAAGGGCATATTCGTCTCGCCATTCATTGAAATAATGTATATTTATTATGTATATTATTGTACGGGTCTATGTACAGCAGTTGACTCATATCATCATCATATCAGCCACAGGAAGTCCACTGCTGAACATAGGCCTCCCCCAATGATCTCCACAATGACCTGTTGGAAGCGGCCTGCATCCAGCGACTTCCTGCGACCTTAGTCAGATCGTCCGTCCACCTTGTAGGCGGGCGTCCGACACTTCGCTTGCCTGTACGTGGCCTCCACTCGAGAACCTTTCGGCCCCAACGGCCATCGGTTCTACGAGCTATGTGCCCGGCCCACTGCCACTTCAACTTGCCAATCCTATGGGCTATGTCGGTAACCTTGGTTCTCCTACGGATCTCCTCATTTCTGATTCGATCTCGTAGGGAAACACCGAGCATAGCCCGCTCCATGGCTCGTTGAGTGACTTTGAGCCTTTTAATGAGGCCCACAGTGAGAGGCCACGTCTCGGTGCCGTATGTCATCACTGGTAACACACAACTACCGAAGACTTTCGATTTTAGGCACTGAGGTATTTTGTACGAGAAGACGTCGCGAAGTTTCCCGAACGCTGCCCAACCGAGTTGGATTCGACGATTGACCTCTCTCTCGAAGTTGGACCTGCCTAACCGGACCACTTGTCCTAAATAGACATATTCGTCTACAACTTCGAGAGTCGAGCCCCCAACTCCAATGGGGGTGGGCACAACATGGATATTCGACATGATCTTCGTTTTATCCATGTTCATTTTAAGACCCACCTGTTGGGAAACTCGATTAAGGTCTTCGAGCATAGTGCTAAGGTCTTCCAGCGATTCTGCCAAGACTACAATATCGTCGGCAAATCGAAGGTGAGTAATATACTCGCCGTTGATGTTGATGCCGAATCCTTTCCACTGCAAGAGCTTGAAAGCATTTTCCAGCGCGGCAGTGAACAGTTTCGGAGATATGACATCTCCCTGTCTCACGCCTCTCTGTAGTGGAATAGCCTTCGTGCTCTGATCCTGTACTCGGACCGACATGGTGGCGTTGTTGTATATACACCTCAACACTTCGATGTACCGATAGTCTATGTGGCACCGCTGAAGAGACTGTAGCACAGCCCAGGTCTCGATCGAATCAAAGGCTTTCTCATAGTCCACAAACGCTAAACAAAGCGGCAAGTTATACTCCTCAGTTTTTTGTATAACCTGCCGTAGCGTATGAATATGGTCTATGGTACTAAAGCCTTTTCGGAAACCGGCTTGTTCGGGAGGCTGGAAGTCATCAAACCTGCCTTCGAGACGATTTGTGATGACCCTTGAAAACAACTTATAGACATGGCTCAGGAGCGAGATGGGCCTGTAGTTCTTCAGCAAAGTGTTATCACCTTTTTTGAAGAACAATACCACCACGCTCCTGCTCCATGCCTCCGGCGTTGAGCCCTCGAGGAGAACGGAATTGAAGAGCCTCTGAAGGACTTTCAGTACCGGCGTTCCGCCCGCTTTCAGAAGCTCTGAAGTGATTCCGTACTCACCCGGCGCCTTGTTGTTTTTAAGTTGTTTGAGGGCCATCTCAATCTCAAACAGGCTGATGTCCGGGATATCATCGCTAAAGTGTCGGATTAACTCGGCTCTCGGGTCTTCGGCCGAGCTAACAGTAGGTTCAGCAACCGAGGTGTAAAGCTGTCCGTAGAACCTCTCGATCTCTCTTAATACCTCTGCCCTAGTCGATACCGCGCTGCCATCATCCGTTTTCAGCCTAGACAACTGGCTTTGCCCAATAGACAAGTCTCTTGCAAACACTTTGGAGCCTCCGTTCCGCTCAATTGTCTCCTTAATGCTCACAGTATTGTGAGCACGGACATCGTGTCGCAAGGACTTCCAGATCCGTCTATTGAGCCGCCGATATGCTTCGGCGTCAACGGAAGACTGCAGCGTCAAAGATCGACGTTCGGCCATGAGGTCAAGAGTGTGGATCGAGAGTTTTTGTGGTCTATCTCTACGGCGAGGTCTAAAATACTTAGATCCCACCGTATGGACAACTTCTACCAAACCGCTGTTTAACTCGTCCACTGCAAGGTTTTCTTTTAGACAATCAAAGCGATTTGTCAACTCGAGTTGAAAGCTCTCGGGGTTTTGGATATGGGCGCGAGTAGGTCGGAGCGTAGACTTCATCAAGCGGCGCCTTTCTAATTGGACGTTGATATTCAATGTGCCCCTAACCATTCGGTGATCACTACCGGTTTTCACCCTGTTGATCACAGAGACATCACTGAACATCCGTCTATTCGTCGTCAAGATGAAATCTATCTCATTTCTCGTAGAACCGTCAGGACTCAACCAGGTCCATTTCCTGTGAGGCGGCTTCTGGAAAAAAGAGTTCATCGCGAAGAGTCCCTCTTTTTCCAGAAAGTCGGCCAGCCTCTGACCCCTGAGGTTCCGTTGCCCATGTCCAAATTGCCCCACTTTCAACTCTTCATCGCTTCTCTTGCCCAACTTTGCGTTGAAGTCCCCCATAACAACATTGAAGTAGGTTTTGGAAGTATGTATGGCCCGACTTATGTCCTCATACATCTCCTCTACTTCTTCATCTGGGTGTGTCGAGGTCGGCGCGTATACCTGTATGACCTTCAACGAATATCTTTTAGATATTCTGAGTATAAGGTATACTACCCTGCTCGACACACTTTCGATGGATACGATGTTGTTAATGAGAGACCTGTGGACGAGAAATCCGACACCTCCTCGGGACTGTTGGTCGTCCCCCCGGTAGAAGAGCAGGTTACCAGACTTCAGGGTTATCGTATCCTCCCCGATTCTTCGGACTTCCGATAACCCCAGAATATCCCAGTGTAACCCGCTCAATTCTTCTTCCAGTTCGACAATCTTCTCGTCTGTCCTCAAAGTGCGTATGTTGTGTGTTACCAGGGCCAGTCGTCGTCGGGGGTGGTAGCCGGGGCCAACCCGGGGATTCTTAGCACCCCCTGCCCCACCGTAACCATGGCTGCTAACATCGCCAGGAATAGTGGGGCTGCCGGGGACTGGGGGCCTGGTCCATTTTTGTGTCGCCATTGAGGGGTAATTTGCCAGTACTCGCCACGCTTGGCAGGCGGGTTGGCGAGCGCAGGAGGGGACTCGCGCTGACGACGCTGCTGCCCATCATCAGCGGGGGAAAGGAAATAGGGTTAGTGAGTAGAGGATATAATGGGAAAGGAGAGTATGGCCTGTAGGAGTGGATACTGCAGTCATGGAAGGGAATGTTTGTAGTGACTGCAGTAGCTCGGGGGGCCGAGGTCGCGTACTCGTAGCACCTATTCTAGGACAGGCCATGACCACTAGATAGGAGCACCCCTGACCCTACAGCAGTTGACTGCGATTTGATAATTCAACATCAGATGAAACTCAACATAGTATGATCACTATTATCTTTCATACTTGTCCACATCTGGATTAATTACTCGACTTGACTGTCTCAAAGCCTCAATCTCAAAAACACGCCTGTCTGCGTTCTGTCCTTCCTATCCTTCCAACTATCAACTTTCTACTTCCCACAATATTTCCAAACCACCCAAATAACTCAACTTCCCCAAACAAAAGAACCTAATCAAAACATCGACAATATAACCCAATCGAAAAACGGGTCAATAAAATTCAACAACCCTGCGTATTTCCCACGCGCACACAATTTGTTCGGCTTATACACACTGACAGGTAATCACGGCATCGGGATAGTAACGAAAATAATCTCTCAACGTGTCAGCGCCATCTTTATTGGCACATGTCAATAAAACCTTTCCAAGTTCCGACCGAGTATTAAGATTCCCATGAATACCAAATATTAATGTGATGGCTGACATACACATTTGTAATTCAGAATTCGATTTTTTTGTTCTATTATTTGAAGTGGAGGTCTTACCCGTGTGCCTTGAGTTCTGAGAATAATATACCTGTAGTATCCATATTTTCCTTTGTTATTTTTTTTTGTACTGAATAAAGAAAACATTATATATTATCATTGTTGGAAAAGGTGATTTTCTTTCTCATTATTATTGTATTACTGCCTCGGTGGCGTAGTTGTACTACGGTACGGTTACAAAGCTGAGGTCTCGGGTTCGAATCCCGGGTTGGGCAAAGTGATATTGGATTTTTCTATTCAGTATCAGCCCAGAGTCAGGAATTTGTGCCCGATATGGCGATAGGCTCGCCACCTATCACATTGTGGGACGGAACATACAAGGCGAAATGTGGGGTACCCACATGGCACCTCTGCCTACCCCTTCTGGGAACAAGGCGTGAGTTTATGTATGTATGTATGTATTATTGTATTATTTGGAATGTAATTTACTTTACTATGCTTTGTACAACTTAAATAATAATATTGTTGAATTTATAGAAGTTAGCTATTCTAGACACTTTGCTTTGGACAATTTTATTCTTGCACCTCTGACGTAACATCTAACCATAAGAATTCGCTATCGGTTCTCAAAATACATAGATCTTTACAATAAGGCTTTTAAACCGCTTTGAACCAGCCTCCAACAGAATCCTCAAATGACCATCCGTTATAAACAGCAAATACACAACCAAATGTTTCTTATTCAACAAAACAAACTATAAACGGAAATTCTGAATTGTTACCGTTGCAATTCTTTTAAAACTCCACTTTTGTGTTTAATGCCTTTGTTTAACTCGGCAATGGTTTCTACAATTTAAATTTTATACTCCAGTCACTTTTCATAACTTAAGTTTGAAAGGAATGCATTTTGTTACACGGTAAATCCAGGGCCGTCTTTACCTATGATGGGGCCCTGGGCACACAAAAAATTGGGGCCCTTTTGAAAAATAAAAAAAATATTTAATCTAACATTTATCTACTATGATCATTTCATATTGCAGTCAATCTTGTCGGAATTGTCCCTTTCAAAGGGATGTAATGTAAGAAACTGTATGAAGTCTCTAGATCTTTCTAGGTTAGCTCATTACACAGGCTCACTAAAATGTTTTTATTAGTGAGTACTGACTACCAATAAAATGGTTAAAAGTTTTTTTTTTAAATGATGTATTATTTGCGATTGTTTTTTATTTATTTATATGGTATTCATCTTCATCCAAAATAATTTCGTTTTTAATCGACTTTAAAAAAGGAGATTATGTATTCGATGTGTATGTATGTAATTTCGTCAGAGTTGCATAGTTTTTGGATATATTAGTCTATACCAGCGCCAGAACACGATTTTCAAATTAAAAATTATATGCATGTTTGTATATTTGTCCACGCATATCTCAAAAACTATAAGACGGATTTCAAAAAATATTTTTGCTTTCGATTAGATATACTTAGTCCAACTTAGGAGTTGTATAAGTTTCATCAAAATCGATTACTTAGTTTTTGAGATAAAGCAGGAGTGTCCAACTTTTTTCAGTTCGCGACATGCATACATGTTGACTATTTTGTCGCAGCGTTCTAACCTAGATAGGTAAGGGTAATAAATTTCGATTACTACAACAGAAATTAAAAAAAAAAAGAAATAGAAAATAATTTAAAAGAATTAACCGTGTTCAAAATTGTAATAAAAAGAGAGAAATACAATGAATCTTTTAATAAAACTAAAATACCTAAATAAGCCAACCAATTTTTGAGGTCGGTACTGGCGTTAAAGTTTAAGATCAGCGGAGCCCCACGGTTCTACTTGCATAGTTCGTAACGTGATGTTATAAAGCTTAATAGTAGTCGACGAACTCCATAGATCATATTTTTTAAACATCATACAACAGCATATAATCTCAACATTAAATATTTAAAGAATATGTTCCACTTCCAAACCGCAGCAAAAATCAAGGACGTGGTAATTGAGAAAATATGGAAATATGGATTAATGATTGTGAAGCAGTAGATCTGGGTTATAGAAACCACGCTTTACAGACTTCAAAAATAGTAAGTAGTAACTTAGGTATTATTTCGATTATTTCATATTGAACTGTTTTTTTAAAGTGCAATTATTGTCAGTCGGTAGCGTAGGTAACTCTATACTATTTGAGTCCCGTGGCAAACTCATCGGATAGCCCCCCCCCCCCCCTTACTATAAAACACTTAACTATATAAATTCTATGAATAATTATCCAAGAATTGGTAAACAATGCAGCGAATTGTTGATTGTATCTTACTAATTTTATCAACCAATGTTACATTCCTTCTCTGCTTACGGCATCTCGGGCCGAGGACCCCTTCGGGCCTGAGGCCTTTCAAGCTCGGGGCCCCCTTGAACCGGGGGCCCCCTACATTGGTGTCATACAAATATTTTTATGATGCATACATACTACCTGCAAAGTATAATTATTATTTCTGTGACAGAGAACACATTTATAGCATTTTACTTTTAGTTTGGAGGGATCTCTTTTAGGGTGTGGAGTTATATTATCACTAATCTACTAAAATAGATGATGATTACTTCTTACAATTTCGTAAATATACGTACATAGGTGATAGGAGTTATGAAACGTGTGAGTAAATGTGTGAGGAAAATTTTCGGTTTGTATTTTTTTTACACTGGCTCTTCTTCGGGGCCCCCTGAGGATGGGGGCCCTGGGCACGGGCCCCGTGTGCCCTTAGTGTAAAGACGGTACTGGGTAAATCATAAGCGACTGGAAAATGGCAAATGCGCAGATATTTTTGCTATTGGTTGGGTGTTGAATTAAAAAATAGTATACAGAATGTATTGGGGCCGAAAAATATAGTACGAGTATTAGTGGCATGTTACGTCCGTGTAAATAAATGCAATAGTTTAATTATCTTAACAATCATCTTCATCAACCAGAATAAACCAGCTAACTTTATAAATTAACTTTTAAATGTAATGATTGCCAAATAAAGGAAGTTAAAGTCACTGATCGGATGACTAAAAAATACCTCAGGCCGCCCCGTGACCACGAAAGCTATAAAATAATCGAAGCGTCGGGAAATGATTAAAATAAATAACAAATTAAACGGTTATGTTGAAATACTTTTAATCCTTAATTTTCTGAGTAACGCAATGTAATGCGAATAAACAATCGACTGATTGTAGCGGTCAATGACATGCTTCTGTGAAATATTGTATATGATTTGTGAAACGATCTTATGAATTGACGTACAATTCAATTACCGTAATTAAATGTAGCTTTACTGATGTACTATTATCACTATCTGCCAGCTAAAAAACATCCTACCACACGAGTCCCTCGCAATTTACCTTTACATTGCTGGTTTTAGCCACGTGGACTCAATATCAAGCAATTCATTACCAGCATGACCGTTAGTGTATAACATTTAACATTATGAACCGAGCACCCTCGTCAGCGAAACTAATTAAGGCCGCCCGACCGATGCGACCGGCTCACCGCAAATTATCGAACTATCGACTTACAATGTCTACTTAAGGCCGACGAGAGTAATTATCTGTTTTATTGCTAATTCTAAAACAGGGGAGGTCTCGAAATTAGGTCTTGAAGACTTAAAGTCGACATAAGATTATTTTTTATCTAGGGCTAAGTTCTAACGCTGTAGGAAAACATCGTAAAGAAACCTGAATTCCAGCGCCATCTCGTATATTACCAGCGAAATGAAGTGGCCTAACCCTTCTTAATCGTACTCTCTATTGTAGAGAAGGCCTCCATATAGGGGCTGATACAGTACAATACAGGAATGAGTTTTATAAACAAGTTCCCTAAGTTTCTTTCTTCGTATGACCGGCATAGGTTCAATAAACAAATATTTCGATACTTTAAATTTATTGCCTGCAGCAGAATCATTGTAAAGCTGGTCACGGGTTCAGATTCTGGGTCGGACAAAGTGATGTTGGATTTTTTTATTATTTACTAGCGGCCCGGCCCAGCTTCGCCCGGGTGCATATAGATTTCTCTACAATAATATGCACGTATTATACACATAAACCTTCCTCTTGAATCACTCTATCTATTAAAAAACCGCATCAAAATCCGTTGCGTAGTTTTAAGCATACAAAGGGACATAGGGACAGAGAAAGCGACTTTGTTTTATACTATGTAGTGATCAGCCCGGAGTCAGGAATTTGAGCCTGATATGGCGATAGACTTCGCCCCAGTCACATCGTGGGACGGGAAATACAAGGTGAAATGTGGGTGTCCTAGCTGATCCTCTACCTACCCCTTCTGGGAAAAAGGCGTGAGTTTATGTATGTAACTAAAGTATTAAATTCACACAGTACTTATAATATTGGACTAACAATGGCTGATTAGACCATTGTCTAATAGAAAATAGACGTGAAACGACTTGGGTGTGGTGTTTCGTTTGGTGAATGAGATTTCCGGAACAAAATGCCCTTTTCTCATGTAGTCATATTTCCTAACCTTTCCCCACTCGCAAGGAAAACCGGTCTACGTGTTGTAGGTGTCTTTGAGGGAAGGTCGTCACATGCTAGGTAAGACCTTTGAACATTAGACAGACTAAAACTAAATAAATACTAGAACAATAGCATTATGATTAATTTTCAAAAAAGAAAATCAATTCATTTAAGAGCTTCCAATAATATTTTTTCACAGCATGTACATAAGATTTTAAAGAGTGCATTAAAAAATCCAATTCCACTTAAAAATACAAGAATATAACGTTTTATAAATTGAACAGCGTTCGCGTCGACCCGTTGAAAATTAATTTGTACAAAAAATCGTGGGCGTCAGATAGTACAATAAACAGAATTAGTCTACGTATAATAGGGAATATGCACCAGACTTCAAAAAGAGTCAAAATATTTTTTTTGTGTTCTTTATTAATATAAAAATATACCTTAAAGATATTTTTTAAATTTATCAACTCTAACGGCCGATGCCAATAATCAATCGAAAAAATTAGATTGAAATCAATCTGTTTTGTTGTCAATTGTTTTCTACTTTTCGATTGGTCTCCTGTCATGTTGCCATAGTTTTTTCACTACTGAGATTGATTATTGGCAATATAGTATCAGAAAAACGATTGAGCTGTCAATCTAAAACGGCAATTTTTGGATTGGGATTGTTTATTGGCAGCGGCTGTTAATCGGTAAAATAAATACTTAAAAAATGACATTTCAAATTTGCCGCGTATTTTTTCCGAAACGCGATCTATTGCTTGAAAAGGAAAGTGACGACAATGGTCACGTTTTTATGAAGTTTTAGCTTATTGAGTGTATTGTTTTACGTTTGTTTATGAGTTATTTTGTACTTTCTTTATACTATTAAATAAAATTGATTATTTTGACACGAAATACAGTTCTGTAGCAATTCATGAAAGAAACTTAATCCAAATAATGCGTTGTTCATATCGTGACCTCTGACGTCATAGCGAGTTTGCGCCAATATGGCGTTTAATTGCTTCGAAACTGATAGCAGTTTTGATTATTTTTTTGTACTTTTTTGATGGATATTTTCAAAGACTTATATTTTTTCCGATAATGTAATAACATGCAGAATTGATTAAAAATATAAAAAAATGACATGCATATTCCCTATTGTATGAAGTACATGGATTGATAACTTTGGATAGTCCAATTCATTTAAATTGTAAGCAGTCTATTGTAAATCTTTATTTTTATTTTGGCAGAAATAAGGCACTTGATGACGTTATACGTTTTGAAGGGAAACCAGAGTAAGGCAAATGATGACAAATGTATTGTTATCCTAATAGTGTTTTTTGCTGTTGAGCATGCCGTTTGCCCGATGGTAAGCTTTGCAACCGCTCATGAACAGTACCAAAACCAAACAAGACCTTATATTACAAAGCAAAGCTTGGCATTCCACTGCGCTGGCCATCCTGAGACATACAATTTTCTTCAATCCGAAACACAACAGTGCGTTAACACTGCTGTTTGGTGGGAGAAATAGACGTTGCGGTGGTACCTACCCAGGTGGCCTCTCACTAATGAGAGACTTAACACCAGTGATATTTATGGAGATTTCCTTTTTTACATACTGTTAGAGAAATAATCGACCTTTGGATTTTACCTACAACTGACATCCTAACATCCACAACATTATAGGAATACTTCCCTTAAGTTAAACTGAAGGTACATTTGTCAAAAATCTCTAAGTCCCATCGATGTGGATCGCAAAAGATACTTGCTCCCGAACAATGATTTCCGATCCAATAAAACACAATCCGAGCACTGCAGCTAAGTTATTTAAGCTTACGTTTACACAGCTGTTACTTAGCCGAGTTAATATTCTAAAGCATTATTGTGAACAGTGTCGGCCATTGTGTCCATAGAACGGTTAACGAAGCCTGAGGTCATGTGGCAAATTCTTAACATCGAGGTGCTTTGGTGCATTGTTGTTCCAATAGGATATTGTTTGGTAAATGGATATTCTTGGAGCTTCTAGAAGGATTGTTGTGATTTGATAAATGAGAACTAGTAGCCAATTTTACGATCAAAAATTGTCGAGGCTTTAGGTGTTACTGAATTGTTTCGAAAGTGTAGAAATATGTTGATGCTTTTTGTAAAGAAGATATGTAAGAAAAACTAAATATAAGTTTTGCGGTTGCTTGAAAAGTTCAGTGTAATATTACAGTTTGTTCTCTAAAATAACCCTAGAATCGATGTTTTAATAAAAAAAATACCGTATGTAAGTGATTCTAAATTACCCTGATGACATCAAAATTATTTCACGTATTGCCTAGTGCTTTATTGTCCATAAATGTAATACACCTTCTAATAATGTGAAACAATACCTGATACAGAAGTAACACCTATATTTTACGTCTACAATAAATATTCCTGACTACAACGGAGCTAAAAAGTTGGATCCCAGAACTAACTGTTTACTCCAAGCCGGATAGCGTGTTGGCACAATTTTCGTTTCACTAACAGAAACAAGTGTTGCTTTTAACTTCCCAACTTTTCTTGTGTAAACATTGAACATAATTAAAATCGAAACAGCCCCTGTCTAAAAATACTGGCGGAAAAATGGCGTGCTCTCTGAATCTCCTTGATTGTACAAATTATAAGCAAACTTTGTTGAAGAAATTTAAATGTCTAATTTATTTACTGAGTCAACTTCAGGGTGGGTCCGTTTTGTGATTGAGGCTTTTTTGGAATGTTTTATGTATTTTTAATATAAAATGTATGAATTAGCGAACGTCATATCTAATAATTAGTGTCTATGATCACCGCTATTTGGAAATACTATCTACATAGCAAGATTGGAAATGTATAAGCTGATATAAAAATTAACATAAAAAATAAAATAAAAAAATTGAAGTAGATTTACAAAATGAGGAATAGAATATATTCTCTGTATCTATCTTTTCAGCTACAAAAAGTTCATTGCTGTTTTAATATTATGTAGTATATCCTATAAAAATAAATATAATTGTTACGAAAGTGAAGTCTTCGAAGCTTCGGGATTTATAAATTAATATAAAATATTACCAAAATAAAAACGATTTATCTTACGATTTATTTTACTATAAATTGTCAGTTATTTCTCGGTTCGTTCGGTTCTAAAGAATCACCTCGTCAAACTAAAATGTAGGATACATCATGGCAAGAAATTGAAGTGAATACACTAGATACCTGCAACTTAATAAATAAAAAAGAACTACCAAGCAACATTTTAAAAACCCACAATAAAGCAAGCTCCAAACATTCCCAATCCTCAAAAGAGTTAAACAAATTAAAGGAGTACATGAAACATTTCTATATTTACTAATTAAAAAGTAATTGTATGGGACGAGGCTGACTCTAAATGGAACGACCTTTAATTAAGGTCTGTTGCATGTACCCTTCGCAGACGTATGTCGAGCTACCCTTCTCATTGTTTGTGACACGGCGAGTTATTACTATGTGTATTCGATGGTAAATGCTGGGAAACTTGTCTTAGTTTCATGAGAGAATTTCTCTAGATTCACAAATAGTTTAGAAGGCTAGCTGTAAGAATTTTTCAATTTAATAAATTCAAACTATGCTTAAAAATTACATCTTAGTTTGATGACAGAATTTCTGTAAATTCATAAATATTTTAGACGACGTAAATAAAGTTTTTATTAATTTAGTAAATCCATATTATGCTGAATAATATGCTTTGTTGTGCTGGTCCCCTGGCACTGCAGAGGTCCATGAGCAGCGGTAGCCGCTTACCATCAGGTGGGCCGCTAGCTCGTCTGCCCACAAATACAATAAAAAAAAACAACAAAAATTCGCAAAAATTATAACTGGAGACTGTCCCGCCCTCACACCCACCACTGCAACTCCTGTAAGCCAAGATCAACAGTGGCACGCAATGTAATGACACCGAGCATTGAAGCTCGGTAAGTCTCCGGGAATGTCTAAATTGTCTTTAAACCGCAAGGAAATCAATGAGAAAGTTTAATTAATAGGAGGAGTTGGAAAAATTATAAGTGGAAATATATAAATATAGTATTAGAACTAGAATAATTAATGAATCGCGGCAGAAAGAAGGCCACAACCCTAGTAAAAACAGGAAGATGTTATGGCAATCAATTTAAGAAATAATAATTTTAAATCTCGTGATTGTGCAAGTAAAGAAAATAAATTAGAAATTAGTTATTAGGCTGAAAAAGTCCAAAAACAACGAATAAAAATATATAATTGAAGTATTTCCGTGAGGGTTTCGCTTAAAAATACACTTTTCTTTTGAGATTGAATTACTTACCCTGAGAATGAAACTTAATTAAGAGTTGATTATGAAGTTATATCAAATCTTCCATGAATGCCCTTCGCAAATCATAAAGACCTTTTAATTATTTTCCCCAAAATAAATTTGTCTTTGCTTTACAAAATACCCATTCATATATAAAGTGCTCTGGAAATTATAAATAAGTGTCAATAATCAATTTGCCGGTCTGTTCAACTATATTCCACAAATAGTCGAACGAGAATTGAATTATGTTTCGTAATATTCTAAACAACAACAATCGTTAGTATTGAGGACATTAAAAAGCAATTTAAAAATGTAATTACTAACACCGAATGTCTGCCTTAATTATTGTTCTCAGTGAAGGAACAATACATATTGTTTTAAATACATTAATATTTTTATGGTTTTGGAAGGTTGGTTTAAGTGAATAGGATTACTTTGAATAACATTATTCTGAATTATTGTACTCCAAATTATACATCGTTCTTCTATCTCTCTTAGTCTGGCCGGTCTCTCATGTCTTTCGTTTGGTTAGTCCATCTTGTTGGATAGACGATATAGAGGATCAAAAATAGCAAGAAGACGCTTACATACGGAAAATGATAATCTTCACCAAAGAAATTCCCGAGCTCAAAGCTGGCTTCTTGCTTAAAATCAAAGCTTTCTTATCCTCATCATTATTAGCCCTTGGCACTGAACTGATATTGGCATCTTATTTCCTATGGTCAAATTTAATCCTTGAATTTTATCATCTACAATACAAAACAATAACTTTTTATTGTAACCAAAACATGGAAATACAGTCAATAAAAAAAGCAATAACAATATTATTACAATGGGCGGTCTTATCACTATAGGCGATATCTGCCAGACAACCGTGGGATGGACAGTATCAGGAATAGTCGTAGACGCTATTTACTAAGATTATCAAACAATATACCCGAGAAATCATGGAAAAGGTTACAACCTAATGTGTGATTATATTGTTTATCTGTAAATATTTATATTACTACAAGAGTTGTTTATTAGCTGGCCGGCTGCTGGCTAGCTGTTCCTGGCTTGGTTTCTAGCCTAACAATTTCCCTCTCTTTCAATGCTTTATTGTTGTTATTAATGCTCGAAAGAGATTTTTTTATGGCAATTAATTGTGAGACGAACATGCCGTTCGTCTGATGGTAAGCGATACGACCATCATGAAAAGTAGCAAAACCTTGAATTACAAGGCAATGAGAGTTAGACACTGTTTAGCAAAACACGTGTTTAAATCGTGTTTAAAATTATTTTTTGTAATAACACCGAGTGAGTTTTTCTCCAATAGTAAGGGTGCGTCACATGTCACACAGCTCCAAGTGGATATTGTTTACCCTGGTACATGAACCTAGGAAATAACCACATGTAACGCGGCTACCGGTCTATATGTACGTACACAAAGAACCACTTCCATTACGTGCTTTGTTCTAATTTATGTGACACTGCGCGTTGTCGGCGAGTTATGGAAAACGTTTTTTTTTTTTATTTCCCTTTGCGTACCTTTTTGTGTCATCTTTTTTTGTGGTATTAGCTTTGCAAGAATCTTAGATAAGATAGATAGTTGGACGTTAAGATTGAAAAGATTTGGACATAACTTGGATGTGCTGGTTCTAAGCGTATTGATATACTTTTTTATAATAACAAAAGTGACCATATTGAAAATAAAAGTTTTTTTTTATTATTACAATAAATGGCGGGATAAACAGGCCCTTCGCCTGTACAACATTATATATTACCAAGTTTGGCATTCCACTGTACTTGCCAGTCTGAGACATAAGATGTGAAGTCTCCTAAGTTGTTGCCGTGCCCAACAGGGTCCACATTGTAGCTATTTATAAAATTATAACATCTTTATAACATGTGGTGTGCAATAAAGATATTGAGTATATTCAGTAGTACTCTGGCTGCAATTCCCTTCAAAAGTAAAAAACAACAGTATTTTTACAATGCTGTTTGGCGGGAGAAATAGACATAGCGGTGGTACCTAGCCAGGCGGGCTCTCACATATGAGAGACCCACCACTAGTAATATTCATACAGCTTTACGGCCGATGCCAATAAACAACGGAAAAAATTAGATTGAAGTCAATCTGGATTGTTTTCTACTTTTCGATTTGTCATTTACCATGTTGCCATAGTTTTTTCACTACTGAGATTGATTATTGGCAATATAGCATCAGAAAAAAGATTGATCTGTCAATCTCAGTCAATCTCAAACGGCTGGATTGTTTATTGTCAGCGGCTGTTACTCAATATACATAATGTTAGAGAAATAATCGACCTTTGGATTGTAAACCTTTAATTAACAGATCATTTTACTTCAAATCAGAATATCTACAATTACACCCACACTTTAGAATAGGTAAATGCAAACAGCATTCTTAAGACATTAATACGCTTAAGGCATATATTAAGACTAAGTCTTAGAATGAAGCGAGATGAGAACCAAAGTGAACGCCGTAATTGAAACTTGACATAGTACAGACAGCAAAATATAGTCAAACATATTTATAATCAAATTACCATAATAGGTAGCCTTTGACGTTTCATAATTTTATTTATATATTTACACTTCATAGTAACGATAGGTGGACTAAATGCCTGAGGCATCCTCTACCAGTGAAACTTAGGGTGATGCAGAGATAACATAATTTTCAATTTTGTACAGGCGTATCTCACATAATATCAATAACATTTTCCATAATACTATGGGATGGTGATTATACCGTAAATGTTATTGAAATTGTGTGAGTTATGGGGCCCTACTATATAAATCCGAAACGAAGTTCGAAACTTCGTGACGTTTTTCGTTTCGAAACCTACTCTGTAACACGAAATTCGAATCTTCGGATCGAAGAATGAATTATTCCAATATATCGGCAATACGAACATTTACACAGTAGGTACATTCGTATCGTCACAAACTTCGTTCGTCTGAAGTTTCGAACTTCGTTTCGTATGAATATAGTAAATAAAAATGTAAATGTTCGGATTGCCGATATATTCGAATCATTCATTCTGCGATCCGAAGATTCGAATTTCGTGTTACAGAGTAGGTTTCGAAACGAAAAACGTCACAAAGATTCGAATTTCGGATTTATATAGTAGGGGCCCATGCTTGGGCAAAGTAGTTTAAACTTAAAATGTATGAAAAGTAAAACGTTATCTATGGGCTCAGGTGGATAGCTGTAGGCCAATTTTTATTATTTTTTTGATATCATGGAATGACCAGTGGGGCATGTCGTTCGCCTAATGGTAAACGATACGACCGCTTAGACCAGAGACTATGAATCTCAAGAATTTTGTTCACTTCTGGATCAAATAATTCAAGAGCCAACAATATATTTTCTTGTACAGTTTCTGTTTGTTGGATTCATGTAATAAACAACCCAAATGTAATAAAGTGGGTATATATTGGCTTGAAATTGTTGTCTGTACTTGCAACAATTTAATATCGTCTATTATATATATTTCTACTACGAACACGAACCATTTGCGGTGTGAGGTGAGAACACAATGACAGACGGAGCGATTCGTGAACTAAATATTGAGAGGTGTGTATAACAACATGCTAAAATATGTATGGTGATATATCACCTTATAATCACCCATTGCTGCGTAGGAAATTCGTTTACAAGGACTTAAGCCGTAGTCTATCCATAGTGAAGTCCGGCCTGGCGAACTTTATGTACTTATAATTATTTTTAAAGTTTTATGAACAATGGTACCTATGCTGGTTTCTTTGTGTAGATTTTATTGTTAAAGATAGTAATAGTTAACCAACCTTACACTATACATATTTTTAAAGCATTACGGTGTGCTGGTTTCCTTAAGTAAATTATATTGTTAAAGAACGTTATATTTAATCTACACTTCACACATAGCTTCGTAATGCTCATTGATTCAGACTGTATCTGTATATGTATCAGCCTATATACGTCCCACTGCAGGGCACGGGCCTACTCCACAATCGAGAGTACGATTGAGAGTGGTTAGGCCATATAGTCCACCACGCTGGCTTAATGCGGGTTGGCGGACTTACATACCATAGAAATTCTTATAAATCGCTACGGTATGCAGGTTTCCTCACGACGTTTTCCTTCACCGTTTTAGTGCGTGGTGATTGACTATCAATACACACATGACTCCGAAAAGTCAGAGGTGTGGCCTGGGATTCGAACACGCGACCACCGTGAACGTGTTGGCAGCCGCGTCTAGTCCGTTTGCCAACAAGCCACCACGCACTCTATTCAGATATATTCATGATTTATATTCATATTTGATTGGCATGTGGTGTTTGCCTGCAATTAATTGTTGGTTTAATTAACTATTATCAAATATTTATACAATATGTATGTAAGAATTAGGGCAAGCAATTGTTGGCAAAAATATTATCAAATAATAATACAATATTTAAGTAAGATATAGGGCAAGCCATTGTTGGCAAACATGTTAAATACTTTTTTTTAAATATATCAAAATTAGCCCCAGGATTTGAACACACGACCACTATTACCGTAATCGCGTCGAGGCTGTTATCAACAATCTAATAAATACTGAGCAAAATATATTTGCACTTGTCATAAAATCGCTCTTCAACCCGCCTCGCCCATCAACAACTCCCCACCATATAACTGGCAGTACTTATTGCACTTTCAGGTAACAGACGGGAGCTATTTTGCTCACACCTCAGTACATGGCTATTGTGACGCAGTGTCGCCTGGTGCGGAATGATGTTTAACATGCTTTTTAAATCGGCGTTAGATGGGAAAGTGAGAGTTGGAATTATGGTTTTCAACTCCAGATTTGTTTTTGACAGCCTACGTGGTGCAGTTGGTTAGAAGTTTAATTAATGGTATTTTTCAACTACTATTAGAATCATGATTTGTCGTTTATTCATGTGCTGAGTCCTGAGAGGTGCTAGTAGCAACCAGTAGATCTACGATTCGCCTTTTATGTTCCTTTCTACGAGATGATAGGGGGGGGGGACGCCCATCGCCATATCGACCAAAATTTTAACTCCGGGCTGATAATTAATCGTAAAGTCTACTATCACTTCGCCCGATCTGGCATTCGAACTTGAGATCTAGAACAAGTACGCCATAAAACCCATTAAATGACCAGACTGTGAAAATGTTCTGCCACAGAAAAGCAATATAAGTTTTACCGTAGAGTTTCGTTTATTTTCTCTCCTTTCATTCTAAATCATTTAAGGTAACACACATACTATAATTCTGAGATGCTTTTAATGTTATTCGTTGCACTTACACCATAGTGCAATGCCACGTATTGCTTTGTTATTCATGAAGTCAACAACAATGAATGAGTTGTTTGGTTTTGCTGTCCATGAACAAGGAAATAGCATGCTCATCTCGCTATTCAATACAATAAATAAATTTACTATTACCTGAATAATTTACCGTCACATAGTATAAAATATCTTCTCCGCTCTTCTAGTTGCACCAAAATTACGCTTTAAGTTTACAGAAACAACTTCAAAGAAACTAGGCTTGTACCAAGAAGTTCCCAGGTTACAACTCCTAGAAATGTAGAACAACGTAAATTCCAACGTATCTACCCGCTACACGCTCCGACCATGAAAAAACCACACGCCTACCGCGTTTATACTGCAACTACAAGCACATAATATTCCATACTCACACATGAGAGAAACTGCTTTATAATTCTTCTTCTTTAAGTGCCTTTTCAGTGTTGAAGGTTGGCTATCAGCTTCTTGAATTCTTCTTTATCATTAGCCAGATGAAACAATTGTTCTATGGTGCTGATACCGGTTACTTCCAAATGTCTCGTAGTCACGTTTTTTCGTCCAGCGCGTCCTTTCATCCTTTCCATCATTATTAATTATTTATTTTTTTTTTTATTTATTTATTTATTTAACAAAAAAGTTATATACATAGGAACTATTATAGTGTCCTGCAAAACTGTACATACAGTTTGACTGCAGGATCGGTGTTTGCATATCTAATTACATACTTAAACTCAAACATTAGGGCAAGTTGGCTTTGAAGCAGCTTAAGGCTAAGTTGACATAGCCGATATACATTGTTAAGTTTGATCTTGTACCACGCAGTCATATGAACGTAGCCTTTCATATCTTTCATTCTTAAGCACGTGGCCGAACTATTTTGTCTTGTCTTTGATGGTTTGCATCATTCTAGGACAAACTAATTATTTATTATCATTTCTTACTTTTTACGTCCAATTGATGCAACATGCGACGGTAAGACCACATTTCTTCGTCTTTCATCTACGTACGCTACTCGCCCCGCTTATCAACACAGTCAGTCCCTATGTCACAACTTATTGCAAGTACCACAAAAGCAAGCTAAACTGTTTTATGCTCGCACCTCGCTGCATCCGTCCTGACTATTGTGCATCTTCATAGTGACGGGCTGTAATGATCTTCCAAGGCAAAGAGTACGAATATTATGAAGACTTTTAGGGTTCCTTCTTTTGAAGTTGTTTAATTTTCAGAGTTGCACATGAACGTACTTCTTCAACAGTATCGTTACCCAAATAATATATTAAAGGATGCCTTAATTGTGTCCATTAATTCATTCATAAGAAGAGACATAAAAACACTTAGATAGTGAAATACTATTAAACCATAGGAAAATAATTCAGTGAATGAATCATATAACGTAAACATGTTCGTATTTCTTAAATATAACAAATATTGACCTGTATTAATGACCTGCTCCGATTTAAACCACTTGTAACTTTTGTAATAATCACCAAATGGCAAACTGGTTTTGAAAAGAATAAGAGCGATGTAGAACATCTTAATAGATTCAATAAGTTATTTTCATTTTCATCTCGTAGTCAAATAGCAACACCACATTATTTTTAATAATAAAAATATACTGGCACAACCGCACGTAACAGCAGCTATTTTTTATAATACCCCATAAGCAAATAATAGATTCCGAATTGCTAGCAATTTTGCACCGCGTACAGTATTTTTCGACGCGGCAAAACATATTTCATCGCTCCAAACCAATGCAAATAAACGCCAAATGTAGTTTGAGCAGTAAATTCTCATTTAACTGAAAAATTGTTCATGAATCGTTCTAGGATTTTGCCACGCTTTATTATAGTGTATAAATTGTTGCTCATTTGTGAATATACTAAACAAGCTTTAGTCTGCCGCATTCGAAATTCGCGGTGAAACTATTTCAAATTAGTCTTTTTGGTGTACGTGACATACCATATTTATGTGTAGATTGTCTAAGGTCTTTTGGAATATGATTGAGCGGTTGTATCTTGTCTAAATATTAATAACAGTTTTTCTCGTATCATACACGTCAGGTCTACAAAACATAATGATATTGTATTGTAATTTATGGGACTTCTAAGTCTTCCAAAAGCTGATCGACCAACTTACATGTTGATCTCTTTATGTCACCATTATTTAATTTATTTTAACTACCTATTCCCATGTCATCTATTTTTTATTGGCGTACGCCGCGATAAAACTCGTATTTTTTTTTCAATGTAATGCTAGACGAGCAAGAAGTTCGCCTGATGGTAAGCGGTACAACCGCTTATAAATAGTAGCAAAACCAAACAACACCTTGAATTACAATTACATACATTTACTAACCATTAATAAATTTATAAAATAATTGTTTCTCATTTATATTTTGTTTTAGTCTACTCTTTGTTTATTAATTATTGTTATATGTGTACTTCGTAATTGGCGTATTGCTTCGTTTGAAATTGTAATGTATTTTAAATTGTCAGCTGTGAAGGACCTAATAAATAAATAAATAAATACAAAACAATGCTTGGCATTCCATTGATATTAAGTCTCAATATGTCCAGTGTTAGTCTGGCTACAATGTCCTTCAATCCTTAAACAGTGTATTCACACTGCTGTTTAGCGTGAGAAATAGACAATGCGGTGGTACCCAGACGGCCTCTCACATATGAGAGACCAACCACTACTAATAATAAATAATTTCAATGTATAATAGCTGTTAATATTATTTCAATATTATTGCAGCAAATACAACATTATTTCATCACTATTACAACCAACTAAAACATTACCTAACAGGCCATTAGTTAACCAATCAACCTTAATCCATTACCCAAGATTTGAGCTTGGTACGTCAATCACCAACTAAAGTATTCACGAGCCTGTGAGATATTGGCTGGGGTGCGGTTTTTTCTATCCCCTATTCCCGGTTATGTCGGGAAATCAGTTCCTTTCCATCCCTAATGGGAGCTGTCGGCGAGATGTGTAATTATTTTATGCCAGTGGATTTTCTTCCATACTGGGAGACAATGCAGTGGATTAATTGTTACGTGTTTTATGAAGAGGTATTTTTATGGGTATAATGTTTGTTTTTTATAAAAATTGTTTTATGCATTTATGCGTCGATGTACATAGTAATGTTAAACAAGATTACCTATACATTCAGTTGACCAAAATGATTGTACGGAAAAAAATCTTTTCGTAAAAAAACATGTTCGAGCGCTTGACCAGTGCGGGATGGGAGCTCTTATCTATGTACCTTTTTAATTATTCGAAAAAATACCGATTTTTTTTTCTTATAATAATTTATATTGCCATTAAAACTGCGTATGACTTACTACGTACCTAATACAGTATTCTAGAAATCAAGGATGTTATTCGAGATTGCGCCCGACATCTGGAACACTACAGTGGAGTAGGCTTCACTGGACTTCCAACATACATACAAAATACGATATGAAATTATAAATTATATTTACACGTTAAAACTAGCTAGCTCGTAACACTCAACTCTTTGAAATTATAATATCAAAGACTTCCCTTCGCTTCGTAAAAATTGTGATGTCACTAGGAGTGTCATGTCAGAGTATGCTCTAAAACTCAGGTTTATTGTAAAATGTCTTATTTATTTTATTCACAATGTGCCATGCCCCTATAGATGTCGATTGTAGAGGAGGCCCGTGCCCTGCAGTGGGACGTATATGGGCTGATACAGTATGCCCCTATATCCCCAAATTTTTTAAATTGTTTATAAATTAACTTTCATTAGAGTTTAAGACATGAAAATTATAGTACAGTGGTCTAACCAGAATATCTTTAGCGTAGTGTAAATAAGATTCGTAAACACTTAAACCCCACTTATAATCATCTTTCCGCATCACATATAAAATCTGAAGTGCCATGCTGCTTTGAAAATCTGATGTGCAACTTCGGTGCCTATAAGTGGCAAGCTAGATCTTCTTTACTTTGATTTATGAAGTAACTAGACTTTTCAAACTTGGCCATTTTTTCCAACTTTTACCGCGACACATGTGATTTAGCGTGAAGGTCAGTTAAATAAGTTTTCAGGTCACGAAGTTGCTGATGTACTGAAATATCTGCTTGCTCGATTTCATGGCGGGAATTTTGCAGGAAAATGTCTGATGTGTGACATTTACACTCGGATGTTGAGGACGCCATGACAGTGACTCACAGCTGTGATTGGAGGATATCACTGGTAAAAATGAATGAGAAAGACAGGTTTATTTAGTGAAATTGTTGCTGTTTCTCATATAAACTTTTTTTTATTGCGTTATATCTTAATACGGCGAGTCGTGAATGCCATTCATCTGATGGTAAGCAATACGACTGCATATGGACAGTAGCAAAACCAAACAACACCATGAATTACAACTCCACTGCAACAATTAGAAAATTATACGACTAAAAATGTATTGGACGAATTCGATAATTATTTTTAAAGATAATTAACTTGAGAAATGCGCTGTTATATTCCAATTTGAATTGTTTCAGGATGGCGAGCCCAGTGGAACGCCCAGAATTGCTTTGTAATTCACTGTTGTTTGGTTTTGCTATTGTCCATGAGCTGTCGTATCGCTAAACATCAGGCGAATGGCAAACTCATCTCGCCATTCATTGCAAATAACAACAAAAGGATTGTCTCAATTGATTGGACAGTGGATTGAAACTACTACGATGAGGGGTTGTGTGATTACATTGATGACTGAATGATTAAATGATTAAAGAGTCACGTGCAAGTTAAAAAAAAAGTTATTTAAACACGTAAGTTGGGTCAACATTATACTATAACAATGCTTAATTATAATCAAAATTGAAAGGTATTTAATTGCTCTTGAAATCAAACCGAAGATCCCTTAGTCCAGACAAATGAACATCGAACAATCTCAATAACTCTATTAACCAAAAAATGTTAATAAAATTGAGCGTAAACATCCCAGCGTATCACTCAATATGTCATTTTGCTGTCTGGTTAAATTTTTATGAAGTGTCAAACAAAATGAAGTGTCGTGTCGGTCACACCATATCATACTTAGAACGTGTGAACTTTTGCCGTATTTTAAAAGACAAAAATGTAAGAGACAAAGTAGTTATAAAACAGCATCGTTGACTGTTGATAAACGGATCGGACGCG
Organism: Hyles euphorbiae; assembly: GCA_023078785.2. Classification (NCBI taxonomy): domain Eukaryota; kingdom Metazoa; phylum Arthropoda; class Insecta; order Lepidoptera; family Sphingidae; genus Hyles; species Hyles euphorbiae. The sequence continues at coordinate 13,860,720 of CM041047.1, forward strand.
ACTGCCAAAATGTTCACGGTGGTCGCGGATTCAAATCCCAGGGCACATTTCTGATTTTTTGGAGGCATGTATTGATCAATCACCACGCACTTTATCGGTAAATCAAACTATCGTGAGGAATCCTGTATACCATAGCGGCTTGTAAGAATTTTTATGGTATGTAAAGTCCGCCAAACCGATGTCATAGTTCTTACAATTAGTCTTATAATGTCCCCGTGTTTAGATGTAGCTAGTTACCAATTTTGTCCTTATGGCATACCCCGCTCTAATTCCGAGATCAAGATTTCTACATAACATGAGTTTTTCGGATCAAGTTTATACTTATCAGAGTTGCCCTTCACATTTTTGCAAAGAATTCTCGATATAAAGTAACACCAACTTGGATACATTTATGACCTTACTAATACTCTTGAAAATTGTTCCTAATAACAGAATACAACAAAACCTTAACCCTCAACCATCGATCAAGCTTACCACACAGATTACTAGGATAAGTCCCTCTAACCCGGATAATCTCCACAGATAAGAAACACAAAATGCCCGGGAACATGTTGATAATTTTAATGTGGACTACAAAGACCCCGTTTTAAGGACACTAAAAGGGTTGCCACGTCGAATTAAGAGCCCTTTTATTTTCGACGCGGACAGCCTAATGGCAAGCAAAAGCTGTATTTACATACGTATTAGACGTGCAGGCCCTGGTTTCTGTATATTTCTTAGGTTTTTACATGATACAGGGTATATCAAATTCTGCGATCGAAAACAACGCAGGGTGGAAGTTTAAATGACAGTTTTTTACATGTTAAAATATCATCGTATTTGAGTGGAAAATCCATAGCTTTTCCCGTTTCCTGCCGGGAAGCATTACGTCTGTCGTAATTAGTTATTGTCAATGGAAATTTTAGTTGCGACAAATCTTTCGAGTTACTAGCTCAAGTAACTCTAATTAATATTCCACGACCACTCAAACAGCAATATTGTATCCAAAGAGGTAATTTTAATTAAGTTTATCATATAATAGTGTTCACACTCCGTTCGTTTTGTGTTGGAAACATTAAAAAAGCTGAGTTGACCCTTTTTAGTTTTTGCCGTGGACCAAATATACGCGGAAGCTGTGGTCCCAGTCATAAGCGAATGGTTTTTAATGATATTGATATATATTTTGGCTCAGTTGCAGAGGCGTAACAATAGGGTGGCAGAGTGCGCAAAATGCCACGGGCCCCGGCCTAAGGGGCCCCCTCGTCCCGGCCTGGCAGGGCCTGGTCCGACAGGGTTTCAGGCCCGACGGGGCCTTGGGTTGATAGGGCCTCGAGCTCAAGCCCGACAGGGTGTAAGCAGTGAATTATGTAACACTTATAACGAAAGTAATAACAATAAATAATTGTCTACATTTTAAACATGACAACCATTTCATCATAATATTTGATTGAAATCTCCATACTTATCTGTATACGTGTTATTAAAAAAGTGACAGTGTAACGATTTGTGATTGAGAAAGGCCACTTTAAGCCGAATGTCCCTTTCGTAAGAGATAGTGACGATAAATAATAAAATAAATAAATATCATATTAAACAAACGCTCCTACGTTTCGCTGACGATAATATAGTCTGGAAGGCAAAATTTTTGGGAGAGCTACAATAGTTGCTGGACGGCCTGGCTTTAGCCTCACAGCGAATATGTCTTAACATTTACATAGCCAAATCAAAGTAATAATCAACTGTTACTGTATGCGGCCACCAGATTGAAGTTGTTTCCAAATATACCTACCTGGGGCTTACCCTTTAACTAGGTAGAAACAACTTGAAGAAAGAGACTACGAGGAGGATCTAGAATAAACTACGTCGAGTCTTCTCGTCACCTTTACCACAAGGCTTGTTAACGAAAATTTTCAACTAGTGCCTCCTATCTGTCATGACCTCCAGTGCTGAGACTTGTACATTTACGGTACGATTGCTTTACTACCTTATAGTTATTCATCGACCTATCGAGCAGCACGCTCGGTGTCACTTTGAAGGATAAGATCCGTAATGAGCTTATCTGACTGAGAACCAAAGTTATAAATATAGCAAATGGGATTAGCAAGCTGATGTGGCAGTGTGCTGGCCGCATCTGTCGAAGAATTGATAACCGTTGGAGTAAACGTCTAGAGTGGAGACCGCGTATTTCTAACGTAGTGTAGAACGCCCTCCAGCCAGATGGAGTGATGACTTCTGTTCTGAAATAGCCTTCGTACTCTAAAGCGTTTTTGGAAACCGGCTTGTTCGGGAGGCCGGAAGTTATTAAACCTGCGTTCGAGACGATTTGTGATGACCCTCGAAAACAACATATAGACATAGATCAGGAGCGAGATGGGCCTGTAATTCTTTAGCAAATCACCTTTTTTGGAGAACAGTACCACCAAGCTCCTACTCCGTGCCTCTGGCGTTGAGCCCTCGGGGAGAACGGAATTTAAGAGCCTCTGAAGGACTTTCAGTATCGGCGTTCCGTTCGCTTTCAGAAGCTCTGATTTGATTCAATCCCCGGTCCCGGCGTGGCGTCTTGTTGTTCTTAATTTGCTTCAAGGCCGTCGCAATTTTACACAGGCTGATGTCTGCGATAAGGTGTCGGTTCAACTCGGCACTCGGGTCTTCGGCCGAGGTAATAGTAGGTTCGGCAACCGAGGTTTAAAGGTGTCCGTAGAACCTCTCGATCTCCCTTAATACCTCTGCCCTCGTCGATACCACGCGGACGTGGTCCGTCTTCAGCCTAGACAACTCTCTTTTCCCAATAGACAAGTTTCTTGCAAATACTTTGGAGCCTCATACGTTCCGCTCAATTAAATACATAAATAAAAATATTTGTGGGCTGCACAAACATTTCTCTCGGTGCGGGGATCGAACCCGCGGGCTCTCGTTTCACAGGCGGCGTCTAACCAGCTGCGCCACGGAGGTTGTTAATTGTCTCTTTAATGCTCACAGTATTGTGAGCATGGACATCGTGTCGCAAGGACTTCCAGATCCGTCTATTGAGCCTTCGATATGCTTTAGCGTCATCGGAAGACTGCAGCGCCAAAGATCGACGTTCGCTCATGAGGTCAAGAGTGGGGATCAAGAGTTTTTGTGGTCTATCTCTACGGCGAAGTCTAAAATACTCTTTGGCTTACTTTGGCTCGTCCCCTACAAGGTTTTCTTTTAGACTATCAAAGCAATTTGTCTGTTCAAGTTGAAAGCTCTCGGGGTTTTGGATATGGGCACGAGTAGGTCGGAGCTTAGATTTCATCAAGCGAAGCCTTTCTAATTGGCAATTGATATTCAATGTGCCTCTAATCATTTGGTGATTACTGCCGGTTTTCAACCTGTTGATCACAGAGACATCACTGAACATCCGTCTATTCGTTGTCAAAATGAAATCCATCGTCTTTCTCGTAGAACCGTCAGGATTCAGCCAGGTTCATTTCCTGTGAGGTGGTTTCTGGAAAAAGAGTTCATCGCAAAGAGTCCCTCTTTTTCCAGAGAATCGGCTTGCACCTTAAAAAAGATTCATAAAAACGAAATTACAATGTTTTTTTTTTACATTTATGAGGGGCCCCATATGATGAATTTTGCCACGGGCCCCCGATGGGGTAGTTACGCCACTGCTCAGTTGTCTAGTTACACATTTCTATTTATTTTTACTGGTGGTAGGTCTCTCATATGTGAGAGGCCATCTGGGTAGGTACCACCGCAATGTCTATTTCTCCCGTGAAACAACACTGCTTAAATGCACTGTTGTGTTTCGGATTGAAGGACATTGTAGCCAGAGCAACTACTGGAAATATTGAGACTTAACATCTTATGTCTCAGGATGGCGAGCGCAGTGGAATGTTGCTACTGTATATGAGCGGTCGTATCGCTTACCATCAGGCGAACGGCTTGCTCGTCTCGCCATTCAAAACAATAAAAAAAAATCTTTTTGTATGTATTTCTTGAATAATGTAACAAAGAGTTATTATTACCAAATATTCGTGCCATCAGGTACAGCCATTGCTTTTTCAATATATTATTAAATAAACGACCTCCATGATAAATTTTCGTTGACGCTTCATTCTTGTTTCAATGAAAATGTGTATCAGACATATATATACAATATGGACTGGTTTATATGAATGATTTATTTTCATTAACCCGTTCTCGCTTATGACTTGCACGCGTACAATTATCCAGATTAACCACTGTTGATATTTACCGAGTGCGATTTAAGGGTTTTAATTACGTCGAAATTGCTTCCCACCTCGTTAAGTGCGGCCTAACGTTTTAAAACACCCATAAATTATAACGTATAATGTTTTTTTTTTGTTCATTACGTAGTTTTATATTTAGCCATTCAGTTTTTAAGGTGTTATGTTTTGTAATGATTTTTTATGATGAAAAATTAGCTGACCGCTTTGAGGCCAGACGTCCAAGTTATTACCGATGTTGCAGACTAATACTGCCTTCATCTGGCATAATACAGTATTCAATTAAAGAAAAACAAAAATGTAGCCATATATAAAGTTAGTACAATGGGCGGCCTTATTGCACTAAGGTTTACTTATTTATTTATTTTTATTTATTTATTTATTTATTTGAATAGTACAATTATTAACATCAATTACACTATTCAATTACCTATTATAATATAAAGAACAAAACATAAAACTTAACAAATTTTAACGTACATTACAAACAAACTTATACTAAAATAATAATATTCATTTTATATGTACCTATATAAATAATAGATAGCTTACTGAGGAATATAATTTTTGCTAAAATTAAGACAATTCCTAACAAGCGGCTTCCATTCGTCGTTGAAGATATCGAATTGCGGGAAAGCTTCCATGAAAGCATTTAGCTGATTAAGAACTCTTGGGACTGGCGACATGGCTCGTGCCACCGTACGACAAACAGGCGTTGCAAACAACTTGTGTCTTCTATTTCGAAGATAGTTGTTAGGAGTATAGATTTGCATCAACTCACTGTGAATATCCGGCGCATCGATCATACTACGGCATATTTTAATCATACAAATCAATTGGTCATAACTTCTTCTTGTCTCAAGCAAATTATATCCTAGACATCCTAAAAGGTATTTTGTTGGGTACATATATGGATAGTAGCCCGAGACAAATTTAAATAGAAATCGTAGAAAAGCCTTCTGTACCTTTTCTAGAACAAGAGAATATGTCTTTTCGTGCGGGTTTCATACGCATGAACTTGCCTCAAGCTTACTTCGTACCAATGTGCTATATAAAAGTTTAATGATTTGGGTGTCCTGGAAGTCCCGTGCATTTCGTAAGACGAAACCGAGACGCTTGAAAGATTCCATAGCAACATTAATTATGTGATTGTGGAAAGTGAGACTTTGGTCGAAAGTGACTCCTAGATCTTTGATAAGCGTGGACCTAGTAATAGCATTACCGTTGATGTTGTAATCAAAGGTAATAGGATGTCGTTTGCGACCAAAACTTACGACGAAACATTTTGTTGGATTAAATTCCATCTTATTGACTACACTCCAGTTATAAACAGCGTCTATGTCAGCTTGAAGAGCTATGCAGTCGGCTTCAGTATTGACGTTTTTGTATAATTTAATGTCATCTGCGTACAAAAGACAATGTGCATGGGTTATAAAAGTCGGCAAGTCATTAATCATTAGCAGAAATAAAAAAGGTCCAAGGACTGAACCTTGACCAACTCCAGAACGAGTGTGATAAGGAGAGGATTCGTAAATCCCGAGTCTTACAAACTGCCTACGATCACGGAGATAGTCAGCAAAAAGACGAAGAAGATTGGGCGAGAAACCAATAGCACAGAGCTTCATAAGGAGAATATCATTGTTAATGCGATCGAATGCTTTGCAGAAATCAAAATATATTACATCAACTTGAGATCCTTGGTCAAGCTGCGACGAAATATAATCAACGAGTACTAAAAGGTTGGTGTTGACTGACCTCTTACGTCTAAATCCGTGTTGACAGTCGGTGAGGCGCTTTTCAGCTTGGTAATATATATTTTGATGCAAGATATATTCGAAAACCTTTGCAGGAGCAGATAATATGGCAATGGGTCTATATTGTTCGACGGCTGATTTATTAGAACTTTTAGGGATAGGTGTGACTCGAGTAATTTTCCATGTAGTAGGATAGAAACCTGACTTCAGAGACAAGTTGAAAATGTGATGGAGAGCTGGAGAAAGTGGTTCACACATATATTTAATAATATAAGGAGGAATACCATCAGGACCTATAGAGCTATTAGGCTTTAATTTATTTATGCCATATGATACATCGCCTTCAGTGACCGTGGTTATATTTACATAGTTGCTATTAGAACTCGTATCATTGCTATTAATAAGTAAGGAATCTAACTGCGGCACCTCAGGCTGAAATACACTACAAAAGGAACTCGCGAATCCTTCCGCGGCAGCTATTCCACTAAGTTTCTGTCCTTGATAGGTTACATTAGGCTCAAATCCACCTTTCGACCGTAGATTTGAGATGTGTCTCCAAAACTCACGAGGGTTCCTTAGAATAGAATTCTCTAATTGGGATATATGCGATTTATAAGCAGTTGCTACTCTGTGTTTCAAAGATTTCCTAAGTTCAGAGAACTGTGTATAAACATGGAGATAACTTGTGCGTTTCCATATCTTGTGAAGCTTTAGTTTGAGTTTGGTATCTAGGATGATGTCACGCGTAAACCAGACAGGATAACGTTTACTAGTAGATTTGCCACGGCGCTTTTTAGGCACACATAAATCAAAAGCATTATAAATGATGGTATAGAAAATATTCACTGCATTAGAAACATCTTTACATTCTAACAAGGAAACCCATGATACTTTCGACAGTATGTCATAAAGCATTATAAAATCACACTTCTTAAAGTTCCAGTCTTTAAAATGGCTTATATTGCTAGGTTCAATACTTTCCGAACAATGAATTGATTCCGCTCTTACCTCGATATCAAGAGCTGGATGATAAGCATCAAGTGGCACCAGTCCATCAATGTTTTTAACTATTGCATTCTGGAAGCCTTCCCGCACTAAAACAACATCTAACATACCGCCGTACTTATTTTTAACAATATTTGTGTCCACTAGGCCACAAAAAGACAAAAAATAACAATAATAATATTGAACATTTGTCGAGGCACTATTTAAATTAATGTCTCCTAGAATTAAAACTAGTCCACTGAAGTTATTCACAAAAGACTCAATCTTGTAGAACCAACGCATATATTCGTCGTCATTGTCAGTCTCAAGGTCACATCGACGCTGCAGCACAATGGGTGTACGAGATGCTAAAAGCACTCCCCCGCAGGGCGAAATTCTGTCACGACGAATTATGCTCCAGCCACCGCATTCGAGTTCTGAATCCAGCACAGACGAATCCAAGAAAGTCTCTGTGACGGCTACCAAATTGTGTTCGGATAAGGCAAGGTTGTTGCGCCACATAGGAAGTTTAGATTTCAAACCACGAACATTTTGGTAGAAAACCTCAATATAGCTGTGATTAATGGTTGGACTCACGAAATGACTGTAAGTTCGAAGAGTTTCTTGTAGGAACTTTGGCTCTCGTGGTGTATGATGATCGCTTATAGTTGTTCCAAGGTTTTATTTTGGCATTAATCGGCCATATATCAGTTGAGTAAAATGTATCGAAGTAGGCTGTAGGAACACCAATCTTGTAAGATTTATAGTCGCCTCGAGTAACAAGTTCGTCGACAGAGCATTCGCCAGAAGGACATAATTGCAATAAATATTGACGAATTTCATCGATGCTCGAAGCCATATTCCATAGATGAAGAAACTTACGCTCTTTAACGGCCTTCAAATATACAGATGCAGGGTCAGCAGTCCCGTGTAGAACTAAAGGTCGTCTATTCACGCGTCTTTTTGTTTCGATTTCATAAGGTTTTTTCTCGTTGCTCATCTGTTGGGTAGGAATAGTTGGACTGTCGTTATCAGGGTATTGTGTATAAATATCTGATTTAGTTTTATTTGTTAATTTGCTGGTTGGTGGAGATTTATTCCCAGGCGGCCGTGACGAAATGTTCAAGTTGCCTTTGTTGGCTGATTTCAGTTGAGTTAAAGGTATGTTGGATTTGCTGGTATGTTTATTACAAGTTGGAGAAACTAATGTGCCGCTAAATGAACATGATTCATCCTCGATGGTATTGTCAGCGATTTCCTTAATGAAGCAGTCGTTCGTTTTATATATTTCAATTATCTTGTTCAATTTATCAACTTCAATAGCATATTTGTCTAGTTTAGTTTCATGGTTTAGGATTATAGAGATGGCTTTAGTAAGCTGGTTACTAAGACTGGCTATCTCTGATCGCAAGGTCCGAACTTCTAACATAAGATCATTGGTATCAGCAAGTTCTTCTGACGTAACGGTACTTACAGCCACTGTTTTCTTCACTGTTGGAGTCGAAATATTCTTCTTTACTTCTTTTTTATTCCCACAACTACATTCCGGGCATATCCATGATCCGATATCTGATCTTTTAAGATTTTTCTCACCAATGCACAGGCGATGGTAGAGTTTGCCGCAATTTCCATACGTGCATCTCAGATGCATCTCATTGGTGATAATAATATTATTGCACGCGGAACAATCCATATTGCACAGTACCATTAGCGCCGCGGAAGCTTTATCTATCCAGAATACGAACACAGCAGTTGTATAGCGTTGAGATTTAATTTTTATTACAGTTCAATATTTTTAGTGTTTTACGATAGACAATTAATAATGAATACATAAATAACACCGTTTGGTGACCTTTGTGCATGAAATCAAACCCTTTGGGCGACAGTATGTCGGATTAACTCTTTCGAGCATAGCTCTTTTGTACGTTATATAATATTTGAAATCGCGAAAATCCCAAAATATCCGCATTTGACATAAACTAGCATCTTTTAAGATTATTGCCGTTATTTAAAACTCAGCAATATTCAATTCTTTCATCATCAGCCCGTTGCAGACCATTGCTAGACATAGGCCTCTCCCAAGGTACGCCACAGAATCTGGCCTGCTTTATGCACCCAGTCACTGCCGGCCCTCTTGTGTAATATTAAGTTATTGTACATACATACATACATACATACATAAACTCACGCCTTGTTCCCAGAAGGGGTAGGCAGAGGTGCCAGGGTACCCACATTTCGCCTTGTATGTTCCGTCCCACAAAGTGATAGGTGGCGAGCCTATCGCCATATCGGGCACAAATTCCTGACTCTGGGCTGATACTGAATAGAAAAATCCAATATCACTTTGCCCAACCCGGGATTCGAACCCGAGACCTCAGCTTTGTAACCGTACCGTAGTACAACTACGCCACCGAGGCAGTTATTGTACACTATAATATTAAAAAGTCCCTGAAGCATAAAGATTATTACATACACAGCAAAACATTTTAAACGCAATATATGTTTCAAAGAGCCTTATCAAAGGTCGCATCAAAACAAAATAGTTAATTACTCGTCGGCAAGCGACATCGCAGTGACTTGACAAAATGCTTGGCGCAAGTCACTGCCAAAATTACGTTTTGGCTGACGTCATTATTCTGGTCACCCCCACCATCGCACCACTGTTGACTTTATCAAGATTATGACGTAGATGCGACAGATTTTTGAGAATTAATTCAAAGTTGGTTTTTACTGGTGGTAGGACCCATAGGCAACAGGCCACCTGGGTGCCACCGCAATATCTATTTCTCCCGCCAAATAACAGTGTAAATGCACTTTTGTGGTTCGGTGTGAACGACATTGTAGCCAGAGTAACTACTGGACATATTGAGACTTAACATCTGGTGCCTCAGGATGGCGAGCGCAGTGAAATGCAGTGAAAAGCGCAGAAAAATACTGAATCCATGAAAATAAGAATTGAGAAAATTTATTTTTATCCTTAGATTTGGTTTTGACACATCCAAATGAATACATCAGAAATGTTAGGTCTAATCCATATCTAGTCACCGTGTTTGGACCAATATTTTTGTGTGAATTTAATAAATTGTGACAGCCTCATACGCCGACTGTGAAACGAGAGGCTGCGGATTCCATCCCCGCACCGAGACAAATATTTGTGTGAATTTGTTTCGGATCTGAGCGTATGTGAGACCAAAAAGTCTCTCGTAGTTCCTGATACTGATGACACAAGACTTGATCTTAGTATGTGAGTGTTGGGTGTATTTATTAGTCCCTATAAAAACATCTAACAAAATATTTAGCACTGACATGTTTTGGAATTGGACATTATTTTAAAAACGGTGGTAGATATCAAAGGTTGTATCAAAACATTTTCAAAGACATGTCCCCTCTGCAAAAGTATGTTCTTTTGGTGTTGCCGTCACTGCGCTATTTACGGAAAACTGTAATTTATCACTTAAATTAAAAGCCGCATTGTTTCAGTCATAATAAACGTAGTTATGAATTATCTGTTTGATGCTGAATTATTTATTCACTTAGTAATTGTCTTTTATACGCCTTGGGTCTTCCCTCGCTATATTTGACGGGGAAAAGAAAGAGATAGAATACGAATATCATTAATTTTATTTTTATGTGATATATCTATGTTTCGTGGAGATAACCTACATAATATGATTTGAATATTGGTAATTATAATGATAAATGGTGAAGAAAACGTGAGGTTTTAGTATATATTACATATAAAGAGCCATAGAAATATCCAGGTAATTAAATCTACTAAATATTTGTATTGTAAAACATTAGTCACAACTACGAGTACAGCTTCAATGAAGAGTTATGTGGTATATTTCAAGGACATTAATAACTATGAGAGATTTGTTATATATCTTGTTAATTCAACGTAACATGATGCCTGTGCTCATTAAAAAACCAAAAAATATATTAAAAAAAAAACAAAATTATTTTTTTGATGGATGAAACAATGCAACTAATATTTATAACTGGCTTTAATTCCAAACTATTTTGTGTTTTTAAAAACAGTAATAAAGTAGACGGAATAAATTAATTATGCGTGCGGATTGTCTATGAGTCGCAACGGGACTCATTACAAACGACTGCTGGCGGATGCGACGTTTGTTCCTAGATGATGTTGGAATTTTATGAGGATTCGCCTCTTATCAATTGGATTTTTTTTGGTCAATATTGCAGAGTTTTCTAAAGTGGTCATAAAATGTATTGTATAGTTTGTCATAAGCTTGGTTAAGACTGCTAAGTTAACAGTACTTATTGTAAAATTGGTAAACGAATAAATATGTAAAATGAAACCATTTGAAAACATTTTTTTATTATCACTATATTTTATGACGTGCGTATTATTTTAAATTCATTAAACTTTATTGGTGATTTTGGGGCTTAAATATAAACTTAAAAAGGAAGCATAAACGCCCTAGAAATTAAAATAATAGAAACAAATCAACATCAAACAGCATACATTTAACACACATCTAGTATCTCATATCGAAACACCATGTAACCACTCTTTCATTTTACAATCATGTTTACTCCTACTACACTTTAAAGCTATTAAACTTAACGAAAGCTTTTTAACCAAACTAAATCTAATTAAAAGAAACAGCAGAGAAACACCGTAAAGAATGCTCCGACGTCAATAGCACAGAGGAATGTCATTCCGCTCCGACAGTCAGGTAAATGTACGAGTTACTCATTAGCTAAAACAGTCACTATCTGGCCTGGGTACGAAGCATAAGCGGAGCGGTTGGCGGAAATAATAAACATAGACTCGATCATATTTAACATAAACAAACTAACTACTCGACATATTGAGACTTAACATGACGAGCGGAGTGGAATGCCAAGCATTGTTTTGTAATTCAAGGTGTTGTTTTTTTATTTTGTTTTTGACGTGACAACGTCTTAAATTAGGTTGCGGCTGGGAGTCACTTATGAAAAAGTGTAACGCCCGGTAACGTTACGATGAGTCACCGAACGAGAGAGAGGCCCGCCGAATGCCTTGCGTCTCTCTCCCACTCAACTATGATCGGTCTGCCGCGCGCGCAGCACTAGAGAATTAGGCGCATTGAATCGGCGCATGCTTGTGTCTCTGTCTTTGTCTTTCTCGAACGTTCTTGGCGTTGGAAAAACAAGAAAGCGTCACAATACAAGTTCACACGTGTGGTTAAAGTATCGTCAGCTGTGTCTGTAGTGAAAATATGGAGTGCTTAGATTCGTCATTTATCATTTACAACAACTACAACAATAAAGGTAAATAATTGTACACTGATATTTCATTATCGTAAACTATGATTGATTGATTAATTGTTAGATTGACACAAAAGTTGAGAAACTGAGTTTATAGGTTATGTCATACTATTGATAAATGTTGATAGTGTTTTAGTAAACAAAATATATTTCTATAGTTAAAATTTGTGCAATTCTTATTTTCATTCAATTCCTTGTTCCTATTGTGCAATTTAATTATATTCATATCAATAAATATTCTACCGAGAAAAAGACGTTGTCACGTAAAATCTTCGCCCGTAAAACCGACTTTACAGGCAACCAATTTTTTTTTTTTTGCTACTGGTCATGAGTGGTTCTATCGCTTACCATCAGGCGAACGGCAGGCTTGTCTCGCAATTCATTGCAAAAAAAAAATACTGTTATTTTTGTAAGTTCGAAAAGCTAATCGGATGGTGCCCGTTACTAGAGATCTTTAATACATAAACAGCATTTTTTGCGATGCGTAAATATCATCTTGTTTAGGTGGTAAATCATTAGTTTTTGATAAAATAACAATTTAATCCCTTACGTATCATAGCGTCTTTAAAAATGATCGGGTGTACATTATTATTTTAGGAAAATCAACCACCAAATACGACCATTTACCACTCAAAGACGACAATATTACTTTACAGATTTTGTGGTCACGGGACGGACGAAGGTATTAGTCATTGCCCTACTGACTTTCACAAGTTGGGAAATTAAAATATTAAACTGAAACCAAATTCATAATAAAATGCGTAAAACATAGTCTTAATCAAGGTGTAAAATTGGCGTAAATTTAAGCGACTATTTCCTGTTTTTTTTAATCTCCTCTCCCATCACTATGTCCTTTGTCCTACCCACGGAGTCTCATCAAGCCGTATAGCCTGCGAACGGGGGACAATACCCACGCGTGCGCGCCCTGCGCCGACCCTTAAAATTAAACTGTTACATTGCGCGTCTCGGTGCAAACTTCATTTAGCTTTGAATTGACGTAATGAATTCAGATGTCTAGGCTAGACTGACAGTAGTTTGCTTGTTAAAATTTGAAAGAAAGGTGTTTTTGTTATTGATCTAATGCATTTGAATTTAGTCTGAAATATATTAAGAGGATCAATGGTCTTTCATGTCCTAAAAGTGATAAAATTGAATAAAAGTGAATTCGATTTCCATGTTGGGCAATCTATCTATGTGAGTCTTTCAGAATTAAAAAATATGTTGTCTTCGATATTGATTCCGGCAAGGTGGTAGACATACTGACTTGGAGATTTCAAAGACAGAAATATAATTACTAATTACAACTGAGGTCAATGACACCTCTCCTTCACCTTGCAAAATGCAGTCATGAGCTTAATTACTTTCTAAGAACACAAACGATCAATAAAAACTGACGTGCCTTCAAGCAAAACTTGCGCTCATTAACGCTTACAGTATTTGCACACACGTACGAGAATTCTGTCGGCGAACCGCACAATGCTAATTCAGTGTAAACAACATCGCTTTGTTTAATTCCAGCGTGTTTGCTTACATTTTAGTATAATTAATTGCGTATCATTATTTACTGAACGTGAATGTTCCGCTTGATATCTATAGTGAGTGGTTTTTCGGTGCAAAATGAGATTGTTAGAATGGTGTGTTATGATGCAGCAATCATGCAATATTCGATATTTTTTAGTTCATTTTACTGGAAGGTCTCTCATATGTGAGATGTCGCCTGGGTAGGTACCGCCGCAATATCTATTTCCCCGCCAAACAGCAGTGTAAATGCACTGTTGTGTTTCAGATTGAAGCACATTGAAGCTAGAGTAACTACTGGATAAAACATAAATAGTTCTTACCCCACATTAAAATCAATAAAGACTTATATCGTGGGTATCAGAAACTACGCGAGTTTTTTGAGTCTCACAAACACCCAGATCCCAAATACTTGTGGGCCTCACAAACATTTGTCTCTGTGCGAGGATTGAACCCGCGGCCTCTCGTTTCACAGCCGGCGTCTAACCAACTGCGCCACGGAGGCTGTCAATGTATTGTTGGTGTTCGTACTATTGTTTCGGCTTAGAGAATGTTGTATTCAGTGTTTGCTGGGCATTAGGAGACTTAATGGTTGTACGAGGATGTAACGTAGTGTAGTGGCATTAGTAGTTTAATAAGTTTTGGTATTATTTCTGTTTATAAACACTTATTTTCATGTGTTATTTCTTCTCCTTCAGCATACAATTTAAGAGCCAAATGTTATAAGATTTCATATATTTACGCAAGTGTTATAGAACTACAACTCATACTTCTTATATTTTGAAGATCATTTAATTAGTACATAAATACATAAATTCACGCCTTTTTCCAAAAGGAGTAGGCAGAGGGGCCAGGACACTCACATTTCACCTTGTATGTTCCGTCCCACGATGTGACAAGCTTATCGCCATTCAGGCACAAATTCCTGACTGTAAACTGATAATATATCGATGAATTAATAGCCTAATATTATTGTGTAAAGAATATAGTTACTAAAACTATTTGCTTATTTAATTTCTCTTATGCACACATTTAGCTCCTATATCTGCATGACTTTAAAATAACAAAAGCCTGATGAATTTCGTCAACCTATACAAATAATATTATAAACACTTAAAGCAAACTCCTATTTAATCAGAAGTGTCTAACCGCACCGAATACTGTGCTATCGTTTCTTATTCAAGTGCCCTTAATTCACTGCACAAGGAACTCGACGATTCGAGCAAAGTATTAAAGTTTTTTGAGCGGCTACCAACCCTTTGTTTTGGCGCACTGCGAGCATAATCCTGACGTAGGGACGGACTTGAGGGACCGACGAATGAATATATTTTAGAGTTTTAAGCCATAATCAGATAAGATGTTTGATGGTATGCATCAACCCCCACTATAAAAAGGTGAAACACAATCTTAAACTTAATTTAAATACTGCATAGCACTGCCCAGCGATTATAGACTTCATAATTATTTATGTCTCTAAATTCACACTTAAAATCACAAAGACTTTTCAATAGTTTCTGATGCCGATATAATACTCAATCTTAGCGTGGGGTCACGTCTATGTCTATGGTTGTTCGGTGTACTTATTTTACACTAATTTATGCCCGCAACTTAACTGTACTTTAAAAAATGTTTTATATACTTCAAAATTGATGGATATTGTAAATATGTACTGTAAAGTATATAATTATTTTTTGTATATTAATGAGTAGCCAAAGTGCAAAATTAGTATCTGTAACTTCAACAGTTTAGATTCTCTATGTAAATTTTCACCCCTTGTTCAACCCCTTCCAGTCTTATTGTTATAATGCATCCTATATCCGTCTCCATATACGTGTACCTGTATTAGACCAATTTTAATATTTACTTAAGAATATTATGTATACTGTGCTTTTGGTGTACCAAATATACTAAAATAAAAATAAATAAAAAATAAATATATTTATATGAGAAATTTCATCAAAACTGGTACAGCCGTTTTAGCGTGAAAACCGAACATACATACCAACACATATACACATTAGTGAGGAAGTAAGGATTTTCGCGGGGCCCATGCCCCCATCCGATTTCGTAGCACTAAACTTTGCCCGGCTTACCGGGAGTTCGTAACACAAAGCATCGGAAAACAGGTCAAGTGCTACTTAATAATTTATTGACTTCCTTATACTTACTACGCAATGTATACTTTGTTCGTTTAAATTAACATGAAATGTAATATAATTAACGAAAGAGTTATATTTTAAAATAAATAGCGCTTTTGATCTTCTTTGAAGCTTGTTATTTAATTATTTGAATTCAATTATGTTTATTTTATATGTATGTACAGGCACAACTGAATGCTAATAAAATAAATGTAGTGCTAGGTCGGGATTTTTTTTTAAACTTTCATAATATACTGAACTAGAGATTGTAAAGAGTTTTCCATAATGCAAGTTAGGAGTTACCCAGAAGGATACAAATATACTACAAATAAATATTGCAGTTGGAAAATATGACAGACTTAAACTTTACATAATACAACTTCATTTACTAAATTGTACAACGTAGTGAATTTAAATTAATATTTTCATATTTTAAATCAAAATTTTACAACTAACTTTCCAACAAACTAAATAATAATTTCAACATCTGAAAAGCTAGTTGGCCAATTTTCCTAGAAATAAAATGTACCTTGTCCCAAAATAGAATTACTAATTTGGTGAAAACGGGAAAGCTGCTAAACGAGTTGTTTGTTCCTACTTTTTATAGATAACAAAGTGTTTTTTTTTCTGCTCTGGCCAAAAACTTGAAATGTATCCAATGGTATTGCAATTCAATGCAAATAGAATAAATAGATAGATAGGTGGTAGGTGGTGGTAATAGATAGATAAGTGCGTGGTAGCCTGTTGGTAAACAGACTAGACGCGACTGCCAACATGTTCACGGTGGTCGCGGGTTCGAATCCCAGGGCACACCTCTGACTTTTCGGAGTCATGTGTGAATTGATAGTCAATCACCACGCACTAAAACGGTGAAGGAAAACATCGTGAGGAATACCTGCATACCATAGCGATTTATGGAAATTTCTATGATATTTAAGTCCGCCAACCCGCACTAGGCCAGCGTGGTGGACTATATGGCCTAACCACTCTCAATCGTACTGTCGATTGTAGAGGAGGCCCGTGCCCTGCAGTGGGACGTATATGGGCTGATACAGAAAATACAGTACAGGTGGTAGGTCTCATATGTGAGAGGCCATCTGGTTACGTACTACCGCAATGTCTATTTCTCCCGCCAAACAGCGGTGTCAACGCACTGTTGTTTTACGGTTTGAAAGATATTATAGCTAAAGTAACTACTGAATGTCTTGAGACTTAACATCATATGTCTCAGTAGAATGCCAAGCATTGATTTTTAATTTATATTGATTTTTGTTTTTACTACTGTCAAGGAGCATTCGTATCGCTTACTATCAGGCGAATGGGATGTTCGTCACGCCATTCATTACAATAAAAAAAAACACAATTCAGGATGAATTTCAGATCTAAATTACAAATTTTACAGAAACATGCTCAGTTACATATTGAAGAGTCGAACAACGCGTTCGTTACGCCTAATGCGGTTTTTATTCCTTTTTTTAAATTGACTCACTTTCTCACTGAGCCAGCTTTAAAAGTGATGACGAGAGCAAACGTGTTACATGCCGTTCAGCCGCCGCGGTTGCCTCCAAATGATCATTCCGACTGAAAAGCCCGCTCCCTTCCGTCTCATTAGTTCGTTCAGAATGACGTTGACGTGGTATTGTACGGTACTCGTTGGGGGGCAGCGGTTCTTAAAACTGTGACGCCCCTTTTTGTCTTAAAACTATTTTTAATGAAAGCGATTTTTTATGTGCTGTCTTTAAGTCCTATAGTTTTGTGATTGGCAGTTAGATATAAGTTTTATGGAATGCTTTAAATATAATGAGTATTTCACTACTTTTATTTGTACCTCATAGCAGGTTATTATATTACGAAAGCTAAAAAATGTTTTGTGAATTTTTTTGTATAACAGTTCAGTGATTCTCAAAATTTTAACTCGGTTGCTATACCTCCAGTACTTCTCTCCATCTTATTAGCTCATAACAGGGTTTTAACATTTGTTAAAAATTGGTTGTTAAGTTTTAACGAGTCACAGAATGGTATGTTAAAAAAATGTACAAAACTATATTTTTCTATTTTTAAAAGAGCTTAGAGTTTGTAAGTCTTAAATATAAAAAAAAATGAACTTTTTTTATAAGGTAGTATGACCGCAATTTAAATCAGTGTAAAAAAAACAAATTTATTTGGACTGCTTTACATTCGCTATAAGCTACTATAAGTAGCTGTGTTATAATAAATTGCAGTGGTAGCGATTTTAAAAGGGGCGTTTGTCGAAAGTTTGACAACCTCCACGACTATTCGCGTATACATTCGCGTCTGAATACGTCACCTCACATCTGCCTAGAGTATTCAACTTCCCCTAACGTGATTTCACTAGATTCAGTCCCGAGTAGCTACATTTTTATATGTGAGTTGTTTAACACTTTTATGTAAAATCTCGCTTCAACATTTGTTATGTAACTTATTGACACCAATCTCACCCTTATGGCGACAAATTGCCCGGATGCTTTATACGCAAAAAGTATTATTCGGTTTTCGACTTTATTACACTCTTGTTTTGTTTATGAAACGTTCTTTATGAGCCGGCACATTGGAGGCGTATTTCGCGTGACGTGATTTACATAGAGGCTGTATTGGTTTCGATTTTTTGCTTCAGGAAAAAATATCTGAAGGATATCCGCTTCATAGACTGCGTAAGAGGTCGGTACAATTGATCACTATTTACAGCGATGTATAGCGATTTGGAAGTAAAATAAATTTAAATTAGCTTGGTGAGGGTGTCGATTTTGAGCAAAATTAAGCGATGATATTTATACTCCTAGAACACATCGATAGCTTTGCTTTAGGTTATTAAAGATACAGCATGAATAGGATAGCTCGACTGTAGTATTATAAATAAATAAATACACCCAACAGTAACATACATAGTCCAACAGTCACATATTTTAAATTACCTTGTTGTTGGTTGTAGTACGTAGTTGATTTGCATTGTCACTTGCATGCTACATATTTTTATCCTGTATCTGTGACTATTTAATCAAATTCTTTCTTAAATAAATTTATATTTTATTTGTTTGCATTGCATCAGCTGCATTCTAATCCCTATTCCTAGCAGTATACACAAGATAAAAACCTAAACTAAATCTGCTATTTTTAATGACGTCATCGCGACTAACTCCAGAGCCACGTGACGTCACTCTGATAATCTTGTTAGCGTGCTCGTTAGTTGCCGTGAGCCGGGATCGCGTATCCCGTGCATATCTCCAATTAATTGCCTTTGTTACCGCCAAACTATCATATACCGCCTTTTTTCCTCAAAGGAGTTATAAATAAATTGATTCGTGTTACGGAAAATTGGTTGTTAATCTTGTTATTAGTTTGGTTGGATGTGTGTGCATTGAAGATCTGGGTTTGGTCATTGGACGTAATAATATATCCATGTATGTATATTGATCTGGATTTCGCATATCAAAATGTGGGTGTAATAATATGTATTTAATATACATACTTTGGCCTGTCTAACGCCCGAATACTGGAACGCAACTTAAATATAAGTTGCGCTTAACTACGTTAATACCGCTTAACTGTATTGGCTAAGTGGGCCGTGCCCTGTTAAGAGCAACTTATTATTTGAATGGCGTTCCAGTATTCGGGCGTAAGAATGTTGCAATTGACTCACATTTGTGAGTGGGCCAAATAGTTATTTATTTTTTTAGGTGACTGTAATTAAGTACCAGTAGGTTAAGTACTATAACCACTCACAATCGTACTTTCTATTGTAGAAGAAGCCCGTGCCCTGCAGTGAGACGTATATGGGCTAATACACTATAGATACTATTGGAAAAAAATTGGCAGCCAATTACTTATTTTGTTGATGATGATGATGAAACATGTCATGTAAATAAATAAAGGATTAAAAAATATTCCTAGACTAAAGCAATTGTTAACAAAATAAGTAAAAAAATATACACTATTCGCCAACATTTATCATGTAAGGTACAGCAGTAACTTTACTATAAAAAAACATTACTCACGAATTCAATTCAAATGTTAAAAAATAAATGGTATTTTCTTGTTCTCTTGAAGTAATAGATATTTATAGTGAAGACAAATTCGCTGATTTTTTTGCGAGCGAAGTGCAAAATTATGTGAACTAGTTTCTTCTAGTTCATGGCTTCGTTTATCATGTCTTTGTTAGTAATGAATTTATATGTTAAGGTTCTGAGAAATGTTAAAGAAATATTTTTTTAAAGTTTGAGACAGGCTGATATTTACAACCTAAGTATAAAGGGCTTTTATGTAACTGTGCTTTTTATTTGACTTTTTAAAATTTATTTTATGCCTATTTTTTGTGATGTTTTTACGCTTTAAAAATATTTTATCTTATAGTTTATTTGCTTGTTGGTTTTTAGTATTTATTTTTATTTTGAGATTACTATATTGTATTCAATATACTATTGTATACAAGTGTACTTAATGCCTAAAGCATTCTCTCCCAGTCTACCTTATTACGGAATATATTAATGACAGTGGTTCCATTAGTATAATAAAATAATTTTTTTTTTTTTCTTAATTATTTTCATGCAATATCCTTTTCAAACAAACAAAACAAACATTATTTCTTCTGCATTAATACATTCCGTATCGACCAATAACCTTAAATATCCATAAATCATACATAAATGAGCAAATCTATTTACAAAACTAAGTATATATTTCAATACACAAATAATTATCATCACCCTTGTACATAGTACATGCAACTAAACTCGTAGAATGACAAGTATGTTGTTCACATTTAAGATTAAATATTTATACTAACCATTTAAGTTTTCAAGACGTTGCAAATTGGCAATTTAAAGCAAAATAATGGGTCAATGATCCCGACTATAGTTTATACTAATGTAAAATACATATGTTCTGCTCAGAATTTGGATTTTAACTGCGTAGTTATTACTATTATAAACATGTTCGTAACAAAAATATTTATTGTAAATTTACAAGAAATTATTGATGAACTGCTCTAATTAAAACCAACTTGAAAATGTAATCACTAAATTGTAAATTGGTTTTAAAAGAACAACACCAGAGTTCTCTAGTAAAAACCGCTTACAGAAACGGAGTTTCTTTATTTCAATAATTGGCGAAACTATCACACCGTTCGCCTGATGGCAAGCGATAGACCGCTGCTGCTCATAAACAGTAGCAGAACCAAACAACACTTTTAATTACAAAGCAATGCTTAGCATCCCATTGCGCTCGCCATCCGGAGTCATAACGTATTAAGTCTCAATATGTCCAGTAGTTATAAAAAAAGACAGAATATCTTCATAATTTTGAACCTTCTGAATAAATATTATGTACACTAACGTCAAACTGTCCAACAGAGAGTGTATTATTTTTATATCTATATGCAGCCATACGTTAGGAGTATTAGTTCGTTGTCCTGTCTCGGCACATGTACTCGATTCAAATGAGCGCAGACGGGCGTCCGACCCTTAACCTCTTCAACTTAAACGCCTCTGTCATACGAACACTGTGGTGACTTGGACAGTTGTGTGATAAAGTGCTTGGAAATGTCCGCATTAAAAATAAAAACAGATTTATTGTTAAACAAAACGCACAACTCACACCATAAGGTGAAAAGCAAAAAATATATAGGAGTTTATGCGTCAGATCGCTCTAGTGGCTCAGCAAAATGTTGTACTACAGCGCAACGCTGGTTTTCAGTAATTACCTAGAGGGTCATGCAAACTCCGGCCAACATAACAACATAATATTAATAAATTATTACCTAATATTTAGAATAAAATACAATTTTAACTATTAAAGAAAACATTAATAAAACATGTGAACCAAATATTTACAATAACAACGACAGTTATGAATAGAAAAAAAAAATAAGATTTTGATCCGCTTCTACTCACCATACCAGCCAGTTTGCTATGCGTATTAAGTATATAATTTTTGGACGCGCTGCCCCCACGCGATCTTTTACGTAACACAATACATGAAAAGAGAGAGTTATTTTCATTTATAGGAAGTCCGCAGGTGAGAATAGGTCTCTAAGCATTCTTTAGCGAACTGCTGCAGGCTGCGACTTTCTGCAAGCTTAGATCTTTTTCTGTATTAGTCCTAATATGTCCCACAGCAGGACACTGACCTCCTCTACAATCGAGAGTACGATTGAGAGTGGTTACGCCATATAGACCACCACGCTGGTCCTCGCTATGGTATGCACGTTTTCTCACGATGTTTTCCTTAACCGTTATAGATCATCCACCATATAAGTGGATGTCCGTTTCCCTTACATGTCGAGATATCGAACACTTCTCGGCTTCATTGTTCATCATTTAAGAAAAAGGGAAGATAAGGATTACCTCCAGCAACTCACCGAATGAAACACGACAGCAAGGGCATTGCCAATGCCAAAATAAAATAATATAATAATGTTAGCACTTTTCTCCGCAACTGTACCTATATACTTCTCTGCATAGCTCTGACTCTTTCATCCAATTTATTTTAATGATGTAATAAAACACTAGTTTTTTCTTGAAAATAATTTATAGAATCGTCTTCAAGTTCAAAA
Source organism: Hyles euphorbiae (assembly GCA_023078785.2). NCBI lineage: Eukaryota > Metazoa > Arthropoda > Insecta > Lepidoptera > Sphingidae > Hyles > Hyles euphorbiae. The sequence continues at coordinate 13,883,155 of CM041047.1, forward strand.
GTGAGATATGCCTTACATGTTCAGATTTCTAAGCTTTTCATTTTATAATGCAAGATATCTAAAAATATATTTTTTTCTTTGGTATTATGAGTATTAAATTAGATTAATTTGTTTTTTTTTTTTATTGCTGTGAATGTGGAGACGATTGTGCCAGTAGCCTGATAATAAGCGATATGACCGCTAAGGAAACCAAAGAACACTATAAATTTCAAAGCAATGCTTGATATTCTACTGCACTCTTAGACATAAGATTTTGGGTCTCTATATTACATTGTCTCGCGGTTACTCTGGGTACAATGTCAATCAAATTGTGATACATCAGTGCATTTAAACTGCTGTTTGGTGGGAGAAATAGACATTTTAAATAATTATTGAGTATTATTATCTCTTCTAATAGTGGGTAATACATACATACATACATAAACTCACGCCTTTCTCCCAAAAGGGGTAGGCAGAGGTCCCAGGACACCCACATTTCGCCTTGTATGTTCCGTCCCACGATGTGAGCCTATATTGTTGAGCCTATATGTGAGCCCATATCGGGCACAAATTCCTGACTCTGGGCTGATAATGAATAGAAAAATCCAATATCATAATGGTTTCTTAGATTTACGCGAATGTTACACATTGAAATAAAATTATTATTTACGGATTTTATCGCGAATTTAGTTTAATTTTTTACATTTTTGACTTCCCGACGTTTCGATTACTTTACAGCTTTCGTGGTCACGGGGCGGCCTGAGACTGAGGGCAGTCGGGAAGTCAAAAATGTAAAAAAATAAACTAAATTCGCGATAAAATCCGTAAATAATAATTTTATTTCAATAAATCCAATATCACTTTGCCCAACCCGGGACTCGAACCCGAGACCTCAGCTTTGTAACCGTACCTTAGTACAACTACGCCACCGAGGCAGTGAGTAATACGGATATGTAATACGAATATAATATTTGCACTAGGAGAAAACTGTTAAATATTCCCGATTGAATACTTTGGATAGCCTACAATAGCTAGAAATAAAACTAGCAAAGATCCTTTTTTTTTTAGAAAAATACTTTATGATCGAATAATTGACAATATTTTCCTACAATAGCTAGAAATAAAACTAGCAAAGATCTTTTTTTTTTAGAAAAATACTTTAAGATCAAATAATTGACAATATTTTCGAAAGCAGCAAGTAAGGTTCAAATTTTTTCTTCATAATGTTTGATAAGGTTTTAAAACCCCAACTTCGATGGAAAATAAGGACAAGTGGTTTATTATTAATTATAGAACAAATAAAATAAACAGGAGTTCTTAAATCAGGTAAGTTAGTTTTAAAATTATTATGTAGCTTCGTATCAAAAATTATTTATATGCGACATTTAATCCGACAAATAAATCTCTCCCTCAATTCTCGGGAGAACATTTTGATTCGTAAGTCCCAATTAATTCAATTTACTAAAGCCAGGTATCTTTCAATACTTCTAGAAACTTAACAAATAAATTTTTAGATTAGTAGTTTAACAACAATCACAATTTAGAACTTGTATATATTATGTTTATTTGGTATAATTGAAAGCCGTCATTCTAACTTCAGTAAATCATAAGAAAAAGCCTATACGCCTTAAAAATTATTCTTATAAATTTTCCTTTCCGCCAACAAAAAGGTGATCAAATATTCACAGATTCCCTTTTTAATTTTGCCGGTTTTTCGAACATTAAACATTCAGAGGTTCCGGGTTTCGGCCAGTAATTTTTCATAAGACGGAATTACAAGGCACCGACGTGGAAATCCGTTTAATCCAGTGTTTTAAACGTTTGCGTTTGGGGTCATGACGGGACAGTAAGCGTTTTGTCCGTCCGCTGTCAACGGGTATTATACGACCCCACCCTACAATGTTCAACTAATGTTATTGTGTTCTCAGTTATCTCACACCTTGTGGGTGTCGACGATTTATTACGTCATACACTACAATTTAAATATAGAAACAGCATCTGGTTGTATCAAGAACATAATTCAACTAAAATATTAGGTACCGTTTGACATTTCATGCTTTTCAATTTTGTACAGGCGTAACTCACATAATTTCAAAAAGATTTTCTGTAAGACCATGGAATTGTGGGTTCACGGAAAATGCTATTGAAATTGTGTGCGTTCCGTTTATACGAAGTTGTTTAAACTTGAAAAGTATGAAACATCAAACTATACCTTTTAGTTTAGTTGGATAGTAAGAGCGACAATATTTATGAGAAAACAAACCCGAAAATGAAGTGTTTTTGGTCTCGTTTATGTTAATGACAATCTAGTAAATGGTAACTGTTTATGTTTTTTTTTATTTATTGCAATGAATGGCGAGACGAGCATGCCGTTCGCGTGATTCTAAGCGATACGACTGCTCATGAACAGTAGCAAAACCAAACACCTATGAGAGACCTACCACCATTAAATTATGTGGATAAACAAATAAATAAATACACTAACGAATTAATACTGGCAAGACAATTTTTCTTATATTCAAGGGTATTTTACCAAAGGTTATGCAATATTAAAAGCGGTATCGACCTGTCTAGGCCGTCGAAACGCACTTCACGAGTTATTTTAAAGGGCTATTGGAGATCGCCGTGGACTGTCGACTGGCCTTTTGAGGGCATTTACTAGACCGGGCTTAAGTTATAAGTGGCCGGGTTAGAATATTTTAAGTTATATTTTTCTTAACATTTATACTTAAGGGTTTTTTTTAACACTGGCATGATTCAGTTAGTGTCTACAATAAATAATGCAACCTTATTTAAAGATTGTAGCCCGAGTGATCACTAGACATAATGAGACTTAACATCATAATATACCAGGATGGCGAGCGCAGTGGAATGCCAAGCATTGCTTTGCATTTCATGGTTTTGTTTTTGTTACTGAGCGGTCGTCTTGCTTACCATGAGGCGAATGGCTTGCCCGTCTCGCCATTCTTTGCATTATTGTCACCCCATTTATCGGTGTCTATAAGTGAAAACATTCACGGATATTATGATAGATTTATGCCTCGCATAACAAAAACTCACTCCTAAAGAAGAAAGTATAACTCCTACTAAAACTTGTTTAACCGTGTCTATACGTGGACAAATTAAAAGACTCCACTACTTCAAACTATGGCCGCAGTGTTGTCCAGAGAGACCCTTTCTATTCGAAAAAATATCCCAGCCTGGTTATTCACGCAGTCTGTTTCACATTGGGCTGAAGCATACATGCTGGCTTTTAAAGTATAAACCAATAAAAATACATTATTCACTACGGCCTGTCAGTCGATCTGAATTTACTGCTTACATTTTACTATGTCCAGGTCGATGATCTACTGTCGATGGTGCCTCCATGGTCTTATGACGTCCGAAGGAGTTGTTTTCAAACTGTTGTCAAAATATTTGGAACAATTTTTCATTCTTCACATCCTTCTACGTGTACCTTCCTATAATTCTAGATTTTCCTTGAGGAAACTGCTGAGTAGTATGAAAAAATAGTTAAAAAGCAGAAAGAAAATGTCTGTTGCCTATTCAGTCCATATTTTATTTTATTTTATTTTATTTTATACTTGTAGGAAAACTTACAGCTAGTAACAATATAATGTGAGCTTAGAGATAGAAGGCGAATTACAACACCAATTATGAACACAATTACCCTGAGATGCAATGCAGTTTTACCCCACTAGAGTCTTTTACAGTATCTTTGCTTTTTAATCGAATCACCTACTCGCCTCGCCATTCATTGGTATAAAAATAAATAGTACGCCCCAACAAACTATTTATGCTAGCGACAACTACTTTCATAATTAAAGAGATAAACGAGGTATATTTGTGCAAATCTTTATAAATTTTATAAAATTAGACTATTTATTCACTCCTGCAAACATGAGTAATTAAAGTTAATTCTATATAACATAGACAAAACCCTTCTAATTTTTCAATACAAAATGAGTTTTGCCGTTTTCTAAAACGTGTGATTTCACGAGCGCTTTCAGTCTTGCGAGCACAATTCAGCGCTTCAATCGCTTTAGAAAATTCTATGTAGCAGACTTTGCAAAATTATTTACAACGATACATCGAAATCATTAATTGTTTTATTATTTAGTGTACATTAAATATACTTAAGTTCTGTAAAGTTTTAAGGAATTACCTATATCCTATTAACTTAAAGTGATCATACCATAACATAAATCAAGATTTTAATGATAGTTTTTTAAATATTATATAATATGGAAAAACCGGCAATTGACATCCATAATGCTTTAAAATAGTATTTATTGTCGCCCTTTATATCATAATGAAATAAAAAATATTAAATCAAATAAGAAAATAGCAGTCAAAACTAAAGTCTATCTCACTTCATTCAGCAACATCACCACGGAGCATCAAAAGGAAATTCAGCCGACGGCCTTACCGAAAAGCGCTGAATCGCTAGATCCATCCACTGCTCACAATAAAAGGCATCGTTACTGAGTAATGAATAGGCCCAATTAGCGACAGGCTCCGCGATCTGAACAGCACTCGCCCCACCATTTGCAGACACGTGAAAACATGAAAAAATCATAGCACTATGTCTGCCTGCACTAGTCAGGCGAAGTCTTTCAACTGAAATGTGAAATGTTCTTATTCAGTGCTATGGGGAAATTTTGATGGATTGAAAGTCGAAAGTTGGTATTGAGTAAAGATTATGCATGTGACAATTAATTATGGATATACTTTTTAATATAATATATAATTTTGTTGTGTAGTTTACCTTTTTTTTTAGATTTCTTTTTCTTTATTGTTCTCTACCACTATTTCCAATTTTATTCACCCCATGGTTGTCTGGTAGAAATTGCTATAAACCGCGTATAAGCCATTGTATTACCAAACATAACTTATCTTTAAGTTGAATACTTAAATTTGGTTTGCAAGAAAGAATTATTGATTGTATTGTAATGTTTTTTTTTTTCTTTTATTCTACTCTAGTAGTCCTCTGAAAATGAAAAGAAGTCTAACCATACGATTTTTGTAACAAGTATTAAAAAGTACCTACCTATATTTCTTATATAGGCATTTTCATATTAAAAGTTCATTAAAGCATTTACAATCGCTAAGAATCGTGATTTGTTTATGACCTACAATGATAAATAGTTAGGTAAACTCTCGGCTAGTTTAAATGACCTAATAAAATAACGAATTACCAAAACCATTCTAAAAGGCATAACAAATCCTCGGAATCATAATATCTACGTATACAAGCATACGGCTATTCGCAAAAGGCGGTACGTAATATAACATTGTAATATTATTCACAAACGTAACATTTACGAGGAACCGACAGTCGCTGAATACGATGGCTAGTTTATATTGTGGTTCCGTCAATATATTCGATCAGATATGAACGGTGGAAAACATGAGAAAACCAAAATATCTTAATATGATCTTCTGAAGCGTTTTTTAATGCAATAAATTCCGAGGCTAGCGTGCCATTCGCCTGAAGGTAAGCGATACGACGGCTCATGGACAGTAGCAAAACCAAACAACACCTTTAGTCCCAGAGATGACGACCAAAACCATGTATCATAGCAATACGGTCGAAACTGTATAAAATCGTTAGATTATGTAATTCTAAACCCGACTAGGTAGGTAGTAACGGTCAAAAGTGTAGCAATTGCATGTGAGGCCATTTCTGCTGTGTCCAAAAAAAAAGGCAGTCGGTATCATAGCAATACGTCTGATATTGGAAATGTACATAGATTTTATAATTTTATGACGAATAAGTTGGTTTTCAGACATTTTGCGCGTAGTATATCGCTGAAGCGAATTTTTGAAAATGTCAACAAATTTAGCCGACCTGTATCATAGCAATCCGAATGAAATTTTTTTCTACCGTTCGTAAATAAGGCAAGATTGCAAAAAAAATGTTTTCAGACATTTTAAATGTCGCATGTACTCCCAAAAGAGAAAAGAACGTTTTGGAGTCGCTTGGCCGATGCCTGAGCGCTTCTTACGTTTCTGCTGCGGTGGGAATGGTTTTTTCGCATATTATACTCCTGCCACTCTCTTACTATACATAGTCACTCACCAGCTGTCCTAACCGTTGAAATAACGCTCACTTAAAGTGACAACAAACTATAATTAGCTCAGGCGGACGTGGGTGTGTCGCTGGTTATCCGAGGGCTCGCGGACGTTTTTTTTCTTCTATTCCCAATGATAAGGCATAGTTTGCTCATCTCCCATTGACGAAGTTTTCGGGTATGGAAGAGTAGTATTTTAAGAATTCAAAATTATCAATTATAATAGACGTTTTTATAGCATAGAAACGTTGTCCGCGCTCTATTTTGGCAAGGTGATTGCCCAACTTGCAATCAGTCACGCTTCAATACGGTCGATATCGAAAAGTTGTCTGATAAGGGAGGTGCTACACTGAATTCTTCTGATATATTTTTTTTTACATCTGGTTACTTCATTTCATCAATTTCAACAATTTTCAGACAGATTGCTATGATACCGATCGGTAAAATTCCTTAACATATTTAGAATGGTCTCAAAATTTGTTGCATCCGAATTTTCTTCTGAAAATATTTTTTTTCGTATTAACTAATCCTAATTTACCCGTAAAGAACATTTTCAGACGGATTGCTATCATCATATTTTTTTGTCTCATTTTTAATTTTTCTAAATTATTTTTTGGGTTCGCGCTACACTATTAACTTCTGAAAAATATGTTTTCGGTATCTTATAGGTATTATATAACTACAGTCAGAAAAGCAGACAGATTGCTATGATACAGTCCGGTAAAATTTGTTGACATTTTTGAAAATTCAGTGCGGTCAAACGCTACGCGAAAAATGTCTGAAATTGGTATTTTCGAGTTCGAAATAATCAAATCTATCAATTTTATGCGGTTGTGGCCGTATTGCTATGAGACAAAAATTTTGGTTGTCATCTCTCGTACTACTTGAATTACAAAGCAAAAATTGCTCACCATTACACTGCGCTCACCATCCTGAGGCATAGATGCTAAGTCTCAATATGTCCAGTAGTTATATCATTTACATTGCAAATGGCTGGAATTTCTTTGCTGAACAAGCCACGTTTTTCTTAAAAAGTACGACGTTATACAATATTTTTCCCGAGCTATGGGACCCTAAATCCGTGAAAGCCCCGGCAAACACTTGAACAGGAAAATTGCTACGACGTCTAGGGACTCGCATAAATTCATAACTTTACATCATCATTTAAAAAAGAGAAAAATCGCGATTGCTATGCATCAGAATGTTATTATAAGGAATAGGTACTTTTTATAGTATTCGCAAATTTTACTAGTATTAATTGGTGTTCTTTACTTGGTAGATTAAAACTGGTGGTATAATCTATGATTCAATACGACGACGAATATTCGATGTTCGTACAAATGTGCCTAGTTACTACAAAATATTTAAATCCTACATATCGTAACCATAGACTAAGTTCATAGTGCATGATAAGGTTCACAGAGAATAGTATTACAATGATTTTTAGAAGGAAAACTTATAACTTATTCGTGGAACATTCGGACATTTGAATTTCGTCTCGGAGATTAGTAACCCCCCTGAATCAACTGACAGACATTATATTTCTATTTATTTATTTATTTAAATCTTGATTCTACACAAAAAAAAATACAATATAAAGAAACAAAAAGAATAAATAAAAAGTACAAATGGCGGTAACTAATGTTTACCTGCCCCGTATTATTTCCTATGTGTATGATGTGAATAGTGTTTGGTGATTTATATGCAACGACCAGCCGCGGCTGCCGATTTGTTTACAATGGTTACAGATTCTCATCTAGGGCATATCACTTACTTTTCAGTCATATGTGTGTTGATACCCAACCGCCACGTACTATATCGGCGAAGCAAAATATCGTGAGGAAACCAGTATATCATAGCAATTGAGAGGAGGCCCGTGCCCTGCAGTGATTGATACTGTGTGCTGTGAACCGCGAAATCCTCAGTTCGATTTTCAGATCAGATAATCTACTTTGGGTAAGCGTTTCACTTTGAAAAATCTCATGCGAATTTCTGAATAATGATTCAGAAATTATGATTTTTGATTTTGATGGTAATAGACTAGAAATAAGTCCAGTCAACGATGAGTGGAGCTAGTGGCTCCTCTGTCTAATATTTCAAAGATTCAGGCGTGAGATATATATGTGATATATATTCTGTAGTTCCTACCTCCTTTTCTTTAAACATTTCTAAAGGCTTGTATCGGCGATTTTCAATTTTGAGTTCTTTTCACACTGTTAGTCGAATAAATGCTATAAAATTAATTCCAAGTTCGAGACAATCCTACTACGTTTGCTCAGTGAGGCCAACGAACTATTATAAATATGCGATTAGTGAATTCTTGGAAAATATTTTTCTCGGAATCATATTTCTTAGAGAACATTTACTTAACTATCTATCAGCCTCTTTGAAGAAAATATGTTTTTTATTTAATTTCTAAGAATCCAACTTGCCATTAGTAAAAGCTTTCTTCAAATTTTTACATAAAAATCTAGCCTGCTTTACTAAAACTTTGGTAAAATGTTTCTCTACATTTAATTTTTACCTAAAACCGGAATTGTCGCATATTTAACCGTAGCTTTAAACTCAAACGTTCACATTTGCACAACACTCGTAACGAGAATGTGGAGCCCCATCCCTTTCAGAAATTATGAAGTCCTTTCACCAAAATAATTATGTTGCATCACTTCCTTATGGCAGCATGGCGTTGTTCGCTTTACATTGCGCAGCGTTTCTGACAATAGACAAATTATTATTGATCACAAGCAGCAATCTCTCTCGTAAAGATATACGTAAGCATATCGTTTTATATTTTCCAACAATGGCATATCATAACAGTCATATTTGACTGCATGGACCTACCGGTAATTCAATGATTTTATAATCTTACAGAAAAATAAATGTGAAGGTCGAAAATATGTCATGAGTCATTTTTTTAATTCCATGGGCGGCAATGATCACATAAAACCCCTGTTCAATTCTCTCTGTGCTATAAATTCCTCTGTGTAGAATCACGAACCCGCAATGTAAAGCGAACAATTCGAACGAATCGCCAACGGTTTAACTAACCGCAGACGAAGGGTGCTCATTACGTCCGTCCAAGTAGTCAACGTGGTCAAATATTACTTCACATTGCGCGACCTCAACTTGTAGTTAATTCCTTTGGATAATTTGAATAGTGAGTGCCTACAATGATTATGTTAAGACTATATGTACGCGCCTTGATCCTGAACAATGGTATTCCTAAGAGAAAAAGTTTTTCCAGATTATGTTGGTAGGATTTGCGAATTTATCCGGAGAGCGAACACATAGAAGTACATGGAAATGTGCTGAGTTTTCATTTTATTTCGTTTACCCTTCCTAGTGCAGTTAATAAGAAAATTAGTGGTCGCAGTTTTCCTTCTGATGCTGAAACTAACATTTATTGCCATTTTTTTTTCTGCAATAACTGAGTTAAGTGAGACAAATAATAATTTGTCGTAATTATTAGTATTAAAGTCAATTAAGAACGTAGTTATTAATCACTACATTGTATAAAACAAAGTCGCTTTCTCTCTCCCTATGTCCCTTTGTATGCTTAAATCTTTAAAACTACGCAACGGATTTTGATGCGGTTTTTTTTTAATAGATAGAGTGATTCAAGAGGAAGGTTTATATGTATAATACGTACATATTATTGTACAGAAATGTATTTGTACCCGGGCGAAGCTGGGCCGGGCCGCTAGTTAAATATATGACATGCCACTGGCACTGCCATCCATTAACATCCACAACGCTTGGATTATGGGTGTGTTGGCGGCCCTTCAAACCCGGACGAAAACGCGAAGGAAAAATATGGGAAGAGGAAAGTGGTATTATACTCTTAATGTTATTGTGTTGCCATATTATGCTGTTAGTTTACATTGTACAATTTTTATAAATAAAATCGGGTGAAACACAAAATGTCCTAACCGATAATTAAACGATAACACGACCTTTACCTATCCAAATAAACCTACGCATGTACAGTAAAAACCTACCTTCACAAGTATTTCACGCGCTTCGCAAACAGACACCCACACAAATGTCGAATAGCTTACACAAAAGGCGAATAAAACAATAAATTACAATCCTTTACAGATAATAGTATATAAATAACTTACCAAGATGCCGCTTTCGAAGCTCGATCAGCTCCAACCACTATCACCGTATATTTCACTAAACACTTTCACAAAATTCACTTAACCTGGCATGCACTGACCATGACTATTTCATCCGTGAAACAGCAGTGTTAATGCACTGTTGTGTTCCGGTATGAAAGATATTGTAGCCAAAGTAACCACTGGACATATTGAGACTTAACATCTTATCCTTCAGGATGGCGAGCGCCAAGAATGCCAAACATTACTTTGTACACCCGCAATACCACTAAATTTACGAAACAGGGAACATATCAAGACACTTTGAGTGAGCTTCTAATACTACCATTAAATAAATAAATACGACGAGTATGATCTAATAAAGCACCAAAACACTTTTACTTGATTCACAAAACACGGTACGGTATGCAGAGGGCTTGGTTATGTCCTGGGTATTGCTAAACTCAATAACGGAACTAAATTATTTACCACCGAACTGCCATCTACACCTACGTAGGCAATAAAAACCACCGAAATTAACCCAAAAATCGCGAGCTGCAGCGAAACGCGCTACACTTCAAATGTACACACGAGACTAGACTAATAACATAAAAATTACGCGAATGTTGTCAAACTACCCTCAATTTGTTTATATTTTTGATAAAAATAAAATACCTGAAATATTCTTTTAAATTATACAATGTATGTTTTTTAATGTAAACTACACCGCTTTAATGTAAGATGCTGATTGTGTATCGCAAAGCTATATTGATTTTTTCCATATTGAATTGAATTCTTCAGGAATTTGTGCCTGATATGGCGATGGGCTCGGTATCACATGATGTGACGAAACTCACATGGCGAAATGTGTCCTGGTAGTACCTCTGCGTGCCATTTGGGGAAAAAGGCGTGCGTTTATGTAAATAAATAAATAACGCCCAACAGTCACATATATAGTGTGGACCTCACACTAAGATCGAGTCTTGTGTCGTAGGTATAAGGAGACTTTTCGGTTTCACAAATACCTAAACCCGAAAGAAATACCTATGGGCCGCACAAACATTTCTCTCGGTGCGGGGATCGAACCCGCGGCCTTTCGTTTCACAGGCGGCGTCGAACGCGCCACGGAGGCTGTCAAAATGTATGTATGTATGTAATTTCTACTGTATGTGATTTGCTTATACTCGCATGACTGTCTTTTTAGCGCCTGATAAATAAATAAATAACACCCAACAGTCATACATAGTCCTGACCCCACACTAAGATCGAGTCTTGTGTCGTGAGTATCAGGAACTACGAGAGACTTTTCGGTCTCACAAACACCCAGACCCGGAAGAAATATTTGTGGGCCGCACAAACATTTCTCTCGGTGCGGGGATCGAACCCGCGGCCTCTCGTTTCACAGGCGGCGTCTAACCAACTGCGCCACTGAGGCTGTCAACGTATGGTTAAAGCTATGCAATATAAACAAAGTATCGACCTACAAGTGGTCATTATTGTACGCCAATTGAAACAATTATGCCGGCTCAGTCGAAATCTGATATATTCAAACCGAACCCGGAATGCAACACAAGTAATAAGTGTGTGAGTGGTTTTACCATCATAATATAAGATATGAATATTTTACAAGAACGTACTGGTTTTCGTAATTATTACTATAATTATCGAGATTGCTATTGCGAGGGGTTAGGCCAAAATCCAACATACTGGCCTAGTGCGGGTTTCCGGACTTCACATACAAAGAAACTTCTTGAAATAAATATACACGCAACAGTCACATACATAGTCCTGACTCCACATAAAGATCGAATCTTGTGTCGTGAGTAGTATCAGGAACCATGAAAGACTTCTCGGTATCACAAATACCGAGACTCGAAACAAATATCTGTGGTTCACACAAATATTAAAAAATTATCTCGGTGCAGAGATCGGACCCGTAGCCTATAGTTTCATAACCAACGTCTAACCAACAGCGCCATAAAAGCTGTCAAATAAAACTAAACTTAATTACCTCCTCACCAAGAAATCTAACGGACATGAATTGAGAATTACCGACTAAACTTACCTAGTTTACATTAATTAGAAGCTTTACCAACAATGCTACCTTAGGAAACAAGGAAAAACAAAAACTCAATTAAAGAGTGATGGCGAAAAGGGCCAAACAATAGCGGCCGTGGAAACACTGTCTTTGCGTTACATTCGTTTTTATTGCCCACAGGGATGGACTCAGGATATATTAGGGGCCCATGACCCCTCAAAGATTAAGCATCATTTGGTAATATAAATTATACATGCACAAATACAGACATCGGGGCAAATATCTGTACGGATTATAAACTTAGGTGGTATTAAGTTAATGCAAGAAAGAAGATTATTTTAAGAAGCAAGTACAACAATGGATACTATTTCTATGCAACACGCATACTACCACCTCCAATGTCTTAAAACAATAAACCAAAAAGGAGACATATGGTTATTATATTATTACGTGGTAAAATAAGCTCCAGATATCTGACTCTCTTATAGTCCATTGAAATGTTACATGAGCTTTGCATTTTTTAGAGAGCTTAACATTTCAATGGACTATTAGTATAGTGACAACATTTCATTTATAAGACAGTATGTTAGTTACATTTTTAAATACTATACCATAAAATTCATATGATATCAAATCAAACTATGCATTGAATTTATCATGGGTATTTTGAACCCCAGGTTTTTAACTCTAGATCCACCCACGGTTGCAACAAAAAACGTACAATTTATCATGGCAGTTTGGTATGAACAATGCGGTCTACAGTGTTAATTACGGTGGGCAAACAAAGGCCGACAGATGTGAGAAGGGTTGGATGGCGATCATAAAGAAAAATATGTCTGATATTTGGCATATTGTGACATTTAGCGTTTGTGTAAAGGCGGTCTTTTGTGACTTTGATCGTGCGAAATGATAAATCATGGATTGGCGTGATTTGCTTTTCACACAATTTACACTTAACATGACAATATGACGTGTTTGAGTTCTCTATAGTAAATATTAAATAACCCTGGTGGTATATCCCCCTGCAGGACACGGGCCTGCTCTACAATCGAGAGTATGATTGGGAAAGGAGGGCTAGGCCATATTCCACCACACCGGCCTAGTGTAGGTTAGCGTAACTCTTAATGCATTTAACTAGAATTACGAGACGAGTAAGCGTCACGCATGCTCATAAACATAACCAAAACTTAGGATCTGCTATATTGAGCTTCATGTGGGAATTTACAGTGCATATCAACCAGAGATATGAGATGCGATTCGCAATGTTCTCAGCTGCAAAAGTGAATACCAATAATAATTATAGACTATAGTTATTTCAAACAGTGCCAGAAATGGACAAAGCGGTGTATTTGATATATTAAAGACAGTGGTAATTAATACAGAGAAAGAGTCAGTACGAGTTAATGATTTCTGTACTTATGCATGGTATGTTGTTTTTTAGTCAACTTCACTATCACCTAATCGATATACAGACATAAATAATCTCATATTTCTACCATGTTGTACATAATAACTTAAATATACCCAACAGTCGTACATATGAGCGTAATCCCATAGAAAAATACCAGTCTCATGTCATAGGAATCAAAAAATACCACAGACCTTTTTAACCTCACGTTTGATTCTCTTAGTCTGAATCCAACTCTGCTTCCTTATCCTTACCTTAAACACACCAATCGGCGCATATCAATCCAAAAACAAATGAAGGAAAAATCCACAACATGGCTATAAAGGTACTTCCACACTACGGCAGCTATAAATAGGCCGGTTTAGGGTTGCCTCACTTACCGTTACAGGTGGGAAGTGGACTTCTGTTTGTCCCTTAGACGTGTTCACAGGGACTCAGGAGTAAATACAATACCCAACAGATTGGGAGATTTGTTGGCCAACCAATCTATAACCAGCTACCGTATGTATTACCACCAATTTAACAGATGCATGAATATGAAACTTTTTTTTACACTGTACCGGCGTAATGACAGCACTGCGTCTGATGGTAAGCGCAAATCGTCTAGGCAGAGTATCGAATGGCATCAAATGACAGCCCCAAGCTATTAGATACAATTATGCCGGCCTGCTAAGATGCCTCTTCCCACTCCGATGGAAGGACCCGGGATCATAGGAAGCAAAGGAACATGATATATCTTAGAACTTAATTTACTTTGTCGTTCTTTAGCATACAAATATTTTTGCATGCTAACGTAGATAAATTATACATGGCATGGCACCCAGTCTTAAGCATCAATTTCTATTTATTATTTCATATAGTCTTGAATTATTTTCTAATCAGAATTTTTATGTTCCCGTCCCCTCTCTTATTAACATTGTTCGGTAACTCGGTTGATGCAATTATTACGGCCTTGTGAGAAATGCATTCGCAAGCTCATCTCAAAACGCTTACTCTAGATCACTGACACAGATTTACCACCGGTGCAAAATATTCACCTTTGCGTAAAACAAATAAATCCTTATCAAATTCTTTTATTGTGTCCACCAATATCAGATTTGATGTGGTCAAAAAATTAAACAAAAGTTAAATACTGACCATTTGATATTAAAATGTCGTACGCCCGTCTATAAAGTGAACGGACGGTCTGGTTAAGGTTGCAAGAAGTCGCTGGATGCAGACCGCTACCAACAGGTCATTGTGGAGATCCTTGGCAGATACCTATATTCAGCAATGGAATTCCTGTGGCTGAAGAGAAGCTTATGGTCAGCAGTGAAAGTAGCTGAATAGAGAGACTGACCGTTTTCCACAGCCGTGTGTATTATATCTAATGCTTCGGAGATCGTTTGAAGGGTCCCGTTCCAGAAAATCGTTTCCTGAGACCCTCACGCTTCCACGGGGCATTTCAATAGCTTACATGCTAAGGGATTTGGCGGGAAACGTTACATCTCTGGTTTTATTGATTAGAAGTGTTATTGAGGTCACGTAAGTGTAAGGTTCTAAGATTTCTTGTCTCTAGAAGTACTGGATGTGAGTTAGTTCTGAGGGTATCCGTAAATTATTTATTTATTTTAAATTAATGGCCAGGTCTTAGTGTTATGCATGGCTGAATTTCTAAAAATGTTTGCTATCAGTACTCAAATACTATAGAATGAAATAAGATAGGCAGTTCTACTGCATTAAGAGATATTTTGTAAAGCTAGAGAATATATTGAAAAGTAAAATACCTTATACATATTAATCGTTTATGTACTTTTTAAATTTGTAATAAATAAATACTATTATAGTAGTATATACTAAATTCAGAACATACTAAAAATACTTTTCTACGTTATGTTATTTCTCAAATACATAATCGTAATTTTCCAAAAAAAATATTTAAAAATAATGCACCAAGTAAGAAATGAATCCAACCTTGGCTTCAACCAACTAACAAACTATTATTGCGTGGATAAAAAAAATAAGGACATTTTGGTCCCCCCAGGTCTAAATTCGAACAATTATTTGTTTACCTAAAACTACTCTCATTTTCGACATCGACTCCAGAGTCTTTTACGGCGGTCTTTTCATCCATGGCCAAGCCTGTAATTATAAGAAAATACCGCGCAGTTTTATTTCCATGCGTTTCATAAAAAGACTCCGAGTGGCCCGTTACGCGGTGCGCTATTAAAATTTATTTTAATTTATATTTTCCTTTAATTAAATAAGACAGGGGCGGATGTAGTCGCTACGTGACTCGGAGTGGGGACCATTAGAGGCGAGGGCGCGGTGTTATTGCTAGCGGGTGAAGTTAGACACTAATGATATCTTTTTTGCAAGGTTATTTACCTGTTTAGTTAAATTTTTTACCATCCGCTTTGCACGGAGGGAAGTGGACATTAATTTATTTCGAACTACTCCTATTAATTTAACTTGTTGCGCGTTGAAGACAAGTTAAACATTCCCGGAGACTCGCCGAGCTTCAATGCTCGGTGTGCCACTGTTGATCCTGGCTCACAGGAGTTACAGTGGTGGGTGTCAGAGCGGGACAGTCTCCACTAGCGACATCCTCCGGCTTTCACTATGCCGGTAAAATGAGAATCAGAAGTATTTGTTCCATATCGTATTAAGGAAAGCAAAATATCTATTAGTTTAACACCAGATTTGTATTTTAGTTTATTTATTAAGAGTCCAAGTTGGACAGATAGCACACAAAGAAATATGATATAGCATCCACCGAAACATTATAATAGGCCGGTATAATTATATATAAGGCATGCGACTACCGTCTGATACCATTCGACGCTCTGCCTGGTCGGCATTTGCGCTTAGTACCAATAGAAAACAAAACAAGGTAGCTGGCTTTCGCCGACAGTCACCTGACGTATTTGTATCCAAATATACACAAAATGAACCCGAGAAACGAAACATTGAGAGGTGACTTCCTATATAGTTTTTTTCCGCTTTCACTTATAAAATACTGCTACTCCGCCGATAATGAATGATCAATATACTTTAGGTTTAGAAATTTTCTCGCTCTTTGTGGTGCGGAGTTTTAAATATGTCTATTTCTCCCGCCAAACAGCAGCGTAAATGCATTGTTGTATCTCGGATTGAAAGACATTGTAGCCACAGTAACTACTGGACATATTGAGACTTAACATCTTATGTCTCAGGATGGCGAGCGTAGTGTAACGCCAAGCATTGCTTTGTAACTTAAGTTAATGTTTGGTTTTGCTATTATTCATGAGCGATCTTATAGCTTACCATCAGATGAATGGCATGCTTGTCTCGCCACTCATTGCAATAAAATTAAAATATCAAATCGCTGACAATCCGACCGCACCCCTACCACTTCCTAAGCCCGGCGTTGAAAGAAGCAAAGTGTTTCAAAACATCGCACTGGATAAGTGTAAATATTACGTGTCTTATTTAATTTTTGTAGACGAGAGGGCCCCGTCGTGTCCATTAAGTGGGGAACCTCCCATGTTTTACCAATTAGGAACACCTTTTTGTCATTCATTTATGTTATTTATAAAATTTATTATATGAAATAAAACTATTATTTACGGATTTTATCGCGGATTTGGTTTAATTTTTACATTTTTTAACATACTCAATACTCAATACTCAATATCTTTATTGCACACCACATGTTATAAAGATGTTAACATTTTATAAAAGGTACAATGTGGACCCTGTTGGGCACGGCAATAATTTAGGAGAGAGGAGGAAGCCATATTCATAGGCCATATTATTAATTTTATGTATTAATATGTTTAGTATATCGAATCGTTATAAATTATAATTAGTGAACATATTCGTATTTAACATGCACTTTTATATATAATAGAATCATTATTTTAATGACATATTTTTTATTTTCATTTGGTATATGTTTCTGTTTTGCTGTTATATAATTATTGTAATTCTGTACAAGTTTAGTCATTATGTATTTAGGTTCATTAATTAGTATAATATATTTGAGTCAGTCTTTTATTTATTAAAGTAAACATCACCATATTTCGATTACTTTACAGCTTTCTTTGTCATGGGGCGGACTGATATATTTGTGTTATGCAAAAATATTGTACCAATTGCACAATACATACATACATGGGTATCTCAAGACTGCTACCGAAAACGAAGCCGGGTTGTAGTTTTAGTGACTACAAACACAATGCAACTAAAATTTTCGCAAAGAAACGCGACAATTATTTTTTATGATTTTTAAAATATCGTCATTTTTGGGTGGTAAATGGTTTTTGCTAAAATTATTTTAGCCATCACGGTATCAGCCCATATACGTCCCACTGCAGGGCACGGGCCTCCTCTACAATCCATAGTACTATTGAGAGTTGATATCAGGCACGAATTCCTGACACCGGGAGGATAGTGAGTAGAAAAATCCAATATTGCCCGGCTCGGGATTTAAACCTAAGAGCTCACTGTTGTCAACTGTTTGTACATGTTAATGTGATTATGAACAATTAAATAGTTGCATGAGTTGAGTAAGTGAATTCCGCCAAACCGCAACAAGCCGGCGTGGCGGACTATGGCCTAAGCCGTCTTAATCGGACCCTCGATTGTGGAAAAGTTCCATGCATAGCAGTGATACAGTACATAAATAAGAAAAGGTGGTCAGTAAAATACAACGAAGTGAAGAATGTCGAAGATTTAAATAAGGTATTATTTATTTTTTACATCCAATTGAAATTAGTATATCTGTGGATCACACAACTACTTATATTTTTATTTTTTAACATCTTTTTATATAAGAATTATCAAACTCTCATACAGAAATGGTTAAACCATTATCACCACGTAAAATAACTACTCGAATGTTCAAAGTAATATATAAAGAAGAACTTGATTGTTTGTTTGCATTGAATGGTCTCTGAAACTACTAGACTGGTTTGAAAAAATCGCTTACCATTAGAATCCTACAGTATTACTAATAAACATAGGAGATAAAATGATTTTAAATAAGTGTATTTGCACGCGGGTGGAGCCGGGCGAGCCGCTAGTATTTTACAATACAAAAAAATACAATTCAGTACTAAAAACAAAACCTAACTACAAACTGAGACCCAAAAGAGGTGCACTAAGTCTGCTTGTATCAAGGGATCTACAATCTCACTCCCAAAGTTAGCATCTAAGATACAATTGAAACACAAAGTGGATTCCTTTAACAGACCCTCGATCCGGGATCAATTCTATTCTATTTTTAGTCTAGCCCTCAGTTTAAATATAGAACTGGGATGAACTCAATATTTTGGTGCTAATAAACTCGTTTTCTTTTTCAGTCACAGGGAATTCACTAATGAAAATAGGCCTCAGGCTTCCCTCCAAGTTGGTGATCCTAGAAACGACCTTTTGGAAACTGCATCCAGCGATTTGGAACCAAACTTAGCTAGATCCTATCGTCGTTGTCAGTGGACTTCTGATGCTTGTAAACCCTTACCTTAGTATTGTTGTAATTATTGTGTGCACAAAATATCAGAAAATATAATTTAGATACTAGTTACGCCATCTTTGTACACATCAAAACAAACTGTATGACAGTTCACCTCTAGTGGTCTTTCTTTTGGCTAAAATAAATATTCTTCCTCTTCCCTTCTTTTGTCCAATGAGAAGCATGTTGTTTTATTAAACCTTTAATTAAATATAAATTAATAAGACTGCCTCGGTGGTGTAGTTGTACTCCGGTACGGTTACAAAGCTGAGGTCTCGGGTTCGAATCCCGGGTTGGGCAAAGTGATATTGGATTTTTCTATTCATTATCAGCCCAGAGTCAGGAATTTGTGCCCGATATGGCGATAGGCTCGCTACCTATCACATTGTGGGACGGAACATACAAGGCGAAATGTGGGTGCCCTGGCACCTCTGCCTACCCCTTCTGGGAAAAAGGCGTGAGTTTATGTATGTATGTAAATTAATAAGTTGTATCGCTAACTAAAGTTTAACTCAATGTTCTCTTTCTCTCACTCTTTCAAAACTACTGCTTATGTTTACGGACACAGCATTACTGGAAGCAGTGTAATCAACATTTTATTTTATTTTTTTTTTTTTATCAGCCCATATACGTCCCCCTGCAGGGCACGGGCCTACTCTACAATCCAAAGTACGATTGCGAGTGGTTAGGCCATATAGTCCACACAGTAACATTTTAATGGAACCCGAAAATAAATCGCTAACCAATAAGGAAATTATTTTAATATCCTTAAAGACATTCGCCCGCGCCATTGTAAACAGGGTTGCTTTGTGACCGAGTGTCACTAATTTCTAAAGGTTTCCGGAAGCTGAACGCCGTTTTTAAGATATTGCTCGTACAATTTCGTTTTAATGAGGTGACCTGTTTCTAAAGATTTCGCCGACCGTCTACAATTGTGCACTTATACAGATTTCTTTCGTTTTGTCGAAAATTTATATTTTACAATTGCCTTTTCAGCGATTGTATTGGAGATTTGCTGTGGCCTTGCATTGCTCGGTAATTCAATTGTTATTGTAATTGGGAGGAAACCTTGCATGTAGCATGCCCAGGTTTGGTACGGTTATTTAACATCTACCTACTGGTGAAGATATTATTATAGGGGTAGAAGAATCATGTTTAATTAAATTTATTTATTCAAAATGTTATTGAACACCAGTAAACAAAAATGAAAATATAAATAAAAAAAATTAAAACACAAAAGTGAACATTGGCGGTCTTACCGTTCAAGGTTGACCTCTTTCAGGCGACCTATCTATAGGATGGATAAAATAGAACGACAATTTGAGTGTACCGTGACGTGCACGAAAGAGTAAGGTAAAATTAATAAAAAAATACATGATTTGATACTTTATACATTTTTAGGAACAGAGATTAAAAGAGTTTATTTTTCTTTACTAGCATGTTGCTGTATAATACGACGCACCAATTTTCTCTTATATCACCCAATTTATTTAACACGGCCACATTGATGATTCAAAACGAAGTTCAAATTTTCAAAAGTTCGACGTCCCAAGTATAAAACCAACACTATTCTCTATGATATTTATCATTCACTCCGAACTTATTCAATCCTTACAACGTTCGGTAGGTCTCGAGAACTAAAAATCTAATATGGACCTGAGAATTTCTCGTTGACTGATTATCTCAGTGGCACAGTTGCACTACTGTATCATTACAGCGCTGAAGTCTGGGCTTCGAATCCCGGAGTGGTACTGGATTTTTTTATTAATTATCAGCCCGATATCGAAAGTAACAAATCATGGGACGGAACACGAGGTGAAACATGGGTGTCTTGGCAGCACCTCTGCCTACCCCTTCTGAGAAAAAGGCGTGAGTTTATGTTTGTATATGTATGTATAGATGAGAATTGCTAATAACGTAACCTTGTTACCCAAAACGTCGATTTTGCGAAAACGAACGCTCCGTTTTTCCCTCGGAATGTAGATGTCGTGAAATCGTGATTTACGCCTGTTGGAGCCTGTTTATTTTTCTTTATAATGTTTTCTCGGATATGTCCTGTTTATTTTATCACTTCAAGCGCGATTTTATTAATATTTACGAACGCCTCGAGAGTGGTTTGTGGTTGAGGTTGTTATATACAGAATGATTTTGACATACTGTTTAATTTAACCCGTATGTTTCTCATAATGTGATTGTATCATTGTAATTCTACAAGGTGACATTGTATAAGATTTGATGACAGCCTTCGTGGCGCAGTTGGTTAGACGCTGGCTGTGAGACGAAAGGCTGCGGGTTCTTTTCCCGCTTCGAGACAAATGTTTGTGTGGAACACAAGTATGTTTCGGATCTGAGGGTGTTTGTGAGATCGAAAATCTTCTTATTCGTAATCTTAGTAGCCTTCGCATACTAGAATTAGTGAAATTTTAACTATTTATTAAAAAAAAATTGCAATGCATTACTTTGTAAACCGAAATTATATTTACCTATTGTCCTTTTAAAACTAGTATAATTGAATTTAAGACTATAAGCTATTATAGGGGAGCAAAAAAGGTGGTCCGGTACCACCAATTTCATTTACGTTTGTGAAATACCAGCGCTCCCTTCATATTATAAATATTCTAAGCAAAATAAATTGAATGTCTCAAAAATTTAAATTATGACCATGGAAAGAAAGAATAAGGATATTGTTTTCTTATAATGATAAAATGTTATGCTGACTTAAAGGTAATATAAAACTGCGTTACACAAAGCAGATAATCTTTCGTGGCCCAAACCGTGAATTTATGTTGTGTACGGATAAATACGCAAATTTTCCTTCCCGTAGCATTTCGTGGGAAGTAAATTATGCTTGAATAAAAAGTAAATACACCTAACAGTCACATACAAAGACCTAATACCGCATTAGGATCAATTAAGTCTTGTGTCGTAAGTATCAGAAACTACGGGAGACTTTTCGGTCTCACAAACACCCAGACCCGAGCCAAATATTTGTGGGCTTCACAAATGTTTGTCTAGGTGCGGGGATCAAACCCATGGCATCTAGTTTCATAGACGGCGTCTTACCAACTGCACCATGAAGGCTTTCAAGTTGAAAAACATCTTATTAATATATTAAAATGCTTTTAGTAGTATAGACATATTTGTATTCGCCCGAATAGCAACTATTGTAAACAATACTGAAAAATCTGTGCAATCATAATCATGTGTGCTGGTTCCGGAAAAAATAAAACTGTAACCGAAGATATTGTCTATACATGGTATATCAAGACTGCTACCGAAAACGAAGCCGGGTGGTAGTTTAAGTGACTTCAGACACAATACAACATATAAAATGTTGCAAAAAAAAGTGTCAATTTTTATTTATTGTTATTTTTTTCCTATGGCCATATTTGAGTGGTAAATACATTTTTTCCTTTAATAATCCTTTTATTTATAAATACTCTAAGGTACAAAAGAGTTCAAATTATTATTTTAGCAAAAACTATGGATTTACCACTCGAAAATGACGATATATAAAAATCATAAAAAACAATTGTCGCGTTTCTTTGCGAAATTCTTAGTTGCATTGTGTTTGTAGTCACTAAAACTACCACCCGGCTTCGTTTTCGGTAGCAGTCTTGAGATACCCGGTATATAAACACATGATGTTGCAAAGTGAGGGCAAGGCGAGTGCTGATGGAAGAATCGGCAGAGGTCGAACCTAACATATACGGGCAACTCCTGTAAGCCAGGATCAACATTAGTACGCATTTTAATGACACCGAACACAGAAGCTCGGCAAGTCTCCGGGATTGTCTAAATATCTTTAACCCACAATGAAATTAATCATGAAGTAAATAATAGGAGTTGGAAATATTTGTCCACTTCCCTCCCTAAGAAAGCGGGTGACAAATCAATGAACTTAAGAGGTAAATAAACTCTAATAAAGATTTTTACAGTCAGAGAAGCCAGCTGTAAAGCAACATGGATATAACTATTAATATGTTCAATGAGATCTATTATGTAAGCTGTACAATACCAGGCTATAATGAGCCGAGCATGAAATAATATATAAATAAAACCCGATTCGATTGATATGGGTTAGGCCATAGTCCACGACAGTTTCTTTATGCGGACAGGCGGATTTCACAATTTCAAAAATATTGCCATGGTATTTGGGTTTCCTTTACTTTAAAGTGCCTGATTTTTTATTATAAATACACACATGCCTACAAAAATTCATGATAATTTTTGATCAATTTTGTGTGGATCTTAACGGTGATTTAAATACCTTTATTTCAAACAATAAACCATGGTACATGTAGTTACATTAATAATCAAATATTTACTATATTTAACTTATCAAATAAATATTACAGACTTAAAAAAATAGAATTATGAATAAAACGTTTTTAATAAAACCAACTACGTCCGCTTCATGCTTCTATTAAATGTAAATAATTAAATTCCAACCCACCCTAAATTATCCAATTCTCTTCTCTCAAAAACACGTAAATAAAAATACGATTACAAAAACATTGTGCTCTAGAATTCGAGGGTCGTTAAAAGCAAATTTTAGTGGAACCGCTCCATACTCATTTTATAGCTTCGGACAGCTATAAACTTGTCCTAGGGTCCCATGTGATGATTTTGTTATTGGGGAATACGTGTTAGTTGTACAACTAATACATATACTCACGCATATATTCGAGAAGAGGTAGGCAGAGGATTATTGCACCTGCATCATCATCAGCAGCCCGTTGCAGTCCACTGATGGACATTGGCCTTCCCCAAGGTACAGTCAGCGACCAAAATTATACGATCATTCGACGAGCATATTCAAAAGGCCGAATTTCATGTGCACATGACGCAACAGTAGTGGGTGACCAGTGTCAGTCATAAAAAATCATGAAAACCATAAGGTTACAGAAGTTTCTGAATATGGCAACCTTTACATGGCAAATTTTCTACGGCAATGTTACTTTTTAGGGCCGAAACTGCGTTAAGCGGGCGCCCGCGACGGGCAACCGTCGCGCGTCTCCTCGCGTGGACCCTCGGGCGGGCTCCGTGAGAACGCGACGGTCCCCGTCGCGGGTACCCGTCGCGGAGACCGGATTTACGCAGTGTCGCTGGTTCAATTTTAAAGGTGTGCATGTACAGTCGTGTCGATGGAGAGCTTAATATATTATTACATAGCAAAACGACGACTAGCAAAAAAAAACGACAGCCAAGAAGGCTGTTTATTGAATTTAGGTTGCTAGGCGGAGAATTTGTTGTAAAGTTCAGTAAATTCAGAGAAAATGAAAACTCGTTGTACAAATATTTTAAAGTTTCGATACCGGTTTATGGCGAATTATCTTCGAAACTGGAACCATATTTGATGGTCAACAACTTAAGGGTAAAATCTGTATCAGTCATATCACCAACGGAAAGGCTGGCAATAACATTGCGCTAAGTAAAAAATATTTATTTTTGCTCAAGTATATTCATCATCATCATCATCTCAGCCACAGGAAGTCCACTGCTGAATATCGGCCTCCCCCAACGGTCTCCGCATCGACCTGTTGGAAGCAGCCTGCATCCAGCGACTTCCTGCAAATGTAGCCAGGTCATCCGTCCACCTTGTAAGCGGGCGTCCGACATTTTGCTTGCCTGTACGTGGCCTCCACTCTAGAACCTTTCGCTATGAATCATCTATAGAATCCTTTGCGCTATGTCGGTGACCTTTATTCTCCTACGGATCTCCTCATTTCTGAGTCGATCTCGTAGGGAAATACCGAGCATAGCCCTCTCCATTGCTCGTTGAGTGACTTTGAGCCTTCTAATGAAGTCCAAAGTGAGAGGCCACGTCTCGGTGCCCTATGCCATCACCGTCATGTTACCGCTTGCGGACACCGCGCGTGCCCCCGGGACGGTTTCCGACGCACGAAGGCGGGTCCCGCGGCGCGGGTGCGGGACGCGCCTCCCCGTGCTGGACGCCCACGCGGATCCCCGCGACGGAGCACTTTTGTATGAAACCGCGCGAGGGCCCGCTTAACGCAGTTTCGGCCCTTATAAGTGCTCAGTGACTTATGTACCATTAGCGTGTTTAGGAATTTTGATGCTTTTGTTGTTCAGAAAATTTCGTAATATTATGGTGTTCATGAAGTTTTGTGGCTGACACTAGTCACTCACTACTGTTGCTTCATGTGTGCATGAATTTTGGCGTTTTAAATATATTCCACGACTTTTATCGCTGACTGTACACCACAGAACCTGGTCTGCTGCTTCTTGAATCCAGCTATGCTTATATATCACTGAATCTTTTATCTATCCCTACTCTGTTCGTATCAGCCCATATACGTCCCACTGCAAGGCACGGGCCTCTACAATCGAGAGTACGATTGAGAGTGGTTACATTGTTAGTTAGTTACACATTGTTAGTGGTTAGGTCCTACTCTATTTTGCAATAATTCTCGCTTACGGTTGCAATTACATACAAAGGTTTTTCATCAACAGAATGTTCAGATGTTCTATTGCTGTGGCTCGAATGACGTCAATACATCATGTCCGTCTAATTGCATAAGTCGTCATTTCTCAGGGGAGTCACATAACCAGAATACATGAATGGCGCAAGTAACAAACTGTGGCGATTTCATAATTATTTTTAATATAATATTTATAAATTTACGTTGACAACCTTGATGGCTCAATTGTACTATTGTACGATTACATAGTGAAGCAAAGTGATATTGGAATTTTTTATCTATTATGAGCCCGGAGTCAGGAATATGTGCCCGATATAGCGATAGGCTCGCCCCCTATCTTTCGTGGGACGGAACACACAAGGTGAAATGTGGGTGTCCTGGTTAAATCTCCTTTAAAGGCGTGAGTTCGTGTGTTCATGTATGTAATATGTATTGTTAATTAATCCCGAATTTAATCCTATGGGCAATTTTGCCATAGGACTAACACTCCCTTCCTTTCTCTGTCAGCCCATATACGTCCCACTGCAGGGCACGGGCCTCCTCTACAATCGAGAGTACGATTGAGAGTGGTTAGGCCATATAGTCCACCACGCTGGCCTGGTGCGGGTTGGCGGACTTACATACCATAGAAATTTTTATAAATCGCTATGGTATGCAGGTTTCCTCACGATGTTTTCCTTCACCGTTTTAGTGCGTGGTGATTGACTATCAATACACACATGACTCCGAAAAGTCAGAGGTGTGCCCTGGGATTCGAACCCGCGACCACCGTGAACATGTTGGCAGTCGCGTCTAGACCGTTTACCAACAGGCCACCACGCACTTCCTTTATCAGTCCTATTTCTATTCTCACATTGAAAGATCAATAAAGCACTTATGACCTAATTATTGCACAAATTCATGGGTGGCCGCAATTTCTTGGCATTATGAGAACAGTACGTTAGTTTATTAAACATGTGAAATTAAAAACTTTCTTAATCAAATGCTATTATGGTCTAATACAGTACAATGCATTGAGAAATTACAAATGAGAAATTGAAAAGCTTTAAACTTACCGAATTTTTGGAAAGGCCTAACCTGTCTCACGCAACCAAATCAATCAATACGAAAAGTTAGATTTTTTGTACAGTATTAAAAATATTGTCGCTGGATGCATGGTTCCAACCAACCGTTTCCAGGTCGATGTGGAGATCTTTGGGGGAAGCCTACGTTCAACTTAAACTTCCTTTGGCTGAGATGATGAAGATGATAGTACATTGTAAATATTCGCTCATATATTGGACTTGTACTTGATGCGGTATAAAGCAACCCGCAGACGTGGGCCAGACAAAAGCCCGAGGGAACGTAGTCCGCAACAAACTGGTTGGAATACATGGGCTAATGTGAGGCCAATGTTTCATATCCCCGACCCGTATTGTTGGTCAAGAACAGTAATCTCCGTTTTCTTTAATGAGCACTACAGACTTCAGAAAAAAATCAGAAAATATTAAAACATAGAGACATAACTTAATTAATATTTACTAATAATATACAGGACTATTTTTCAAAGATTGCACATTTTTTTTTACATTATCACATACTAAGTCGTTTATTTCCATTTCATAATATTAAATCAAATTATTTTATTGTGAATATATATAAATTGGCATACAATAATCTATACTAATATATAAAACTGGAGAGTTTGTTTTTTGTTTGTTTAACGTTACGTATAATCTCAAGAACGACTGCTTCGAATTAAACAAATCTTATTATGTTAAATGAGTCATTTATCAAGGAATATTATAGGCCATATTATAACATCACGCTATGACAATTCTCACAAATATCTTTTTTGCACTAAACAGAGTTGCTATTTAAATCATTTAATCAAAATAAAAATGCAAGTAGCGTCACCACACTAGGTAATTTCATACTGGCAACCATGGAATGGATATATTACTTGGAGAAAGAAAGGGCAGTGCAAGGCGAAGTAATTCCTTACTATGATTGTATAATACAATAACTACTGAAGGCTTTTTATATATTGCACGATGTTTGTATATTCTCTTAAACGCAGTGGCACATAAATGAACTTAATATATTCAAGAGCAAAGAGCAGGTCAGTCAGGTTTGGAAAACCATTGAAAACTAAAAACCTATTCTGCTACATTTTTTTTCTTGCTATGAATGGCAGGACGAGCATGCCGTTCGCCTGATGGTAAGCGATACAACCGCTCATGAAAAACCAAAGAACACCTTGAATTGCACAGCAATGTTTGACATTTCATTATTATAACCATTGCTATTATTGGTCGCAAATCTTGGAACCACAACCAATCCATATTAACGCCATCTAGTAACTAAATCGAAAGACAAGTATTTAGCCTCTACCAAACCATGATGTCGACGTCAACGCCACTTCGGTAAAGATTGGAACGAAAATATACGAAAATTCACAAAAACACTATAAATTATTCCACGAGGGTGCGTTGTTAAAATAAAATAAGTTTTTACTGGTGGTAGGTACCACCGCAATGACTATTTCTCCCACCAAGCATCAGTTTAAATGCACTGTTGTGTTTCAGATTGAAGGACATTCTAGCCAGAGTAACTACTGGACATATTGAGACTTAACATCTTAAGTCTTAGGATGGTGAGCGCAGTGGAATGCCAAGCATTGCTTTGTAATTTAAGGTGTTGTTTGATTTTGGTACTGTTCATGAGCAGTCGTATCGCTTACCATCAAGCGAAGGACTTGCTCGTCTCGCCATTCATTGCAATAAAATATATATATAAAAAAAACATAATTTATTCGATCCCCATACTATCTAACCGGCACTAGACTTGTTATGAAATGCAGAGTAGATACTTTGCCAAACCCATTGAGATAATATACTAGAGGGGATACTGCAAACAAAATATTTGTAACAAAATGAAGGGTACATTCTATTTCTGTCTCTATCACGTCTACGAAGTAACATATCTTCCCTCTCGCTTTAATGTGTACCCGTGTGCACGCACCATACGCACAGATTTTGTTCCCGATGTCCGCTCTAGTATAATACCTCAATGGCCAAACCAGAATGAATGAAAAATAATCGGTTCGTAGTAACCCCTCAGTACACAAATAAAAGACAGAGTTATAGAAAAAGTTTATTATACTGAGCAAACATTTACCTTGTTCTTAGACAGTTAATGTTTTGTCCCTTTCCAATGACTTTTGATTTCAGTTTGAGCAAAGAAGACAAAAAAATCAGTATTTAAAATAGGTTTTAAAACACAATTTAACAAAAATCTGAACATCTAGTATCTCAAGGTTATGAATGTTTAAAGATATTTAAAACTATATGGTTAACTAACGTCTAATAATCTTATGTTTCACATAAATTATGGTATAGTTTATAAAATATGGTAGATTCTGTCGAAGAAAGTGCTACTATAAAAGTAATTAAATTTAGCTTTACCCTCTTTAAATTTAATTACATAGGATATGTTAATACTATTAGATTACGGTTATAAATGCTTGTTTTTTATGAAAACATATCTTACACAACGCGTTAAATAGATTTTTTCAAAAAGAAGTTTGTTTTAATGAGGGCGCTAAGATCGAATTTAATATAAATATGGCAGCCCAAAATACTGCAACGGAAAATGTTTAGATACTTACTAATTTTATTTATTGTTGTTAATACTCTCTTCGTTTCTTTTAAAATTAAAATCAAACAAAAACCGTTGCGAAAATGTATAAAAATATCTGGCTATAAAATTATTCAACGAACACTATGACATTATTAATAGTATTGCTATAATTGTTACTCTTTAATGCCATTGTCGCCGCTTCATACTCTTTTTTACCAAGCTATACACTGGCATCACACATTTCAAATAATTCCACATAAACACAAAATATACTTATACACCTAAAGATCTTTAATGATAAGATAGAGCTCTTTTGATATTTTATATTGTACAAAACATAAAAAATAATAATTGTAAATTAAACAGATACCGAAGTAAACAGATTGTCAGGATATAGAATGACAAATAATCTCTGTCCGTTCGATAAATGTGTTATCATCTTGTTATCGGGCATCTAAAATGTGTTCTTTTTTTACATCAAATAATAAGATAAAAAATATGTTTACTAAAATAAATAAACAAAAATGGAATTTCACATTAAATTGCTTACAACCGCGTGCGTAAGGCCTCTTGTACACACACGGTTTTTCGCCGTGAAAATCTACGGTTAATTCGCCGCGTGTAGGCACGGTCGTCAGTGTTGAATGGATTACTATGAAAGCTTGTAGACGCGCACGGTGGCCGTGCCACGGGCACGGTGCCGTGTTGCAATGTTATTAAATACTGAAAATTATTTGGTGTACAAAATGTTTATATTTATATCTAATTACTCGCTTGTACCTGAAAGTTAATTTTTTATTTATATTCTACGAAGAACGTGGTAGGTTGTGCATTTATAACTTTCAATACAACAATTTAAAATTATTCAAACACAATGTAGAATTACTGTTTGTTTTCCCTCAATAAAATAAAATAAAATAAAATATAACAATTATTAAAATATTCAAATACCCGTCTTGAATCAGACAGGGTATTTTGTCATACTGGATATACACTAATGACAAGTTTAAAAAAAAATACGCACAGTTCAAATAAGTAAATTCACAGACGGATAACCTATAAACGTCGCATAACACTACCACCTAATGGAGGAATGAAAGAGAAAAGCAAATTAAAGCCTCGTGGGCATTACAAAGGTTGCTATAAAATGCACACAATGTGACGTGGTTGCTCTCTTGTGTGATGTGAATAAGTTAAGTAGTCTTCAAATAAACTTTACGAGTTCGCTGGGCATTGTGCGTAAGCCACATCAGTCCATTTCCATAGCGTTTGCAATTGGCTGAGTACATGGAGAGGATATCACACGCATTTTAGCATTTTTAATAACATAATTGTATAAAAAGTATCCTGATATTAAAACAAAAATCAGGACCATGCACACAGCAATGACGTGTAAGAGGACCCTAACGTCTTTGTACCTATCTGTATCGTCTCGAGCCTCGTCTTGGAAGGTAAGCAGCATTTCCTTCAAGGTACTTCTTATGGCCACATTGCCATCTGATGCTACAACACCAGTGCTTGTAGTATTAACATTAGTGACGGCACTTCGATTTTTAGCATCTAACTCATCTAAGGCTCGTATGAACGTGTTTAAATTTTTTTCACTTGCTATTTGTGACTTATTATATGACTTTGCTAAAACGTCAACTGATTTTGCGACATCAGCCAGCGCATTTGTCAGAACATCTTCTTTATGCGCTGTGCTGTTGGCGACAGCTTTAATAGTTTCTTGCAAATCAATAACAGTTTTGGCCAATTCTCTGAACATCCATGTAATATTACCACCGCTATTATTATATACTTCGCTTATAACATCTCTAGCGCTTGTTTTGCATGTAATTCCGTTTACGTTTTCACTAGAAAAGTCTAATTTCTCCGTCGTCACGTTGAAATTTAAAGGAATATATTTTAAATTCACTAGAGAAATACACGGGATTCCATTGCCACCAACGTACAATAATGTTATTGGAGTAGACAAAAACTCTTTAAAAACTATTGATTTTATAGCATTGTTATCTAGAGATATTGTTTGAATATGTGGAGAAGAATGGAGTACACTTGCTTCAAAAGTACGTAAAGCATTATCGGATAAATTGAGTATGCGTAGATTCACAAGTCCGTCTAGCACTCCATACTGTAATGTCTGTATATCATTACCATGTAGGTTTAGTTCATTGATCATTGACATGTGCGAAAACGATCCTGGCTGGATATCCGTGATCAAATTATTGCTTAAATCCAACCAAGTTAATGAATTCATAACTTGAAACGAAAATTTATCCACGTATGTAAATTTATTCCATGATAAATCAAGTTTTCCGATATTTTTTACGTGAAACACAAAAATGTCATTAATATTTTCTAAAAAGTGTTGTGATAAAGACAGTTTCGATATGGAAGAATTTGTCGTATTTATGAAACTAAACTTTGTTCTGATATTTGACAAGTTGACTTCTTCTAACCGTGTTAAATTATCGAATACATTTGATGGTAAATTCAAATCAAGATTTGACGACAAATATATATGGAGTAGTGATGACAAACTTTGAAATGAAGCCGTCTCTACATGCAATATATCATTGCTCGACAAATTCAACGTTTGTAAAAATTTTAATCCAAAAAATGTTAAATTCGTTATATTGGATAACCTGTTATTGTTAAGGTACAATGTGCTTACACTTTCAACTGTAGTTGTGTTAACAAAAAAATCTTCTAATAGATTATAAGACAAATCCATGTCTGTTATCGATCCTGTACCCCGAAATGCGTTGTAAGCAACATTTGTAAGTTGACCATGTGACGACACAAATATTGCTAATGATGTCATATTATAAAATGTATCATTTTTGTAACTTCTGAGTTTGCTGTTTGTAAAATCAATTCGATGAACCCCAATCAACCCCCGAAATTTGTTTGCATCTATAGCATTCACCAAGTCATTATCATTCAAAAGCAGCTTTTTTAATCCACTCAAAGAATCAAATGTATTTGAATCTATTTCATTAATAGCGTTGTATGATAAATCTAGTTCCTCAAGAGATGATAAATGACCAAACATGGACTTCAAAATTCTTGTAATGCTGTTGTTGCGAGCATAAAATATCGACAAATTACGTATATCACTTGTGTCGAAATTCAAATCTTTTATTTTGTTATTTGATAAGTCCAAATCAGTCAACAGATGTAATGACTTGAAAGCTGATATTGATATATTGCTTATAAGGTTGGTACTCAAATTAAGAGAAACGAGGCTGACGCTAAGATTACTAAATGCCAGGTCATCTAATTTTTGAATTTTACCTCCACACAGAGATAAACTTGTAACGTTTAGACCAGCAAAAGTATTTTTCGAAATAGTGCTTATTAATAAATTATTTTCGATGTTGAAGTCTGTGATTTTAGTTCTTTGGAATGCTCCATCTTCAATAATTTCAATATTATTGCCGGCAAGTCCTAGAGTTTGCAAATTAGTTGTATTTTGAAACAATTTTTCCTTAATTATTTTGATTCGATTGTTACTAATGTCTAAGTTGGAAAGTTTTGATAGACTTCTGAAAGCATTGGTTTCAATGTTACCTATATTATTGTTGCTTATATTTAGATCAACAATTTTCACCAGTGATATTAAATTTGATTCAAGCAATTCTGTAATTTGGTTATGTTGTAACGACAAGTAATTTAAATTGATGAATGTTATAAACGCATGACCTAACATTGTTAGTTTATTATAAGAAAGATCCAGTTCCTCTAGATGCGACATACCTTCAAATGTTGACATGTCTATGGTTTTAATACTGTTGTACGAAAGATCGAGGTTTTTTAAGTTAGTAAAACTAGCGAATACTTTACTGGGTAATACTTCAATCATATTGTAACTGAGGTCTATGGTAATTAAGGCTTTCTGTTCTGAGATGGACGTGTAGTCTCCGTTTACAACTGCGATGGCATTATGCGACATATTCATCATTGTCATCCGTTGTTTACTCAAAAACATATTGATAGCAATCTCTTGTATTTCATTATCCGTTAATTTGAAGGTTTCTATGTTGTTCATGTCACTTACAACTCTTGGTACGGTTTGCTGGTCACCGCCTGTTGAATTCAAATTGTGTATATGCTTGCTGTAGGTTTCTAGTGAATTCCAACTGATATCATCCTTGATATCTTCAAGATATAGGTGGAGAATGTAGTTTTGTTGGTTGGTTCGCCATGAGTAGTCGTAATAGTTTCGTTGCTTGATGCAGTCCCAGTTATTGATGACGCTGTATATGTTGTTGATACTTGATGTGCATCTCACGCGTCCAATACATTTATCGGTTCGACTTGAAAACTCCATCCTGCAGCCCTGTACATCGGTCAGAGGCGTATATTGATTATGGCTACGTTGAGGTACCATAACCGTCAGTAATGTGACCAGCAATACATCTGAAAAATAAACAATTCTTTTACATATCTAAGGATCTGAACAAAATTTGAAAGGTATAGTGGTTAGGCCATATAGTCGACCACACTGGCTTAGTTCGGATTTGCGGATTTTACATACCATAGAATTCTCCATTTTCTAACCTTAAACTCATTATATTTATTTTTACATTTTTAGTTGAGTCTTTTACTAAAGAACTATTAAAACTAAAAAAACTAAAGAACTATAACAACTAAAGAACTATAAAGTATAAAACACGCTTATAGATAGGTCTTCCCTTTCACAGTAACTTTGTTATTTTATTTTTAAGTTTATTGCTCGTAAGGTATGCATTTCTTGTAATAATGTTGACTGTTTTACCAATGGGTCGATGTTTAAGTATTTATGTTTGTAATAGAGAGATATCATCGACATTTGCAGATAATTATGAGGGAACTAATTTTATAACAACATTGAATAACAATAATATCATAATTTTCTATATACACTGCAACTCCTGTGTCGCAGGACCAACAGTGGCACGCAATGTAATGACACCGAGCATTGAAGCTCGGCCAGTCTCCGTGAATATCTAACTTATCTAATCTATCTACGAAATTAATTATAAAGTTAAAGTCTCCCCTGTCGGGCGACCGTAAGACGGTCGCGCGCCCGGAAAATCAAAAGTCCTTCAACTGTCACAATTTTCCGGAAGCCGTAAGGTGGCGTCCAGGTTATACAAAGTTTATATACTCGATAATTACACAGATATTTATGATTTCGATGTTCTTGGGTCGCGGTCGCTCCATTGTGAAAAAATTTATAAAACGTCATTGAAGTCGACAATGCCCGCGAAGTTTGAAATTGTTGTTCATTTCTGAAATAAAATCATTAAACGTGATGGATTGTTCGTGAAAAGAACAAAATATCATGGAAAAATAAGTAATCTATCATATTTCAGTGTTATACGTGATGTGTGGTGTGTTTTTAAGTTAAAATGTACGTGTCACCGGGCGGCCATTTTGTGTTAAAATTTGAACCGATATATTATGGTGGATATTCCCACATACGTGTATCTAGAATTTGATATATTTGATAACTATCTGTGCCTGCGACTTCGTCCGCTTGGAATTTAACAAAAAAGTTAATTAGTTTATTTCGTTGTTTTTTTTTTTGTTTTTACATTTTTATTTTTTGTTTGTGCATTTTTGTTTTTTGTTTTAGCATTTTTATTTTAATTTTCATTAATTTTTAGTTTTTTAAATTAGGTTTATTGAAAAATTGCGCATGCGCGTGAGCTGCTTACTGGACAGCACTTGGGCATTGCAACATTACTTTATTTTTCTAAAATAAAAGGATTTTTCTAAAATAAAAGGATTTTTCTAAAATAAATGTAGCCTAAGTTACTCCTTATTATATTAGCTACCTGACAGTAACAGTCCCGTCAAAATCGGTTCAGCCATTTCAGGGATTAGCGGGAATAAACAGACAGACAGACACAAAAAAATCTAAGATCATTTTCGTTATAGGTATCGTGTATATAACGATATGTAGTCGGTCATTTTTTTTTATTTTCAATTTTGTTTATATGTATAGATTTCAGTGCATTTAGCTTTCTTGTTTTAACCAATTGGGTATTAGGATTAGCACTAACACACACATTTATATGTTATCGGAAATGTATGAAGTCTAGGAATTGTATGACAGCCTCCGTGGCGCAGTTGGTTAGACGCCGCCTGTGAAACGAGAGGCCGCGGGTTCGATCCCCGCACCGAGAGAAATGTTTGTGAGGCCCACAAATATTTCTTTCGGGTCTGGCTGTTTGTGAGACAGAAAAGTCTCTCACGTGGTTCCTGATATCCACGAAACAAGACTCGATCTTAGTGTGGGGTCAGGACTATGTATGTGACTGTTGGGGTGTTATTTATTTTATTTTATTATTTATTTGTATACAGCTCCTAGGAAATGTATACTATTCCGAAGCTTTTTAGGAAATGTATAAGAATAATGGTCTCTGTAATAAAACACGTTGTTCAAATGAGAGTAATATTTTTTATCACAAGTAACAATCATAGCGTTAAATTCTATAATACTTAACCTAACTTATTTTTTTTTTCTAAGGTATTGCATACAATGACGGATTACATACATTTCCGTTAACATATATATGTATGTATGTATGTATAATCCCTATAATGGTAAGAATCCCCGGGTTGGCCCCGCCTACGACCCCGACGACGACTGGCCCTGGTAACACACAACATACGTACTATGAGGATAGACGAGAAGATTGTCGAACTGGAAGAAGGATTGAGCAGGTTACACTGGGACATTCTGGGGTTATCGGAAGTTCGAAGTATCAGAGAGGATACGATAACCCTGAAGTCTGGTAACCTGCTCCTCTACCGAGGGGACAACCAACAGTCCCGAGAAGGTGTCGGATCTCTCGTCCACAGGTCTCTCATCAACAACATCGTATCTATCGAAAGTGTATCGAGCAGGGTAGTGTAGCTTATACTCAGAATATCAAAAGGGTATTCGTTGAAGGTCATACAGGTATACGCGCCGACCTCGACACACCCAGATGAAGAAGTATAGGAGATGTATGAGGACATAAGTCGGGCCATACATACTTCCAAAACCTACTTCAATGTTGTTATGGGAGACTTCAACGCAAAGTTGGGCAAGAGATGCGATGCAGAGTTGAAAATGGCGCAATTTGGACATGGGTAACGGAACCTCAGGGGTCAAAGGCTGGCTGACTTTCTGGAAAAAGGGAACTCTTTGCGATGAATTCAATTTTCCAGAAGCCGCCTCACAGGAAATGGACCTGGCTGAGTCCTGACGGTTCTACGAGAAACGAGATAGATTTCATCTTGACGACGAATAGACGGATGTTCAGAGATGTTTCTGTGATCTACAGAGTGAAAACCGGTAATGATCACTGAATGGTTAGGGGCACATTGAATATCAACGTCCAATTAAAAAGTCGTCGCTTGATGAAGTCTACGTGCCGACCTTTTTTTTTATAATGGCCTGGCATAGTGGCGGCATTGCACCTGATGGTAAGTGCCAATGCCGCCCAGGCAGAGTATCCATTGGCATCGGACGGCAGTCCCATGCCAATGGAAACAATTATGCCGGCCTGATAAGGTGCCTCTTCATACCACACCTTCACACACACCTACTCGCGCCCATATCCAAAACCCCGAGAGTTTTCAACTCGAGTTGACAAATCGCTTTGATTGTCTAAATGAAAACCTTGCAGTGGACGAGTTAAACAGCGGTTTCGTAGAAGCTGTCCATATAGTGGTGTCTAAGTATTTTAGACCTCACCGTAGAGATAGACCACAAAAACTCTCGATCCACACTCTTGATCTCAAGGCCGAACGTCGATCTTTAACGCTGCAGTCCTTTGATCATGCCGAAGTATATCGGCGGCTCAATAGAGGGATCTAGAAGTCCTTGCGATACGATATCCGTGCTCACAATACTGTGAACATTAATTGTGTGGAACGGAAGCCCCAAAGTGTTTGCAAGAGACTTGTCTACTGAGCAAAGCCAGTTGTCTAGGTTGAAAACGGCCGATGGCCGCGTACTATCGACTAGGGCAAAGGTGTTAAGAGAAATCGAGAGGTTCTACGGACAGCTTTACACCTCGGTTGCCGAACCTACTGTTAGCTCGGCCGAAGACCCGAGAGCCGAATTGATCCGACACTTTAGCGATGATATCCCGAATATCAGCCTGTGTGACATTGAGATGGCCCTCAAGCAACTTAAAAACAACAACGCCGGTTGAGGACGGATTCACTTCAGAGCTTCTGAAAGTGGGCGAAACGCCGATACTGAAAGTCCTTCAGAGGCTCGTCAATTCGTTCTCCTCGAAGGCTCAACGCCAGAACCACGCTCCTGCTCCATGCCTCTGGCGTTCAGCCCTCTGTTCTGCAAAAAAGCTGATAATACTTAATAAATAAGTTGTTTTCGAGGGTCATCACAAATCATCGTGAACGCAGGTTTGATGATATATACAAAAAACCAAGGAATATAACTTACCGCTTTGTTTAGCGTTTGTGGACTATGAGAAAGCCTTCGATTCGATCGAGACCTGGGCTGTGCTACAGTCTCTTCAGCAGTGCCACATAAACTATCAGTACATCGAAGTGTTGAGGTGTATATACAACAACGCCACTATGTCGGTCCGAGTACAAGATCAGATCACGCAGGCGATTCCACTACATAGAAGCGTAAAACAGGGAGATGACATATCTCCGAAACTGTTCACTGCCGCGCTAAAAAACGGCTTCAAGCTCTTGCAGTAGAAAAGATTTGGCATCAATATCGACGGCGAGTTTATTACTTACTTTCGATTTGCCGTCGATATTGTAGTCTTGGCAGAATCGCTGGAAGACCTTAGCACTATGCTCGAAGACCTTAATCGACTCTCCCAACAGGTGGATCTTAAAATGAACATGGACAAAACGATGATCTTATCGAATATCTATGTTGTGCTCACCCCCATTGGAGTTGGGGGCTCAACTCTCGAAGTTGTAGAGGAATATGTCCTTTTGGGATAAGTGATCCGGTTAGGCAGGTCCAACATCGGGAGAGAGGTCAATCGTCGAATCCAACTCGGCAATACGGCACCGAGACGTGGCCTCTCACTGTGGGTCTCATTAAAAGGCTTAAAGTCACTCAACGAGCCATGGAGAGGGCTAGGCTCGATGTTACCCTACGAGATCGAATTAGAAATAAGGAGATCCGTAGAAGAACAAAGGTTACCGACATAGCCCACAAGATTGGCAAGTTGAAGTGGCAGTGGGGCGGGCGTATAGTTCGTAGAACCGATGGCTATTTTGGCCGAAAGGTTCTTGAGTGGAGGCCACGTACAGCCAAGTGAAATGTTGGACGCCTGCCTACAAGGTGGACGGACGATCTAGCTAAGGTTGCAGGCAGCTTCCATCAGGTCATTGTGGAGATCCTTGAGGGAGACCTATGTTCAATAGTAGTCTTTCTGTGAGACAGAAGACATTTGTATTAATTATTTATACCACCAGAAAACGAAGATCGGCTTGTTTACCCTCTGTGCCCCAAAGCGGGCTCGAGCCGTATCCGATTTTTATAGTAAGTTGCAGCGCCTATGTGTGGTGTGCAAGGAACGGCAAGGCACACATTATGCCCCGCGTGCAACGTTCCTCTGTGCGTGTTTAGGCGGGGATTTTTCTATATTTTTTTCTATTGTACTGTATATTAAACTTTATTATTAATTTTATTTTAAAATTATAATTAATATTATTTTAAAATTAATATGTATTTCATTACTCGAACGAAGCCATATCCATGTTAGTCTAAACAACGAATTCGATTGTTTCAAAGAAAAGTTGGCATGAAAATTCGCGAATTCCGCCATTTTGAAAAGTGGACAGTCAAGGACATTCGCGATTTTCGCCATTTTAAATGACCGACAGGACAGTGGTTAAATAATACGGCTATTATTAATATTACGCGGCTGCCAACATATTCATGGTACTCGCGGGTTCAAATCCCAGGGCACATTTCTGACTTTTCGGAGTCATGTGTGTGTTGATAGTCAATCCCCGCGTACTATAACGGTGAAGAAAAACATCGCGAGGAAACCTGCATTTGATGAATTTGTAAAATTTATATGGTGAGTAAAATCCGCCAACCCACAACAAGCCAGCGGGTGGACTATATGACCTAACCACTTTCAATCGAGTTCTTGATTGTAGAGTCGGCATGTGCCCTGTAGTGGGTCGTATATGGTACAAAACAGTAATATTTCCAACCAAAAATATTTCCCTCCATAGCAGAGGCGGTGACAAATTAATGGACAAATTCATTTCGTGGGTATCGGTTATCGCAATAACAACAACTTGAAACTTGACGAAGACATGGTTTATATTTCACATCCCAATTATAACTCATGGAAGACGAAACCCATAAACAGAAATTAAACGCCTCAAACGACCAGTATGAACATTAGGCAGAATTTTAATACTACTCTGCGCATGCCACAAATAACTATAAGAATATTTCTCCTTTTAGCCGGAGAAAATAAAATAAAACATCAATTTAATAAAAAGAAATTTATTGTAATATACAGGTTATATCAAGACTGCTACCAAAAACGAAGCCAGGTGGTAGACTTCAGACATAATGCAACTAAATTATGCAAAAAAACGCCACAACTTTCTTTGGTATTTTTTTCTATTCTCGTATTTGGGTGGTAAATACAAAGTATTTCCTAACATAACGATGTACAGCGTTTTGTTTTAAATTGCGTAAGGGTTTCAATTATTATTTTAGCCAAAACTATGAACCATCAAAACAGGATAATACTTCGCGGATAGTCGCGTTTCTTTACGAAACTTTTAGTTGCATTGTATTTGTAGGCACTTATTCTACCACCGGCTTAGATTCCGGTAGCAGTCTTGATATATCCTGTATTTATTAGTGTAATCCATAAACAAAATAATTAACAACAGAGATCGCTCGCCAATAAAAAAATAATGGACATAAACAAAAAATGTGAACAGAAAAGACACTGTGCGTCACAGATATGACGACATTCTACATAGTTTTTTTTACAAAAAGGGCAAATTTTATTTATAGACATTTTTTTAATAACATGGGTGGTCACTGGTTGATATTCATTATCAAAAATGTTTTATATTACTAACTACTGTTGTAAACTCGTATCAACTCTGATATAAACCTCAGTGGTTTCTTTGATGCTGTTTTGGTTTATTGTCTTTATAATAAAAAAGTTTAAAAAATATTTTTTTGGAACATTTTATTTGGACATATGCACACAAATATCTTAAAGATACGATCACAGAAATGACGTCACCTTCAATGATGTACATATATTTATTTAATCCTTTATTGCACAAAATTAAAATTAAAATAAGGTGAAGAAACGCAGTAATAATAGTACAAGAGGCGGCTTTAGAGGTTTAGATGGAAATTGAAATATATTAGATCCATTATAATTTATCAATGAGAAGATATTTTATTTTTATTTATTTATTTATTTATTTGATACTTCATATACAAATAGTATACAGGCGGGGCTTAATGCCAAAGGCATTTTCTAACAGCCAACCTTCAGGTGGTGCAGAGATAAATTCAGAAGGTGCATAAAAATGGGTTGAGACGTAAATCGAGGATATATACTCAATACTTATACTAGTACCTACACAAATATAAAATATGATATACATAAATACAAGATATAATATACATAAATACTAAGAATAATATATATATATATATATATATATATATATATATATATATATATATATTAATATATATTATATATATTATTATAATATATTAATATATATTATAATAATATATATATATATATATATATTTATATATAATATATATATATATATATATAAAGCTTATATATTTCTAACTAGCGGTTCAACTCGGCTGCGCCCGGATGCAGATTCATTTTTTTGAAAATATTTTATAACCTATATTCATTGGGAATAATTTTAATTATTCCTGTATGTAAAATACGCCAACCCGCGCTAGGCTAGAATGGTGGATTATATGGTCTAACCCCTCTCAATCGTACTCTCGATTATAGAGGAGGTCCGTGCTCTGCAGTGGATCGTGTATGGTCTAATACACACACACATACACAATCAGATTTATACCCTATTTTTTATTTTTTTTTAATTCATCACAAAAGTCAGATGATATGTTGAGAGTGATGCCATCTGGCGATAATCCCTATCATGGTTTGGAACTAAAGTTGCGGGTATGTTTATAGGAAACTTACAGGTTCAAAAGATACATTTTCATTGTCAGAATACTACGCGTATTAGAAACTATTTTCAGCAAAAGTAAGACATGTAACCTAGATTCTTCGTTTATAACTAAATTGTAATTAGAAGAAACGAGTAATTAATCACCCGAATAAACAGAGCGGACGAAAATACAAATTTCAGTGCATTTAGTTTTCATTATACCTATTTAGCAGTGAACAAATTCGATGAAGACAACATTCAATTTTAAAGTGGAACCCAGGAACCACATAAATGCCTATTTCCAAAATGTGCTCCAAACAACCCCCTTTATACCCCGTAGGTTGTAAATTTGACAAATTTTGAAATAGACATTTAATATTCGTAAATGAAATCGAAGAACTATATTACCAAATTCCAGATAAATATGACCATTTTATCTGGAATTTGGTAATATTTAAAAGGTTTAAAAGGTTGAAATTAAAAAATGAATTCCTAATCCATCTAGTCTACATATATACAATATTTAATCGAAATTCGTTAAGTCATTTAGGCGTAAAAATCGTAGAGACAGACTGATTTACTTTGCTATTAAGAGCGTTTATACCCTGCACGCGCTTTTTGGCTTAAAAACAGGACTTTTCAAATGAGTTAATAGCCACCAATAAACAATTTAAAGGAAAAATAATTATTACTAATTTTAGAAAAGGTTGTCATCTAGGGATTTTGGTGGAAAACATTATAGATTGATGGATAATTTGTGAGTACTATACGGATTACTGAACACAAGTTTCGTTATTTAGGCTTTAAATGGCAATTTAGAAGCTTAAGATATCCGAAACCACTAAATATAAGATGAAAATAAAAATATTATCAGACTAATAAGACCCTTATGGAGGGATTTTGCTGAGAAAAATAATCTTTTTGTGTTTAGTTCCTGAAAAATAAAAATTTAATCAATGCGAAATTATTCAGAAACTCTCGTCAAGAACATATTTTTTTTCACCAACTTATCGTACATAATTTTTTATAGCAATTGCATATTACAATAGAAGAACATCTTATCAATAAATTACTATTTTTATATTTCAACAAAATTAGTTTTCATGTTTTCTACAAATATTTTAAAAACCACTATAAAACACGCTGTCCGACGTGGATCAAATCAGACCGCCGCAAGGCCTTCTAGAGGGAGGACGTATCGCTCGTCGCTCCGGCCTGGCTGCAGTCTATTATGCCGCGCGTAGTAAAAATAGCCACGCGCGGAATGCGATTACCACATCTTAGTACTTTGGTAGTAAAATATTTAATTATTTTTATTACCTACAATGATTTTGTAGTGAGTATAAATAATGTTTCAGGTAATATAATGGGATGTAATTCCGAGGCTAAATTATGTTATGTATTGTAATATAAAATTAAATATATTTCGTAATTGTAAGGGGTTGTAAGGCCCCTAACACTATTTATGTGTTCGAACACGAAATGATTAATAAAACGTCCGTAGTTTCTACTGATTAAACACTGATTTGAATGCAACTTAACAATGTAATAATAACGAAAATATGATTAGTATCCAAAATTTGTATTATTCTTTGCTTGCACAGTAATATTTGTCTACTTATAATGCAAATAAAATATTTTTATGATATTATATTACAGTTACATTTCAATAGAATATTTGAAGCGCACGGATCAAAGTTGTTTGAGCCGATTGTATAGCGAGCCGACGCGGCAGCTCTACGCACACAGCTTTGGTCGCTTATGTGTGCGTGAAATTAACGAAGAAATACCTATAGTTGACTTTGCGCGCAAGGTGTATACGCTCTTAAGTATAGAATATAAATACAGACAGACTTACTTTGCTTGCTATTAAGTATGTAATAAATTATTAATGATGATACCCTTACACTAATTTCCTACTCATGTTTAAAGGGAGGAATTCATATTAAAATAAAATAAAATCATTTGTCACTTAGGTGTGTACGGTGTACCCAATCGGATGACGGTCATTGGATAACGGATGTTTATCCGTCATAACTGTTATCGTATTGATAACTGAAATGACGAACTTTTAGTAAGCGGCCCAATTTTCATGAGGTTCAAGTCCAAACGTGCTTCTGAACTCAACCTAAAAACTTTTGTTTTTGTGTAATTGCAATGAATGGCGAAACGAGCATGCCGTTCGCCTTTAAGCGATACGAACGCTCACGAACAGTAACAATACCAAACAACACTTTGAATTACAAAGCAATGCTAGGCATTCTACTGCGCTCGCCATCTCGATACATAAGATGTAGAGTCTCAATATATTCAGTAGTTACTCTGGCTACAATGTCCTTCAATCAGAAACACAACAGTTCATCTAAACTGCTGTTTGGCGGAAGAACTAGACATTGCGGTGGTACCTACCCAGGCGGCTTCTCACATACGAGAGACCTACCAGTGAAAATGAGCACTGACTCCAAAACACTCTTTATAGTTTTCATATTTTATTTGAAAATCTTACAATAATATAGCTTGAATAGCTATGACGCACGAATTTTTACTTAGTTAAAATAGCCAAGAATATAAAAAATTAAATCTTTCAAACTTCTTACACTTTCAAACCGGCATGCGAATGGCATATGAGTAGTGATAGTATACTTAGTATAAAAAACAGAAATAAAAAAGTAAGTATAATATATATTGCATGTATACCGTGTTTATTTATATATATTCATATTTATATATATATGTATATATATATTTGTTGCTATGGTTATTTTATGCATAATGTTGATACATGTTAGTTATAATATTTATTTATGTATGTGTTTATGTTTATGTATACAGGGTATATCAAGACTGCTACCGAAAACGAAGCCGGGTGGCAGTTTAAGCGACTTCAGACACAATGCAACAGAAAAAGTTGATAAAAAAAGCGACAATTTTTTTTTGTTATTTTTTTCCTATGGCCATATTTGGGTGGTAAACACATTTTTTTCTAAAATAATAGTGTATACCCTTTTATTTATAAATACTCTAAGGTATAAAAGAGTTTAAATTATTATTTTAGCAAAAACTATGGATCTACCACCCAAAAATGACGATATTTAAAAAATCATAAAAAATAATTGTCGCGTTTCCTTGCGAAATTTTTAATTGCATTATGTTTGTAGTCACTAAAACTACCACCCGGCTTCGTTTTCGGTAGCAGTCTTGAGATACCCGGTATATATTTTTTTATACATGCATAAGGTATGTATACTTATAGATATATGTCCATTTATTCTTTCTTACACCTCATGGTACCCCAAAACTTTCGTTCCCTCTTATCCATCCCATGGTTGGTTGTC
The DNA here is from genome assembly GCA_023078785.2 of Hyles euphorbiae. NCBI lineage: Eukaryota > Metazoa > Arthropoda > Insecta > Lepidoptera > Sphingidae > Hyles > Hyles euphorbiae. Next base: position 13,927,812 of record CM041047.1, read on the forward strand.
TGTAAGAGATCGCCTCGAGCGATAAGACCGTCTTTTGTACATTTTTTTTTCTTGTCGTTTATTTCTGTATTGTTAGTTTTAGGTGTACAATGAAGTTTTAAATAAATAAATAAATAAATATAAAACCATAAAAAAAACTAGCGGCCCGACCCAGCTTCGCCTGGAGGCATATATATTTTTTATTCCACTCCACACCAAATAGATGCTATTGTTTTATATAAGCTCTTGCATACCTTAACTTGACGTATCCTACTGTCCTGTTAATCCCATCTCGTCTATCCAGTCACTTCCCGATCCGTCCCGTCCTTTGTCTTCATTTTCCATCCCGTCTTATACCGCGCATTTACATTTCGTCCTATCAAATCTGTCAGCTATCCCAGTCCTCTCCCGTATCTCCCACTCTATTATATCCCATCTCTTCATATCCAAAAAGGGTGCCTTGTACATTTTTGTTTTTAAAAACTTTTGCGATTTTGATTATACATCGTTTACAGTCCAAGCTGTTCGACTGTGGAATGCACTACCTGTTAAAGTGAGACAGCCTTAAACACTAACTGCATTCAAAAAAATGGCCAAAGATCACCTTTCTCTCTGAACAGCCAAAATGAAAAGTATAATTCCTTGCATTTGAACCTAAAGGTAATTTATAGTATATTTATTTATGTATGTATATTTATCTATAGAAGTATAAATATATATATATATATATATATATATATATATATATATAAATAATAGGTGTATATATATAATAGGTGTATGTATATAATTATGTATCATATATTGTGTACACACTAATTATAAATAATTCGTCTATTATTATTTTATTGGAACTTGTATCCTTTTTTTTCTAGACTGCCCTCTCATATTTACCTTTTTTTCTATCCATCCAAAGGTTGTCTGTAAGAAATCGCCTAGAGCGATAAGACCGCCATCTGTACTTTTTTTTTCATTTGTAATATATTTAAGTGTTTATCCTTTTTTGTGCAGTTAAGAATAAAATAAATAAATAAAAAAATATTCCATCCTTTATTTCACCCCCACAATGCTGTTTTTCTAATAAAATTGCACGCCATTACGTTTTGTTAGTAATAAAGAGTTGAAATATAATTTTTCATAGAAATAACTTCAGCGGTTTCGATTTTCTTCGACATAACATTTCAACCATTTTTCACCACCACAACCCCTCCTTTAGGTAAAATAAAGCCTAATACATTTCTGAACACATGCATAAATATTTGACAACCAATTTAAATGTCAATCACTTTTCATTGCTTTCATTAATTTACATCTAAAATACGCCATTAATTGAATATTGTGGATATATGTTGTCGATTCGAAACCTTTATTTAAATACGTTTTTTATTTGAGGGAAAAGTTTACCGTATCGACGACGGAATGAACATTAAATGTTTGACAGTTACAAACCCATCAACATTTTGTATGGCAAAATGTTTTTCCTTTATTTTATACTTTCGTCATTTAATCGAGATAAAAACTATCCTACCTTTTAAGTTGGAACAAATAACACATATCTACAAAATTTCATTATAATCAGTTGAGTGGTTTAGGAGTCCATCGCGGACAAACAACGTGACACGTGATTTATATATATTAAAATTAACGGTCCCGAAATAATTTTCAAAATTGCGGCACATTTGTACAATTCATTTATATACGTCACATCTCTGGATATTCGAAATGATAGTGTGCTCCTTGCCATTCCCTATAAAATACATATCTGTATCTGTATCAGCCCATATTCGTCCCACTGCAGGGCACGGGCCTCCTCTATAATCGACAGTACGATTGAGAGTGGTTAGGCCATATAGTCTACCACGCTGGCCTAGTGCGGGTTGGCGGACTTACATACCATAGAAATTTTTGTAAATCGCTATGGTATGCAGGTTTCCTCACGATGTTTTCCTTCACCGTTTTAGTGCGTGGTGATTGACTATCAATACACATATGACTCCGAAAAGTCAGAGGTGTGCCCTGGGATTCGAACCCGCGACCACCGTGAACATGTTGGCAGTTACGTCTAGTCCGTTTACCAACAGGCCACCACGCACTTACATATATCTTTTAAAAAAATACATATATCTTTTTTTAATATTTTCCATGAGCTTTTCCTTCCTATTGAATTAGGCAGACATAACTATTTGCCGCGTTGGGAACAAGCAACGTGGTGAGGAAGATAAGGCGACTGGGCCTGGCAGTGGCCCTCCATAAGTCCGAGGCCATCTGCTTCCACAGACCTCGGAAGGGGCCACCGGCAGGGGCCCAATTGGCGATTGAGGGCGTGGCTATTTCCATCGGCTCCACGATGAAGTACTTGGGAGTCGTGCTGGACAGCCGGTGGAACTTCCGCGCCCACTTCACCCAGCTAAAGCCGAAGCTGGTTCGGGCAGCAGGCGCGTTGTCAAGCCTGCTGCCCAACCTCGAAGGTCCCGGCATCCCCTGCCGAAGATTGTACGCGGGAGTCGTGCGATCCATGGCACTTTACGGTTGCCCCGTTTGGGCCGAGTCCCTGGACAGGCGCTGTGTTTTCCTCCTGCGTCCAGCGCAGCGAGCGGTGGCGCAGCGAATGGTCAGGGGCTATCGCACGATTTCCCATGAGGCGGCCTGCGTACTGGCTGGTTTCCTTCCCTGGGACATTGACGCCAGAGCCCTCTCGTCAGCCTACCACTGGCGGGAGGAGGCGTCCCGTCGTGGGGAGCTACCAGCCTTTAGAGAAGTCGAGGCCGTTCGGACCTCCTTCCGCACGGCTGCAGTGGAGGAGTGGCGCACCAGGCTGAACAATCCCAGTGCTGGTGTTTGGACCATCGCGGCAGTGCGTCCTGTCCTAGACCAGTGGCTGGGCAGGCGCCACGGCGAGATGACGTTCCGCCTGACACAGGTTTTGTCGGGGCATGGCTGTTTCGGCAGATACCTGTGGCGGGTGGCAAGAAGGGAAGAGTCCGCCGTGTGTCACCATTGTGACAACTGCCCGGAAGACACAGCCCAGCACACTCTCTCGGAGTGTTCAGCTTGGGAAGAGGAGCGCGCAGCTCTCCGAGCAGCCATCGGAGAGGACCTCTCACTCTCAGCCGTGATTCCTTCCATGGTTGAGAGTAGGAGGTCATGGCAGGCCATGCTTACCTTCTGTGAGATCATCATCTCACAGAAGGAGAGCGCGGGGCGGGATCGTGAGCGGAACGATCCCACCCGCCGCCGCCAACCGAGAAACCCTCAATATTCCGCGGGCCTCGACATTCCCGGGCCTCGACGAGAGGTAGACCAACAACGCTGGCTAGATGTCATCAAAAAGTATGAGGATCAATGGCCTTACCATTGAGGATATCGATGCTTGGGCGAAATTGTGAAGAATTTGGTCGAAGGCGGACCCTGGCATCGGAAAAAGAAGAAGAATATATAGCTCATACCATTCCTCGATAAATGAACTATCAATTACAAAAATATTTTTTGAATTCAACTGGTAGTTCTTGAGTTAAGAGATAACAAACAAAATCTTCGGCTTAATATACCGGGTTTATCAAGACTGCTACCGAAAACGAAGCCGGGTGGTAGTTTTAGTGACTACAAACACAATGCAACTGAAAATTTCGCAAAGAAACGCGACAATTTTTTTTAATATTTTTTTTAATAATCATCATTTTTGGGTGGTAAATCCAAAGTTTTTGCATTGTGTTTAAAGTCGCTCATATTACCACCCGGCTTCGTTTTCGGTAGCAGTCTTGATATACCGTGCATTATTATTTTGTATAGATTTAACAAAAAAGTCAACTATCACGGTTTTAAGTTTTCTTTACTCCACTGTAGTTCAAACCTTATACACCCTTACAAGGAGAGACTGACGTACTTTTCATCCACTTAAAATCATATAAAATAAACACTAATCGCGATAAAATCAGGAAAATAATCTATTTCTCCTGCAAAACAGCAGTGTGAATGCACTGTTGTATACCGGTATGAAGGACATTGTAGCCAAAGTAACTGCTTGACACATTGAAACTCAACATATGAAATAAAACTATTTAATCGAAGCGTCGGAAAGTTGATAAATGTAAAAATTATGCGATAAAATCCGTAAATAATATTTTTATTTCAATATGTAACATTCGTATAGCTTGTCATCAGGCAAATGGCATGCAATAAAAAATAGAGTTTTATTTGATTGCAAATTTTGGAGCTTTTCGTTTCTTAATGGTTTGTTTCACCTTCACGGTGTTTTCCTTCACCATAAAAGATAACAGCCTCAGTGGCACAGCTGGTTAGAAGCCGGTTGTAAAAAATAAGGCCGCGGGTTCGATTCCCGCACCGAGACAAATAAATGTGTGTCAAGCCACAAGTATTTGTAACGGGTCTGGGTGTTTGTGACTCCGAAAAGGCTCTCATAGAGCAGAATCTATGAGAGCCTTTTCGGAGTTAGTGTAGTAGATATCAGAATATACACTACAATAGACTCGATCTAAATGTGGGAAAACTATGTATATACGAGGTATATCAAGAGTGCTACCTTAAACGAAGCTGAGCGGTAGTTTTATTGACTTCAGACACAATGCAACTAAATTTTTGCAAAAACCGCACCGCTCCTTATATTTCCGTCCCTGTCACGCCTACGCAGTAACATCATCTTCGCTCTCGCTTCACTAGGTACCCGTGAGCACGCACAATACGCAGAGATTTTGTTCTCGATGTCCACTCTAATATAATACCTCAATGTATTTGAACAAAGTATTTGAAAGAAAAATTAAGAGATATTACAATTACATATTTTTCTTGCATTATTCCAGCAAACGAGCTAGCAGGGCATCTGATGGTAAGTGATCACTGCTGCCCGGGAGTATCCATAACACTTTTATAATTTATATAAATCTAATCTATGTTTATCATGGATGTGAATTCTACCCATCAAATCGAGAGCTAAGCGGAAAAGGAAAAGGACGGGATGAGGGAAATAAAATATAAAAAGTAAAGATTTTTTTTAGAAATCTTTTATTGACAAAATCTTACATTACTTTTGTACGATTAAATATTCGGCACAAAAATCAAAATAATAAATAATACATACTGTACTTATAAGATATATTTTATTACTCTGTATATCAGGAGTCATCAATTGTTGCTTATCAATTTTTACGCAGACATCAATAAATACGATATCAAATTACACAGATTTTTAAATTAAAATAATTCCGGTAAAATATTATGGCAGATATTTCGTAATAGTCAAATTAAACATAAACTCCATCGATTTTCAAACTTATTATATACATATTTTTCTGTACAGTTCCTCTCTATCCAATTTATTCCTGCTGATTAAGTGGCGCTTTAATGACACTTAGTTCCCACGTTACGCTAAGTTTGTAACATGGGTAATCACTACACTACACTGGTAGATACACTCAGGCTACAAAAGTATGCTTCTGGAATGATATAGCTAATTACCGAATTTTGATGTGATCGAAAAATGGACCGAGTCTTATGTGTGCTTATTACACAATCAAACAAAAATTATTAAACGATATCAAATTCTCCTAAAATAACTGGGTTCCAATAATATAAGAAAATTACAATGTCGAGTTTTCCATTGCGCCAGGGAGCTCTCTAGTGCTTAGAGAGAAACTTTTTCTAATAAACATACGTGAATTATAAAACTTATACAATACGATGCATACTAGGATGGAGAGTATCATGGCAACGCATATTTTTGTAAATAATGGTTCAGACTGACTTTGTACGTCGCTGGAAACGTACTTTTCATGTTTCGGTGCATCTTTACCCACTGATTCGATCCGAGAATTGATAGTAGCAATTTTAACATCAATTTCATCTATCCTTTCTTTTTCCGCAGCTATTGAGTTTTCTAAATCTAGTTTGACACCCTCAATGTAAGGAATAAGTGATTCAGTTCTATTTTCCTTCGAAGGCATGAAAACTGTTCGCCAGTTGACTGATAGAATTTTGGAAATCTTCCCCAAAATTAAATTGGTATTATTAATTTGTTTAACAATTTGAGAAGATACATTGGCTATTTTAGATTCTAGTTGGTCAGTGGAATTTGTAAGAGAATCCTGAATTGCATTAGCTACATTTGTTAAAGATGTATTTTCTTTTTCTACTGGCGCGTTTAATACTTTTTCGTTAATTTTGTTGCCATTGAGTAATATATTCCTTATATCAACCAATACTTTATTGTTTGTCTCGTCAACAACTGATGAAGCAAACAACGTAGGCTGAGAAACACCATTCATGTTACAAACTATACCGTCAATATTTTCGTTATCACTTGTTTCTTGTAATCTTATTGCTGTAATCTCAAATGGAAGATTTTTATCTTTTAAATTTACTAATATATTGCACGGTAAAGGATTCTCTCCAATGCTTAAAGTTGTCAAACTTGTTCCAAGAAATTCTTCAGCGTTAATAGTGGTTATTTTGTTGTGGTCAGCTATTAAAACGTTGAGACTCTTTACTTCATAGAATCGTTCGCTTTCTAGGCTATCAATTTCGTTGTAGGACATATCAAGAGTATGCAAATATATCAACCCGCGGAATATACCATAGCTAAGAGCGTGTAAGGCATTGTGGGATATATTGAGAGCATGCAAAAGGCCATTGTCTTTGAAGGTTCCAGGTTGAATAAATGAAATTTTATTGAAACTCACATCTAGATTTCTGAGAGTAGTTACATTTGCAAACGATTCCGCTTCTAACTTGACTATATCGTTATTATTTAACACTAGAGTGTCCAAACGCATTAATTCTTGGAGTTTAAGAGCTTTTGGTTCTTTTAATCTAGCGTTAGAAATATCCAATTTAGTAATAGGAATATCGCTAGCATTCGTGAAACAAACTCCAGAAGCAATGCCCATTAAATATAGACTGTTCAAATTTTTGTTATTTTTTATTTGTAAAATGTTAAAATTTAAATGCGGATTATAAGATAAGTCGAGACTTCGTAAATAACTTTGGTCTATATATGCACTGTCATCGACGCTTAAAATATTGTTATTTGAGAGTGTGATCTCACTCAAACTTATAAATCCGCGAAAAGTGTCTTTGCCCACCGCTATTAAACGATTTCCTTTTAAAAGTAGAGTACGTAAACCTGTCAAGTCTGATGAATTCACTTTGAATACCTCCAGTTGATTAAACGATAGATCTATTGACTGAATAGCGCCAGTTTTGCGAAAAGCATTGTATTGTAAATCATTAATATTACCATATGATACATTCAGATCTCTGAGTTGTACCATACTCATAAATGAGTCATTAAAAATAGATATCAGCATTGTTCGCGAAATATCGAGATTTGGTAATGAATGAAGGCCTTCAAATGTGTTTTCTTCTAAAGCACCACTTAATGGATTATTAGATATTTCAAAACTAGTCAATTCCTTCAGAGATTTAAATGAATCCTTATCTAAATGGGATATGTTATTATGCGAAAGATCCAAGTATTGCAATGAATTTAAATTTTGGAAATATCGGTAATTAATTTGTGTTATATGATTATTTCTTAAGAACAGAGACTGCAAACCGATAAGATCTTCTTTGTTAAAATCTATACTAGTGATATGATTATGAGATAAATCTAATTCAGTCAAGCGGTGAATCATTTTAAAGCAATTTTTGGACAATGAGTATATTTTATTGTTATTTAAAAGTATTTTTTGTACATTATCTAAACCAAAAAATGCTAAATCTTCAATAGATGTTAATTTTTGATTGCTCAGATCCAAGTTTGTTACTAACGTTAGACCTTCAAATGTACCTCTAGCAAGAGACCCAGCCAAAGAGTTTTCTTGGATCAAAAACATCGCAAGACTTTTACCTTTAAACATTCCACGTGGCAATACACTCAAATAGTTGGCTGAAAGATTAATTTCTACAAGATTATTCAAGCCAGCAAAAGTCTGTTTATTTATTGTCTTCATCTGATTTTGGCTCAAGTCTAAACTTGCCAATGAATCCATATTATCAAATACATTCAAATCAACGCTTGATATTAAATTCGAACTCAAATCAAGCTTCTTCAAATTTACCAGTTTCTCAAAATCCGTCGTTTTAATTTCTTTCAGTTTATTATTATTGAAACTGAGTGTAGTTAATTTGTTGAATCTGAACAGAGAAGAGTCGACATCGGATATTCTGTTGCTAGATATATCCAAATGTAACAATTTTTTTACGCCTTCAAAAGTGAGTGGTGTCAAACTAGTTATAAAATTATATGAAATATCTAAACTTTCCAATTCACCAAAAACATCAAATATAGCATCTGGAATGGTGACTAAATAATTGTGGGATAAATTAATATCAACCAATCTTTCGTATGGGTGTTCGCTTCTCACTATCTCAATATTATTGATGGTATTATGAGACAAATCAATTCTAGTTAAAGATGGAAGTTCATAATTGTTACTTAATTTAGCTGTCTTAAGATAGTTTCTCGATATATCTAGTGTTGCGAGATTTTCCATATGCGATATAATTGGAAAATTTGTGAATTCATTATTGCTGATATTTAACGTAATTATTAAACCCAAAAGGTTGTAATTACCAGGAACTTCCACTTTGGGAAGAATGTCCTTATAAGACAAAATTATAGGACGTAAATTAGGGTCCTGAGGTTCGATGTCGTACTTGCAAATATTTCCTAAATAATTTTCTTCATAAAATTGATGAGCAGCGTATATTAGTTGTTCTTCACAATAAACATAAAATACACAATCTTTCTCGTCGTATGTTTTGTTGCAGTCTGCGTCAGCTCCAGCGAAAATAATAGCATATATAATAACTGCAACATCTGAAAATGAAATCCAAATGTTAGAAAATTTAATTACAGTATAAAAAACAACATTTAAACCAACCAAAACCTAAGAAAGACGCGTCTTTGTGATTCATTTTTTATTTTCACTCCATTCTTTAATTCTTATCGCACTACTTTTATAAAATATATTAAAATAAATAAAGTACTCAAGATTAATTTGTCTTTCAATGGTTTTTTTAATCATTTCTTTTTGGTTAGAGTCTCATCAACAATTTTATTTTCAAAAATAGCCCAGAATTATATTATATCGCAAACATACTAAACTATGGACCTGAATATTTAATAATATTGCTATTAGTAACGACAAGAAAAATCTTTTTGCAAGATACTATAAAAATATTTTGCATATTATGACTCTCTAAAAGGGCCTCCCTGCGCGTGGCCGCCGTGGAGGAGTGGCGCTCCAGGCTGGACAATCCTAGTGCTGGTGAGTGGACCATTGCAGTAGTGCGTCCTGTTCTAGACCAGTGGCTGAACAGGCGCCACGGCATGATGACGTTCCGCCTGACACAGGTCCTATCGGGGCATGGGTGCTTCGGCAGATATCTGTGGCGGGTGGCGAGAAAGGAAGCGACAGCCGTGTGTCATCACTGTGACAACTGCGCGGAGGACACAGCCCAGTACACTCTTTCGGAGTGTCCAGCCTGGGGTGATGAACGTATGATACTCCGTACAGCCGTCGGAGTAGACCTCTCGCTCTCGGTCGTGATTCCCTCCATGGTCGAGAGTCGGAGGTCGTGGCAGGCAATGCTCTCCTTCTGTGAAATTGTAATTTCGCAGAAGGAGAGCGCAGATCGGGATCGTGAGCGGAACGATCCCACTCGCCGCCTGCAAAGAAGAAGGCGCCGGGTAATAACCGGCTGAACCGGCGCCTTTATCCTCTACCCTGTGGTTTGGGGGTACAAGAATCCCTCCACGGTATCCTCTGCCCGTCGTAAGAGACGACCTAAAGGGGTCATCGGAGTCACTGGGCACACGGCGAGGGCCGTGCGCCCTCGCGTATAACGGACTCCGAGACGTGTGATGGAGCCTCGTCTCCGTCATGGACGCCCATAACAGCTTTACGGACGTCCGAAAAGGGGGTGTAAATGGCGGTAATCTGGGCCTTCATAATGATAACATAAGGCCCAGCAATGGTTTTGCGCGGGGCGGTTCACGGACGTAAATCGGGGCGCCCTTCGCCCTGGGATGTCCGGTGCTGCCCACAATGCGTGTGAGGGTTATCAAGAGGTTTTTAGTCAGTATGCTGGCGTAGGTATTGCTAGGGACCCAGTTCGGACACAATATCCGCGTGTGTACCGGGCTGGAAGGCCAGAGACACTGACATACCCCTTTCGGCCTCCCCCGGGGTACCGAAAGGGCAGCTTAATAGCTTTTCCAAATATTATGACTCCGCAACTTTTTTTTATCCTAACACGATAATGTCACAATACTCTCTTTCGTGGTCCCCTCTCGATATCCCAAGTCGAAAAAGGTATGTAGTTGTTGCCTTGCAGCCCGGCACTCTGGGTCCCTAACAATACCTACTTACGCCAGAATTGTGATTAATATCATTATGGGCGGCATCGGATATCTCTTTGGTACATTTGTGCTTTATACAGGGTATATCAAGACTGCTACCGAAAACGAAGCCGGGTGGTAGTTTAAGCGACTTCAGACACAATGCAATAGAAAAAGTTGCAAAAAAACGCGACAATTTTTTTTTTGTTATCTTTTTCCTATGGCCATATTTGGGTGGTAAATACATTTTTTCCTAAAATAATATTGTATACCCTTTTATTTATAAATACTCTAAGGTATAAAAGAGTTTAAATTATCATTTTAGCAGAAACTACGGATTTACCACCCAAAAATTACGATATTTAAAAAATCATAAAAAATAATTGTCGCGTTTCTAGGCGAAATTTTTAATTGCATTGTGTTTGTAGCCACTAAAACTACCACCCGGCTTCGTTTTCGGTAGCAGTCTTGAGATACCCGGTATATATTTATTTATTAATAATATACTATAAATAAATAAATACACCAGCCACATATTTCTGACCCCACACTAAATTCGAGTTTTGTCTCATGCCTACTACTATTAACTACTAGAGACATTTCGGTCTTCCCAACCCAAACCCGAAACAAATACAAGGGAATCTCACAAAAATTTGCCTCGGTGCGGGGATCGAACAAGTGGACTCTCGTCTCTCACCCGGCGTCTAACTAACTGCGCCACGGAAGCTGTCAGTCATTTATTTTTCGTTATATATATATGTATAACATGCTTTTATTTAACATGAGATCATCAGTTCGGGCGTCGTGTATTAAACCTTTTTTTTTTTTTATTGCTTTGAATGACGAGACGAGCATGTCGTTCGCCTGATGGTAAGCGATACGACCGCTCATGAACAGTAGCAAAACCAAACAACACCTTGAATTACAAAGCAATGCTTGGCATTCCACTGCGCTCGCCATCCTGAGACATAAGATGTTAAGTCTCAATATGTCCAGTAGTTACTCTGGCTACAATGTCCTTCAATCCGAAACACAACAGTGCATTTAAACTGCTGTTTGACGGGAGAAATAGACACTGCGGTGGTACCCACCCAGGCAGCCTCTCACATATGAGAGATAAAAAGCGTCCATAAAATATTAGGTTTCTCATAATATATCTATAAGAGGCCGTCTGGGTAGGTACCACCGCAATGTGTATTTCTCGCCAAAAAGCAGTTTAAATTATGCACTGTTGTGTTTCGAATTTAAAGACTTTGTAGCCAGAGTAACTACTGGACATATTGAGACTTTACATCGATCGATCGGTGAGCGCAGAGTAATGCTAATCACTGCTTTGTAATTCAAGGTGTTGTTTGGTTTTGCTACTGTTCATGAGCGGTCGTATCGTAAAAGGCACGCTAGTCTCGCCATTCATTGCAATAAAAAAAACTCTTCAGTATAATATATATCCAATGTAAAGGTTAGAAAAAGAGATTAGAAAAAGAGTTTTATGTTAAAAAATATTTTACACAAGAATATATTTTACTTACAAACGCTAGACGACATTTTTTCCGCTAAGAGACAGTCTGAAAAAAAAAACAAATATTTGAATATACATATTAGGTGATACCACTGATTTAAAAACTAAGGATAGGCCCTTCAGTATATTTGATGCAGATATTTAATTAACAACGGCGATAAAAAAAATATCTTTAATTTTATTCAACTTTGTCAAAATACAAGCAAGTATTTTCAAAATCGTTGCAAGCAATGACCAATTTCAGTAACGCTCCTCTAGAGATGCACTGGAGCGCGCGCACCACTTACGTCGGAACACTTCATTTTCTTTCCGCTCTGTCCGTATCTCAATAGGTACTACCTATTTTTTCTGTGTCGCACAGCCTTTTTTAAAATATTTAATTAATTCTAGATATCAAAGCAAATACGCAGAAACTGTATGATACTGTATGATATTATGAAACATATCGGGGGCTATTTATATGAATATACAGGGATGAAAAAAAGACGCGCATTAAATATTTAATAAATTCGGAACAGTAAAGAAGTTGCTTAGAGAAAAGTCGCAGTCTAAATAAGTCGTTTATTAACACAAAATATAGTTAAGAAATGTAAAACAAAATAAAAATAAAACCATATCCGTGATAAGAATCTTAAAAAAATGTAAAATTATAAGAAACCATTAAACTTCTTATTTAATTTAAACTAATATTCTTTTAATTTATATTATTTTACATGGTTTGATTGCCATATTGCGTTCATGATACGCTCATGTTTTGATTTTACGTCGGCATATCAACATTATTTCTATGAATAATTGCGGAATATTCTCTAATATTGGAGCTCAAAATATCCTAATTATATAGTTTAAGATATTTGTTATATACATTCAAGAGATTTTATATAACGAAATAAAATCGCGTATTCGTACATAGCTTACTATTTTTCGATTACATTTGGACTCTAATATAAAGCAAATGTTTATGTTCTGAAACCGTTGAAACACACTTCTTTATTTTTTAACATAAAATTATATAATCGTGGAAATATTATGTAGTGTATATTTATTTGCCTATACTTATCATGTTAATTGATATTTACGATTATAATTTGCATTAATTTATGATCCCAAATAAACAAAGTAAAATTAATTAAAACGAAATCTTTTGTATTATGGTACTGTTACTTTGTTACGCTTTACTTTTGTATAAATAAATAACAAATATAAATTAAATTTCTAGTCAACAGGATATAATCCACGATCACTACGGAGACACTACGTAAGCGATTAACGTACTTTGTAAACGGTCTCCATTCCGAAATCGCTCCACCGATTAATAATTTTTTTTACATTAAATCCATCAATCATTATTTGCTATCAACATTATAATTGGGCACTCGCAACTCGCAATATATGTAAAACACCACTATGTACTCACAGACAAACCAAGCAATTGGTTTTGTGAGACTAATTGTATTTTTTTGTTATTTTCTCTTAAATATAGTAATTAAATATTAAAAAAATATATTATACTTACAAATGGTGTGGGTTCACTGTAACTAAAACTATTGTGCAATACGCTGGTATCGAGTAACGAGGTTTATAGTTAAATGCTTACTTCGATGTACAAGCAGGGGTCAATTGTGAAATAATTAATAAACGAACCGTTGGTCATTAAGGATCAGCCCGCTTAGCCAAGTTACAAGTGCTTCCAATCTATCTCTTTCTACAATCGTTAACGACTCGACATAAGCGATAACGTTTCGTTTGCGCCAATCAAATTGCATCTTAAATAGCATGACAGCCTCGGTGGCGCAGTTGGTTAGACGCCGCCTGTGAAACGAGAGGCCGCGGGTTCGATCCCCGCACCGCGAGAAATGTTTGTGCTGCCCACAATTTTTTCTTCCGGGTCTGGGTGTTTGTGAGACCGAAAAGTCTCTCGTAGTTCCTGATATCCACGACACAAGACTCGATCTTAGTGTGGGGTCAGGACTATGTATGTGACTGTTGGGTGTTATTTATTTATTTATTTATTATTTGTATGAGAGTTAGCCAGTCGCGTTGTACAACGTACAAACGTCATTGCTTACGTAGAGACGGAAGGAGAATAGATTAGTAGCAATTTTAACACATAATAAACAATAAAGATAATCCACATACATATTTATGTTATCTATTGAAAGCAATTTTTGACAGCCTCCGTGGCACAGTTGGGTAGACGCCAGTTGTGAAAGGAGAGGCCAGGGTTTGAAACCCGCACCGGTACAAATGTTTGTGTGCTTCACAATTATTGTTACTGATCTGGGTGGTGGTGAGACCAAAAAGTCACTTATAGCATACTAATGAATGTTGTTGGGTTAAGAAACACTATCTTAATGACGTTTAAACTTATTCATACAAGGTTAGTCATAAAGGGTCTATTAAGCCGAAAGTGGGATGCTACACTCATTATGATGAAGAATTTTTATTGTGGGGCCAAACCTGAGTACGTGAATAAAAGTCAGCAGTTCCACACAAAAATAAATGTTTCAAACTGCAAAAGTATCACTAACCTTGTATACAATCGATGCAAATTCCTACACGCATTCATTTATTTAATTTTCTTATTAGCTTATTCTGTGTCACACTGCTCGGTAAAGGCCTCCCCTTTGTTACTCCACTTGACCCTGTCCTCGGCAAGCTCTTGCCATTTTTCCACCGCATCTTTGGTCTTCCGCATTTTCTCCGGCTATTTTCGGGAATCCAGTTTGTAGCCTGGTCCAACGGTTTGGATACATTCGAGTCACATGTCCCGCCCAGTTCCATTTCAATGAGGCCGCCTTGCGCCCTATATCCACAATGCAAGTTTTCGAGCACAGTTTAGTGTTTCGGATGCAATCGGTCAGCATAACACCCAGAATACAGCGCTCCATTGCTCGCTGGCAAACCTTGAGTTTGAGCTTCTGAGACGCAGTTAATGACTTCGTCTGGGCGCTATAGGTTAGGATGGGCAAAATGCACATGTCAACGACTTTGCGTACAAGAGAGAGCGGGAGATCACCTCTGAGATATTATTTTAAGGACCAGTAGCTCTTCCAATAATTTTCGACTCGTCTGGAAATTTTCCAGTCTTGTCTGTTCCTGAAAGAAATTATGTGGTCCAAATTAATAAAGTAAAATTTGATATTCATTCATATGGGATATTATCTTATTGCTCGTTTACCACATAGGGCAGGGTGTAGTCATATGCTCCGCAGTCGCATTGTGCTGACTCACTTAAACCCCATTTATACAGGTGGTGGTTCCTTTTCCCGTGATTGAACCCGAATGTGTTCAGTCTTGTATGTTTTCTGGCAGCTTCTTCGGGTCAGATACGAGTTTCATATACGAATGCCCACTTGGCTGTTTTCCCAGCGGAATATCGGAACTGTATCAGTGAACTCTTACTGCAGTAAGCTGGCAAAAAAATCTGGACATAAAGGTTCGATCCAAGCGGGATGGATGTTATACGCAACGATGATCTTATTGCTACTTCCCATGAATGGGTAATTTCATTTTCTTATTAATTCCTAAATGCTCTTATTTTGCTTTGTTAGCGATCTTATATCTTAGCATGGCGAGCGCAGTGAAATGCTGCATTGCTTTGTAATTCAAGGTCTTGGTTGGTTTTGCTATTGTTAATGAGCAGTTGTGTCGTTTACCATCAGGTGAACGACATGTTCGTCTCGCCATTCAAGGCAATATAAAATAATGATGAGTGTATTTATTATTTGTTGTACGGAACCACACGCCTAACGCTAGTTTTATGCGTAACTTGTTATCAGTTTCGCTGACAGGACGTTGTATCAGTATACACGCGCATCATGACTCTAATCCGAAGGGGTAGGCAGAAATTGACTAAACATGCTATTCAAGGAAGTTTCTGTCTTCTTAAAAACATGGGGCGAGAAAATGATACATATAACTAAGTTGTCTCTGCGACGCATCTTGGACGCCGGCTGTGACACGAGTGGTCGTGGGTTCGTGGATTTTTGGTCGGGTCAGATTATTACTGTATTATAAATGAACTTTCAGTGTAATTAATTATTAATATATATTTTTTTATTGTATTATTAATAAAACTAGCGGCCCGGTCTGGCTTCGCCCGAGTGCAGATACTTTTTGAATTCACTTTAGAAACATAGATCGCGTGATAATTAATGATTGAATATATTTGTACTTAACGTTACTGCCGTACTTTAAACAGTCCGATTCATTTGAGTGTGAAAGAGTATCGAATATATTTGAATTGCTTGCACATCCCATATTCTATCGGGATATAAGTAGCCTATGTGTTAATCCAGGGTCCCAGCTAACTCCATGCCAAATTTCATCAAAATTATTCCAGAGGTTTGACCGTGAAGATGTAACAAACACACAAACTTTCGCATTTATAATATTAGTGGGTTAAATACACCCCTAGCATACATAGTCTGACCCCACACTTGGATCCAACTCTCGTGTCGTAGGTATCGAGAGACTATGAGTTCTCCCAAACACACAAACCAGAAATAAATATTTGTGGAGCACACAAACATTTGTCTCAGTGCGGGGTTCAAACCCGTGGTTTATCGTTTCATAAAGGCGTCTAACCAACTGCGCCATGAAGGCTATCGATAATAATAAGAAGGTTGATGTCAGAATCAAGAGGTTTAAAAATCCACATTGTGTAAACTTTACAGCTCAACAATCTGCCACTTTCAGTCCCCGGCTAGGGCATAACCTCGCCCCTAATTACATCTTGGGACGGAAATAGGCTGTATAAACTTGTGCACTTTTGGCATTTCTGTCTACCCCTCCCAGGACGTGATCGTGAACTTATGTATCGACGTAGGAAAGCGATTTTTTCGTATCTCGAAACAAGCAATTTTACACCAGAAACAAAAAAATATATTTAAAAAATGAATAGCCTCTAAACTAGAATACTTAGGAATCCCATTTATTTAATAATATCATTTTAAAATAAAACTACATTTTCACGAGAAATTCAATGCGGTATTTTTTTTATGAATTAAATAATATACAAAACGCATGTACGCATTTTTTGAGATACGACAAAATCGCTTTCCTGCGTCGGTATGTACCTACATATTATTTATACTAAGTCAGCAAATAAAATATTATTCGGGATTTCCCCTAATAATCATTACATAGACACACTGAGCTAACAAATATTGACAAATATTTGTAAGACACCAGATACAAATGTTTGTCGCCACTATGGTATGCTGGATTCTACTAGTGGTAGGTCTCTCATATGTGTGAGGTCACGTGGGTAGCTACCACCGCAATGTCTATTTCTCCAGCCAAACAGCAGTGTAATTACACTGTTGTGTTCCGGTTTGAAGGACATTGTAGCCAGAATAACTACTGGAAATAATGACTTAACATCTTATGTCTCAGGATCGCGAGCACAGTGGAATGCCAAGCATTGTTTCGTAATATACGGTTTTGTTTGGTTTTTCGTCTGTCAATGCGTGATTAAAAAAAAACAAAATAATGTCACTTTTTTTTAGTGCAATGAATGGCGGGACGAGAATTCTTTCGCCTGATAGGAAGCGATAGTCGCATTCTTTAGTTTGAGGTTTGTTTTTGGTGATTCTGCCCATACGCGTCCACTGCTGGACATGGCCTCTTCTATGGCAGGCCACTAGCCAATTATAAAGAATTATATAATTAAATAAATATGTGTGTATCTTACTTAATATTGTTTATGTTTTGCGGTAACAAGTTTAGTACGTCACCAAGTGACCCTGAAACTGCTGTATAAGCGCTACTCAATAACCAATAATGCAACAATGTAAATGTTTTGATTAATTACCCCTGGCTACAAGGTAGACGGATGATATAATTAAGGTTACAGGAAGTTTATAGATGCTTCGCTTCCAACAGATCAATGTCGAGATCCATGAAGGAGGCCTAAAAGAAGCCGAAGAGAGAGACAGATTTATACAGGGTGTTAACTAAATGCAATTGCTTTGATCAATTATAACTTTTGGATATTCTGAAATTGGGTGACACAGGGTGAATAATGCCTATTAGAGAAGGCCTGTATCTCGCAGTGCGAATCTATAGGATGATGATTATAATCAAGTTTTATATCAAAATCCATAACGCTATCAGTATCAGCCCATATATGTCCCACTGCAAGGAGCATCTGCTTTACAATGGTGCACGATTGATAGGGGTCAGGCCATATAGACTAGAGTACACCACGCTAGCCTAGTACACATTGGTGGACCTTACATACCATGAAAATTCTTACAAATCGGTAGGGAATGCAAATTTCCTCGCGATGTTTTCCTTTGTCGTTAGTATCGTTGTTTATCGTGGTGATAACTATGAATAAACACATGACTGAAACTTGCTAGTTTATTCTGAAATCTGACCAATTGTTCAAAAATGCAATAATTATACAAAACTTATGTGAAAATAAATAAATAGTTAACATTACGTGCCCTTAAGAAATATTCAATTAAATCTTATAATCTTAATACCTTATTCACACGATCAAAAGCAAGGCTAAACATCTGATATGTTTTTTATTACAAAGAATAGCGAGACGAGCGTGCCATTGCCCTGGTCGTAAGCGATAGTACCGCTCATGGAAAGTTACAAAACCATACATGATACAACTGAATTACAAATCCATGTCTGGCATTCGACTGCGCTCTCTATCCTAAGACATGAGATGTTAAGTCTCAATATTTCCAGCAGTTACTCTGGCCACAATGTTCTTGTAAACGGAACACAACAGTGCATTTACACTGCTGCTTGGTGGGCGGATAGACATAGCGGTGGCACCTGCTCACGCGGCCTCTCACATTTGAGAAACCTACCACCAGTATATCTCTATGAAATCTACTATGAAATCGGTCGCGATGAAAAATGTTACACTAAATACAGGTAAACAAAAAAAAATATAATATACGTATTTATTGATAATACATCTTAATACAACTACAATGAAAGTATCTAGAAACACTGGGAAATTATTGAAAAGTATGAATTAAACGACACAAACAATTATAGGACAACAATAATCAAATTTGCTATGGTAAAATTGTATTACTAGTAGTTAGGCAGTTGATAAACACGAAGACCCAACATTTACTATATTAGATAAAATCTAAACCGGATGTGTAGTCAATCGTGGTAAATCATGTTAAGTTGAACTACTTATGAAATCAGTATATGTAAACAAAAAATCTGTATCTTTTATTCAGATATGCATGTTTATCAACGAAAATAAAGATATTTTTAATTTAGTCCTTTCACTATTAAAAATTATTTATTATTTATGTAAAAGAAAAATATTAAGGAATATTCATCTATACACAGTTAGCTATAACTGTTGTTAATATTATCAAAGTCATATTTTTCTAAGTAGTATCATAGTACTAATAACGTTTAGTTTATGCACATAAAACATTAAAAGTTGCAATTCTTGTAGTAAACTACAAAATACAAATCTTCATAGGAATAGTAATTAAATGAATAAAATATCCTTATTCAACATCCATGGGCTCACAAGTATCAAATATTTAGTTTTTCATTTGCTCTTTTTCTGCATCCTCGATGATGGTGCGCCATACGTATCTTCTCAAATAATATGTTTGTTCCCTGACAGCTTCTAGTATTTTCTGACTGGTCACTAAGAGCCTGTCATCTGCCATCACTGACCCGGCATCGTAGTTCGTTAATCTCTCATTAGTTTTCCCTTCAGGAACGCAAGGTATCCCTTCCACCGAATTTCCGGATGCAGGGGTCATCAAGGCAGCAGGTCTCATTTTAGTAAACCCGGTATTGTAGTCAGTCAAGGCTGAAGCCAGCCATTCGCATGTAAGGCTGTTGCTATCCACGTACACCTTCAGGTCATATTTATGACCATACCAACTCTTATGGTTCAAATACTGCAGCCCATTCGACCTCAATGAAAGAACACGTAGAAACTTCAAGTCCAAAAGCAATTTAGAGTCCAAAAACGCAATTTTGTTGAAGGACAAATCTAAGTTCTCGAGGGCCGTCAAACCAAGAAATGCTCCATATTCCAAAGTTGTTAATTGATTGTGTGATAGCCGAAGAGTCTTCAAATGTCCAACGCGGTGGAATGACCCCGGGCCAATTCGTCGAATTAAGTTGTAGCTCAATTCTAATGAAGCCAATCTGACGGGCAAGCGCAGCGATGTATTATTTAACTCCGTGATTCTGTTCCTGCTAAAGTCCAAGATTTTTAAGTCGTTCTGGTGTATCAAATCGATCAAAGACGGATCGCTTATGTTGTTCGAATGTAACTTAAGTATCGTCAAACGCAGTCCTTCACCATATGGAATTCTCAGCTGAGTTATAGCATTGTTTGATAAATCCAAGACACCTCCTTCGGGATGAAACATGGTGATGCGCAAATTTTCAATTTTTTCAATGTCGTTATATGAAACGTTGACATTTTGAAGATTGTGGTTATTTATGAAGGTCTGTCCCGGTATATAATTCAACTCGTTGTGAGACAAATCTAGATTTTGTAAGTTTGTCATGGCCGAGAAGCTTGTTAAATGCAGGCGGGAGATGTAATTGCCACTCAAGTTCAAATATTTCACGTACTCCAAATCTTCAGCGTTGACAAAGAAGGTAACTAATTTATTCCTCGATAAATCCAAGGAGATCATTTTAACTAGTGATTGGAACCCATTGTATTCTATGTTCGATATTGCATTGTTAGATAGATCTAGCTCAGTGAGCACGTCGATGCTATTCGGCCTCAGGCTTCGCACGTACCGTTTCGATATTTCCTTAGAGGCATTAGGAACAGAAATGATGTGGTTTTCCGAAAGAATTATTTTGCATATTGCGTGACCTCCCATATGTTTCCAATGACGTGAAAATAAAGCGGAATTGATTTTCTCTAACTGATTCCTGGACACGTCGAATGTTTCCAAATGTGTAATGATTTTAAGCGATGCCATGTCAACATTTTGTATGTAGTTATCTCTTAGATACAAATGTTTCAAGTTGTGGAGTTCATTCACAGCCCCATTAAGATTTTTGATGGAGTTATTGTTCAGATGCAGGATCTCAAGACTAGTTAAATTCGAGAAGGGCTCTTCGCTCAGATTTGAAATGTAGTTGTATGACAAATCGAGCTCTATTAAAGATGTGAGTTCTTCGAAAGCGTTTCCAGATATATCCTCAATGTCGTTGTGGGCTAATGAGAGCTTCGTCAATTTGTTGGGATGTAGTTCGAATCGGAAAAGATTATTTACATCATCCAACTCGTTGCGCGACATATCCAGCGTTTCCAAATTATTAAGAAAGTTGAATGGCATCCCAAAAATCTTCTTGATGTAATTTCCACTTAAGTTTAGATGCTGCAGCCGGGAAGTGTACTGTAGGAGCGTGAGATTGGTTTCCATCAAATTGCCTGACACCGTGAGATTAGTGACTAGACTCAGAAAGTCTTGATCTGCGTACTTGTCAAAATTTTCGTTGACTTCGATCAGTTTTAGATCGACGGTGACGGGGTCGTTGGTAGCTTCAAGACATTCGTTATGAAGGCGGATTGCGGTAATGCTTCCAGTGCATTCTAGGCGATATGCGCAGCGGCCAATGCTGTGAATTTTCTCCCTCGGACAGTAACCGAACGCCGGCGAGATTGACAGCATAGCGATGAAGAGAAATGAAGCTGAAACATATAGGAAGCCATATTTTATTCTCAATAATGCTATGTCAGAATTGTAATCAGAACAATTTATTTGTCAAATATTAATTTTAAGCTCAATGATTCTAGGGCTCAATAATATAATATTAAACTACTATAATTGTCTCTACTATAATTGTTATTATTTTTATTTTGTTCTACATTTTGTTTTAGATGAAGTTGTGCTTTTGTGTGTATATCATAAATTGTAATGCTTTATATACCTTTACAGGATCGTCAACTTGTACAATACTTATTTATACATATATAAAATAACATGTAATTGTATCGGTGGCGCATTGATGGTATCGTTTATTTACCCCTTGACCCCACACTCAGATCGAGTCTTGTGTTGTGAGTATTAGGAACTACGAGAGACTTTTCGGTTTCACAAGTACCCAGACAAGAAAGAAATATGTGTGGGCCGCACAAACATTTATCTTGGTGTAGGGATCGAACCCGCGGCTACTCGTGTTACAACCGACTGCGCCAATATTTCTTAATTTTCATATATGTCCCAGCCAAGAAGCTTATACCCAAATGGAGATTGCATTCCGTATATAAAAGTGAAGCACAAAAATTTGACCTCGAATGACGTTGCGACTGATTGCTATCCTTTTCTTTCGAGTGACAATGAATGAAAATGACTTTTTGTTCATTCATTGTCACTTTTTGTGCTTCACTTTTATATACGGAATGCAATCTCCATTTGGGTATAAGCTTCTTGGTCCCAGCATATAGAACTATACATACCGGGTATATCAATACTACTACCGAAAACGAAACCGAGTGGTAGTTTTAGTGACTACAAACACAATGCAATAAGAATCGCGACAATATTTTTGAAATATTTTTTAAATATCGTCGAGTTTGGGTGGTAAATCCATAGTTTTTGCTAAAATAATAATTTAAAGCCTCACATAGATTGTATAGCTTTTTTAAAAATAAAAGGGTGTACACTATTATTTAAGAAAAAACTATGTATTTACCATCCTAATGCAACGATAGGAAAAATAGCAAAAAAAAATCGTCACAATTTTTTGCACATAATTTAGTTGCGTTGTGTCTGAAGTCACTAAAACTACCACTCAGCTTCGTTTTCGGTAGCAGTCTTGATATACCCTGTATACACATATTTACCTTTGTAGTAATTCATAACAATACTATATGTATGACGTTATATAAAACAGGTTAAGAATTATTTACCTCTCTTCATCTCTCCTCCCAGTCCAGGTTTTCTTAAAAACATCACGAACTGAAATCAAAGAATGTTTCCATTGATTAAAAAAGTAAGGGAAGGCCCTTCAGTACATTTGGAGTTTCAAAGAGACGACCGTGAAAATCACGCTTAAATAAATATTAAAAAACTTAATTTAATAGATTTCGTCTAAACGGTGATAAGAGTTATTATCTTTATTTTGAATAAACTTTCTGTCATAATACAAGGATTTGTTTTCAAAATCGTTGAGAGCGACCATACATTTTAGTAACGCTCCACTAGAGATGTCTATTTCTCCCGCCAAACAGCAGTGTAAATGCACTGTTGTGTACAAATTTGAACGACATTGGAGCGGTGTGAACTTAACATCTTGGGAGAAGGACAAGTCACCAATATGGTAACTGATATTATGAACGAAAATATAATAAAAACAAAAGAAAAAGGAGTAAAAAAAGAGAAGAAGAAAATAATAATAATAAACAAAAAAGAAACAAAAACTTGGAATAAAAAAAAATATATACAAGAAAAAACCAAAACAAAAGAGACAATTATGTGAAAACACCGGGTAAATAAAAATAAAAAATGTGAGAAATAGCAACCCCATAATAATATCAGACGGATGATTTGTCCAAGAAATAAACAAATAAAGTGCAAAAAAGACCCTGTTAAGTTTCAGGGGAGTGTTGTTAAATATAATACAAAAAAAACTTAACATCTTATGTCTCAAGATAGCGAGCGCAAAGGAACGTATTGCTTTATAATTCACGGTGCTACTTGCTCCCAATACCATCGCACGTGCCATAAGCCATTTGACACCACTCAAGATAAGCCATCACAGTAGACCATCACAACGGTCCACCGTGTACCTCGACGTGTCTCATGATGGCGAGCGCAATGGAATGTCAACCATTGCTTTGTAATTCAGGGGAATGACATGATCGTCTCGTCTTACAGGGCTATTAACAAACTTGGTTTGCTCAGTATATATTCTCACGCCTGCCTCCACAAAGTATAGGCAGAAATATCACTGATTCCACGCGCAGATACTAAAACGGGCAAAAAGTCCCAAACTCACATTTAAACATAAATCTCATGTAACTTGGTTTGCCAGACCTGGGGATCGAACCTAAAATGACGCTTACACTTCAC
Organism: Hyles euphorbiae; assembly: GCA_023078785.2. NCBI lineage: Eukaryota > Metazoa > Arthropoda > Insecta > Lepidoptera > Sphingidae > Hyles > Hyles euphorbiae. The sequence goes on from CM041047.1 coordinate 13,951,726, forward strand.
AACCCATGCATGAGGCATAATTTACACAAAGTAACTAAGGCCCCCAAAAATAAACTTATTATAAAAGCCGTCTTACTACGTCTAAAAAACTAATATAAAAATTACATACATAAACAGCCATATTCCTAGAAATGTTACGTAGAGCTACTAACAGGACACCCACGTTATGCCTTGTATGTAATGCGAGTCTATAGCAATATCAGCGAACAGACATTTTAGCAGGCCGGCATAATTATATCAAATGGCATGGAACTGCCGTCTGATGCCATTGGATACTCTGCCTAAACGGTATTTGCTTACCATCAGGTCCAATGTGGCCACTATGCCGGGACAGAGTAAAAAAAATTCAAACATATAAACATATATGCGCAATATTTCTCCGAGTATAAGCCTTAATTTGAAAAAAAAACAGGCACAAATTTCTGACTCCAGACGGATAGTAAATATAAAAATCCAAAATCAATTTGCCCGAGGCGGGATTCGAACCCGAGACCTAGACACGTGTATCCCAGTAGAAATGTGCCACCAAGGCAGATTACGGAAATGAAAGTTCCAAACTGTATTAGTCAACAAAAGCATTATTTCACTGACTGAAATCTTCTTAACTCGTTGGTCGATACAATTATGCCGGCCCGATTATATACAAATAAACACAGATGAGGCACAAATGTAAATAAATAAATAAATAAACAACACCCAACAGTCACTTACATAGTCTTGACCCCACACTAAGGTCGACTCTTGTGTCGTGGGTATCAGGAACTACGAGAGACTTTTCGGTCTCATAAACACCCAGACCCGGAAGAAATATTTGTGGGCCGCACAACTTTCTCTCGGTGTGGGGATCGAACCCGCGGCCTCTCGTTTCACATGCGGTGTCTAACCGACTGCGCCACAGAGGCTGTTTAATGTATTTATTATGTACGTAGTAGCCTGTTGGTAATGGACTAGACTGCTAACATATTCACTGGTCGCAGGTTCAATTCAGGGCACACTTCTGAATTTTCGGAGTCACTTGTGTATCGATAATTTATTTATTAAGCTTCATATACAGAAGTAAACAATGCGGACTTTAATGCCTGTGCAATGACTCCGAGACGAGCAGGTTTACGAATACTTAATTAAAAGATAAGGAGATAAGAGTCTAATCATTCACCACGCACTATAACGTAGGGACATCATCGTAACGAAACCTTGCGATTCTAAGTATTTGTATGCCTGTTTGGTATGTAAAGTCCGCCAACCAGCAGTTAGGCCAGCGTGGTGCATATAGCCTAACCCCTCTCAATCGTACTCTCAATTGTAGAGAAAGCCCGTGCCTGCCAATAGGACATAAATGGGCTGGAACATTGAAAAACCGAAATACGATACACTCATATTTTTATAGCCATTATAGGCAGACGAGCTAGCGGCCCGCCTGATGGTAAGCGGCTACCGCTGCTCATAGACCTTTACAGTGCCAGGGGACCAGCACAACAAAGTCGCTGCCTGCCTTATGGAGAGTACTCAATTATATTTTTTCAGCAGTGTATTGCAAGACGAACATGCCTCTCGCCTAACCGTAAGCGATACGACAGCTCATGGACAGAAGCAAAACCAAAAACGCCTTGAATTACAAAGCAATGCTTGGTTATCCACTGCGCTCGCCATCCAGAGACAAAAATTTTTAGTCCAGTCCAGTAGTTACTCTGACTACAATGTAGTTCAAACCGAAAACAGTGCATTTACACTGCTATTTAGTGAGATAAATAGATAGTGCGGTGGTACCTACCCAGATGGCCTCTCACTTAAGAGATACCTACCACCAGTAAAAAAGTATGTATAACTACGGACCCTTAAACCGAAATATAGTGACCTCTTTATCCGCTTATAAAGATATCCTATATCTATATCAGCCCATAGACGTACCACTGCAGGGCATGGACCTCCTCTACAATCGAGATTACGATTGAGAGTGGTTAGGCCATTTAGTCCACCACACTGGCCAAGGGTGGGTTGGCGGACTTACATACCATAGATTTTTTTATAAATCACTATGGTATGCAGGTTTCCTAACGATGTTTTCCTTCACCGTTTTAGTGCATGGTGATTGACTATCAATACACACATGACTCCGAAATGTCTGAGGTGCCCTGGGATTCGAACCCGTGACCACCGTGAACATGTTGGCAGTCGCGTATAGTCCGTTTACCATCAGGCTACCACGCACTTCAAGACATCCAGAAAAAAAATGTACTTAAATTTAAATAAAATAAAATTAACAAAACTCACCTTTTCAAGACGATACAACTCAGTACTCACTTTATTCAGTTACAAAGTCCAAATGAGAAAAACATAATTTGACGCTTTGATATTTGCTGATGTATTGTAATGAGAACTGCGGCTTTGTGTTTATACCAATGAATATAAGATAGACACGACATACCTTTATAAATCGGCTTTGGTTTCAGGTGATTTTTGTCCAAAACTAAACATCCTTTTCCCGTATATTTTATTAGTTTTTATTGCAATGAGACGAGCATACCGTTCGCCTGATGTTAAACGTTACGACTGCTCATGAACAGTCGCAAAACCGTAAAGCAATGCTTACCACTCCACTGAGACATAAGACGTCACAACTCACAATACGTGCACTAGTTAGTCTGGCTACAAAGTCCTTCACACCGAAACACAACAATGCATTTACACGGCTGATAGAACTGTTTGACGGCAGAAATAAATATTGCGATGGTACCTACCTTGGCGGCTTCTCACATATGGGAGACCTATCAGTAAAATACATACATAAACTGTCTCCTATTTCCCAAAAGGGGTAGGCAGAGGTGGAACCAGGACAGCCACGTTTCGCCTTATGTGTTCTGTCCCACGATTTGATCGAGGGCGAACCTATCACCATAACGGGCACAAATTCTTGACTGCGGGCTGATAAAGAAAGAAAAATCAAATATAAGTTTGCCCAACCCGTGATTCGTACCCGAAACGTCAACTTTGCAAACTCACTGTAGCACACTACGCCACCGGGGCAAAATATTTTCTTTATTATTAATCTTTTTTTATACTATTGCCTAGTGTCTTTTCTATGACTTATCTATTGTATAATAATGTCTTCTCACACACATTAGTAACAACGTGATGTACAGAACATAATGGCAACATACGTCACTATAAAATATTAACATTCATTTATTAGTTATAAAAATGAGTTAATCTTCTTCTACCTACTACAAATCTATACAACCAATCGCTAACAGCAGCCTTCCGGATAAATACGACCTGGCTATTTTCAAAAAAGGCGTATAATGTATTGGCAACGCGTATCTATGCCTTATATATATATTATATATATATTTCTGGGAAGTGAACCTTTGCCCCCTTAATATAAAAAAAATATGCTAACGTAATGATTAACACATTTGTGATATTTCACAAAATATACAATTGACATCAAAACTCAGTCGAAGATTAAGAATTTAGAATGAGGGTTCCGTGATATAAAAATGTGGTTATTTAAATAAATAAATAACACCCAATAGTCACATACATAGTCCTGACCCCACACTAATACCATATCATGGTAATTTACTATTTTTTACACCCTAAATGCAAGGTGAAACGTGGGTGTCTTGGTAGCCACCTCTACCTACCCCTTCTGGGAAAAAAGCGCGTATTTGTGTGTGTATTAGGCCCACAAACAGCGCTACGTATATTAGACAGTACAAAAGGTACAGTCAGCAACATAAGTCGCTACACATTCACGAGATTTGGAATTGACTTATCATCCAAAATAATAATTATTTTCAATATCGTATGGCACTTGTCGGCATAGATGACTTTACTTGGTTATATTTTACGACTACAGAGTAGTACGTATATATTTTAATTCGTAAAAAGGTTATCAATAAATGTGAAGTGTGTTCAGCGACTTATGTTGCTGACTGTACAATGTAAATTTTCAATTTTGATATGTGCGCTTATCATAAGTCAATTATTAGTTAATTAGTAATAAATTAACTTTTATATTAGCGGCCCGGCCCGGGTGTAGATGTTCAAAATTTAATTCAGCTTTATATAATAGTATAGATGAACAGAGACACTTTATCATATTTAAATCATAGATGACTTTCCATATGCACATGACTCCGACAACTCAAAAGTGTGCACTGGGTTTTGAACCCACGACCACCTCATCGGCTTTCGTATCCGGATTTTTACAAACAGACCATCACGCAATTATTTACGGTACCCTAAAATTTAAATATAAACATTTTAAACCAGGGGAATACCCGCAAATGATATGTGATGCAAAAATGCGCACAAATTGTTTTAATAATGTTTATTTAAATTAAACACTGTCATTATTATATTATTTTGCAATATTATGCTGAGTACACACATACATACATAATCGATATACATGCTCGATTTCGAGCAAGTACGAAAGTGTGTACCATGCAAGTCCCAACGAAAATGCTCGAAGCTAACCAAAATGTTCGATTCAAGCAAAGTTCTCTCGAAAAGTTACAACGCTCACTGTACATGTTCTTTGAGAAAATTTTTAGATAGCCATGCTCGTTTGAAATATGCTCGTCGAGCATGCATATGTATCCTGTTAATATATCCATCCCATCGTTGCCTGTAAGAAATTACCTAGTGTGATAAGGCCGCCACTTGTACTATTATTTATATTGTGCAATATTTTCATAGTATTTCTTTACAGTATAATGGTTTCTTAGATTTACGCGAATGTTACACATTGAAATAAAACTATTATTTACGGATTTTATCGCGGATTTGGTTTCATTTTACATTTTTTGAGTTCCCGACGTTTCGATTACTTTACAGCTTTCGTGGTCACGGGGCGGACTGAGGTATTAGACGTCCGCTCTGTGACTTACAATTCAACTACCCTTATTTTACAATTATTAAGGGTAGTTGAATTGTAACAGTCACAGAGCGGACGTCTAATACCTCAGTCCGCCCCGTGACTCCGTCCGAAAATCCGTAAATAATAGTTTTATTTCAATTTCTTTACAGTGCAAAAAAGGATTTAATAAATAATAAGAAAGTGTTATTGCCATCAGGAATTTGTGTCCGATATGACGGGATATCATGGGACGTAACACACTTCAAAACGTGAGTGTACTGGTAACATCTATGACTACCCCCTCTGGGAAAAGGCGATAGTTTATGTATGGGACACTACGAACAAAATTGACCGTACATGTTCTATCTGCCTCATTCCTACGCATTCACAGTATCACCCTTCTCGCTCTACTGGTTTCCAGTTGGCAGTTACTTCAGATAAGCGCATGTGTGTTTATTTATGCAACATCGACTTGTAATTTAATATATTAATATTAATGACTGTAAATAGGTCCTGGTGTCTTGGGTTCGATTTCTAAATAAATAATAATTATTTATTTGCACAAAGAGACGTAGGTGTTATAATACTTACATTGTTATGTTAACAATAATTGGCATATCTGCGTTGAACTGTTGAATTCTTATAAATCGCTATGGTATTCAGGTTTCCTCACGATGTTTTCCTTCGCCGTTTTAGTACGTGGTGATTGACTAACAATACACACATGACTCCGAAAACACAAAGCTGTGCCCTGGGATTCGAATCCGCGACCACCGTGAACTTGTTGGCCTTGTACGGCCAAGTTCGTAGTTCATGCGCGGTTACTTACCACCTGAAGATGTTGGAATGGTTTATCATCATGCTTGTCCCCTCCTTCCTATAATTTCTTCATGCTACGGATCGTGAAGGCATCTTAGCGGGCCGACATTGTACCAAATGGTATGACCGCCTTCAATTGAAGTCACTGCGCCGTGCCAAAATTTGAAAAAAAATATGTCGTTTGCCGGCCTTATGGAATTATATAAAGCAATCTTAAAGCAACAATAGAATAAATATATTTCAAAATTCGACATCAGTATCAAGGCAAATTAAAGATGAGAAAGTAATTCAATTTTTATTTCAATATTACCATTTTTTTCGATTTAAAAAAAAGATGATTTCATTATATATTCAGATGCCTTGTATCTATACATTAGCCAGTACATATACACATTGAGTACCTATATAAAAAATCGTAGCCTCAACTTGCCTAAATGGCATTGAAGTCAAAGCTACCCTCAATGATTAGCAACTGACTGACAGTTAGTCAAAGTCCTCAAACTCTGGGTAGTGATCCCCGTATTCCACCGGGAACATGGCAGCGCATTCCTCTTCCGCAGCGGCGAGGTCCCGACTCACATGAATAGGTCCCACATCCATCAGCTCCAAGATTGGAAGGTCAGTCTCTACTGACAGCATCACTGCTATTACCAATCCTTCGCTGAAAATTAACAATCACTACATAGTCACAAAGTCGCTTTCTCTGTCCCTATGTCCCTTTGTATGCTTAAATCTTTAAAACTACGCAACGGATTTTGATGTGGTTTTTTTTTAATAGATAGTGTGATTCACGAGGAAGGTTTATATGTATAATACGTACATATTATTGTACAGAAATCTATTTGTACCCGGGCAAAGCTGGGCCGGGCCGCTAGTATAAAAATAATATACTCAGCCTAATTCATACTTTAAAACCTATTTTTCTCCGTGAACAGCCTCCGATGCGCAGTTGGTTAGACGCCGGCTGTGAAACGAGAGACCGCGGGTTCGATCCCCGCACCGAAACCAACATTTGTGTGAACCAAAGGTATTTGTTTAACACGCAGAAAAAAAGAAACGAAAATCATGAAGGCATTGCAATAATGAAAAAAACAGAAGAAATGAAAACAACAATCAATTAAACACAAAAAATTATACAACAAAAGATTTTTAACTTCCAAAATGTATATTTAAATCCTAAAAACATCGAATTCTCAACATGCAGTTGCTTATTTATTGTACCTACATTTATACACCATAAGAAAAACAAAATACAATTGTAGCTATATTTAGGCGGCTTTATTGCAGTACACAATCTCAAATAGGGGACTTTTGGATTTCACAGCAGTTAGTAAGCATTGGCAACGCAACTATGTAAAACTTGTGCAATGCAATTCTAAAAATATTACATACATTTGAGAGGCCACCTAGGTAAGAATCACCGTAATGTCTGTTTCACCCGCCAAACAGCAGTGTAAATGCACTGTTTTGTTTCGGATTCAAGGACATTGTAACCAGAGTAACTGCTTGGAGTAACATGTTATGTCTCAGGATGGGGAGCGCAGTGGAATGCCAAGCATTGCTTTGTAATTCAATTTGGTTTTGCTACTGTTCATGACCGGTCGTATCGTTTGCCATCAGGCGAACGTCATGCTCGACTCGCCATTCATTGCAATAAAAAAAATAAACATCGAATTGATAATCTTTTTTTATTGAAGTCGATTAAAAAAACATGTCGTAATAAAATGTATACGTACGATTTCATGGAACCGGTATGCATAGTATCATATTCCTTGACGGTGCGAGCGATGAGAACGCTTTTATACGGAGTGTCCACTTTAAACACGCCGATCTGTAAACAAAAACATCTGAACCAGCCATAACACACAAACAACTATTATATTCTGCTTCGATCAAAGATATTCTGTATCAGCCCATATACGTCTCACTGCAGGGCACGGGCCTTCTCTACAATCGAGAGTACGATTGACTGTGGCCAGGCCATATAGTCTACCAAGCTGGCCTAATGCGGGTTGGTGGACTTACAAACCATATAAATTCATACAAATCGCTGTTATGCAGGTTTCCTCAAGTTTTTTTTTCCTTCACCGTTTTAGTGCGTGGTGATTGACAAACAATACACACATGACTCCGAAAAGTCCTGGGATTCAAACCCGCGACTACTGTGAACATGTTGGCAGCCGCGTTTGGTCCGTTTACCAAATGGCAACCACACAATCCGCTATTATATAACCAATTATAATTATAAAAAAATAATAAAAAATCATCAGTCACATACATAGTTCTGTCCAGAGGCGGCTCGTCCGAAAGAGCGCTGGTGCAGTGCACTCCCACGAAAATTACATACTTAGCTAATTTAATAATTTAATAATTTATATATATTTATAATACATAAATCCTTACATTACATTCTTTATATTTTACTACGCCTATAATAAGTATATTATATTATCTATATAGGTACATGTAGCGTCAATTTGTAACGACTGGAGCGCCAGCGATTGTGCTCCTATGAAACGAAGCTTAGTACGACTCTTAGTACTGTATTCAATGAGTGCGAAAGAGAGCTACGACTCGCGCTGACGCGTGAAACAAAAGATATCGTATGAGAAATTAGCGTAATCTGGAGCGCCGCTCACGCGTCACTCAGTTAATTCGCAGTTTTTTTTTAATAATAAATTAAAAAATGGTTTGTACGCTTAATCAATTCCATTTCTGATTTTCACAAGAAAGAAATAGATATCTTCGCACGCCAAAAAGAAGCTCTAGTTTTTCAATTAGTTTTTTTGTGAACCCCCATCAAAAAATATAACGAGCCGCCTCTGGTTCTGTCCCCACACTAAGACTGAATCTTGTGTCGTGGGTTTCACAAACTACGAGAGACTTAAATCTCAGAAACACCCAGACCCGAATTATACCTGTGATTCACAGAAAAAATTCTCGGTACGGGAATCGAACCCGCGGACAGTCAGCGGCGCGAAATAAATACATTGAACATTTAAATGTTCTAAACCCATCCAAAATAAAAATATGGTTTTCAAAAATTTCGAGACATTTTTCGTTTTCACAATCATCTAGACAAGAAAAAAAATCTTAAAGTTTTGGTATCAAGATTGAAGCCACAGCCTCTCGTTTCACAGCCGATGTCTAAACAATTGCACAACGTAGGCTATTAAATATATGGTTTAAAATCTAGATGATTTAAGCGTCAGGGTCCGTCCATATAGTTTCATACAACAAACACATACATACAACAAACATATACAAACATACAACAAACACATACATACAACAATACATACATGTATGACAGAAGATTTGTATTTTTTCAATGTTTCGATGACTTTGTATCGTTTGCTGATATCCAGCAATACTAATATGTGAGGTGGCAAGAATTCCGGCTGGGGCGTGACGTAGTCTTTTATCAACTGAAAATTAAATAAATCTAAATCACACACATTCTAGATCAAGTAGTTGACATATCATTACTATTGGTATGTCACTATCGCAGTGTCTATTTCTCCCGCCAAACAGTAGTGTAAATGAACTGTTGTGTTCCCTTTTGAACGTGTAGCCAGAGAACTACGGGACATATTGAGGCTTAACATGTTATGTCTCAGAATGGCGAGCGCAGTGGAATGCCAAGCAATGCTTTGCAATTCAAGGCGTTGTTTGGCTTTGCTACAGTTCATGGGTGATGGTATCGCCTTTCATTGCACTAACAAAAAAACATGTGAACTAAACGTAGGACCCAAGCCTTCCATACATAGCCTTGAGAAATGAAATTGAATGAAATGAAATTCGTTTCTTAGGCCTCGATTCCATTATGCAAGTTGCAAATTGCATGAATATTTGAAAATTGCAAATTGAATTTGTATATTTTTATATAAGTGACGCGCAAATTTTTTATGATTTTGTCTTCCACCCATGATTTCCTCTTCAATTTTGAATTCTCCACTTGTATTCAAGTTTAGACTTGCAAGCAATTTAACAAAATCCTAGAATGGATCGTAAGAGAAGAAAATAAAAGTGGGCATTTATGTGAAATAGTAAAAGTTAAACTAAATTCTGGATCTGGATTCTGGATCAGCCCATATACGTCCCACTGCAGGGCACGGGCCTACTCTACAATCGAGAGTACGATTGAGAGTGGTTAGGCCATATAGTCCACCACGCTGGCCTAGTGCGGGTTGGCGGACTTACATACCATATAAATTCTTATGAATCGCTATGGTATGCAGGTTTCCTCACGATGTTTTCCTTCACCGTTTTAGTGCGTGGTGAATGGTGATTGACTATCAATACACACATGACTCCGAAAAGTCAGAGGTGTGCCCTGGGATTGGAACCCGCGACCACCGTGAACATGTTGGCAGCCGCGTCTAGTCCGTTTACTAACAGGCCACCACGCACTTAATAAAGTAAATTAATAAGTGTAAAGAACAGTGTACCTTGGGGAATAATATAGCCAGTCCATTAGCTTTTGCAATGTCGTTGGGTGGAGCATAGAAACCTGGTATAAGAAGTCCTGCAGGTGGATGATATCCTATCTCAATCTCTTCTTCTTCTTCACAGCTTTCTTCTTCTTCTGACAATTGCTGAAAATTAATCCGTACTTTAATATATAAAACAGAAGAGTTTGTTTGTTTGTGCCCGCTAATTTCAGGAACTAATGCTTCGAATTGATAAATCATTTTTGTATTGGATAGGTCATTTATCGAGGAATGCTATAGGCTATATAACATCACGCTATGACTAATAGGAACAGATCAGTAGTGAAAAATGGTTAAAAATCGGGGAAGTATGATTTCTTTTGTGAGTTTCCGTAGGGTGGGCTGTGTGAAATTTTAAAGTTATGCTACAATCATACATCATGTATGACGGGATTGTTCAACTTAAAAAGATCTAAAGCGACAGGACGGGATGTAACGGGACGGGATGGGAAATGCAGTAAAGTTAGTCACGTTTAGTTTTAATAAAAACCAGTTCGTTGACGATATAATATTATATTTCCGATGTGGACTAGTGCGTGGTGGCCTGTTGGTAAACGGACTAGACGCGGCTGCCAACATGTTCACGGTGGTCGCGGGTTCGAATCCCAGGGCACACCTCTGACTTTTCGGAGTCATGTGTGTATTGATAGTCAATCACCACGCACTAAAACGGTGAAGGAAAACATCGTGAGGAAACCTGCATACCATAGCGGTTCATAAGAATTTCTATGGTATGTAAGTCCGCCAACCCGCACTAGGCCAGCGTGGTGGACTATATGGCCTAACCACTCTCAATCGTATTCTCGATTGTAGAGTAGGCCCGTGCCCTGCAGTGGGACGTATATGGGCTGATACAGATACAGATACAGATGTGGACTAGAGTAAAAAAAAAATCTTCACCCGGGCGAAGCCGAACGGGGCCGCTAGTGAAATATAAATTATGCAGCCTAAATACGTCCTACTGTAAGGCGCAGACTTCTTCAATCGAAAGCACGATTAAAAGGCGTGAGGATCGTATATTGTTTAAGTATCTTCACGATGTTTTCCTTCCTACTAATTTAACTGAACAGTCATTATCGAATGTTTTGTATTCTTCGCTCAAACTGAATCCAAAATTCGGTCAAAAAAGACATTCGATATCCAAAATTAGTTTAATAAGGCCGTCATAGTTTTGCCATTGGATCCGAACTTGCAATAGCAGACCCTTTTGACATACAATAGTTATTTATAAAATGTGATATATTCGTACGCTTAAATAAATTTTAATCCCCTTGGTATATTATAGGAAATGTTTTAGTGTAAACAAGCATTAGCTGAGCTGTATAAAAAAAAATGTTTCTCACCTCTGGAACAACAATATTTATCTCCTCGCTTGGTTGACGTTTTAAATCTTCCAATGCAGTGAGATTCTGCAAATATAGAATAGATTAAGATAGAAGATTATATCCAGCTTTGAGCAGATTTCCAATAAGTATATTTTAATTATTTTTTATATTAATCGCTTCAAACATGATGTAACGATGAAGTAAGAAAGTCACTTGAAATCAGGAACATTTGGATCAGATTTGTCTAAAGGCATATCGTCTGTTTCGTTGTTTTTATTTATACAAACACACATCACTCCTTTTTCCCTGGATAAACAGAGATACTAACAGGACACTCAGATAAAGCCTTGTGTATTCCGCCCCATAGTGTAATAAAGGCGAGCTTACCGTCATATTGGGCACAAATTCCTAACTCCGAGCTGATAATGAATATAAAAATCCATTATCAGTTGGCCGATCCGGGATTCGAACCTAAGACCTAAGCTTTGCGTTCATACCGTAGTACAAAAGGTCCAAGAAAGTCACAGTTTTTATTATCTTCTATTAACTTCTGCATATTTTTTATCAAGAGTCCACCAAAAACAAAATCTTCATATTTATCTACTCTACTAACCCCAGCCTTCAACAGTTCTAATTTACGTTGTTCCCTCTCAGCTCTCTTTAGTTCCTTAGCTTCCTCTATGGCTTGTCGTGCCAACCTCTGCATTTCTGACAGTCGACGAGCTCGCTTCTCTTTCGCCTCCTCCTGTGCACATATTTATAATAACAATAGCACTTAATCTCGACCCCACAGAATACATCTTGTGTTATGAGTATCAAATTATGGGAGATTTTCCTATAGCAGTGTTCTGAAATCTTATTTGTTTTTGATAATATTGACAAGGCCTAAATAAGCCTCTGCTTATCCTTTTTTAATTAATTATATCTCGTAAGTTGTTAGAAAATATTTCTTTGGAAAAAAGACAAATAAACAAATAGCTGGCAATCAAAAACGCTTGAGCACTCCAACACTACTAAGACCTACGATGTTAAGGAATGGAAAGACTAATTGAAACCCCCCAATTAAATTCGATAAGGATTTAATAATATGGACAAGCGGTGGTAAGACCATAAGAGAAATAATCCATCAATTCTGTTCCATGCACAGCAAATACAATATGTGAGCCTCCGATATAAATGTGCAGAGAGAAAAAACTGAGAAGTTGTGAATAGGTCAATCATATAACCTTTGCTTTCAACCTCTGCTCTCGTATTTTCTGCAATATTTCCTCTCTCGTAGGACTGAACGACTTGTAGTAGTCGAACGCCGTCATTGGAGGCAGCTGGTCTTCCATCTGCTTGTTTTCATCATACTGCGGTATCTCTTCGTAAAGGATTTTACGTACTAGAGCTGTCGAATTAAAACATTTGTATCAATAGTTTTCGTTAACCTGCTGCCAACTAAGTATCATCTCGTAATATTTCTCTTTCTAATATAATTCTTAAATAAATTTATTATATAGGATGTTTCCTATATTTTTTCCATAGAATACATATAGTACACAAAATATTCTTCCAGACTTAATAATTATAATAACTATACTCATGCTCGGTAAGCTTCTTAGTTAATTAATTATTTAATTGAAAGAATACGTAAGCATCATTCCTCATAAAAGTTTCTATCGGACATGAAATCTGCTAACCGCACTAGGCTACCAGCCGGTGGCCTTAGCACACTCAATAATCTCTCCGTTGTACAGTTTAGAGGAGTTCAAAGCTCAGCAGTGGTAACGGTAGGCTGATAAAAATAATTGTTCCCAGATGGTATGAATTTATTAAACAACAAAGACACTCACAGACAAAATGTTTATCGGTATCAAGCAGTCGGAAGCAGATGGCTAATGCCTCGCCATTCAATAGTTCGTACATGGAAGCTTCGTTTATCGGAGCATCGCCTGCATACAGAATGTCCTCAGCCAATTCCTTGGTCAACTGTAATTCTTCACGGCCTACCATAATTATATCTAGAATCATTGCGTTTTTATTATCAAAAAGATGTATTTAACAATTTTTTCGACTGTCCCTACGTAAAGTGTCGAATCTGAAAAAATAATATTTATCATCATTAAGATTTATATATATATATTTTGTAATTTAGAATGAAATTCATAGTATACATATGTAATAATGTCAATTGTATTTCAAACAAATAAAATTAAAAGTGCATAAAATGAACAAAATAAAAGATCGAATTTGAAACTGTGCAAAGTAGTAAATTTCCAGTTTTGATAGTTCACGTAAGAACCATCGCGTCGTTTTGATCACAAGAAGAGATAATAGATCAACTGCAATATATATTTAACATCCACCGAGGTAAGGTGGTCATCTATACTCCAAATCGAAGTTCGTAATAGAATTTTAAATAATAAACCCTTCCATCGATAATTATCTATTCGGTCCAGAAATTATCGAGACATTGGTGAACATAATAGAACTGAACATAGCCTCATTGTTTTTTATTGCCTAAGCCATTAAATAATATCTGCTATTTAAAGTTTAGAGTTGTGATTATCCCATTATTTTAAACTATTAGTACTAGCAACTTTTATAGAATACTCAGCTGTTCATATCCCACCGCTCATATAGTTCGGGATGAGCGTGCTTGCAATGAGGCCAGAACAGCACGAAGTTCAAGTTCCCAAGATGCGGGACCATCAGTTCAGCTCGATGACGTTTCCTGGCGGCTTGACGAGAGGCCCGACGAGCAGAACACAATGCTATTTCTTTCTCTTTCACCGCCGCTCGAGCATTCATCCATTCCTGAGAAATATTTAAAGTTCTCTACAAGACTGTATCGGTAGTTGTTCTAGCATATGGTTACAATGCAAAGATCACGTAATTATTAGATCACTAAAGAAGTTCTGTTTTGTTATTGCAATGTATGGCATGCCGTTCGCCTGATGGTACGCGATAAGACAACTCATGGACAGTAGCAACACCTTGAGTTACAGAGCTATGCTTGGTATTCCACTGCGCTCGCCATCCTGAGGCATAAGATGTTAAGTCTCAATATATCCAGTAGTTACTCTGGCTACAATGTCCTTCAAACCGAAACACAACAGTGCATTTACACTGCTGTTTGGCAGGAGAAATAGACATTGCGGTGGTACCTATCCAAGGTACCACCGCAATGTCTATTTCTCCTACAGCCTATCACATATGAGAGACCTACCACCAGTTAAATTACTACTAAACAGGATAAAAATATTATGCTAGCAAGTTCAATAAGTTACACATAATGCGTTCAGATTTTTCCTGCATAATAATATTTACCATTTCATCAGGAGTGGGTTCGTCCAAGTCATACATAGGTCGATCGAATACAGCGCCCTCTTGTTCTTTCTTGAAGTAATTTAACTCTTGTCTGGCCACCTCAGCAATCTTCACGCTATGCACTCCACGAAAAACCTTCGTCACTTTGTGTTTCTAGAAGGTTTAAAATATTCATTTCCCGATGTAACTTGCAAACAAAATATAATAGTTATTATAATTATAGTCTTAAATTGCACAATGCATCACTCGTTTGTAAAGAAATTTCATGATGCTAAAGGTGATTTTGATATTATTATTTTTTTGTATAATTACAGCATGATGTTGCTTTGAGTTTATTGTATTGTGATTATATGCTGAATCATTTGAATACGTTGTCAAAACTCAAATTCTATATATTTAGATATTATATATTGGCAGCATATTCATTTTATTATAGCTCACGTGATCATTATAATAAATTACATAAAACAATTTAATTAATACAAATAGACTGGTATAGATGTGAGTCTTACTGTGATAAAAAGATACACAGGCTCGCTTTGGTCCCGAAATCTTTTCAAAGATTCAATCTCATCAGACGGCACCTAGAACAAATTTATAAATTAAATTGCTTAGAAGCTAGCTCTGAGAGACACTACAAGAGGGAGAGAATACAAGTTCCTATTAGACGTATTTTCTGTAGATCTATAGGTACTAATATTATAAAGCTGAAGAGTTTGTTTGTTTGTTTGTTTGAACGCGCTAATCTCAGAAACCGCTAGGCCGATTTGAAAAATTATTTCAGTGTTGGATAGTACATTTATCGAGGAATGTTGTATGCTATCTATCATCACGCTATGACCTAATGGAGGGAAGCAGTAGTGACATTTCTAGCAAATACGAGGCAATTTTATTCGTTTTTCGTGGTCCGATTGGTCAATATTCTAAATTGATAGTCGGAATTGGTAGTTATTGTATAAGCAGGAAGAGCCGGTGTTAGGTGAGGGCGCGGTTGGGCGACCAGCCTAGGGCGCCAGTATGCCTAAAATGAATGTACTATCTATGATTTACTGTCTTTCGCTTTGATTTAGAATTTATATAGTACTTAGTTGCCGTAGAAGTTTCGCTGAGGGCGTCGTTAATTCTATTCGATTCAGCTAATGGTAAATAATTACCACCGCTAATTGCCATGTACAACATTATATTTAACTCAACGAAGATATTTTGTCATGTTCTAATACATTTGAAATAAAATTCATAAAAATTACAAAGTGACAAGTGGCGCCATCTATGCCAAGTTAAATTAAATTAACATAACTTTTTGTTGTCTAGAATGATGTATCGATTTAATAAATAAATGATAACTGCTGAACATAAAAGTTTGCAAAAGAATAAAAGTAGAGACATTACTTTTAAGAACACCATTTTTCCGTCACTCCAATCCAACTTGACAGTGGTGAAAAGTCTGTCCAATGCTGTGCATGATCCGGCAAACTTGCTGTACACTTCCGCGCCTGAAATATTAATATAAGCAAACTAAATAAGACATTTTATAACACGCATTTTGAAAAGTTACATTTAGATTTTATTGTTATGGCTGTTCACAGAATTATTAATTAATATTTAGTTGAAATCTATACTAATACTAGCTGAAGATTTGGCTGGTTTGTTTTTTACCTCTAATCTCAGCAACTACTAGTTCGAATAGTTTTTTTTTTTGTATTAGATAAATCATTTATCGAGTAATGCTATAGGCTATATTATATCATCACGCTATAACGTAAGGAAACCGTAGTAAAAAATCTAGCAAATACAAGGAAATTGTATTCGTTTTCGTGGTCCGATTAATCGATATTTTAAATTGATAGTCGGAATTGCACATTTTGGTCGCCATTTTGAAAAGTGTATCTGCACCCGGGCGAAGCAGGGCCGGACCTCTAGTAAGTCATATATTATTAGAACAGGAAATTTAGGTATAATTAATTTTTATTGCCTTGAATACCGAGACGAGCATGCCGTTCGCCTGATGGTAAGCGATCCGACCGCTCATAAACAGTAGCAAAACCAAACAACACCTTGAATTACAAAGCAATGCTTGGCATTCCACCGCGCTCGCCATCCTGAGACATAAGATGTTAAGTCTCAATATGTCCAGTAGTTACTCTGGCTACAATGTCCTTCAACCCGAAACACAACGGCATTTAAACTACTGTTTAGCGGGAGAAATAAATATTGCGGTGGTACCCACCCAGATGGACTCTCACATATGAGAGACCTACCACCGTTGGAAAATAATAAATAAATATTTTTATGGTAAACACACTTTCCACATGTGAATTAAGTATTAGAAAAACCTCCTATCAATGCTGAATCACAAGGTGCAGTGACAAAGAAGCCTTAAAGTGAATAAATAGATTTAATAAGTACTAACATATGAGGTTATTAAAATTACTAGCCAGAATCTGTTCCAATTCCTTCTCGTTATTAATCTCTACAAACAATTCGATTTTCTTTTTCGCCATCGTTACGAATAATATTTTTCTTAATTGTGCAATCCATGGGGTCATGCATTTAATTAGGTACCTATAATATATTTTGCAACGTGACCTTGACCTTATCTTTCAGTGGTGTTCGGCAAACCGTATGTTCCTGAATGTCAAAAAATGCTTTTGTATATCATTCACTCGCAAAATTAACAAGGTTACTTTTGATTACAAAATACAAGATCACAGTCTAGAACGCAGAACAGTCGCAAAAGACCTTGGCATTTTATTTGACGACACCCTATCATTTCGAGACCATTATGACTATATTGTTGGTAGGGGTTCTAAAATTCTTGGTTTTATAGCTCGAGTAACTAAACCCTTTAAAAATCCCCGCAGTCTTATTTACCTTTTCGAGGCCTTAGTTAGGACCATATTAGAATACGGCGCTGTGATTTGGTCTCCTTTTTATCAATTACATATTGATCGGGTAGAGCGTGTTCAGCGCAACTGTTTGAAAATATTATGCTTCCGCCTAAACCTTCACCGTAAATTAAAGTCCTACGAAGATAGATTAAATCATTTCAATATGTTATCATTAGAATCGAGACGAAAAAAAAGCGATTTCGTTTATCTCTTTAAAATAATGCATTCTAGGATTGATTCTTCTTGTTTATTATCTAATTTAAGCATTAACATTAATCTAAGAAGTCGCAAGCCCAATACTTTCTCCCTTAGAGTATATCGCAATAATACTTCTTATTATAATCCCATAATACGTATGTGTAGACAATATAACGAAGTCAGCAAAGAATATCCTAATGTCGACTTATTTAATAATAATATCAACTCTTACAAACGACAAATTCAATATATCCTCAAAGATTCACATCCCATAAACCGCACATAATGATATTGTTTAGTTAAGGTTACTTGTTACTCTATCTATTACCTTATTTAACTCTGTAGTGTGTAGCTTTACTTGTTAATTACTTTTTGGAACACATGTTTTGGGTTATAATTATTGTCCAATAATATGTATTATATTACGTATGAAACTTACATGATTGTAACCTGTTTTGTGTTTAATAAAATAAAATAAAAATAAATAAAAAAAATATTACTTTCTGCCTAACAAACTTATTTTCCAAAATATAATTGTCGTCATAGGAAAATTATTGGTTTTCAATAGCTTAAATTATTTAATCTATAAATAATTTTAAATAGCTCATCATACTAATATTATTAATGCAACGTTTGTGTATTTGTTACCTCTTCACGCTTAAACCGTTCGACTGATTTTGGTAAAATTTGTCATGAAATAACTGACACTCTGGACTAACACTTAGGATACATATTATCCAAAAAATATATAGTTTTCCCGAGGGATGAGCCAAGAATTCAAATATACATATTTGCTAATGATTGCTACGGGACAGGAGAATTGTTTGCTTTTCGTCATAGGACGGAATGAGACGGGACTTAAGGGGATATAACGGGACGGGACGGTAGCGGTCACGTATCACACACACTACGCATATGTAAGCCCAGATATTAACCATATCTAAATTATTTCTTGCCTATCTATTTTTATTTTTATTCATTGCTATTAATTGTCCTGTGCAGCAATACAGATGACTAAACAAGAACATGCGTAAATTCTAGGTTTTTAATACAATTTGCCATATGGTAGATGCCGCTGTTAAATTATATGATTTCAGTAGCGGAAATAAATTCCCTCCTCCCTCGGTTACCTATCAAAATCGTTAATAGATAGTTGATTCTATCTCCACTAAAACTTCATTAATTATTACACGAAACAATTATATAATCTAAAGAAATGAAATTAATGTATTCTGTGACCATTTTGTGAAATTAAACATGATTTTAATCGATCATACTACTACATATCGATAATATGTATCCGAAATACCACATTAATTACACTGGCAACATTGCAAGGCGGCCATATTGAATATTATTAGTAACTCGAAAATTATCGTCTGCAATGGAGTCATATTTTTGCTTATCAAATTTTGATCATATTTTCGTTGGGGATTCGCCAAAATTATGTCATTTGTTCATCGTTTCTCAATCTGGTCGCGGTCATTGCATAAAAGCCTCTGTCGTTTGACAAAATTCGCTTGAGTACTTTGTTGTCGTAGCACTCGACGACCCTGGAGACATCTTGTGATAAAAAAACCACCGTTGCGCTAAGACGGTCCGCTCGCTGATTTCGTATTCACGTGAAAATTTAACAAAATTAGATTGGTGCTATTCGTGCGTACGTAAACATGGATGTGTCGTGGGGTACGTGCGTGTTGTTGATAATGTAAAAATTAAAAGTTTTAGTGCATTAGTAAATGTCAACGTGTGGTATTTTCTAGATGCGGATAATTTCGAGCCTAAACTGCCGACCACGTTGACAAGTTCGAATAAATGGGAAGGAGAGGACGAGG
Source organism: Hyles euphorbiae (assembly GCA_023078785.2). Lineage (NCBI taxonomy): Eukaryota > Metazoa > Arthropoda > Insecta > Lepidoptera > Sphingidae > Hyles > Hyles euphorbiae. The sequence continues at coordinate 13,971,460 of CM041047.1, forward strand.
AGGAAATCGTCAAGGTAATGTAATTAGTGCCAACATTGCATTATTATCGGGAAGAATTTATTTCAGTCTTTTTCTTCTTGACACTTTGGCGAGTTTTCGGACATAACCTCAACTTGGCACTGCCTACGTGTTGACGTCAGACTTTTTCTACAGGAAAGCTGGGAGGACGAAGAAGAAGAGAAGAAAGATGAAGAGAAGACGGAAGTTGCACCGCCTCCTCCCAAACCCAAGAAGAAAATACACGACAAAATAGCCGAAAGAGAGGTTGGTATCGTAACATATTGTAACCATATTAGTACTGCGTTTCTTAGTCTTCCAGCCTTGCTTTGTGGTTTACGTGATGAATCATCATTTACTCATCTTTGTGTTATAAATACTTCTCTGAATAAAGCAAACTGTTAACCTGTGCTACTGTGAAAGAAAAAAAAAATACAGATGCATTTAAATTAGATGTTTAAATGCAAAGAACACATTATCATAATGCCAAGGGTGTTACGATATTATTTTTATACTGAGATGTTTAATCTTTGAGAAACTTATATTTGAAGTAGTTGTATTTGTTAACCAAACAGTAATTAAAGTTCAAACTTTATGAATTGATAAAATAATCATTATTACTTTGATCTTTATTGAATTTAACTAAATATTGGCTTTGACATGACAATTAGGGCTTATTGAAAATGGATTTGAAAATGTTGTGAAGTAATAATCATTAAATAAAACAAGAATTAGTTTGCAAACAAGTCTTATTGTCGACTATCATACAATTTATCTGTATCAGCCCATATACATCCCACTGCAGGACACGAGCCTATTATAATTTGATAGGTGACTGTCTCGGTCTCATATCCACTACTGCAACTCCTGTAAGCTGTACTGGTAGGTCTATCATTTATAAGAGACAGCCTGGGTAGGTACCACAACAATGTCTATTTCTCCCGTTAACCAGTGGTGTAAATGCACTGTTGTGTTTTGGTTTGAAGGATATTGTAGCCGGAGTAACTACTGGATATATTGAGACTTAACATTTTATAGAATGGCTAGTACAGTGGAATACCAAGCATTGCTTTGTAATTCAAGGTGATGTTTGGTTTTACTAGTATTCATGAGTATTGCTTACCATCAGACAAATTACAAGCTTGTCTCACCATTCATAGCAATAAAAAAAACTATTGTCAACCATGGACTGGTAGCATTGAAGCTCAGCAAGTCTCTGGGAATATCTAACCTGCCTTCAAACCCACAACAAATCAATTACAAAGTTAAATTAATAGGAGTAGTTGGAAATAGATTATTGTCCACTTCTCTCCGTGACAAAGCAGGTGACAAAACAATTAACTATATAAGTAAAAACCTTACAAAGAAACTTTTACAGCCATAGAAGTGTGCTGTAAATCATCTCAGATCAAATTATTACATTTAATTAGGACCTATTACAGTCTTAGCTGAGCTGTAATATAATTATGACAAAATCTACATATGCAGTTGATAATATGTCGCAATTAATTTCTATATTTCAAATATGTATAATGACTTTCACTTTTCCCTATCAGTCATCATACCTTTGATATGTGAGTGTGTGTGCATGCATGATTGTGTGTGTCCGCTTTCCATTTATGCTGTCAGTTCACCACTTAAAGGCTTATAGCTTGATATAATCATACAGATCTGGTTCAACCTTCAAAATATGTAACACCAAATCAGAGTTGAATAAAATAATCTGAAGGATGTCTTAATATTGTTTGGTTATTCCAAATTGCCAAATGTGGAATTGAACTGTTCTTGTATATAATTAAAGGCAATAATAGATCACATATTAATAACCAAAAATAAGTAATGTTTCCAATTAGCAGAAAAATAGGTCTACCATGATAAAACCTAATTTTTGTGTAGGGAAATAAATATTTTCAAATAATATAAACATCATTGAGACCCAGAGTTTGTGAAGAAATGAACTTAAAATTCAATAAAATTGTTTTTTTTGTTTTTGAATAGGCCTTTTTTTCTGTTTCTGTGAATAATGTTTAATTTAATGATAATTTTATTTTATAAAAATCTGTCGCCCGGAATAAAATAAAGTATTTAAGGACAAACCAAAAAAATAATTATAAATTTAAAGCAATACGGCAATCAGATACTATGATTGGGCCTTTTGTTTGGATCTGTATATTGACTATCATGATGTGTCAAGACTCACTCAGGCCTGTGAATGTGACTGTTTGGTGTATCTTTCTTTTCTTTTTTGTCCAGCGGCAAGAACGTGAAAAGGCAGAACGTGTTTCAGTCGAGAAGGTAGAGGAATTGACGCCTGAACAGAAATTAGCCGAGAAACTCCGCCAGCAGAAGCTGCAGGAGGAATCTGATTTGAAATTAGCCTTGGAAACCTTTGGTGAGGCACTTTATATTTTTATTACCATGCTATCATGGACACATGTCTCATCTTTAGAATTATAGAGATCTATACTAAAAAAATCTTAGTTTTTGGGAAATTATTTTTATGCCACGGCATAATGACTGCACTGCAGCTGATGGTAAGCGCAAATGCAGTCCAGGTAGAGTATACATTGGCAACAGACAGCAGTCCCATGCCATTCGATACAATTATCTCCGCCTGCTAAGATGCCTCTTCACACTACCGCGGTAGGACCCAGGATAATAAGAAGGAGCGCACACGTGTGACGCCACAGCTTGACGGTGCGGCACAAAAAATAATTTGCGAACCTTTTGTTCCTGCCGAGATGATCATCAAGTTATTACCTCGTTCTGTTTCTGCGATTCTGTTATTTAATTATTTATTGTTGTATCCTTTGTGTTTTAAACATTCCAGGCATACCCGACGGCAGTAATGGCAAGTTGGATAACTTCCATCCGACAAACAAGGCAGAGTTCGCGGAATTCGCCGACCTGCTCAGCAAAAAGATTAATTTATACAAGGCTAAAGAGGAATTCCCTGGATTTGTCGACGACCTCGTCAAAAGCCTTATTGTTCATAGTAAGTTGACAGTAATTTTTAACTCTTGAATTTTATTAATTCTAATTCCTACGCAATCTTCTTCGCGCGATTTTTAGAATATTCGATTACTAGCTGTCGGGCCCGGCTTCGCCCGGGTGCAGATAGTTTTTGAGTCCAATCCACATCAAGAACATATTATTTCGCGTGTCTACTAACTATATTTCCCGCGTGCCGTCGACTATATTTCCCTTCCGTAGGAGAGGACATCCCGTGCCAACAATTTGAATTTGAAAGAGTAGAAAATATGTATATTTGGTTTCCTGACTCATCCCACGGGAACACTACATTTTTCGGGATAAAAAGTAGCCTATGTGTTAATCCAGGGTGTCAGCTATCACTATACCAAATTTCATCAAAATCTGTTGAGCCGTTTTTTCATGAAAGAGTAACAAACATCCATACATACATACAAACTTTCACCTTTATAATATTAGTAAGGATAAGAACATTGCTCTCTTATCTTCACCGAAAAAGACAAGTCAGTGTTTACGAGTTAATTCAAAGTGAATAGTGAATGTAAACTGGGCCTTAAAATTACCTAAATATATTAATGGTCTTATTTATACTAAATATTCGATAGTTAAAATAGGTATATAAACTTTCTAACATGTCTTCGCTTATTAGGATTTGGGTCACGGCCGCATACCAACTACCCAAGACATAAAGCCTGACTAAATGTTCCTTGGCAGATTCTGGTTAAGAGTGGTTATAACTAAGTCATCTGACGAGACCCTACGGGAGTAGGCGACCAGGCTCCCGCTGTGGTTCATGCTACTGGCAGCAAAAGAATGATACAGCAGGCTTTCCATCCCAGCCTCTTTATAACGAGACAAAGAAGTAATTCGTTGGGCAATACATCGACAAGTAATGCCAATAGTCAGAACACTACCCAAGAACCGCATAAAGAACCAGCAAGTTCAAATGCAAGCCATCCGTCGTGGCAACGAGTTCCCTCGCGTAACTCAAACCCGAAGAAACGTCTTAGGACGGAGGACTCCCCACCGCAGCCAGATCGATTGCCAACTAACAATAGATTTGAGAATCTCCCTGTAGACCCAACGGATGACTCGGGCTTATCTGAACATCACCGTCCCCTAGTAAACAAGCCACCTCCGATAATTTTGTATGGTATCGAAGATGTAAACGAGCTGTCCAAACTCATAGAGAGTACATGTGATGCAAACCACTTTAAACTCAGACTGGTAAACAAAAATCTACTGCGCATACTAGTGGAAAATGCCAACGACTACAAAAACGTAATTAATATAGTAAGAGAGCATGGTTTGATTGGCCACACCTTCACACCAAAAGACAAGAAATGCTTCCGTGTAGTCATAAAAAAACTTCATCACACAACGCCGCACAGTGAAATCATCAAAGCTATTGAAGCCACCGGCAACACAGTGAGAGGGGAAATAATAAATGCACGCTATGGTCCTGATAAACTACCCAGCTCCACATTCTTTGTCAACCTAGAACCTAGTTCCAACAACAAAGCAGTCAAGTCCATTAAAAATATCTATCACCAGCAGGTTGTTATCGAAGACCCTCGCAAGTCAACCACGATCGTCCAATGCCAACGTTGTCAGCAGTATGGACACTCAAAAAACAACTGTATGAGGCCATACCGATGTGTGAAGTGCGCTGGACCTCACAGAACATCAGATTGCTTAAAAAAAGATAGAAACTCGCCAGCGACGTGCGCCCTCTGCTCCCTTGATCACCCAGCAAATTACAAAGGATGTAGTGTATACAAAGAAATCTTGGGGAGAAAATTTGGTAAACCTCTGACAACAACGCGAAGCGATGCTGCGCGACGATCACCGAAACCTCCAAGAAATATAAAAGAACAAATACCAACCATTGTCCCTGAGGAACCGAAAAACTCATCACAAAAACTATATTCAGAAGTAACATCCCCAACAAATCTTCCAAAGAGCTCGCTGGAAGATATTTTTTATAAACAGAGTGTAAAACTAGATTCGCTCATCCAACAAATAAGCTCACTCTTAGGGCTTATAACCACACTGGTCAACAAATTAGTAAAATGACTTCTCTACGGATAGCTGCGTGGAACATTAATGGACTGGCATCGAACACCCATGAGCTTAAATCCTTCCTGTCATTGAATAAGATAGACGTGGCTCTTATATCTGAATCCCACGTTACAAGTAAAAGTCACTTTAATATACCAGGCTACCTAACATATTGTACTCCACATCCAGATAATGGCGCTCATGCTGGCTCCGCAATTGTTCTGAAAGAGAACATAGTCCATTATGTACTCGAACCATTCGCAAAAGACTTTCTCCAAGCGACCACAATAAGCGTCAGGGACCGGTCTGGTAATATCACCCTCTCCGCTTTATACTGCCCGCCAAAACACTCAATCAAAGAAAACATGTTCAACAACTATTTCTCAACTCTGGGTAGTAGGTTTATTGCCGGCGGAGACTGGAATGCCAAGCATAAGCTTTGGGGATCTCGCTTAAATAACACACGAGGCAGAGAACTGAAGCTTTGCCTAGATGCCAACCACCTGCAAACGATCTCTACAGGTTCTCCGACATACTGGCCAACAGACCACAAGAAAATCCCTGACTTGCTTGACTTCTTTGTGACAAAAGGCATTGGACAACTCTATACTACGGTCCAGTCTAGCGACGATGGTTCCTCTGACCACTCGCCTATTGTCCTAACGGTGGGTTCCATAACTTTGGAGTTGAAATCGCAACATGAAGGCCTCCACAATTTTCGAACTGATTGGGACTCATTCAGGGAACACTTGGTAAATAATATCAACCTAAGAATGCCCATGCGAACCACTGACGAAGTAGACAAAGCGTGTGTTTGTATTACCAATCTCATTCAAGTATCAGCTTGGAATAATACCCCAGAGTATAGATCGAGCCATCCAAAAACCCTTATTCTCTCAACAGTGATAAAGGAAAAGATCCTCGAAAAACGTAGACTGAGACGAGTATGGCAGCAATCTCGGAACAGAAGCGATAAAACACGACTGAACTTAGCCATTAAAAACTTAAAGAAGCTTATTAATGACTCTGTAAACAAAACCCTCCAAGACACACTGATGCAACTATCCCCATCAGCCAAAGGCGAGTACTCCTTGTGGAAGGCTACAAAAAATCTACAAAGACACCAACAATCATTTCCCGCAATTAGATCCGGCTCAACATGGGCCAGAAACGACCTAGAAAAGGCCGAAGCCTTCGCTGCTCACCTTGAATCAGTGTTCAGTCCAAATAACTTTGATAACGGTGATGACTTAGATATTGAGAGTATCCTCGCACAAGATCTCCAGCTGTGCCCTCCACTGAAACCAGTATCGCCTAGAGAGCTTGCCAAAGAGATATCCAAGCTAGATGGGAAAAAGGCTCCGGGCTTTGATCTCATCACGCCCAAAATCGTGAAAGAACTTCCAAAGAAATGCCTAGTCTTCCTGGCAAACTTATTCAATGCAACATTCAGACTTAATTACTTCCCAAAAATCTGGAAAGTATCCAAAATAAAAATGATACTCAAAGCCGACAAACCACCACATGACGTTTGCTCATATCGCCCAATCAGCCTAACTCCAGTCTTATCAAAATTGTGGGAAAAGGTGATGCTCTCGAGAATGATGGAACACCTAAATGAATCAAATACTATTCCCCTGCACCAGTTTGGATTTAGAAAATGCCACTCTACTGTTGAACAAGTACACCGAGTTTATGAACTTACACGGCACTGCCTTGAGACTCAACAGTATTGCTCCGCCGCCTTCCTTGACGTTCAGCAGGCCTTTGACAAAGTCTGGCACAAAGGACTCCTTTGCAAAATCAAAAGTTTTCTCCCACACTCGATATTTCTTCTTATATCATCATATCTGCTTAACAGAAGCTTCTACGTAGTTCACGGGGAGGCTGCAACTTCAACCCACAGATGTAATGCTGGAGTACCCCAAGGATCAGTACTGGGACCAGTACTGTATAATATATTTACATGTGACCTCCCTCAGATCCCTGAAGTCACAACAGCAACCTTCGCGGATGATGCCGCATTCCTTTCATGCAACAGAAATGCTGCAACAGCCAGCCTATATCTCCAGAAGCAACTTGACCTGACCAACTCCTGGATGATCAAATGGAAAATCAAAGCGAGCGCCCCAAAATCGCATCACATTACATTTGCCTTACGAAAGGGGGACTGCCCTCCTGTGCGTTTGGGAAAAGATACACTGCCTCACAGTAGCCGTGTGAAATACCTGGGGTTCCATTTAGACAGACGTCTCACCTGGCAATATCACATAAAAGCCAAGAGGGAAGCTGTTAACCTGAGATTCAAAAGCCTTCTCTGGCTGCTAGGGAGACAGTCCTCGCTGTCTCTGAATAATAAACTAATGGTATATTCAGCCATCCTGAAACCTATCTGGCTGTATGGCATTGAGTTGTGGTCCACCGCGAGTAACACGCATATCCAATGCATTCAACGCTCTCAAAACAACATCCTTCGTACAATTTGCAATGCTCCATGGTTCGTGCGCAACAACGAAATACATGAATACCTGAATATGCTAACAGTGCGGGAAGAAATTAACAAGTGCAAGGAAAGATACAAGTCGCGCCTCGAAGCCCATCCCAATCCACTAGCAAGACTCCTGCTACAGGGAGATACAGTGAAACGCCTAAAAAGAGCACTTGTGTTCGCAGATTAAGGGACCAGCCGGGACGATAATTCCTAGCTGTTCCTACCCGTCAACCTTCACTTAACAAAGGGTTTAGCAGGATACGTATGACGAGTCGGCCCCCAAATGGGAATCGATATCGAAACTTATGTTTTGATATTGACTTGATGTTCTAACACGATTTATGTACTTTTCGCGACCGACTTCTGCTTTGACCTTGAGATAGAGAGCAAAATATCTGTATTCTTGACTTTTACTAAATGTGATATATCTCTGAAGCTAATTAAGATAAAGAAATGAAACCAACGCGAGGTATTAGGTTAGATTACAGAGTACATCACATATATTTTTTTATAATTTTTTGAATAAAAAATTACATTAAAAAAAAAAAATTAAAAAAATCTTATTTTTTTTTCTGAGTTCTCTGTGAGTTACAATCACGAAATTAATATATGTGATGCTCCTTTGTGTGCTCTATTACCCATAAAAATTGCGTGAAAAAAAAGTTGGTGCAACACAACGAAAAAAAATTATATGTGATTCGCGCCTTGCAGTGTGACTGTATACTATGCGTTTCAAATAAGAATAGGAACGTCAATGACCTTTAGTTGTCAAATATCACACGAAAAGTATGGTTAGCAACAAAAAAATATTTACGCATCAATTATATTTTTTTTTCACATAATCAAATTCTTGAACATAAATTAACTAAATAAATTGAAACAATTACAAAATGTTATATGGGCACATAAACAATAATGTTTAGTCATAAATAGCTTAAAAAAGTATATTTTTTGAATTTTTTATTTACTTCATATGCAATTATTCGCCAGAGAGTAACTATAACACGACATTATTCATTCATAAATTTTTTTACGAATTATTAAATATTAAAAATATTATTTTTATTCAACAAAAATATTATTTTAAGGAATCTTGTTTTGCTCACCCTACCTAAATTGTGCGATTTGACAGCTACTACGAACCAATATGGCGCAGGGTCAGTCCTATTCTTACTTGAACCGCATAGTAAACATGACTCTATTTAACACGCGCGGACAAACAAACAAGTTCGAACTTGTTACATATCGCGCTGTTTATTGCATCGTTTGTTTAGCTACAATCGCAGTCATTTGTCTTACACAAGGAGGCAGTTTATAACTTAAATTCTGTCATCGGTATTTTGTATCAGCATTTTGAAATTATTAACTATCGAAGCAAATTATTATTAAGTCATAATGTCGAAAAAGTGTAAAAATTGTAACAAGTACCTGTGTAAGATTCCTGGTTATAAAAAAATTATAAAGAATGAAGAAGAAACTAAAGTGTTTAGTGACTGTTTGAATAATAGTTAATGATATTTTTTGTAAGAAGTGTCGACTTATCCCATATGTTTACAAAAAAGCTTCTACTTCTAAATGTGCAGCATTTAACGAGGTATCTTTAAGCATAAAAGAATCTGTTGAAGAATTAGCGACTAGAGAAGTGCCGGAAGAAACTTACGTTTACTCTGAAGATTCTGATAACAGTAGTGACAGTGATTTTACATATAAATACCATCTGAGTGATGATTTTATTGAAGTTCCACTTCAACGTGTTGCATCTACTCACAAGTATTGCATTATATGTCAAAAAACAACTGATCTTATAACAATATGTTTGGAGATTTAAAAGTAGTTTGCACATTTAGAAGTAGAAGCTTTTTTGTAAACATATGGGATAAGTCGACACTTCTTACAAAAAATATCATTAACTATTACGGTTTTATTCAAACAGTCACTAAACACTTTAGCTTCTTCTTCATTCTTTATAATTTTTTTATAACCAGGAATCTTACACAGGTACTTGTTACAATTTTTACACTTTTTCGACATTATGACTTAATAATAATTTGCTTCGATAGTTAATAATTTCAAAATGCTGATACAAAATACCGATGACAGAATTTAAGTTATAAATTGCCTCCTTGTGTAAGACAAATGACTGCGATTGTAGCTAAACAAACGATGCAATAAACAGCGCGATATGTAACAAGTTCGAACTTGTTTGTTTGTCCGCGCGTGTTAAATAGAGTCATGTTTATACAGTCACACTGCAAGGCGCGAATCACATATAATTTTCTTTCGTTGTGTTGCACCAACTTTTTTTTCACGCAATTTTTATGGGTAATAGAGCATACAAAGGAGCATCACATATATTAATTTCGTGATTGTAACTCACAGAGAACTCAGAAAAAAAATAAGATTTTTTTAATTTTTATTTTTTTAATGTAATTTTTTATTCTAAAAATTATAAAAAAATATATGTGATGTACTCTGTAATGTAACCTAATACCTTAAGTTGGTTTCATTTCTTTATCTTAATTAGCTTCAGAGATATATCACATTTAGTAAAAGTCAAGAATACAGATATTTTGCTCTCTATCTCAAGGTCAAAGCAGAAGTCGGTCGCGAAAAGTACATAAATCGTGTTAGAACATCAAGTCAATATCAAAACATAAGTTTCGATATCGATTCCCATTTGGGGGCCGACTCGTCATACGTATCCTGCTAAACCCTTTGCTTATAGTCCAACGACTGATTGCAGATAATAATAATAAATAATAAAAAAAAAATCTGACGAGAGACAATTGTCAGTTGAACACTTGATAATATCATGATCATCATCATCATCATCATCATCAGCCTGTTGCAGTCCACTGCTGGACATAGGCCTCTCCCAAGGTACACCACGGAGCCCGGTCTGTAGCTTTACGCATCTAGTTCTTGCCGGCCCTCTTCTGCAAGTCATCCCGCCATCTGGCCAGAGGACGTCCCACGCTACGTTTGCCAAGACGCGGTCTCCACTCCAGAACACGCTTACTCCAGCGGTTATCCATTCTGCGACATATGTGGCCAGCCCATTGCCACTTCAACCTACTATACTACTGACGGATAACTTCGTTTCGAATTTTGTCCTTCAGAGAGACTGAGCATAGCTCTTTCCATCGCACGCTGAGCGAGGATTAGCCCCACAGTCAGTGTCCACGTCTCGGCTCCGTACGTCATTACAGGGAGGACGCACTGGTTGAATACTTGATAATATAATTTCATTATATCTATGTCAGTAATGAATTGTATTTAAACAATCTGACTATTATTTTAAGCAACAAGATAAATAAGAAGGAATGAAACCAACTTCTCATAGACACATTGGTATGATCAATCACCCACACAAAATCTAATATAACTCATTACTTTTGGTGAAAACGAATGTAACAAACATTTTTCTATTATTTCCAGTGGCTTCGGCTGACATCAGAAGGATAAAGCTTACAGTAGACAACATATACATTGAGAAACAAAAAGCCGAGAAGAATGATAAAGCCAAGAAGCCCAACAAGGGAAAGGGCAAAGCTAAATTAAAAGTTGAGGGTGACAATGTGAGTATTTAATCATTTGTACATAATATAAGCTGACATATTATATCAGCTTTTGTCATGCAGTTGCTTAGACGACCCCTGTGATACGGGAGTCGCGGGTTCGATCCCCGCACTAAAATAAACAAATGTTTGTTTATCCAATTGTAGTTGCTTCAGTCCAGTTTATTGTTCACTGATTAGTATCGCAGTTTTTGATACTCCCAGGATAGAAGACGACCTTAAATGGGGTCTGGACTATACTTTTTTTATGCAACTAATGGCGGGTCAAGCATGCCCTTCGCCTGATGGTAAGAAATACAACAGACGGTAGTACCTACCAACCCAACAACATGACTTAAATGCCCATAGAACCAACTAATAATTTGAATACCACCCAGGTATTGAATAGTTCAAAAGCTATCAACCAAATGACCTTGCCCACTCGACATTTCCCAATGTCGAGGCCTCTTAAAAATTATCCGCCGTAGTGTTTGTAAATACTTTGTAATATGCCCATTTTTTATCATCCTAATGTGGTTTATACAGGTTTCGTTATCTGTGAATGATGACAGACGTTACTTTGTTATCAATTAAAGATAGCAACTTTGTTGCGATAAGTAGTGTGAAATATTTTAATTGTCAATATTGAATTAGTTGGTTTGGAACTGTGAAAGGATCATATAATATTGGTTAGATTCTTACGGCCGTATTCATAGAATATATTTTATTTATTTATTTATTTATTTAAATGCTTTATTGTACACTAAGTTAACTTAATTACAGAACATTATATTAATACATAGTGGTACAAAAGGCGGTCGTATCGCTCGAGGCAATCTCTTACCGACTACCTTGGGATGGACAGTAAGAGATGGAAATTTTAGTTATAGAATGTTTAGTTCTTTGTTCAAACTGAATCAGAGGTCGATCGATAAACATTTGATAGCTAACATAGGTTTATTAACTTAGTATGAATAAGGAAAACTGTAAGTGTGACTTTGTTCTCAATGCATACAAGGTATATCAAGACTGCTACCGAAGTTGCTCTGTGTCTGAAGACACTAAAACTACCACCCAGCTTCGTTCTCGATAGCAGTCTTGATATACCCTGTATATGATGTAGTTTAGTGAAGTCTGAATTCGATATAAATAGGTTTTCATATTTTTTTCAACCACTGTTTCGTTCGGCGAATAACGTTGCATTTTCGATATATTTTTCTAACGATCTGTTCGCTTCGATCGCTAGAAAATTCAGTCTTATTTACACAAAAACTTTACTAACTCTGGTACATCTATCCATATTTATTGGATGTTGCAGTTGGTTAGATGCTGGCTGTGAAACGAGAGGCTGCGGGTTCGATCCCCGCACCGAAACAAATATTTGTGTTAAACTCAGGTATTTGTTTCGGGTCTGAGTGTTTGTGAGACCGATAAGTGTCTCGTAGTTCCTGATACTCATGACACAAAACTCGATCTTAGTGTGGGGTCAGGACTATGTATGTGTCTGTAGGGTGTATTTATTAATTTCTCTTATTTTAGTGTCATTTAGTTTCACTTATTTTTTATGATTGAATGTTTTGTCCCTTACGAACAACTTTTGAATTCAGTTTGAGCGAAGAAAACAAACAAACATTCTATAGTTAAAGGTTTAGAAATAGTCCATGAGTAGGGGCATTCGAGTGACATTTGTGGGTGTATTGAATTAATTTTGTTATATAAAAAATATTTTTTGTTTACAGGCTCACCTCAGTCAATACGATACGTCATACGGCGACTTCGACAATGATTACGACGATTTTATGTAAACAATATGGACTATATATAAAACTTCGGTGTCTGGTCGAACTCATGAACATAATGTGCATCGGTGTCGTACAATGAAAGTACTTGTATATCTTATCCGGAGAATCTGTAGTGGTGTTAAATTTCTGTGATGAAAATACATCTAGAATATACACAAATTCAGTGTCTTATGCATAGCCTTGTATTTACAGTGATTTTTGTTTCACAAATACTTGGGTAAGTTGTGGATTAAATTGCTAAGTATATAGAATGTTTGTAATTTTTTATGAAATATAAGTGCTTTCATCTCGAACGACACTGCAAACCCCTATTACACCATTGTAATGTGTGAAGTTATTACATATTTATTTTTAAAAACAAAAGACTTGACCAATTGTAGTAATTCAGTTTTAATACTATAGTAATGATGGTGTAATTGGAGGTGTATAAAATAAATAAAGCTTGAAATGTTATCTAAAATTGTAGAATCAGTGAAAATTTATTGTCTAATATTGATTTAAAAAAATGCTTATTATCCATTACAAAGTCTTCCATGGAAATAAAATAATTGTCATTGTCAATGCCAAAATATTACTATGGATAATGTTACAAGCTTTATTTTATTTGGTACTAGAATTACAGCTTTTTTTATTGTAAATGAAATATTTTACCGACAAATAAAACTAATGGTAAACTCGAATCTTTTTATGATGATGTTTTTGTTATGTTTAAATTATACGAACTGAAAGGGTGTTCAATTACAAGTTTTGTTGAAATAATTTACTTTTATTTTAGTTTGTCGATATCATAGTTGATAGTGAATGAATACAGACTGGATTTGTGTCAAAGTAATGCTAGAGTTACAAGCCTGATCAAGGCATCTTGAATTAAATGCTTGACTAGTAATGTCACTGACAGACTATTGTGCTAAAGGCATCGTGCAACTTGATTGTGGCATGACCCAGTATGGGATTTTCCTCCTATTCAATTTAATGGCACATACTCTGGGGTTAATCTATCAACACGGAAGTTCGAATGATGAATGTCAAAGTATAAAAGTTTTCAATTTCTAAAAATTAATACTATTCTCTACGAAACTTATCATTTCGAAGTTAGTCTATGATTACGACGCACGATAAAGGATTCGACCATTTTGTAAAGTATTTATGCGTATTCGTACAGGGGCCCTACTATATAAATCCGAAATTCGAATCTTCGTGATGTTTTTCGTTTCGAAACCTACTCTTTAACACGAAATTCGAATCTTCGGATCGAAGAATGAATGATTCGAATATATCGGCAATCCGAACATTTACAGAGTAGGTACATTCGTATCGTCACAAACTTCGTTTGTCCGAAGTTTCGAACTTCGTTTCGGATGAATATAGTACGGCCCGATTTTTACGTGCGATTTTCGAAGACTCGTCGTCGTGTTGAAGTAAAAAGTAACCCCCCCTACTAACTGAACTGAGAAATAAATAAGGTTGAAAATGCAGTAAATTACTATACAGGATTTATAAGTGAACTCTTACTAAATATAGTTACAGTAATCTTGTATCTTCAAACAAGGTTTATTTATTATTACAAAGAATACCTTGGAAATATCACATAACAATTATCACAACTAAATTCTGCGTTAATTTTGTAACTTTAAAAGAACAGTCGATGCTCAGATTTCAATAACCAATGAGGTGTCTATATTTTTGTCTAGTCTTATCGCCTTACTTCCGAGGAATTCTGTTCCTTCGTCAATTATTTTTTGTATATAAATGAATGTACTAATTCACCATTCCCAATTCGCATGGGGTAGTCATTTCATTACTAATTTTATCGACTATCGATGTCAACTAGTGACGTTTTCAAGAGACATTTGCAAGAGTTTATACGATACTTAATAGAATAACTCGTATGAATGGATTATATTTTAGTTGTATGACTTCATTACTTGGGATAGGTGGATGTATGGCGACTGCTTCTGAAAAATAGAAATTTGATTTTCAACTTAGGATTTCTACACATCGTTGTATTAACTTACACATTTCGTAACTTTTAATTTATACTTTAAATAGCGTAATGATACGCTAAGAAAAATTATTGGCGGCGATTGATGGTAGAGATCCACGATAGGCCGTTGACGTGAAATTGTGTGACATACATTGCTGGTTTAAAAAGTATGATGTTACAAAGATCATAAGTTTGAGTGCAATGTGTATTGTTTTTGTTAGTGTGGTCGTTTTATCGATTCGCTATTGGTAGCATTCTCTTGCATCCTACATAATCACACCTATGTAATATTATTTTCACCGTACGCTTGATGTATTGTTTAATCGCAGCTCGAGTTATTTAAGTATGCTTGCTTAGAGTTCATAACCCAGGCACCGAACGCCATAGCATTACCATAATTCTGTCTTGCTCATCGCTATACATTGACGGTGAAATGGCATTGCTATGTTTTATTATGTCTACGATTTGGCGACATCTAGTAATGTCTTGTAGAATTTTATACTGTTAAAACAGTCACTGATTTGCAAATAAATTCGTATAAGATACTTTTAATATGTTTAAAGTATCGATATGATATCGATTTTAAAACCCAATCGAATATATGTTATCACCAAACTATGGTAGACACATATTTATTGAATATATGGTCAAGGTTCATGCCTCAAGAAGACTTGCATCCTTTTAATAAACTAAGGGACAAAAGGCTCAATTATGGTGTAGTCATTTTAGATTTCACGCTATGGTGACTAATAAAATTATTTATTTGTGAGAATATGAGAATAGAAGATGCTAGATCGCCAAGCGTAGACAAATGCCATGTATAGTCTAAACATATATACACTGTAATATAAAGAGGATTCATTGTACGGTTACGGTCGGATATGTTATGTTATATAGATAATAAATTTTTTATTGTGATATTTTGGAGTTTTATTTGACTAAATGACAATATTCCTTAATTTCGTGTCTCTTGCAATTTAATACAAAGTTTTCAATTGGTAAAATAAGAAACTATTTAAACATACTTATATTTTGTAAATTCTCTTAACTAATAATTATGTACTACATTGTATTAGAGCCATTGAGATAATATACTAGAGGGGACACTGCAAACAAAATGTTTGTAACAAAATGAAGGGTACATTCTATTTCTGTCTCTGTCACGCTTACGAAGTAACATATCTTCCCTCTCACTTTAATGTGTACCCTTGTGCACGCACCTTATGCACAAATTTTGTTCCTGATGTTTGTCCTCAATGATTAGAGCAGTGATTCTCAACCACTGTGCAGCGGCACTTTTGTGTGCCGCCAAATTTTAAAAATGTGCCGCCACATTTTGCAAATATATAATAATGTTAATATTATTAAATTATATCATTTAAAAAGAAAAATATTTTTATTATGAATATATATTTAAATCCACAAAAAAGTTAATTATTTTATTATTTGCTTTGCAACGCGTTTTTTCTTAGTGCCAAATTATGATGAAGCGGCGTGCATAGCAATAGGAATATGTCTCAAGTCGGCGCACACTTGCCACTTCTGCGTACAAAACGTGTTGTTTTAGTGATAGTTGGGATTCACAAGGTGTTGCATAGTAGTTACTGTACCTTTTCTTTACGATATGCGAGTAGCATTGTCATTTTTACGACCAAATATAAATGAAATTATCAAAAAACATCAAGCACAAATTTCGCAATAAAAATATTTTTATTATTAGCTTGTAATTAATCCCTTAATAAACGTTTAGTTATTATTTTAGTATATATTAGTTTATTTCGTATATTTAAAATGTTTGTCATAAACTATTTATGCAGTATGTTGTAGTAAGTAAATAATTTTAATCTTTTTCTTTGTGTGCCGCCAAATTTTGAAATCGTTAAATATGTGCCGCAACAAAAAAAGGTTGAGAATCACTGTATTAGAGACTCCTGTTTATTAATTTTAGTCCGCCATGCTAACTATTGTGTGAATCTTCGCGATGTTTTTCTTTACCAATAAATTGACAACTGAGTTCAATATTACAACACTAGTCTCCGAGAATAGCTTTGCCCTGGGATTCGAACCCGCCACCACCCTCTTTCTGCTGTTACCAAATGGCCAACACGCACTACAAAGTACAATCTATAAGATGGCACTCTCTAAATACGAATTGTCATCTTAATACAAGAGGAAGCGAAAGGCGGCAAATGCAGACGATTTGTGAATTTAGCTCGGCTGTATAATTTCCTGTACATTGCGTCATACGCAATTATAAACTCATGAATGGTGACATTAATTGTACTACATTAAAATTCAAGTAAAAATGTTACGGTGATGGCAGACTTTTTCATTGTGTTCAGAATTTTTAAAACATTATACTCTTATATTAGATAATACTATATATACTTATATGGACATTTATCATTTAGCCAAGTGACAAAAAACATCGTAACCTTCGAAGTACAGCTGAAGTTTTGTTCATTAGAATATAACTCAATAAAAATGCATACTACTGCAACATCCGTTCGAATATTTAATCCTAATTAACAACCGCCAATTTAAGATTGTCCAACATCAAATATGGACTGTGAATTTCGCACTTTTGCATAGATGAAATAATTCCACCCACATTTTCCCACGGCGCGGCTGGTCGGTCTTGACCCGCGATTTTATCAAGACAGTAAACACCCACATTCACAAACGGACCGTGTTATGGCGATTCACAAACATATGTCATTTTTATCCCACGAGTGTGGCGAAATTAAATTAGGTTGGGAAATCTAAAAATGTAGGTAAGTAGGTAAAGATTTGTTACAATAAACAACCATAAATTCAACCAAAGGAACTGAAGGTACGTGGCATCAGTTCTAATTATGTGACATCAGAGGGTAGTTATACTTTATCTGTATGAATTAGGAAGAAACATCGGAAGTCATATAATTTATTTTTATTTAGGTACCTAATAAACTAATTAACGTGTTTAATAAGCAGTGATTGTGTGATATATATTTGGTGCGATTGTGAACAGATTTGAGTTATAACTGTTTTATTGGTAGGTAAAGCAATCGCTATGAATTCTCAGCACCTGGAAAATAGTGGTGTTTTGCAGACTTTTGCTGATTGACTATGGAAGCAGTGAAGGATAGAAACGGTAGGAGTTATATTTATTTTATTTAAGAGTTCCAACTTGTCTTACTTATTTTCATATTTGATCAGCTTGAAAATGAAAATCTTGAATAAAAAGATTTTGTTTGATGCGGGTAAAACTATTTTAGACATTTCCAGAGGCTTTCCGACTTCCGAAGCTTCATTGTTCGGTGTCATTAAAATGTCTATGCCTGTTAACTACGTCTTACAGTCGCTTCAGAGGCGGGTATGAGGGTAAAACAGTCATACACGAAATTCAGCCTTCCAAAACTGTCTTTGCTTATCTTCAGCTGCCAAATTGCTATGTTTACTAATTGTTCATTGCTAATTTAATAATGTAACTAACAGTTTAATATGCTCTTCTAGAGACAATAGGTAGGTATTTAGAGGTTATTTTTGTACGTGTAGTCGCAATAGTCCAATAATGATTTTCAACTTGTCCCGCGTAAATTAAAATGATTAAAAGTCTATTCACCAATTTAATAAAAATAAAATAAAAAGAATAGCCCACCTGATAGAAAACCTAGGTCAGTTTTATACATAAGAAAAAAGTAGACAAAATAATTACTTTTAAGAAATATTTCTATCAAATTGGACCGAGAACAGTTTCTTACTATTACCCAACTTATTACTACCAGTTAATATTTGGCTACTGTTCCATAAATATAATACTATTTCATCAAGAAATTGTGACACTCGCTCGAAACAAACATTCACATCTTTATAAGTCTAAAAATAACATTTAATTGCTGCTCCATTATTAATCATAATTTTAACAGTTTAACTATCAGCTGACACGTGAAGATCGTTATCTAAATTTAACGCGAGCATGTGGGTCACGCCACAATCCTCTATAATACTGAATTAAAACAGCGACCGGAAGACCGGATACAACAATGGCGAATGGCGTCCGTTCGCGACCGTTACATAACCTCACTTATTTTTATTTGCTTCGTTATAAAGCGCTTCCTAGATGTTATCTTGGTGTCAGTTTTGAGAAAGTGTCCGCTAATCGGATTAGTGGCATGAACTAGAATAAAATGGAGATATATTAAATTTGTAATGGATTAATTTATTAAGTACGGTGATAATTTAAAATTATCTATGTTTATTTTTAAAATACTGTTGATGGCAAAGTTTTTTTTTTACAAGAATAGAATAGGAAAATAAGCCACGATCTGTTCAAACTGTTCTGTATTTTCTTTCAACAATAAAGTTTGTTTGTAGGTCGTTCTTTCTCTTGTATGTTATCATGGCCAGATTTTTAGGATGCTCTATTTTACAATAGTTACCTACAGTGAAACCAGTCGTGAAATCATCAGGGATATTCTATATATAGATAAATGACTAAATACATCTAACAAACGTAGACAGATAGATACATAAAGTGTTTTTACAGACAATAATGTGGTCTGTCAACTAGAGATACTTACAATATTTTTTCAAAACGAGACTAGAACAATATCTTATTCTGAGTTAGTTTCTCATCCACCTTTGAGACTACCAAATCTTCGTCCATTTAATAGCGATGAAGAAATTATTGCGCAAATAAAACAATAATACACCTTTTGGAAGCATTTTGTAAGATGCTACAATAGGTTGCAAAATTTTCGCTTTCCTTAACAAATTGTATCAAATGTCCGTGAGATTTATGCATACAGCAACAATACTCATGATGGTATCAACAACATTATTGCGTAGTAAACTGTCGTGTCCTCAGTTCGATACCAAGGTGCGGGAATATGCGTGAGATCTTCATTGCGAAAAAATAGACAGGCAACATTGACATAAATATATAGACAAGGCGAAGAGCGCGAAAAATGTAGTACGTAAGTGGTGCGACGCTTCATTCCATTTACAGTGGAGCATTACTGCAATTAGTCGTCGCTTCCAATTTTCAAAATAGTTGCTTGTCTTCTGACAGTGTTTAGTAAAAAAACACACTAATCCATATCACCATTACAAAATCTATTACACCAAGTTAGTTTAATATTTACATTAGGACGATTTTCACGATCATCTTTTTGATACTCCAAAATCACCTGGGACCTATCCTTACTTTAAATCGATGTCAGTCAAGTGCATTTTTATTGGCATAATTACCCTTTAAAATAAGTATAGCGCTGTCCAGTGTACAGCGTATTCGCCTATACTCATTGTTCATTACTCCTAAAGGAAAACTTCGAGATTGTCTGCACTAGTCTAGTACAGCAGACTAAGATCTGAACCAAGTAACCAACATTGTGACGTATAATGGATATTATGACATAGTTCTAGATTATTTCCTGGTGGCTTTTCGTATCGGGAGATTACAGATCTAACTAAATTAATTGACGGTGAGTAGATTATCAACAATTTAAATCTGAACCATCCTAATAGCCCCTTTATACGATATGCCGGTGAGTTGGCCATCAATGGCCATGTGGATGATAGTAACGCAACTATACCTTTGATGTGCGCCGGAAAAACCGACACCGATACCATTCCAAAACCATCGCACGCGCCATAAGCCACTAGGCCTCCTACACGATGGGTCATCATAGTGAACTATCGCGATGTGACTTTTGCATGTTTTTATTGATAGATAAAATACCCTTTATTTATTTACATTTTGTTACTTAATTACAAAACAAACAAACCAGTCAACTGGGTGGTCAAAGGCTCGATTTTATTTTGTCCAATGGTCCCTCGTGTCTAAAAGGTTAAGAACCTCTAATTTTTATAGATTAAATGGTTACCCTTCGTCGGTTCAAGGTTGCCTTAATTATAGCAAATCACTCGTAAGCTGATTGCGCAGACTGAACCAAAAACGCGACACACATGGGCCCAGAGGTTTCCCGTCATCGGCGCTCATTATCCAAGCATATACGAATACCACCAGTTAAAACAAAACGTCATAAGATTTCACAGTACCTAGTGGAAACAATGTGAAAATTGTGTAAACTGCGATCTAATGGTGGCGACCGGCGCGTAAATCAAAGGGAACAATGCAGGCGGCGCGGCGCGGCGCGGCGTTGCGTCTCGGCTTGCTTTACTGACGACATCCGAGATTAATGGAGCGACGGACAGCTGGCGTTTCCATTCCACAGTTGAACATATTCTTATGGACATGAAAAAATTGAAAATAATATTTCTTACAATATGACCTGTCCTTCTTCAAGCGAGGCTTAAAGAGAGTAATCTCGTTTAGGTAGTCAGCGACTTTGTTGTGCTGGCCCCCTGGCACTGCAGAGGTCCATGAGCAGCGGTAGCCGCTTACCATCAAGCGGGCCGCTAGCTCGTCTTCCTACAAAGCCAATAAAATATATATACAAATTAACGCTTATACAATAAGAGATCATACAATTGGATTAAGTTTGCACATTAGTTCCTTATTTACTTTTAAACATTTTTAACGTGGTCCCACCCACTAGGCATGCCAGGATTAGGGTACCAAACATACGGAAAATTTACAAATATGTGTATATACATATACTCACGCCTTTATCCCAGAATCGGTAGGCAGAGGTTGCCTTGTGTGTTCCGTCCCCAAAGTTGATAGGGGTTGAGCGTATCAACAATTTGGCCACAAATTCCGATCTTGTTACATAGTACTAGTAAGTAATATCTGGACAAAAACCGAGGGGCATAATTTCATCGACCACTGACATTACCACCAATAAAATAAATAGTAATGAACTGAACGTCATACTTAATGGACACGTAGATGAGTTTAACCACAAAATTAAACCTCTCGTTACATGCTTTTAGTGCAGTTAAAACCAAGCTTGATAGTGACGTAATATTAACTACATAAGTAATTCTTTCAGATGTTTGCGGAAATCGATATATGATTACATTATCGAGTGTATTATAAAATTCTCGTAATTGTCCTACATTTACAGAGATAAGTCAAAAAATGTTTTATTGCATTTAAATTTTAGATTATTTATTATTGAATTCGACGTTCGTTACATACCAGCTTAATATTTAGTTAAGGGTCCGTGTGGAACTGGGTTGAAACCCCAGGTAGAGTAATTTTTATTAAACTTTCTGCCAAAGAATTTGAAGACGTGCATCATTCCTTAATACAAAAATAAATTCGACATATCTACTCTAAAATTAATGACACCTTTATTTATCCTATCAGGTACTTACAGGCTATATACTTCCATATACATCCCACTGCAGTGCAAGGGCCTCCTCTACGATCGAGAGTACTATTAAGAGTTTAATTTTTGAACAATTGAGAATTTAATCCATTTAGTCCACCATGATGACCTAATGCGGATTGTCGGACTTTTACATACCATAGAAATTCTTATTAATCGTTATGGTATGCAGGTTTCTTCACGATGTTGTTCTTCACCGTTTTAGTGCATTTTCTCTTTTTTATTATTGCATTGAAAGGCAATACGAGCATGCCGTTCGTCTGATGGTAAGCAATACGACAGCTCATGAACAGTAACAACAGCAAAGCCAAACAACACCTTGTATTACAAAGGAATGTTCGGCATTCCACTGCGCTAGCCATCCTTAAATGTTAAGTCTCCATAGGTCCAGTAGTTACTCTGGCTACAATGTCTTAAATCCGAAATACAACAGTGCATTTACACCACTATTTGGCGGGAGAAATAGACACCGCAGTGGCACCCACCCAGGCGGCTTCCCACTTATGCGAGATCTACCAGTGATTCACTATGGCTTTAGGCTATATGCATAAAAAGGCCCAGCTGTTTTATAACTCAATACAGAGCAGTGATCAGGAAGCGTCGCGAATTGTCGACAAGGACGCGCTTTCACCGGCCTTTCTATTCGGCCCGCGTTGAAGCCGTGCCCATTCGACACACAGCCGCGCGGCTCCAATAACATTCACGGATGTCATTTACATATACTGTTATATATTAAATCGATTGATCGGTGGTAGGGTGTTTGCATTGGGCTGGATAACGACGAAGGTATACGATGGTGGAAATTCCCATTGTGACCTATGCAAGTATGTCGTGTTTTGTACCAAGCTTACATATGTATATATATGTGGAGTTTGAAAAAATATATTTACATACATAAACTTGCAGGTAAATTTGCTACTAGGATACCAACGTTTCGCCTCGTATGTTGCGTCCCACGATGGAATAGGAGGCGAGTCTGTCGCCATATCGGTCACAAATTCTTGACACCGTGCATAAATTCCTCCAGTCCAGTAGTTACTCTGACTACAATGGCCTTCGAACCGAAACACAACAATGCGTTAACACTGCTGTTTGGCGGGAGAAATAGACATTGCGGTGATACCTACCCAGGTGTCCTTATATATGAGAGACCTACCACCAGTAATTGCAGAAGTTGGCCAACATGTTCACTGAACGCAAGTATCCAACGTCACGCGTCCCACTTCCGAGCATTATTGTAATGTCCTGCACAGATATCCAATTATAAAACAATAACACTTACATAACTATTGTAACAGTCACACTTGCCGGAGCAGTTAGTTTGATTGTACAGCTTGGATAGTGGCCGTACAAGACGGTTGAAAAACCGTCATAATTAGGAACGAAAATCTGTCGTTTTCGACATTAGTCTATTTAAGATAAACGTCTACACTTCCGCATTGTACGTATCGAATGCATCACATGACACATCAAACGGATATTGCTTTTGATTTTGATAGCCATGACATAGCGACCTCACAAATTTTACCACAGCGTCTTCTCGGAAAAAAAAACATTGCAATTCCTATAAAAATGTCTTTTAACGGGGTAAATTATATTCAGGAAGTCTTCCGTTTTCATTTTGTAGTATAAATTTTATATTAACTAAAATAACGCTAAATTCAATAAGTATCAATTTACAAAGCCTGTTCGTCTCATAAGCGGATGAATTTCGCTTTCAAACAACATTTTTGCCGGATTAGACAGCGTAGTTTGAACTACGTTGCGTAACATTACATATTTTAAGAGTGATGGATCTTTCTTAACCTCAATATTCAGCGGAACACACATTTGATGAAAACTGGCCTTGCCATCCGGTTTCGCATAAATGAAACTCAGTTACACTAATAAAGAAGGGGGGAATTTAAACGATTCTTCCTCGATTTCCAATAATCGAAGCGATCTAGGGACACTAACTAAAATCTTTTGCGGTCTAGTTTAAAAACGAATCAGGCTTTATATAAATTGGATGTACAATATATTCCATATGAGCGAATAATTATGCGTTAGTTCATGTATGCATTATCACATAATCATTTTGTACCAAAATATAAATCATTTAATTTAATAACCAAAATTCTTTTACTAACTATGGGTCACATAATATGGGGAAAACGTTAACGATTAAAATGTTTAATGGTTAACAATATTAAAAGACGTTTCCTTAAACAAACAGGTTATAATTGCGTAATGAAAGAAGCGTGAAAAATATTCATTAGTTTTACTTTAACTAGTGAGAATTTATTGCACAATTGTGTTTTATCGTCAGCGAAACATTCCCACACCGTTTTTATTTAAAATCTAATCTGTCGATTAATCTCAGAGCATTGTATTAGTAATTTTGTACAATTAAAGAAAAATGTGACAAAAAATGTAATAATAAAAAAGGGAGATGCAAAGAGAAACCCCATAAAGATTAGCGCTACGAAAATTATCACTAGGTTTTAAACAATGAATTCTGAAACTTCTTTTCAATTTGTTTTTATTTTTGTTCGAGTACCAATGTTGTACCATGATGCCAATATGCGTATATTTTACCTATAGGTTCTTTAAGGATTAGGATGTCAAATATAAAAAAAAAACATTTTTAAAATCCGTCTCATAGCTTCGTTGTACATTTTACTAAGGATAACAAAACACTATTTTCATAACAGTATACGGAATTTATACTAATGTTCGTAAATAGCACTGATTTTTATTTGAAACTTAAACCTACGTACTGTTTTCAAGTCACTCAGCTTATAAGCACTCCTAACCTACTATTACAAGCTTCTTGAACACAGTCACTTAACTCCAATTTACAAAGAACTTTATACTCTTATTTGCTACCAACAATCGCGGGTCTTACAATACTGGACGAATTTCAGTGAAAGGATAATATTATGTAAGGAAAACAGTTACGCGGTATTATGTACAGTAATATGTAATTTGTTTCAGTAATTATATGCGTTCTTCTTGATTTAGTTTTTTACCGAATTAAAAATCATTATTTCGAAGATTACGTGTGGTGTTATAAGTTTTATTTTTATACTCGTCTTCTATATCTTTGTTATTACATAGCTAGTTCATTCTGTAATTTTAAGTACAGTAATACCCCGCACTTACGCGATAAGTGGGATCAAACGATATCCGTGTAAGTCGAATTCGCGTAACTCGGGTTTAAACTTTGTAACTCCACAGAAAGTGTTTACATTTATTTTTAGGTTTAAATGACTGCTTATTTGCTCTTTATGTACGGCGTACGGAAAAAATCCACACGGAAAACGTTCGAACTTGTAGTAAACCGAACACTGGACAGAATGGAAAAGCCAATGTGCGAGAAAAACCGCGTAACTCCGAATTCGCGTAAAACGGGGTAGCGTAAGTCGGGGTATTAACGTATATTTGTTTTTTTTACTGGCACGTGTGCTTAGCCCCAAGGGAAGTGGTTCTTTTGTGTGATTCTGGTGGTCCCTAGAGATAATACCAGTGGAGATGCCTGGCCTTAGGGTGGATCCGCGGAGCCACCCTAAGGCCATCTATAAAATAGCTTCTGCATGTTTTATTTATAGATAGATATAAATACCCTTTAATATTCACATTCAGTTAAAGCAATAACAAACAACCAAAGTCACAAACATAGTCCTGACCCCACACTAAGATCGTGCCGTGTGTCGTTAGTATCAGGAACTACGAGAGACATTTCGATCTCGCAAACACCCAGACCCGAAATAAATTTTTGTGGGCAAAAATTTCTCTCGGTGCGGGAATCGAACACGCGGTCACTTTGCTCGATCCTGACATATTACTTTCGCTTTATCCTCTTTTATCTATATCTTCGTGCATTCTCAACGATTCAGGGTGGTTTTTACCTGTTAAGGGTATCACCGATTTTGATGCTGTAGGTTCGGTGAAGTCGACTCTAACTACTCTTCTCTCCACATTATCTCTATATAACCAAGCCAGGCGGTTTTACAGGGTATATCAAGACTGCTACCGAAAACAAAGCCTGTTGGTAGTTAGTGACTACTACTAAACAATTTATGTTTTGTTATTATTTAAATATCATTGTGTTTGGGTGGTGAATCCATAGTTTTTGGTAAAATAAATTGAAGCTCTTGCATACCATGGCTTCTTTCAAAATTAATGTTGTATATTAATATTTTAGAAAAAAAAAACTATGTATTAACACCCAAATACGATGGTAGGAAAAAAATAAGAAAAAATCGACACTTTTTTTCGCAACATTTTTAGTTGTTGAACACAAGTTTTTGGGTTATAATTATCGTCCAGAAAAATAATGTATACATACTTGATGTTACTGCATTCATGATTGTAACCTGTTTTGTGTTAAATATAATAAATAAAAAAAAAAAAAAAGTTGTATTGTGTCTGAGTCTGAAGTCATTAAAACCACCACCGGCTTCGTTTTCAGTAACAGTCTTGATATACCTTGTATATGCATGTAGCATCAATGTGAAATTTGTCCTTTGCTAGGTCAAAGACTCACTAAGTGAATCCAGGTTCTCAAAGCAATTAAAATTTCAAATAAAGACAACGTGAAGATTTAATTGCATATAGTTAGAATAGCGTTTGTGCAGTGGGCCAAGGGCGTTAGAAAGTAGCCGGGCAGGTTGTCTCTTGGTTTCCCTGTATGTAACTATTATGAGTTACGTCATATTAGGTCGAAGGGCTTTGATTACTGTCATAATGGAGAGGAACTGTGTTTGAATATTTTGCAAGCGGTATGCATAATTACATTTAAAATCTGGTGTTCTAATCTGGGATGCCAATTTTAGTGGTAGATCATATGTAAAGACGTCTGCACAACGGCAGATCCAGGGGGGAGGTCATGGGAGTCATGGACCCCTTGTCTCCAGATTGACAGAATTTATATATTATCATATTTGTAAAATGTATAAGAACAGATAAATTCTTTGTATATCGATAAATAAAGTAAAAACAGTAATCTAAACGCACCGTTGTGTCCCTGTTTGAAGGCTATTGTTGCTAGAGAAACTTTTAGGCATAATTGAGACTTAACATCTGTCTTACGATGGCGAGCGCTTGGGACTGCGAATTACTTTGTAATTCATGTTGTTTAGTTGTAGCTCATGGGTATGAGCGGTCGTGTCGCTTACTATCAGGGGAATGGTATGCTTGTCTCGCCTGATATCATTGTTGGACACATGGACCGCGGCGTGGCGTCGCGTCGTAAGATAACCGTCTCTTGCCGGTGGATACTCTATTTCGTTTGCACTTATGGTTTGCACTATAGTAAATATTTTGCTTGAAAATTATAACTTTTGCGCGCAATAAAGAAGGTATACCATCAATAATGATTTCTTATTATCCTTACTTAGATTATTGCAACAACTCAACATTGTTCTTGACCTCCTATAGCCCAACTTATTTATAGTGACTCTATTCCATATTATGAGAACAAAAAGTTCAAATCGTTATTGTTCTGTCAATATGTCACGTCAATATTCGCAAGTTCATTGTCTTTGTTGCAGACCTTTAAACTCGTGATCTTTGAAACATTTGATAGTAATCTATAACATTACTTAATTAAATGAAAGGTGCAAGGCTACCTATATTGCTCTATGGATTATTGTATGAGTCAGCACTTCGTCTGACTATGAATGTACAATAATATAAGATCCAAACTTCATAATAACTGATCGTGTGATGCCTATATTGGAGGCATGCGCAGATAAACTTTGTGCTTTTATAAAATGACGAAAGTCTGGCGACTACGGGCTCTTGGTCTATTTAAACAGAATTCTATTAAATTACTGCGTCGGTGGCGTAATTGTACTACGGTACGGTGACAACTCTGAGATCTCGGGTTCGAATCCCGTGTCGGGCAAAGTGATTGTGCCCGATATGGCGACAACCCATCACATCGGGGTACAAATACTACCAATTGAACCTCTGGCAACCCCTTCTGAGGAAACGGCATGAGTTTATGTATGTATGTCTATTGCATTAATTACGTGATAATCAAACCTTCCTATGGCTGAAGATAAAGTATTGTACTTATATTCATATGTAGTCATTACATAGGGCACCTTCAAAGTATAAAATAAATATCCTGCCACATCATTTTAAATCGTTAAGGAAGTATCCAAAGCAAGGCGAAAGTAATTATCAAAATTACAAGAACAAGCCTAATTTGGAAATCGAATGCAAAATTCGACAATTCACTTTTCAAGTACAATGCCACAAAACCAAATGAGTGGCTTAGTCGGACATTATATCTGTATCTGTATCAGTCTGTATACGTCCCACTGCAGGACACGCACCTCCTCGAAAATCGGAAGTACGATGGAGAGGGGATAAGCCATATAGTTCAGATTCCTTGCGGGTTCGATCCCCGCACCGACACATATGTTTGGCCTACAAATATTTGTGTCGGGTTTAAGTGTTTGTAAGACCGCAAAGTCTCTCGTAGATTCTGATAACCAAGACACAAGACTTAATTGGTCTTAATGTGGGGTCAGAACTATGTATTTGACTGTTGGGTGTATTCATTTATTTATTTACCTTATCTAGTGGGACCAAAAGTTGAATTTGACAACACCTAAAGTATTTAACATGCATGCATAATTTCACGCCTTTTCCCAGAAGGGACTAAGCACAGGGACACCCATATTTCGTCTTGTTGCTCCGTCCTAAGTGATAGGCGGCGAGCCTATCGCCATATCACTTTGCTCGACCTGGATTTCGAACCCGAGACATCGATGACAGCTTTGTCATCGTACTGTAATACAACTACGCCACAGAGGCAGTCCTAAAATATTCTAATATGCATAAAATGATAATAATATATAAAATTACCTTTCTAATTTTATATGGGGTCACGATTTAGGCAATATTTAAATAAATTCTATTATAATAAAGCCAGTTAATTCTGTTCTAAAAATATATTATAATTAAGTTTTATTTACAAATACATATTACTTAACAGTACTGCAATCAATGAACGGTTAGTCTATGTGTAGGGATCCGTTTGACAATAGTTTTTTTATTGCAATGAATGACGAGACTAGCACGTCATTTGCCTGATGAAAGCCATACGACCGCTCATGGGCAGTAGCAAAAGCTAAAAACACCATGAATTACAAAATGCTTCCCATTCAACTGCGCTCGCCATCCTGAGAGATAAGATGTTAAGTTTCAACTTTCAATATATCCAATAGTTACTCTGGCTACTATGTTTCAATTCCTTTAAAGCTTTCATTGCTACAGGGCAGTGCAAGTTATCCACTCAAAATAATTTTTTTTACAATGTGTACATTCGGGTAAATCTAAGAAATCATTATAAATAAATATTTCAATTGTCTTTTGAACTTCAACGTAGCTTACAAAGACAATTTTATACAGAACTCCATATGTATTCCTCAGACCTGACTTGCCTTAATATTATCTTATATGGTGTATTATATAAAGGTTTATGGCGTGGGTAGATTACGCCTCTTACGGCTCATTAGCATCTTCCGCCGAAGTATTACAGCCAAACCGTTAATTAATTAAGCCTCCTAAACCGATTTCTTGGTGGAGCAACCGTTTTGACAATCGATGCCCTATGACGTTGCATTCTACGAGACTGCAATTCTCCAATCATCAAAGGTCATCGAAGTTCAATTCCAGGCAATCAATCTCGCCAAACCACTAGAACCAAGTCATCTAGTATATTGTAAAGTAGTTGTCAACTTCAGCTGTCGCTAAAGGCAATTGTGAAGTGAGACGTTGCCAGATGTTATTATGAAAAATTTACGAAAATAATTTAGTGAATCAATTAGGAGTTTAAATGCACTGTTGTGTTTCGGTTTGAAGGACATTGTTGCCAGAGTATCTATTGGACAGATTGAGACTTAGCATCTTATTTTTCAGGATGGCGAGCACAGTGAAATTCCAAGCATTGCTTTTTATTTCATGGTGTTGTTTGGTTTTGCTACTGTCCATGAGCGGTCGCATCGTTTACCATCAGGCGAAGGGCATGATTGTCTCGCCATTCATTGAAAAAAAAACTTCTGCTACTATACGACACCGTGATAACATTAATTATCTTCTTCAATGAGATTAAAAAAAAAGACTTGTCTACAATATAAATACTATTGTTTTCATTTCCTGTTAAGGTTATTTTTAGCAGCGATTTAATCCTAACCAAATAATCATCCTTTTTTATGTCCATTAAATAATAACACATAATATAACACAGTATTAATTTAATAACATTTTACTCTCCTTACATTGATATACGTTATGTAAAGATGTTATGTTATTGTCAGAAACAGCCGATGAGAGGTAAAGCGAGAGGCGAGCGTTGGCTAACGTACTTACTAGGAACCACGATAACGTTGGACTTAGGACAGTTTTAGGTAATAATTTAAAAGGTTGAATAGTGCATTTACGCTAGTATAGGGCGGGAGTAATAGACATTGCATTGGTACTTGGCCAGGAACCTCACACGTATGAGAGACCTACCTCTAGTAGGCAGTTCAAATAATATCACAATCCGACTATCCGTACATATAGACTGAATATACAACTTCGAAGTCCTTTTATTATGTCTTTAGAATAACGACGCATCAAATAAAAGTGGCTTAACTTGTAACTTCTTCCTCTTCCTCCTTGAGTCCATTTCCTCATTACTGAGGATCGTGACCATGGGCATTTTTTTCTTTAATGATGTTGCACCATCTGGATCTACTTTATACGGTGTGTAAAGCTTCCTGTATGCTGGTGTCGAGGGCTCAGCGGATTTGATCGGACCATCGCAACGGGTCCGGCCTCGTGGTCTCTTCTCTTCGATTTTACCGGTGATGACGAGATTCTCAAGGCTAACATGCTTCTTCCGGCCTATATGTTCAAAATACTTAAGAACTTAAGAACGACTACCTGAGTAGTTGTACGGCTACAAAGTTGAGGTCTCGTGTTGGAATCCCGGTTCGGGTAAAGTAATATTGGATTTATCTATTCAGTATCATCCCAGAGTCAGGAATTTGTGCCCGACATTGCAATAGGCTCACCACCCTTCACATCGTGGGACAGAACATACACGGCACCTCTGCCTACTCCTTCCGGGAAAAAGGCGTTAGTTTATGTATGTATGTAACCTTGTTGTTGAATTTATTATGTATTGACATGTTTGTCCTTCTTGCAGTCCAGGGAATACGTAAAATTCTTCTCCAGCACCACATCTCAAATTCTTCGGTGCACTTACGATAATCTGCCCTGAGGGTCCAGGTCTCAGTGGCCCAGCGTACATGAATATGGACAAGATAAGACTATAGACAATTCTTATCTTGATAGACTTTTTAATGTTCCCGTCTCTCCATACCTATAACTAGTTACACTAAAATGATCCCAAGTTACAAGTTCATGTGGTAGTAGCGTACAAATTGCACAAATCCAGATAGTAACGGTGCCGGTGAGGACGGTCGGTTTCGTCACAGAGTGAATGTGATGACTTGTGTACATTCTCCAAGCACCAGCAGACATTATTGTACATACTCCACTGCGCAAATATGTACTAAAAATAAAACAATTGTATCTTCGAAAGGGTGGATTGAATTTCTAAATTCTTACTTATATCTTCAATTGTTTATCCAGTTTACTTCAGTAGCAAGACACGATAGCTATACGATTGCCATGCCCACAATTTCCAGTGTCAGGCAACTAATATTACTTTTTCCTTTATTTCTCTCTCTTCATAGAACCTTATCTTCTTATTCATGGAATCACATTGTAGACAAAATATCTACTTGTTGCTGCTGTCCATGAGCGCTCCTATTACTTATCATTAGGGCGAAGGGGATCCAGGTCTTGCCATTCATACCAATAAAAATAATAGATATCTGTGGCAGAAGCTTGCCTCCAGCGACTTACTGCGAGACCAATGTCTCAAACAACCCATAAATATATTGTTTA
The DNA here is from genome assembly GCA_023078785.2 of Hyles euphorbiae. Lineage (NCBI taxonomy): Eukaryota > Metazoa > Arthropoda > Insecta > Lepidoptera > Sphingidae > Hyles > Hyles euphorbiae. Next base: position 14,003,580 of record CM041047.1, read on the forward strand.
GGCCGGTCTAATAAATAAATAAAATAAATTCACCCAACAGTCACATACATATTCTACACCCCACGTACGTACCGAGAGACTTTTCGGTCTCACAAACACCCAGACCCGTAACAAATACCTGTGAATCGCACAAATATTATTCGATTTATATTATTCGGTGTGGGGATCGCACCCACGCCCTCTCGTCTCACAGCTGGCATCTAACCAACTGCGCCACGGAGGCTGTCTAATAGCATCGATCGTGAGACAAACATAGCCCATTCATCCATACTTCACATAAAAAATATCATATGTGGGAATAGTTCCGTCTCGAGTCAAATCTTTAATCTGGATAATCTTCATTATATATATTTTTTATATTCATCTTATTTCGCTGTCACATCAGTCCTCCTTCACGTCTTCCATCGTCTTCCAGATCCTTCTTTCTTATTCCGTCCTTCCATAGTTTAACATCTTAATCATTCATCCCCTAACTCTTTGCATCTTAAGTACTTTTAAATGATATCTCTTTGACTCATACAACGTTCGATCAATCATTCGTCTAACCCAGTCTTTCCCAAAGTGGGCGATAACGCTCCCTTGTGGGCGCTACAGGTCTCAAGGGGGGCGGTAAGAGACCCAGAAAGAAAATGGGGGCGTTCTATATTTCTCTCCGCGTAGTTCATATATCATATAGGTGAAAAAATGGGGGCGCTAAAAAAATATTTATCCCAAAGTGGGCAGTAGACAAAATAAGTTTGGGAACTACTGGTCTAACCTTTCATTCTACTCATCTTCCTTCAAAAAAATTTCATCCTACATCTACTTACTATTAAAATGTTATTAGTACGCCAAGTTAGTAACAAAGAAAATATATTACAAGTTTCGTAACACAAAATTGATTCAACCTCGTCAACGGAGGAGCAATCGCTTTAATTGTTATATCTTAATTACATATCCTAAGATTATGAGAGCGGAAACATTCATACCAAATCACTAGTTTATTGTTTAGAAATTTTAATATAAAATTAGCTAACACAAGCAGTTCTACGCTAGAAAAAACAGTACTATAATGTTATACCAAAAAAAATAAATGAATAGGACTACATTTCAAATTATCACTTCGTTTCAAATTTATACAGTGTGAATGTTATCGGTCGTAGGTCTCTCATATGTTAGAGGCAAACGGCAGTAAATGCACTGTTGTGTTTCGGTTTGAAGGATATTGTATCCAAAGAAACTACTGGAAATATGACGACATCTTATGTCTCAGGAGTGACAATTAATTTCGGTCATAAAACAATTATAAACTTATCCCATGTCACAATTTTATTTGAATTGGATACTTAATTTAAACTTAAATTTCAATTTTATCATTTATTCACATAAAATAACATATTTCGTTTTTGACCTGATTCTGCTATATTTATATTCGAATTTATTTTTGTATGTATATAAAAAAGAGGCCAAAACGATTACGACTTCTTTATATTTGTAATAAACCGAATGACCCAACGTTATAATATTCCCAAATGTATTCCAATGGCATTATGTCATATAATAATGTAACATATAAACTATTCTTTAAGCGTCCAGTGTGCCAATACCGTTTTATATCATAAACTATTGACATAGAATATGTATGTGTAGAAGTGACGATTGGATTCATCAAAACAATAGCAGTAATATTTGCATACATAAACTCACGCCTTTTGTCATAAAGGGGAAGCAGAAGTGCCAAGACACCAATATTTCGCCTGTATATTATTATTATATTTGGAAAATTTATGATATTTTTAATCATAAACTAAACCACGTATGACGTTTATAATTTTATATTTATATGACGTCTACAATTTTCTGTTGTAGGGAGCGCTGTTGTTAAAATAAGAACAGTTTTTTCATATTCACATTTCATTACATTGGACATGTTAATACTATTCAATTACTAACATAAATTATTTTTTATATTATGAAAACATATCAAACATATGCATTTTACAGGGTATATCAAGACTGCTACCAAAAACAAAGCCAGGTGATAGTTTTAGTGAGTATAACACAATGCAGCTAAAAATTAATAGAAACGCAATTATTTTTATCATCGTGTTTGGGTGGTACATACATAGTTTTTTTTCTAAAATAATAATGTACATTCTTTTATTTTTAAAGATGCATTAGTACGCAAGGATTTAAATTAGTATTTTAGAAAAAGCTATGGATTTACCACCCAAATACGATGATAAACATAATCGCGTTTTTCGCCACAACCCAATAAACGATAGAGCGGGTCGTCGTATCAAATAGCGATACCTTACCCCTTTGCCGGTTAATCTCACCCCTCACGCTTATTCACAACACTCAGCAGCTACATCAAACACTCCCCCACATGATAGAACGCAGGAGAGAAAAAAATAGACGATAGATGACCTGTCTATAATAAATGTCTATACTATATGAATATACAAAATTATAATTCGCAATGCCAGCCGAGTAAGGGCCTTACCGACCCAGTTGGAGGTCGAGGCACTTTCGGCGCAACTGTGTCAATAAGCCTTCGATGTGTTTGGTCGCATTGAATTAAATACACTTCGGTTTGTAATGCTTTCACTTGTCAGCCCACTGGTCAAACACCAATAAATAGGCTTTTTAGTTTCGTGGAGTTGAGAGTGCCATAGTTGCATCATCAATATTAATAAATCGTAGCATTCCTCTGCTGTATTTTACTGGTGGTAGGTCTCTCATATGTTAGAGGCCGCCGGGTAGGTGTCACCGAACTGTCTCTTTTTCCCGCCAAACAGCAGTGTAAATGCACTATTGTGGTTCGGATTGACGGGTATTGTAGCCACCGTAACTGCTGGACATATTGAGATTTAACATCTTGTCACAGGGTGGCGAGCGCAGTGGAATGCCAAGCATTCTCTACAATTAATTTAAAAAAGTCAACTTCATCACATAATTCGCCTTTTATTGTCCACTGGATATAGGCTTCCTTCAAATTCCGCCATTTCACCCTGTCTTCGGTTTGTCGTATCCAGCATCAGTGACCTTTCGCAAATCGTCACTCCACCTACCTAGAGGGCGTTCTACAACTACATTTAATTTTTAAACCTGCAAATGATCTTATCGCTTAAATATGCAAATATTAATATGCAGTGTTAGTCGCTCGCTGCAGTTCACAGACATAAAAAAAAAATAATCGAATTATGACATTAGTATATGTAAAACGGAGAACGAGAGTAAAAGGTAGCTCTGTTTGAGGCTTATTGAGTTTCCGGTACTCAATGACCATATAAAACGCGTCAGGAAATCAATCACTTGACACCGATTTTTTTATGACACAACAGTACTATTAAACTGGTTTTTCATTCGTACTGTTATCACAATTACATGCAACTTGACTTTCACTATCTTCAGCCGCAAAACCTATGACACCCAAAGATTTAGCTAACCCCGTTTGGAAGTAGTTTCCATTCAAAGACTTCATTATTGGAGTCATGTGTGTATTGATAGTCAATCACCATGCACTAAAACGGTGAAGGAAAACATCGTACACCTGCATACCATGGCGATTTATAAGAATTTCTATGGTATGTAAGTCCGCCAACCCGCACTAGGCCAACGTGGTGGCCATAACCACTCTCAATCATACTCTCGATTGTAGAGGAGGCCCGTGCCCTGCAGTGGGACGTATATGGACTGATATAGTATAGTAGCAGTACTTCATTATCGGCAGGTCTGTATATCCTATCTTTCTTTAAGAAGATGTTAGAATAGCTATGATTACTGTTTCCATACAATTCTATACTTCAATAAACAAAAATAGATGTATACATTTATCTTGCAAAGCTATCTATAAACATATGCACCATATCTATATATCTCTGTCTTTGTTAGCTAAAATCCAAAATTCGTATAAATATCTAATGAACCTGTAGTAAAAGATAGATAGATTATAGAAACTGGCCATAAGCCTTTACAGTTTGTCGGTGAGAAAACATCGTGAGGAAACCTGCATAGCATAGCGAATTTTTATGAATTTCTATAGTCCGCCAACTCGTCCTAGGCCGGCGTGGTGGACTATATGGCCTAACCACTCTCAATCGTACTCTCGATTGCAGAGAAGGCCCGTGCCGTGCAGTGGGACTTATGTACACATGTATATGGGCTGATATAAAGAGATTGTCGGTGTATGTCCAACGCATAGTAATGCTTGGTCTCCACTTATGAATCCTGTCGATCACTTCCCTTAAGATTATTTAAGGTTTTAATCTGATAATGCCATAAAGTTCATTAAACTAAAGCCAATATGCCACATAAGATACTCATTAGACCAATTTTCTAACAGTATCGTAACCTGCGCTATTACAAATCATGCGCTGCATCTTATGACTTACATAATTATTATCGAACGACGGTAATGTAGATCATTACGCAACTCGGACACATATACATACTAATTGTAAGCATACTTGTATTGCATATATGTTTGTCCCTTGCGACTTGGGTAGAATAACATTATTACGTATGCTTTAATTTAAATTCAGGTTATAATAACAATATCGTGGAGTCATTATTTGTGTAACGGAATTTTGTGGATAAAGATACTTTCAGATGACTTGCTGGTAGTAGATCTCTCATATGTATGAGGCCGCCTGGGTAACCACCGCAATGTTTTTTTCTCCCGCCAAATAGCAGTGTAAATGCACTTTTGTGTTCCGGTTTGAAGGACATTGTAGCCAGAGTAACTACTGGACATATTGAGACTAACCAACTTATGTCTTAGGATTGAGCTGTGGAATGCCAAGTATTGCTTTATAATTTACGGTGTTGCTACTGTCCATGATGAAAGGGTAAAGAAGAAATCTGAAACAAATAATAAAATCACATACTATTAAAATTTCAACGAATGTTTAAAAAAAAACAATATTCCTATAACTAGGAATTTATAAAAATACAATAAGATATTGAAAAGAAATAGGTACTATCAATAATAAATATATGTCAACTAAACTTTTCCGTATAATCTAACTAGCAGCTCGCCCCAGCTTCGCCTGAGTGCGGATGTTTTTTGATTCCTCCCTACACCAGACACATGTTATATTTCTTACAACCTGGGACATCCTGTATATGTATTATACCTATAAATTTTCCTCTTGAATCACGCTATATATTAAAAAAACTCATCAAAAGTCGTTTCTTAGTTTTATAAATCAAAGCATTCATAGAGACAAAGACGGAAAGCTACTTTATTTTACTGTGTAGTGAAGTATATTATAAAACTTTAAAGAGAGACTTTCCCGCCCACACACCCACTAATGCAACTCCAACTCCTGTCAGCCAGGATCGACAGTAGCACACAAAGAAATGACACCGAACTCAGGAGCTCGTGTAATCTCTCAGGGACACTAGTTTGTCTTCAACCCGCATCAAAATTAACCAGAAAAAGAAATAAATAGGAATTAGAAACAAGTACTTTTATTAACTTCCCTCCGCAAAAGAGCGGGTAACTAAATATTAAACTGAGATGTATTATCCTCCGATATAAAGATATACAACTGGAGAAGCCAGATTTTATGCTCTACAAGATGTTATTATACAACTAACAAAATCATCCTATTGTATACGCAACCTTGCTTAAAGCCTTTTACCATTACCTAAGGCCGCAATATGATTCAAATACAATTAAACGCATTATAAAATTAAGAATAAACCTTGGCATAAATTAAGCGGTACTTTTACTCGAGTTATTAAAACTACTTCCCCTCTCAATTATTTGGTCCAAGTATGAAACTTCAAACGATACTTATTTGTTTAACTAGATCTTAATATAATTTAACGTTTAAGGAAAACATAATGAGGAATCCTGCATACCAAAGCGATTTATGTATGTAAAGTCCGCTAACTCGCATTAGGCCAACGTGGTGGACTATATGGCCTGTACTGTATCTGTACTCTGGTTGTAGAGGAGGCCCATGCTCTGCAGTGGGACGCATATTGGCTAATACAGATCATAATCTATGAAAATATAAGGTATCCAAACAATTTCTATCAAAATTGCCGGCAACGATTACTAAACGGCGAGCACCGGGAGCTATGGAATAACATGAATAATTACAAGAAAAAAATGCGTAGAATTATGCAAGTGACCACGATATCTGTATATGTACCCGTATTAAGGCAAATAGGGAATAATTATTAGAATTGATTACACTAATTAATATGCAGTTTAGTAATAATTTGTAGATATAGTTTTTCTAGCATTCGTACGTACTTTTAGAATTTTATTTAGTATATTCTTTTTTCACGCCGGCTAGAATACACATTAGACAAATCAACTTAAGGACTTATCCCGAAAACAAAATACTTTTCTATCTCTGATAAAATAACATGACGGCCTCATTGCAGTAACCTTTTGTTTTGCTTCTTTTATTATTTGCTTTTATCTTATACTTGCACGAAGTACTCAGCTAGATCAATGATTTGTATACTGGGTATCTCAGACTGCTACAGAAAACGAAGCCGGGTGGTAGTTTTAGTGACTACAAACACAATGGAATTAAAAATTTCGCATAGAAACGCGACAATTATTTTTAATGATTTTTTAAATATCGTCATTTTTGAGTGGTAAATCCATAGTTTTTGCTAAAATAATAATTTTAACTCTTTTATTCCTTAAAGTATTTATAAATAAAAGGATATACACTATTATTTTAGGAAAAAATGTATTTACCACCCTAATATGGCCATAGGAAAAAAATAACAACAAAAAAAATTGTCACTTTATTTGCAACTTTTTCTGTTGCAATGTGTCTGAAGTCACTTAAACCACCAACCGGCTTCGTTTTCGGTAGCAGTCTTGATATACCCTGTATATTGAACAATATATCTTGGCTTACGAAGTATGGTCTAAGTCAAACATTTACTTTTTTGGCAGTCCAATAACTTTTTTTTAAATAATTTAATCTTTATTTATTGTAATGAATGGCGAGAAGAGCATGCTGTTCGCCTTATAGTAAACGAAACGATCGCTCTTAAACAATAGTAAAACCAAACACCCTGAATTACATAGCAATACTTGGCATTCCACTGCGCTCGAAATCCTCAGGCATACGATGTTAAGTTTCAATATGTCCAGTAGTTATTCAGGCTACAATTTCCTTCAATCAAAAATACAACAGTGCATCTACACTGCTGTTTGGCGGGAGAAATGGACATTGCAGTGGTACCTACCCAGGCAGCCTCTAACATATGAGAGACCTACCACCAGTAAACACATTTTTTTTTTTTTTAATTTATTATTTTAAATATAAATACATAATTTACAATATAGCTGCTAACAAACCACAGAGGTTTATACTAGAGCTAACAGAGTTTACAACAGCAACAATACGACAGTAAAATGTACTTTATAATATCAATTAGCACTTCACAAATACATAGTAGATAATTCCAAGTTTAGTAGACACTGTAGATACATTATACAAAATAAAGTTATTGATTGTTAATGAAGAACGTTTTCAATTTATATTTAATATTAGTGGGTGTAATTTTATTAGCTAAGTCGGTAGGCATATCATTAATAAGTCGAGGTATAAGGTATTTAGCTGTTCGCTCCCCGTACGCATTGTTTGCGCTCAGTGTAAAAAGTCGGTTTCGAGCTACGGCCCGTGTGTATACAGAGTGTTTAATAATGTTTCTTAGGGACGAATCACAATAATATTGTTTAAGCAAGATATATTTTACTTGTGAATAAATATTTATTATTTTGCAATGTTTAAACAGTCCTTTTTCATCATTACCTACAACCAGCAACTTTTTTAAATGTTTTAGTGACTGGTCTGCCACCAAGTTAACAAATATTTTTTCTCGTCTTGAAACACCCGACCGACGTTCCGACCTTCTTCACACTTAAATATAACACAACAAAACATATTAAAACGTTTTTGCCTTCTAGCTTCGGCATGCGATTCGTATCGCTGTTACAAAAGTCATTGAAGCTGTTACAATTTATGAATATATTCGTTTTAGTTTTTTGTTCTTAATAGCGAACATCTTCAATCGTGGAAAATTGAAGGTAAACTTAAATTTGGAGGAGACTATTTTTACATAAACGTGTAGTCACCTATAAATTTCAAGGTGTAGGCAGAGGAGATACGAATGTCACCCACATTTTTTTCTGTCCCAAGATGGGATACAGAGTGTGTCTATCTCCATACAGGGCCAGAATAGCAGTAAAAACAACTTAAACAAAATGAATTGTAGCCTAATAAACATACTATCACCTGTCAACGAAACTTGACTTAGACTCCTCACCAATGTATTTCTTCTCCTTTTACCTGCATTTATTCCAAGCTTACATATAAACTGGTGGTAGGCCTCTCATATGTAATAGGCCGCCTGGGTAGGTACCACCGTAATGTCTATTTCTCCCGCCAAACAACAGTGTTAATGTACTTTAGTGTTTCGGATTGAAGGACATTGTAGCCAGAGTGCTACTAGCTACTGGACATATTGAGACATCTTAGATCTCAGCGCAGTATAATACCAAGCATTGCTTTGTAATTCAAGGTGTTGTTTGGTTTTGCTATTGTTCATGACCAGTCGCTTACTGTCAGGTGAAGGGATTAGACGTCTCGCCATTCATAGCAATAAAAAGAACCTGTCCCTGAATCATATGAACCATGTTGTGCATTTTTCAATCACGTTGTAAACTTTATATCTAATCATTAATGACGAAATCCACCATTCAAATATATCCGCAACATGGTATTAATTAATGTTAGTTATTAATTTATTAAACTGAATACTTTATTTACTCGTTAATTTCCTTCCAATCCTTGTACAATACAATAAGCTAACATAATTATATTTCAAGTTGCTTACACAATAATTCAATTAACATATTATAAATGTTCATTTTATGTTGAGTAATGCAAGTAAGATTTGATTTAACCCTGCTCTGCGGTAATGTTGCAACATATGTATGTACAATAAGCAGATGTGCTATTTCGCAATAACGTACATACATCTCGAAAGATGAGTTTTTTATGCTTATTACAAGTGAAGTGGGTTTTCTAGATAGGTTTTTTGTACTGTATATTTATTGTATATGTACTGTATATTATTCTCTAGTAGTTTTATCTTAAAATGTACCTTAAGTGCCGTAAATGAACGTACGAATGATTAGATAAAAATCTACCACTGCGCCCTATAAAAATCTTATATTTTTAACAGCTTGGCCAATAATTAAATTTGATATTAAATGTAATGCTCGAAATTGATCATACAAGAGATAATAATCAAACCGCTGGTTTTTCAGATTTATTCAATTTAAGTCTAGTGAAATTTAAGTCACCGATAGAATTTATGGCGCAACATAAGCACTCTCTCTCTCTTTCTTTCCCTCATCTTCAGCCTATATTTATATACACCACGGATAGTGTAGGCCTCTTGTAATGCACGCCAGTTTGCTCAGTCCAGGGCTATTTTCATCCAACTTCTTCCTTCTACGGGGACCTTTAAGCACTACCGTTTCTTATTCCTCAGCCAATACGATAAGCTTCACTAACAGCACAAGATGTAAGATATTTTAATAAATTAATTCGATTATCACTATATCTATGTAAATTTTATATTTCCGTATTTGTGTCGATAAATAAACTACGTCGTACCATTTAAATAGAAAACAAATAAATAACTTTCGAATGCTTTTCTAATTATTTACGTAATGTACTTGTATCAGGAAATACTGATACGAATCGTCCGCATCATAATCATATTTTACCTACTCTCATTAAAATGAAATTTCTATTTTATGAACTATCTACCCTACAAGGATACAATAGGTATTGTTTACTACTATTTCTATTTAATTATAAGCCAAAAATGTTTCACATACACAACAAATAACATACATTGATAAAATGCAAAGACTTATAATAATGTTATTGGGCACTAGTACCCAAAGTAAGATTGAACTTGTCTTATGGGTACCAGAATGCTCACTTAGGTTAAATATTACGCATCAAAGTATGTTCAAGTGTGTAGGTATTGGCATCTATACATATAAATAAAATTGAAGTTTCTGTTTGTAAAGTGAAATAAAAAAAATGTCCAACTACATATCGTTATATACACGATACCTATAACGAAAATGACCTTAATTTTTTTTGTCTGTCTGTCTGTTTGTTCCGGCTAATCTCTGAAATGGCTGGACCGATTTTGACGGAACCTTTATTGTCAGGTAGCTGATATAATAAGGAGTAACTTAGGCTACACTTAATTTAGAAAAAATATCCTATAATATTTAAAAAAAAAAATTTGTTAAATTCCTCGCGGATGAAGTCGCGGGTACAGCTAGTTTTAAATAAAATGTAGAGGTTGATTTCCAGTATCGGAGATCCATCCACCCGGTGTAACCTCAGCCAGTAGTATAATGGTGTATTTAATTAACATATTTGATCTACATCCACAAGTTTCTTAGTCTGTACACCACATTCACTATGAACAATGGATTTTGGTCCATCAATAGGTTCTTTTTTTTTTATTGCAAGGAATGGCGAGACGAGCAAGCCGTTCGCCTGATGGTAAGCGATACGACCGCTCATAAACAGTAGCAATATTCCACTGCGCTCGCCATCCTGAGACATAAGATGTTAAGTCTCAATATGTCCAGTAGTTACTCTGGCTACAATGTCCTTCAATCCGAAACACAACAGTGCATTTACGCAGTGTTGTTTCACGGGAGAAATAGACATTGCGGTGGTACCTACCCAGATGGCCTCTCACATATGAGAGACCTACCACCAGTATAGTAGGTTCTATCTAAATTTGTGGTAGAAATAACCCAAACATATTGTGTGTATATTTTAACAATGGAAATATTTTATAAGATTATATAATATTATTATAGTGTTCCATAGACCGATGATGACAAAATATTTGATTTAGAAATTTCTTTCACAACAGTTTTCCTCGGCTCTTGTAAGACAATGGCCGAGACCGATTGACCTATTGCGTCCGCTTTGCATATGTATTGGTTAAACATTTAAATACATTGTACATAAATAAGCCTTAGGTTAAACAATTACCCTATAAAATATCCGCTTTTATAATTTCACTTACGTCGTTTGACTGTCTGACCAAAAATTGTACTACTCGTATTTTACGCTGTAATTTTTGGGTTTTGAAGGCACGTATATTTATTTCAGAATTATTTTATATAAAGTTTCTATGGATAAGAATGCTGAATGCATTAATTGCCCGTCTTAAAAATATACTGAGGGCACTCAAAACTTTATCTGTACGGAGATCGAGCCCGAAAACTCTTGCGCAGAAATTCTACGACTCACTATCACTTCGGGAAATTGCTAAGTAAAAGCTCTCATATAACACAAAATAAACAAGGAATATTATATAAGTTATTTCTACATGGAATATACATCGGTCACAGTAGTATGACCACAAATTCAATACTGTTCTTTTTCTTATCTGTCACGGTAGTTTTCAGGTATCTGCAAAATAAATACACGGTCATTAATTTTCAATAAAAATATGCAAACACTACTGTCATCATGCAACTCTTTTATATATAAAACACACTAATTATTGTTTCGAAATCTACTTTAATGACTTCTTTTATGCTCTACGTGTGACCTGGAAGTAGACCGACCTCTTTAAGGCCATTTTTATTTTTTTTCAAGCTTTAGCGCTACTTATCCGCAATATTACAAAACACACTATTATATTCATAATGCACTTGCGCTTTTTTCGCCTCAAGTTTACATAATCCAAATGTGAAGGTTGGACGGCTTTCTTCGGTGGGGAGGCTGCAAGCACTGGTGCCTTTGCCTCAGTCGTGAGAGAAGCGCGCTCGCTCGCGCCTGTGGAGTGCTTGTTTTTTTTTAATTTACATTTTTTAAAGTGCCAGTGTTCGGATACAATGAGGCTATTATTTTGGGTGAGTTGATTTTTTGAAAATTAAAAAATATTTCTCGTTCCATTTTTAAATGGCAATCGACTTTCTAGTGAAAGTGGAATGATATTCATTGATCATCGGAAGAGGGCTTGTTTTTATCACTGTTCCGAACTTGGTTCGCGTACGCTTTAATGTTTTACACGCATGAAATACCATGAATGATTACCAAATAATTACCGCAGTGTCAACATAAAATATCAGTCTATTGAAATATTTTATTCGCTCTTTATTTATATTTTTAATTAAAAAATATGGCATAAAATTAAATTTGGTACACAAACATTTTAATACAATTATAATGTCCCAATCAAATGTTTATATCAATAAAATGTAATTGGTGAAATTTGAATGTGCATCGGAAATTCCGACTTTGACTTTCAACTTGTTATTATTATGCGAAGTATAAATTTTAATCGACGTATTCTATTCAATGTCGATCTATTGAAAACATTTCACTAATTAAGTTGTGCATTTATTGTCTTTCTAAATATTCTTACTTGTCATTTATATTTAGATTAAATTATACACATCGTACATACGCACATACATAGATAAATATACAGACTTCGACAGTCATGCCATATACATTCAACTGTAAGCTTTAATTAAGTTGTCACCATAAATTAATTTCAAAATTTAATAATATGTAATTAATGATCGTGTGATTCGGTAGGTAGAGATATTTATCATAATTTCCTAGAAGAGAGTTATTATGTAACTATTTTAATTGACTTATGTGACAAGGAAAGCAGCCGAGTTCTATATGATTTATTTATTTACTAATTAAAGATCATTTTACTGGCTAAAAGCCAAAAATATTTGTTATTTTTCTAAATTATTCTTAAACAATAGAAAAAAATCTTATAAATAACTGTTTTTTTTTATAAAAATGAAATGTCAATAAATTATGTAGTTTCAAAAATTAACGTGTCTTACCTGTTAATTATATGCCAAAGGAAATCTCATAATAAAAAAATCTGAATAACTTTTTTCCTTTCTTACAATTTTTCCATAATTTTTAAGAAATTAAAATTAACAATTATTACTTTGGGATTACTTTATAACTTCCCTCAATACCTAAAATAACCATTACAATAGTTTTAAACCCAAATTCAGCTAAAATATCCAGGTCACGTCATATCCAACGAAAGTGATTTCCAAAAATGAATCATCTGCAAAAAATTCCAAAACCAGACACGTTTTTTCTAAATTACACATTACTCAATACACGTACGTACATCCTCTCGAATATTACGTAAATGCGACTAAAAAAACAGCGCTTAAAAGTGGGTCAAAACGGCGGAACGAGATTCGGACGGAAGTCGGTGTAAAAGACATCAACGCGCTGCGTCTGTACTGCTCGCGAGTCGACTACGGAATTTCTCTTATTTGCTTTGATATATGGATGTGTTATACAACTAGTTAGTTATTGATACCTATTTATAGATGTGAAGAAGAACATTGATATTATGTATCGTTATTAAATTTTTTTTTTGGACAATAATTTACTTATATTCTCATTCAAGTAGAGTTCGTTGATATCATGTAGAGGCAATTTAATTATTTCTTATTATATTTAAATTCATATATTGCGATCTCTGTATAGAGATTCTTATGGTGGGCGAAGTCAATTCCTTTACTAATAAAGAGGGCTGCTATATTTTCCCTGTACTTAAACATACTTAACTATAAATATGATTTAGTATACAAATTTCTTATAATGTTGACTCCTACACCTGCCAGTTATTTTTGACACCCAAAAAAACACCTGATTAATTCAAATTATTATTCCGTTTATGTCAAAAATTAACATAAGCATTTAATATTACAAACATAAGAGAACAGAGAAAGGTCGTGAAAACAAGAAATTTCAAATAATTACAATTCACAACACGAAGTTTACGCAACGACGGACGAACATTTACGCGAACGTTTGCATGTAAAACTATATTAAATGTGTATTTTATTATTTCGTAATAAGTGCTCTTGGGTTATTCGTCTTTTTAATGTTCGAACTGAAATTACGCCGTAATTACTCGTAATGGGCTACTTTATTGTTTTGACATATGAATATTACGTTAAAATAACATGTACACATAAATTATGTCGTAATTTTTAGTAGTATTTTGTAAAATGTTTACACTTCTTAGTATTGCTTTTCATAAATTAATGATATAGACTTTTTTATCCCTGAGAGTTATCAAAGCAGACTTTATTGTCATATGGATGGAGTTAAGATGGACAAAAAAATACATAATGCCTTCAGTAATTCACATTTGACAGCCTCCGTGGCGTAGTTGGTTGAAAGGCTATGAAATGAGATGCCAAAGGTTCGATCCCCGCAACGAAACAAATATTTGTGTGAACAGGTTTTTGTTTCGGGTCTGGGTGTTGTTGAGACCGAAAAGTTTTTTTTTTTTTATTGCATTGAATGGCGAGACGAGCAAGCCGTTCGCCTGATGGTAAGCGATACGACCGCTCATAAACAGTAGCAACATTCCACTGCGCTCGCCATCCCGAGACATAAGATGTTAAGTCTCAATATGTCCAGTAGTTACTCTGGCTACAATGTCCCTCAATCCGAAACACAACAGTGCATTTACGCAGTGTTGTTTCACGGTAGAAGTCTCTCATAGTTCCTAATACCCGCGACACAAGACTCGATCTTACTGTTGGGTTAGGACCTATGCATGTGACTGTTGGGTGTATGTTTAAAAAAAGTAATCTCACCCAGCAAAGGAAATAAGACATATGTATGTATGTATGTATGTATGTATGTTTGTGTGTATTTATATTATGTAAATTAATATAATATAGCATGTACATCAATTATTATTATTATTGTTTATTCTCTCACTATTTGCACTACCCTATATTTCAATTTCTCAAAAATCCAGTCCATCCAAAGGTTGCCTGGAAGAGATCGCAGCTAGCGATAAGGCCGCCTATTGTAACCATGCCTTTAGTTTTTAAGTATTTTGTATGCGTCTTTCATTTTGGTGTACAATAAAGCATATATAAATAAATATAAATAAAATAAATAAGACACTATACATAATATTTCCCTTCGATTTCCTACAAGACAGTTTTACTACCTCAGACTAGTCAGTTAATGTATTTAAGTCTAGTTGCAGCATGATTTCAAAATTTATATTATTTGCAACACAGCTTAGTTATAAATTCAGAATAAATTATGATAGGCCTGCATTGCAGACCAAGTACACTTACCAATCACAAACACGGTTGAAGCCCAAAAGTATAATGTATTTAATATTGTTGCCACAGACTAATGTATGGGTTATCTTAATTTACTCTACGTTCTTCTTTATCCTTCTCCATCAGCCTATAAACGATATACGTCCCACTTTAGGGCATGGGCCTCCTCTACAATTGAGAATACGATTGAAATTGGTTAGGACATAGAGTCCACTAAGCTAATGCAGGTTGGCTGAATTTACATACCATAGAAATGCTTTGAAATCATGATATGCATGGTTTCCTCAAGATGTTTTCCTTCATAGTTACTCAAGATTATTTAGAACATTTTGGCCTTCAATAATTAAGGGATATTTGGAGATGTGTGGAATAAATAACTGAAATATAAATTACTAACATGACCGGCCCAGTTCCGCCCGGGTGCAGATATACTTTTTTGAAAATATTTTAAAGCCTATGTTCATCAGGGATAATGTAGGATTCTAATGGTGAAAGAATCTTTTAAATCGATCAAACAGTTTTAGAGCATATTCAATGCAAACATTGAAATCTTTCCTCTATAATATTTATTATTATTAAACTATATTAGCTTTGATGAATACTCACAAAGACTTTTTAAAGGTAGTTAACCTTATCCGAGTTTCCTACACAGGAATTCGTTTTTTAAACTCTATAAAAACCTTATCCAACAGTAAACATAAACAAAAACCTTTACCTGGCAGCAGGAAGTTTGTACAAAAACAGGTGCCATATGCCAGATGCCAGGTGCGTCGCCACAGCGGCTTGTATTACGTCTCACTTTCCGCGCCTCACCTTGTGTGACACATCATACCAGTGAGTCAATTATGCGTGGAATACTCGGTTATGTTATGAAAATTATTTATTTACTTACTGTAATGTTTGTAAGAAGGAAAATGCGTATTCAATATCTTTTTCTATACGTTTAATCCAGTTTTGGTATACCTCATCTAGAAAATAATTCACTAAAATCAAAAGAAATATTTTAGTTATAGTTCTTTTACTAAATTGTTACCAGTTTTTCTAATTGAATTACACTGTCAATTTACATTTAAATATAAAATGATGACATGCATGAGTTTATTTTATTTTCATTTGTTAGGATCTCCAACAAATAATACACATTTAACTTTGATATTTTACTATTGCATTTTTAACATTGTGCTATCTTAATTATACTCATATAATCAAAACAACCAATGGTACATAAAAATAGGAAGAAACGATGAAGAACCTTATTCCCAAACTGTTCAATAAAATTAAAATTAAAAATTCAGATAAGAACATGTATGAATACTGTAAGGGCGTTTGAGAAAATAAAAGTGATTACGTGACAGTAATGCTGAATAGTGGAGCTTTTTTAATTACAATACAAACAAAATTATCACAACAAATCCCATTTTATACCTGGTTGCTAAGTTAATTAGAAATATGATAATTTAATTAACTTCTTGAAACTTATATGTTCAACTAAAACATACTATCGACATTCATTATGAATTTAAAGCCTTTCTATTTATCATTATTACACAAGTTGGTAGTACAAACACAACTCTGTGTCCCTTTAACAATTTTAAAAGCCCAACACTAAAGTACATATCAAAACCGTTCAGAATACCAAATACTTTCACATGCGCAACATTTATTGCTAAGCCTTCAAAGGTTTTATTTAAATGTTAAGAAACTTCGTTATTCAGTGCGTGAGGCGTGAAAGCAGTGTGAAAATCAATTGTAAGGGCGGTCACGGCGTAAAAAGCGGCCTTGACTTTGGACAAATGAGCCGAGACTAAGCGTAATGGTATGCTTATCAGTACCGTGGTGTTTTGCCTCAAGCGTTCACTGACTCGGTAACATTGTCAACTCGATCGTTTGAACATAATGTATTGTTAGATGTGTCTTTTAAGCTGTGCCTTCTGAGTGCTTTGGTGCCAGTAGAAGATAACTATTGTGTCAAGTCCTAATTTATTATTAAGGTATAATCACCTTTCCTTTTGGACATAAAGTCTTTTGTAATTTTGGCCCAGTCTATAATATTTTATTTCTATGTAGAATTCTAATATTGCTTCACAATGGGTATTTTACTGTATTGTATCAGCTCATAAATGTCCCTCTGCAGGACACGAGCATCTACAATTGAGGGTACGACTGAGAGGAGTTAGGCCAAAAGTATAGGTATCTAAGCGTGTGTGACATTCCGAAAAAGTCTTATTCCATTTGTTTCCTCTTATTTTGCTATTGAATAGCATCGGTTAAGAAATGGTTCTGAAGATATCTGATTATATGTACCGAATACTATCATAATGACCTATATTGATGGACATACAGACAAATATATATATACCGAAATGTACACTGGGGATAAAGCTGAAACTCTTGCGCAAGAAACTAAAACATATCGGTGTTTCTGGAGCGTTTTGGTTAACCAAAGCGATACTATGGAGGCTAAGTACGCTATCAAAATAATCTTCAATACATCCACCTTTCACTAGCGACACAAATAGAAGCTGTTAACGCGAGCCGCGTGGAATGCATAATTTCAAATTTCCCTCGGGTTCCGTTAAGCTGTCACACTTAATGTCACCCGACAGTTTCTAGGAAATTCATTTCGCGAAAACTTTCTTCTATATAAAAGTTGGATGTAAAAGAAAATCTCACGCAGGTTCTCCGTTCCCTGAGTAAGTTATAATACTTGTCGGTATAAGGACCTACACGAAATTTTAATCGCATAATAATTAGATAGGGCTCCTACGAATCACCCCATTTCACCCTTCGGTATGTGGCATTCACCATCTGCCAGCGACTTTGCAGGCCTTTGTTAAATAGTAGACAACAGTATAGGCTGATGATGATGATGATAGTGATGATGTCTGATGACATTCGATACTCTGCCTGAACAGCATCTGCGCTTACCATCAGGCGCAGCGTTGCCAATATGCCAGGCCAGTATAGAAAAAAATGTGATGGTGAATATTGAGAAAAAACAGAAAAAATATGTATATGTATACATATGTTTATACAAATAGACATAACAAAACAATTATTGGGGTTGCATAACCGGCTTTTCAATTACATCAAGGCTGGCGAATAAACTTTCCTCATAAATAATCAATTTAATAATCTCGTTCTAACTATCCGTTATCCTTATAAAAATGTTTGTTTATGTAATACAGCGTACACTCAAGTTGTATAATGATCGAGCTTTTTCTAAGCACGAGTGATATACAGTGGGCACACTTGCTTACCTATAATGTAACTAAGCACAAAAATCAATGCAGTAAAAATTAAGAAATTTATTTTGTATTAAATATCTTTTGCTATAATATAAAGTAGAGTAAAATCAATATTTTTGGGATTGTAATTCATTAGAACATTGTAGTTTATGAATTTTTCGAATTGCGGACAATATGAGACTCTAAATTCTGATTTGTCAAGTGTAGCGACTGATTTGAACCTATTAAGGAATAAAATTCGCGAATTATGAGTGGTAATAGAAGCACCCATAGACGTTTGCAAGATTATGTAATAGATTTGTATACATATTGGAACTTGCACCTTTCTATTTTTTTCTCACATTAGTAAGTAGGTTGTATCAACAAATAATCAAATATCTTAATACCAAAATTATGCCATTTTTCTACTTGTATTTTTGCTACCTTGTGTGAACCTTCACCATTTTCGTGTATGATGATTGACCATCATCATATACACACATGACTTCGAAAAGCCAGAATTATAAAATATTATATTTGTTTGACACGGGTCACTACTCTTCAAAGCATGAATGGACACTAGACAAGTGACAACATGAGACATTCGGGTAAAAACCGTCACTTCAGTTATCCGACCTTTAAGTGCTCTTTTGTCAATCAAATGTCGGAACAATTGTTGTTAACAATTTGTCACACTTAACGCGCTCTTACGACGTCATACCATAAATAAATAAATACAACCAACAGTCACATAGTCCTGACCCCACACTAAGATCTATTCTTGTGTCGTGGGTATCAAGAACTACGAGAGACTTTTCGGTCCCACAAACCCAGACCCGGAACAAATACCTTTGGTTCACACAAGTATTTGTTTCGGTGCGGGTATCGAACCCGCGGCCTCTGTTTTCACAGTCGGCTTATAATCGAATGAAGTTCGTATCGTTTTTATGGAGTAACCCGCCTGCAAATTTAACTAGGTTGACTGTCCATCATAACAGAATCTTATTCAATCGTAATTGCCCTATCACTTCACAAATGACAATAAAGTTAATGGCATCAGCTACCGTTGACAAAAATAACTACCGACTCAATACATTTGTTCCATTCGACCTTCAGAGAAAGTTCATCTTTGTATTAGACAAATTTTTTAACACATACGTAATCGCGAATTGTTCAAACATGACCACGGAGAATTTCACACGATTCCAACACTTATGCCAGCAGACATAAGAGCGAATGTCACGAAAAATTTTACTTTTAATATGTAAAGGTGTGTGTAATATTTTATGTAAATAGGCAATTCACTTTCGTTCGAGGAGATTTTTATGTGGTTATGGAAATTTTGTTATGAAATTTACTTGTGTAGCTATTATGTTAACATATTTCGCTAGGAAAGCTTATTTATGTTTGCATAAATTATGCGCTACGTTAGAAATTGATATTTTAAGGTTAATGACATTTTTATTATACAACTAAACATCGTGAAGTATTATAAAATAATTAAGGGAAAACAATTTCTTTTTTTTTTTCTCTTTTATTTTTTGTACCATTGTATAACCTCTATATACGAGCCTCGGTGGCGCAGTTGGTTGGACACCAGCTGTAAAACCTAAGACTACGGGTTCGACCCCACACCAAGACAAATATTTCCGTGACCCACTGGTATTTATTTCGAGTCTGGGTGTTCGTGAGACCGAAAAGACTCTCGTAGTTTCTGATTCCTACGCCACAAGACTCGATCTTAGTGTGGAATCAGGACTATATATGTATGTTATTATGATGTCCCAAAACCGATTTCGGCCTAAGTCTATGATGCTGGAATATTCCAGTATGTAGGTGCATTCTCAGGGTTTTCCTTAACCCTCGAATTAAGCGATAATTACTTTCGAGTACACAGGAAACTTTGGAAAGGCAGTGAACACTCGTACTCAACTAAATTGTTGCGCACTTCAATATAAATTTAATCTATACTATTATTATAAACGTTTACTTCGTTTATAATATGGCCTGACCCCTGAATCGTACACTCGATTGTAAAGTAGGCTTGTGCCCTGCAGTGGCACGTGTATAATATGGGTTGACAGAACATTGTTTATACTTTGCATTATAGTGATTAATTTACGAAATTATTACCTTTAAAAAAAACAAATAACAATAGGTTATATTTTATTTCATTATTATGTATGACTAATTGGATTTCAACGTAGAATTTAGAATGGATATTTAGAATGGATATGTGAGTCAAAAAATTATAAAATTGTTACGGGATTAACCGGGCCGGACCGCTGATACACAAAAACCTACAATAGAAAATATATCCGAATACGTCTTTGGTTTTAATGGCACGTGTATTACAAAATATATCCGATTAAACACGTAGTTTTAATGACCCGTAAACTCGAAATATCTAAGCCGGCAATAAAAATCCCAAGGTTACTTAACAAGATAACTCCAGAGGTTATGGAGAGGGGAAAGCAATAAACTGTACAGCTTTAACTTCTTAAGTTAACCGGACACATTCCAGAAAGATCTCGTGATAAATGAGATGATATTTAACCAGATTTAACTTTGATTACGTCAAAGCCTTATTATAAAATACATCGGGAATTAAAACGAAAGGTTCTAAAAATAAATTTTATATAATAGGATTACAACATATGGAGATATTTCCTCATTTTTGGAAATCGTTATCCGTCTTGAGTACAAGCCCTCCTCAGTCGACATCTTAATACTTAGAATAATTACGAGCATAGAAAAATGAATTGTTAAATTACCATGTCCAAATTGTTAGGAAACATCTTATTACCACCTTTGTTACACTAATAAAGTGAAGTTCCGACCCTTATCGGGTCTGTGTTTTATCTATCACATACTATAAAATACTTTTCGATCTCATATTACACTTTAGATTTTAAAAATATTTACCGCTCTCAGTGCGGCGATCATGTCTTTAGGTAATCATTTGAAAGCTGATGTTCAGTTCATTGTTTCTCGGAAGATTGGCAGCTTGTTATTCATTCATCTTTATCACAAGCTGGTGCAGGTATTCCTAAGTCATTACAATGATATCCAATGTTCACAGACTGCCTTCGTGGGGCAGTTATCTTAGAAATGTATCGGGTTCGAATTCCGGGTCGGACAAAATATTGATGTCAAACTGGAGTCAGGATTTTTTGTCCGAAATTGCGATAGGCGCGCCCTCTAGAACATCTACGCTGAAACGTAAGTATCCTGGCACCACCTCTGTCTACCTCTTCTGGGAAAAAGGCGAGAGTTTATGTACATATGGATATATAAACACTTCACTATTACGCTACTGTCTGTACAAGCACTCAATATACTGGGTATCTCAAGACTGCTACCGAAAACGAAGCCGGGTGGTAGTTTTAGTGGCTACAAACACAATGCAATTAAAAATTTCGCATAGAAACGCGACAATTATTTTTTATGATTTTTTAAATATCGTCATTTTTGGGTGGTAAATCCATAGTTTTTGCTAAAATAATAATTTAAACTCTTTTATACCTTAGAGTATTTATAAATAAAAAGGCATACACTATTATTTTAGGAAAAAATGTATTTACCACCCAAATATGGCCATAGGAAAAATATATAACATAAAAAATTGTCGCTTTTTTTTGCAACTTTTTCTGTTGCATTGTGTCTGAAGTCGCTTAAACTACCACCCGGCTTCGTTTTCGGTAGCAGTCTTGAGATACCCTGTATAATAACCAATAAAGCATAACATCCGACAATTTATCAACTAATCGAGTGAAAATCGATCGAGTTATTTTCACCTGTTAACCCATTTAACTGTAATAACTACTATTGCATCCTGTGTTTTAAACGTTCGACATTTTCTCGCGAGTGAAACGGTATGTGATAAGGGTCGGCTAGTTAGCATGGTAATTGATTAATTTATGCTATTTAACTAAGTATTGGTTGCATATCCGTCGGAGCAACATAGAAGCCCACAGTAGTAAATGGAAGGAAGTGTATTAGAAATAACGTGGTGTTGGTTAAAGAGTGGGACTCATGTCTTTTTCCCAGAAGAGGTAGGCAGAGATGCCAGGACACCCGCATTTCGTCTTGTATGTTCCGTCACACTATGTTATAGTGGGCGAGCCTACCGCAAAATCGGGCACAAATTTTTGACTCCAGACTATATGTTTTTTGTTTATTGCAATGAATATCGAGACGAGCATGCCGTTTGCCTGGTAGTAAACGAAACGACTGCTTTCAAACAGTAGCAAACAACACCTTGTATTACAAAGCAATACTTCGCATGCCACTGCGCTCACCATCCTGAGACATAAGATGTTAAGTCTCAATATGTCCAGTAGATACTGGCTATAGTTTCCTTCAATACAAAACACAACAGTTTACACTACTGTTTGTCAGGAGAAATAGACATTGCGGTGGCTACCCAGGCCTCTCACATATGAGAGACCTACCACCAAAGATATGTATATCCCACCAGCTTTATTTTTACATCTAACTGTAGGATTCCTATTAAGGCTCGAGTCGGAAGCGGTCGGAGCACCGAATCGGCGTCGTTACGATGCGTCGCGCAACTTTCTACACATTCCGGTGTGACCAGTCTGTACCACCGCGTCATATGCTTACGCTAAGCGTCCATTAAGCTAGTGAGTGTACAAGCCCTAAATAAATTCGTTATTGCAATGTAAAATTATTATTCATCGCATAGGTCCGGCAAATCAACAAACGGTAAAAACTTATCTGGTAATAATTAAGTTTATGTTACTTCTAGAATGGAACATGTTGTGACGCCTGCAGGTAGTGCATTTAACATGCTACCAAATAGTAAGTGTATTAGATATAAGAAACAATGTAATTGCCATTGGATGTCCTTAAATAAATAAAATAAAATAAAAATAAAACATGAAAGTGAACTGTCGCTCTGCGTCTCGCGTCGTCCCAAATGTCAAATTTTGTATGAATTAAATCATTATATAGTCAACTTAGTGATTGAATTAATTGTTTGGTAGCCACCAGACACAATGTAAAAAACTTGTTATAGGAATTCATACAGATAATATGTTTCTTAACATCACCCAGTGACATCCGGTTTTGAGCAATCAAAATTATGTCTACGGCTGAAAATATTTGTTCGCAACCAGTCAGTACTATAATTCTGTCTATAAACCGACACTAACAAAAAAAAAGTGGGGAGTGTACGAAGGGACCTAACAAAACATACCCGCCGAGCGTTCATATCGCCCGGTGCAGTGGACGCTTAGCTTTATTTGAAGAAAACTTTATCCTATAGTTACGTAAAATTATAATTATTAATTTATGTAATAATTTCGCAATAATTTACTGACGTAGGAATTTTGATTAATCTATTTCGAAAGGATTATTGATTAATTTATTTTGGTAACTTGTTTGTTTGTTTACTAATAATAATAATAAAATCCGAACAAACGTTAATACTTATTATAAATAATTTCAAAACTTCATCTACCAAGCAAGCCGAATATCGGGGTGAGAGCTGAAAACTACTAGGAACTTTTCGAAACGATTTTTCCTTTCCGAAATGTTTCAATGCGTGATCGAAACCGAGGCCTTAAGTTTAACGGCTGATTTCAAAGCTATAAAATATAAATACAACCAACAGTCACATACATAGTCCTGACTCTACACTGAGATCAAGTCTTGTATCGTGGATATCAGGAACTACGAGATACTTTTCGGATTCACAATCACCGATACCCGAAACAGATACCTGTAGATCATACAAATATTTGTCTCGAAGCGGAGATCGATTCCATGGCCTGTCGTTTCACAGCCGGCACCTGAGTGGGCCACGGAGGCTGTCAAATACTTAGTTTACATATACTTGTAATATAATCGCTGTTCTATTTACTATGATATATACAATTTATAAGTATTTATCAAGGAAGTATATATATATACTTATACGTTTATATAAATATCGCCACGCTACAAGTTTCCCATAAAGCACATGTACGTCATTAGAAAGCCCTTACGATCCTTCGGACGCGGCAAGTTTTTGTTCGTGTTACTACATACTATCAATACTTTGCTAACCGTAAATAATCTCTACCCTTTAGCTTAGTTTTAATTCTACTGAAATGGGTAGTTTATTTAATATCGCAGCATTAGAATTTAGAATTATAGTGACCAAACTAAATAACCCAATTTTTCGGAAAACGTTAATTACAGATTTTTAACATAAGAAATTTTGTACTTATGGAAGATACATCTAGAAGACCGAAGTACATATTTCTGCCTTTCATGCGTCAATGGCTGCTTCTTTAATAACGGGTCGATAAGTCATTTTGAGCCAATATATCGTTAAAAGCCAAGTCTTTTTTTTTCGGATCAGGCCACTTCAATGCTAGAAGTGCGATATGTAAGAAAACCAAATATTCCGGAATCGAACTTACAATCTACCACAGATAGCCAACATCTTATCTGCTAGCCGATCGTCACGTCTCATATTGAATCAAAAGACTAAACTATTATGTTCTACCGCGAAAGCGAGTGTTATACACGACTCTCAAACAATACACAGATGCAATGACAATGAATATTATACTTATCGTTACGTGGTTCATCTTCTTCTTCTTCTTCTTCAGCCTATATATCCACCCAATGCTGAGTGTAGGCCTCTTGCAATGCACACCAGGATGGTCTGTCCAGGGCAATCCTCATCAAGTTTCTTCCCGCCACGTGAACCAGGTCGTCGCTCCACCTCGTCAAAGGTCTGCCCCTGTTTCTATAACCGGTTCTTGGTCTAACGTGGTTCATACGAAATAATAACTGCATACAGACGTAACATATTCATATTCTTAAACTTCTATAGTCTAAAGTTCTTTATTTGTAAAGAAGGTTGCGGGAACTCGCTGGATGTAGGACTTTTTTTAATAAATAAATAAATACACCCAACAGTCACATAGATAGTCCTGGTCCCACACTAAGATCAGGTCTTGTGTGATCAGGAACTTCGAGAGCCTTTTAAGTCTTACATACACCCAGATCCGAAACTAATTCCTATGGTTTGTCGGTAATTTCAATTTATTCAGGGATCGTAGGTACTCATAAATGAAAGCTATAAATTGAAGTACATCATACATCTGTGCTAGAAAATTATGGAGAGAGGATTACCGTGAGACATCTACTAGCAATTATTGGTAATTTACTTGATTACAAAAACTAAGATCGTCTGTTTCCAAAACTGGTAATATTCCGAAGAAGTTTTTCAGTTTATAAAAGTAAATATGTACTGGTATTTAATGCAACAGGTCGAGAATTTCAATTATGCATTCTCCCAATATGGCACCGCGATGAAATCATCGATACTTCGAAAATATTTGCGCTTCTCTATCCGTAGAAGGGTATATCGGTCAACGACTGAATAAACAAGGATCGAATTAATTTAATTCCTATTTAGATGCATCACCCAGCCGTGAATAATGATAGTCACGAGCCTTAATTATCGAGGTTAGTAGCAGTTTGCGATTCATTCGAGTATCATCATTAACCCGGAATATAAATTTAACTGAGTCTTTAAGTGTAGTATAAATATTCAGTCTACCTAGTATTATTATGATCATCGATTTAGGGTCTACCTAGTAACAATTTCGCCGTTTAGCCCAGACTTTTGCATCCTCGATTGTAAGACTATTTAACTCTGATATCATGCTCTTAGTAATTCAGCACTTTTCTTAACATATTTATACTAACAATTATATGATCCATATTAATTCCTAGATCGTTCCTGAATCTTTCTCCCTTACTATTTATTTCATTTTTGATCGAAATTGAAATATGGTGTCTTCAATCAATCATCAAAATTGGAAGAAATAGGATCTCAATAAAATCAACGAATTGTCAGTCGTCCAAACCCATCTCATAAATAATAGTTTTCCGTCCACCAATTAATCAGCTCTTTTCCCCATCAATTAGCCCAGATAACCGAAAAAAAACTAAAACAGAGCCGTACCGGATCAAGTTCAGTGGCACGACACTTTCACCGAGTACAATGGCGTCTGTCAAGTCATTTGGTAATGAAGCGTCACGCATTCGGAACGCAAACATCCGTTTGGCTATACGATTTTTTGTGGTGGGATATAAACCAACCACCTGATGGCGGAGACCTGATGGTAAGGGACGTGTAGATAGAGTATCTGATGTGATATGGACATATTTTTAGTCGTCTGTGATAGCCATCACTTGCAGCTCGACATAATTATGACAGCCTTAGTAAATGTATTCAGATATACATAAGATGAACCCAAAACGCGACGTGGAATCCAGATTTTATTGGTAAAATCTGAGACACCTACTGGTCTCTCTTATGTGAGAGGCTGTTTAACTAGGTACTATTGCAATGTCAATTTCTCTCGCAAAACAGCAGTGTAAACGCACTGTTGTATTCCAGTTTGAAGGAGATTGTATCCAGAGTAATCACTGAACATATTTCGATGTAATACTTATGTCTCAGGATGACGAGCGCAGCGGAATACCATACATTGCTTTGTAATTAATGGTGCTGTTTAGCTGTGTTACTGTCCATGAGCGGTCGTATCGCTTACCATCATCACACAGCATGCTTATCTCGCTATACGTCGCAAAAAAAGACAAAATATCCACAGCAACACTTTTATATGAAAGCTATACAGGTCCTTATTCACAGTGTGTAGTAATTATTCTTCAGACTACAAACCTATTCAACTAACACAAATTCCTCCAGTTTCACTCAAAGAACATGGCATTATGGAAAGGTTATAAGGAAGTAAAATTTACGACGTCACATAAACAACGGTTCCAACAGTTCGTGACTCGATAACATCACAATATAGAAGTTTAATTAATAATAATCAAAAGTTAAATCCAGATGTTTATCTCAAAGAAGTGAGCGTTAATGAAAGTGCTAAACGCACAAAAACAGTTCCATCAAACAATGGAATTCCCGAGGTTATTTGTATCACTTTACGTAATTTCTTCTCAACGCATTGTTTAATAATTAAGGTTTTGAATTTCACTGTTGCATCATATTTTAAGTTTAAATTATAAAAGCTTTAAAAATCTTCACTACGTATATATCTAAGGATATTATTTTATTTGCCGTGTTACTGACTGTCTACATGATAGGCGTATTCTTAGAACTTGTCTGTAATGTTTATTTTTTAATAATGAACATATACCTAGGTATAAACTTATGGACTATGTAGTGGAAACTTATATTCTAGTAAGAGGACAGCAATAACGAAAACATATTGTTCCATTACTAACCAAAAGTCTTGGAGAACGTCCTCCTTCATAAAATATTATGCCTTATATACAAAATATGTCTTTTGTAAAAAAGGATGGGAAGAGGAAAGAGCAAAGGGTATTGGGCATACGATAATCTTAGTCAGCGAACGAAACGCGACAAAACTGTCGCTTTACATCGATTTCCTAACTGTATGGAGTTGTATTTAATTACTTATAATCAACGTTAAAAGTTGGAGCCATACCGCTACCAGTTCCCACGGTTACCATGACAACCGCGTCTCATAATTGGCGCCTAGCGTGACAGGCGTGACCAACCAGTCGTGATTACATACGGAAGACTATCACGCCACGTCAAGCTGAATGTGGGTTTAGACGGGTCGACGACCGTTACACATCTAAGAGATAAATTTCAAATTGAAAATAAATTGGGGCAGTTAAGAGTTTATTTATTTATACGTAATTCAGCATTATTTACAAACATACATTTTAATCAAAGACTACTTTCTCATAGAGTGAACGATTTTTTTCTTGGAAGTTGGAAGGCTACAAATGTTGCGATGAAGATCCCAAATTCAAGGCCAAGGTACCACTGATTTTTTTAAACATAATGCGTGTAAGCGTAATTCATTATCTCTGCCTTTGACGGCTTAGGAAGACATCGCTAAGAAACCGCCGCATATGACATTCTCAACATTTTTAAGTTAGGATTAAGTGCCGGCTACTTCTTTTGTGATCATTATCATCAGTTACATGACGTTAAGTAGTGAACACAGCTCCCTAGGATTTCCACAGCAATGTCGAAAGTGCATAATTATTCATAGACTACTTAATTACTTGTGTGATGTGAAATTATGCAATAATCTTTAGTTATAATGAGTGTGTAGAATAATTAAAATGTGTGGATTATAAAAACGTTACGTATTACGATAGTTATTGTTTAGATATGTAAATTAAAGTTTGTTGCGTGGTCTAAATAGGGGAGATCTTCTACATAGATTTTTTCCGAAAGATATACAAGCGTAAATCCTTTATAAATGTAAAAAGAATCGCACGGGCTTTAATAAGTCCAACCTCACATTAAGATACAAATCTTAACTCATCACAAAACCCAGACCCGATACAAATTTTATACATCACACTTCTATTCTTTTCATACCTGGCTTCTTTATCAACTGATCCACGGTGACTCTTAAAAATATTATCATTTTATTTTCAATCAGAGAGGCGTGAGACAGGGAGATGTCATATCTCCGAAACTGTTCACTGCCGCGCTGGAAAATGCCTTCAAGCTCTTGCAGTGGAAAGGATTCGGCATCAACATCAACGGCGAGTATATTACTCACCTTCGATTTGCCGACGATATTGTAGTCTTGGCAGAATCGCTGGAAGACCTTAGCACTATGCTCGAAGACCTTAATCGAGTTTCCCAACAGGTGGGTCTTTAAATGAACATGGATAAAACGAAGATCATGTCGAATATCCATGTTGTGCCCACCCCCATTGGAGTTGGGGGCTCGACTCTCGAAGTTGTAGACGAATATGTCTATTTAGGACAAGTGGTCCGGTTAGGCAGGTCCAACTTCGAGAGAGAGGTCAATCGGCGAATCCAACTCGGTTGGGCAGCGTTCGGGAAACTTCGCGACGTCTTCTCGTCCAAAATACCTCAGTGCCTAAAATCGAAAGTCTTCGATAGTTGTGTGTTACCAGTGATGACATACGGCACCGAGACGTGGCCTCTCACTGTGGGCCTCATTAAAAGGCTCAAAGTCACTCAACGAGCCATGGAGCGGGCTATGCTCGGTGTTTCCCTACGAGATCGAATCAGAAATGAGGAGATCCGTAGGAGAACCAAGGTTACCGACATAGCCCATAGGATTGGCAAGTTGAAGTGGCAGTGGGCCGGGCACATAGCTCGTAGAACCGATGGCCGTTGGGGCCGAAAGGTTCTCGAGTGGAGGCCACGTACAGGCAAGCGAAGTGTCGGACGCCCGCCTACAAGGTGGACGGACGATCTGACTAAGGTCGCAGGAAGTCGCTGGATGCAGGCCGCTTC
Organism: Hyles euphorbiae; assembly: GCA_023078785.2. NCBI lineage: Eukaryota > Metazoa > Arthropoda > Insecta > Lepidoptera > Sphingidae > Hyles > Hyles euphorbiae. Next base: position 14,033,299 of record CM041047.1, read on the forward strand.
CAACAGGTCATTGTGGAGATCATTGGGGGAGGCCTATGTTCGGCAGTGGACTTCCTGTGGCTGATATGATGATGATTTTCATTAAATATTTGAGTTAAGTTTATCAAGTACATTTTACCAAATGGTGCCCCGTATATTTCGAAACTCAAAATTTAAAAATCGTATGTGTAATGTTGCCAGAGTAAAAAAATAATTACTAAAATCTTCGAATCATAAAAATTGTCTTGCATCAGAGGGTCAGGTGGAATTGAAAAATCTTTTTTTGATGTTTGATTGGCATCTTGACGGGTTAATTGTTGTGTGACCGATGGTGTAACAGCTAGTGCAACTGTGATAATGATTGTAATGGTAGATAGATCAACGGGGGGCATGTTTGTAGTGTATCTAATTTTGTATTTAAATATTTTTTACGAATAGGTGTATTCTTGTGAAAATTAGTTACATTAATTATACTTAACGCCTCTAAATCAGAATATTTTAAGTATAGTTCAGATATGTACAAAGTTTTATGCAAGCCGTCAAGATAAAATTGAAAACCATAAAGGAAATGATGCAAAAAAAAAATTCGTTAGTAAATTGCTTCTATAGTCAAAATACTCTTGGAATACAGGTACAATAACAATTGGGAAATATTTGTGAATCACATCTACATGTATTTTAGGAGCACTACATATTACATTATTCCTCCATTGTCATCTAAACACGTATTTGCATAATTCTATTTTGCGCTTGTCGCATCGCAATCGATGATTCTGCAAAAACTGTATTTGTAAATACGAGAGAAATGAACCTATTTAGCATATTAAATTTATCATGTGACTTTGAGCCTTAAGCACCGGGTATAAAGACTATACAGGGATAAAATGAAAGTAGATGCGGTAACATGTATTATCAGGTCGTCTTCTCACGGTGTGATGAAGTGTTAAATGCGCCATTTTTTAGCGTTCTAATTTGAATGCATGGAAAATAAAATGTATGAGAAAATATTGTTGAAGTTCATCGCTTTCATTTTCACATGCGAATTTCAGGGCTATACTGGTAGGCTCGAACTTGAGATTCAAATATTGACATCAATATATGGACAGGGAGGAAAGGGCGTAAAGTGTTCCAAAATAAGTGGTACGTGCGCTCCAATACATCTATAGTGGAGAGTTACTAAAATTAGTCATCGCTCGCAAATTACTTTGGAAATGCTTGCTTATACGAGTATTATGACTGAAATTTTAATAAAAATGAAGATTGTATTTTTATTACCGTTTGGGCGAAATATAAATTAAGTTAATTTTATATTTATTTAAGCACGATTTTCACAGTCATCTTTTTGAAACTCCAAATGTACTGAAGGTGTATCCTTAGGTATTTCATCAATGGATTCAAATATGAAGTTTACAAAGTTGTATAGAAAACGAAGACGTAATTTTGCACCACTCTCTGCCTCACTACATGTGAAACTTTTACATTACGTTTTAAAAACCTCACCATTAAGGTAAACAGTTACCTTATGAAGCTATTATAAAAGTGAATAGGAAATGTTAGACATTCTCCCACCTTTCCGGAAACGGAAACAACGTCCGCGGACATTGTCATACAGTCAGACAATCACTGTGTATAACCTCTAGACCGATTATGACATCATGAGTACCTAATAAGTGTTTTAAAGACTCGCTTAATGCCTTTTGAAGCAGAGAGATCTAGTGCAAACAGAAGTAATGAAGGAAAATGAAAAACCTGTGTTGCCAAATGTGAAATATTTTCTTTAAGTAAACAAACGCATAGTTATGTTAATTAGATCTAATGATCCTATTAAAAGGTCAAATAAATTGTTTAGGTGCTTTTAATTTCAATAACTTGATTGACACAACGCTGGAATATCCAAATCCATTCTTCTAGATAAAATCAAATCTGATCAAATCAAAGCTGGGTAAAAAAGAGTACCAGTTATACATATGTGATATTTTATATTTTTCTTAACCATTCCCAGTCAATCATAACGCGAAGATTATAGCTCATCCTAGCTTCCACATCTGTAATTGAAAACCGCCGTGGCGCAGTTGATTAAACAAGAGGCCGCGTATTCGAACCTCACACAAAGAGAAATGGTTGTGCGTCCTACAAATATCGTAACGCAGTTGGTTAGATACCGGCTCTGAAACGAGAGGCCGCGAGTTCGATCCCCGCACCGAACCCGTTTGTGTAAAGCACAAATATTCAGTCTGGTTGAAAAGTCTCTCGTAGTTCCTGATACCCACGAAACAAGACTCGATCTTCGTGTGGGGTCAGAATTATGTATGTGACTGTTGGGTGTATTTATTAAGTTAGCTGTGGTTTATCTATACCTTCCGATACATTCCTAACTACGTCACGATCCTAAGCAGTACATGTTCGAGTTAAATCCAATTTCGGTACAAACAAGACCATACTAAGCGAGGTGTTCCCATCGCACCGTTTCCCACGCTCGGACGCTACTGGCCTATTACTTGTTGACTTAATAGTGTAGGGTGACCAGTCTATAATTAGATAATTGACTGCAGAGAATAAACACCGATATTTGCCGTGCAATTATCACAACCTAGCTTTTGCCCGCAACTTGTTTAACTGAATTTACAGTAATCGTAAAAATCGATATGTAATAGGTATTATTTTTTATTTCCACTTTAGGAACAGACATTTCAATTTTATTTATATGTATAGATATGGTTTTTTCGTACAAAACCTGGGTAGCAATGTGCCAGTAAATAACGGTTGTATTGGAACCAGAATCCAAACGGATTATATATCTTTCATTATTAGCCATGTTCCAGATAGATGATTTGTTCTGATCCATGATCCTAGCCATGTCCTATATGAACTATTTAAAGCCAATCGCTATAAAAATAATTCAGAAGAAGCACAGCTGTATTATATTATATAAAAAGTGCGTGGTGGCCTGTTGGTAAACGGACTAGACGCGGCTGCCAACATGTTCACGGTGGTCGCGGGTTCAAATCCCAGGGCACACCTCTGACTTTTCGGAGTCATGTGTGTATTAACAGTCAATCACCACGCACTAAAACGGTGAAGGAAAACATCGTGAGGAAACCTGCATACCATAGCGATTCATAAGAATTTCTATGGTATGTAAGTCCGCCAACCCGCACTAGGCCAGCGTGGTGGACTATATGGCCTAACCACTCTCAATCGTACTTTCGATTGTAGAGTAGGCCCGTGCCCTGCAGTGGGACGTATATGGGCTGATACAATACAATACAATACAGCTGTATTATAAGTTACCTTGACTGCAATATGTCGAGCAAGGGCCACCTGCTCAAAAATATTTGTTATGTTTCACTAAAAGTGCTTACCTTTAGTGTGACAGCCAATGTTCAAAATCCCACACAACTAACCCAGCTACAAACTCAATAAATTGTAAATTACCTCCCGTGAGTTGTTAGAATGCCGCTCTAAAAAGTAGGGATGTGAATACCACGACATGATTAATGTATACAGCGTAACCAAGTGATGGTAAGCGTAAAGCAACATTAGCATCTGTTACTAAGTCATTCAACCGGGAACCGCTCACCTCTGAAGCTTGCAAAACCTTATTAAAATTATATAATAACGAGATTATTTATACAGGATTATTAGAAGGCGGATATTTGACCGGGTAAAGCGCTAGAGGATTACTCTATAAAAACAATACGAATGTTTGGATGTTTAACCGGAGTATATAAGATTTCCACTTCTAAAAATCTATACTATTATACTTCTATCTTTATTATACTTATCATTTTCTCCGAACTTAGTCTATGTTTGCGACGTACGATAGAGAAATCCAACATTTTGTGGAGTTTCTAGGCGTATTAGTGAAGTTTTACGTACGGCGACAGAACATTCGAAGTTGGTATCGTTTTTATAAAGTAACGCTTCCGGATGCAAGCCTAATTCAAACAAATAATTGTGGAAAGGAGCGACCTGGGTTAAATAGATTTTCTGTAGCTGAAGAGACAGAAAGATATCTTCAGGAGGTGACCTCAATCTAAAATCTAAACACGTATTCAATAACTCATCCGCCGGAACAAATGCAGGATATTAAAACAGAATTCAAACGAAAATTATTCTTTGAAGTCACCGTAAATTTCATTACGATATAAAAGGAGCGTTAATAATGTTTACGCTCTTTTTACATCGTACCTAATTTTTCTTTTGAAATGGGTGATCATATAAATTCTGGTACAGAAAAATTACTGAACACTAATGATGCCTAAATGTGTTGCTATCCAAATAAAGTATTAACTAACGAGAGGCCTATTATCTCTCGCCAATGCCTTGTCGACTTTAGGCCTTATTATTGAACAGTTTCAAACCAATTTAAATCATATATCGTTCGAAGGGGACAAAATATTCCATAACCAAAATAACTTTTAAAACTGTCTGTAATTGCGCGAATCAACGTAACATTTAACAGTGATGGGGCATTAACATTTTAACACAAACACGTAATGCGCAATAATTGACCTGATTGACTTAAGATCCACAGTGATTCAGCACACTACGCAAAGTGTTATGCTGTGTGTCTACCAAGTCTATTAAAAGAGTGACTCACCACTCAGCTGTTGGGAAATGATCAGGTCTATTGACACCACAATACGTGAGGTATTATTAATTAAAATTCTATTGATAATCTCTGAGCATTGAAACGATTGGGGAGTGAAAAGATGTTGATAATTAGCCCAATTATTCATATTGACCTTTGTATTCAACTTGTTTTTTTTTCTGATGACACTTTTTAGGGATTCCTATGTTCTTGCATCAACAATATTGTTAAATACCTAAGTAATTATGTTGCAAAAGTGCTGAAAATGTTGTAACGATATGAAATAAATAGAATAGACTTTTCCCTAATGGTCATTTAGCATTATATGAATAAATATAGCACGTCTGCCAATCGCAATCTTCGCTGTAATTATAATTTTATGTGTTTCGTAAGTGTAGTATTTTATATTCAATTTAAAACTCTGTAGACGAATGTTGGTAAAGTTTTCGTAATGTGAAAGGAAGATTCTTTTGAAATTCGGTAGATTTGATCTTGCGAGATGCATTAGCGACTGTATGATATTAAATTCTGTACTTATGTTATAAATCGGAGTTTGATGTCTGTGTGGGGTAGGCTGGCCACCTATCACATCGTGGGACGGAACATACAAGGCGAAATGTGGGTGCCCTGGCACCTCTGCCTACCCCTTCTGGAAAAAAGGCGTGAGTTTATGTATGTATGTACGTATGTATTTGTTCAGACTTCTCAATGTCGTGGGCTCTTTTGGATATCCGAATAAAAATCTATCCGAATTATTTGCAACTTTTGTAAGGATAGCATTCCATTCGAAAGGTCGGCGATATTCAAAATGCAAGGCCTATATCTCAACATTTTTGGCAACAGTTACCACTTCACCCCACTTTGGAGCCATATAAAATAAATGGCACTTTTTTACTGCTTGCAACACTAGCTTGTGTTGCGAGATGCACATGCAATTGTAGCACATTAACATAACTATAGTATGAAATGTATGTTGTGCTATGTGCAAATATTAGGTGTGAATTTTAGAATAAACATACGGATTGCGTACCCATTGTAAAGTCCTATATCGCAACGCCATGGTAAAAAACCTGTCATCAGTTTCCTTGTATTCATTAAATGTCTGTTGAAAAAGTATAAATAAAAACAAAGAAAAATCTTTTCGAGAACTCGTTTTTCTGCCTTAGTAGGTAAGACGTATGCAAAACCATACTCTCTCTCACTCTCTCTCTTAAGTCAAGAATCTCCACATCAACCTGTTAAAAGCGGCCATACTGTTAGATGCTTATTATGATAATAGCCCAAAATATGGTAGATCAGATATATATCCAAAAGAAAAGAAGTCAGATTTTACGCCCGCTATCGAACTAGAATCCACGCTAGACAACATTTGTAACGCTCTACTTAATCTAAAAAGATAGATAAAATAAATCAAGCGACTAAATTCCCACGACTGAAACTCAAATTGATCAGCTGGTTATCATAAAAAAAGACCCAATAATTTTAAAAATCCATCTCGTTCACAAAGATCGGAACAATCAAAACTATCCGACATGCCGGCACGAACAAAATATACTTTTATTTTTAACGGAATGCAGGCTGACTGGTTTGTTAAAGATATTTTGTAGAGGTACGTGAGTGTAAGTCAGGAGATGACGCGATGTGTAGTACAATAAGCTTTTCAAAACGAAATGTTTAATACATAATTTGGATGACAAATTCAAATAAAGGAAGAAAAAATATATTTTATCTACCTAATTATGAGTGTTAGGTTCGAAACTATATTTTATGGTATGGCGCGAAATACCATTGTAACGTCAATTTAAGAAAATATCACGAAAAATTGTTTTAATCAAATTAAATATGCAAATTTAGTAATTTTTTATTGTTTTGTATTGATATTAACTTTAGCGAAAAATAATGGAATTGATGATTTCCACTAAGCCCGAACGGGTTTGCTTGAATCGCCCACCGGTGTGCCACGTGGCGTTCAACGTGTTAACTAATATTTATCATATAAAAATGTCTCTCTACCTAATAAAAAAAGGAAAGAAAAGTAAAAACATAAGCGTCACATGCATACAAAACTATAAATAAACAATGCACATACCATCAAACATAACAACAAGAAATACAACCTTTCACCCAATATAGTCAAATAAAGAACGTAACCTCTAATCGCTCTCAACATTGGCCCAAACATCCAATATTTGACATAACTTGATGGTTAAACATCGAGCACTTAGCATTTCACATAAAACACTTTCTCCCCGTACAGATGTAATGTTATGCGGACGTAACATGAACTCGTGTCGTGTAGTTTATCCAATCAATTTGTACTTAAATATGCTTGCCAAAACCTGTATATTACATCATTCATGCATCCGATTCATATATTTCATTATAAAATAGCCAGTTATGTCATTTAAAGTAATTTGTGCCGTAAGTAGATGTGAAAGGTGATAACTAGATTAAATAAGATCTGGGTTAAGAGATTGTAGGAAATAATGCAGCCATTAATGAGGGTAATGATGATGATCGTCTCAATTAAAAATAAAAATAACTAAACTAGCGGTAGTTTGAAGAGTGCATGGCGGATAATAATGGTGTATCTGTATTTGAACAATAACCTTAATTTATATTTAAGCGGTCCATCCCGGCTTCGCCCGGATGAAGATACTTTTTGAGTCCAGTCCACATCAGACACATTATTTCGCATACTAACTGAACATTTGAACTATACGTGATTGCCGTCATTTATACTGCTTTTCTTCATTCCATGATTCAATGCACATATAATGTAGGCAGTTCTGTCCTTTTATACCCCATTTCCTCAGCCCTATATTCTTTCCGATTCCATCCCATTTAATTTAAAAGAGTAGTAAATACCCCTCTTAGAATTCCTTGCTCATGGAAACACCAAATTATCCATAAAGTAGCCTATGTGTTAATCGAAAGTATCAGCTACTTCTATACCAAATTTTATTAAAATTGTACCGTTTGGGCGTGAATAAATAATAAACACACAATCTGGATCTGGATCAGCCCATATACGTCCCACTGCAGGGCACGGGCCTACTCTACAATCGAGAGTACGATTGAGAGTGGTTAGGCCATATAGTCCACCACGCTGGCCTAGTGCGGGTTGGCGGACTTACATACCATATAAATTCTTATGAATCGCTATGGTATGCAGGTTTCCTCACGATGTTTTCCTTCACCGTTTTAGTGCGTGGTGATTGACTATCAATACATAAACTATGACTATAAACACACAAACTTTTCGGATTTATAATAGTAGTAGATAGGATTTATAATAGGAGTAGTTTACTTATAATTCATTTTACATAAAAGAATTCACAACAAGTTTGTTCCAAAAAATAAAATAAGATATAAAAATGATTTTTTAATATTATTTTTGAATCAGAATCTAATCCCTTTACAATCGCAGGCAAATGAATGTGACCCAACATTTTAATCATCTTCAGTCAATGACTGCGAAGATTGTTTTTTTTTTCTATGTGTAAGATAGGAGTAAATTTAACAAACCATCATGACAAGCAAAGATATTCAAGTTGCGCAGTAATTAACACAATACTTATTCTCTTGTTCCAGGTGACAGCCTTGGCTGTGCTCAGCACAACATTAGCCAAGAACGCGACGGCAAAAGCGAAACCGAAACGACAACTAGAAAATATACGAACACCGCAAAACTTGCAATATTCCTTGGTACTGCCACATTCAAGAGTTCAGCACTTCAGATCTCTGTCTAACAACAACCGAAGAATTTCAAATGCCCCATCCAAAGGCAAGCTTCCGCCTTATGCGGTGCAGATGGAACCCGTGGTCCAGTACTCACAGAAAGATCCATTATACGACCCTAGCTTGGATAACGTAGAGGACTCTGTTGTCAACAAGAATGAGATCTACGCTCAGTCCAAAATCCTCAATGTGCACGACCAATCCCCAGCGGCAAGCTTCGGCCCACCTTATGGATCATTGCCAACTGCCCCACTTTACAGCCACGACCCTCACCAACACTACTACGAAGAGCCAGAGCCTATTATCGAAATCATCATTAAGGAATCAAATGAATCTCTCCCAGCCCCACCGCCTACACCGCCACCCAAAAAGAAGAAGGAGCCGGTACATGTATTCTACGTGAAATATAGCAAGGACCCTCATTCAAAGGACAAGGTTGTGTATGAAAAGCCCATCCCAGCTATCACTCCTCCAACTAATGACGAAGACAACCATCATGATGAGTACGTTACAGTAACACCAGAGCCCGTATATTTGCCTCCTAAAACAACAACTTTGAGGGCTATTATCAAACCAGAATCAGAAATTTACCACAGCGACAGCAGCGTTAAAATTACTTTTGGCAATGAAGGTCGTCATTATCACGAAAGAAGGAGACATGAAGGTGGCGACTCTTTCACCGAAGAACGCGAAGAGACCGCTCCAAGGCCTGCCATTGCTTTTCCGAATCAACCCCCGCCTCAACATCACCCATCTATTGAGCGTTCAGCATCACCCAAACCTCAATTCCATGAAGTGACCACTAGGCCTACAGTTTACCAACCAAATCCTAGCGCACAGACCTATAAATCGCATGCACCTCACGCTCAGAGTCGTATACAATTCCAGCCCCAATACTTCCCGACTGAACAACAACTACCAAGACAAAGCCCATCCGCTTCAACATTCAGATCTCAATCTCATGGTCTTCGCCAGCCTTTCGGTCCTTCATCATCGCCATTGATTCCGAATCCTGCGTTTGCTAATGGTCCTACCGGCCCCATATTCTCCGGACCTACAGCATCTAGCCCATCGGCATCTCCTTTCCCTACGACATTCCAGAGAACCAATCCTTCCCTACAGTCCCGTCCCAACAACAGTCCTCCGGTATTTGGAGCTAGAACGCACTTCAATGGACCTCCAAGAACCAGCTTCCATTCTGGACCTCAAAGACCTTTCCACCAACCGCAACCTCAACCGCAATCGAAGCCATTCTTTGACGAGGCCAAGTACTTGCAAGAGAACTATCACACAATAACAACCGAACAAGTCGATCCTCCTAAAGAGCAAACTTTACCTAACAGACCACCGCAACATTTCAATCACTTATCCCAGGCCAGTCCAAGTCCCACACCCTCTCATTTCCACGAACACAGGAGACCACCAATTGTCCCACTCAACCAACAATTACCGCAACAGAAACCAGCTCAACAGTTTGTTGAAACAATCCACAGCAAACCTTCCCCGATAGGCCCAAGCAGTTCCTCATTCTTCAATCTGAAACCTTCTCCTCCTCAAATCGAAAACAACCGCCAACCATTCCATCAGTCTCCTCAACAATCACATTTCAGTTTCCATCAAGGACCTCAACCATCTGCTAGACCAATTCAAATTCAAGGACAGCACTCCTTCTCAAACTCAGTTTCCCCATCGCCGTCACCACTGTCACATAATCAATTCCTACCACAACCTTCCGCTCCTACTCTATATAATTTCCACCCTCAACCGTCTCCCACTCCGGAACAACATCACTTCCATCACCAAAACTCACCTTCTGAAAGGCCACATACACAATTCCAACAATCTCATGGACCTTCAGAGAGGCCTTTCCCTGGACATGGCCCATCGGAAAGACCGCAGTTCAATCAACAAAGTAACTTCCAGGACCAATCGAACCTTGAACACCAGCAGAATGTCGGGCAGTTTGTCCCTCAGGGCGGTCAACTTGTCCCATCTATTTCTAAATACGAACAACATATTACTGTGAATGGCCCAACAGCTCAACCAGCTGTCAGTGGTTTGGGAGAATCACCATCACCCTCGCCGGCACCATCACCATCGTCAGTGTCTCAGCAGCAAGAACAAGCTTACCATCAATTCCAACAGCAACAACAGCAACAACATCAGCAACAACAGCAACAACATCAGCAACAACACCAACAGCATCAGCAACTTCAGCAACACCAGCAACAACAGCAACAACAGCAACAACAAGAACAACAATATCACCAATTACAACAACAACAGCAGCAACAATATCGCGATTCAGAGCAAGAGCAAGTGCGTCAGCAGTTGGCTCAAAATGTCCAAAAACAACAAGAAGAAATTCAGCGTCTTCAGGCTCAATTGCTTTTAAGCCAACAAGAACACCAGAAAAAACAATATGAACAGAACTTCAAGCAACTACAACATAGTTTTAACCAACAGGCTCAGGCAACTTCACCAGGATCGCAATTCATTCAGGAAAGATCACGTCCACAACCTACTTATGCAACAAGTACAGCTTCCCCTCCCTACTATCAATCTACTTCGAGAACAGTTGAAATAAGGCCAACTACTCAGAAGTATGTATCATCAACCATCAACTCAATAAACACCACTCCTGAAGACAAGAAAGAAGAAAAGAAGAAGAAGCCTGCAATTGAGCTACCCGACGAAGTTCCTGACGATTTGCGCCAACAACTTTTATCTTCTGGCATATTAGATAACGCTGATATTAGTGTATTGGATTATGATAAAGTAGGAGAGACACCTCTCGAATCGCTGCCTCCTGATCAGTTAGCAAACTTCTTTAGCGCAGGAGGAGCACAACAAATTGCCGCCAGCGAACACAGACCTGTTGTTGTAAAGCCTAGTGGTGACCGCATTGAGTCTAGAATCGACGAAGACATCATGGAAGAAGACCAAGAAGGCGCTGCTTCTGAAAATATACCTAGCGTTGTGGCGGCTCCCGCTTCAAAACAGGAAGTTGAAATGAAGGTGGTACACTTTGACCCCAACACGCCTGAAGGACAAAATATAGCAAAAGAATACGTGAGTGAAAATGCAACTCAGTTGGATCCAGTAGCATTGAACGACAAGAAATATAACCGATACTTGCCATTAAAAGTAAGCGGCAATCAATTCCCCCTACCAGATATTCTTAAGGGAAGAAAAATTACCTCTGTTGTTGTATTAGCGCCTGTTGAGACTGAGGTGTTGAATACCCCTCACGCAAGAACTGAACGTGCTGCGGGCGATAGCTTGAAAGGAATTAAATTCGTTGCTGGGGAAAGCTTACAAAATTTATTAAAAAAACCGACCAAAGATAATTTCGAGAAATGGTTGGAAGTGGAAAAGAAGACTGTTTCCGACTTACAATCAATTGTCTTATTAGTGTTTGGGTAAGATATGGTTTATAAAATGTTATATCAAAATATTACTTACGTAAATTTAATAATTTAACCAATATTTTTATTTGTTTCAGCAACGAGAATCCCGCGGAAGAAAAAGAGATCTACATGTATGACATAGGATCAGGCACCGTGAGCAAAATGAGTGGCGAACTGTCCAGTGCATTCATTGATGCTGCGGAAAATAATTCTCTAAGCAAAGATATTGAAACATTAGCCATTGAAGGCGAAGGTACGCCAGAAACCTTCGAAAAAGATGAAATTGCGGAAGGATCGGATAATGTGCCATTAGTTGTAGACTTATCGGGTGTAAAGATCGACCAGCGAAGTAGCAATCAAGTGTCAATTTCGTCAGGATACAGTAAAACTAAACGCGGAAGAAAATTACGGAGAAATTAATATAAGCAGCGCCTTATGGCGCCTGATCTTTGTAAATAGTATAGAGTTAGTATTACTAAATTAATATGTCGCGATGTTGCGTATAGTCGTATTTTTTTACAAAAGTGATAATGGTTGTACAATTATAATGTAACTGCCCTTAAAACTTGTTTTTATTTACACACTCCCAATGATTTTCCCAAACTTATATACACATGAAAGATTATAATAACAATATATTTTAAATATGTTGCATTGGGGCGTATATATTTTTTTATTCTTACATTATTTGTGTTAAATACTAATAATAAATGATTTAAATGCGATGAAAATTAATCGATAATCGAATGTTTACAATCGATTAACATTTTTACAACCTGGCAACCCGATGCTCTACTGTCAAACATATGGATTATTTATGGTGGAAAGTTCATACTGCAGTGTAGAAATTCTCAGTTTTTAATTTTTTTCATGTGTTTAGTTTGTTATTGTTGACTTGTAAATATGATGGAGGGTTCACTGAGTAAATGGACCAATGTGATGAAGGGCTGGCAGTATCGTTGGTTCGTGTTGGACGAGAATGCTGGCTTGCTGTCTTATTACACGGTAAGTGACATTTCTTTATCACTGCAAAAAATTTGATTTTAGAAGTAACACCTTTGCTTTCTCGCGATAAGAGAATACAACAATAAAAAGTGTTGTTCTTTTCATACATTCTAATTTCTGCATTACATTTACAACCTAGCTTTCTGAGGACTTTAAACTTTTATAATAAATACGTACAAAGTTTGCGTATTAAAGTATTGGACGATCACTGCAAAACTTGTAAAACAAGTTCTTAATTTTTGTGATTATGAATGAGAAGTTGCGAATTAAATAAAAATGATCTAATTGTTTAAGGTAGTTGGTTCTTGTGTCTTGCAATCTTATAAATACTGGAACAAATTTAGCTTTGTAATAAATAGTTGTGTTTCAAAAAATGCAATGATTATAGGATAGGTTAAACAAATATTGACCGACTTTTAGCACACCAAACTAGCACAAATGTTTTTTGTCATTTAAATAAAAACTTATTCTTTCCAATAAGACACATAATTTGATTACTAAAGTACATACTTCTTTGAATCATATTAAAATGTGTACTTTCATTGTTAAACTACATAGAAAGAGACCTTATAGTATAAAGATAAACATGTAGATTAATGAAAATAAATATTTGTATTATGTTTAAAATTAACTCTAACTGTTGAGCGATGGGTTTATTTAAACATTTGAAATTATGAAAAGACTGTTAGAAGTCATATAAATGAATTACAAATAAGATCGTAACAAAAGATACACTAGACTTGTACAGGTCAAAGTAAAATAATCCACACTTATATGCATATTTTAATGCTGATATGGCAAAATTCTTACTACCTTCTTAAAAACTGCCTTTTATTTTAAAACAATGAAACTCTAAAAGGGCATGCCATTCGCCAGATGGTTATCAAAACAACACACATATGGGTGATTATACAAAAGTTGGGTAACTTTTGAGGATATTTTGTTTACTATAATAATTAAATCAAATTATAACAAATTCGGGTGCATATGATGACAAATCTAATGATTATATTGTTCCAAATCGGGCCAGTCACTTTTTTAAGTAAATTATGAGATATTTAAAATTTTCTGAATTTGACTGCCAGGGGACTGACGAGGCTAACATAGTACTGATAAAGTACACAATTTTCTAAGAATTATAATGAAATTTAATAAGAATTAGTACAAATCTCTTAGTTTTAATAATGGCACATGTCTTTTAAGTATTCAAATCACTTAGTAACAATTAAAAATAATTATAAAATTAAAATAAACGTAAATACCAATATCTTCGGCAGCTTTAACTGATTTTAGCGATTTCATTGTCATCGGAAAGAACATATACCTTGTGGGACCAACTCTTCTTCATTGAAATGCCTATCAACACTAAAAATATACAAATAACTAAAATATTTTATGAAAAAATAAAAACCGACTTCAAAACAAAAACCACAAAAAATATTAAAATAATAAGTACCACTGCAAAGCAAAAAATAATATTTATTTCATTGTACTTGTGCATGTTGATTAATTTGCTTAATGACTTGACTAGCCAACAAATCAAAATATATGCGTAACTTAATATTTTATTATTTTTTGGTTTTTAGTGGTTTTTTGTTTTGAAGTAGGTTTTTATTAAAAATTTTAGTTATTTCCTTAAGTACTGAAGTTTTTGTTTTTCTTTGTATTCCGCTAATTTAATGGGGCACTTTTAATTCTGGCCAAGCGAGCCTTTTCGGCTTCTCTTTTTTTTCTAATCTTCTTCCCTGGTCAAATTGCTTTTAGTGTGCCGTATGATATTCTAAACTGAAATATAAAATAGAAATGCTTATACACGGTAGCAATTAAGATAAAAGTGCTCTAAAACAACAACAAAAAGCAGTACTATGGAGACAATTCAATCCTCTAGCACGATACCTGACAAAGGACTGACGCCAGCGGATTGACGAAAAAGACATAATTTGAGGTTATAATCAGAACTAATGTTTTTTTTGATAATTTCGAATATCAACAAACTACATTTTAACAAATCATAGTTAATTATGTATAAATGATAATAAACCTCAGATTAACAAGAAAATAACGACCCACCACGGGACTGAAATTTTGACTGGCTTTGCATGTGTATAGAAGACAAACACAACCCAAGAACTCGTACAGTTATGGCGGCCGTCAAATTGTGCTGTCCGCAACTAACTTCGTTACCAACATTATTACATAAACAGGGATTTGACCTTGACTCGGTGATATATGGCGAGATTTTCAAATTTAAAGAACACACAACGGACTGACGGATGAAAACAAACACAAAGTTTCTTATTTTTTTTAAAATAAATTGGAGAACATTGCATTATGAAAGTTGTAGTATATACTACTATGTTCATCACAGATTGTAGTAAATTAGTAAGTTTTCTTAAATCAATGATAATGTTTAATAGATAGTCACTTGATTGTTGGTTTTCGGGATTGTGACATGCCAAAGGACTGACATTTTAAGTATTAATTTTGTTTTTTTATTAACTTGTATTTAAAATGAATAAGTGAAATTGGGTGACCATATAAAGGACTTTTCATTGTTTTAAAATAAGTTGTTATTTCAATAAAATATAATAAGACTTTGTATATATTGGCTGATGACAGCGAGTTACCCAATTTTTGTATATTCACCCATATGAACAAGAGGAAAAACAAAGAATTCTTTGAATTACAAAGCTAAACTTGGTGTTTTACTGCACTCACCATCCTGAGACACGAGATGTTAACTCTCAATATGTCTAGAAGCTACTCTAGCTAAAAAGTACTTCATACCCTGCAACAGTGCAGTTACACTGATGTTTAGTGGGAGAAATAGACATAGGTTGTAGCTAAAGCCGATTGTATCTTCTCTGTAGAGTCTATAGTGTAGACAGTATTATGCTTTTGTTAGTTTGGTAAGTTTTGTAAAACAGTTTGGTAAAACTATGCATGGGTTGCACCCAAAATGCAGTACACTTGCAAATAATTTATTGACATTATTTAATAAATATTAATAAATGATATGTAGAAAGCTAACTTATAGCAAGTGTAGATCATATTTTATATATATAATTATATGTAAATAAAGTTTGCAAACAAATAACACTACTTCGATAAAATATCTTTGTTGACTTTATTTTACAGTGTAACAATTTTATAAGTATTCAACAAATATTGATACATTAAAGGATGACTTAGAAACTGTAAAACAGATTTCAGGCCATATCTTCAATCACTATGTGATTATTTTTTTATATTTTTGAATTTAAAATGGATCCAATGCTGTTAATTTAATACAATTCAACACATTGACTGCTATCCCAAGTGTGGCATGTTATTTCTTAACATAATAAGCACGACTGGCAGTGAATTTATTACTTCCTCTTAACATGTCTTCTTAAATAAGCCAGAAATTTTTTTTATAACAATTTTATTTATTATATGAGAACAACATTCATAAAACCTATACATTGATTTCATTAACATAAATCTTATTTCATAAATCCATTCTAATTCTTATATATTTTTCTTCACTCCATTACTTATTTGTCGCTTTTTAACATTGCTCTGTGAATAATTTGTTTTGAAGAATTTGTAAAACATGTAATATACAAATATAACATTAGGAAAGTAGATGTATGTGATGCCTATCGGCGCTGGACAGCTCGGGAAGAACACTTGTACTGAGTAAATCAACATTATAGTGAATTGAACCTGAAACAAATGAAATCTGTTGGTGATTTCAAATAACATACACAATTAACAATGAATAAGATCATGTAGGTGTATTTTATTTTATTATAATTAAAACAAATTCAAATATTACAAATATTGCAAATTAAAACAAATTCAAATATTACAAATATTTGAATTTGTTTTAATTTGCAATGCCGTTGAAAATGAAATATATCATTGTTCCACCTTCAGTGGCTATTTTCATCAAAGAGTTCTTTGTTAACCAGCTTTATAAAAAAGGAAAGGTCCTGAATATGTTGGTTTTTTAAATGCATAATATATTCATTGATTGGTCAAAGACGTCTGAACCAATTTATTATTTTATGATCAAGTCCATGATATTCACTTACCATCTGCATGATTGTAAGCCACTTTTTGTACCTTTTGAGATATCTTTTGACAGTTGGATTGCCTTCTGATGACAGTAGGTAATAACTGTACATGATGACATGCACTGAATTGTTGATCATGGCTGAGAATGATGTAATGCCACCTGAAATATAAATTAGAATGAAGTTTCATTTAATTCATCAATCAATTGAATAAGGACACTGTAAATATCACGATTTATTAATTTATAGCAAGGAGTACCAATCCTGTGATTTACAAGGTTTATTGGAGTAATTTTCATCAATAGATGGGTCCAAAAAATACGACTTAGCTTAGACTAAAGCTCAAAGAAAACCTATGTTCAAATGTGAAAGCTTTGGTGGCGCAATCGTTTAGACGCCAGATGTGAAAGATTCTTGTGTCGTGGGCATCGCCATATCACACAGAACTGACATATACCTGTGGATCGCACAAACATTTCTGTCAGCAAATCCGCAACCTCTCGTTTTACAGTTGGCGTCCAACCAACTGCGCCATGCAGGCTGTCAATTAAATCTCCAACTAAGAAAATCTCCTTCAATATTCATCTTTAAACTTTTGAGGCCTTACAGTTTTGAAACTTATTTTAGCTGTCGAATGTTTTGTCTTCCTCGCACAAACTGAATTCAAAAGTCTTTCGAAAGGGACAAAACATTTGATAACTATAATAGGTTTTTAAATCATCTATGAATAAGTTGCTGTTTATGTAGTAACATAAACTCAATTAAACCGCGGCTGTATAAAAATCGATGCCTGGAGTGAGCACGTGTGCTCGTGTTGTGGGCACTAAGCCACGCTTTGCGTGCAGCCTTGGATTTACAACACCCCTCTCCCCACCTCCCTGTGCACTTCAGCGCGGTTGCGGAATATTCGCTAGGGATTTTTATATTAATATGGAAATCACTTCCGATGTGGTGCAAGGGAATTTTAAATATTTTTCATATAAGAGGAAACTAGATTTTATCTTTATTATGTGATGTGTTTAGAATTACTGCGGTGGTTAATTTAGTTCTATACACCTACTTTCGACTACCAAGTCTTATGTATATGTGCTATATTGTAACAAGTCTTATGTCGTGAGAATTAAATTAAGAGAGACTTTAAGTCTTACTCCAAGATCCGAAACAAATGTTTTTGGGAAACGAATCTGCAGCCTCTTGTTTTAGATCGGGCTCTCCAATTACTGCGCTAAGGAGGCTGTTACTTACACTTGGAATCATTGCAGTCCGCAGAATATTTCGCGAGTAATTGGATGCACAAAATCAACCATTTGCTTATGAAAAGATCCTACAATTGATCATACCGAAACTTTTCCAAATTCTCCTGATTTCCGGACTTGAGACTCGAACCCAGCACATAATGATAAAAAAACAGACGCTTATGTCACGACATGTGATAATTAAGTATTAACTTTTTATATGTGTCGTGGTGATGACGTAGTTAATATGATACGATCTAATGGGCGTAGTTCATTATTATGTATAAGACATTCAATCATATTTATATTAATGAAAAACGTCCGACGCCCGCCTACAAGTTGGACAGACGATACGATACGATTGCAAAGCTGTGGTCTCGGGTTCGAATCCCAGGTCAGGCAGTGATATTGAATTTTCTATCAATTATCAGCCCGCAGGCTGTAATTTGTGCCTGATATAGCCAATGTAGGTGCACACCCACATTTAGTTCAACCAGCACGATTGTACCTCTGCCTACCCCTTCTAAAAAAAGCGCGTGTGTTTATGTAATTATAATATAAATCACCCATTATTCCATATTTCTTTCTAATATCAAGTGCTCTAAGTCAATGACACGTCCGGCACGTTACGTAGGAATGTTAATTAATAGCTCTGTACTTTCTACGCAATTCGTTTTATAATTCCAATTTATATTTCCTTCGTTAACATTTTACATAAATAAACCATGCATCACCAGTATTATAGCCCTGTCCAGAGAGTAAGATGCCTATCTTATGTCGTGGCTGTCGGAAATCGCAAGGAACATTTATGTATATCCGATAAAACCAGAGCCTGAAATAGTTTTTTCGCTGTTTTTTTTTTATTGCAATGAGTGTTGAGACGAGGATACCGTTCGCCTGATGGCAAGCGATACGACCGCTCATGAACAGGGACAAAACCAAATAACACCTTGAATTACAAAACAATTATTGGCATTCCACCGCGCTCGCCATCCTGAGACATAAGATGTTAGGTTTCAATATATCCAGTAGTTACTCTGTCCTTAACACCGAAACGCAATAGTGCAGACTGCTGCTTGGCGGGAAAAATAGACATTGCGGTAGTACCCACCTAGATGCCTACCCTGACTT
Source organism: Hyles euphorbiae (assembly GCA_023078785.2). Lineage (NCBI taxonomy): Eukaryota > Metazoa > Arthropoda > Insecta > Lepidoptera > Sphingidae > Hyles > Hyles euphorbiae. Next base: position 14,052,455 of record CM041047.1, read on the forward strand.
GATGCTTTAAATATTGTTACGCTTGCTGTCCTTTTTTTTTATCAGTAAGATAATCGAGTAACAAAATCACTTTATTGCCATTTATGTCCAAAAACAACCATCTTAACGTTTTGTAATCATTGTTTGTGCCTTGCTATCAAACTATTTTTTATAACTTTAATTCTAAAAGTGCAGTTTTCGCACACAAACATCAGAGCAAGTTACAATTTGGGGACTTTTCATTTTGCTTCATGTCTTCCGCCCATTGTACTAAAGATGCTGTCATATAATCTATCGATTGTCGCTTCTAATTATAATTATCTTCTAATAAAAAAATAATTATAAAGTTTTCTACAAATATTTCGAGCACATCATATGAAAAGGAAAAAGTAGATTTACATTTGAAGAGCCCTCTTTACGACTACCGGTCCTCTGCAATAATTGCAAAACAATTACGTCACAGACATCCATATAATTATGTTCGCCTTATTATACAATAACGTTTAAATATGATATCACGATGTCAAAGATACGCCAATATAAACTCTATCCCTTCACATAAAAGTTGATATTGATGCGTGGGGTAGTTGGCACTTTCACTGCTCACTATTTATAGAAGCCATAGAGATACTAGGGGCACAGGTTAAATGTTTGAAGGCGTTATCATCTGCCCACTGTGATGTTAATTGGTTCGAAACATCTGTATTGCCCGGGTATGTTGGTTTAGGAGGCTTGATGAGGTCCATATGAGGGTTAGTTTTCTGTGTATCGATGGTTGCTTGTGACTTTATTTGGGAATTATTTGGTGTGCTATGGGAATTTCTGATATTCATTTTGTTATAGTGTCTATTATTATATCTCTTAGCAAGACACGTCGTTATTAAATTCAGAACTAAAAATATATCGTCAATATAGTAGAAAATGTGTTCTAATTGACGTAGTTTATTTATTAATTAGACCGACATGGGCGCTTATTAAAGTAATTCCTGTGCCAAATTTAAAAAAATACTGGAATTTTTAAAAAGGTGTGACATATGTAAATACTAAAATACAGAGATGATTTCTTCAAAATAATGATCGAAACCGAGATGCATGATAACGTAGTTAAAACCAAAACCATTTAAATGAAACAAAAAATGCAATATTATGCCCGTTCTAATGTTACGTGTGCGAATATCCACTACATAATTACGGGTCAATCAACTCACCTAAACAATTTGATCAACTAGACTGACCTATGACTAACTCTAATGTCATTACTCAGCGTTCTGTCACGCATTTTATTCAAGCTAATTTATGCTGTTTAGAAGCTAATTTTATTGCCTTTGGTGGGCGATAACGTGGTTATGAAACAAAAGGCCTCAAACAAATGTTTGTATGACCAATAGTTTGTTCTGTAGGGGCGTTTGAGACAGAAATGATAGTATCAGGATATGTATCAGCCCATATACGTCCCACTGTATGGGACGGACCTCTTCTGCAATCGAGAGTACGGTTCTATATATTATTACGTATAAGTTTTTGAAGTTAGACTACGCGAGTAGCAGTTCGGTGTTTATTTATTAAATTGCTCGAATCGTGTGGTATATTCTTGGAAATATCATTGACATTAAATTACGCATCCATTTGCTTGATGTCTTGACTCTTGACCTTCTTACAAAAGTACCTGGCTGGATAATGTAGGGATGCAAAATAGCGGCATAATCATCGTAAATCGTTACGATGCTGGACGTTGTTTCTTCAAGGAATGGAAAAATATTCAATGACGCTGTATGTTACTCGTGGAAGCTTGTCTATCCTAAGTCGTCTTTGTTCTTGAATCATTTAAGGACATTTATCTTCCAGTTGTACAATACTCAACTAATGTACAATTTGAAATTGTTGACATCTGGAATAAACAGGTCAGAAGTCTCCTAATCGGACTAAGACCCAAGATGCCACTTTAATGAAAATGCAATAAAATATTAATGGATGTGAATGAACCAAAATTCTACATTGAATAAATTAAGAAACACAATAAATCTGTCAAATTAGGAAAGATGAATAGAGGGTAAATAAATATTAACTTTTGACCTATAGAAAACAGGAGTGATTATTTCGTTTAAACTGCCACTCCACCTCAACTTGAGTTTGTTAGACCGCCCCGGGACGCGCTTTGATCAAAACAAAATTCGGCCATTTGTGTAAACGCCTTGATCATTATTTATTAAGCGTAATCTCGATCCGGGCTTCCTTTAATCTCGAAATAGACTCGCAATCCTTGTCACGGTTTGCGTGAACGTGTTGTAAGTAAATGGTTTTACCTTGTTGAACTGTAATATTACTGTAGGTACTGTTACGATTTTGGCAATTAAATTCGACCTTCTGAAATTTGCTCTCGTGAGAACAAAGGTTTTTAATACCTGTTTTCGATTAATGGTCATTTTCGTATTTCAAATAATCGCTTTTGTATGTCATACTGCATGTTTTTTTTAAATGTCTTCGAGAAACAACCTGTATTGAAGTATTTTCATGGTTTATGTAGATACTATTTACGGTAATATCTTCGGGATTTTAAGACTAGTTTAAATTTCCTTTTTACAATAATTCTGATTCTTTTTGTGACTTAATTTCTAGTTTTGCAGTTCTCTATTTCAACAACTTCACCAGATCCATTAATTTCTATATTTACGTAAAACATACCAAATGCAGCGGATTTTCATCACACATTTTAACCAATCTCACTAAAATGACCATTATATTTTTTTATAACTCTTCAAACAATAATAATCAAATTCCATGTAATGTGACGAAGTTCTGATTCAACAGTTCAATGGCCAGCGCACAGAAAGGATCCATCCGGATTGATTGAGCAATGGTCTGTGAAATGCGTCTGACAGAAAATGGATGAGATGAGGTGAAGATTGATGGCCAAACGTTGATAATGCTATTATATTTATAAGAGGAACTGTGTGCCTTCAGTGTTAGTTTTATGTGATTATTCTTAGCAAAAAAATTTGCTGAAAGAATTCCAATTTTGTTTTAATATAAAGTATAGCAGATGGCGTAATATGAAGCAAACATTTTTGGCCACCAGGAATGGTCAATTGATCATTCACATAATAGTTCACGATCGTAGAAAGTGCTTCATCGCAGAACTCCTTTCTGGAAAACATGATCCAAGCACCGTTTAAATGGTGTTGCAATATAGAGCAGAGCGATATGAAAACGATAAAGTCGAACAAATGAAACGTTTTAGTGCTCATAACATAGTGATGGCGGGTCGTGACTGCGGTGCGATTCCATTAATGTTTACCAATACAGACGTGTTTCATTCGTGATTTATAGATCTGATCACTGGACAAGTTTTTGAATTGTATTTTACACATGATTCACATCAGTTTTGTTTGGAAGAAATTACCATGATAGTTTTTTTACTGTCTTTGTATAGAAATCCCCTGATGAATGTCATGTAGTCCAAATGAAACCTTGATTAGCGACAATTAATCATCTCTCTCGGGATGACATAATATTAAGGGCTTAGATGAAACTGAATGACCACTGGCCTATCCCATATTATTTCCTAGATACCATTCCATCTTTTAGAAAGATTTTGGAATCGATAGGTAAGCAATTAAGTCAAAACCCAGTTCAGTTTTACCCTGAATCGACAAGAATATATGAGGAGATTGATAAAAGTGGATAATGTAAAGTGAAATGTCAAGATCGATTAAAGTGAAGATCCATCGCCTTTGCATATTTTTGTGGGAAGCCGACGAGTCTTATTCATGTTAATGAAGGAAGGTGCTATACACATGATTAAGAATTAGTGTTTGATGTAAAATAATATGGAACACTGAAAGTAACAGATATCCGATATATTTTTGTTTCGAATCTGTAAACAAATCTTAGTATTATACAGATCTTACTAGAAATTAAACACTCGATAGATTTGTGTATTGTATTTTTGTAACGTTATTGCATTTTTCTTTTACAATCGCTGAAAATTGTATATCCGTTACTATCCGAAATCATCTGATACTCGAAAATATTTTCGTACCCGTTCCCTCACTGAAAGCGGTAAAATATATTTCAGAAATCCAAATACATATCTGAAAATTCCGTACTGCATTTGGTTTTGATACGATAACGTTTGTGTGACAAATATTTTTCTCGCGTTTGGGATGGGAGACCAAAAGTTCTCTCGTAGTTTCTGATTCTCACGACAAGACTTGTATGTCATTGTAGGGTTTGGACTATGTTTGATTAAGTTTATTTTAAAATAAACAACACGCGCTATAAAGGCGAAGAAAAAATAAACGTGGAAACACACAGATTATTATAAGATGTTCTATGTGAAGTCTGCCAATCCGCACTAAGCAAACATGAACTAGAAGCGAATCCTCTCAATCGTAGAGAAGATTATATTCCTATTTAAATGTAGGTAAGGATAGGTCATGTTTAGTATTGAACACGTATTGCGTTTCAATCGTTCCCATATAGAGCGTATTAGAACGGACATCTCCGAGCGTAGCCTTCACTAAATTCTGTGCCTTCACTCGCACGCTCATTGCGTTTTCCATGAATTTAATTAAAGCTGTTCCTTTAATTGCATGTTAGGCACTCATCGTCTAAACATTAAGCAATGTTTGATGATGCTTCAAAGCTTCGTAAACCGTTATATGGTATAATGAATTATGTCTGCATATTTATCTCAATCAAGTAACCTAGATTAGGCGGATCATGTTTGAAGGATACGAATAAATAAAATTCGAGGTTACGAGAAAAACTTTGTAGTAAGGATCCTAAGTATCTCATAGTAACTGATCATGGCTTCTCATGTAAACTGAGGGTAGTAAGATATATGTTTTATAATTGCCAGAGGAAAATAGTAAGGATAAATGATAACGTCCTGTCATTAAGCGTCATCCAAAATAATGATTCTCGGTTTATTACCAATTGCAGTTCCTTAAGGCAAAAGGTCAGGTGATAGTTAAGGATAATTGGAAATCTGAGTGGTGGAAAAATTCACTCGTTCCAGTAAATTGCGGCGCGTCGCGTAACTAACCACTTTCATGACCTATCACGTTTAGTTTGCTTCCATTTTACTGGCATCTGAAGTTGTGTTGGGTGTGTTGAGTAATTCTGTGACTGATCATTGGACTGGGATATTTAGTATTACTATGTTTTTGATAGTATTGCTTAATGAGTCAAAGGATTTTAAGACTAAACAAAATATCCATGTAGAAATATTACAAAAGATTTGTGTAAAAACACTTGCAGGCACTGGTTTTCTCCTGGTTTCATGACTAATAAAAACTAATTTGATTTTGAAAGACACTCTAGCTCAGTGGTTCCCAAACTTATTTTGTCTACTGCCCACTTTGAGAATAAATATTTTTTTAGCGCCCCCATTTTTTCACCTATATATGATATATGAACTACGCGGAGAGAAATATAGAATGCCCCCATTTTCTTTCTGGGTCTCTTACCGCCCCCCTTGAGACCTGCAGCGCCCACAAGGGGGCGTTATCGCCCACTTTGGGAAAGACTGCTCTAGCTGATAGCAAAAAGTGACTGCGCTAGATGATATTATAATTCCATTGCAGTCTAAATATCAATCGGCGAGATGCGATTGATAATTATTATTCACATCCTGAAATCTGTCCTGTAATACTTTTCAGTCTTTTTCAACCAAAGACCAAAAATATTGATTCTTTCCAATAAAAAAACAATTCGTCCATCAGCGGAGCTGTATCAATACAAGCGGTGTATAAGTGTGGGCTTGTTTGTAAACAAGAGGGCATTGTGAGCTAATGGATGGCGCTCCACGCCCAACAAACACATCTGTGAAGTATCGATCATCGGAGCTTGCGATTGCCGCTCAAATTGTATTTGTGGCTGTTTGGATTGAGTTTCTGTTAAGTTGAAATGCTTTGAAATGTTTTGTCTTCGATAGGAAAGACCATTTCAACAATGAAACTTAGTATTGGTGCGAAGATTTTTGTGCTGTATTGTGATGTTTTGTGAAACCTACATTTTTGGCTAGGAAAAATTATATTTTCAATAAATATAAACAATTGCGACCCAGGATCGCAGTTATTGGAGAAATGAACTTGAATTCCAATAAAAAAAAATGTTTTGGACCATGTGAGCAAAATGTTAAATCTGTCGCCGAGGATAACAAACAGATAAACGTCTAAGGATAAACCATTAAAAATACTATAATGAATATTAATCAGTATCGGTATCGGTATCAACGATATTTTTTAACAATACTGTGCACGTTTGGTGCACTATTTAAATATTCAGAAATGCTAGGACGTAAAAATTGCGCGATAATAAAGCATTTTCTTTCTTTCTTTCTTTAAAAGCGATGTCTATAAGTCTATCTGTCTAGTTTATAAGAGCTAGAGTAAAACCTTTTTCATATTGGTACAAAAAAAGTGACTACAATTTGCCTGAAGGTAAGCGCAGAGCACTCCAAATATCTATCAACAAGAGATAGCTATATCCCATCTTCGAACATCATTATATTGTCTGATTGTAATATACGTTCGTACCGGATATGCACATAATGAACAAAAAAAGCGACAATCACGTGAAGAATTATGACAGGCTAATTACCGCTATGAACGGATATTCCAAACCCTTACTCTCTATAATATTCCATTATACACCAAACAGATTACTCCAGATCAATTAAACGTCAAACTAACCTCACAACTTGGCTATTAAAAAAGATTTATCTAGCTAAAGTTGACCGGTTCTAAATCGATGGTGTTACCTATTGTAAACGTAGAGATAAGCCCGGCTTTTGTTCACAGTTTGAAAACTTGCCAGCATCACTTCCGGCGGTTAGCTTAACTTGCCACTTAAGCGGGTAATGGGAACGGTTTTAGAATATAAGGGTAAAAGTTATTGGAGTTTAAAATGTTGAATGTAGCTTCTAATCGGCTTTAATGTTACGTGGTACATAAAAGCCAAACTTGACACAGACTGCCAATTGTATCACTAGCAATTCGTATTTCAGTCTCTTTCTTGAAATTTTTCCTGTGTTGTATGGTCTACAATCTATACTAATATATAAATGTTAACTCTGTAAAGTTTCTATGTTTGTTCGGTTTAATCTTAGAAACGACTGCCTTGAATTAAACATTTATTTTGGTTTTAAATAGCACATTTAGCGAAGAACACTATATGCTATAAGACCATTCTACAAGGGCGGATCCTTCAAAAAATGTTATGGGCATGGCAAGCCGAAAATCGACGAAGTGGGAGTCTGCGTATAATCTTGCTCATGATCGTTATACGCAATAAAGATTTAACTCTGCGATTTTATTATATTGATGATAATATGGCATTTGATTATAATATTAACAGTCTATCGATCTCAATATATAGTGGAAGTTTGACGCTATAAGTCCGTTAGGGTTGTGGGCATGCCCATCGTGCCCACTACGGTGGATCCGCGATTGCCACTCTATGACCAATACATAAATAGTAAATAACCCAATAACTAGACTATGTAATGAAATTTATTTAGCAGCTATCGTCTGGTTTGAAGTCGATGGCTATCCTATTGTAAACGTGGAGATAGGTCCGGCTTTTGTCCATAGTTTGAAAACTTGCCAGCATTAGTTCCGGCGGGCGGCTTAACTTGCCACTTAAGGGTGTAATGTGTGTACTGTTATAGAGTAGTGTTTATATTAGATTTTAGTTTGATTGAATCTGAATCTGAAAATTAATGTAACCAAATGTATCTGCCTCTCTAAACTTCTAAACTGATACATCACATACATACATACACTCACACCTTTTTTCCAGAAGTGGTAGGTACTAGGCAGAGTTCGAGTCCCGGGACTCGAAACCGAGACCTCAGCTTTGTAACCATACTCTAGTACAACTACGTCACCGAGGCAGTCAATATTATAAAGAGGAAAGATTTTATTGTTCGCATTAAATAGTCTCTGTAAATACAGGACTGATTTTAAAAATTCTTTCGCTATTTAAAACCTACATTATTCCTGTAGAACATAGGCGAAAGAATATTTTCAAAAAAGTGTCTGCACGCAAGCGAAGCCGCAATGGGCCGCTAGTTGGTTATAATCTTACTAACTCTAACTCTTCTTATTCGTATTTTTTTTTTGTTAATACATCCTATGTCGAGGCCAGCATGCCGTTCGCCTGGTGGTAAGCAATACGATCGCTCATGAACAGTAGCAAAACCAAACAACAGCTTGAATTACAAAGCGATCTTTGACATTCCACTGCGCTCGCCATCCTATGACGTAAGATGTTAAATCTGAATGTAGTAGTAACTCTGGCTACAATATCCTACAAACCGAAACACAACAGTGCATTTACACTTTTATTTGGCGGCCCCCACATATGACACACCTACCTCCAAATTTGTGGCATTGATTTCCTAGATGTCAATATTAATTGGTATTCAGTTCCAATTAGTTGCATGACGGAACTAAAATATTCTCCCAATTAACAAACATAAAAATTGCATGAAAGAAAAACTGTGAATTGTTTATAAGTGTTAACCTTGACAATCGGAGCGAGCTGCCAAACAAAATGAGGGCGGCGACTAGACTTGGTCCAGACATGTATCGCCCCAAATATGTGGCAATAAAACAAAGACGTGACGTGGAATATGATTTGGCAGGGAGAACGCTGTTTATTAGGTTTACTGGTGGTTACTAAGCCAATGACACAATTATTTCTCTTCTGACCCTTACAATATGGAACATTCACACATATGAGACAGCCCCGTGGCCCAGTCGGTTAATCGGTAGCTGTGAAACTAGAGGCTGCGGGTTCGATCCCCCGACTGAGACAAATATTTATGTGATAATTTGTTTCCCGTCTGGATGATTTTGAAACTGAAAAGTCTTAAACTTTTTGTTTCTGAGACATCATTTGTGGGATCTTGACTATGCATATGACTGTTGGGTGTATTATATACCTATGGGACACATTGACCTCACACTAAGATATGAGTCTCGTGGATATTACAAGAGACTTTCTGGTCTCCTAACACCTAAACGCCAAAAGCAATGTTTGTGGGACGCACAAACATTCGCGGGGATTGCAGCCGGGTCAAAACCAAATGGGGCACGATGGCTGTAAGCAGCAAAAAGTTTATCAGTTTTAGAACTAACATTTTATACGCGATTTCCCTAATTTCCTCTTCCCATCCCAATTTGATAGTTCATCAACTAATTCATGATCCAAACGTTACAGTCGTTCATGGGTGGCAGTGATCACGAGGCAGCAGGTGATCTGTTTGCTCGCTTAGAGAAGGTACGCAATCAAAAAAAGATTTATACTATCTGAAAAATAATGAAACTGGGCTCCTTCAACGCCGATGCCACCTGTGCGTTTCTTAATTCTTGGACGTGTACCAAAAATGATACACGATGTTACACCCGTGTCCTATTGTAGTTGTAGGAATCTATACCTTTTCGAAATTATCTGTCTACCTATTCCTAATTAATTTTACTGTTCTGTATGAGCCCATTTATGTCCCATTGTAGGACGCGGTCAGGCCATGTAGTCCACCACGCTGGCCTAGTACGAGTTGGTTTACCAACTTTATAGCATAGAATTTTTACATATCGCTATGATATGCGGGTTTCCTCAAATTAATTATAATTCTTAATAATTATTATTTGCATTTTACTGTAAAATACAAATATTCTTGATAGAGATAAATAGTACAATTTATATTCAGTAAAAGGGATACAATAACCTCGTTTCAGTAATGATGATTGTCCGAAAATTGCATTAATACATATGGCTTGCTATGGTCGTCACGACTCGTAGCGACCTCGGAGGCACCTGGTCACCTTTCACATTTGAAATTATGGTAGAGCTACCATTATGGACATGTATTTAATTTGCTTAGAATAAAAATGGATAATATTAAAGATCACGGGTTTTTGTAAAGTTCACGCCAGTTATGGAGTAAAGCGGTGGTGCTACTACAGACACTACTAGACCCTAGTTACCGAACTTAATTCTATAACACATCCCAAAATGTGAATGAGCATATCGCCGTACGAAATACAAATCACATTCCCTCTATTCTTTTAAAAGTTTTTTAAATGCGACCATCGGCCAATTTTACATTGTTAATTCCATGGTTCGAAAAGTGTATGCTATCAAGATCATTGTTTCGGCGCCGGAAGTAATAAGTGTTGTTTCATGAAAACATGTGTTTTTATTAAATCGTGTTTATTAATCTGATTCAAACCAGTTGCCCTGTAATTAAGAATACACATCCACTATTACTACATCACATCAACAATTATTTCCTAATCTAAATATCGTAAAAGTCAACGAAAAAGCATAAAATCCAAACACTAAACTCATCTCTATCATTGCACAATATGTAACAATTCAGCCTCATTATAGCAATAAATTGCTATCCACTAGTATATAATAGTTGTCAATCATAAATATCGTGAAATTTTGCACAACACGATATCTCGATAATCACGTCTTGTCGTAAAATATTGATGGGCAATTTACGACCTTATTTATGGGTCAGTGAATTGCTATATCGGAAGAAAATGATTAATTGAATTGTATTTAATTTGATAGCTTACTAACGCTCCGGCCCGACTTCGCCCGAGTGCAGATACTTTGAATCCATTACACTTTAGAAACAGGTGTTACTTCGCGTAATAACATTTTTTTTTTTAACTCAACGTTACTGCCGTTCTTTGAACTACCTATCCCATTACTTTGAGTGTGAAAGAGTATCGAATATATTTCAATTCCTTGCACATCCCACGGGAACACTACATTTTGTCGGGGTGATAAGTAGCCTATGCGATAAGCCAGGGTGTCAGCTGCCTCCATACCTAATTTCGTCAAAATTGGTCCAAGGGTTTGAGCGTAAAGAGGTATAATACACACAAACTTTCGCATTTACAATTTTATGGGATATCTGCCTGTTGTGAGGTTTACTGTATGAAACAAAGACCTTCAATTACTAATTCTATTTTTCGGTACGATAAAGTGCATTCGTTAGTGCATAATCCAAATATAGTATTCCGCCGACATTTTTATACCGACCTGATCGAAAAGAAATACATTTGCGTGTCACTCATTAATGAAGGTTTGTTCAGTGTCCATTATTTTATATTAGACAACATTGCGATTAAACAAACATGCGGTTTGACCATTATGTTAAAATAAATTTGTTTCAAAAGCTTAACGTCACTGGCGACTGTAAAGTTTCACTAAATACCAAATTCTATTTTAAGACATTTCAATATAAGGCTGCTTCTAAATATATTTTCAACATTAAATACATTACGCAAATTACTTCGAAATTGTTCAGACTGTTCCAAACAGAAATGCTTTGAGTCGAAATTAACTTTAACAAACAAACCTAATTTTACTGGCTTTGTGGCGCATAACTCTTGTTTTTCATGAAAGTAATCTGACGAAATAGTAATAAACTTCTATACTGAGCACGCGATGCTCGCCTAAACACTATATCATTATAATTTAAAAATACGTTTCGACATTTACTGTGTAGGGATGGCAACTGTAAATGCAGGATTTGTCAACAACTATAAAATTATCTCTTCAGAATTTTCCACAGGGAAGGTAATGAACAAATACAATTATCCCACTCAATCAATTGCCAATAACACAGGATTAGTATCTACTAAGTCCTGTGTTATTCGTTGTAAAGAAATACTTGGAAGCAATATTATTCCAAGTCCTTGCTTTCGGTCACTGCATCAGGCTTGCAGTGTGTGTCGGAGATTTACCGTCCTGCACCAGCTGTAACTTCCCTAATGATTTTTTCAACCCACGATGTAATTTGTGGAAGGTCTACTGCTATATTGGGCATAGATCTGACAACTTCCGTACCACATTTGATAAGACGCCAGTAGAAAAATGGGAATTCGATCTCCACCTCGAGACAAATGTTTGTTTGATCCACCATTATTTGTACTGGGTCTTGATGTTTGTGATAGCAAAAGTTTTTCGTAATTCCTGATACCCACAACACAAGATTCGATCTTTATGTGGGGCGTAATTATTTATTTATAGCTTCTAGTACCAACCGACAGTCATATAGATTATTTGTTGCATCTGTTAAATCGATTAAGTGCTAAGGACCTGTGACGAATAATCAATATATTTAATAATGTTTACAAAGTTAACATTATTCGCGTTCATTGACATGCCCCGCCTTCTATAGCTTTCGCGGAAAAAGGCGGCAATTCCTAAAATTCCGAATGAGTCACAACTCACAACCCTATTTCCATAAGTAAGCGACAACCGAACCGCTCAATCGCTGGAAAAAGGTCGGTTATGTCACGTTACGTGCAATAATGGTTAATGTGTCTATGACGTGTTGCTTGGTCAATATTACGTTTGGCGGATTGCTAGCCCACTTGTCTTGATCGTTGAGACAATAGAACAACTGCTCTGAGCACTGAAGCAATATCAGGCCAAGTAATTACTTATATTCAATATTAAAACGCTTTTTGTTATATAATAATTGTGTCCTCCTTGGCGCAGTTGGTTAGATACCGGCTTTAACACATTAGACCGCGGGTTCGATTCCCGCACCGAGACAAATATTTGTGGGATCTAGGTATTTATTTCGAGTCTGGGTGTTTGTGAGACCGAAAAGCCTCGTAGTTTCTGGTATCCACGACACAAGACTCGATCTTAATGTTGGGTCAGGACTATGTAGGTGACTATTGGGTGTATTTATTTAAGTGTTCTTACCTCCAACATACTTCACAGCCGACCAAATTATAATCAGCGTACTGACATGATGGTAGACGTGCAGGAACGAAGCCTGTCGCTCCTTCTTCCTCATCAGAAAGAACATGGTCTCGAACAGCTCCAACAGCTTGATGATTATAGTCCACCAGAGGAAGCGGAGCATCCTCAATGGCTCTGGATTCATGGAGTAGTCTGGCAGCACGCACCCGAAGTGATATGTCGTTGTCCAGCCTGATGTCATTATCTAGAATGCAAAAGTGCAAATTAGGTAAGGTGTCTCGACTAGTACTTTGATTTTAGGTTTAGTGATAACTGAAAAGTATAGTTTTGATTTGTTTGGCATAGTGTAGATTTGATATATTATTTTAATAGTTGATGTCTGATTGACATAAATTCTCGAAAAATTTACCGGTTCCCAGCAAAGTATGTTGATGTAGCGACGAAAGGGATCCTAACTCGATTATTGAATTTGGAACCTTATGCTTCAACGCATATACAATTTGACTAATGAGTCGAGAAAACCATCTAAATTGTACGTCCCATTAGTCCACATTCACTAATATCTTAATACGCCAATAGATATTTACTTTCATCCAAGGCCGGTTGAACAATTGGGTGAACTAAGTGGAGTGTGCAAATACTTGTGTAGATATTGAGATAATTTATAAGATAAATGAGTAAACAATAGCCGGACGAAACAAGATTAATGCCACTGATAAAAGAGGTTTTATATCGCTTTATGTGGAGATTAAGTTGTGGGAAGTCACTGATTGCAAACCAGTTCTTGTATTCTTCTTCTTAAAAAGGCGTATAAGCTGATCGTTTTAGGAAGTAACCAAATGCGGGCTGCTTTTCTTTTGTTTTTTCTTCTTACTTTTTCCAAGATCAAGGTAACTGTGGATGTTTTTGTGTGTTGTTTATGTTCTTCAGTTGAATTCTCCTGTGATAGAAATGATGATAATAATATGCGCAGATTATAATTCGAGTTCTTGTCTGTTTTTACACGCTTTATATTAGCTTCACTTGTATGTTTGTATGTTTGTATGTTTGTATGTTTGTTTGTAACCGACTTCTTTGGGCGCGATTTTGACCCACTTTAAACGGCCAGATTTCGTTCAAATTTTGCACACCTGTCAAAGACCGATGACAATACAATAATTCGATTAAAATATATAATTATCCTGATTAGATTCGCCAGGATTAATTATTCTTATAATTGATGACCATTGCTACATTCATCGCTAGATGGCGTTAACATTGTATTCTTCCAAGAAGCTTATACCCAAATGGAGATTGCATTCCGTATAAAACACTGAAGCACAAAAATTTGACCTTGAATGCAATCGCTGTTGCCTGCTATCCTTTTCTTTAGAGTGACAATGAATGAAGTTCACGTGAAGTTCATTCATTGTTACGCTAAAGAAAAGGATAGCAGGCATCAGCGACGTCATTCAAGGTAAAATTTTTGTGCTTCACTTTTATATACGGAATGCAATCTCCATTTGGGTATAAGCTTCTTGTATTCTTCAAGTGTCAAATGTTACTACTGACCAACAGATGGCGTTATTGATTGGAAATACAGCCGTAGATGGATGTTTTTTAGTCAAAACAATTATATAATAGTTAAAAAAAACTAAAATACACGCTTTAATAAGATATACAACTAAAAAAGTAAAAATAATTGATACTGAATTTAAGATAAGAAAATGGAGTAAAATACATATATTTTATTGTTACAAAGCGTGGGGTGCAGGAGGATAAGTAATTGTTGTAAACACCCCACGCTTTGTAACAATAAAATATATGTATTTTACTCCATTTTCTTATCTTAAATTCAGTATCAATTATTTTTACTTTTTTAGTTGTATATCTTATTAAAGCGTGTATTTTAGTTTTTTTTAACTATTATATATTGTTTTGATGTTTGATAAACAGAATTTTGTTTTCGTTTTGTTTTATTTTTATCTTACTGTGGCGTGTGATGTTTTCCTGTGTTCGTATTTTTAGGCGTACTCTGTTGCCCAAGCTGATTATCTGAGGTATCTTTTCCGACATTCATTCGATCCTTCGCCGACTGAAAAAAAAGGCCGCGGGTTCGATCACCGCACTAAGACAAATGTTAGTGTGGCTCACAAGTATTTGCCTAGACTCTAGGGTCTGTGGTATCGTGAGACCGAAAAGTCTTTCGAAGTTTCTGATACTCGAAATATAACAATTAGTTGATATTAATGTGGGATCAGGATTATGATAATGACTGTTGGGTGTTTATTTATTTATTAACTTTTAATTTGCATGAATCTTAGTGAATAATTATAAGTGTCCTTAGAACTGGTACTATCCGTCGTCGGTTTACGCAATTAGGCGTCTATTACTAATCAAGAAACTGCTTGTGCTTGCTTAAATCGGTGTAAAAAATTGTATATTTTAGAAATAGGGGTTCCTATACATGCGAATTGCACCAGGGGCTTGTGTAATGCTTATTCAGGTAATTGCGAATGTATTATCTCTCTATGACTGATTTAAGTATAACAAAGATGTGCAAATATTCCGCGTTGTCTCAGTGAAAGTCTATTTCGGAATGCGGTACTCATAGGCGGTTTCCTCTTGTTTGTGCCTGTGTTTTGAATTGTTCCTGTTTTCCAAATTCCTTTGGATTGTATAAACGCATTCTATATTTTGAGTTATGTCATATGAATTAATTTGATCACGTCAAATTAATTTTACGTATATTTATTTATTATTTATTTATTTA
Source organism: Hyles euphorbiae (assembly GCA_023078785.2). Taxonomy (NCBI): domain Eukaryota; kingdom Metazoa; phylum Arthropoda; class Insecta; order Lepidoptera; family Sphingidae; genus Hyles; species Hyles euphorbiae. Next base: position 14,067,936 of record CM041047.1, read on the forward strand.
TTTATTTGAACAGTACGATTATTAACATCAATTACACTATTCAATTACCTATTATAATATAAAGAACAAAACATAAAACTTAACAAATTTTAACGTACATTACAAACAAACTTATACTAAAATAATAATATTCATTTTATATGTACCTATATAAATAATAGATAGCTTACTGAGGAATATAATTTTCGCTAAAATTAAGACAATTCCTAACAAGCGGCTTCCATTCGTCGTTGAAGATATCGAATTGCGGGTAAGCTTCCATGAAAATATAAAATATTAAAACATTTTATATATATATATTATGTTAATTTTAGAGATTATATGAATATTAAATATAAGAATACATTTGTATATTAAGATATCTTTTGTATGATTGTTTATATCAGAAACTACTTGTTTCTCTTCTCATTCACCATTCTTACTCTAAAAAAACATAGTAACACAGCAACATTTCTTTCAATGTATTTAACCTTTAGCCTCTCATATCTAATCAGATCTGCTTAAAATCTCCCGGACACTGTCTTTTTCTTCAGAAGAATGGAAGCCAAGGCCAATGTGTCAATCGACGCTGTATCAACCGGGCTATATGAATACAAAAATCGTGTATTTCACTCCAGCATACATGAGTCACAAGCCATGCAAGCCGCAATAGCCAACATCCGGATGTTCATACGCCGTGCTAAATACAAGCTAGGCGGGAAGCCCGGCTTTGTAGATATGTCAATAGCCGCGTACTGACTGACCGAGCAGCCTCGCGAGGCAGCTCGGTCAGTCAGTACGCGGCTATTCGTGCATCCGCGCCATTTTTACTTCACGATTATTCCGTTTTTAGGGCGCCATGAAAGATTTAATCTGGGGCTTGGCTAGTTTCACATTTGCGATTTTTGTTACTCTGGTTCGGAAAAGTGATTGCACTTTTTAAATCGTTTGTATCTTACGAGCGCAGTTGTTTACGTACCGGCTGTGAAACGAAAGGCCGCGTGTTCGATCCCTGCACGGAGACAGATGTTCGTGTGATCTGCAATTACTTGTTTAAGTTTTCGTGTGTTTATATGAATGAACAGTATCTCATTGGTTTGAATATCCAAAACACTAGATTTAGGTTTCTTCGTTTTATTTTAGCCCACCGTTAAGCACGACACTCGGTTGATTGAAAAAACTTTGATACGCTTTTTGCAAGTTCGCTTTTAATGTGATAATAAAAGGATATTTTGCTTGTCGCGCTCTGCAAGGTTCCAAAGGGTATTAAATTTAAATAAATAAAGTTTTATCTAATTCATCTGATATGAAATCAAAGACAAAATAACAATCCCACGCTTCGTGTCGACATGTTGTTTTACAAAAAAAGGATTCATTAATTAAAACTTTTATAACACAATTTTACCAAACCGACAGGAAACAATAAATTTGATATCTATACGTTTTAATATCGAATTTGGTCCATTAATTTATCCTTGAAACAATTTCATAAACGTCTACCAAAAGTGCAATTATTTCGAAATAAACTGTTGGTTTTTCATACACACGAGCTTACTCATGAGGCGAAATTTCGACTAAATCATTCCGGTTGCTTGCAACGTACTGGTTTTTTAAATAAACGAATAAATAAATAATCCCGAATTCGCAATGTATTTCTAGCCGTGGGTATGAGAAAATAAACCATATTTTCTTGAACGAATCAGACCCCAAGCAAATATTAATTATTTACAAAAACATTTGAGCAGTGTTCAGATTAATTTTAGACCAAACGGTAAATTTCTTGATATCTACAGTAAACCAATGAAATAAAAGCATTAATTTATTTATTTTATTCATATATTATTCTGCTTCCAATCTCTGGTCACTGCAGAGCCTAACGTCTTTTGACAGTGACAATTCTTTACCACCTAACCTTTTTTTAATGCATTTTGAAAAGGAATTATCACTGCATCAGTTCAAAGTCGTCGGCTCCTCTACAACCGAGATTTCGAAAACATTACTAGCAACATTTCACGTGAAATTAACGACTGAAGAGTAATAGATGCAATCAAACCTCAGGTATGCAATGTTGAAACAGACATCGCGAATTGTTTCAGTGTTACGCAAATGGATCAATTTGCAACATCTCGATGTGAATCTGCAGCGCACCGGACGCGCGCTGAAATTACCAATATCAGCCTCTTATCGACTTTAAAACAAGCGAATCGGATTTAAATCGGATCGAAGAGTTCTCGCGAAAGTAAGTTTGAGTAGATAGTGCATGAATTTGACTACCGATGATTGGAAGGGATCTATCAATGATAGGAATCAACGTACAGATTCCCTGTCTTGTTGGGTTGGGTCGTCCACTACTTTAACTATAGCTTTAAGCAGGATGACGAACATTATCTATTTGGTTAGTCGAATCTTTATCTGGATAGTAATATCTTTATTATCTCTCGTCGTGAAGTCTTAATATTGCGCTGGTATAAACAGAAAACCCTCAAGAAGAAGAGGTTATTGCGCAGCTAATATCTGTCAGGTGTCTCTAGGTTTAATTATTTTGCTACTGCAATCCTGTGGACGTGTACCATTCAATATTCTAAAGGTATAAAGAACTATTGATAGCATGATCGTTTTGTCCCTAGCACTTTGCTGATCTTTACTATCAAACTATGAATATTAATATAGAATACTTAGTAGCTGTACCTATAGGCTTCTTAAGAATAGTCAGGTTTTTGGTATATCTACATTTAACGCCGACTAAAATTAACTAAACTTTGACTTTAGTCGATGAAATCATTACATTTTCTGATATCATTGTCAGAATAACTTTATATAACAACTTTATTATTGCCATTAGAAAAGATTGAGGTTTGTTGGGAAGGAAACTTTCAGAAGAACATACATACCTCACAGCTTACGAGTTTATTATTTACTTCATTGTTTACCAGTTTATCATTTGGTAATATTCCTTGATTGATGAATAGTATTAGTAACATGGCCAAATGGCGTTTGTTTTTAGTTAATAAGCTATAAGCATTGGTCATATTATATATATATATATATATATATATATATATATATATATGTATACAGGGTATATCAAGACTGTTACCGAAAACGAAGCCGGGTGGTAGTTAAAGCGACTTCAGACACAATGCAACAGAAAAAGTTGCAAAACAGAGCGACAATTTTTTTTTTGTTATTTTTTTCCTATGACCATATTTGGATGGTAAATACATTTTTTCCTAAAATAATAGTGTATACCCTTTTATTTATTAATATTCTAAGGTATAAAAGTGTTTAAATTATTATTTTAGCAAAAACTATGGATTTACCACCCAAAAATGACGATATTTAAAAAATCATAAAAAATCACTGTCGCGTTTCTTTGCGAAATTTTTAGTTGCATTGTGTTTGTAGTCACTAAAACTACCACCCGGCTTCGTTTTCGGTAGCAGTCTTGAGATACCCGGTATATATATATATATATATATATATATATATATATATATATATATATATATATATATTTATATTTGACTAAGTTTGACAGCAAAAAAAAGTATTTCGCGGTTTTTGCCTTCCAAACCAAAAAGGGTTCTAAAGCGATAAAGGAACATTGAATTAGATTAAAGGCAATTTTAATCAGTCATATGAAAAAACATTTTATATACACTCATGAGTGATCACCGTCGATAGGCCGACAATTTCAGCACCGCGGCACGATCGACGTTCGTTTTTAAAAGCATTGTTTGCCGCAATCGATGTCCATTAATCAAACCATTATGTCGGCGCTTTAAAGCTGTATAATTCATTTATATTTCCAGCTCTGTTTATTTCATCACGTTTCATAGACGTCGCAGTTAAATACGAAAGATATATGTATGTGTGAAGATATTTCGATTAGTATTGTTTTGTGTTACAATAAAAGGATAGCTCCAATAAGACAGTAAATAAACGGCGAAATGTGGGTATAATGATTGCACCTCTGCCCACCCCTTTTGGGAAAAAAGCTTTAGTTTATGTGTGTAATATGTATGTATAATAGAATAATAGAAGTATATGTAGTGTGTAGAACACTATCGATGAAATTTTTAATCTACTGATGGATAGATATTATTGGATTAGCAACCAATCAACAATAAATTAATGCTGCTTTTATCTCTGTAACCTCGTTTAGTGGTTAATAGCAGCAACTCCAACGTTTTCTTTAATGTGCTGAATAAGGCACATAGGTTATCCATATTTTAGGTTGTAAATCATTCCAATGTACCTTACTCGAGTGCAATAAAATCAAGCACTGAACTTCTCCAAACATGATTAACAGATCTGAAGTTTGTATTGATATTATACAGCTGAAAACTTCATGTAAATTTAATTGGACATCATTCGTAGATCTATTATAAATAGTTTTTCGATAAATTAATTTGCAATTCTTTCACCGGTCACTATTTCCAATGAAGCCGGTTTTCATGCATAATTATCTTTGAGCGCTGAATTGCTCGTCAATTTTTTGTTTAATTTAGACATTCAATGCTATTGTGGTTAATCAATTAATACTTTGGATATTTTTTATTTTCCTAGCCACTATTTAAAAAGCCATTATCTAAAGCCCACGGGCGAAATATACGTTATGTGCACTATATGTAACTTTAATAAAATGTGATTTTACCAGTGTTATAGTATAAAATATAAGGCCTGGCGAGTCCATAGGCTATCGGGCTAAAACATGTACCCCAGAAGAACTTTTCAATAAAGTGAAGGTAGTCTTTACTATGGTTTATAAGTCTCAGTGAATGTTCTGAGCTATACTTTTGTCTTCCCATAATAAGCCCGTGCATTTACATTTATTTTTCCTTGCCAGCCCATTATGCATTGTAAAATGAGTCGAAACTCCAGAAATGTTATGTTGCCCTGCTAATCATTTCTATTTCAAATCATTGGTTATTGGTATCAATCTGTTGATTGCTCTAGATATTCATGTTACTAAATGACATTAAAAATCAGAGAAGAATAAATAGAAGAAATATTTATCATAGACGATCTAGTTTCGAAGTTTGAATGGCAAGTTATCACGAAACGGTAATGCACCGGGCTACTTGCATGTTACCTTTGATGCAAGCAATATCTGTGCTACCAATCAACATTACATCAGAATTGCATCTAGTGCAGCGATTATAATTGTCGATTTAGCTGCAAACGGCCTAATTACTTTGGCATTTATACATGTTCCGTTTGAAGTGTCTGTGGGTTGTGTAGTTTATCGGGCCGTTGATCTTACAGTAGCGTAAATAGAAATAAACGCACAGATTTACACGTCGGATGTGTCTGATCTGATACATGATTTCTATAAATGCGGTCTCCGGTGACAATTGTGATCTCGATGTTATGATCAGTTTTAAGCCCATGCAGACATTGGACTTGCATGTCTGTGCTTATTCTTGTCCTACATTAATATGTTTGTGGCCAAGCAATACTATTAGGCAAAAAAAGCTCAATACAAGTTATTCATTACCAACTTTTCTTTTCTATACTCACTTTCGTACTTAATCTCAATTCCTCTTACATATTACAGAGGCAACATTTAAATAAACAAAATCTATGCTACAGTCTGTTAAATATAGATCTCTACTTACCCCCCAAGTTACAACAGCGTTAGCAACTATCTGCGCCACGTTGTACCACTTGATGACACACCTCAGGTTCACTGGTCCTCTGTTCTCAAGGTACTTGGGCAGGATGATCTTGATGATGGTCAAATAACCAGAGATGATCGCTGCTATGGGCCATGGTGACGTCATCAACGGCCAGTCCTTGACACGGTGATCTGGAGGAGCAAAATATTTTAAATCAGTGTATGAATTTTATTAGTATAAAAGCTACCGGTCTGCACCGAAAATATAATTATGCATCGCACAAACAATAGTACCGATACGAGGATCGAACCCGCAGCCATTACAACAAGCTTATAAAAAATACTGCGCCATGGAGACTGTAGAATAAATTGACACGGAACATCCTCCAAAAGAACTCTGCCAATATTTAACACCTTTCAAGTGTTAAGTTAAAAACAACAAAAATACACCGCATACCAAGATACAGTAATATTGGCCAACCTTACGCAATTTTTCCGACCTTTCGAGAAAATTCCAAAGACACTTAAAAGTTCGGTGATTAAGCGGATAAAATAAATGCTAATGTGTTTAAAGAAGCTAAAAAAGCTGAAAGGTCATTACTGACAATGGCGTGGAGTGAAATTTAAATGAATACGATGACCTACATTCGACAACGTTTCAGCTCTTTGTAGCTGAGCGGTGAAGAGTTGTACCGCCTTAAATTTGAGTGTTCTGTATAATTAATATGTCAGCTTCAGGGCTGGGAGTATATGAAGGATTAAACGTGGCTGAATGGTTTATTAAAATTATATTAATTGTTTTCAAGTGGTCGTTATTAGATATAGAATATGGGGCAAGTAAGAGAATCGGAGGTGGAGTTGAGAAGGAAGGCCTTTTCTGGCATGGACAGTATTATAGTAATTCTAACTGAACCCGACACAAAAATTATTAAAAAACATTAAACTTTTCATTCTACATCATAGTGTCGATAGAAGAAAGTAATAGTGCAGGAGACCGAATTTTTGTTGAATCTTCAGTTTCTTCGCCCGATCATTGACATCTTCTTTTGAAAGACTAGCTCTCTTATCTTCCTTACTATTATCAAGCTAGGCTTTTAGGCTGACCTATTTTTACCTATTTATTAAATATGATTTTAGCCTTTTTTTTTCTTTTATGCAATTATCGTTGTTGCCACACTAACGCCATCGGTCACGGACGCGTTGAGATGTTTGCAAACAGATGCAACTCGGTTTATTTAAATAATGTGTAATTTTAGATGAACTCCCAACTTTCCTAATTCAAGGCCATGTTTGCCTAATCACACATGCTCACTCGATTTGTTGATATATTGGCTGCGTAAATTGACTGTGAATCGCGGGCTTTTTTTTATTGTTGATAGCTCGGTAACTGTACCCCAAGCAGGAACATTTTGAAGTATCGTATAGTAATAGTATCGTGACAACGATTACTATACTATTACTACAACGATACTATACGTCAAAAATTATTCCTGCTACCACTTTTCATACATTTGTATAGTAAAACTATCGCTAGACTATACGATTACCATACTATAGTGTCGTAAACGTTTCCCACTGCCATAATTTAGTTCCAAATACGCTCACAATGGCGCTGTTCAAATTCCCATACAAAATTTTACTATTACGATTACTATACTATAAAGCCAAATGTTCCTGCTTGGGGCACTGAACATTTTCAGTTTCTACAATATTAATCTGGGAGTTGGTAATTTAAGGCACTAAACGAATTACAAAGTAATACAAAATAAGTAACTTAATTGGATTCAGAAATCGGAAGTTATTCTGGAAGGATCTGTGACAAAACAAAGAAAAAAACACCCTTAAAAAGTATTTTGATTTCTGTATTCTTTTATATTGAATGCATAAGACCGCTTTCGACAGATCGATGTGGAAATTCTTGGGGAAGACCTTTTTCAGCAGTAGACTTCCTGTGGCTGAAGAGAAAGGAAAAGAATGTAATAAATATAATTAACTGATCACTTAAGACCGTGAACTTATTCTTATGCGTGAGATTTCATAGCATATTATAAATGTTGTGGCTTTTGTCATAGATAGGCGACAAAATCAGAATGAATTTAAAGGTTATTTTATACCGCAGTACCAAAGGTTTGTATGGCCTTGAGTGCGAATTCGGTGTGGTATTTAGCAGTTCCAATCACTCCCATTATCTGAATAAATTAATCTCAGGGCATCTTATCGCGGCATCGACTGTATTATGCTAAGCATCCACAAGACGGGTCAAGGAACTTACTAATTGAATTTTATTTTATCGCTTAAAAAAAAATAACGTTTATCATACGGGGCTTAAAATTTAAATCCGAAATACTTTCCTGATAGGCATACCTGCCGATAAAACGACGAATGTGTCATTAGAATATGTAAAAATATGTCTGACGGAGTCACGTCTGCAATCAATGCTCTTATCCAACCAATTGGACCAGTAGGAGGAGGATTGGAAGTAAAATAAAAGTGATACTGACGCTCGAGACTGTATCTAGTACGACAAAGATCATGTCTATGACGCATCTTATAAATCTGTGTGTGACTACATAAAAATAACGCAATATGGTCTACTAGGATATATGACTAACACCCAATTTATACCAATTATCCGCAATGGACACACAGCATTGCCGTGCGGATTGTACGTGTTGCGAAACATTTGGAAGTGTTGGCAAACGCGGTGAAAGGATCGAGTGGGCTTCTGCGGTCACCGAGGGCGACCGAACATACCGTCTGCTGTTTGTTTACTAATTGGTATTGAGAAGGGTCTATTATATTGATTTCGCGTAGTTTAAAGATGACTGCAATCATAAACATACTCACGTAAATTTATTCTGCTTTGTTTCCCAAAACAGACACCTACATATATAAACTCACGCCTTTTTCCCAGAAGTGGTAGGCAGAGGTGCCAGGACACCCTCGTTTCGCCTTGTATGGTCCCTCCCACGATGTGATAGAAGGCGAGCCTATCGCCACATCGGGCACAAATTTCTGACTCCGGGCTGATAATGGATAAAAAAATCCAATATACACATACTTGACCGAAACGTGACGTATGTAGATGAGTCACTATGCCGGATTTCAGTTATTCGCGCTGACACGAACATTTTTCCATCAGGCGTGAAAGGTCATCAGGTCACAACACCACTGGAACCATAGAACCAGTCAATTACATAACTCCTGGTTTTCCAAAGATAATAACAGCTCACCTGCCCTTTAAGGCATTTCTTACGTCAGCAATCGTGGCTACCATGTTGGGCTTCCTCGACGAAGCGACACAAAAGAAGCCTTTCGCGATTCGCATTGCTACATTTCCCGTGAAATATTTATATACCCGTCTGAAATGTCTAGGTATGGCATTTGCAAATGGCAGGTCGTTTCACTGAATGACGTATTGCCGCGGCGTTTGATTTTATCCAACTTCGAAAATGGAGGTGCCAGTTGAAACCTACATTTAGCTCTGGTAAGAGAAGTACTGATTGCTTCAAAGTTATTGTGATATTAAGTGCCTGAATTTAGTGCCATGACGCAGCATGAATGGGCAGGCTCGTCCGGGGCGGTACTACTGTCTTACAGAAAATCGACGTGAAGCGACAGACTCGCTGTCGCGTTTCCTTCGGTGAGTGAGATTGCTGGATGCCCAAAACCCCTTCCGTCTTCCTATCCTCCCCGCTCCCCTTCTGATTTCAAGATCCAGCAACACATCCATGATCAAAGCGTAATATAAATATTCATGGGCGGCAGTAATCACTTACCATCAGATGACCTGTTTGCTTGTTTGCAGGATCTATGGAACAAAAAAGACTAGTCGATTTTCTCGAGTTTTTCCTTCGACAAGTAATGTATCTTTAAAATAAATATTATACTTATTACTATTATATTTTAGATAGTTAATCATTCTTTAATACTATTGTATCGGTATAAAAAGTCCCATAAAAGAATGCAAATTCAATATATCTGCCCAAAAAATAGACTAAGTATGTGTAAATAAATACTTGTACTTCTAAAAGGAAACACGATGATTACAAGAATGATTACAAGTCTATTACGAAAGAAGGAATTCATAATTCATGAAATAAAAAAAATATACAAGAATCAATTATTATCGTACATTATGACAGCAATGTGTAATAAAAATAAACATAAAAATAAAATAACACGACAAAATTGTCTCGTAACGAGGTTAATCTCGTTCAAACCGTATTTGCAAATACGTTCGGAAGTATTCTTAGTATATCTGTTGATTTAAATATGGTTCTGGCAAATGTTTGTGTGTTTTGAGAACACAAAGCGGTAAATTCGGGAGTATATGTAAATACTTTAATAAAACATTAACTTAGTGCAATCTTAGTGCGTGGTGGCCTGTTGGTATAAGGACTAGACGCGGCTGCCAACATGTTCAACATGGTCGCGCGTTCGTATCCCAGGGCACACCTCTGACTTTTCGGAGTCATGTGTGTATTGGCAGTCAATCACCGTAATCACATCGTGAGGAAACCTGCATGTATGTAAGTCCGCCAACCCGCACTAGGCCAGCGTTGTGGACTATATGGCCTAACTACTCTCAATCGTGCTTTCGATTGTAGAGTAGGCCCGTGCCCTGCAGTGGGACGTATATGGGCTGATACAATACAATACAAGAAGAAATAGTGCAATCCCAAAACAATATCTGAAATATTTCCACGCATCATATAAATATGTACAGACTAGGCCGAAAATTCAGGCATAAGTTAGTAGGCTGTGATGAAGGGAACACCCAAGATAGGTTTTTGTAACCCAAGTCTCATTAAAGTAGGCGGAAGCATTAGAACGCCAAATGCGATTGTCCAAAGATACCACTCGATACATAATCATTAATAAATAAATAAATACACCCAAGTCACATACATAGTCCTGACACTAACATCGAGTCTTGTGTCGTGTGTATCAGAAACTACGAGAGACTTTTCGGACTGACAAACACCCAGACCCGAAACAAATACCAGTTACAAAAATATTTTTCTCAGAGCGGGGATCGAATCCGCAGCCTCTTGTTTCACAGCCGGCGTCTAACCAATCGCGCTACGGAGGCTGCCATTTATTAATCCCTTCGTAATCCCTGGCCGAGTTATTTTTATTAGATCTTTTTTAAACATCGAATACCCTGTATTCCATATTTTTAAGTTATAAAAACGAATATAGCTTTTACCTGAAGGTTACCGCTCATTAGACCCACCCGGCACCGCCTCGTCGCTCGCGGCCCGCTCATTGTCGCAGGTGGAACACGAGTGGGCCGCACGTGGTCCACTCGGTGGCAACGCGCGGTTCATTCCCTGCTTGTGAATTGTCTATACGAGACAACGCAAGACAAGCATGCGAGCAACAAGTTGTCACCGAGTGGTAGACGCGTGGACGGTGGCGATCCGGTGACGTTACAGTATTGATGTAGTAAGCGTATGTCCATACAATTTCTTATAAAAAATATTAGCCGCGCGAGGCGGTACCAGGTTGGTCTAAGGACTGGTAAAGTTTAGACTGTGAACAGTCAATACTAAAATATTTCTATGCAAAACTTGGAGTGATCGTTAGTAGAGCAGTATTCATGTTAATTAGTGCGATGCATCTCGACTGTTGCTCGACTGTTGCAGTCGCTTCATACGTTTAAATAAATAAGTAAATGTCATCGCGCTCCGTCGACCCCTCCGCGACACGCTTCGGACTGTAGGAGCGGCTTGAGAATTATAATCAAGTTGGTTCTAGGTATTAGGAAATATAAGAGAGCCTATAATCACCTTTATAAATAAATAAATAAATCCAACAGTCAAAAATGTTTTTATTGAAAGGTCATGCCAATCGCCTGATGTTAAGTAATAGGACCGTTCATGGATAGTAGCAAAACCAAACAACGACCTGAATTACAAACCAATGCTTGGCATTATACTGCGCTCGCCATCATTAGTTAATAGTTTAGTATCACTTCATCCATTTCTTTTTTCCAAATTACGAAATTAAAACAAGTATTTTCTAGCTAATTTAGTATTAGAGGCGATAGTGGATGTTAAATAAACAGTAAAGAATCTGACCTGCTCTCTCGTAGAACACATGATTGTATATTTGATACACTGTTTCCATGTCGGCAGTTGGCAACCGAACAGCGAGGATTTTGAACCGGACCTGTGTAATGCACCCATTACTGTATTCAAATTCGATGCATACAGGCTGTTCTGAAAACCCTTATGATTCTTTTAACTTTAATCATAACGGCAGAAGAAAGATACCTTCCGATGACACTCAAGGCAATTTTTTGGGTAAAGGTTGTCATGTTCTTGTTTATGTATATTGACTTGTCATTAGAACATTTAATTGCCTACATGACCAATAAATACATTTCATTTTATTTCAGACTTTAAAAACGGTTTAAGTTTGATTTTACTCGCTCTCTGTTTTTTAGACGTAATATTAAGTACTAGAAAATAAATCATATTCACCTGATTCTTGGAATGCAGATATTATACGTATACGTATATAAATGCGGTACCTTTTAACCGACGTCGAAAAAAGACTTTATCAACTCCAAGAGTAGGTTTTTCAACATTTTCATTCGCTTAACAAATCCGGTAATTTCTTATACAAAGATCAGAATTAGAATTGATACGTGCTTCTATATTTGCCTGAACTTTACAATCATCAACAAGCGTCACCAATACATTGTTTTACTTTGTAGCACATTTATTAATAGCTTAATAGTTCGCTGGACTTGTTATAATTAACCCTGTACGCACATTAGCGAGGTGGTATGTGCCCCACACGCGCATACACGCAATGACGTCAGTCAAACGACCTACTTCAGGTAGATATTTGAGATGCAACACAACGCATCAGGGGTCCAAAGGTCTATTAGATCAGTCTGCACCATTGTAAGGTAACTCTTTTTTATTTTTTTTATTCATTAATACACTTTATTGCACACAAAAAAAAATACAAATAAAACGAAAATCGCAAACATAAAAGTACAATTGGCGGTCTTATCGCTCAAAGGCAATGTCTTACAGATAACCCTGGGATTAATGTTACAAAAGGATAAATAGAGATCGTATGATTAAATTTAATATGTAACATTTATAAATAATAATCACTGTATTGTAAACTGGTTTTGAAAAGACAAAACTAAGAGTTTCTTAGTTCTTCTCTAGTGAAACCCGCTTTCCGAACCGGGGGTGGTCGAATAAAAAATGACTGAATCTAAATGATTTTACATTTTATGGGTTTTATAAATTATTTTCATAGAACATTAGGTGAACTTGTTTGAACGAGGTAATCTCAAGAACTAACGGTTCAATTTGGAAATTTCTTTTAATGTTCGATAACCCAATTATCCAGGAAAACTTTAAGGTATATAACACCAAGGTATCCCTAATAGGAAGGAACCATTAACGAAAAATGTTGCGGAAACGGTTTCCTCGCCAAAAAGTATCTGCAGGGCCAAGCTGGGTCGGGCCGCTAGTATTACATATTTTTACATACCAAAGAACTTTCAGAAAATCTATATGGTATGCAGGACACCTGCAATGTTTTCCATCACCTTTATAGTGTGTGGTAATTTACTATAATCAATATACATGACTTCAAAAAGTCAGCAATGTGTCCTGGGATTTGAAGCCGTGACCACCGTGAAACTGTCAACTGCCGCGTTTAATCCATTACAGGCCGCCACGCACAATTATAGATTTTTTAAAATAAGTTTTAAATTGCATACGTAACTTGCGATTGTAACTTGATGTAAGCAGACACCGGAGTTTTAAATACCTCGATCTAACCACACATCTTTCGCTTCTTTGAATGTTAATCTTATAACCTAACCTTGTTGATTAGTAGTATTTCTTATTCGCCCTTCATTCATTTAGCCATAATTTGATTGTATATACTCCGGGAAAATCTACGCCAGACGGGAGTTGTGTATTATTTATTACAAAACTATTGTAGTTCTTAGAAATAATTATAACTATCATTCATAAATGGAACTAGATTCAAATGCTATTTTGAATACGTTTTCTATGTATATGTATATTATTATTATTATTTTAGTCTATGTATTATAATATATTTTTACACCTGCTAAAATTCATTTCTTCACCACCCTAAGGTAGAGAATGTCAACGAATGCCTGAGGTATTAAGCCCGCCTATATACTTTCAGTATATAAAGCTTTAAATAATAATAAAGCTCTGCCACCGATGTTTGATTACTTAGTTAATAATTAGGCCCCACCTATACGATTTTATTTTAAGTTATAATTACTTTATTCCAACACCCCATATGGCATTGAAAACAACTCATTATAATATTTACCAATCAACAGGACTTCGAAAAGGTCATTCTTGTGCCGTTAAAATACGAAAATTTATGCAAAAAACGAAAAAATAAATACCATGTTTCAATGTTTTTCCCAATATTTGTTGTGTAATAATGTCTTGTCCAATGTTTATAGTTTTGTTCACACACATTGTAATAAAAAAAAATTTAACTGATTTCTCAAGGCACAGGCATTTGAGAAACCATGCAATATTCTTTTTATATAAATTATTAATATTTTGAAATAAATATTTTCTTTTTATGTCCAATAACAGCCGATACTTCATCTGCTGTCCGGCGGATATATTTTATTCTTGTTATGTAAAATTGTTAATTTTAAATAAATATTTTTCATAAGTCAGAAAAACGGGTAAACAGCTCTGTGAGGTGATCGATTATCATCATTTTCTGAACCCAGATTATGAAATTTAAGAAACCTAACTGCTTTGACGGTATCCGAAAATAGCCAACCCAGAATCTCTTTAGAACTTGCAATTTTAAAAAACTAGCAACACTCCTGCAATCTAAATGTTGTAAAGTTGATATGCGCTCGTAATACAAGTTACAGAAGTCGCTATATGCAAACCACTTCAAACATCTCTTTATTAAAATCCTTGGAATACCTTCAGTGGACTTTCTCTGTCTGAAGTCAGTTTGCCAAGTTGTTTGTCCGTAATCTTGTATTTGTCTTGTTCGTACTTGTCAACTCTTGGACTTGAAACTAGCCCATAAGAAGTATATTGGTAGACAGCCTCCGTGGCGCTGTTGGTTAAACGCCGGCATGGAAACGAGAGTCCGTGGGTTCGATCCCCGCACTGAGACATAATGTTTCGGTAAACCACATGTATTTCTTTCGGGTCTGGGTATATACCGCCATGTCTATTTCGCACACCAAACAGTACTCTGATTGCATTGTTGTGTTTCGGATTGAAGGACATTGTAGCCAGAGTAACTAAAAGACTAGAGAGTAACTACTTGTTTGGTGTGGCTACTGTTTATGAGCGGTCGTATCGCTTACCTTTAGGCGCACGTTATACTCTTCTCTCAACATTGAGACTGAAAAGTCTCGTAGTTTCTAATATCCACGTCACAAGACTCTATTTTAATTAAATAATATTAATAAGAGTGCTATTTTCCTTACAGTCCAAGGAGAAGATGACTCGAGGCGTGAGGCGCGGCTGCGTGCGACTCCGCGCTGCCGTCATCGGCATTGATGATGAAGATGACTCCACGTTCACCATCACCGTCGACCACAAGACCTTCCACTTTCAGGTGATCACCATATTATATTACAAATGAGGTTCTTAGCATGTATGGGCAAATAAACTGGTGCTCAAGTGTGAAAGAAAACAAAGGTGCGATCAGTTATTATCTCTAGTATCGAGAGGATTAGAACGATAGTTGGGTATCATTCTAAAGAGAATATATGTACGGATAATCAAATAAATAAGTCAATGAATACGTAACTCCTACTGCTGAAAACCTACATAAGGTTTCGGCGCAGGTAAAATCAGATATAATTTACTCACGATCACTTGAATCGAGGACGAGATGATTACTTAGACTTCTTTGTAGCTATGTAGGAGAAACAACTCCCAAAGCTTCCTCAGCAAAACTAACAGACAGCCATATTATGGTAAAAACATTTGAAAATACAAACTTAAAAAATATATAAACATATTAACCTCTGCTCGACTGCCTCCGTGGCGTATTTGTACTTGTTGTACGGTACGATAACAAATCGGGGGTGTCGGTTTTGAATCCCAGGTCGGGCACATTGATAGTGGATTTTTCTATTCATTATCAGCCCTGAGTCAGGAATTTGCGCCAGATATGATGATAGGCTTACCTATCACATCGTGGGATGGAACACACAAGGTGAAACCTGGGTGTCTGTCTGCCCCCCCCCCCCTCTACCCTTTTTGGGGAAATGGCGTGAGTTTATGTATTTAGACCCCTCCTACAAGGGGTCGTTTTACCTTTTGTTGTCTTGGAAAAAGACGTGAGTTGATGTACATTTATGTAGGTATGTAGGATTTGAATGCATGATGAAAGATGAGTAGAATGGAACCTCAGACGACTGACTGATATGGAAAGTGGTTTGTGTAAAAGAGATTAATGAAAGTATTTAATATGGAAAGAGTAAGAGGATGAATAATTAAGAATTTGAACTATGGACGGACGGAGAAAAGAGAACTGTCTGGAAGAGCTGGAAGACGACGTAAGACGTGAAAACGATAAAGGACGATATTTTTTAAAGACGAATTTATAAGACAATATATCGAAGATTATCCAAACGATCGTCGTTTGATTTGACCCGAGACGGAACTATTCCAACATGTGGAGACTGTCCCGCCCTCACACCCACCACTGCAACTCCTGTAAGCCAGGATCGACAGTGGCACGCAATGTAATAACACCGAGCATTGAAGCTCGGCGAGTCTCCGGGAATGTCTAACTTGTCTTTAACCCGCAACGAAATCAATCAGAAAGTTAAATTAATAGGAGGAGTTGGAAATAAATTATTGTTCACTTCCCTCCGTGCAAAGCGGATGACAAAACAATGAAATAAAAAAGTAAATAACCTCGTAAAAAGACTTTTACAAGCCAGCTGTAAATCACCACGGATCAAATCATTATTACATTTAAATGGGACCTATTATGTGAGCTGTTATACTTGATTCTAGTATTAGGTGTGGCAAAAACGCCGGAAAGCACGGAAATTCTCCCTAGTCTCTACAAGGTCCATGTAGTATACAACCCCAGATGAAATTTACATACTATCCAGCATGGTTTTACGCTCATTCTGCCAAAGACTACACTCCCAAAGTATATGATGCAAATTCAATTAGATGTTGAACATGGGCACGCAGGCGATTCAACAAACTTAAAACTATTCCCACACGTATGTTGTTCTCCGTTGCAGGCGCGCGACGGCGGCGAGCGCGAGCGCTGGGTGCGCGCGCTGGAGGACACTATAGCTCGGCACGGGCGCCGCGAGCGCTGGTCCCGCTGCGTGCCCGCGCCGCCGCACCGACACGGAGACCTGGAGCGACGCATCGCCGAGGCAGACGCGTACCTGCAGATCATGATTGAACTCGTCTCGGTGAGAACGCTAGCAATAACAATTTTATAATTGAGATATTACAAGAGGCATTTAGATATTGGCACAAGACTCAGCATGAATGGGCTCGTCCGCGGCGGTACTATTGTCTCACAGGAAGTCGAACTCAAGCGATAGTTTAGCTGTAACGTTTCGTTTGTTGAGTGAGATTGCCGTATACCCAATAACCCTTTCCTCTTCCAATCCTTTTTCCTTCCCGCTCGTTGCGTTCAGCGTTGGGTATGGTCATTGGTGGTCACTAACCATCAGGTGACTTGTTTGGTCATTTGACCAATACAATAAAAATAAAAATATTCCAATCCTACATGAATGTAACCCACTACCAGGTTCGACTAAAATTGCATTTGTTGATAAACGGATCATAAGAGGCTGCCGACATGTCCACGCTGGTCGCGAGTTCGAATCCCAGTGCACACCTCTGACTTTTCGGAGTCATGAGGAAACCTGCATTCCACAGCGATTTGTAATTTGTACAATATATGATTTGTAAAATCCTCTAAACCGTACTAGGCCAGCGTAGTGGACTATATGGCCTAACTCTCAAGCATATCCTCAAATGTGGGGGAGGCCCGTGCCCTGCAGTTGAACGTATATGGGCTGATACAGTACAGTTAAACTAAGGCTTTATCGATTTCAACTACACGTAGTATTAACATAAGGACAATACTGATTTTTACTATATACTAAGTAACTGAAAATCAAGGTAATAATATTATTTTATTATTTATTTTAGAAAATGAGCAACCGCGTGTCAGAGCTCGCCGACCCACAGGAGAAGACTAAAGGGCAAGTCATCTTGGACAATTCCAATGTAAGCAATATGTCCACTTTAAGGGAAGTATTATAGATATCAAAATATTTTTCATTCGAATAGTTTTTCACAAAATCCTTTGAATCTCATATAAGGAACTAACCTAATCAAGCACTGTCTTTCTTCTTTTTTTCTATACGTTGTTCTATTTTTTAATGTAAATATTGTATATTCACAAAGTAATATTGAAAAGTGACAGAAGAAATGTGTATACATAGTCTACGATCTTTTGGCCTCAAATTGCGTGGTTGTCATGGTATTGTCAAAATATTAGGAACAGTTTTACTCTCTTCACATTTTATTATATTAGACATGATGATACTATTAGAATCGTCTTCGGTCTTTTGGCGTCTGAATGCGTTGTTGTCATGCTATGGTCAAACTATCACAAGCAGTTTTTCTCTTTTCACGTTTTATTATATTGGACATGATTATAAAATTAGATTATGAGCATAAATGTTTGTTGTTTAAATTATGAAAACATTGAGTAAATAATTATGTTTAAAATTTTATTTGTAGTTCCAAATTTAGCCACACGACAATATAAGATAGAGCAGTTAAACGGACATTTTGTTTATGTTTTGTTTCTGTTGCAGGCGATGTTGGACAATATCAAACATTCCATAGTACTTCTACAAATAGCTAAGGTATGTTTACACCACTATTTTTTCTAGTCTAATATAACATTTAGGCCACTTATGTCGTAGTTGATTCGTCATCAAACAGATACGATTTAATTAGCTAAAGTTAACAACATTATATATTCATTTTATGACAATACTAATTAATAACACATTACTATTTCGTAGGGTATCCGTAATAGTCAGAATATCAATTTTGTCAAAAGAAATGGTTTTAGTTTTTATACTTACTAGCGCCATCTCTCGACTCTTAGTAAATTACAATATACCTCTACACTTCAACAGATGGCGCTTGAACAAAATATACAAATGTATGGAATATCAATAAAACATGAAAATGTTATGAAATTATTCCTTATTTTTCCAGAACACAGTGAACCCAGTGAATGGAGTATATCAGGGACCAACCAATCCGTCTCAAACACATATCAAAACAGGTAAACACATTATTTTATTTTTCGAAATCGGATGCAGAAACATAAAAATCTATTAGT
The DNA here is from genome assembly GCA_023078785.2 of Hyles euphorbiae. Taxonomy (NCBI): domain Eukaryota; kingdom Metazoa; phylum Arthropoda; class Insecta; order Lepidoptera; family Sphingidae; genus Hyles; species Hyles euphorbiae. The sequence goes on from CM041047.1 coordinate 14,086,960, forward strand.
TTGCTTCTTAATAATTTTATTTAAAATAACTACATATAAAATTTATGTCGTGGAAATCGATGGCAGAAAATTAAATACTGGCATTTTTTCAAATTACTACATTGGAATGTACATAATTGAAAAATAGAACATATCAAACAAGAAAATGCACTTTGAATTTACGATGATTTGTGAAAAATTGAAAGGAAGAAAGCATGTTTAACGTACTTTTCAAATCATTAATTTAAAATTGATGCTTGTCTTTGAATTACCACCGTCTCAATGACTACGGCAGATTTACTTCTTGGTTAACCAATCGTTTTAAGTTTAATAATAATTGTAAAAGAGTTTTGCCTGCATAATTTTTATGACACAACACATCTAATGGCTATACAAACATAAAAGTTTTAATAGGGACCTCATTACAGTAAGCATGTATGACGGCAATCCATTATAGGTTATTTATATTAAGTCGAAGTATCTCGTATTCGGGGATTTGGTGAGAATCAATTATATACATAAACTCATGCCTATCCTAGGAGGGGTAGGCAGAGGTGCCAGGACATTTGGCCTTGTATGCTCCGTTCCACAATGCGATAGAGGGTGAGCCTATCGCCATACCTGGCACGCATTCCAGACTCCGGGCTGATAATGAATATAAAAACATCGAGTATTACTTTACCCGACCTGGGATTCGAACCTTAGACCTCAGCTTTGTAATCGCACTGTAGTACAACTACGGCACCGAAGCAGTCTATATTACTGTAAAGTTATTTCAATTCTTATATTCCGTATGCTCCTTAACTAGTGCATTATCAACTACGTCATTCCCATTAAAAGTTTAACTGCGTGCGCCATAAAAGTCCAGTCATTGACAAACGTCATAAGGAAGCGTCATAAGCCATAAGAAGGATAATCAACTTGATAAAAATGGCTTAGTGCATGACGTTCTTATTGTGGGAATTCCATGTCTGTTTAACTAGTTTATGATAATCCTACTACTATCTGTATCAGCCCATATACGTCCCACTGCAGGGCACGGGCCTCCTCTACAATCGACTACCGATTGAGATTGGTTAGGTCATATAGTCCACCACGCTGGCCTAGTGCGGGTTGGTGGACTTACATACCATAGAATTTTATAAATCGCTATGGTATGCAGGTTTCCTCACGATGTTTTCCTTCACCGTTTTAGTGCGTGGTGATTGACTATCAATACACACATGACTCCGAAAAGTCAGAGGTGTACCCTGGGATTCGAACCCGCGACCACCGTGAACATGTTGACAGTCGCGTCTAGTCCGTTTACCAACAGGCCACCACGCACTTACGCCTACTACTATCGATTTATTTTAAATATAGGTATTTAAGGGGACCATGCCTTGGCAAGCGTAGTGTAGGACGCCCTCCAACTAGTAACGATATTGGAAAGGGGCCGTCCATTAATCACGTGAGGCTTGAAAAAAGGGGGGAGGGGTTTGACAAAAATCACGAAATATCACATGGGGGAAGGGGGGTATAGTCAGATATCACGTGTATTTTTTTCCACACATAATTTTAATGAAAATGCTATATGTACCTACATGATATGAAGATCGACCCCAGTGTCATGAGCGAGGCCTGTGTCCAGCAGTCAACGAGGATGGGCTGATGATTATGATGATGAGGTGTAGGGTAGAGGGGGGCAGAGGTCTCCTGGTAGCAATCGGGACACCCTAGTTTCACCTCGTGTCTTCCCACTATGTAATACGAGGCGAGCCTATGGCCATACCGGGTGCAGATTCCTGACTCCGGGCTGATAATGAATAGAAATATCCAAATCATTTTGCCCGACCAGGGATTTTAACGCAAGACCTCGACTTTGCAATCATACTGTAGTTAAGTTCTTCTAGTGTAGACCTGTTGGTAAACGGAGAAGACGCGGCTGCCACCATTTTCACGGTGGTCGCGGGTTCAAATCCTACTTGTCCCACATTTGTCAGTCCCACGTGAACTGTATGACCTAACCTCTCTCAATCCTACTTTACATTGTGGAGGAGGCCCGTGTCCTACAGTGGGACGTATATGGATTGATACAGTACAGTACAGTTCGATGAAGATCTTACCTATTTCAATTACAAGTAGTATTAACCAATTTAGGAGAATACTGATAATTTCTATACTAAATAACTGAAAATCAAGGTAATAATATTATTCCAACATACTACAATTATATAGAAATAGACATAAACGTAGCCGGAGGCTGATACAGTTACAGAATATTAGATTCATATATGTGTGCCATTGAGATAATATACTAGAGGGAACGCTGCAAACAAAATGTTTGTAACAAAATGAAGGGTACATTCTATTTCTGTCTCTGTCACGCCAACGAAGTAACATTATTCCCTCTCGCTTCGCTGTGTACCCTTGTGCACGCACCATACGCAGAAATTTAGTTCCCGATGTCCGCTCTAGTATAATACCTGGTATGTGCAGGCGAGTTGTCACCGCGCGTGGAACTGGGCGCGGAGTGTCGCGAGCTGCCCACACCCACGCACTCCATACCGCCGCTAGAGGACCTGGACGCGCCCAGTGAGTTGTACTCTTTGATTCTTACTCCCAAATACCATATTTTACATTTTGTAGTTTTACATTACATTGTGTGGTTTTAATAATTTCCATGAGCCGTCGTATCGCTTACCATTAGGCGAATGGTATAGTTATTCATTGCAATAAAAAAGACACTATGGATATTGTAGGCTTATGTTCAGCAGTGGACTTTCTATGGCTAAAGAGAAAAAGAAACGAAACTTGAATTTAAGCGTATGATTTTGTAAGACTCTGAAACCATCTCAGACTCTTTAAAGGTCACGGTATGCCCAGAAAAAGATGGCGTCACGAATTGGATAGGTGGAAGAGGGGCTGTCAGGATCATCAGAATCGGGACGAATGGAAGAAGGGTACAGAAGCCTTTGCCCTGCAATGGGACAGCGGAGGCTGCTGTATATAATATGTATGTATGTTAATAACTAATATTTATCTGTACAGGACAAGCGATGTCGCTACTAGTGCCGGACACATCATACTCGTCATCAGAAGGTGAGGATGACTTCTACGACGCAGACGACGAACCCGCCGACATGCCGCAGCCGGGGCCCAGGTGAGAAATTTTACAGGCCGACATAATAGGGATGTTGACTATATTTTTTGGAAACCGTTTTATTATGTAGCCAGGCCCTATGTAAACGCAATTTGTTTTTACCAAAATGTAGAATAAATATTATTAATTAATTTATTACAAACAATTAGGTTCTCAAAATTAATATTTTGAATGTTAAAACATAATTGTTAGGTTTTAAAATACTGTTTTTAATGTGTTAAAATAAATTTACTCGAATTTGTGATATGAGTCAAAATCCCTATTATGTGGAATGACGAAATGGTCTACGGCAGGAAAGTTAGCGTCATTTCCAGTCTCATCATGAAAAAAGTATCAAAAAGATAATTTATTTCTCACATTAAACATAAAAGAGTTGAAAAAAGTCGCAAACCTTTTAGGAATTAATTGGAGACTAACTACTGCAACTATGTTTTTGAAATTAAAGAAAGTATATTATTTTTATTTTTTACATCGTATAGGTTGGTATCTACCCGGGTAACGACTACTTTACAAAAAACTCGCCATAGTACGCATTGCAACTATGTCCCATTCTAGGTTTAATTTGCGTAAAGCCTGTATTATGCCAGCCGGCAAAATTATATCGACCAATATCAAGTGTATTTTTGTCATTCTGCCACGCCATGAAAAAAAAAACTTTTAGACGTGATCTAAAAATAATTTTCACCAAAAACTTTTCTATCTTTTTATGGAAGGTTTATCAAAGAAACTATCTTAAAATACCAGTGTGTGTACACAGTAAAGCGGTGCATTTAACCGCCCCGCCGAATCGGGTCGCGGGTCAATGACATCGGGTCACGCTAGGGTTGTACAACTGTGGAAAATCGGGTTGTCTTATAAAATCTAATTTCTTGCAAGACGGTGTCTTTAAGGAAAATGATTTTGAATAACTATTGCTGTTGTTTTTTATGCTTGCAGTTAGATTTTAAAGGAATTTAGGGATCTATACACGTTTTGCTTTCTAGAGAAATACACATTGTTTTTATTGGCACAGTTAACTGTGCCGTGGTTTGTTTTAAATGCAATACTATGTGGGTGAAATATACACTGAGTTATAAATACTCCACGTTCAATGCTATATTGCCTCAATTGTTTCACCCTCATAACACAGGACTGGCTCAGTGAACTCGGTTTAACTATACACTCGTAAAATTGACTACCGATTGAAACATTGATTAAGGAACTAGCATTCTGTATCTACAGCGCTAAATATAAACTTGGCCCACAAGTATTTATCCAACGATAGGCATTTTGGCAGATAAAAAAATTAAAAACAATTTATTGCTTCAATTCAATAGGGAACATGCACCAGACTTTAAACTAAGTCAAAATATTTTTTTTGTAATCTTTATTAATATAGAATTATACCTTAAAGATATTTTTTTAATTTATCAACTCTAAATCGGTAAAATAAATTCTTAAAAAATGACATTTCAAATTTGCCGTGCATTTTTTCCGAAACGCGATCTATTGCTTGAAAAGGAAAGTGACGACAATGGTTGCGTTCTTATGAAGTTTTAGCTTGTTGTTTTACGTTTGGTTATGAGGTATTTTGTGCTTTCTTTATACTATTAAATAAAATAGATTATTTTGTCGCGAAATACAGTTCTGTAGCAATTCATGAAAGAAACTTAATCCAAATACTACGTTGTTCATAACGCAACCTCTGACGTCACAGCGAGTTCGCGCCAACATGGCGTTTGAATGCTTCGAAACTGATAGCAGTTTTGATTATTTTTTTGTACCCTTTTGATTGATATTTTCAAAGACTTATAATTTTTTTCGATAATGTAATAACATACAGAATTGATTAAAAATATAAAAAAATGACATGCATATTCCCTATTACCAAATGAATTATATAAATAAGTATGCCAGTAGAGCAAAAGGAAGTGACTCGCCATATGCTGCTCGGCAACACAATACCGAGCAGCGCTGATTTTCAGTCACCCCTGCCTCCCTATGGTGTTATGGTTTAAACTATAGTTTATATATAACAACCCCTACAAGTCCTATGTCTGTACAATTTTTTTTATTAGACTCCGTGACAACCCTAGCGAGTGCACGGCTATGCATCGGTTGTCGTTCAAGTTTTTACACGAGCGTAAAGAGCTCCCGGCCTGTCCACAAACGCTTTTGTACAATAAGGTTCTATGTAATTATATCTAGTGGAAACGCTTTTTAAGTGTATATGTATGTATCGCTTTAACAGTAAAACGAAGTCTTGAGATTTGCATTTTCGGTTAGTCAACAATAAAGGAAATTTTAGGGATTTCTATATTACGAGTGATGTCGTACGGTCTTGATACCACGGCTGTCTTAGATTTTCGTTCTCATCTATTCACGGAAAAAAAAAGAGTTTTACTTTCTGATAAATTTCGATGTGCTTTACAGACAAGGTAGTCTCCCTTAGATACTGCTAATTCCTTGTGATCTATCGATCCTGACTGACAGGTTTGCAGTGGAAGTGTGGGCGGGAAAATCTCTTCATGAAAAAAATCTTATCACGATTTGGAATGAAGTCCAGAAAAGATTTTAGGTTTTCGATATGAAAGTAGTTCGCTTTCTATCTTGCATACAAATACATCAACGTTGTGGTATACCTAAAATAGTTTCTCTCATCTGCGCTATGACTTCAATAACAATAAATATATTTTATGCTCACAATAAATAACATTACGCTTGTCACCGCTGCCATTCAAATATAAATAAATCCGACCATTCGCCAAATTGAACCGGTCTGTTAGAAATAGCGTCTCTATTCAAGTGCTTCCGAAACTTCCGAACGATACTATTATCCCTGTCCAGTTCTATCGGTGTTGCCAGGCTTAAAGGATTTACCCAGTAATCGGGAGATTGTAATTGCATTAATATAATTAAAACGTAAAAGTATGTTAAGTCTGCCAACCCGCACTAGACTAGCGTGGTGGATGCCCTAAACCCTCTCAATCTTACCATTGTTAAGGAGCCGTGCCTTACAGTGGGGCATATATGGGCTGATAAAATACAGTAAAGTACAGAATTAAAAAGTAAAGCTTCCTATGGTTAATGCCCTGCTCTTTGCAAATTCTTTCCTATAATCTATTTCCAGGACTGTTTTTTTTATCAATATCCATTTACATGTATCTTTGAGGATAAGAAAGTTATTATAAGTATAACGTGAAATAGAGGTCACACTTAACCTGTCTACCTTTTAGTATCGACTGTTGTGGGAATTTAATTTCTCCAAAATATACCAATCGTACTCTTTAAGTATCTTTCTTCAGTTTAGTAACATGAATCATATTGAAGATTGTTGACATGACGTGGGTAAATTATGTTGTTCGTGAATTTTCGTTGTATTACATCATGGTACCGATACTGAGTAGTTCGAATTTATGGCTTCCGTAATCTTTCATCCACGTGTTTTATATCGAAAAGCTTCAAATTTATCATGTCTTATTTATGGTGCAATATATTTAGAAAATTTATTAAGTAGAGAAAATATCCGTAAAAATGAAGCTCGGGAAAAACTCTAGAGTACTAGCAACATTAATTGTAAGATCGATGTGCATTACCGGTTTTAGGTCACAGGCCATCCACTAGTTCTGAAATAATCGGTCGATGAACTGCTAATCGCGCATACAATGTTTGTTTACGGAGTTAATACATTTAATTTTGTACGCAGGGTATAGTCTCTATCAAATCTTAATGATTTGTCTATCTGATATTCATTCGATAGTCAAAAATAATCGCTGTCACCTTATAAAGGTGTAAAAAATAATTGTAAAAATAGTTAATATAAATAACGAATTAAGGAGCCTCTTATTTTTTTAAGTCTAAAGAATCAGTCTGACTTATCTAATGGTGTTTATATTAACCAAAAATCTGAAAATAATATACCTTTATCAAAAATAATACACCTCATATGCTCTCATAGTCCCGACCTACAATAATAAGATACGCTTCTTCCAACACCCATCAGAATCTACGAAGGACGTTTTGGTCAAACAAGGCAAGCCAAACAAAACAAACATTTGTGAGACACGCAGACATTTGCCTCGGTGCCAAGGTTTAGCCTCGGTTTCATGACAGGGGTAGGGACCATTAAAGTGTTGGCTTCGATTACAATACAGCTTACATAAAACATAGTCTCTACTGGATTTTTAAGGTTGACGTGAGATAGATTTTGTCAATGTCATACATGTTCAATATACTAAGCTACAAGATGAGCCAAATCAAAAAAAAAGTTGTACTTTCCTTGTGGAAAGTATATTGATAAAAAGTGACAATTTTTTTTTGTTATTTTTTTTATATGGTCGTATTTGGGTGGTAAGTACATTTTTTCGTAAAATAATAGTGTATACCCTTTTATTTATAAATACTCTAAGGTATAAAAGAGTTAAAATTATTATTTTAGCAAAAACTATGGATTTACCACCCAAAAATGACGATATTTAAAAAATCATAAAAAATCATTGTCGCGTTTCTTTGCGAAATTTTTAGTTGCATTGTGTTTGTAGTCACTAAAACTACCACCCGGCTTCGTTTTCGGTAGCAGTCTTGAGATACCCTGTATAATCAATTACTTTGTATTTTGTAAATAAGTATAGAATATGTTCTATGTATTGACTTGTCATAAGAGCTATTTAATTGTCCACATGATCCATAATCCACTTTCATTTATTTACAATTTTAAAATCACTACGCTTGATAAGACGTATTCTCCAGTCTCCACTAAAGAACACGTTTACCCCTGAGGTTGTCGATTCTTCGAAATACGTGGCGCCCCTTTGAGATATCTAATATTTACTAATTGACTCATTATCCGCTAGTTATACATTGTAATTTACGTTAAACAAGGGTACTGACAACTGATTTATTAATTGCTGTTTATCTCCAAAAATATTTGTTTAGGACACAAATCGATGATTAACTTATCACTGTTGTAAACAGCTTAAACAATTTGTGGTATATTCCATAAACACGCGTTTCCCTGTTACAGAAAGCCGGAACTGTAAAGCGGTATATGAAACAATTTAAAATAAAAAAATAAATACACCCAACAGTCACATACATAATCTTGACCCCACATTAAGATCAATTCAGTCTTGTGTCGTGGGTATCAGAAAGTACAAGAGACTGTTCGGTCTCACAAACACCCTAGACAAATACTTGTGGCCTCTCAAACGTTTGTTTCGGTGCGGGGATCGAACCCGCGGCCTCTCGTTTCACAGCAGGCGTCTAACAAACTGCGCCACAGAGGCTGTCAATACTAATACTGAGTTTTCAACTGTTTCATCTGTTATTAATTTAGTTTTTTGTTGTTTTTGAGTATATCCCAAACCTAATCCAATTGCGTGATCATTTTTAGACCGATGCCATTCATTTTGCGAGTGGAAAGCTGTTAACCTCCTCTTTAGATACTAACAGGAAAACCGAACCGGTTTTGTTGGTTTTACGTTTAAGACCGATGCTAGAAGTTATTTCAGCGCTACAACATTCACAAAAAAAATATGATTTTAAGAAGTTCTTGAAGACAGCCGCTTCAAAAAAGACACTGATTTCCAAAATCATTATGTTTTATTGTATGCCTTCAACAGCTCTATTTTTTATTTATTTTTATTTTATTGCGGAAGACATCGAGCTCATTAAAACTATGCGACAATAACAAGTGATCTGCTATCACGGATTTAATGAAATCCCTGCGGATTAATTGTTTCGGTTGATACAAACGAAGATAAGCCCGTATTAACGATTGTACTGTTGTGTACACTGTATAGTGTCATGGAGTAGTTCATATCTATTGATAAAACAATACTATGAAGTAGGAAGTGAGCCATACATCTATAGTTGTTTAGCGACCTTTGTAGTAATATATAGGAGTCGCGTTGTGGAAAGATAGTATCTATGTAATTTAATTAGACTGAATGGACTAAATAGTCGCTTTGTCGTTCCAGAATATTAAATAAACATCTCAAAAATCTAGAGTTTGTTGCCTGTTCGTCTCCAGTGAAAACTGTTTTCCGAACCGGGTGGTAGATCAAAAAATTGCTAAATGAGGCAAAAAAATCTGATTGAATATTGACGTCCATTTTTTGCATGAATCAAAGGGTATATACAAAATCAAATAAACAAAGGGTTTTCTAAATTCATTCAGAATTTAACAAGTTAGAAACGTTTTAATTCTTGTAATGGGATTAATGCACCTACGCGATAGGCTTGTCTAGTTCCCATTTTTTTTTTTACTTTGCGAGCTAAGTTTCTTTTACTAGCGCAAAATTTTAAATGATTTCCAGCTCTAGACGGGCCTATCATAAAAGGTTGAATTTTGAGTATTATGCTTTAAATGGACACCATTCGCAAACTCAATTGTATAATGTTATATGAACCATAGCTGTAATGAAAGATTAACGAACCCAAAACCGTATTAGTAAATTATTCACGACGATTCTCATATGCGAGTATACGAAGCATTAGAGACCGTGGTCGGACAGTAAATAATAAATTCAATAGGCTCTGTGGTGTATGACTGAGGTGAAACGGGATAATGAGGGTCGTATACCCACAGTGAGATAATTATATCTGACATCAATGGGTATTTGTTCCGTTGCTGAGTATGGCGAGACTGAAAAGTATGTGGTAGTTTCCGATACATGTAAAAATTGATTTTTTTGCCACACTGTTTAAATGTTTTAACTAAGACTTAATAAAACTAGAACAATTCGGATGGGATTTTTGATATCTATACCAATAGCGATAGATTAATACTCCCGTATTTATACATAACTAGCGGCCCGGCCCAGCTTCGCCCGGGTACAAATAGATTTCTGTACAATAATATGTACGTATTATACATATAAACCTTCCTCTTGAATCATTCTATCTATTAAAAAAACCGCATCAAAATCCGTTGCGTAGTTTTAAAGATTTAAGCATACAAAGGGACATAGGGACAGAGAAAGCGACTTTGTTTTATACTATGTAGTGATACATCACTATTCCGACAACGGACAATCTCTATCGAATAGCGATAGCAATGGACTTCACCCTCATTGCGTATGATAAACGCTATCACTCGGTTCCGCCCGTACACAGAGACTGACCGATCTTATAAACGACCTACATATATGAACTACATAGTTCCAACACTTGAGTATTGGATTTAGAACGTTTTAAACTGCTGCTGTTTATGATTTTTTGTGTCTCGGCGATCTTTTCAAAAAACTACTAATCCAATTTGGATGCTGTTGTGGATAAACAATTACTCCTGTATTCATACACAGATCATCGCTATCGTATAGGAATAGCGATAGCGATAGACTTCACCCTCATTACGTATGATAAACGCTATCACTCGATTCCGCCCGTACATAGCGACTGACCGATCTTCCAAATGACCTACATGCACCAGTTCAAACACTTGAATATCCGATTTAGACCACTTTAAACTGCCTGCTGTTTATGAATAGACTCTGGATCGATATAATGGTTCTAATGCAGTTATTTATTTATGGTTTACAAAGTTACTTGGTTTTGTGCCCGGCTATGCTTGCATGTATAAATTAATTTGGAAATGGAAGATTTATTAAGCTTTTATGGCAATGCAATAAAGAAAAGTTGACATAAATAAATCGAAATAAGATAAAATTTAATTGATCATGAATTGTATAGAAAATTAAGATCTCACACAGAAAAAACGAATAGATAAAAATACCCATATTTTTCGTAAAATAGTTTGAATAAGAGTATTTCTTTCTCTAAACAAGTTATAAAGTTAATGTATTGTTACAATAGTCTAAGGCTTCACGCTATCAAACCGTCGCATCGCATAAGCCGCGGAACATTTCAAACTTTCCTAATGGTCGGAATTTTCACGACAATTCACATTTTCCGAGCTTGAAACGCGGGGTCGGTGACCTTTGCGCCCTCCAAATTTGTTTTAGAATTGACAACGTGACGGGGGGCCTAATTGGTAACAGGAGTGTTTTGTTTCTTGTTGCGCTAACTGAAGTAGTAGGTTCGATTTTATTAGATTTATGTGATGTGCGAACGTTTTTAATTAAGACTGTTAGCAGCGATGGTACTGGTGTTACTCACCCCATAATATAATTTATAACAAATTATTAATGAACTGCTCTGATTTAAACCAACTTGTAAATTTTGTAATAATCACTACATTGTAAACTGGTTTTGAAAATAGCAACACTAGATTTTCTTGCCCGTTCTTCTCTAGTGAAAATCGCTTTCCGAACCGGGTGGTAGATAAAAATTTACACAATCTAAACAATTTTGAAAATTTTAATGGGTTCAATAAATTATTTTCATTTTCATAGAGCGGGCTTTTAATGCTAAGAAACAATTCCGGAGAAAACTTAGCAGATGTTTTTAAAACAAAATACAAAAGAATTCCCCTACCTGAAAATCGAAACCCAGCCCTCATGATTCACAGCTGCACACTTAAACATAATAACTTACATAAAATATAGAGGAAACCTAAATATCATAAATTATACATCACTCAAAACCCCATTAACTACCAACTTTAAGATAATGTTTGTGAACTATTTTTAAAGACTGTTTTTATTACGTCAGTGTGAGTCACGAGTCACGACACATATTACTTTCCACTACTCTTACCAATGATCCACTTTCAAGTATTCATTACCAGCCTTTGGTGGTAATGCAAGGCAATATTGTATACCGACATAATTATTTTATTTAAATGAATGGTGAGACAAACATACCGTTCACCTGATGGTAAACGATACGACCGCTCATGAACAGTAGCATAACCAAACAACACCTTTAATTGGAAATCAATGTTTGGCTCTCCTCTGCGCTTGCCATCCTGAGACATAAGATGTTAGGTCTCAATATCTCCGGTAGTTACTCTAGTAGGCACGTAGGCAGCGACTTTGTTGTGCTGGCCCCCTGGCACTGCAAAATCCATGAGCAGCGGTAGCCGCTTACTAGTCATGCGTAAAATGAATCACTGTAAAGAAAAGAGAGATATATATCTTTTAAGTCAAAAGATATATATCACTCTTTTATATCTTTATATCTCACAATGATCGATGAGCTAAAGAATGAGTTGATTAAAATTGAGTTATGAGTCTTTCTTTATATCTATATCTAAGATTGACATTTTGGTGGAGTATATCTTTATATCTCTATCTCTTAATGATTCATGAGCTAAAAGATGAGTTTAAATTAGTTGACTAGAAATTTAGTTATGAGTCTTCCACAATATCTATATCTAAAATTAACATTTGGATGGACGTTCAAGAGGCTATATTCGAGTAAAAATTGCTTTGTGGTTTAGATATAGTATTGTTACAGTGAGATAAAGAGATTAATTATTTTCTGCTGATATCTATCAACAGAAATAAATTGTGTTTAGAAATATAAATAAGGAGTAGTGAAATATGTAAAAATTCATGGACATTTAAACATTGCATAAACTGGATATTTTTTGTTATTAAAACTTTTGTGCTATGATCACCACTGGTACAAGATATTTCACGGAAACAAAATACAAATCCGATAAAAAAAATGAATACAATATATCTTTGCTAATTAGAAAACATGCTAGCGAAATTAGGCCTTAAATCATTGTAAATAGCTTTGTTTTCGCTTACACTCCATTTACTACTGTGATCGTATTCCACGATCGTACGCATGGCGCATGCATTACATTGTGAACATAAATATTCTCTTTTCCGCTCACACAAATGTAAAAGTCTATATCTGTTTCTTTCTAATCTTTGCAGTGAAATTTAACCAAAAATGATCTTTACGCGTACGGATATAATGAGTTAGTTTGAGTGCAAGGGATATAAAGATATAATCACTCCGTACGTCGGAGATATATCTTTTTAGTAAATCACTCCTGATTTACACATGTCTACCGCTTACCATCAGGCGGGCCGTTTGCTCGTCTGCTTATAAAGGCAATAATAAAAAAACATGGATGTCACGTTGTTGTCAAAATATTAGTAACGGTTTTTCAAGCTGGCAATTATTCAGGTGATCAATTAATGACTGTATTTTGTACCTTTCTAGTGTATAAAATACTCTTCTGATGTCGTTGTGTCTAGGAAAACTGGGCATGTGTGTCGTATGTCGGTTGAAATGTAGGCTAAGATCACTGCAGATCCAGTTTGAAAAGTACAGGCAGAAAATAAGGGTTACACGGAGATCGCAATATTGAACAGATTCCTGCGAAGTTTTCATAAACTGTGAAATACCTTAAAAAAGGGATGTTACAATACGGATTAAGAGTAATTCTACTCAAATTTTGTATTATTTTCTGATAATAGTTGTCATATTTTTATAGGAAACAACATAAAGCTATGTTACAGAAAGGCGTAGTTAAACACGTAGTTAAAATGATAATTAAAGACAAAATCGATTGAAATATGATATTAAACAAAATATGATAGGCGTAATCCGTAAGTTATTAATATATGCACGTGTCGAAGATAAATCAGAAAATCTGAGAGATTTCTGAACCAAAACACCTAAACTGCAACCAAATAATTGTTACGCACGCAATCATTTTCCCAGTGCGGGTATCGAAGCCCCTTCCTCTCATTTCACTACCGCTAACGTAATTATTACCACATCTAACATTGACGCGCCGGTTTTAATTCACCTTAAAATTATACAAACATATAATCCCGTTAATATTTCCTTATCCCGTCTTTCCCGTCCGAACGCATGATACATGGTGTTTATTTATAAACAGCGGTACTGCGTTCGGCGCAAGGCGAGCGTTGCGCCGGCGCGGTGACGTCACGCGTCGTCACATGCCCACAAACGCGCAACACGCAGACTGGACACACCTATGCGGCATTACCGATCGAGCGGCTTTTTCCAGTTACAGCATAAAAGAGGATATATCCAAATATAAAATAATGGGGATGTGATTAATGCATTGTCAGAATAAATATTTAAGGCTAGAAATTTAAAAACTGAGGAATATCCAATTAAAATAAATATTTTTGTAATGGTATATACTTAAAAGTTTCAGTCAAATTTGGCTATACCTACTCTTACTTTATTTCCTTGAGAAGACCCATATCTTGCAGTGGGACGTTTAGGGGATGACAAACACACATCATCATTGCAAAATATGATAATAAAAATACGCGAATACCAGATGCGTCAACACGCTTTGACAAAAACACTGCTTTATCTTTTAATCGATTGCAATCAATTGGTTAGTAGTAGAACCGAAAAATATACCGTCTGTTTTCATTATTATTTCCTCACTATTTTATATTTACCCATAAAAATTCTACTGCTGAACTTTGCATTAATTACTTCTATTTTCAATTTAAAAAACATCTATTAATTTCGGAAAAGTCGTATTGAAATGAAATCTTCTTTAAATAACTATATCCACTTAAAGACGCATCAACTTCAATAAGTCCGCGTCTATTAATGCCTAACATCGCATCTCCGCGAACCGTATCAACGCATCCAGCTATTGATCTATGCCAATCGGGCCGGCTACTGGCTACTGCTTAGTCAGTGTTAGTCGGAACGCGCGCCGCGGCGCACCTCGCTCGGCAGCACGTCTCTCGATCGATACAACCGCATACAATTCACTTGTTGACGTCTCCCACACGCGTCAAAATAACGTATGTGTCTGCGTGTTTGCGTGCCTGCGTGTTTGTGTGTGCACGAGTGTTTATCTGTTCCATGCGTTTAGATCTCATCAAAGTGCACGTCATTTTTTTTTGATCAACCTGTATTTTTATGCAACGTAGTTTAGTTTAGTGTTTTTGTTATGAGTTTGTGAATGTAATGGGACTTTTTGGTGGAATTATAGGGTATGATTTTATATATAAAACTACATTTTTGGATAAATAACATATTTTATAATGAGATGTTTTAGGTTTGTAAATATAACTGGAGGATTTTTGATGGTGCTCTAAGTTACGAATTTATTCATAATCCAGTAGAGTTTTGGATAACAATTATCCTTTTTGCTTATTGAACGGAAAAATTCATGGATATTATGGAACTTTCTGAGGCCAATAGGTCTTGCATTCATACTTAAACTAACTCACATATTTGGTTGATAAATATACAACAAAAAATAATGCAAAACTGCCCAGTGATTTACACTAATTGAAAGCTGGACTGTTGCTATATGCACAAATGAAAGGAAATAAAAACAGTAGCGTTGGAAAGTATTGCGTATGTGACGCGTTTTGTTCATACGTTGGCAGTACCGAGTAAACATCGCTGAAACAATTCACACACGCGATGCTGTACATTTCTATATTTAGTCCTCATTTATTCTTGTTTGTTTCCTTTTTTAATTTACCGATGTCTAAAATAACCCGCGATTTGACCCCTCTGTCGTATATTTTGTCTTTATAATTGGATGTAATGTTTTAGGAGCAACAAACTATTTTAGGTGATTCATTAGACTTGCGATGTCTGGTTATTTTCTACTTCATCAAGCTTCTAACAACGTATTGTTTTGTTTATTTTTTATTTATTTCTTATCATGTGAAATCATTTACCATTTTACATAACCTCTGGATCTTACAATATTTATTCTTTATTACAAATTCGTTGCGTAATGCGAACTCCTTATTAGATACAGAATTGTAGGAATTAGTTATTGTTTTTATTTTATTATGATTTTTCACCGCTAGAGGCGCTGATGTACAAGCCAGCGTTATCACACCACAAAACTTCATACACGATATTAGATATATGATAAATAAAATAATAAAAATGGGACGGTGAAATTCTATAATAAAGGTAGAGTCCCAATGCTTTACCGCAATCCTAGGACCACTATATTAATGAGCTGGCTTGACTGTTCACAGAAAACTGATATGAAACGATGGTTTTAACTCTCGTGTTTCATTTCGAGAGTCAGATTGACGAGAGCCTATCACCTCTTTTCTCTGTTACATTTTGAGAAGGTGGCGACGCAACTGCACCGCCATGACCATGTAAGCAGCCGCGTCTGATCTGTTACCAACAGGCCACCACGCACTTAATACATTCATTAGAGGTTAAAAAATAAATACACCCAACAGTCACATACATAGTCCTGACTCACATTAACATCAATTAAGTCTTTCGTCGTGGGTACCAGGAACTACGAGAGACTTTGCGGTCCCACAAACACCCAGACAAGACACAAATATTTGTGGGTCACGCAAACATTTGTGTTAGTGCGGGGATCGAACCCGCGTCCTCTCGTTTCACAGTCGGCGTCCAACCAACTGCGTCACGGAGGCTGTCAATATTTACTGTATACTGGCCGTGACTTTCAATGCGGCCGGGGTAAATGTAGTGTTAAACAAAGGCGTGTTCATTATAATGGTATCCCTTAGCTGTCGAGTGTCTGGTTTAGTAATGCGGGGGATGTTTTCTATTTCCAACCGTGCCGGGATGTTACAAGTCACGTAATTGGATATTTTTAGATGAATTATGGATGTTTTTCATTGATTATTTTTAAGGGTTTGTCTCCCGCTTTGGGAGGGAAGTGGATAAAAATATTTACAACTCCTCCTGTTTATTTTTGTATTTGATTGATTTTGTTGCGGGTTAGAGACAAGTTAGATATTCCAGGAGACTCTCTGAAAATGCTCGGGCTGTTTAAAATTCGTGCCAATGTTTATGCTGCGACACCGGAGCTGTAGTGTGTCTGAGGGCGGATAAGGTTAAGGTTGAATATTTTTTCTTTTTTTCTACTTAAGGAGAGGCGCTACTACTGAGTTCAATGCCTATTACAGGCAAATTACTTTGTGCGAGTTTTATACTATGATAATTATCATACATCCCGATATTACAACTGCCCTGACTGACACCTTTGGAGGGAAATGCGTTAGAAGAGTACATATCGCTCATCCAATAGAACATTGACGTAATTGCAAAAACGTTTGTGGGTTTTATTTGACTTCTTTTTTAAAAATCCTTGAATTTTCGCACTAAGTTATTATGAATGATCTATGGTTCATAGTAATCACACATAAATATTAAAATATGTTATCAAAATTATTGGAAAAAATATATATTTTTAACCACAAACTTTTAAACATTCTTACGAAAAACCGCTAAAACGTAATTACCTTATTGTTCTTTTTGATGAGCGGCACGACATAATAATACATAATTACATTTATGGCAGATCGTTTAGATTATTTTGAGTAGTTTATGGCAGGGAAACCCCCCACTAGCGTCGTGGAAGGATCGGTAGTGATGCTAATAAATAAATTGCTTATCATTTGAAGTTGGGTTTTATGCATACATATATCACTTATCTTTCTTACGCGGTAACATCGTTTCATTATTCTAATGAAATTAGCAGAAATATAACGCAAAATTTAATATATGCCAACTTAAATATCTGACCTAAACTTTTATATTACCAAATAAAAGAAAAGATACAAAATGAAATTCTCGGCCAGGGATCCGTATAAACGGTTTATTTCGATTCACATAATGTCATTAAAAATAAATAAATTATCCGTGAAAATAATAGGATCAATCAATAGGCTGTTTACAATAATATTGATCCTTTTCTAGAAATAATACTTCAAGTGATACCAGATATTATTATAGCGTTATCAAACGATTAAACGCTGTTAAACAATGAATGTAAACTACAGAGTTTACATTCATTGTTTTGATTTTCTAATGTTATAAATCCACATGCCTAATTTACACGACAGAGCAGTGGTTTTTAACCTGTGGTCCCTGGAATTGAAATGAAATGAAATATATTTATTGGTCATGTAGGCAATTATTAGGCAATTAAAGAGCCCTTATGGAATCATATCAAATGGTGCGCAAAGCCATCCTGAGGCCATCCTTAAAATAATTTTAAGCATGTTTTATTTAGGGATAGATAGAAAGAAAAGCCCTTTATCAATTGACAGGCTCCGTGGTGCAGTTGGTTACACTCCGACTGTGAAACGAAAGGCCGCGGGTTCGATCCCCGCACCGAAACAAATATTTTTGTGAACTCGTCTCGCCATTCATCGCAATAAAAAAACTCATATATGTAGGTTTCGCTAGAGTAGGGAATTTTATTTCCATCATGACGGAATCTTATCCGCTATCCAATCTTAGGAAGGGAATCATGTTGATCAACAAAGTTGGCATAAATAGGTGCCTTTGCCTATCCCATCAAGAATAGTTTTGGACCATGTTTTAACCTTCCGTGTATAAGATGACTAAAACTCCCGCCCCGTAAGGTGGGGTATGCCATACACACCTGGTACACACAAAAGGTTATTTTATGAAGGTGATATATATGTATATACACATATAACCCTTCCTGGTATACGTAGGGGGGTTAAAGAGACCAATGAGTCCGTAGGGTTATTTTATGGAGGTGACTCCACCTACCGGTAACTGTAGTCAGCCATCCATCCTCACATTAGATAGAAAACCTAATAATTGATTTTTATGATGACATTGCATGTTAGTTGCACTGTAATTAAGACCAAAGTGACCAAGTAATAATTATAAAATCGATGTGTCTTCACGTTGAAGCAACAAAAAAAGGGATTGTGTTATTATTAACACCATTTTAATATGCATATCGATCGACGTTCGCACAATACACAGCGTTACTGTTTCTCACGACACTCATTAGGCATTATTAATAACTAGAATTATAATTATGCGGGACGCTGGGGGTATCGAAATAGATAGACCTTAAACTTCCGTATTGACTTGAGCAGAGTTGTTCTATTTCACACAATAATAAAAATAAGTAAAAACAATGTATTGCTTCAAATAAGTTACATAGGACAAAACAACTATGACCTGTAGTGCAATAGGAAATGACTCAGCTTATATTAATCGGCAACTAAGTACCAAACATCGCTGATTTTCAGCCGCCCCTATCTCCCTGTAGTTTTATGCGGGAGCCGCGTAACACAGGGGGTTAACTCTATGATCCGTACGAAATTCGAATGTTCGGACGTCGTACATAAAACTGCATAATCGAGCCTAGATACTCCACAAAATGTTGGATTCCTCTGCCGGACATAGTAACCATAAGCTAAGTTCAGAAAAAAATATACGTATTGTCGAGAATAGCATTGATTTTTCGAAGTAGTTACTGGTGGTAGGTCTCTCATATGTGAGAGGCTGCCTGGGTGGGTACCACCGCAATGTCTATTTCTCCCGTCAAACAGCAGTTTAAATGCACTGGTGTGTTTCGGATTGGAGGACATTGTAGCCAGAGTAACTACTGAACATATTGAGATTTAACAGCAGTGGAGTGCCAAGCATTGCATTATAATTCAAGATGTTGTTTGGTTTTGCTACTGTTCATGAGCGGTCGCATCGCTTACCATCAGGCGAACGGCATGCTCGTCTCGCCATTTACTGCAATAAAAATTAAAAAAGTGGAAAACTTATATCTTACTTTGGATGTCGAAAATCCGAATATTGGAACTTCATATCAGGTCATAGAGTAACAAACACCCTTGGTTCGCTTGACAGCAAAATATAATCTCCAATACTACATTTTATATTAAAACATAAAAAGAAAGATTGAATAATGTTAGCTACATATTCCACTGCAGGTCAGGGCCTCCTCTATAATTGAGAGAAGATTGCGTTTCTGTCCTTATTAGTTCCACTGCAGGGCACGGGCCTCCTCTTCAATCCCGAATACAATAGAGAGGGGTTAGGCTATATACTCATCAGATTAGACGAAGTATTTGAGAAAAAAAAACGTAAAAATAATGTAAAGGTTTTATTATTGAATGTATATTTTCGTATCTAAACCCTATATCTATACCCCATCTACGTCTTTATCTTATCAATGACATATGTGGTCGGTGATTTATTTCCATTCAGATTGTTGCTGATTTGAGTTAACTTTTTTATAGGGTTCTAACTGAAGTCGTTTCTTAGAAAATAGACATGGCCGAATGCAATAGAAGCTATTATTAATTATATATTTATAGTCTTAATTAAGAATCAAGGCTTTTACGGTTAAAAAATTCTGCATACCAATTATTTGAATTAAAATGTGAATACATTTAGCTTTCTGATATTAAGCGTGTATAACAAAAAACTAATCGCTTACTTCCAAGCTAATTAAAAACTTAAAGAAACCTGAAGGTGCGCTCAAGAATTTCAAAGGTATGTGAAGTCTACTAACTCTCACTACACATGCGTGGTGGACTACAGCCTAAAACTATCACTAAATCCCATATAAAAACCATTGCTGGCCTCAGCAATCGTTTTTATATGGGCTGGTGCTACAATTACTTATTTAATTACTAATTATTAGAGCAGGGGCTCTTAAAATGTGCGCCACAACGCCCTGGTACATGGCAGAGGTTGCCATTTAGCAAACTACTCTCAATCGTACTCTTGATTGTAGACGAGGACCATGCCCTGCAGTAGGACATGTATGGGCTGATACAGATATAGCAAATCGCTCCACTAATTTATTGTTAGTGCTTATCTACCTTATTAATATAATTGTATCTATTTCGGCCAGCTAGATAGTTCACACCGCCGAGACAAATTAGTAACTAGTAGTAATTTAGTTAATTTAACATTTACTTGAGCGTGATTTTCCCGGTCATCTTTTTGTAACTCCAAATGTACTGAAGGGCCTAACCTTAGCTTTTCAATCAATTTTATTAAGTAGTGTTTTTTCCTGGAACATATACGAGTATAGTGAGGTCATGGCTACATAGGCACTTAATTGAAACATTTGCACGTTTTACGAATAAGTAATTTTTCCATCGCTCGTCGCCATATTTTATTATGTTCGTGTTTTATGTTCTGTTTACGTAATAAAAGTAAATCAAACAAAGTTGGCAGAATAAATGTATTTATTTTCACATTAACCGTGTTTACTTTTTAAATATTTTATTTTAAACAAATATGTATATTTTAATCATAAAATAAAATTTCATATATTTTATTTCGCAACACATATTCAATGTAAATATACGATGTAAATACAAATTTAAATTTAAGTATCAGCCCATATACGTCCCACTGCAGGGCACGGGCCTACTCCACAATCGAGAACACGATTGAGAGTGGTTAGGCCATATAGTCCACCACGCTGGCCTAGTGCGGGTTGGCGAACTTACATACCATAGTTTTTTTTTTATAACTCGCTATGGTATGCAGGTTTCCTCACGATGTTTTCCTTCACCGTTTTAGTGCGTGGTGATTGACTATCAATACACACATGACTCCGAAAAGTCAGAGGTGTGCCCTGGGATTGGAACCCGCGACCACCGTGAACATGTTGGCAGCCGCGTCTAGTCCGTTTAACAACAGGCCACCACGCACACTTATTTAAATTTACTTTTGTTTATTAAATCAGCCCCGTTACATCCACTGCAGGGAGGTTACACTGTACTCCGAAAATACAAAGAATGTTCGGATATCGTGAGGAAACCTGCACGCCATAGCCATTTGTATGAATTTCTATGGTATGTAAAATCCGCCAACTCGCAGTAGCAAGCGTGGGGGACTCTATGGCCTGACCCATCTCAATAGTACTCTCGATTGTACTCGAGGCCCGTGGTCTTGCAGTGGGAAAAACGGTCTTATATAGATACAGGTACAGATTTACTCATCTAATGTATCAGAAACTGAATTTTCCTTAGGTTTTATATTGATAGAACTATTATTCGCACTAGGTACCATTACTCATACGCTCTTAGCTATAATTATTTATGTATCATTCTTATTTAATCTTTACTCATAGTTTAAATACCTTATACATGGACAGTTTAAAAACCTATTTTATATATGTTCTATATTTAGAACTGTTTATGAATAAGATGATGATAATATGATGATAATGTCGAAAATGTTTAGTCTAGTAATCGTACCACGCCTAAATTATGAGTCCTCTCCTTCGCTTATTTTAGAACTGCACCAAATATTATTTATAATTATAATTTATAGATATGTTTTCAGTTAAACTGATAACAAATAAGTATAGTTTTACTTTACACTATTTGTACTCAACACAGCTGTCACTTGAATATAGAGAAAATAAATACAGCCTTTGTAGAGTAGTCAGCGTACATCCGGCCGTGAAAAGAGTCGCAGAGTTCGAATCTTGCAAAGAGATAAATGATTATTTTTATTTTTATTTAGTCTGTAGTTTCTAAAGTCCCCTAAAGTCCTTTCACGTATCTTAGTGTGTACAAACATTTACCTCGGTGACGTATTCCCACCCGCATTTCTTTTCACAGCCGGTTCTGGCCAACCACACCACCAGTAGCAGAATTCAATAAACTTATCCACCATAATTAATATTACCGATTCCATAGCGCAGCGTGTACAGGACCAACAAACCACAGTGCCTCGGTAATGTGAAATGTATCGCACAATGTGTCCAATAGACTATGTACACTGAACATTCTGTGATAATAGTGATATAACGTGCAAAATGATACGTGCTTTGACATCGCGACGATGGTCGCTAAGACGGGACAGCGGAAGGTGAGAGAACTAAATTATATTTTTTTTCTAAAATACTAAGATATTGATTTGGCCTTAAATTTGTGTAAATTATAAATTCCTATTGGATGTAAATAATAGAGAATGAAGTTAAAAAGATGATAAAACCTTGAGGAATAATTAATTATTTTGTTTGACATAAAAGGTTACACATTAAAATTTATGATTTTCGTGAATTTTAATTTTTATTATTTATTAGGAGCCGTGAATTATTGGTCTACTTATAACACTGTGCGGTGCAAATGCAGATGTTATGAATTAAATTATCGTCACATAACTAATGTAACTTAAATGTTTTAATAATTAAAGGGAATTTTCCTGAAAATTAACCGTAGTTAAATCACCTAAATTATCAATTCAAACGAGTCAAGTTTAAAGTCTATAAAAACCCGCTTTACATTTCAGCTCAAACAAATAAGTCCCTGTAATTAGTTACAAAAAAAAAACGAGAGACCTTTAATGCCAAGCTGTAATAAAGTTCTGGAACATTCGCAATGCGAGCCTCCTTGTTGGACGGTCAGCGTAATTGTAGTAATTATGTCGCTCCACGCACACAATTTGGGAAACATAGAAGTAGGAAATTGAATGCATCTGAATACGAGCATCTGTACTGCAGTAGAATAGAGTAGTAAATTGTTTGAAATTCATTGCGATGTTCTGAAAATGAAAGACACAAGCCTTTGTATCATACGCGTAGCATCGTCGTCGACTAGTCAGTTCTCAGAATAAAAAATATATACATGAGTTACTTTGATCAAGGCTTTACTACCTTTTGCCATATCCTCTCTACTTAAAACTATAGGAGTATTCCAAGAACATAAAGCAAGAATGTTTTACTTTATTCATCTTTATTCATATGGATACTTTCACCAATAAAATAAATTGCAATAGAGTATTGTAAATTATTTACTACTACCAAAAAGAACGCTCAGTCATTGTTTACTGTGCAAATTGAAAACTAATATTACTTTCAATGTCTGTCAAAAAATACAATCGTTATATTGTTATCGTAATATGATGTAAACATTAAAAATAAATAACCAAACAAAACTATTTTCATTTCTGATATGATTTTCGACTAGACAGTTCGCAAATGCGATTTGAAAGAGAC
Source organism: Hyles euphorbiae (assembly GCA_023078785.2). NCBI lineage: Eukaryota > Metazoa > Arthropoda > Insecta > Lepidoptera > Sphingidae > Hyles > Hyles euphorbiae. Next base: position 14,110,695 of record CM041047.1, read on the forward strand.
CACACCTTGCGTACAAAATTACAGTCTCAATTCTGATACGTTAACCCCATAAACAAACTACACACCGCGCGATTCGCAGTTCATCGACCGATTATTTCAGAACTAGCGGAAGCCTGTGACCTAAAACCAGTAATGCACATCGATCTTACAACTAGCTCGCCCGACATGCGTTTTATTAGGATTTTATCAACATTTTTTAGGTCTGATAGAGGAGTGGCTTTTATATTAACTGATATGTCAATATAGTATAGATATAAATATTCTCTGAAGATACTGATTAAATGGTCCTCGTAAATGACTGATGATTGAAGAGACAATCATGAAAGTAATCCATCTTAGAAACCGTCCTTATTAGGTAGTTCTACGATAAGAGGTTTCGAGCCCATAGAAGATGCGGCCAGGGAGAAAAGTTGGATTTTTTTCATGAAAATGTTAAATTATGCTAATTAACCTATTGATTAACCTTTTCACCCAAGGGCAGGTCACTTCTCACATATTTTATTACTTTTTAGAAGGCCAGGGTAAATATCGAGACCAGGGGAGAGATTCGGGCAATGAAATAATGAATTAAATTAATAAAATCAATTTTTATTAAACATTACACTTAACTTTTAATCGGAAAGCGAATTGATCCGCCGGATGAAAGGGTACCCTCCCGGGATGGGCCGCCGGGACCCCACTTCCGGTCACCAACCGGCACGACGGACCCACCCAAGATTATGCGCGGCATGGTGAGGCAGCCTCTCGAGGTGGTTAGCCCCGATTGGGCCCCTGTACTATATCGCGGGTGGCTAGCGGAAAACCGCTTCTACGGGTCTCCCTGGTCGGTGGATCAACATTCCTCCATTCGACAAACGACCGAAAATACCCACACGGTACATCCTCATGCCCTCGAAGAAACCGGAAAACAATTGGCTGATCCCGGAACGCGATCCCCTTACCGAGGTCACTATGGCGGTCTTTACGCCTCGTGGACGGTGGTAGCTACCCGGGCGGACACATAAGTCCTACCACCACTAAACTTCAATATACGGTATATTATATATAAATCTGACTTTAGTGACAATATAACTATATTTAAATTACTTTGTGACTACATTATATGATATGTTTTAGCTCCCCTGGCTAGTAAGTCTCTTCCTGGTAATTAACTTGGCAGGGGAAATACGCCAGGGGAAAGATGTTTTCATGATAAATTCAAATATTGTAATCGACGTATAACATTTTTGGTTTAATTAAATATCCCACTTGAATTAGTACACTATTATTGAATAAATGTAATATTACACAAATGAATCAAATCATTAATATAACTTTTATGACTTACCAGGGGAGAGATATAATGACTTTGCGAGACCACTACACCGCACGTACGCGTCGCGACAACTAGCAAAATGGCGGCCTCTAACGGCTCCCTTGTCATTTGTGGCTAACTTTACGTCGTTAGATGTCCTTGAGAGGAATTTGCAATACTTCCGTTTTATTTTTATGTTAGTATTAGTGGAACAAAATTGGCCAGGGTAAAGACACAAAAAATATGGGACAAAATTTAAGTTCAGAAAATATACACAAAAAACATACTTTGTTGGATTTTTTCTTAAAATTATTGTAGTATATTTATTCAAATGCATACTTACCATGCTTTAGTTTAGAAAGCGATACAAACAAATTAGATACGGCAGTAAGTTTAACTAAAATCGGCAAAGGGACAAGCCAGGGTAGATACTTTTTTGGACTTTGTTGGCAATTTCAGAAAAAAATATAATATTTCAGCATTTAATTGTGACTCTATTCATTGAAGTACATTAAAATGGTGTAATTGATTGTAAACCTTTGGACAATATGGAATAAAAAACCTATTAAATATTGATTGCCGTTCAAGTTACCTCTTATCGTAGAATCACCCATTAATCTAATCTAATAATTTAAACCCTTGCATACCACAGCGTATTTAACAATAAAAGGGTGTACACTACTCATTGAGAAAAATCTATATACTTACGACTATAGAAAGAAATAACATAAAACGTAAATTTTTTGCAATATATTTTATTACATTGTGTCTGAAAGTCACTAAAACTACCACCTGGCTTCGTATTCTTTAGCAGTATTGATAAACTCTGTATAAATAACAGACTCGGAAAACACACATTTTCAGTCACACGTGTCACAAATAAATAAATAAAAAAGTTTCAACACAAATAAATCGTAACATTCAATCAGTTTTGTAACCCCAGCCGATAACACTATCAGCAGATTTAACATGGAACTACCGGAGTGAGTCATAAAGGCACTAAGTAGCTCAAGGGCGTTTATGTAACATGCGGATGTATACTTTCACTGTTGTGTACGAATAAAATATATTTATTTTATCATACGCTCGCCCCTATCAAATCGTGGCACTGAAAATACAAGAGCAAACATGGGTGTACTGATTGCACCTCTGCTCAAGGATTAAAAATGGTTGAGTATATTTTTCATATGCCATACAATATTCATACATTAATGTACGAGGCATATCTTGCTATAGTAATGTACAGTCAACGACAAAAGTCGTTGAGCATATTCAAAACGCCAAAAGTCTTGCACACATGACGCAACAAAAGTGGTTGACCAGGTTCGGCCACAAAAATTCGTGAACACCTTAAGGTTACAAAAGTTTCTGAGCAACAAAAGCAACAAAATTCCTGAACACGCCAATATTACATAATTCAATGAACACTTGTAAAAAGCAAGTTTGCCGTAGATGTGTTCATCTACTTTTGTTGCTTTGTAAAACAATTTATATTTTTTGCTTTTCTCTGCATTTACCTATTTTGTGTTTTTGTGAAATAATATATATTTACGCGTAGTTTAAATGTTGTTCTTGTTCGTCTGTTATAATACCTGCCTAATGTTATTCATACCGTGCTGTTGATGTTGCAAATATTATAATAAAAACTTACATAAAATAAGAAAATATAAATTACTCACTGTACTACTTGTACTTGTGTGTACGATTTCGGAAATAATTTAAAAAGGTAACTACAAAGATAATAATAACATTTATTGATCGAAAAAATAAATTCAAAATATATCTAAAAAGGGTAGAAATATTTAAAATCTTGTGTGGCCTCCATTTGCTTCGATGACGGCCTGTAGTCGGCATTGCATAGAATTTACCATATTTGCACACACATCTCCTCCTCTGAATGTATCCCATATGCGTTCCACGTGCCTTATAATGCCTTCCTTCGTACGTGGCGTGTCGGGCTCCCAGGCTTGGACAATGAGTCCCCATAGATTTTCTATGGGGTTCAAGTCTGGACTCTTCGGCGGGAACGGCATCTCTATAACAGCATTTTCATTATTGCAGAACCATGCTTGACATCTTCTAGCTTTGTGCACGGGGCTGTTGTCGTGGACGAGGTGTATTGGCTCCGATACGTGCATTCTGGCCGTAGGAAGTAGCAGGTTCTCCAACAGATCTATATAGCCTTCGCTATTCAAGCGGCCGGTCATTTCTGTCAGCTCACCGGGGGCCGATGCACTCATCCAGCCCCAAAAACCAACGCTAATACGGCCGCTCGATCGATTAGCTCTGATATTTCTGGGGTTATATCTCTCACCAGCTAATCGCCAAAGAGTGCATCTTCCATCTTCCGATGATTGGAACGTTTTTTCGTCCGCGAAAACGACTTGTGAGAAATCGAAATTCAGAAATCTTTCGGCAAATTGCAGGCGTTCCAGTTTGTGCTGTGGTGTTAAAATAAGTTTTCTCGCTGGAACTCGATTATGAAAGCCGTGTTCTTTCAGCCGCCGACGAATTGTTTGTGTCGATAGATCCATGTCTGCAGCGACCGTCGATACACGAGTGAAGCCGCTGCTTTGGAAACGCCGAACAAAATCAACATCTTGATCTCTTCTAGTTTTCCTCGGTCTACCAGTACGTTTAGATGTTTCAATCAAACCTTCAGAATCCCACCATCTTGTCCACAGGTATACGGTATTTCTCTGAAAAAAAATATCATTAAAATATTATTGACTGCAGTCTATAGTCATTAATAAACTGCAACTTAATGCCTGGATTACAAAAAAGTTACCTGTGGTATATTGGACAAAAATAAATAAAATTGAAAATAAGCAATACACCCAACAGTCACATCTAACAAACAACTTAGTTTCTAGTTGTGGTTTCCAAACGCCGGCTGTGAAACTGAGGCCGCAGGTTCGATCCCTGCACCGAATCAAATATTTTTGTGAACCACAGGTATTAGTTCCTAGTCTGGGTGTTTGTGAGACCGAAAAGTCTGTAGTGTAGTGTAGGTATGTATGTGACTGTTGGGTGTATTGTTATTTTCAATTTTATTTATTTTTGTCCAATATACCACAGGTAACTTTTTTGTAATCCAGGCATTAAGTTGCAGTTTATTAATGACTATAGACTGCAGTCAATAATATTTTAATGATATTTTTTTTCAGAGAAATACCGTATACCTGTGGACAAGATTGTGGCATTCTGAAGGTTTGATTGAAACATCTAAACGTACTGGTAGACCGAGGAAAACTAGAAGAGATCAAGATGTTGATTTTGTTCGGCGTTTCCAAAGCAGCGGCTTCACTCGTGTATCGACAGTCGCTGCAGACATGGATCTATCGACACAAACAATTTGTCGGCGGCTGAAAGAACACGGCTTTCATAATCGAGTTCCAGCGAGAAAACTTATTTTAATACCACAGCACAAACTGGAACGCCTGTAATTTGCCGAAAGATTTCTGAATTTCGATTTCTCACAAGTCGTTTTCGCGGACGAAAAAACGTTTCAATCATCGGAAGATGGAAGATGCACTCTTTGGCGATTAGCTGGTGAGAGATATAACCCCAGAAATATCAGAGCTAATCGATCGAGCGGCCGTATTAGCGTTGGTTTTTGGGGCTGGATGAGTGCATCGGCCCCCGGTGAGCTGACAGAAATGACCGGCCGCTTGAATAGCGAAGGCTATATAGATCTGTTGGAGAACCTGCTACTTCCTACGGCCAGAATGCACGTATCGGAGCCAATACACCTCGTCCACGACAACAGCCCCGTGCACAAAGCTAGAAGATGTCAAGCATGGTTCTGCAATAATGAAAATGCTGTTATAGAGATGCCGTTCCCGCCGAAGAGTCCAGACTTGAACCCCATAGAAAATCTATGGGGACTCATTGTCCAAGCCTGGGAGCCCGACACGCCACGTACGAAGGAAGGCATTATAAGGCACGTGGAACGCATATGGGATACATTCAGAGGAGGAGATGTGTGTGCAAATATGGTAAATTCTATGCAATGCCGACTACAGGCCGTCATCGAAGCAAATGGAGGCCACACAAGATTTTAAATATTTCTACCCTTTTTAGATATATTTTGAATTTATTTTTTCGATCAATAAATGTTATTATTATCTTTGTATTTACTTTTTTAATTTATTTCCGAAATCGTACACACAAGTACAAGTAGTACAGTGAGTAATTTATATTTTCTTATTTTATGTAAGTTTTTATTATAATATTTGCAACATCAACAGCACGGTATGAATAACATTAGGCACGTATTATAACAGACGAACAAGAACAACATTTAAACTTCGCGTAAATATATATTATTTCACAAAAACACAAAATAAGTCAATGTAGAGAAAAGCAAAAAATATAAATTGTTTTACAAAGCAACAAAAGTAGATGAACACATCTACGGCAAACTTGCTTTTTACAAGTGTTCATTGAATTATGTAATATTGGCGTGTTCAGGAATTTTGTTGCTTTTGTTGCTCAGAAACTTTTGTAACCTTAAGGTGTTCACGAATTTTTGTGGCCGAACCTGGTCAACCACTTTTGTTGCGTCATGTGTGCAAGACTTTTGGCGTTTTGAATATGCTCAACGACTTTTGTCGTTGACTGTACTTATGGTTCTATGGTAATCTACGAAAGGTTCTAGAGTGGAAACCTTGTACAGCAAGGGAAATGTCGGACGCCCGCTTACAAGGTAGATGGACGACCTGGCTAAAGTTGCAGGAAGTCGCTGGATCAGGCCGCTTCCAACAAGTCCATGTGGAGATCTTTGGGGTAGGCCTATGTTCAGCAGTGGACTTCCTGTGGCTAAAATTATGAAATTAAATCTACTAATACAGAGCACAAGTCTTTGGTATTGATGTAAAAGTGTTTATTAAAAGTCATGCAATGACTTCGGTCACTCACAATGACTAATAGTTTCTGCTAATAAGCGTCGTCTGAATGAGGATACGAGTCAATTTAGCACTTCCTGGTCTGTTGATTGTAACTCCTTCCAACAAAATACTATCATAATCCTTTTTTTTATTTCTCAGATGCTAGGAATAATTTACGTATACCAATAATGATTAAATAATGTTTTACATGCGTACATAAACTCACGCCTGTTCCCCAAAAGGGCTAGGCAGAGGTGCTGGTAGCAACCAATACACCCACGTTTCGCCTTTTTTATTCGTCCGACGAGCTGATACAGAGTGAGTGGAAAAATCCACTATCACTTCGCCCGACCCGGGATTCAAACCCGAAACCTCAGTTATGTGATCATACCGTAGTACAACTAAGCCAATGAGAAAGTTATATATCTCGTATCTCGGACGTCCTCAAAATAAATGTGTTTGCAAGTGATAGCAAATATAGCTTTGCATACCTACATCATTCACATAGTAACACCAACAAGATGCATCGTGCTATCATATTTTCATCATCATCATCATCATATCAGCCACAGGAAGTCCACTGCTGAACATAGGCCTCCCCCAATGATCTCCACAATGACCTGTTGGAAGCGGCCTGCATCCAGCGACTTCCTGCGACCTTAGTCAGATCGTCCGTCCACCTTGTAGGCGGGCGTCCGACATTTCGCTTGCCTGTACGTGGCCTCCACTCGAGAACCTTTCGGCCCCAACGGCCATCGGTTCTACGAGCTATGTGCCCGGCCCACTGCCACTTCAACTTGCCAATCCTATGGGCTATATATCCTATCATATTTTACATCCTATAAATCATATTTTACATAATATGTATGTATACCGTTTAACAATTACTGCAACATTGTTGATGTAATGTAATATACCCTTGGTATTTATTTTAAGCTATATTTGAGTACATTGACAATTGTAAAGAAAAGAACATCAACCAAAAGATAATCTAAGACAAAGGTTTATAAAAAACATATTATATAACACACATTACATGGTTTCTATGCGTTCATAGCTCTGAAGCCTTATGCACCGACTAGGCTGCTAGTCTAATTAGTCGGCCGAATTGACGCGTTGAAATACGATGCTACACTCGAATTGGAGTTAGGGGAGGAGGGGGCGAACGAGTTGGCCTTACGTGAAATGGATAGAATGGTTTTTGGTTTGGTTCCCGAGAGTGTTTCAGTTTGCGAGTGAGTTATTTTATTTATTTATTCTTTTCTACACACAAAAAAGAACAAAAGGCATACAATATTTTACAAATAAAATTAAAGAGTACAGGTAGGGGCAATTATTATATATTCCAGTTTTGTGATGTGTGTTGTGGTTCAGTTCCCTGTTAGAGCAATATGTCATGTTGCGTGCGTGAAACTATTTGTGCGTGGTTTCTATCATTTTTAGGCTGCAATCTTACACAGCTCATAATAAAGGAAATTAAACACATTATTTAACAAAAGAAACTATCAATTAAGTCAACTCTAATTAAATCGCCCATGAAATTCGATAAATTAAACATTTCCAAGTAGCTCGTAACGAGACAAGTGTAAATTCCCCTAATTACTTCCAAACAATACCTTGATCACGTCCAGGCTGAAGAGTCCTCGACTATAGCGCCACCTGTCCGCATTCACCTTGCTTGCGCTATGACGTCACGATCCATCCAAGCCAGATAAGAGCCCTTGCCTCGATGCCTTTAACATTTCCTTTGTAAACGCTGACATTAATGCTAAAGGTTGAAATATTGCGTGGGTTTCATAATTTTATATTCCCTTTGTGTTGAAATAATTTTTGACGAGCGATTGCTTTTGAAGCCTCTGAGATGGAGGATAAATGTTTGTTTGTACTTGTATTATATGAAAGAGAAATTTTATTATGTTTTCGGCTTTAAATGTTCCCAGATCTGATCAGTAATTTGAGCAAACATGGTTCTGCTATCAGTGATAATCTTGATTTGATTAAAGGCAGTTAGTTTGAACACGTGCATTAGGCTGACAACCGGCATACCAGACCATAATCTAGTAATTCATGCCATTTCTATTACGCACTATTAGGAACTTTTACTGATGTCTATCTGAATTCTGTTGGCATGTGATGTTGGAGCTACAAATAAAATTTTAAAAATATATTTTAATGCCTTGTTTGAGATATGTTTTCATAGTAGTAATTATGTTCAATATATATATTGATTGAAATAAATGAGTTAGTTACGCGTTACGTTTAGCATCGTACGTGCGATAATATTTGCCTTTCCTTCCTGTGACTTCTCTGCTAGCATGGCAATTGGTGACAGTCGTTTTTTTTTTCTATTATGTCCTCTGATAGTTTGATACAGTCACGTGTTGGCGCTGAGTGAATTTTAAGAGTATTGAAATAACAATTCACTTACAATTTCCTAACATCGATAGACTTAACAGATCATTTTGTAAATTGTATTTATCAAAGTTCAAAAGATAGCACATTAACATTACGTAAATATTGAACGATACCATGTCCCACCCACAATATTTGTGAAGATACTACGCCCACGTTGTGTCCATATTGTTATGTTTCACATCGCCTTGGGCGCCGGGCAGTGTTCCAAGCATAATGAGAGTATATGAAGAATATTTTAATACGGTTTGTGATTTGTTAGGCTCATTTTTGGTTATAAAATGGGTACATTGATGTATGGCAGTGCGTAGGTTTACATGATGACGGGTTTCTTGCTTATTTTTAAGTAAAATATGGTATTGTGGCTACGTTATGGTCTATATAAAATCTAATATGCTGCGTGCTGTACGTGTGAGACCTACTGTGAACCAAGATAACGTTAATTCAATAGATTAACAATATATTAGCTTCAAGTCACATTGTTGGTCCGAAACATTTTATTATCAATTAAATTATTACGCAGTGTCGATTTAACTTTATTTTATTTTAGATAATCTTTACTTAATTAACATTAAACATCTCTGAGTGCGGCCGTTAATGTCGCTTACACCTCCGACTTACCGCGACTTACCGTAGGATTCCAGCATAATATGATTTATAGTTCTATTTAAGGCATCGTCTACCGTTGTTCTCCATATCAAAATATCTAGACTTACCCAATTTGGCGTAATCCACTTTACCTTTATGATGGAGCAACAGCATTACCTTTCCACAAACAAAAAATTCCATACATACATACATACATACATACATACATAAACTCACGCCTTGTTCCCAGAAGGGGTAGGCAGAGGTGCCAGGGCACCCACATTTCGCCTTGTATGTTCCGTCCCACAATGTGATAGGTGGCGAGCCTATCGCCATATCCGGCACAAATTCCTGACTCTGGGCTGATACTGAATAGAAAAATCCAATATCACTTTGCCCAACCCGGGATTCGAACCCGAGACCTCAGCTTTACAAAAAATTCCACTTCATCCAATTTATAAAAATGCTTTACCTTTATAAAATATATTACGTCAGCCATAAGATGTGACGTCACATCAAGGCACCAGCCGTCTCGAATGTCCTTTTCTCTGTCCTTATAATGTTCTTGGTAGTGTTTTCCTAAACAAAGTTCTGTCGGTATTTTATTATTCGCTGCTTCGTTAAGAGTTTGGAGATGAAGGCTTAATAATTATGTTCGTGAAAACTGTTTTTCCCGAGTTTAGGGTAAATATCTAAAAGACTGGAATATTGTTGTTTTACAGTTTTAAATCAAATTAGGGGCAATAATTATTTTCGAAAATGGAATATTTTCCCTCAACGTTCTCTCATATTTTAATTTCTTCTGAGTCATGTAAGTTGCCTGAAGTTGCGTTTTTTTTTTGTTTATGCAGAAAAGCATGTTTGTCATCCACAAATATGCGTTTCGGGCCTTGATATTTATAACACCGAAGTATTTTGTAGTTTCTGATACACTACTTGATAGGTAATACGAGTTCTTTCTCAAAGATCACTGCATCACTGCCATCAGACAACTATCTACACTTATCAATTATTAGACAACCGATACTTAAATATTATAGTATAATCAACTTTCTTTGAATGGGTAGCGTTCTGCCCACCCACCGTGACGACGTGGCTTCACGGCTCGCCAACCGTGTCCGCTCATCCATGAAACATCACTCGGATGCTATTACCAATGTATCGATTTGATTGTATAAATCACTTCTGTAAGGACGATAGTTTTACGTCCAACATAATCATCATTATGACAACCCATATCTTTATCAGCCCATATACGTCCCACTGCTGGGCACGGGGCTCTTCTACAATCGAGAGTGCGATTGAGAGTGGTTCGGCCATATAGTCAACCACGCTGGGCTAGTGCGGATTAGCGGAGTTATATACCATAGAAGTTCTTGTATATCGCTATGGTATTCAGATTTCCTCTCGATGTTTTTCTTCACCGTTTTATTGTGAAGAAAAATCCATATCTAGCCACGGTTACATATGAGTAAGGATAGACTTCCTCGTTTTGTTGTCTTGACTTGTTTGTCTGCTTATTATAAAGTACACGGCAGCCTATTGGTAATGGATATAACGCTGCTGCCAATGTTTTGGTGGTCGCGTGTTGAAATCCTAGTGCACAACTCAGACTTTTTGGAGTGATCTGTGTATGTCAACCATCATGCACTATATCGGTGAAAGAGAACCATAGCGATTCGGAAGATTTCTATGCCAATTGCCAACCTACACTAGGCCAGAGTGGTGGACTATACGGCCTCACCTCTCTCAAACCTATCGTCTTCGATCATGGAGAACGCCTGTGCCCTGCAGTGGACGTATGCATTGTTACAGATACAGATACTTATTTCTATTCGCCTGATAGATCACTCCATTTGTCATTTGGTCTGTCAGCGCTCCATTTATTTGAATTCGGTAACCATTCAGTCAGTGCTCTACTGCATTATTCGTCACCATATCCTGCTAAATTGGCATATACTCACGCCAACTGAATGTACATATTTCTATTCTTAACGATTGATCTTGCGTACTTGACGTCGCAAAGGCTATCGTAATGAACTTATCAGATATTAGCATATCTATGAACCATTATCTCCGCAGTACAATTACGTAGAAGTGTGACATCAAACGGGTTAACTCATTCAAGATACATATCTTTCATGTACCTACACAGATACAATGTACCCATAATTACAAAGACTAGATCTAACCTAAGCCGGCGCGGCGAGGCGGGTCGAAGCGACCGTCGTAACGGTGTTCCGCTGCAGTCACCGCTCTCGGAACAATGTGTTCATTACTCGATGCACACGCCGGGCTTCATGGCTGAGAGTCATTACCTCACTGAATACTGGAACAGGCTGGATGATAAATACACCCAACAGTCACATACATAGTCCTGACCCTATAAGATCGAGTCTTGTGTCGTGGGTATCAGAAATTACGAAAGTCTTCTCGATTGCACATAAACCCATACCTTTAACAAATACTTATGGATCACACAAAAAAATTCTCAGTGCGGATATCGAACCCACGGCTTCTCATTATAAACACGCCTGATATATTTTTTTAATTCTTGATTTATAAAAGGAAAGCCTTTAAGTATCGGGCCGTTTAGTCGCTTCGCTACCAATCTGCAAGCTTATATTGTAAATTACGGAATAAATAAACAGGCAATCAGTCGCTGTGATTGGAAGTCCACGATACGTTTATTGTAGAATTAAGTTTAGAATGCTAATCAGACAGATCGTTGAATATTGACAATTGATAATGTTGTTTCTTCAGTTATGCATGAATGTCAGCTCTCTTGTATCGTATCTCAGTATGTGATCTGAAGAATTGTTTAGCCTTGCACCATCTTACCATTTTATCAGAACGACGTTAGCTGGCTTACAAAGTTGCATCTTGGTGGTAACTGCCAGTCAAGTAAAAACAAGATGTTTACTAATCCCCTTCTCTGTTGAACCATCAGGCCTTGCATCAATTGCAGCATTAGTAATCAGGTTTTTTGCCACTCTCTCGTGATTCTTGGTATTTGGAATAGGGCGTGCGAAACACATATAATATTATGTATAAATGCTGAACGGTGAGAGTCTTCTGCCAAAATTAATTTAATTTTAATTAGACCTTATGGTTCTGAAAAGCCTGTTGTGTGACTGCCAGTAGCAACTGAAGTCAAAGATCGTGCAATCAAAACACATACCTAGTCCATTGTTTACTAATATACCAGCCGGTTTCAATAGATAATGAGCGTTAGATCACTAGCCGGGTCACAATAACCTGTTTGTTCATTGTAAATGATGATGACACCGTCCACGCAATGTGTAAACAAATTGTGTTCGACTTGTCATGGGTCTACTCTCTCTCCCTCTTTCTCTCTTTTTTCAGCCACAGGAAGTCTAGAACGCAATCTTCCCCAAAGATCAAATAAATAAATCTAAAAGAAAAAAAAATACAATACGTAACATACTGAAAGTAGTTCATCGAATCGACTAATTTAAAAAAGTAAAGATTATCGACGGTTTTTTGGCGTGCGAATGCGTGGCTGTCAAAATATTAAGAACTGTTTGTTTTTTTTTTCTTTTTAACGCATCGCTTGAGATTTATTTATTTATATATTCTGTCTTGTGCACCAGAAGAAGATAAAGATATTAAAACTAAATTAGAATAAGTACAATTAGCGGCCTTACTGCACAAGGCAATCTCCGCCAGGCAACGTTTGAATGGACTTGAAAGAAATATGCTATGTTGTTGAGATATGTTTTCTTAATATAAAAAACAAACATTTATACTCGTAATCTAATAGTATTAACATGTCTAAAATAATATTTAAAAAGAAAAATTTATCCTAATATTTTGACAACAACATGCCAATTGCCAACCACGCATTTGCCCGCCTATTATCTTTATTTGACAATTTAATTAGAATTATTCTCATATCATCTTCTTTCTCATATCGTCCCTCCTTCATCTCAACAGGCTTCGGTCCTCAATGTTAATAAACATGAGAATAATCCATAAGTTTTATACAAATGTGCCGTAGACACAAACACGGATGTGACCGTACGGAAAAACATACCATTGTTTTTACCCCATGAGTGACTAAAAGTATTTTTACCGTGCCCAAATTAGATTTTTTGGGCAAATATGTTTTTCTATTGATGTTATTGTACGATATAATCTCAATGTTCTTTTTTTTTTTCAATTAGTATTATTTTCATTTAAGAGTAGTATTATTATGTTTGAGGGACAGAGAGAGACTATTTTTTTATTGTTTTTGTGGCACTGCACATGCACATGGTTGATGGTAAATTATGTTTCCAAGTAACAAAACAGATAATATTATTGTAATTACATTGCTAAAGTTTTGCGTATGAAGCCAAAGCCCTTCTGTAATGTTAGGTAAACAGGAATAGAAGTTGTGCATTTAAAACTATAAACTAAATACAATTTATCATGCAGCACAAAGTAAGTCGCATAATAATAGAAACTATTTTAAACCTTGTGCAATCCGATTGCTCTAGACTCTAGAGTCTAGACCCAGGCAAAACCTAGACAATCTAGCCGTTTTTTGCCGGCCACCGTTCAATGTCTAAGTTTGGCATTCACCATCGCGGATGAAATCGTATTGTCGCATCTGTGTTTATTTATTGTTCTACATTTGGCTCAGTAATCATAATAACATTGTGTGCCTTACATATTGCTCATGTTTGTATTCTCTAGAGGGTAGAGAGAGATATATACTTCATAAATATACCGAATAATAGTGTAACGTAGTTGTGGCTTCACTATGAGATAATGTGTTGTGTAGGCATCAGGATTTTGTGGTACTCTCAACACTCATAATCTTACGCTTTCTATTTGTCTCATTAAATAATTCAAGGTATTCAAATATTTCAAGCTTGCATTAAAAATATCATGTATATCGTAAACATCAATAAGAATTTAAATTAAGTTCATAAAATATTTTCTAATACTTTTATCAACGCATTGATTCAGCTGTCCCCTATAGGATAGACACGCTAACTTTGATGTGCGCCGGAAAAACCGACACCGACGCCATTCCAAGACCATCGCACACGCCATAAGCCATTAAACGTAACAAGACCTATAAAAAAAGGCAGAAGCCTGGGTTCTACGTTACAAAATTATGTAAAAAATACAAGCTGTAAAATGAAATAAATGTTTGGCAAAACATTTGCTACACAATCCTTTGTCTCCCACGGTCATCCGATCGATAAAATTTCATACGCCAACCCTGACACTGACCCTCAAGACGCAACTGCCAGTCTCTCACAATAAATTATTTACGGGTTTTACTACTGACATCAATTATACCAACCCCCGCACAACACACGTCAATATGTAAGACACGTGTATGAAAATATTATGAAAGGCTTTATTTTTTTATTCGCCATAAACGGTTTAGGTGATGGTAAATGATTGGCCAAGGAGAAACGGTTCACCTTATGGTAAATGATGACTGCTACGCGTAAACATCTACAACCCTCGGATCGTATGTGCGTTACTGATCTCTCAAAATGAGACGGAAAATGGAAGAGAAAATGCTTATTTGGATCCTGATAACTTTTTTGAAACAGTGGTTTACCCCGTTGAGCCTGAACTATCCATAATATTACTCTACCACTAGAAAAACAATTGGTTTTATAAAAATACTAGCGGTAGGTCTGTCGTATGTGAGAGGCCGTCTGGGTAGATACCACCGCAATTTATTTTTCTCCGGCCAAACAGCAGTGTAAATGCACTGTTGTGTTTCGGTTTGAAGGACATTTTTTCTTTCTTTCTTTCTTTATTTCTTTCTTTCTTTCCTTCTTTCTTTCTACTGTTCATGAGCCGTCGTATCGCTTACCATCAGGCGAACGACATGCTTGTCTGTCTATTCAGGGCAATAAAAAAAAACAATTTTTCCTCTAATATGTTGAAAAACATAGAGGCTTTTTATGGGGCAAAAGCAAGAATGATTATATCCATCACGTTCTCCTGATTGGAAAATGTATGGTTAATATTCGACAAAGAACCAGCCTAAGAAGTTCCAACTCATATAGCCCATTTCTCCTATTATCCAATCATCGAAAAACATTTAGAACAATTGATTTTCACTTAGCAACCCCGCCCATTCGTGATTGAACTCTTGACAGAAACAATCTGACCTTCACATCAGTTCAAGGTAAGGCGGGCAGGCCACTGAATAAATAAAATAAACTCGGTATCCACTAAGAGTCCAATATAATTAGCAAATAGACGGCCGGCTATCGCTCGGTCAATGCCAGAGCTTATTGATTGCGAGATAGGAGCTATTCGAATTTAGAGCCTTTAATAATAAATACAGAATCGTAAGTTATGGGCAAGCGACTGGGTGCATAAAGCAGCAGACCGGGTTCTGTGGCGTACCTTGGGAAAGGCCTATGTCCAGCAGTGGACTGCAACTGGCTGATGATGATAATGATGATGATGATTACAAAGGAAAGATAATATCTTAATAATACAATAAAAAAATAAATTGTATACAAATTGCAAACGGTGATCTTTGCGCTCTAGGCACTTTCTTACAGAAAAGGCTTGACGGTCCACACCATCCCGACGCGAACCAAACGGTTCTCAAATTCTTTTTTGTGCCACACCGTCAGGCTGTGGAATTGTTTGCGGTCTCACGTGTTCCCTCCTTCCTACAATCCTGGGTCCTTCCGCCGTAGGGTGAAGAG